>CM028332.1:47230492-48633825 GCA_016647705.1 Eucommia ulmoides | reverse complement strand
AAAGGGGCGACCGGCTAGGGATTGAGAGAAAAAAGGAACAAGGGTTTTAATATAGAAGGTTTTCATAATTAGGGATGGAGAGAAATGAAGGGTCTATATTCATTAACATCCTATGTCATTTTCACTAAAACCATAGCAATCCCCTATCATATTGAATCCTCCAAAAACACCCTTTATATATTATGTTAGAGTATACCCTTTCAATGACAAATCATAAGTAAATTTCCTATTTTGTCTCTTTTAATTTCTTAAATTAACCATATTCTTTTTTAATCAAAGACCAAATACCATTATCTTAAAACATGAAGACCTAAGTGAAACATCAAGAGAACACTAAGGGTACAAATTACAATTAGGTCTAATATTTTCAAATTTTTTGTTTATCACAAGAATAAAAAATAAAAGATGAGAATAAGAACGAAAACCATGTTTGTCACGGGCCTCACGGCCATGAAACTTGTGTCTTCGGCCACTGTTGTCCATCTCTCTCTTTCTTTCTCCTCGCAACCTAGTAACATTACAGACCATAAAAACCCCAGTGTACCTACCACCACCAATAGGGCTGGCAAATCGTATCATCATATCATGTCATGTCATTGTCTGACATGAAATACGATAACATGAAACACGAACACGACACGATAAAACCTAAATACAAACATGACACGAAACTTATCGAGTCAACACGACACGATAATTTATTATGTTATACAATAACAAGAAACTTATCGAATTAACACAACACGATAATTTATAGTATTACTCGATAACACGAAATATTAACACAATACAATAAATACTTGTTTAACCCATCACACATTAAAAACCTATTAACATTTAACACAACTTAAAAATAAATAAATAAATAAACTTCAAGAAAAATAAACCAAACAAAATGAATAAATAAATTCACAAATGCAATGGAAAAAAATCACCAATATAAGGAACACAAATCCTCAGCCCCTTGCCATCATAATCGCTTGGGGAAAGGAGGGAGAGAAATATGGAAATTGGGATTGAACGAGATGAAGAGTGGAGGCTATATTTGGTTTGAGGCTAGAAAGGCATTACGGTAGACTTAGGGGCGGCGACGGCTGGCAATGTTCAGTTGGAGAAGTGAGTAAGAAGTGTGTGCCGCTGTGACGAGAATTGAGAGTCTAAGTACGTGTGTGTGTGTCTGTGTGTGTGTCTGTGATAGAGAAGCGTACGAGAGATTGCATTAGGGTTAGAGTACATAATATATGTAATATGGAATAAATTATAATATTAGATAAATTGTGAGTGATATTTATTAGTATATTTTTATTTTAAAATAATTTATTAAATTATCGTGTGACCTATTAGGTCTTTGTTATCGTGTAACCTGAACACCCGATAAATTATTATCGTGTCGCTTATCGGGTTATCAGGTAAACTCGATAACTTGACATGTTTCTTATTGTGTTTGTCGGGTTAGACCCGATAATGATCCGTTACCCAATAAGATAAATTCATATCCAATAATTTCATGTCGGTCCCATATCGTGTTATTGTGTAAATACCTATTTTGCCAGCTCTAATCACCAATCTACAACTCTGATAGACACCACTACCTTAATTTGTCTCAAATCAGAGCCACTTACCATCTCCAATCAACAACAACTCCAGTCATCAAACTTACTATTGCGATCTCTGTCTCAGATCGGGCCACCCACCAACCGCTAACCAGCAACCCTCGCCGCCACCACCTCTCTTGTCTCAATTGAAGCTAATGATAGAAAAATAGATCTAGAAAATGATCTCTCTCTATTTAGATATATGTATGTTACAACATGATTGTGTCAGTGCTGGTAGATTGGGTCTAGACGAGGATGGAAGATAATGAAATTTAGAGAGAGAATAGTAGTGGTTGTCGGTGGCATAGGCAATAAGAGGTAAAGGGTTGGCTAGGTTTGGTAATTCAAGTTTGTTAGAGATAATGAAGATGAAAATGAAAAAGAATGAATTATTTTATTTTATTTTTTAAAAAAGTATGGAAAATAGGTGTAGTTTTGTTTTTAATAATTGTTGACCCAGTGAGCTACCTAAGAGGGAGATGAATTTGATAGTAATAAAAATTATCAAATAATTAACACTTGAAAAAAAATTATCAAATAATTAACACTTGAAAATACAAATAATTAATTTTATACTAAATTAATTATTATTTTTATAGCAGTGGATGAGTGTTATCAAACTAGGTGCACACCTAAACAACTAAAAATAAATAAAGTAAAAATTGCAGCACAACAAAATTTATACTGGTTCACCAAGTTACTCTCGGCTATTCCAGTCCTCCGAGCCCCATGGAGAGTCGTACCCACTAATCACTATGATTCATTTAATCAGGTAGGAACCAAACCCTTACAAAGTGATTCTTTTCACAGGCCCATAATCAACCTTTACAATTCATTTTTACAGGCTAAGGAATAACCTTATCTTTTTCTCAAGCTAAAGATTAACCTAATTCTTTTATACTTAGGCTAAGAATTAAACCCCATAAAAACACTCCAAGTATCCTTTTATCCGATAAGGATTAAACTGTTACAAATTCACTCAAAATAATTCTAGTCAAGAAGAATTACCCCTATCTTTTTTCACAAGAAAAGAGTAATTTAATATTTTTGTACTTTAGGCAAATATCAAATCCCAATCTCTTTACCAGAAGAGATTGAAATCAGCTACCTCTGATTAAATACTCCTAATAGTATCTAATCCTCACACACAACTCACCAATTACAAAATTGATAAGTTTTTTTCTCACTCGGAACTTCTACCACCCCAAATTAATTTGAACCCAATCAATGTCTCAATACTAGTGATAGAAATAAAATGAGAATTTCAAAATTAATTTTAATAAAACATGTAGTATTCAATTTAGCACGTAATCAGATTTTCACAAGAAATCGTTTCAAAAAATTTCAATCAATTTAAAGTTCAGAAAAACGATTTCAAAAATCAATATTACAAATAGTAAATAATAATATCAAACAACAATTAATAACAAAGACTTAAAACGATCTCACCAAGAATCCACCGAATGAATAAAGAATGAATAGTAATGAAACTCCAAATCGATAACAGTAATAATCCACAACAAATTTTCTCAAGAATAATCTCACAATACACTCAATATGAATTCAGAATGATCACTTTCAGAAAGCTCAGGAATTGAATAGCTCTTGAAATTTTATTAATTGGGATTATTGGAATCTTAAAAACGCAAGTCCATTTATTGGGAATTGAAACAAGCCCTCCAATGGTTAGTTCCCTCATATCATGACAATTAATTGCACTTATAAACCCATTATATCATTATAACTCAATCCTACTTCAATTCACTCAATTATATCTTTTAAAATATTCAATTTAGTCCTTCAAATATTTCTCAATCTCAATTAGATATGATAGAAAGAAGTAAACGTACCAATTTGAGAAATAATCAAATTATATGAACTATATCTATAGGGATATCAAAATATCAATTACATATCTCAAATAACATCAAATCCCTAAGATATCTCTCTGATTTTAACCATAAAACGGCTAGTAACGGCTACTTTTTGAAAAAATCCACAAAATCCTCTAAACTTGAAACTGAACCATCGGTTGACCGACCAATCACCACAGGTCAACCAATCAATTAAGGTTGTAGCCCAAGCCAAAAGTTCTAACCCATCGGTCGACCGCTACTTTTTGGTCTGTCGACCAAACGATTTAGAGAGTTCCCCAGGCCAAAATCCAGCTATGGTAGGTTGACCGCTCCACTTTGGTCTGTCGACCTAACGATTCAGAGAGTTTCACCTTTGGCCACAGGTCGACCTAGTTGTGGACTGAACGATTCAGAGACTGAACTGTTTCCCAGTTCCTTCTCATCGGTTGACCGAACCATGTTAGTCGGTTAACCGATCCTACTGGAACTCCTCTTCCTTAATCAATTTTTAACTCAACTATTCAACGTTTTTTTCCCTTTTAACCGATTTCTTTTATTAGTTAACTTAATTAACACTTTAAATCAATTTTAATTTTTAATCTTTCTTAAATCAATATTTATTCTTCAATTTCATATAGGAGCAAATATGTTTAACTAATTTAGATTCTATAAAAAACACACATAATCGTAAAATCATTTTTATGTCATGTGTGATTCTAATCGAGATACATTAAGAGTAAAAATTAACTTAAGTTTTTTTCCCCTAAATTTTTCAAAATCTTCAGTTTCTTAATGCTCATTTTTTTGTCAGTCTCTTGTATCTATAACCTTCTTCAACAATTTCTTCAGGATTAAAACGTCAATGGAACTTTATCACTGAAACACTCAATAAACTCATTAGTTTCATAAAAAACATCAACATTTAATTGTCTATCAAAATCTTAGGATCAACAAAGGTCACAATAGTAATTATGTTATTTTATTTTTTTTATTTTTTTTGTGTACTTTTGAAATTTATTTAGTTAAATAATGGAAGATAAAATAGTCATTTTACTCCTTCTTCTTCTTTTCTTTTTCTTCTTTTTTTTTTTTTTTTTCTTTTCACAAGAGGTTTCCTTGGTAGTTCACATAGGTGATGTCATTAGTTTTTAAAGAAATGGCGGAAGGTGTTAGTGTCATTAACCCAAGAAATGAACTTTTAAACAAATGTAAAGAATTGATAGGGAAAAAGATAATTCATTTTAATGATACATCATTTTATTTTTTTAATATTCCATTACAATATGTAAATAAAATTTATTTTAGAAAAATATTTGAAAAACATACAATGAGATGTTTTACAATATAGATGGTTTAGGTTAATAATTAACTTAAAACAAAATTTATTTTGGAACAAAGGAAGAAAATCTTTTGCTCAAAATAAAGACTTACCAACGTACGGGGGCTGCATGTAATATTCTATTGTTGTTTTGCCACTGTGGCCTGTAGGATGTTAATGAATTCAAGAGAGTGAATCGTACATAGTAGTTCTAGCAGGGTTAACGATGGGGTAAATAAGAGTAGTCATTTTTATCTGCTCCCACATACGCATTTGCTCCGTCACTCTCTACCTCTCTCTCATGGATTCTTGTACGAGTTAGCACTTCACATTAACCCAACCATTTTGAAAGTCCAAATGACAATACAAAAGTTAAACCAAATAACAAGAAAAATCAATTCACGTGGTGATATCAGATATGAGAAGGGTTGTTTGGTGAATACAGTTTGTTGAATCAAAATTTTTACGGTGATTTGGTGGCAAGACCCAAATGAATGAGGAATCAGGGAAAATGTCTTTGTTGTGGTTCCATTTAAATATTTTCATAAAATTCCAACTGAAATACCCTTATCGTTTGTTAGAACAACTCATAGGCAAAATGCTAGGAGAAAATATGAGACAATTATATTGATGTATGCGAAACATATAGCATACTAAGAGGTACAAAGAGTTTTATACATAGACGAAGATTAAGATTTAATCTTACCCAAAACCCATATGTATATTAGCATTCCCCTCAAACTTAAGGTGATAAAGTCGATATCAACTTGAGTTTGGAAAGTAAAATGTGAAAGTGTTCGCGAGGATGGACCTTAGTGAATATATTTGCAATCTGATCGGTAAAGATAACTGATGGAGGCAAACAATCTTCTGGAGAATTTGATGAGAGATGAAATGAATCAATTTCGATATGTTTCGGGTACTCGTGGAAAATATCATTTTGAGCGATTTGGATGAGACTCTGATTGTCACAATATAAATAGTAGTCACATCAAAAGAGGGCACTCACATTGTCATCAAGTAACCATCACAACAAAAATATTTTTGAGTTCCATCAGCAAAAACACGATACCCTATTTTTGTGCAAGATCGAGTGACAATCGTTTGCTTTCTACTACACGAAATAAGAGAGTCTCCAATGAAGAAGTAATATCCTGTAGTAGAGCGTCGATCGATGGGAGCTCCGCCCCAATCAGCATCTTTGTGGTCATGCAGAATTAGATAGGACTATAAAGAGAAGTGGAGCCAATGGAAGATTGTCCCCTTGATGTATCACAAAATACATAGAACTGTTTTGTTATGTATAGTCCATCGTGCAGATAACAACTAGTTGACTTGATGAACTGCATAAGCAATGTTTTGAGACGAGACTATAAGGTATACCAAGTCACTAACCATCTAACGGCATAAAAAGTAGCATCAGGAAGAGGAGTCACATCCAACAAAGTGAGTCAAGTGTTTGGTTAGATAAGAGTGCTAATAGTCTTCGAATAAGTAATACCAGCTTTTGACAATATATCAAAAGCATATTTTGCTTAAGAAATAAAGTAACAATCTACACTATGAAATATCTCTAGACGAAAAAAATAAGGCAGACAGCTAAGATCTTTCATGTCAAATTGTGTGGTAAGGAATTTTTTGAGATCTGAGATGCCCCGAAGATCATTGTATGTAATGATCATATCATCAACATAGAGTAGGGCTATAATGACTTTTTTGGTCTAGAGGATGAAGAAGGCATAGTCATGGGAGATAGAAGTGGAGCCAAACTGATGTATCGTTGCACTAAATTTGGCAAACCATGCACAAGGGGCCTCTTTAAGCGTATAAGACAAACTTTATTCGGTGGCTGATTTAGTCTAAGAGGAGGTTTCATGCATACCTCTTCGAGTAGATCACCATTGAGAAAATAATTTTTGATGTCCATCTTAAAAAGATTCCACTTGCAAATGGCAGCAACAAGTACGCTACATATAAGACCTATAATAAATCTTGTTTTATATCATTTAGGAGTTTTGTTTGAAAAATTGCAATCTCAAGTATTATTAATAAAAATTATTTTTTATATCATTCTATAATTATATCATATTTGTGTACCACTCGATACAAAGTTGAAAATATCTCAACTTTTAATGGTTATTAAAAAGGTTGACATCATAGATATTTTGATAAGTTTCATTCTAGATGTTCCTAGTCAGTTCTAAATTTTTAAAATGAGTCTTCAACAATCTAAACTAGCTTGTTTTATGTTGTGTCTTTTGAGTATCATGCGTCTCAACAATTGAACGTGATCATCCTATATATCTTACATGGTAACTTTGATCAATGTCAAAATAGAATATCAGAGTTGTGATAATACTTACGATCTTCATAATTGAAGTGTTGAATATCACATGTATGCATTCCTATACTTTGATAATACTGAATGTAATATTCTAGCCATAAAATTTCAAAAGTATTTATTAGGTGTTAAGTATAGTGAAACATAGTGTGACTATTAGACTTGTGTGACTATTGGAGTACTTATCAGAATCTCTACTTTGAACTTACGTTACTTACCTGAGCATTCTAACCTGCATGGTAAACTAAACCCCATTCTCTTCCTCTCCGTTAAAATTAAACCTGCCTTCATGTAGAATATATGTTATTTTTCTAGCAACTGCCCAAAGACAATTTAAAGTCTACACACACGATTCAATATTCCTTCACGTTTTGCTAGTTTCTACCCAAATCATTTGACTTGGGACATCCAACCCACATTCCGGTACTGACTGTCACAATCAAAGTCTAAACACTACACAAATACCACTAAAAGAACCCCCAGTCCATAGCATGAACCACCATAGAAACACACGTAAAAAAATGACCAAGTCAAGCAAATTTGGATGTCAAACGAAAATGAGAAAGCAAAAATAACAACTAATTACCACGGCTGAAGAAATTTTGCATTTCAGAAGAGAACCTGAAGTTCATTTTCAAGACGTAATGACTGTCAATTGTCAAGGCTATTCTCTGAACATTTCCTAGCAATTCAAAATTTACACCATGCGCAGCACAAAATTTTAGTTCGCATGCCATAATAAATAAATCAGTCATGCAAGATACAAAAATTAATTTTTAAAAAAAAACAAAAAAACCAAAAAAAACAAAAAAATCCTTGAGAGTAAACCTCGTCATCCTACAATATAAAAATAAGAAAGTGACCAAAGTCTTGGGGAAAACGATATGGAAGATGAACTAATAATGCACAGGCTTGGTTCATCTCCAATTGTCCTGCCTTTCTTTTCTTCAATAGGACCTAAACCATGTTATATATATTAGGAACAAGTACAAACCTCATGCTGAAAAGGCAGAGCAAAGCTGAAATCTTCAGTTAGTGAATCATACGGCAAAGATGGAGTTGGTTGGTTCACCTCCACTTCTCCTGCAGTTCCTTCCTCTCAGACCAAATCCAAGTTACAAAGATGGCAACCACAAGCGCGACAATTGTAATGAGAAGCAAAGCATAGCTGAAATCCTCTGTGAGGGAATCATAGGTTCTTGAAGGTGCAAGCCGGGTGAAGAACAGATCCACTCCATAGGCAAAGACAAGGGTGGTTGATTCCAGCTTTGCAGGTACTGTTTCTATGCCTCTGAGGCCTTCCACTTTAATGGAGTATGTCGCATAGGACTGCAGAAAAAGATTAAGATCAGTACCAAGAATCAACTCAAAAGTCAAGTCGTTGAAATTGAAAGTGCCAGTGCGAGGGTGCAAGCCAAAGACAATGGCGGGTGCAAGGAATGAATACTTTCCACTGTCTTGATTTGCACCTTTTCACTGACCCCGCTAACAAGTACCAATTCCCAAATCAATCTTAAAAACCAAGTTCCCCATAAATCTCAAACCCTCCATCGTGATTTCAAATGTTAGTAACAAATGTTGATTGCCTGATTGAAAACAGATCCCAATTCATATTTTGCATGTGCATGTGTGTATGAGAGAGAGAGAGAGAATTGTGCAGTCAAGAATGAAAGGTTGAATTAACATCTCAAAAGTACACAAGGGAAACGGCTCTTAAATTATTCAACAAAGACTTATTAGCACAAGTTACCAAAAAAAAATATAGAACTACAAGCACAAATTATTATTTTTTTTCATTTTTACACTATTGAAATTATTACTTCTAGTTGTTCACTCTACATGCAAGTATGTTTAGGGAACTTCCAGTGTAAAATCAATAACAAGCAAAATAAAATCAATAACAAGCAGAGAACTGCATCTTCCTTGTCATAAATTAAGAAGCATGAAGATAAACCGAACAGTAAAAAAAAAAAATCAACTTTTGCATTCATTGGAGCTACTTACTAAGGGCTCTAAGGTGGAGTTTGGTTAGTGCTTTTTTCCTTATTTTTAATAAAAGCCGCATTTTGTTTCTTTGCAGCGCTATTTCATGGAGATTGTTTAAGGAACTTCCTGACTCAGAAAATTAATGTGAGAACTAGACACACAGGGATAGTCATTAGAGATGTTCCATCTAGATCCGACTTTCTTTCCTAAATACTACTTCGGATCTAGTTAAACATCATGCAGACACAGAAACTAATGATTCCAAATCATTTCAACAGTAATATAAATGTCATATGAAACTAAAACAAATCACCAGTTCAGTACTTTCAATTTAAGCAGCCAAATCAAACATTGTTTGCCCCAAGATTACTCCACACCCTAGATGAAATCAAAAGAAGCAAGTAACTCCAATATAAGACATACTTATCAAGACCACTGAGCTCTCTAAGGCTTAGTTCGGCCCTTCTTTATGAGGGGATGAGGGGGTGCTTCTCCTTTAGAAAAGGAGAAGCCCCATATTTATATGTTTGGCAAACAAACTTTTTGAAAAAGGAGAAGCTTGGCTTCTCCTTTCTTGACTGCTTTTAAAAGCTCCATATTCATTGCTTTTAAAAGCCATAAGAAGATTTTTCAATGAATGATATATGTGTGATTAATGTATCCCTAATTTTGCATTCTTTTGAAAATATGACCATTTATTTCATCTGGTCGTTTTTTATGCCCTAAAACACATTGTGTGGTATTCCAACATAATTTTAAAATAAAAAAATAATTCATTGGAAGCATCAAATTATTTAACTGAAAAAAAAAAAAAAAAAAAAAAAAAAAAAACACTAGAATTGCATAAAATATTTCACACTTAGACATTATATATTTATTTTATTCATATTTGGTTAAAAATTTAAAATCAAATTTCCAGCATATTCGAACAAATAATTGTATTTTATATGTAGCACCAATTAATAAATCAAGACTATTCTTTCAAAATTTCTTTTTTCAGAAGACCGCATATTCATTTGAGGGAAATGGATGCGTAGGGGCTCAGGAGCTACCACTCATCCTAAAACTAATTGGTGTTAGGAAAGACACATACCCTAACCTTATAGTGCATTCAGCAACACACACAAGCGCCCATAGCGTTCAAATGTGACTCGACCCATCCCTTGGGCCTCCGCCATGGGAAAATGGATGCCAAAACCTGGCCAACAATCTCCCCCCTCAACAATTGCTCCCGCTGGGAATCAAACCCGTAAACTTGGCTCTGATACCACTTGTAGGACCTCAGGCGCTACCACTCATCCTAAAACCAATTGGTGTTAGGAATGGCACATATTCGTGCATTCAGCAACACACAAGCATCCAAGGCATTCAATTGTAACTCGAGCCATCCCCCGGGCCTTCACCACACGACAATTACCGCCAACTTGAGATTTTATCATGAAAGTTTCTTTTTTAGGAGGTAAGGAGGGGGAATTCCCGCCAAAAAATTTCACACCTCCATTTTCAAAACGGTTGAGTTAAATTATATCTTGTACCCTTTGAGTTTCATATATACTTTAACAGAAAAAAAATTTTATTTACTATATTTTTACTCTAATAAATTTGAAAATGGATATAATGTCTTTAGGCATGGGAAATCCCTAGTGTTTTTATAAACATTTAGTTTTGTATAACAATATTAAAATTTGATGTGTATGCTTCATTTAATAGTTTCTTAGTGCTTCTAAACAAATGTTTAACGTGCATTGCGCGCTACTTTTCATTTTTTCTTTTTTCATTTTTTGACAATTTCTGGACAGCTCACTGCTGCATTTTGTCGACTCCTTTTCAATGAATCTTTTTCATCAGCCACATATCAAATACTAGATAAGCAAAAACCACCCCCACACCCTACAAAAAAAGTACTACTTAAACAAAAATACATGTCATTTTATCGGTAACAGCGCAAGTGGTTCCTAAGAAGAGGCTTTTCCACCCAATCATTGTATCAACTACAAACCGCGACATTACAAAGAAGGGCATTTGTAACGTGCTAGATATATCTCTTAAGCACCCTTTTCATGTCCTCATCAAAAGGCAAATATATCACTTGAGGACGCATTTTGGACACTTTCAACATGTTCCCCAAGCTTATGACTGGAAAATTGGATTGAATTTTTAGCCAAATAATTACATCAAATAAACAAACTCTTTTGGAGACCCGAGACAGGGAGGTGCTCTTTTTCAATTACAAACTCAGCCATGGTGTATCAGTCTTAAACTCAAAATTGATATTGCAACTCCAAGTTTATGAAATTTGAATTTGATCATGACTTTATATTAGTGATGGTGTACGTTTTAATTGTTATTGACGTTATTCATAGTATTAATCTTCATTCATTTAGTTTATTTGGTGAGTTTTGCGACAAATGCAACACCAATTGTAGTATTTATGTATTGGCCTGTTAGTCATAAAACTCATAACATATCTCGGTCATCTTTGTGCTTCCTTTTTTTTTTTTTTCTTAAAATAAACTTGAGCTTTAGTTTGAATCACTATTATAAAAGGCACGGGTGGGAGGCAGGGCACTTTAACTAGGGCTGACAAAATAGATATTTACACAATGACACGACACGAGACCAACACAAAATTATCAAGTTTAGGTTTTGTTTATCAGGTATCGGGTCGTTATCGTATCAAACCCGATAATCCAATAAGAAATAGTGCAGATTACCTGATAACCCGATAAGAAATAGTGCAAGTTACCTGATAACCCAATAGGTTACACAATAAGGCACGATAAGAATTTCGTGTATTCAGGTTACACAAATACCTGAGATCTAATAGATTACCTGTTAATTTAATAAATTATTTTTATACTCCCAAATTATCAAATATTATAATTTAGTACCTAATATATATATTCACATTTCCCTAACTCTACTCATTTAGTCAAGTTAACTGGTTAACAGATCATTAACGTGTAATGGGTAGGTCAATGTGTAATGGAAATCTATCAGGTCTTATCGTGTCGTGTTTACCTGATAGGTTTCGTGTCATTGTGTGACACGAAAAATTATCTTATCACGTCGTGTTGACACGATAATTTTCGTGTCATGTTCGTGTTTAGGTAGTCTGACATGATATGCTTATCGTGTCGTGTTCGTATTTGGGTCTTATTGTGTTTCGTGTTATCGTGTATGACCTGTTACACGACCTGTTACCTGTTTGTCAACCTTAACTTTAACCTGTCCCGAAAGGGGTGTAACTCCCATGAAATATGAATTTTTATTATTTTAAAACTATATAAGAATTTTTTTTAAAAATACTTGAAAATAATTAGAAAAAAATAGTAGAAAAAATATAAGATGACAAAATAAAAGGCAACAGACCATATATATAAAAATTCATGGTAACTTACTAACGAAGTGAAAAATGAAAACTTCTATAGGATAATGGAATGTAAAGCAAAGATGCAAGTTCACTCATCGCTAGAACTAACTAATCGCCCAATAAGATAACAACGGAAGATAACGACTTTTAACTACATTCTAGAGTTATTTTCTAATTGTAACTTAAATTATTTTAAATGCGAACCTTAGTTAAAACCTTCAAATAATATAATTTTAATTAACATTTAATTTATTAAAACACAAAAATTAAAAAGCAAATTAGGCATACTCCCCAAGCCCGGGGCTTCACCCAAATTTTACACCCAGGGCTCCATCCAGAAGTCTAGGGCATATGCCCAAGGAGCATTTTGCTCCACCCATAGCCCATAGGCATTTCTACCACGCCCTGCCTCCAGGTGAGCCAAGGGCTCGCCCAAAAAAACGCCAACACTGCTTTGAAGTAATAGTAATTTATAAGCATCCTAGTGATTCCCCATGCATGAATGCACTTTATCTTGTTTGTCCCAAATTTTTATTAAATTCAAACCAAATACCAAAACAAATAGTAAATTTTAGGGGTAATTGCAATTTAGCCCCTTGTACTTTGAAAATAGACAATTTATGTGCTTAAACTTCAAACTGAAGCGCAAAACTTAATTTTTCAATTAAATATAATGGAATTGACAAAACAACTTAAATATCCCTGACGCAGACCAAATCTTGAACTTTGAAACACAAATTGACTATTCAAACGAATTCTATTTTAGATGATTTATATATAAATGGATTCCTCTCCTAACATATTACAATTTGGAATCAAGAATATGTTAGAAAAAAAAAAATTGACACCCAAAACTCTTACACCCTTTGAAAAAAAATCTTATTTTACATGTGAATTCAAATTTTTAAAACACAAAATCGATCTCATTTTTTATCCGTTTCAAGAAACTATACATGCTTCCTATGTTTCAACGGGTGAAGAATCCAAATTTCAATCAGTTTTGACATAAAAATTAATATCAAAAGCAATTTCTTTTAAAGGCTCTTGTTAGGAGGTTTAACTTCAAACCATAGGGTATCATGTGGAGTTACTCTTTTCATATACAAACTATTTTGGGAAGCCTCAAACATTCGATGTGGGATTGTGACCCCCCCACCATCCACCCCCCGTGCAACTCCACTTTGCACATGATGCAATCAAACAAATAGAAGAGAGGAGTCGAAGACAAACATTCAAACAATCGAGAACAAACAACCGAGACTTTTAGGAGTTTTCAACTTAAAACCATATGACATCAAGTGGAGTAACTCTTTTCATATTCAAACTATTTTGAGAAGCCTCACAAGTTCGATTGAAAATGGATAAAAATTTATATAAAATTTGAAATTTCATGTAAAATAAACATTTTTTTTGAAAGTGGGTAAGCATTGGCTATTAAATCTTGATGTTTCTATTAATTTCTTAATCCAAATTGTAACTCTCTTAGCCAAATCCCTGCATATATAAATCATCCAAAACAAACTTTGTTTGAGTAAACAATTTGTGTTCCAGAGTTAGAAACTTGATTTGAGGGAGATTTCAATCTTTTTGTCAATTCGGTTAGATTTAATGAAAAAACTAACTTTTGGACTTCAATTCAACTTCTAAGATAACGCGTCTATTTTCAAAGTATAAGGGGGTAAAGTGAAATGAGCCAAATTACAAGGGGGCCAACTTCAATTACCCCAATGTAGTTCTTCAAAAAGATAATTAAAAATTTAAGTTTATTTTTTCTTAAGTAATAAGGCAGGATTTCATGTGCTTGTATGTTTAGATTAAGGATTATAGATCAAGGATTGTAGCATCAACAGAAATATAGTCATAACCATTCAAAAGTAATGGGCCATGCTTTATTTCTATAACTGCATTAGGCTAGTAATGGGCCATTCATTATTTCTAAAACTGGACTGGGTCAACAAAATCTTGCCACGTTTTAAAAAAGAAGGCGCCTGTCAAATTAAGAATCAGATACAAATGTGTTGTGGAATTCAAACCACAACCTCATCCCAATTTGCATCAACTATAAAACTACTCTACCACAGCTACATTGAGTTTGCTATTCATTTGGGGGAACACTTATTTTGGGAAGAAATTAATTTTCCGAAAAAGCAATCTGCACCCTCTTATTTCTTAGATGTATTAAAATGTCTAAATGTCTATGGGATTAAAAACCATCAAGAAATATTATATAAATGTACTGCAATCAAAATCTACGCATTGTTTCTTAGTAAAATATGTCAACATGCTTATGACATATCCAGTATCTATCTCCATGGTGCTTCTTAGTCCCCACACAGTTTACATGCTCAATTTTGCATATCTTGTAGCAGTCACTAGACACCAGTATTCATGTGCATTTTTGCGAGACAGCTAACAGAAGAAATGGTTCACCAACATTGTCCAAGATAAAACATATAATAAATGAAAAACAATGGGAAACGAACACATGATAAAGTTATTCACCTGTGGAATGATTGGTAATGAATCAGTAAGAGGTATAATTCCTTCCTCCTTCTCAGCTTGTGTGGGGTTCACAGTCCGACGAGGATCTAGAAACCGCTTATCAAGTGCCAAAACCTATGGAAATGTCAGAACATAAGATAATGGCAAATATAAATAAATAAATTGGCCATCAGGAAAAAAACTCTTTTGGGGAAAAGAAATTTAGAGGAAATAAAAAGAAGAAAACTCCTTAAATAACAGACCAAGAGGAAAGTATTGCCACATTATACAGTGTAAATCTGGGTTCATTTAATAGTTAAGCTGACCTGATCTTCAATTGTGCCAATAAGAAGTTGCCTTGATGTTATTCCCTTTGCTGTTGATGTTACTGCTATTGTTTTCACAGAATGTGTAAAAAAGTAAGACTGCGATTTGGTTAAGACCTCCCGGCGAGAATAAGAAGAAACTGGTGAAGTAAGATTATGCTTCCCAAGAACAAGCTTCCAAACATCTTTATTATCCTATAAAACATGATCAGTTTAGAATTAGCAATTAATCAGGAATACACAATGATACAATGAAGATTCAAGTACAAAAATATACCAATCGAGACAGATCATAGATCTCAATGACTGACATCTCATATCTGTGTGCTCTCAGATTAAAGTAGTGGTAGACAACCCAGTTCTCACTAAATACCTTCAAGAAGGATTCAAAGTAAGAAATCGCCATAGTTGAAATAAGAAACTTAAATTATATAGAAAAGCCCACTTACTGCATGAACAGGACCCTGTGAGCCATAATGAGTCATGCGGTGTAGTATACGACCATTTACGGTATCAATAAGATATACAACCAGCCATGATTCATCTGGGGTAGCCGAACCAATTTCACCAATGGCTTTAGGTGCAACAGTAGCAACAAATATCAAATTTTTGGAGATATATTTATACATCACATCTTGTTCTACAGTCACTTTGGCTTGGGTATGAACCACCTGGAGACCATACATGTACACAAAAAACCGAGTCCATAAAATATAGCAAACACCTGAATATAGCTTCATGACCAAACTATAATCAAGCACAAAGAAAGTATGATGACAAAATGCAACTGCAACAAAAGATTGTGATAGACCACTTATCAAATATACTTATGTTATGAGTGGAATAAGAAGGGGAGTGTGTAGAAGAAATGATTTGTTCAAGTTGGTTGAGAGAGGGGTTGAGAAGGTTCTAAAAAGTTGGGATAAGTTGTTGAGTTTGTTAGTAAGTTGGGTTGTTAGAAGAGTTAGTTAAGAGGAGGGTTCTAGCCTAAATAAATGGCAGATCAGTGGGATGGGAAAACAACCGAAATTCTGAGAGTAAATTGGGAGAAGTCAGGTTCTCGAATTCCTAGAAATTCATTTCATTTCTTCTACTTGTATTTTGTTCATTTCATTGTTGTAATTTGTATTTGTATTTCACTGTTTTGGTGAATACAATTACAGTTCCTTTCCATTATCTCAATTCTACCCTATTCTCGGTTTTAGTTGCCTTTGATCTATCAGTTTGCCAGATAACAAGTACAAAAATCTCTAGATATATCACTATGCTTGATGTTGCTGAAACAATATTTTGTGTGCACCAAAAACTACAATCACAATGATGTATAGCTACGGAGCTAGTCATGCCAGTAGAGACAGAAAAACTTCAAAGCTAGAGACACAAGAACCAATTATAGAAGCATAGTGAATGCAATACAGAACATAGCAACGGCATTAGAGGTGGCAATCTGAACCCTTTAGAGTCTCACCCAGAGCATGCAACTCATAACTAACTTGGTCCATGCCTCCATGCAAATGCAAGCTGGCCGTAGTTGTTCTTCCTTGGGGGGTGTTTGCCTAATGAATGAGACCTCACCGGTTCCTGCAGTGCGAGCTGAGTGGGTAAACAGAGCTAAGTGCTACCATGCTCTAGGAACATCCATTGCTCCTGGAAAAGCACCCCTCAGCAGCACACTGAATACTTGATCCCTATTAATTTTGCATGCGCTTTCTAGGAACCCGAAGCCCATGCCACTTACACAAGATAACATGTAAACTAAACTTGAATATCTTACTTCATGTGCGTGAGTGATGCCCCAAGCTTATCGTATCCTTCAAGAGCAAGATAGCATGAGACACTTCGGGCCCGTTTGGTAACTGTTTCGTGCCCATCCCATGCAGTGGGATGGGATGGGATGAGAATTTTGTTTCCTTCTTGGGAACAAAAGGGCATTTGGTAACGACAATTTTTTTTTTTTGGATCCCAGAACATAATCGCATTTGGTAACAATTTTATCGAAGAAATCAAGAATGAACTCTAAACAACAATCAAGAAATCATCAAACAATCAAAACCCTATTTCAAAATCGAAATCGAGATCATGATGAAAAAACTTCTTCACCAATGCGCACTCAAAATCGAAATCGCACTCGAAATCGATTTCGAAATAGGAAACCGAAATCGATTTCGAAACCCTATCGAAATCGATTTCGAGTTTCGATTTTGAAATCGGAAAGCAGAAGCAGACGACGATGGAGATGATCTTGAAGCAGACGATGGAGAAGAACGTGATGGAGAAGACGACGAATCAGACGACGAACACGGTTGACATCGAAACCCTCGAAGCAGACGAAATCGATGACAACAGAGGACGCGAAGAAGACGATGACGAACAACATGATGGAGACGACAACGAACGTGATGGAGAACAACGACGAACGTGCAGAAGCGGACGATGAACCAAAGGAGAACGGTTGAAGAAGAAGACAACAATGACAACAATCTTCTTGGATGACGACCATGGAGGACGGTGATCATGGAGGCGGGCTGTTTTTTATAGTGTTCGGCTGTTTTTTGGGTTGAGAATGGGATGGGAATGGTTGGGAATGATTTTTTTTTTGTTTCTCATTCCTTTACAAAAAATGGGATGGATTCTGGGACAGGAATAGAATAAAAAAAACAGAAACAAAAAAGTGGGATTGATTACCAAACGATATGCCCAAAAATTAATCCCAAAAAAGTGGGAATGGGATGAGAATTTTTGGCATGGGAGTGGTTACCAAACGCTGCCTTCATTTTCCCCTTGCTATTCCAAAAGACGTGTGGAATAGTGGTTAGGACCGGAACCCACCTATTGCCTGCTCATGGGTAACCAAACAGTAAAACTCCTCTGAGAAGCCAACCACCATCATAGCAAAATGCACACCCTCTTAAACTGACATTCCTCTAACCAAATTATGGATACCACTGCTCACAGACAACATGATACTGACCACCACCTAAAGCTCGAACCCAAGTCCAATGCTTTCCGAGCACCCACCATCCCTTTGGCACATTGACTTCGCCTCAGATCATAAGGTATCAATAAATGGGTATCTGTGCAGGCGTATTAAGCGCCCAATCTCTCTCACCCATGAGTTAGTTGGATCTGTATCTTCCAATTCTTCTAAATCTAACCAAGCCATGTGTTACGTCCTATCATCGATACTATATATAGAGGGATCGAAGGGGAGCATGGAGCAGTAGTTATTATTGGTGTCACGTTATAACACAATAGTACCAATAAATCATTGAAAACTGTAAATTAAACAAGAGTATTTTGATTTATATTTTAGAAGGGTAAATAAATCAATATTATCTCCTCATATTCTTCACTATCTTTCCAAATCATTTATGTCATTACCAAAACATTAACAATTTATCAAAGAGAAATTAAAATAAATTTAATTATACAAATAATTACATAATGTGCCCATTTTGAGTGTGCGCCATGAACATTTATTGAAGAAGGCATTCCAACCCCCTCAAACACTGTTATACGAGCATTCATAACCCACCTTTATCAATTTACAGTTCAGTAAATTTAGCACCATTATGCTCATGAATATACTTGGATTAATGTCAAGTAACAACAAAGAAAAATGGACTATGTCTACTTTGAAAAGTAAAAAAGCCAAACGGGATCGGAATAATAACTAAATAGTAGAGGATCCGCTGAAAAAGTATCAAGTTCAAGTTATTTGACCAAGTTAATAAGTTGCAAGATTGAGAATGCGAACATGTTTTGCATAATATGAATGGCCACAAGGAGAACCACTCGAACGCCAATTATCCTTAGATAAGCAACCCACACTTTCTAATAAGAAAGGCAACACATACCTATACTCGAGCAAGAATATGAACTAATAATTGTGAAGCCTAAAGTAGTCGAAAAAATTGAAAACTGGAGGAAAGTTAGGTTTACAGATTGAAGTAATTATGAAAATAAACAGGTACCATATAAAAGAATCAGGAGAGGCTATCTTTTACAAGTTATGATAATCAACAACTACCAATTTAAACAGCATACCTCATTCAATTTTCTTGTCATTGTCGCAATGATGGTTTCAGAATCTGAAGGAAACACAATTGACCACAGATCTCTGGTATCAAAACAGTATTCATCTGCTGCTTCAGAAATACATTTTCTCTTCACTGTATGTCCCCTTAAGATGCCATTATCAGTTGCAACGGAATACCAATATACGTTTCCGACCTCGCGCTGGAATATAGCAACAACTTCAGGAGTTCTCGGGTACAAGTGAGCACGGCCTTCATCATCTATTAGCAGATGGAGATGCTGCTCAGTTGAATCCGTAAAAGGAAGTGAAATTATTTGTGAGATAGAATGAACAGGACCCAAGTAATTTAGCTCCTTCCCAGAGTATGCATCAACAATGGAAGTAACACCAGGAGCATCAGAACTCAGTCCACATCTACCAACGACAAGAACAGATGGATTCTCATCCATGGCATGATGATGGGGAATCTGCCACTGCTGTACCTTTAGGCTAGTGGGATGTTTGCATGTTTCTGATTTACAAAGAGAATGCAGAAGGCAAGACCAGACAATACGGCCATCTCCTGTGTGCAGTGCAAAGAGTTTCCCTGCTCGAGTAAGTACTATGAGCAGTTTTCGGAACCCATTATGATCCCGGGTTAACTTGCTTTTCTCGGAGCTTTTTAACCTCAGCTCCTGTATGGCTGCTACATCATCTGGAGTCGCAATCATTAGAGTTCCTTTAAGCTTGAGCATGTGTCCCTTCAAACAGAAGAATAAAATATAAAAATATATTTTCAGGAGGGAACCAGTGAACAGAGTCCAACTAAAGAGTGCAGTGCATAAAATATCAAGCAACGAAATAGAAAAAATGTCAAAGAGCACAGATAAAGAACCAAAGTATCTATAATGTTTCAAAAAACCCTAGTGAAACCTCATTTCGTTTGATCTGGAGAAAATTGTAATTTTTAAAGTGTAGCAGATGAAAAGCACCCAAAAATGAGTGTTTCGGATAAGTCTCTCACAATACAATAAAAGATAATACAGCTTTGGAAAAGTGGAAACCAGAGTTGTTTTAGTCCTCTCATTGAAAGTAAAACTACTCGATTACATCTATAAAACTAACAATCAGTAATCAAGACTTCAGCATGGACCACCAACTTAGGGGAACTCATGAATTTGCGAAAGTATTTAACCTAGCATTTTAATTCTATTTCCAATTACTTTACTAATGCAAACTGGTACTTATAATAGAACTTTAAGTACAATGTCCTGTATTTGTACGAGCAAGTTGGATTCGAATTCAAATCCTCTACCAGCGCCATTTCTAACCTTGCCAATGGTTTACTAATCAAGTTGGATTTGGAATCAAATCTGAGGGCAAACAAGTGAGAATGGAGGCACAGATTTGGGTAATTGAATCAATTCTCTACCAGCGCTTTTTTCAAACTGACCACTGGATCTTCTACTGTCCAATTTATAGATTCTGAAACAAAATACAAACCATAGCTTAATTATGTGATTCAACAGCAGAACTGACGACAACAGACCTTCAGCCTGGTAATTTTAAAGTTATTCTTTTTTGGGAAAAAATGAAACCGAGTTGCTACTGTAAAGGATTCTACAGAATATCAAGGTTAACTATATGTGGTCAAACACGTAAGCTTTCCACTTCATTTTCTCCCTACTATTTCAATTTAGTTAGACGAATTTAAAAAGGGCCAGTATCCCGAATTTTGATTCTTTTACCAAATAATTTCAACAGTTTCTTTCTCTTTTTTTTTTTTTTTTTTTTTTTTTTTTTTTTTCCTGTTGAGGGTGGGAGGCCAAGCCTAGTCAATAGGGTATACCCAAAACAAAGAAATTACAGAGATAGGATATCCAAGGTATATTAGTTACTTGTGACACTAATAATGACGACATTGCCACTTGCTACTAACTTAATATACATGAACATCTAGACATGATATATATGGACATGAAGTTTCTTGTCAGTACGTGTACTCTCTACAGCTGGAAGCTCAGGTTAACTCAGAGGCCTCAAACCTTGGCAAGAAAGTCTAGCGTTCAGAATCCAACATTTGCCACTTTTTCCAATAAAACACATTATTTGTGCCGTATGTCTAATTAAATATGTCCATCCAATCAGTATTATGGCATGTAATCATGGATGAGGTAGTCCTAAACCAAAAGCAAAACGAAACACCAAAAAATATCGCAAACAAAAATCATGCATCATTTCAACCCTTTCAGAGAAATTAGAATGCACTCATGAGGCTTCTCAAACTATAAACCTGAAAAAAACGTGTGAATGCAAAGTTACTTTCCAAAGCATTTTGAAATATTTCATACCTTGAGCCATTCAAAGAGACTGTGTTCCACTTTTGCTACAGACACACCATCTTTTTCTATAGGTAATTCTGACGTTGTAACATCGACAATTGAAGCGAGTCCATCCTCCCTACTCCAAACAACATCACCTTGTTGTAGCAACAACAATGAATGATCTTCCATTACAATCAATGCCCTAAACCCATGAGACCTGTCTGTACGAACATAGTTGTTTATGAAAACCTTATCTACGAGGCCCCTCTGATGATCTATCTGAACACTTTCCTTGATCAAATCACTACTCCAGTCATCAACAAGCTTCACAGTGAGGTAAATCTTGCTGTCTACATGCTCAATAAGAGCAAAAGCTTGTTGACCTTCTGCAAATGACAAAGCATCACTTACAGCTGCTATGTTATCAATTTTTTGCACCATCTCCAAGTTACCTTCATCTGACAATTTAAGAAATACTATAAACCCTTCCATTTTTACAGACAACAATTCTGGAAGCTTTGAAGGTAAAATTACTGCTGTAGCAGAAGAATCCTGAATAAAATCTGAAATATGCTTCTGTTTAAAACTAATTCCTCCATCCTTGAAGATTATTGATACCAAAATCGATTTGGTAACATCCAGTGTCACAAGCATGTCAGGTGTAATTAACGACATTTCTCCAGAAAAACCACCAGGAAATGCAGCAGTTTCATGGGTCACCAATTGGCCATTCTTAGCATTGAGCTGGTATGCATCGAATTGAGAGGAACCTGTGAATCCCACAGCATATATGATATTACTTCCATGAGGATGTATTAACTCTTTAACATCAATCCTGCAAATGCAATAGACCATATTATATTAATAGCCAGGCATAATATAGATGAAATAACAAATTGACGCATTAGCTTCCTAAAGTTGTCTGACCCTTCTGTCGCTATCTCCTTCCTCCAAAGAACCTCGCCGTCTAAGCTTGAAATGGCATGAAGAACCCCACTTCCATATACAAATATCAAATTGTCCTTGTCAAACTTCAAATTTTCCTGCATAATACCACCTAAGCAATATCATTCTCTGACAAAATTTTCTGGATAAACAGCCATCAAATGTCAAAACTACCCACATCAGTTCTCAAGAAGATATTAGAAAACCAAAAGCAAATCGAAAGGTCGAAACTGGAGCTACAGCAAAGGTTCAAAAATAGCCACTTCAACCTGATACGATCACTCCACACATATTGGCAAGAAGTTCTAATTGTGGCATCAAACACTTTTAAGTAAGAATGAAAGATACGAAAAGCAAAGAAGATTGTTTCAACCATCTCAAATGATGATGTGCAGCCATATTTAAGAACAATGAGCGGAAGGAGAGAGGGACAGAACAAGGGTAGCATTCCCTAAAACCACAAAAAAAAGGGAGCTCAGTGTAATATTGGAGTCTCTGCATCACCTGTACTAACAATATCGACTTTGAGGACTTTGAACCTTCAAGGAAAGACTCCCATATCATCTGACCATCAGGAAGGTTCCAAGCTCTTAAAATACTTCCCTCTGATGACAGGGTAATGACATCTGGATCAAAAGGATGAAAGAATTCGATTAACAATTTCAAATAAACAAATAACCTCACAGTTGATAGTGCTCATAACCTTCTGATGATACTGGAAAAAGGTCAAAATAATATATTTGTGAATGAAGATAAGAACTTTCTTTCAAACACAACATTCAAGTATAAAATTTTCATGAATCAGAAACAATCAATGTCCTCTAGTTTCATTTGGAAGATCCACATAGCCCCTTTCATTTCTCCTTTATTATAGTCATATATGCATCTATATACAACAGATGGAGTTGTAATGCTGCGCATAATAGAATCTAGTTCCAATAACCTTGTAAATAGGTCACATCCCACTTCTGAATATCAATTCTGAACTTCTTAGTTCAAATATGGTAACGTCTTCGCTTTTGCCACAAGTGATGCGTGTGAACGTCAGTGACTGAGTGTAAAGGTGTTGGTATCAAAATCAGTTTGAAACACAACACATGTTTTAATGTATTGTTTGTTCTAAAAAGTGCGTTTGATTTTTGTGTCTAAAAGTGAATCTAGACAATGCATTGCTAATTATGCCCTTCATTAAAAAAAAAAAATGGATGTTATTGCTTTATTAATTTAATGTTTATTAGTTTCACAATATGTACTAATACTTGAAAACAAAACAAATTATAAAGTTATAAGATGTATTTCATTATGTTACAAGTCAATTGTGTCAATTTTATGTTAGCTTACTAGTTTTAATAACTTTTATATGCTTAATTTTGGTAATTTCTAAAAGTGAGGTTAATTGAGTAATTTCGAATATTTCATATATACATTAGTATAGTTAATGTTTGTAATTTAAAAAACAATTGAATCAATTCGGTAACTAATATAATGGTTAACTAGATATAGTAATTAAATATATGGCTAACTTGGAATCCGGATGGGTCAACGATAAGATAACTGATATAATGGTCAACATTAGATCAAGTGTTGTGTGGTATGCTGAAGGTCATGCAAGCTTAGGATCGTGGTGGTTATTTATACATGGTTAAATTTGTTACTTTCTTTTTTCCTCATAACTTATGACTATCAGAGATATAAGAGCGAAATTTAACAGTCAAACTCAAGCTGTCGTTTGCTGAATGTACAGGAACTGTAACAAACATTTTTCAATTCTTATAACCCGTATCTTCTTGACACAAGTAATAAGAAATTAGCACTAAAATTCAGTAGCACACAGTTTTCATTGATCATTATTTGCTCCATCAAACTAAACTATACTCTACATCAATTTAAAGATTCCAAATGGGTGATAAACGACAGGCCATATAGTTTTGTTATATCAGCACTACTTAAGAGGCCCTCAAAGGAGAGAAACTAGCCCAAGTATTTCCAATTTTTTTTCCTAATCACAATGTATTAGTTCCCGATAGACATCCAGAATTAACCACTTGGCAGGCAATAGTTTGGACTCAATCCTTCCCAAGAGAGAATGACATCAAACCATATAAAGCAAGCTGCATAAAATAAATCAACAAAAAATAAACAAAGAAAAAATGTTTACGGTGACGCGAAAAGTGTATGATGGATATGATACCAAAATTATTATATTATAGAAAGAATGCAACAATTGGCAAGGCATTTACCAAGAAAACAAATATCATCTTAAATAAGAATATATCATGTAGCGGAATAAATTACATTTTCCAAGTGCAATATCAATTTGATCGATCACGTCGTTCGCCCCCAGAACACGTCTCCAAACTGCACATGACCAAATTCACAATAAAAACACATCTATTTGCAAACAAATCACAATCAATACCTGAAATGACTCCAGAATTACAACTTACAAATCTCGCCTCGCCGTAGATCAAGAGAAGCCAAAACATTCTCTTCGGTCGATACCACGACACGTTTTCTTCCTGCTTTCTGAGTGTGAAACGCTGCCTGTTTTACTTTACCTATGTACTGTTGATGCCTACGACGCAAATATTGAATCAATTAGATACTCGGAAGAAAGAGCTTAAAATTGAACCCTTTATACACTGAATTAATCGAACTGTGAACGAAAATAGAAAAGGGATGAAGACCATATCCATATGTTATTCCGTGTGTGATAGAAACAATCATGTAAAATATGGTAAGCAGATACCAGTCCACAAGGCCGACTTGATCTTCGTATAGAGACAACGAAGGTATTGAAAACGATGAGAGCAGCAGGAGGAGAAAAAACCTAATCGCCATGGCCATGGCCACTGTCTAGTCTGTTTCTCTCTCTTTCTAGAGGGATAGACGGCCACCAGATCTGAGAAATCGAAGTACGAAGTCTGTTTCGCAATCGCTTCGACTGAACCAAAAATTTTAAAAACAAATTAATAAAATTTTTATTATAGAAGAACATTCATTACTAATTCATCCTTATACATTTAACTATTTAAATTTATAAAAAAATTCAATTAACATATAATAATTATATATTATACAATAATATTTATATTCTCCTATTTATAGCTGTATAGTAACATTTATATTACCTCATTCGTTATGTTACTATTAATTTTGTTGGTAGACAATAATATTTGCATCTCTCATTAATTATATTGTAATTGATGTAGTGAGAGAATATGTATTTTGATTTATCTTAAATAATAAATATATAAATGGTATTCTTTTGAAATGGATTTGCGAATAATGGTCAATTGTAATGATAAAAGTGAGGTTCTCTCTAATTTTTTTTCTAAAAAAATTAATGATTTAATATACATTTTTAGTAATTAAAAAATTAAGTGATAAATACAAAACATACATATCTATATATATATTAGTCATGAATTGCAAATTCATAACTATATATATATATTAGTCATGACTTGTAAATTCATAAGCTAACTATAATTTAAGACAATTATTAATCTTTTTTTTTAAAAAAAAATAAAACTATTAGAGAGAATTTAGAAATAGCACCTATTGAATAAAATGCGAGAGAAAATCATTTACAATAGTTTGAACATGTGCATAAAAGACTTATAGAAACACTAATGAGAAAATATGATTTAATTTAAGTGTGGAAGACTATTAGAAAGAGAGATAGGCTTAAGAAGACTTGAGACGAAACTATTAAAACTGATTTGATGACATTGAACCTAACTGAAGGAATGACCCTTGATCGTAAATGAATTCATGTAGTCGACTTTATTCAAGTGAAACAAAAGTTTAGTTGTTGTTGTACTTTAGATAACTATTAAGGAATTCACAAAACTAAAAAACAGAAAATAAATTTAGAATTGAGAGAGAATGAGTAAGTGTATGTGTGTGAATGGAGGATAAGAAGACGACTAATGGTGATGGATCGAGTTGGGAGGAGGCTGGCGGTCATCGTGAAGCACAGAAGAGGCTGATTGTAGCGGCTCAATTTGATCATTTAGGGTGCATGGTCAACATTCATGGACATGTTGTTGAGGCCGAGAAGCTAATCAAAAACATGGCTACGAAGCCAAATTACACTGTGGGACAGTGATTTGCTAACATGTAGGAAAAAAGGTGAATCACCAATCAAATTTCACTTCACAGATGTGTCAACTCCATTTACTGCTTCAAATGTGATGATGCTTATATCATTTTCTTATAATAGAGTTCTCATAATATAAAACATTGTAAATACAAGCTATTCCCCGTGCCAAAAGCCATTTCTAATTAAATGACATATATTTTAATTTGACTGGTTAAGTAGATAATTAAATAAGATTACTGACGATCTAAAAAAATAAGATTAAAATTTCTCACAAGATTAGATATAGATAATCTTTCTTCATGATTTTTAGTTTAGACAAAACTTTTTTTTCTTTTTTCTTTTATATATATATATATAAAACCTTTTTTTTAATCTTTTTTTTTTCTTTCTTTATTTTTTTATATGTAAAAAAAATAAGAAAATGAAAAGTATAAATATCTATTTATAAATCAGGACATATTTACATTTTGAGACATTTTGAACTGTCGGATCGAATATTATACGGCTGAGATTGATTATGGATAAATTATATATTTGAGATATTTTAGACCGTAGGATCGAATATCCAATGGTTGAGATTGAATAATATTAAGAGATATTTTTATCCGTTGGATTGAATTAAATCTAAGGGTCAAGATAAAATATTAGATTATATTAAAATTTTATAATTATACTAACCCCCACAAAATCCCTAGAATATCTCAACAAATTAACCCTCCCTCCTTCCCGAAATCTCTATAACAAATCGCGTGACCCTCCCTCTTTCCCGAATTTTCTATAACAAATCGCCTATCTCTCGATCGATCGATGACCATCTCAGGGGATGCTTCCATGGCTCCATCTCTATCTCAGCTGAGCTTTCTCTATCCCTAGCTCTCTTGGCAACGACTGTAGCAGCAGAAACCTCTGCCAAGTCAGCCCACCGCCAGCAAGCGACCTCCATCTCGGAAAGACCATCAATTTGCAGCCACTCGTATGCCTACATCGACGTTACCACAGGCTTATCTTCCATCTCAGGTACAAATACGATCCCCTCCCTCTCCTCTGTTTTCTCTCCTTTTGTTCTATATTCCGTCCCTCTAACCCTAACCCAAAATTATCTCTCTCTCTTTCTCTCACTCTTTTGTTTTATTATTTCGTGAATGTTAGCTTGATTACATTGAATTGTTCATGTATAGATGAAATATGATTGAAATAATACGAGAAACATAATTCCTTTTGAGTTTTGACCCCTTCGTTGTTTCCAATTTGTTGGGTTTATTAATGTTGATCGATAGATCCTTTGTTTGATTTTAAAATTGTGTGTTCCTTTCATATCCATCGACTCCTTTGTTTTCAATGCATGGTTGATTGCTATTTATTTATTATAATTTCAATTTGTATTCTCAAATTTTCTTTTATTAGGGCTTACTTTTAGATAAGAAACATACTCAATTTCTCAGCAGGCTGGCAGGCATAGCTGATAATATCTAAGAGAAAGTGATAAGACATTGTTTCTCTTTGTTGTTTTACCAGGTATAAATTGGCAGAAGAGTGTGCAAATAAAACTGATGCTAATGTATCAATCAGTGAGCTTAAAAAGACTGTCCGTGAAGAGCTGAGAATGCATGATTCATTTATCCAAGTAATAATTTAGATTTTTGTTCAGCAGTGCAATTGTTATTTTTAGAGTTATTTGTTATATGTTTTAGTTAAGGTTGTGTCAGCCAAGTTTTGCAATTGCAGTGTTTGCCATCCATCGCAATCGCATCTCACCACGTCGCCGCGCCACCATGTCTCCTTTGATCTCGCGTGAGTTGTGCAAGAAATCGTCCACCCATCTCCAGGTAAGTCTCTCACATCCCTTTCTTTTCATATTTGTTTAGAGAATCATTAGGGTTAGTGATTATAGCTAGATTGGATCCATGTTATCAAATGATTTTACTTAAAAATTAGTGATTAGGTCTTGATTGGATTCAATCCTTACTGAAATGGTAAACAATAATGGTTTATAGACTCTTTATAGATACAATAAACACTAAAATTAACACTTGAATGCTTGAATCTTTATAGATACAGCTATAACTACAGCTACAACTACAATTTCCAAGCCTGAATCTAAAGTTATGGCTTAAAAAGATCCAGCTTTGTTCGAATTTGGTAAGGATATATATTTTGATATTTTTTATTTTGTTCTTTTTATTGGTTTCTTTTTTCCTTTTTTTCCCCTTCTGATTATCAATTTTTCTATGCAGGGGAATTATAAGGGATCACAAAGGATATATTTTGCAGTAAGTTTGATTGTTCAAATCAAGTAAGGATATATTTTTCTATTTTTTTATTGGTTTTTTCTTATTAATTAATTGAGTTAATATGTTTTGTTCATAGATTTCTGATTAATTGAGATGTTTGTCTTTAGTTAGTGTTTGGTATTTCTTATCTTAGATAGAGATTGATTTATCTTTTTTCAGTGCTTTTGTTCCTAGATTTTTTGTCTTTTCCCAATTTCTGCATATATTTCAAGTTTTTGTTACTATATATAGATTCTAGATTTCTCATGCAATATCTATGTGTTTTTTGTTTAGTGTTTCTATTACATTTTTCCCTTCTTTGTTCCTACAAAAATTGGAGCGAAAATATAAATATGAGGAAAAAAATGGTTCTACTCCATTTTCACAAAGTTTTGGACAAATTTCAGGGAACACCACAGAAATCGATTCATTTTTCTTTGATCAACTTAAATATGCACAACAAAACCATGGTGAAGGCATAGTAGAGATAAGAAAGACAGCCGAATAGTGTCTCACAAATGATTACTTGGTGAGCTGACTTAGTTAATATAAAAATGGATTTTCTCTATTTTTGGTTGAACTGCTCAATAAGGTGCTGTTTGGTTAGTATTTCTGTTCCCAAAAATAGGTACAAAAAAAATTGTCTCAACTCCCAGATTTTTAAAACAAATTTATGGGAATAGAACAGAATTCTTCCCTGATTTCTCTTAAGTTGACAAATGAATTCTGAAACAAAAAAACCGGGCTGTAATACGAGACATAAATCTTAGAAACTATCGTTGACACGTTACTTTTGATTGCCAATTATATTAATTTAACACATTTATTTGAACTCTTCAATCGATGCCTTTGATTTAGTGATTGTTTTTTAAAAAATAAAACGAAATGAAAAATCGAATAGGTTGATGAACATACGAATATGATTCCTGAAAACCGAGCGATACCAATTCCTAGCTTAGCATCCAATTGTTAAAAGAACGTTTTTTTTCTTTCTGCGCAGTGATAATTTTTTTACAAGATTATTAAAAGTGGAGTTATATTTGTAATATTTAGTGTAAATTCCAATTGTTTAGTATGCTCTAATGTCGTTTTTAATTTTTGGTTTGAGAGTCCATGTTTAAGGTAATTTTTTCTAACCATGAGTTGACTTATTTATTTGTTTGTCTTAAATATGATTATAATTTATTTGTCCAGTTAATAATTATTATGTTTGATTTTCACTAGACGATATACAAATATGTGTCACTTCAAATATTGAAGACAAATGCAGAAATCTATGGCTTGACACAGTATAATTAAGGTAAGTTCCAGTAGCCCTAGGTGGTGGGCTCCAGTGTCCTGGGTGGTAGACTTATATTACTAAATTTATAATGTATATACATAGTTATTATTCGTCGTATTGTTAAATTTCATATTGTAGATTATGGTCTTATTGTTGTATGATATGATTGTGTTCATTGTTTTCGTACTTGATTGATATTGGTTGTTTGTCAGTGTTGTGTTATAAAACAGGAGTTGATAATTTTGAATGTAAATAGAGGGAGTTATGTCCAAAATTTTTTTTTACATTAATTATTGATCGTCTTCAATATTTGAATAACTTTCAAATATTGGAGTGTGTCGTATAAACAAAATAAATTATGTCAATATTTTTAATTTTTTAATGGTGCTTATTCGATAGGGAGCATGGTTGATTCATTGCCCAAACTAGAAGTGTTTATTCGATATGGAGCATGGTTGATTCATTGTCCAAACTAAGCAATATGAATAATATACAAGTGCATCAAATGTTAACAGTAATGTTAACATTGATAGTAATACTAAAAATTCAAATTTTGGAGGTTCATCTATGCGGAATATGACTGAAATTGGAAGTGGGATGAGTTCAAATAAAGATCCATGCGGTTCGTTGTTCGATTTTGGATCAAAACGTGGTGTGTGTCACTTCAGGAACTATAACCTGTTTGAGAGACAGATAATTTGAGAATTTTCAAAATGCTACAAAATCAAGTTGATCATCTATTAAAAAGGTGAACATCAAAAGTAAAAAGTGTTTTTTCTTTTTATAATTTTTTAAACTCAACATGATATTAGTCCTAAGGGTTATTTGGTTTGCAATTTCATTTCAAAAGTACTTGGAGTATATATTAATAGGGTAATTTAATTAATTTTAAATTAAAAAAAATTAAAATAAGAGATAAAAAATTACAAATTGTGGTATTATTTTAATAGACAAATATCTAGGTTATTAGATAGTGATATTTAAATGTTTATTATTGTTGATTTTTAATAAAACATGTGTAGAATGTTGTATAAATAGATGAGCTTATATTGGTTTCTTTTAAGTTCAGTTTTTTTTTCGCTCGTGCCTTCAGGCACGGGTTATGCCCTAGTCTATTAATAAATCAGGACTGATTTTGCTGATTAGGACATTTCGACGGCCCAGATTGAATCTTATAGAATGGAGGGTTAGGATTAACGCAAAGTTTATAGGCAACCGCCACATTCGTAAGATGTATATTGAGGGTTGCTCAAGTGTTAAGTGAATATTAGAAGCGGCCTTTTTTAATTGTTTTTTCTCCCATCTCACTTCGATTTCCAAAGCCCTAATAGGTTTCACAACTCCATTCCCTTATTAAATGGAAGGTTGTTATGTGTTGGTATTTCATTTGCCGAGGTGTTGGGGTCAATTCTTTTCTTGGCAGTAACAGTTTCTTTTTTATCTTTTTCCTCTTTTGCTCTCGAACCCTTCCATTTGCAGATCTAATCCCCTTCATCAGTTCACAGTTGATCATTCCACAACTGTCCCTCCCACGATCCCACGTTTGGCCACCTCCTCCCACCTCCCTCGCCGTTCATTACCTCCTCCAACGTTCGCCGCTCGACTCCTCCACTTCCCACGTTCGCTGCTTGAGTCTCTCTCTCTAGATATAATGCACATCTTCTATCCAGTCGCTGCCGAACACAACCACGATCGTTGATAAGTCACCGCCATCGTCGACGAATTGGGAGAGAAAACCGAAAGAGGATTGCTACAGGTATCCACTGTCGACAACCACTTCCCTCTTGCTGTCCCATTTTCATCGTCACGCGATTATGAACTCTCCTGTGTGCTTCTATCTCCAACTTTCTCTCTATCCCCTCTCCAACCTCGCCCTTCGTGCCTCGAAATCTAACATACTCATATTTTTCAAATCTAGAAACCATGGCCACCATCACCGGCTTTGAGATTTCCGCATCAATTGGTCGATTTTTTCAGATCCACGATTTTTTTTTTTTCAGACTGGTAGATTATTTTCAGATCTGATTTTTACTCTGAAATTTGCTCATTTTCCTGATTTTTTCTTAATAAAGCTTGCACATCAGATCGTTGCTTCTGTGGAACTGGGAACATAAACACGAAGGCCTATTTCTTTAACGTTTTGTTCATATTTTTCTTTTTTTGTCATAATCCTATATTTTTTGGGCAATTTTTTTGGTAACAGAACAAATTGTTCCCAGAAATTTGTTTCTATTTCAAGTTTTTGGTAATCTCTCGCTGAATCTCGATTCTGTTCTTGGCGATCCAGAACTTGCGTGGTTTGTACATGATGTGTGATTCGGTACTGGAATTTGAGGTCTAACTAAAAGTCCTTGGAACATTTTATTGAACTGCAATGCATTGCTAAGAATCCCATAAATACCAAATCAAATTGCCTACCTTGACTTCGTGGTCATATCCAACCGCATAATGTGAAACTTGAGCATTTCCCTTTCTAATATGATGTTCTAGAACAAACATATCCGTTAGCGGCAAAAAGAATGATGCAGGAAATTATGGAATTCTTTGGCAACCTTTTGATTTTTTTATTTTTTATTTTAACTTCAGCAATCATTGTTCTCTAAAACATAAAAAAAATAAAAATAAAAACAAAAATAAAAATAAAAAAATAAAAAATTGTTCTCTAAAATTGTTTTTGTTCTCTAATTTTTGTTTTTGTTTATGTTTCTTAACAAATAAAGTTATTCCAATTCTGTATATCTTGAAGATGGAACCAAAAAAAATGAATTTCAGCTCTGTTTTTTAAGAACAAATTTATGAGAACTGAACGTAAATGTTCTCTAGATTTACTTCAGTTTTGCGCTCGTGTGTTTGTGTTTATGTGTCATACCTAATTGTATATGCATTGTTCAAGCGCATTGCGGTTCATAAATTGATGCGGAAGTGTTTCTTTATTACAGAGTTGCCGAGAGATTCGAGGTTTAAGAATGGTAGAGAGACTGAAACTCAAGTTGATCCAAATGGTAATTTGTGCTAATTACTATTTTTTCTCTCTTTTGATGAAATATGGAAATTAACATGGTCATAGCCTTTTGCTTCATATATTTTTTGATATAATTTATTTCGGTCCAGAAATGTGATATGAGAAGAATAATAGAATTACAAAGTACTGTTGGTGGTGTGAAGATTGAATTTTAGGTTTGCTTCACACTTCTGTTCTATTTCCACTTTTTGGATAGTTTTGTTCTAAAAATCTGGTACAAAATGGATTTTTTTTTTGTTCCCATATATGTGTGTGTGTTCCCACGTTTGGCGGTTCAACATTCACCTCCTACCTACTTCGCTGTTTGCCTCCCACAGTTGCATTTTTGTCATATACATATGCTATGGAGAAACTTGCTTAGATCTAAGTATATTTATCAAGGTTGGAGCAATGGTCAAATTTTTATGGAGGATTCTTCAAGTCATGCACTTACCCTAGCAGCTCCAGCAAGGGCTTACTCGCAATGGGGAATAATTTTCGGGGTTTAAAGTTGTAATTTGAATCTGTTGTGTTATTTCAAAATTTCCCTTTTTATAATTTAGTTTTAGAACTCTTTTTTTTTTATTTATTTAATTTGATTACTGACATTTGGAGTGAGTGAGGAGTTGTAAAATGCAACTTAGGAAAAGAGAGAAAAACGTAGTGCATTGTACCAACTAGAGATTGATTTTCTTTTTACAATTTTTATATTTTTCTATTGTCATTTTTTTAGTTCTGTTGTATTTTAAGATTTCTTTGATATGCAATTTTTTAGTGCAATTGATAAATTATAAAACCGTTTGAAAGTTATATAAGTAGAAAAATCGGTTTATTATAACGTTAATTATGAATGTGTTAAATTTATAATACAAAATTAAAATTAGATGCCAACGAGTTACACCTGTGCCTCTAGGCACGGGATATGCGCTAGTCTATTTATAAATCACAACATATTTACATTTTTAGACATTTTGAGCCGTCGGATCAAATATCTGATGGTTGAGATTACACCTGGAGACATTTTATATTTGAGACATTTTGGATCCTTGGATCGATATCCAACGGTCGAAATTGAATGATACAAAAGACATTTTTGGTCATCTGATCAGATTAGATCAAGGGCTGAGATTTTTTGATCATTTTTTTACCGTGAGATCGATCGACATTTCAATCCAACGGTTGTGATTGAATATTTTTTTTTTTTTTTTTAAATCTCTCAAGTCACAACACTATAGTTTCCCTATCTACAATAAACCCCCAAATCTCTCACAATCCCGCCATAATCGCGACCTCCTTATTTGATCTCTCAATCTTATAGCCATATTCATTCCCAAAATTTTATCTCCACCTTTCCTCTTCAGATCCATTCCCAATCCATCGTCGCCGTCGCTCTTGCCATCTCCAGCGCATCCGCTACTGCCGTCGCCGTCGTCGCCTCGCCATCTCCATCACATCCGCAATTGCCGTCGTTGTCATCGTCTCCTCGAACAAACACTGCCTTCAGGTACGATTTTCTCCGATTTTCTTCAATTTATCTCAGATCCATAATCAAAAATTGACCTACGATTTTTTTCTTTAATTTTTCCTTTAATTTCATCTCCAGCGCATCCGCTATTGCCGTCACTGTCGCCTCAACATCTCCATCGTATCCGCAATTTCCGTCGTCTTCATCATCTCCTAGAACAAACACTGCCTTCAGGTACTATTTTCTCTGATTTTCTCTGATTCATCTCAGATCCAAAATCAAGAATTGACCTCTGATTTTCTTCTTTCATTTCGTGGCAGAGGAATCGATCCAGTTCCAGATCAATCAGGTAATCGACGATGCACTTTTCTCAGATATTAGCTATGTTTGCTTCTGATTACCTCCGATTTTCTCAGTTCGCCATCCCGTTCTATCGCCATCATTACTATCCCGTTCCATTGCCATCGGAGATCAATTGCGATCACCATTCGCTTCGCTTCTCTTCGTACTACCAGCCTGAAGTCCAAGTTCGCAGCCGAAAGGTTTCAGGTTCTACAATTCGTCATTTGCCCTTTCTCAATTAGGGCTTCCAACGTCGTCGCCCACCCGTGAGTACTAAGTACCCCTGTTCTCCTTATCTATCCACTCACTTGCACAATTGCAATTCAATTTCTATTGTGAAGTCAGATTATCAGCCCTGATTCAATAAACAGTTATGCATTTTACGATAATACTGATGGATTCCAGAATGCAACAGATTAATAGAGAGAAAGTTATTATTATTATTATTATTATTATTATTATTATTATTATTATTATTATTATTATTATTATTATTATTATTATTATTATTATTATTATTCATTTATTTCTTCATGTTTTTTCTTACAATTTTTGCAGTTTCTTTTATGACTTCAAATTTAGAAAATTGAATATCTAATTTCGCCTGTTTATTTAAACCTACCTTTTTACTCTTTGATCTGTATGTGAAAAGTAATAGTTTTCTTTGATGAAGTCTTATTTTCCGTTGATGCTTGAGTCCGGTAGAAGTACTATTTACTTTTGATATCTGCATTCGAATATCGTATGAGAAATCTCTATAACTGTTTGAGCCTATCAAAGAAGAATATTCTTCTAGTATTGAATGATTAATTACACCAATCTTTACAGCTTTAACATAATATAACAAACAACTCTAACAGACTATAGCAACTAATATTCTATAACATTGCCCCTCAAACTTGGAGTGGGATTCTTTGTAACTCTTAAGTTTTTCACGAAGAAGAAGAAAGCGATAGATTCCTAATGCCTTAGTAAAAATGTTAGCAATTTGAGCATAAGAGGGCACATGTTTGACAATGATCTGTTTTTGCATAACTTTCTTACGCACGAAGTATATGTCCAATTTTTGTTTCTGTCATGCTGCCATTTGAGTTTGCATCATTTTTGTTTTTTTGTAAATTACGCAAATCTTTATTCACTAATTTGATCAAATATTATTATTTTGGTTTTATTTTTGCGGGTTATTAACTACTGCCAATGGATAAAATAACTCTTTACGCAAATGTAAATTTCATTATATTTCAAGTTTTTAATTTTTTCTTTAACAATGAATCTTGATAATTATTTTTGTATTTTCATGCAGGAAACTATTGAATTGAATTAAATGGTTTGGTCAAATTATTCTTTATTGAAAATACTTCATTTAACCATTTAATTTATTATTTTATATTTATATACATAAATTTTGACAAGTTGAATTTTTTCAACAAAGAAATGTCCAAGTTGAAGTTCACACCGAACAAGAATACGACGTAATGTGTATTTCAAGAGTAAGGATGTTATAATTTTATTGAGTAATTTTATTTTATTTTTTATTATTATTTCAAATCTTTCTATTGATGTGGTATATTTGTACCATTAATGATTGTTCTTTCTTATTTTATTTTTTGTAAATCCCCTTTAAGCCCTATTACTATTACCTTACTATCACTTAACCCCAATCTAATTTTAATATGTTTTAAGTGCAAGCTCAACATAACATCTTCTTTTTTAATTTTATAAAATTGAATGAGTTGTTAAGCATGTGGTTAGTTCATATTAAGATAAAGTAGAAGGGTTAAAAAGATTTTTCCTTGAAATCTGTGTGATATAAGTTAGTAATGTAGTTCTACTTCTTTAATAGATTATAAATTTTGATTGGTTTGGATCTTCTTTTAACTGTTTGTGGTAATGCATTTCATTCTTATAAGGATAAACATTTGGCCATACAAAATAAAAAAGCAAACTACAAAGGAAAAGGAAAGGGAAAAGAGAATGTCTCTTCTAATGTGGTATGTATGCATTATTTATTAAAATTTCTTTATGAATGGTCATAGTATTATTTCGTAATTTTATTAGATAGATGATTGACTATTTTTTTAATGATCGAACATGGTTAATTCTATTTCCACACACCATGTTTATCTCATTATTATACTTTGCAATTATTTTATCCGTTATCTACAACAAATAAAGACTTGAATTATGCTAAAAAAAAATCTCATATTTAATCCTAATTAAAATTAATTTTAATAAAATCTTAATTTTATAAAGTTGATTATTGGTACAAAAAAAATTATTCATAATTCATTCTTATTTGATTTGGGGCAAATCACCTGTAACCCATATTACTTTTACCTCACTATCACTTAACCCCAATCTAATTTTACACCCCCATATTAAGGTGAGAAATTAATATGTTTAAGTGCAAGTTTAACATAACATCTCCTTTTTCAATTTTATAAAATTGAATGAGTCGTTAAGCATGTGAAATCTAGAGAATGTGGTTAGTTCATATTAAGATAAAGTAGAAGGTTTAAAGGAATTTTATTTAAAATTTGTGTGATATAAGTTGGTAATGTAGTTCTACTTCTTTAATAGGTTATAAATTTTGATTGGTTTGAATTTTCTTTTAACTATTTGTGGTTATGCATTTCATTCTTATAAGGATAAACATTTAGCCATGCAAAATAAAGAAATAAACTACAAAGGAAAATGAAAGGGAAAAGAGAATGTCCATTCTAATGTGATATGTATGCATTATTTATTAAAATTTCTTTATAAATGATCATAGTATTATTTCGTAATTTTATTAGATAGATGATTGACTATTTTTTAATTATCGAACATGGTTCATTCTATTTCTACACACCATGTTTATGTCATTATTATACTTTGCAATTTTTTTTATTTGTTATCTACAACAAAAGACTTGAATTACACTAAAAAAGAAAATTCTCATATTTAATCCTAATTAAAATTAATTTTAATAAAATCCTAATTTTATAAAGTTGATTATTAGTACAAAAAAATTATTCATAATTAATTATATAGAGAGAATCTTGACCCCCGCTCACTTTTACCTTACTATTACTTAACCCTAATCTAATTTTAAAACCTACATTTTACGCCCAAGGTGTTAAATGAATATGTTTAAGCGCAAACTCAAATGAATATGTTTAAGCGCAAACTCAACATAACATATTTTCTATCAATTTTCTAAAATTGAATGAGTTGTTAAGCACGTAAATTCTAGGAAATGTGGTTAGTTGATATTAAGATAAAGTAGAAGGTGTTACAAGGGCATTTGCCCTTCAAATTTGTGTGATATAAGTTAGGAATGTAGTTCTACTACTTTAATAAGTTATATATTTTGATTGCTTTAGGACTTCTTTTAATTATTTGTGGTTATGCATTTTATTATTTTAAGGATAAACATTTGACCATGCAAAATAAAGAAGCAAACTACAAAGGAAAATGAAAGAAAAAAGAGAATGTTCCTTCTAATGTGGTATGTACGCGTTATTTACTAAACTTTCTTTATGAATGGTCATAGTATTATTTCGTAGTTATGTTAGATAGATGATTGACTATTTTTTTATTATTGAAATGGGTAATTCTATTTCCATACACATTGGTTATGTAATTATATAATTTTTGCAATTTTTTTTATCTGTTTTCTAAATAGATAAATACTTAAACTATACTGAAAAAAAAAACAAAAACAAAAAAAAAAACTTATATTTAATCCTAATTAAATGAAAGGATTTCATAATTAATTACATACAATGAATCTTGATAACAAAAGTACACTTTTCGCTCCTATCTTATTCTATATCCCTAACAATCGTGCCCAATTTTCCCCAAATCTCTCTGAATCCCACATATCTATCTACCTATGCACCATAATCATTGTGCGTACAACTCGAAGCCGTTTTATGATCGATCGATTGTTGCCTCGATCTGGTACATTTGATCTTGATCTCAGATCCAGATCCATATCAAGTTTACGATTGATCTTGATTTCTAATATTAGATCCGTTGATCTATGTGTGTTGGTCATTGTTCGCGATCTGTCGTCGCTGTCACTATCTCCATCAAGAAAATAAATCAAATCATCACTTAGATTCCCAAAATAAAATGTGTTAAAATACTACAAACAGTCACTAATCTCTAACTATAGTTTGCTATAGTTATTTGAGTTTGATAATTGTGTTACAATTATATATAGAACATATCAAAAGCTACTATTGCACAACGAGCTAGAAGGGAACGTGAGAGATTAAATCGTCGAACAATGTGTCTTGCAAATGGTCAATCATCTATGACTCCAAATCCACAAGCACCCATGGTTGTGGACATCTTCCAGAATCAAACTACTATATTAATGGTGGATTCCGAAACGAGAGGTGCTATTCATGAAGAATCTATAGTACAAGATGAACAGGTATGTTTTTCTCTCTGTGTTTCGAATAAAATGAATCAATAAATCGCTTAAATTCCAAAAAAAATTGTGTTAAACTACTAAAAACAATCACTAATATCTAACAATAGTTTCTTATAGTTATTTTAGTTCAATCAATAATTGTATTACAATTATATATTAAAGATATCAAAAGCTGCTATTGCACAACAAGTAAGAAGGGAACATGAGAGATTAAATCGTCAGACGACGTGTCCTGCAATTGGTCCAAATATGACTCCAAATTCACAAGCACCCATGGTCTAAGGTGCTTTCTAGAATCAAACTACTATACCAGTGGTAGATACTGAAATGAGAGGTGCTATTGATAAAGAATCTATAGTGCAAGATGAATAAGTGTGTTTTTCTCATGGTGTTTCCAAGAAAATGAATCAATAAATCACTTAAATTCCAAAAACAAATGTGTTAAACTACTGAAAAATATCACTAATCTCTAACTATAGGGTTTTACATTTATTTTAGTTCGATTGATAATTGTATTACAATTATGTATAGAAAATATCAAAAGCTGCTATTGCACAACGAGCGAGAAGGGAACGTAAGAGATTAAATTCCTGCAAATGGTCCATTTATGACTGCAAATCCACAAGCACCAATAAACCAGGATGTCTTCCAGAATCAAATTACTACACCAATGGTGGATGCTGAAACAAGAGGTGCTATAGATGAATAATCTATTGTGCAAGATGAACAAGTGTGCTTTTCTCATTCATTGTGTTTCCAAGAAAATGAATCAATAAATCACTTAAATTCCAAAAAGAAATTTTGTTACACTACTAAAACAATTACTAATCTTTAACTATCTTTTCCTATAGTTGTTTTATTTCAATTGATAATTGTATGACAATTACATATAGAACATATCAAGAGCTACTATTGCACAACGAGCGAGAAGGGAACGTGAGAAATTAAATCGTCAGACGACGTGTCCTGCAAATGGTCCATCTATGACTGCAAATCCACAAGCACCCATGGTTGTCGACGTCTTCCAGAATCAAATTACTACACACCAATGGTGGATACTAAAACAAGAGGTGCTATCGATGAAGAATCTACTGTGCAAGATGAACATGTGTGTTTTTCTCATTCATTGTATTTCCAATAAAATGAATCAATAAATCACTTAAATTCCAAAAAGAAATTTTGTTACACTACTAAAATCAATCACTAATCTTTAACTATAGTTTCCTATAGTTGTTTTATTTCAATTCATAATTGTATGACAATTACATATAGAACATATCAAGAGCTACTATTGCACAACGAGTAAGAAGGGAACGTGAGAGATTAAATCGTCGGACGACGTGTCTTGCAAATGGTCCATCTATAACTGCAAATCCACAAGCACCCATGGTTGTAGATGTCTTCCAGAATCAAACTACTACACCAATGGTGGATACCGAAATGAGAGGTGCTACTGATATAAATTTACCTTCTGAGGCCAATATTGATGAAGAATCTATAGTGCAAGATGAACAAGTGTGTTTTTCTCATTGTGTTTTAAGAAAATGAATCAAAACATTACTTAAATTCCAAAAAGAAAATGTGTAACTACTAAAAACAATCACTAATCTCTAACTATAGTTTGCTACAGTTATTTTAGTTTAATTGATTATTATATTACAATTATGTATAGAAGATATTAAAAGCTGCTATTACACAACGAGCAAGAAGAGAACATGAGAGATCAAATCGTCAGATCACGTGTCTTGCTAATGGTCCATCTATGACTGCAAATCCACTAGCACTCGCGGTTGTGGACGTCATTAACAATCAAACTATTCCAGCTATAGAGGGTCCACGAAATATTGATGAAGCTTTCTATGATGAATCAAACTTAAATTCTACTCGCAATCTCTGTGAAGAATCCAAAGTGGAAGTTGAACGACTTATTTTATTTGAACGTATATGGTAAAAAAAATATCCCTTGATTATTTAGGTTGTTATGATCAAATGAATGAATCTAATTTTTCTTTGATGTAGGCCAACGTCTGCGGATGAATATCTTGATTTAAGTCAAAACAATGATGACTTAGACAATTTACCAATCAATCCTTTGAATGGTATAATTTCGAATCGTCATACTCTCGGCCAAATGGATGTTGTTTGTACTTACTGTTCAGCTTTGCATTAGATGGATGCAAGATTGTCAAATCAACTACAACGTGTCCTTTATTTGGAACATGTTGTTTATAGGGTAAAGTTAAATTACCTTTGCTAACAATACCACCTTTACACATTAAAACGTTATTTGATGGTGGAGATGCTAAGTCAAAATCATTTCGTTGTTACATTCGAGAGTACAACGCAACAAATGCTTTTACAAGTCTCGGTGCTAAATTAGATCAAAGGGTATTTAGCGGAAGAGGTCCAACATCATTTACTATACATGGTGAATTGCGCCATCAAACGAGATCATTGATTCCTGAACACGGACAAAATCCAATTTACTCTCAATTGTATATTTGTGATCCTGCATATGCTCATAACGTTAGATGTTGGAGAAATCCTCATTTGATAAGTGATGTTTTGCAAATTATTGAAGATAGTTTGTTGCAACACAATGCCTTCACGGATAAGTTTCGTCAGGCTCACGCAATTTCTAAATCAGATGGATTTGAATATGCAAACTTTGTGTGCTATTCTCCAGTACAATGCATCTACAAAACGTTGACGGTATAATTTGCCTGCAACAGATGAGATAGTTGTAATATTATCGAGGGATGGAACTCAGTTTTGTGGTATGAGAGATATTATTCTACATTTAAGGGGCGGTAATGAATTAATACAAATTAATGAATGTCATCCGACTTATTTACCATTGCACTATGTTTTGTTGTTTCCTTTTAGTGAGCTTGGATAGGAACCTAGATTTAGACAATAGGATATGTTAAATGGCCAACATATAGATGATCGATTAACTCAGATGCAATTTTATAGTTATCGATTATTTGAAAGATCGACCGAGTATTCAACGATTCTAAGGGGTAGAAAGTTATTCCAAGAATTTTTGGTAGATGCTTGGGCTACAACAGAGCAAAATCGGTTGAATTACTTTCAATTTAATCAATCAAATCTACGTGGTAAACTATATCAAAATTTCACCGATTTACCATTTGATAGGTTGAGACCTGATTAAATAGGTAAGCGAATAGTTTTGCCATCTTCATTTATTGGTGGTCCAAGACATATGTTTGAAATATTTCAAGATTCAATGGCGATAATGCGGTACAACCATCATCCAGACGTTTTTCTAACTATAACTGCAAATCCTGATTGGAATGAAGTAACTTCAACCTTATTACTGCATCAAACGCCAAGTGACCGCCCAGATTTGATTGCCTGTGTTTTTCAACAAAAGAGGATTGCTTTGATGAAAGAGGTTGAAAACACTCAAGTTTTCGGGAAAAATGTTGCCCATGTTTTCACAATTGAATACAAAAAAAAAGGTCTTCCACATATGCACTTGCTTATTTTTCTTGACAGTCCACACAAAATTCGAATGTGTGCTCAAGTGGATCGAATAGTTTGTGCAGAATTTCCTAACTCAGAAGAAGAACCAGAACTTTTTGAAATTGTTAAGAAATGTATGGTGCATGGGCCATGCGGTGCTTGAAATCCACAAGCTCCTTGCATGGAAAATGGTAGATGCACAAAAAGGTATCCACGGGTTTGGGCAGATGAAACAACCATGGATCAAGATGGTTATCCGATTTACCGTCGTCGTAATGATGATAAAGTTTATACTGTTAGGGGCCAACAAGTTGATAATAGGGATGTTGTTCCTTACAATCCATACCTTTCAAAAATGTTTGATTATCATATTAATGTTGAGGTTTGCGAGGGAATTAGATGCGTGAAATATATTCACAAGTATATCTACAAAGGTGGCGATCGAGGTACATTGACTTTAGGAGAAATAGATGAAATCAAACAATATCTTGATGCAAGATACATTGGACCATCAGAAGCGGTTTGGCGACTTTTTAGTTTCCCTTTACATGAAGAGATTCCAACTGTTGTTCGATTGGAACTCCATCTTCCTGGAATGCATCATGTTCTTTTTAATCTTAATGAAACTATGAAAGCTATTGTTTCTAGGGCTCAATCACAAGTATCAACTCTAACGGGTTATTTTGCCTATTGTGCAGTACATGAAGATGCGCGTGCATATACTTATCAGGAGTTTCCCCAACATTTTGTTTGGAATAAAACTGAAAAAGTATGGAAACCACGACAGAGGGGATTTGCTATTAGTAGAATGTACTTTGTACCTCTTAATTCGGGTGAACGATTTTATTTGCGTATGCTATTAACAGTTGCCAAAGGACCAAAATCGTTTAAGTGTTTACATACAGTGAACAATTTTGAACATGCGACATTTAAGGCTGTATGTGTGGTAATGGGACTCTTAGAAGATGATGGTAAGTGGATACAGTGTCTTCAAGAAGTGTCCATAATGAGAACTGATCACCAGTTAAGGAGATTATTTTGTGTACTTCTTACTCAATGTTCTCCGGTAAATCCACACGAATTATGGGATCGATTTTTAATGTATATTTGTAATGATATTCCACATAAACTTCGCACATCATTTGCAATTTCTTATCCAACTGAAGAGCAAATTAAAGATTATGGTTTGTATCTTTTGAATCAGCTACTGCAAGAATTAAGCAAAAGTTTAATCGATTTTCCATCAATGTCACTACCGATAGAAAATTGGAATACGATTGCTGGAAATAGGCTAATATTAGAACACAGACAATTACAACATAATGCGCAACAATTGAATGTTGACACCAACGTTGAACGCCTTAATGTTGAACAACGAGTTGCTTATGAAGCTATAACTTCCTTTGTATTTGCTAATCGAGGAACTATGTTCTTCCTTAATGGTGGTGCAGGTACTAGAAAAACGTTTCTCTATAATACAATTGCAACAAAATGTCGTAGTCTTGGTCATATTGTTGTTGCAGTCGCATCGTCTGGTATAGCATCGCTATTGTGAGAAGGAGGTCAAATAACATATTCTACATTCCGTATTCCGTTGGATATCCATGATAATTCAGTATGTGGATTTAGTAAGCAGTCGTTGTATTCCGAGTTGTTCAGGAAAACCAAACTTATGAAGTTCCTATGCAACATAGGTACTGCGTTGAAGCTGTCGATCGCACGTTGCAAGATATTCGCGATAACAAAAAATCATTTGGGGGTATAACCGTAGTTCTTGGGGGAGGTTTCAGGCAGATCTTGCCTGTGATATCCAAAGGAGTGCGCCAATAAATTGTTGCTGCAACACTGAGACATTCCAACCTTTGGAAAGATGTTAATGTCTTGACTTTGGAATTAAACATGCGCTTAAGTAGCACAAATAATAGAAATACTGAGTTTTCAGAATTTCTGCTACAGGTAAATTTTAAATATTATTTTTGTGAATACATATTTACTTATAGATAGAATAGTAACTAAATTGGACGTTATTGTTTTAATATTTCAGATTGGAAACAATCCACAAGAAACCATACAATTGCCATCAACCATACAAAGTTGCTGTAATATGGATAAATTAATATCAACTGTTTATCCAGATCTTAATACACCGGGTATTGTTACTCCTACGTTTCTAACATAACGTATAATTCTTTCTGCGCGAAACAATGATATAAGTGTTGTAAATTCAACTGCATTAGAAAGATTTCCTGGAGATACAGTTACGTATTTGGCTACAGATCAAATGTCTGAAGATGATGGATTTGATCCTCAGATTACAAACCGGTATCCTAATGAATATTTGAATTCATTAGACCCTCCTGGGTTGCCCCCGTTCAAGTTAGATTTGAAAGTAGGTTCTCCAATTATGTTGCTGCGAAATATTGCACCGAATGAGGGGCTTTGTAATGGCACAAGATTGATGGTTGTATGATGTGCTTCGCATGTAATAGAGACTCGAATTTTAACTAGCGAAAAAGCTGAAAATATGGTGTTCATTCCCAGAATCTCTTTGACACCGTCAAGTACTGAATTTCCATTTCAAATGACAAGACATCAATTTCCAGTTCGTCTGGCGTATTCCATAACGATAAATAAATCCCAAGGACAGTTAGTCAAATTTGTCGGAGTCCACTTGACCACACCGGTTTTCAGTCATGGCCAACTTTATGTCGCTTTATCAAGATATACATCTTTCAATCGATTAAGTGTTCTACTTCCTGATCAGGGATCTTTATCAACCAGAAATATTGTATATCCTAAAGTTTTGTTATAGTTTGTCTTAAATAAAAAGGTACCACAATTAAGCATATAATTATCTTAATTTTTTATTAAATTAGCAAAACAATGATTCGAATTTGATTTTAGAGGATTGGGAGAAAATGGCTCGAGAGCTTGGACGAGTAAATAAGAGGAATTTATTAAAATGGGGATTAGAAAGATTTCCTGGAGATACAGTTACGTATTTGGCTACGGATAAAATGTCTGAAGATGATGGATCTGATCTTCAGATTACAAACCGGTATCCTAGTGAATATTTGAATTCATTAGACCCTTCTGAGTTTCCCCCGTTCAAGTTAGATATGAAAGTAGGTTTTCCAATTATGTTGCTGCGAAATATCGCACCGAATGAGGGGCTTTGTAATGGCACAAGATTGATGGTTGTAAGATGTGCTTCGCGTGTAATAGAGGCTCAAATTTTAACTAGCGAAAAAGTTGGAAATATGGTGTTTATTCCCAGAATTTCTTTGACATCGTCAAGTACTGAATTTCCATTTCAAATGACAAGACGTCAATTTCCAGTTCGTCTAGCGTATTCCATAACGATAAATAAATCCCAAGGATAGTCAGTCGAATTTGTCGGAGTCCACTTGACCACATCGGTTTTCAGTCATGGCCAACTTTATGTCGCTTTATTAAGATGTACATCTTTTGATCGATTAAGTGTCTTACTTCCTGATCAGGGATATTTATCAACTACGAATATTGTATATCCTGAAGTTCTGTTATAGTTTGTCTTAAATAAAAAGGTACCACAATTAAGCATATAATTATCTTAATTTTTGTTTAAATTAGCAAAACAATGATTCGAATTTGATTTTACAGGATTGGGAGGAAATGGCTCGATTGGACGAGTAAATAAGAGGAATTTATTAAAATGGGGATTAGAAAGATTTCCTAGAGATACAGTTACGTATTTGGCTACGAATAAAATGTCTGAAGATGATGGATCTGATCCTCAGATTACAAACCGGTATCCTAGTGAATATTTGAATTCATTAGACCCTCTTGGGTTACCCCCGTTCAAGTTAGATCTGAAAGTAGGTTCTCCAATTAAGTTGCTGCGAAATATTGCACCGAATGAGGGGCTTTGTAATGGCACAAGATTGATGGTTGTACAATGTGCTTCGCATGTAATAGAGACTCGAATTTTAACTAGCAAAAAAGCTGAAAATATGACGTTCATTCCCAGAATTTCTTTGACACCGTCAAGTACTGAATTTCCATTTCAAATGACAAGACGTCAATTTCCAGTTCGTCTGGCATATTCCATGACGATAAATAAATCCCAAGGACAGTTAGTTAAATTTGTCGGAGTCCACTTGACCACACCGGTTTTCAGTCATGGCCAACTTTATGTCGCTTTATCAAGATGTACATCTTTCAATCGATTAAGTATCCTACTTCCTGATCAGGGATCTTTATCAACCATAAATATTGTATATCCTAAAGTTTTGTTATAGTTTGTCTTAAATAAAAAGGTACCACAATTAAGCATATAATTATCTTAATTTTTTATTAAATTAGCAAAACAATGATTCGAATTTGATTTTAGAGGATTGGGAGGAAATGGCTCGAGAGCTTGGACGAGTAAATAAGAGGAATTTATTAAAATGAGGATTTAAATAAGAGCTATTCAATTATAATTATTGTTTCAAACTAAAATGATTTAATTTATTGCCTTGATTTTTTTTTTTTAACTAATTTGTATATTTGTAAATTGTAGATTATTGTGGTAATTCCTAATTGGCTAAGATACATTCACATCTCTCTCCAAACATTTCGAAATGTGATGGAGAAAATTTATAGTTACGTGCTTCAATGAAATTGAAATTGATGTTTTTTAAAATTACTATCGAAGTCTTTTAGGAATGGTGGATTATAGATAGATGTAATAATTTGTTATTATTTTATTATTTAGGTGGCCACGATGGTTTCATGTCAGATTATTAAGAAATTAGTTGTACTCGAAATAATTTAGGTAAGTTTCTGGACTTCAATTCAGGTAAGTTCAACTGATTTTGCTTTTCTTTTTTTAAACGTCAATTCTTTGGTTAATGGAATATTGTTACAAATATTACGTTGGTTATTTGTCGCGTCTGTTGTTGTTTTCATGCTTCAATGTGCCAATTATTTATTTTTTATTTTTTTATTTTGAACATCACTTTTTTGCTTAAAGGAATATTATTACAAGCATTACTTTGTTGGTTATTTGTCACGCCTGTTATTGTTGTTTCTATTTGATAAATAAAGTGAACTATATCAAACTCTCTTTAAATTTTGTAATTCGTTCTTATAGTTTTAAGGTAGATTTCAAAACAATCATTTATTATTTTTGGAATTGGTTGTCTTAATTTTAAAAAGTAAGTTAAATCCTAGGTAATGTTGAATAAGTAAAGCTTATTTCGTAAAAGTAATTGTGTATTGTTTGAAATGGTTGAGTTTATTTCACAAAGAGTGGAAAAATTGTAAATTATAATTTTTTTTCTTTGTGCAAATTTTAAACTGTATTTTATATTGGTGCTTGATTGTGTTATTATAATTAAATTGTGATAACTTTTCTATTTATTATATGGAATTTTATTCAATGTTGTTAGTATTGTCTTACTAATGCAAAAGTTATTTAAATTAGTCGTTACTTTAATATTTAACAACCCTTTCGGTAGATATGTGGGCTATTATTTGGATTTTAAAATTAAATAAAAATTTATTTCATGATAGTAATCTACCACTATTTAGTTATAACTAAATAGTGACCGAAAAATAAAAAGAAGAAATTTTCCCTATTTGAGTTGTATTAACTATTGAATGAGAAAGTTTTTTGCAATTTTTCTAATTTACTTTTTCAATTGATTTTAGTATTCACCGATTTCTGTTCATGCAATTGGTATGTATTCTACATGATTACCTCTCTATTTGGTTTCAATTTCAGTTTATTCAAATTATCTCTGATTTTAATAATAGATAAGATGATAATGCACACCCTTTCTTTTGTTTCCAATCACATTTGCTTGATGTTAACAGTGATTTCCTTACCTATTAAATCCAATGTGAAATTTAATGCTCGTTTTGATATTTGAAGGGAAATTTTCCCTATTTGAGTTGCATTAACAATTTCGGTCAATAGATTGGACAAATTATAGCTAAATATGTAACTCTTTCAAATTTTTGGTTAAAATAGTAATATCACGGTTATTATCACAATTATAAAGAAATTCAATGAAAATACGTGATTTATCAATCAATTTTATTACAAATATCAAAATTTTGTAATTTCCAGTAGTCCTTAGTTGTGGATTTTTTTTTTTTTATTTGTCTTCAATATTATACTAATTTATTTATTTATCCAGTTGACAATTATTGTGTTTCTTTTTCATTGGCCAAGATACATATGTTTGTCACTTCAAATATTTCAAAATTATTTGAAGAGAATCTATGGTTTTCTCATAAAATACACAAAAAGAGAGGCAAAAACAATTTGGAAAGTATGGTCTCAGGAATGAACTGGCTGATTTGGACTCTCCAAATATCAATATTTTTGGATCCAAGTCTTCATACTGTGAAGACAGCAGGCCATACATGGACCATGATGTAGGGTAAATCTAATACCATCGAATCCACCACTTCGGGAATTTTTTTTCATATGGTTATAAAAATCAAGTTAGATTGTATTTATCTATTTTTTTCACCTATTTTTGTTTGTTATGATCGATAACAAATATTATTATTTGAAGACTAGATGAAAAGTTTATTGGTCCTGACATGTGGAAGCTTGAGAAAAGATTCAGTATAGTGTACATTGCCGATGACAATATTGAAGCCACTTGGAGATTAGTACTCAAGGAAACTATTAGCATCCCAAGGTAAACATATTCATAGAATGTTCAAAATGTTGCGTAGAAATACCAAAAAAACCTTATAGACTGACCAGTAGTACCCTATTAATGGGTATGTAATAGCCACATATATAATTTATTGCAACAGTATATAGGTTTTCTCTATTGTAACTTACATAGTCAAGAAAAAGATTATTGTTTATGATATGATTGTGTTAGTTATTGTCGTGCTTCATTGTCATTGGCCATGTTTGTTAATGTCGTGTTCAAAATTTGGAATGTACTATAACTAAAGGGGATTATATCCAAATTTTTCATAACATATTTTTTTAGTTTTTGTTTTGGTACCTGTTAAATAGTTGTTTCTTGCCTGCTTCTTGTGTTTTTAGAAATATTATCATTTTTTTACTTATGCATTTAAATGAGATCTAATTATTTGTCATTTTGTTTTCTACGTAGTGCTAAGTTTTTTACAAGATTATTAAAAACTAGAGTTATATTTGTAACATTTAGTGTAAATTCCAATTGTTTAGTATGCTCTAATGTCGTCTTTAATTTTTGGTTTGAGAGTCTATGTTTAAGGTAATTTTCCCTAACCATGAGTTGACTTATTTATTTGTTTGTCTTAAATATTATTATAATTTATTTGTCCAGTTGATAATTATTGTGTTTGATTTTCACAAGATGATATACAAATATGTGACACTTCAAATATTGAAGACAAATGGAGAAATCTATGGCTTGACAAAGTATAATTAAGGTAGGTTCCAGTAACCCTGGGTGGTGGGCTTCAGTGTCTTGGGTGGTGGACTTATATTACTAAATTTATAATGTATATACATAGTTATTATTCGTCGTATTGTTAAAGTTCATATTGTAGATTATGGTCTTATTGTTGTATGATATGATTGTGTTCGTTGTTTTCGTGCTTGATTGATATTGGTTGTGTTTGTCAGTGTTGTATTATAAAACAGGAGTTGATAATTTTGAATGTCATATAAATAGATGGAGTTATGTCCAATTTTTTTATTTTTTATTTTTATTTTTTTTACATAAATTATTGATTGTCTTCATTTGAAAATAACTTTCGAATATTGGAGTATGTCGTATAAACAAAGAAAATTATGTCAATATTTTTAATTTTTTAAGAGTGCTTATGCGATAGAGAGCATGGCTGATTTATTGCCCAAACTAGGAGTGTTTATTCGATATGGAGCATGACTGATTCATTGCCCAAACTAAGCAATACGAATGATATACAAGTGTATCAAATGTTAACAGTAATGTTAACATTGGTAGTAATACTAAAAATTCGAATCTTAGAGGTCCATCTATGCGGAATATGACTAGAATTGGAAGTGGGATGAGTTCGAATAAAGATCCATTTGGTTCGTTGTTCGATTTTGGATCAAAACGTGGTGTGTGTCACTTCAAGAACTATAACCTGTTTGGGAGACGGATAATTTGAGAATTTTCAAAATGCTTCAAAATCAAGTTGATCATCTACTTAAAAAGGTGAACATCAAAAGTAGAAAGTGTTTTGATTGGTCATAAATTTTTATTTTTTTTCTTTGTATAATTTTTTAAACTCAACATGGTATTAGTCCTAAGGGTTGTTTGGTTTGCAATTTCATTTCTAAAGTACTTGGAGTATATATTAATAGGGTAATTTAATTAATTTTAAATATATAAAAAAATAAAGTAAGAGAATGTTTTTTACAAATTGTGGTATTATTTTAATAGACAAATATCTAGGTTATTAGATAGTGATATTTAAATGTTAATTATTGTTGATTTTTAATAAAACATGTATAGATGTTGTATAAATAGAGGAGTTTATATCGGTTTCTTTTAGGTTCAATTTTTTTTTCGCCCGTGCCTTCAGGCACGGGTTATGCCCTAGTATATGTATAATAACAGTCCAAGAACTCGAATTAGTATATATAATAGTATATAGTGGCAGTCCGGGGACTCGACTTAGTAGATATATAATTTTAGTCCTAACCATTGTTATAAAAGAGAAATGTTTCTGAAGAGGACTACATTTATCCGTACATGAAATGAAGAATAAAGGGTCTTCCTCTATTAAACCTTTTAGCTCGGGAGGACTTGACTAAAAAAAGAAAAAAAAAACATAAAAAATTCCAAGAACAGAAAGGCGCAGATTAGTAAAGTAAATGCAAAAAAGTAAAAACGTAGATAGGAATAGAACGGGAAAATAAATGACAGTAAAAGTAAATGCAAGAAAGTAAATTTGTTTTTTATGTTCTCGGAGAATGGCTTGTATTTTTCGGGTTTTGACCTTTTTGTTTTGACAAAAAAAGATAAAAATGTAAGGGAATTTTGAGAAGTTACCTTGCTTTTATGAAAGATAGTTCTTGTTTCTTTTCCCTTATTCTTTTTTTTTTTTTTTTTTGGGTGTGTTTTGTCTTTTTTAATCTTTTTTTTTGGTAGAGATTCTTAGTGATGGGAATCGACTAAGGCCACCCCTTTGAACTTATGTGTGGCGGAGGTGAAAAAATCATTAGTCTCTTTTTCTACAATAGTTATTTAAATTTATTGCTAATAAAGTAGTCATTAAGTAGCCGTTATTCTTATTTTGTCAAGTAGCCTGAAAGTAGGCGTTAGGGGGAAGGGTTAAGGATTTACATAGTGTGAGATATCACATTTTCATGGATCAAAACTCGAAGAGTTAAGTAAATCAAAAATTTAAATCTTATTTTGTCAAGTAGCTAGTAAAGTAGCAGTTATTGTTTGTCTATATAATGAGACTTTATTGTTATAGAAAGATATTTTTGATTAATTAATTATTGAATTATTTGAGTAAGATTCTTTTTTTTTTTTTTTTTTTTTTTTAATATTAGTTTTTTTTTTTTTATTTTGTCAATTGACGGCAGAGGTAGAAAAATCATTAGTCTCTTTTTCTATCGTAGTTAATTATATTTATGCTAATAAAGTGACCGGTATTCTTATTTTGTCTAGTAACTGTTAAAGTAGCCATTATTCTTATTTTGGCAAGTACCATTGAAGTAACTGTTATTCTTATTTTGCCAAGTAGCCGTTAAAGTAGTAGTTATTGTTTACCTATATAATGAGACTTTATTGTAATAGAAAGACATATTTGATTGATTGATTGTTGAATTATTTGAGTAAGGTTATTTATTATTATTATTAATTTTTGTTTTATTTTATTTTTTCCAATTGGCGATAGAGGTGAAAAAATCATCAGTCTCTTTTCCTGCAATAGTTAATTATATTTATAACTAATAAAGTAGCCGTTAAGTAACTATTATTCTTATTTTGTCAAGTAGTCGTTAAAGTAGCCGTTATTCTTATTTTGGCAAGTAACCATTAAAATAGCCGTTATTCTTATTTTGTCAAGTAGCCTGTTGAACCCAAGGTTTTGATGAACAATTAAGTATTAATATTTTTTGTGGAATTAATGGTTTTATCGAGTGTTTCAAATTTAGAGTTCTATGCATTTGATTAAGAAGAAGATTTGATGAAGAAAATATAAAGGTGCAAGATAGATATAATGAAGATATGAAGAGTTTTGAAAACGTTGAAGAAAAATAGGTGAAAATAATTTTTTTACTGATATATTCTTAATGCAACCCGAATTAGAATCGCATACGACACTTAAAATAAGTTAATTCTGTGTGTCATGATAAGAAGCGATAAGTTTAAGATCCTAAAATGAGATATTGTATGTGCTCCTTATGTGAAATAATTTTGATAATTGACCTAATTAAAAAATGTGTTTTAAAGTATAAAAATTTGTGTTTTTGGGTCAATTTGGTTAATCGAGAAAAATAATTGGTTGACTGAATCAAACTGTGAATTTTGGAGTTAAAACGAAACACTATTGATCGAGTTGGTCAACTATTTGAAACAATAGCTGAAATGGGTAAAGAAGTGAGCACACTAATCCAATAGGTCAACCGAATGAAGAGGTTCCGTCAACCGTTTGAGTTAGTAGATGAAATAGTGGGAAATTAGAAGACACTGATCCAATCGGTCAACTGATAAGACATAGTCGGTCAACCGACTGGTGTTGTGCCAACAGCTAATTGGAAGCTTTGCACTAGTCGGTCAACCGAATGGTGTAGCTTAGTCAACCGACTAATTCAGTTGGGATTCCGGCTGATTTGGTATCTTATTCAGAAACTATCCGTTTTTTATTATTCCAATAGGGGATTTGGGGGATTTGAATATATTTCAAATATGAACAACCTATTACGTGATCCCTATTGATATGGTCCATATATTTTGAGATTATCTTAATTTAAATGATTTAATACTTCCTACTTCTATGGTTTTAAATTGGGAATAGTTATATGAACTTAAATGAGATATTTGAAAGTTATTTTTAAGTTAAATATACCTGAAATGAAATGTAATGATATATGGGGTCTTAGAGTGTCATTTTATGACATATATTTTACAAACTAGTCGTTAGAAGGTTAGTTATTGGTTGATTAATATAGACCTGTGAGAATTGAGTTCAACACATCAACTACAATCAGTCTGAGTTTTTATAAGAGTGAGATTCATTATAAGTTTTTGATCTAAAGTGCTTGTTGTTTGGTGTCACTGATTTGAGTTCTACTTGCTACATTGTCATTGCCTTCGGTATTTTCCGGGTAAGATCTTTTTAATCTTTATTAATTTGCTTTGAAGTTTTATATATCTTGAATTGCTTGGTATAAGATTGTTAAAAAATATATTTTTTGAATTTAAAAGTCTGAAAATATTCTTAAGTGATTTTTGCCTGTTTATATGATTACATGTTAAATTTGTGCTGCCCACCTTATTTATTTAATCAGATTTGAATTGCCTCACATTGTCTCTATCACGTAGTAATTATTCGAGACATTAATTGAGTATATTTGTATTGAGGTGGTAGAAGCTCCTTATGGGAAGAAACTCATTTTTTTTTTTTTGTATTTGTGAGTTTGAGATGATAGACATGTTTGGGAAGATGTCTAGTTAGGGTAGTTAGGTTTCGATTTTTTTCCTTTGAAAAAGATTAGTGTTTGATATTTGTTTTGGTAAAAATGTTAGGTTTTGATTCATCCTACATTTGAATTGTTTTTTGAGTGATTTGTAAATGTTCATCCTTCTATGTGAAAAGGATAAGTGAGAGAGTGTTAGGTTTGTCTTTAGTTTGGTAAAAAGATAGGGTCTATCCTTGGCTTATGAAAAATGATAGATTGTAAATGTTGATTTTTGTACCTGTAAAATAATCGTGAATTTTAAGGGTTTGGTTCCTACCTGGTAAAGGAATCAAGGAGTTTAGTGGATTGCGAATCTTCGTAGAGCTTGGGGGACTGGATGTAGGGAAGATTATCTTGACCAAATTAGGATAAATTTTTATATGTTGCATTGATTTATTTTTTATCTTGTGTTTGGGTGTGCATTTAGTATTAAGCACATATCTATTGCGTATAAAGATAATAATTGATTTAGAAAAATTAATTATTTGTGTTTAAGTGTTTGATTGTTAAATTTTAGTAACTAACCAATTCACCCCTTCTTAGATAGCTCTTTGGGCCAACAATTAGCATCAAAGCTGGTTTTAGTTCAAGCAGGCTTAACATCCTAGCTAAACACTATCACACAGATTTCACTAATAATAATATTGTATGTGAATCTCCTGTATGCCTTGATGCTATTAGTGAATCTTTTGCTTGCTCTGATAATCGAGGTTTTGCTGGTAAGAATGATAAATATTGTGATAATGAGGTTGTAGATAAGGCTATTGAGATGATGATTGCCCTTACTTATGTTTTGGAAAACATAATTTGAAACTAGAGCAAAAGATTGCGATTCTTGAAAATAAAAAGTTTAGTACGACTAAATCTCTTAAGAAAAAGACTTTGGACAAGTATTTTGAAACTGCTGAATTTTTAAATGCTTTATCTAAAATCGGTAAGTTGCTTAAAAAATCTATTCTCTTGAAGAAGAGAACGAAGTTTTGAAAAATAATGATTAGGATTTTCAGCAAAGTGATTTTAAAAGAAAAATCTTGAAACTTTAAATGAGGCCTTGAACATTGAGTTGGATAATTCAAGGTGTGAGCTTCATAATCTCGTTTGAAAATTCATTCTATTGAAAATGATTGTCGAAATCTTAAGAATGATCTTGAATTTATGCATAAGAAGAATTTTGGTCTACAGGTGAACGTTAGTTCGTTGGAGCGATCACTTGAAAAGACTCAAAAGAAGCTTAACGAAACAGTGAATAAATTCAAGGATATTAAAAGTACTAAACTTGTTGAAAAAACAATAGTTACTAAAGTAGTTTCTCAATATCACTATCAATATTGTGCTCCCGTATGAAATAATGATTATCCTACGAAACGTGCTAATAATGCTAGATGTTTTTATTGTGGAAAGCATGATTATTTTAAGAAAATGTGTTATCTATTGCATGGCTACCCGGTTGGATCCCGAAATAACTGGATAATAAGAAGAGAAATTTTTTATACAGGTATAAATGGTAGATTTGCTCAATCAAGAACGTATAATGAATATTACATGTCAAGAAGGGATTCCAGATTCAATGCACCAAATAAGGATGAATCAAAATATGCAGAATGGAAAGTTCAGAAAGTAACAAGTTTAGTATATGGAATCAATTAATGCTTATCCTTAAGGAATGGTGAGAAATCAATATCAGAAAAAGACAACATATAAGGTGGTGGCAAATCACAACATAAAGGCAAAATGATTGTCATTGAACCAATTCAGAAGAAAGCCGTTGTGCGTAAGGAAGAAATCAAAATGGTAAATCAAACAAAAATAAAAATAAAAAAATGACAGATTCAAAGGATAACAAGTTTGTAATTGAAAGTCCAACAAAGGTACACACACAAACTGCTCCTAAGGATGAACCAAGTATGTCAAATTTTTTGAAATTTAAATATGCTAATTTTGTTAGGGAGACCGATGCTTCACATTTTTCAAGTTTATTGGTGATATGTGTGTGTGTGGGTAAAAAATATTTTATAAGATAAAAATTATTTAAAACTAATTATTTGTGTGGATCAAAATAAGAGATAAAAATGGAGCAAATAGATCAAATAGGACAAATTGGACATGTATTTTATAAGATAAAAATTATTTTAAAACTAATTATTTGTGTGGATCAAAATAAGAGATAAAAATAGAGCACATAGATCAAATATGACAAATTGGCACATAAGAACGAAATCTTCTTGTCGGTTAACTTATAGGAACTGTCGGTCAGCCGATAAGAATAGAGCCCACAAAGTGCAGTCTCTACTCTAGTCGATCAACCGACTAGAAACAGTCAGACAACCGACTGTTACGAGATTATTATCCCTTTGAGCTTTCATTTCTCTCCCATTTCGAATTCCCTCTTTCTCTCTCTAGAAGCCCTTCAATACTTAAGAGAGTTCCCTCCAAAACTACAAGGGATCTTCAAATATCGGCTTGGATTTGAAGATTGTGGGCTTGGATCTATCATCTTATAACAAGAATTTCATCAAAAGGTTGATTTTCTTCTTCTCCTTTAGGGTTTCTATAGATCTATGATTTAAGCTTCATTTTCTTGAGTTTTTGGGTTTTGAATCACTGGTTGAAAAATGTTTGTTGAAAGAAAATGCCTAAGGAAAGAGTTAAACAAACATGCCCTAGAAAAGCTAAGTTTGATACTATACACTTCTTAAGTGAAGAAGGTGAAGAAAAATACAAAAATGAAACCAAGAACTGAAAGGTTGTATAGTCTAAACTTGTTGATTTTGTTAATCTCAAAAAGAGAAATATTCATATTGAAAAGTATGGAAAAAAGATTGGGTGGACCGATTTTCTTACCCAAAGCAATGAGTGGATGCCACATTGGGAAAAATGTTTTATAACAATCTCACGATTAGTAAAGGAAAGTCGGAGTCTTTTGTCAAAGGTGTCAAAATTGAATTGGATATGGACGACCTTATAAAAATTTTGATGTTTAAGAGAGAGATGTTTGTCCTTATAGTAATACCTTATGGCTTGTAGGACATGTTAAAAGAAGTGAGGTTGCTAGAAAACTTAATTGGTTGAAGGAAACGTTGGGTCATTATTGCTTGAACACCATTTCATTAATGCCATAAGTACTTACTCTATCATACCTAGAGGAGGGAGTCATGCGATCGTTAATGAGTTTGATTTGTATTTATTGAATGAGATTGTTGATGGTAGAAATCTTAATTTATCTCATATCATGTTTGAGCACATGGAACATCAAATGAAAAAATGATCAAGAGTATTACCCTATGGTGATGCGCTTCAAAGAATTTTCGAACACTTCAAAATTGAGAGCGATCCTACAGAAGATGCACTTCTCATGATGACTTCAGGATGGTTAAATGTGAACAATATTTATTTGATGGGGTTTGAGTATAAGAGAAACATATAGGTGAAGAAAAGAAGAGAATAAAAAGAGAGAATGATTGAAGAAGAAGATAAAGATGAGGAAGAGTTGAGCACGGATCAGAAAATTGATATGCTTCGGAGTCAATTTGATGACTTCCAACAATACACTGAGGTGCTTAATTCCAAAGTGTTTGGGATATCAGACGATATAATAGAAATGAGGGTATCTATAGAAAGAGGATATGGAAGGCTGACATACACAATAAAAACTGGGTTTGGGATAGTCACAAGCAACATGAAACAAATGTTCATATTCATGCAAAACCAAAAATACAGTAGTCAGCAACAATACAGTGATTAGTAGCATTATAGTGCTCAACAACAATAAAGCGGGCAAACTTCTTGAGGGGACAGTAGTCCTTTGGAAGACCTTCAGCAGCAGGACCATCCATGACGTACTATCAGCAGATGCCTTCTAGTTCAAGCGTACAACTAGGAGGTCAATACCCATAGTCACCGACCAATAGTCCACTGGGCTTGTATTATCCATTTACTGGACATGGACCTCATTAGAATTTATGTAATATCATATTTTGGCTATGTATTTGAACATGTCTTATCATAGTACTATAGTCTGTAATAGTTAATTTAGGATTTATGGTACTTAAACTAGACTTAGTAGGCTTAAATGGTATTAGCGTAATATGGTGAATTATTATGCTTATCTAGTAATGATATTTTATGCTTTAATATTTATTTCTTATGATGATCCACATAAATCTTAAAATTGAAAATGTTCTTAATTCTTATTATTGAAAATCAATTTTTTATGATCTTCTAAAGGAAAGCTCTTATAAGAATTTCTATCAAAGGGATGTAAAAGAAAAGCTTTATTTTGTCCCCACTTTTTGAGATGACAAAAGGGGAGAAGTTGATGTTTAACGAGTATTTGATGTTTAGAATTAGTTCGCCTAAGCATTGCATTGATTAAAGGGAGAAATTACTCATTTTTTTTTTTTTTTTTTTTTTTTTGTTTTTTAACTTATGTTGGTTTTATATTGAATATCTTTATTATTGTTTACTTGTGTTTTCATGTTTATGATTAAATGAGTTTAAATACCCGTCCTCAAATTTAGGGGAAGAATAGTTACATTATATTTTGAAGAAAATATCAAATTTAATTGTCAACATAAAAAATGGGGAGATTATTAAACCTAATGTTTTGATAAACAATTAAGTATTGATATTTTTTGTGGAATTAATGGTTTTATCGAGTGTTTCAGATTTAGAGTTCCATGCATTTGATTAAGAAGAAGACTTAATGAAGAAAACATAAAGGATGCAATATGGACATAATGAAGATATGAAGAGTTTTGAAAACATTGAAGAAAAATAGGTGAAAACAACTCTTTACTTATATAGTCTTAATGCCCAAATTAGGTTCACAAACGACACTTAAAATAAGCTAATTCTATGTGTGTTATGATAAGAAGAGATAAGTTTAAGATCCTAAAATAAGATATTGTATGTGCTTCTTATATGAAATGATTTTGATAATTGATCTAATTGAAAAATATGTTTTAAAGTATAAAAAAATAATGTGTTTTTGGGTCAATTCGGTTAACCGAGATAAACAATTGGTCAACTGAATCAAACCGTAAGTTTTGAAGTTAAAATGAAGTGCTACTAATCCAATTGGTCAACTGAACAAAGAGGGTTGGTCAACAGTTTGAAATCGTACCTAAAATAGGTAAGGAAGTAAGCACACTGATCCAATCGGTCGATTGAATGAAGAGGGTCGGTCAACCGTTTGAGTCAATAGATGAAATGGTGGAAAATTGGAAGACACTGATCCAATCGATCAACCAATTGGGCATGGTCAATCGACCAATAAGTGTTGTGCCAACGGCTAATTGGAAGCTTAATACAGGTAAATCAACCGACTGATTCAGTTGAGATTTTGGCTGATCTGGTCTCTTGGTAAAACACTAGGACTGTGCAAGAAGCCCGAATAACCCGATCCGCCCGCAAACCCCGACTGGCTCAGCCTGAATTACTCAGGTATTTTTTACTCAAAGTTTGGATCGAGTAAAACCCGATCCGATAGGCCCCCCAAGCAGTTCGGTCGTCGGATTTCATCTCCGACAACCCATTTTCACCCGACCTGACCGACGTTCACACACACACACACACACACACACACACACACACACACACATATATATATATATAAGGATTAGGTTTGAGCAGGCTAGCTTAGCGCTCAAGTCTCTCTCAGATCTCATCTCTCAGTTCACTTAAACCCTAAGCACCGATCTTCATCTACCAAGCGCAGACCTAGCCGCTCAATCTCAGGCCTTCTCAGGTGCGAACGATTCTTCGGAGATGGACTTGGTAGGCTGGACCTAAGCGCCGCTCAACTCTAGGCTCTTGCGTCGCTTCGAATCCCTTCGAATCGCCTCGAATCCCTTCGACAAATGACAATGGCTATAAAGGTAAGTTCTTCCTCTTGGTCGTCTCTTGACTCATGTTCGATTTCCTTGTTTGATTAATTTAAAGCCAAAATCCAAAACTAAGGTGAGTTCTTTTATTTGTTCAATTTGTTTGTTATGGGGGTTTTTGAACTTTGAATCAAGCTTTTATTTTATATGATTGATATCATATGTTTCTGTTTTTTTTTTTTGGTTTCTGTTTTTTGTTTCCATTCATTACATGATATGTTCTTGAATCAATATTATGTTTGATTAGTGTTCTTGTTCCCATGATTAGTGGATTAGTGGCTTAGTGCACTGTTTTTTTTTTTTTGAAAAACTATGTGAAAATATAGTTTTGTTCCCATGCTCTGTTTCTGTTCCTGCTTCTGTTCCCACATTTTTTCATATTCAATATTCATAGATTATTTATTTATGTTCTGCTCCCATATTCTGTTTGATTAGTGGCTTAGTGTTTTTTTTTTTTTGGAAAGTTATGTGAAAATATTTTGTTCCTATGCTCTGTTAATCTGTTTCTGTTCCTGCTTCTATTCCCACGTTTTTTCATATTCATAGATTATTTATTTATGTTCTGCTCCCATATTCTGTTTGATTAGTGGCTTAGTGTTTTTTTTTTTTTTTGGAAAGTTATGTGAAAATATTTTGTTCCCATGCTCTGTTAATCTGTTTCTGTTTCTGCTTTTGTTCCCACGTTTTTTCATATTCATAGATTATTTATTTATGTTCTGCTCCTATATTCTGTTTGATTAGTGGCTTAGTGCTTTTTTTTTTTTGGAAAGCTATGTGAAAATATATTTTTGTTCCCATGCTCTGTTAATCTGTTTCTGTTCTTGCTTCTGTTCCCACGTTTTTTCATATTCATAGATTATTTATTTATATTTTTCTCCCATATTTTGTTTGATTAGTGGCCTAGTGCTCTTTTTTTTTTTTTTTTTTTTTGGAAATCTATGTGAAAGTGTATTTTTGTTCCCATGCTCTGTTCCCATGTTTGTTCCCATTTTTGTACCAATGCTTTGTTTCTATTTCTTTTTCTGCTTCTGTTCCCACGTTTTTTCATATTATGTTCTTTCTATATTTATGTTCTGCTCCTATATTAAAATAGTTTGGTTTGATTAATACTCTGTTTCTACTTTCCATGTTTAGTGTTCTGTTCTAGTGTTCTATTCCCGTGTCCTATTCCTATTTCTGTTCAGCTGTTCCTATTTTTGTTCCTATATGGAACAAGCTAATGTTGGGGATTCTTCTACACCTCTCGAAGGTAACCCTCCAACTCCTTCCCCTGTTCCCCCTACTGAAAAACCACCACTGCCGAAAAATGTGAAAAAACGTGGTGGTAATAAGATTATTTCTGATGTTTGGAATCATTTTGCGAAATTTGAAGATGAGAATGGAAATAAAATGGTATCTTGTAACTACTGGGGGAAAGTGTATCATGCTGATCCAAAAACTCATGGGACTAGTAATTTAAAGGCTCACATTCATGTTTGTAATGATCATCCACATAGGGAGTTGGATAAGGGGAAAACTCAGTTAATTACTCAATTTAAAAAAGATGGACAAGATAGTTTTGTATTAACTAGTTTTTCCGTGGATAAAGCTAGAAGAGCGCTAGCGGAAATTGTAATTTTGGACGAATTGCTATTTAGATTTGTTGAAAATTATGGCTTTAAAAAGTTTTGTTATGCTTTGCAACCAAAATTTAAAAATATTACATGTCGTACTACGGTTGCTAAAGACATTGTGAAGATATATCACAAGGAGAGAGAGAATTTAAAGAAAGTTATGCAGGGTCGTAGAATATGCTTGACCACAGACACTTGGACTTCAATACAAAATTTTAATTATATGTGTCTTACGTGTCATTTTATTGATGATAATTGGGTTTTGCATAAAAGAATATTAAGTTTTTGTATTGTTGAAGATCATAAGGGGGAAACGATTGGGAAAAAAATTGAGTCATGTTTACGAGAATGGAATATTAATAGTTACTTCACCTTGACGGTTGATAATGCGAGTTCTAATAGTACTACTATTAGATTCTTGCAACGAGTAACTAAAAACTGGAAGGGTACAATTTTAGGGCATGAATTTTTACACGTGTTGTTGTGCTCATATTTTGAATTTGATTGTTTGTGATGGATTGAAATAACTGAATGAGTCAGTAATTAAAATTTGGGAAGCGGTTAGATATGTTAAGGGTTCTTCAAATAGATTTCATGCTTTTAAAAAATGTGTTGAACTGCTTAATATTGAATCGAAAAGTCTCTTGTGTCTGGATATTCCAACTCGTTGGAATTCTACATATAAGATGCTAGAAAGTGCGGAAAAATTTGAAAAAGCTTTTGGCAGATTGGAGATTGAGGACGAAAAATATCAAGATCACTTTTTTGATAACGATATTGTTGATGGTGAGAGTGGTGGAAGTCCATCAAGTAATCTAGACTGGGAAAATGTTCGTTATTTTGTGAAGTTTTTTAGGCTTTTTTATTTGGCTACAAAACAATTTTTGGGTACTTTGTTTGTTACGTCAAATACATTTTTTGATGAGATAGTTATAATTCATGGAAAAATAAATGAGTTAATTCAAAGTGAAGATCATTTGCTATCGAAAATGGCTTTTAGTATGAAAGTTAAGTTTGATAAATACTGGAGGACTAGAGATAAGATAAATCTTCTTCTACATGTTGCTGTTGTTTTGGATCCGAGGAAAAAATTATCTTATCTTCAGTTTTGTTTTTGCGATATGTATGATGAAGTGTATGAAAATGAGTTAATTGGGAAAGTAAAAGATGCTTTGAATCGGTTGTTTGATTGTTATGTTTCTTTTGAGTCAACTATGGAGAATGTTTCCGGTGGTAGTACTAGTGGCGCTAGTGGAATATCAAAGAAGTCGGTCGATGTGGATGTGGATATGGATGATCCCCATAGATTAATCGCGTCTCGTTTTCAAAATTTTTTAGTGGGGAGACAATATTTGGAGGGTAAAAATTATGTAGAAAAATATTTGGCCGAAAATCCTCAAGGTGCAAGTGATGAAAATTTTGACATCTTAAGTTGGTGGAAAAGTAGCACTAGTAGGTTTCCAATATTATCTCAATTGGCGAGGGATGTGTTGGCTGTACCAATTTCTACGGTTGCGTCGAAATTGGCATTTAGTACTGGGGGCCGTGTGCTTGATCCGTTTCGTAGCTCGTTATCTCCATTGATGGTAGAAGCTCTTATTTGTTGTCAAAATTGGCTTTAAGCTTCTGTGCCGATTTTACTTCGAAAAGGGATTGATGATATTGAGAAGTTGCAACGAGATTTAGGTAATTTAAATTATATTGTTTTTTCATAGTTTTTTTAATTAGATATTTAATTAGCGTTTTTATTATAAGACTATAAAGGCAATATTTGATTTTTGTAGTAGATTTGGATTTGGAGGTATCAAATCCTTCGCAAGGCTCATCTTCAACTCAGGTTATTTATTTAATTGTTTATTTATTTTTTATTTTCTCTTCTTTGTATATTATTTTAATTATAATTTTTTTTTGCAAGTAATATCTTGATGTTCCATTTGTATTCTGCAAAGTGAATGGAAAAAATTGGAAGACGTATTGCGTTGGCCTTTAAGGAGTTGTAATTTTTTTTGATTATGTTGTAATTTTTTTTGATTAAGTTGTAATTTTTTTTTTTTTTGGATGTATTTTTTTGTTAAGTCATGATTTTTTTTGATTAAAAATTGTATCCGTAATATTGGTTTTGGATGTATTTTTTGTTTTTTGTTCTAATTTTGTGATATTTTTTTGAATGGTTTCCACTAAATATTGTGATCTTTTTTTTTTTTTTTTTTTTGAATGGTTTCAAATAATATTTTTTTTTCGAATGGGCCCAGACCCAAACCGGACCACAACCCGAAGCCTAGACCCATCAAAATTACCCGCAACCCAGACCATTCGAAGTCTGACTCGGCCTTCAACCTGTATCCTCCAACCGACTCGTACTCGCCCGTACCCGACCTACAACCTACAAACTCGACAACCCATCGATTGCTATGCCAATCGGTCGGCCGACGAGTTTTATTATTTTCCACCCGATCTTGTCGGATCATGAGTTGGGTTGGCTTAGATTTCGGCCAACCCGACCTGTGTACAACCCTATAAAAAACTATTCGTTTTTTATGATTCCAAGAGAGGAATTTGGGGGATTTAAATATATTTCAAATATGAACAATCTATTATATAATCTCTATTGACATCGTCCATGTATTTTGAGATTCTCTTAATTTATATGATTTAATACTTTCTACTTCTATGGTTTTAAATTGGGAATAGTTTTATGGACTTATATAAGAGATTTGAAAGTTATTTTTAAGTGAAATTTACTTGAAATGAAAGGTAATGATATATGGGGTCTTAGAGTGTCATTTTATGATATATCTTTAAAAAACTAGACATTGGAGGGTTAGTTATTGGTCTATTAATATAGACCTGCGGGAATTGAATTAGGCACATCAAGAAAAATCAGTTTGAATTTTTATAAGAGTGAGATTTATACTGAGATTTTTTTGAGAGATTCGTTATAAGTTCTTGATCTAAAGTGTTTGTTGTTTAGCGTCACTGATTTAAGTTCTATTTGCTACATTGTCATTGCCTTCGATGTTTTCCTGGTGAGATATTTTCAAGCTTTATTAATTTACTTTGAAGTTTTATATATCTTGAATTGTTTGGTATAAGATTGTTAGAAAAATCTTTTTTGAACTTAAAAACTTAAAAATATTTTTAAGCGATTTTTGCCTATTTATCTGATTACGTGTTAAATTCGTGCTGCCCACTTTATTTATTAATCTGATTTTAATTGTCTCACATTGTATCTATCACGTAGTAATTATTTGGAACATTGGTTGAGTATATTTGTATTAAGGTAGTAGAACCTCCTTGTGGGAAGAAACTCATATTTTTTGTATTTGTGAGTTTGAGAAGATTAAATACGTTTAGAACGGTATATAGTCAGGATAGTTAGGTTTCAATCTTTTTCTTGTGAAAACTATTAGGGTTTGATCTTTGTGCTGGTACAAATGTTAGGTTATTCTTTTTCCTTGAAAAGAATTAGGTTTTGATTCATCTTGTAATTGATTTTGAGTGATTTGTAAAGGTTTATCATTCCCTATGAAAATGATAAGTATGAGAGTGTTAGGTTTATCTTCAGCGTGGTAAAATAATAGAGTTCATCATTGGCCTATGAAAATGGTAGATTATAAAGATTGATTATGTGTCTGTAAAATAATCGTGAATTGTAAGGATTTGGTTCCTACCTAGTAAAGGAATCAAGGGATACAGTGGATTGTGAATCTCAGTAGAACTTGGGGGACTGGATATAGGAAGATTAACTTAACTAAATTAGGATAAATTCTTATGTGTTGTATTGATTTATTTTCTATCTTGTGTGTAGGCGTGCACTCAGTATTAAATTGCGTATAAAGATAATAATTGATTTAGGAAAATTAATTATCTATGTTTAAGTGTTTGATTGTCCAATTTTTGTAATTACCCAATTCACCCTTCCTCTTGGGTAGCTCTTTGTGCCGACATAACTGTTATTATTTGACTGTATAATGAGGTTTTATTGTAATAGAACAACATATTGTATTAATTGATTATTGAATTATTTGAGCAAATTATTATTATTATTATTATTATTATTATTATTAATTTTTATTTTATTTTATTTTTTTGATTGGTCTCCTTCATCAATTGGTATTTAGAGCCAATTTTGATCCTTACTCTTCGCGTGCAAACCAAAACCCTCACCACCAAAGATCAGAAAACTCTAGCCACCATCAATTAGACTAGCTACGTTTCCCGGCCATAGTCTAACAACCCAGATTTAGCTGGTCAGCCTTCGCGGGACCTCACTAGGTCTATTCCAGCCTTCGTCGATCCCCGTTGAAGGTTCGTGCGACCCCAAGTCTGCTCCAGATTCCCTCTGTAGTGGCTACCGTGTGCTTTGTGCCCTATTCACAATCTGTAAGTCCTACTATATATATATATATATACTATTGTTTTATTCCTAGTTTTCCATTTAATATTAAAAAAACAGAAATAAAATTAAAAAAAATAGAAATAAAATAATTAAAAAAATAGAAAAAAAAAAAACAAAAAACAAAACAAAAATAATCTAAAAAAGAAGTTTCTATTTTCTTATCATATTGGTACTCTATTGCATTTTCTTTCGTGACGATGTAGCATCATAGTACTTCCATTAAGAATATTTGAGGCATTAATATAATCACTATAATCCACTCCAAAACTATTCAAGACATAGAAACTTCTCATGCAAGAAGTTGTGGCTAATCTTCCAAATTCCATAAACTACCTTCAAAATTATGTTAACCACCTTAGAGAGGAAGTGAACCAAAATTGAGATAATTTTTATACCGATCTCTATATGCGGTAAACTAAATTCCATATGGATATCCCCATTGAGTTAAATAGTCTGATCACTCAACAAGTTACTCAACTAGTTGAGTAATCCATAAACCATAGGGCTACTAGGCACATGGAAACAATCCGTACGGGAATGGAGAGTGGAGTCTCATTTTTTACATTGTACCATCCCTCCACTCACTACTGACCACTCCAAAAGTTCTAAATTCAAGTTCTTTACCTACTTTATCTCATTCCAATCATCCTGAGTGAGGCACAAATAAAATAGAGGGTAGGCATAGGGAGTCATCAACCCATAGCCCCTAAATATTGACTCTATAATTTTTTGATTAAGTATACTGATAAACATAATTTATCTATTTATTTCCAATCCTGTTTTGGTAGTTTTTGAGTATTTTTTATAGAGTTTTAATATGTTTTAATATATTTTGTTATAAATCAGTTATTTAGGGTGAAAATGGACTAAAATGGTCCATAAACGAGTAAGTTGATGGAAGAACGGTAGAGAAAAAAAGCAAAAAGTCAAATATTCAGAATCTGCATCCACCGCTACAGCGGTGAAACTACCGCTGTGGTGGTCAAAATACAGAGAGTTGCTGAACTCTCCACCACTACAGCGGTCACCCGCCAGAAGCCTACCAACCTCTCCACTGCTACAGTGGTGATGCGCCAGATAGTTTAGATATTTTAGGATATTTTGTTGATATTTTGGATCCTATAAATATCGTCTCTTTTTCCCCAAATACGAGGGTTGACGTCTTCGAGAGTCTTGAGAGCCCTAAGGCCATTGATCGCTCAAATTTAATACCCAATTTAAGCACAAAATATATCGTAGTATAGCGACTTTGGTAAGGGTGTCGAACCACAGAGATTGGATTGTAATTATTAATTATTTTATTATTTTTCGGTTGGGTTTAATAAATTGATTTTTGGATCTTTTAATAATAAAACATAAAAATAATTAAATTAAAATATAAAATGATAAATGACCGGGTTGAGGGCATGCATTTGGCTTTCGATTATCCTAATGTGTTCTAATTCTTTATCTTTTTTTATTCTGTGTATAGTGAAGTAATTCAACTACAAGAAAAATTACAACGAAAGCTTGACTATTTAATCAGCATGAATTATCTTCGAGATTCGGTTCCTAATCTACTGTGAACCAATCTCTAAGTATAATTAATCCTATCAAATACATCGATTAATCGACCGTTTAATCGGTATGGACTATCTTCGGGATTCGATTCCTACTAACTACGATGAATCAATCCCTAAGCATAACTCATCCGATTAAACCATATCGATTCCAATAAAACTAATTGTATAACGGTTAGATCTAAACCACATGTATTAGATCTAACCCAAAAGTACCAATAAATTATTTCTAACATTCATAAAATGATAAAAACAATAATTGATTTCATAAACAATGTAAGAACATAAATCTTCGTTATACAATCTTATACATAGATAAAATATAATAAGAAATTAAAACTACATAGGAAATCCTTAGCCGATCATGGTTTTCTTTTTTACAAGATGCAACAAAATCCAATTGAAGAACTCCCACGCACAGCTTCGGTCGAATAAAAAAAAATGAAAAGAATAAAAATTGAAACTAAAGAAATGAACCAAGCCTAAAAGTCCTCCCTTTTCTTTTGGACCAAGCCCACTATAAGTCCACTGCCGAAGACAATTTCTTCCCCTGATTTTGCTTCTTACCTTTAATAACATTGTCCTTTAATTTTCCATTTATTTACCATAATGGCTAATCAAAGCCTTCACATATGGTAAGCCTTCACATGTCTTCTACTTCACTTCCCAAAAATTGAATCATGATATAGAAAATCAACCCCTTAAAGAAACTGCTGAATCTTTCATTTAATCCTCTCAATTCTTTCTTCATTGCATTGAATGGCTATTACATGTCCATATACATGGTCATAAATAGCTCTCTCCCCACTAATTGTCCAGCTGCGTTTGATGTCCTAGTGACGCGCATGTATGCCAGATCCGCAGGCCGGGCTGGACTCGGGTCGCAGGTTTGGGTCGGTTTACGGGTTTTTCTCAATTTTTGTTCTTTTTAACTATTTTCTTCTCTCTTTTTCAGTATTTCTATATTTCTGGACTTATATCTGCAAAAATAGTAAATTATATTATTATTAATTAAAATTTAATAAAAAGATTAACAAAATTATAAATTAAGGGTATAAATTTCGTATAAAATTGAGAACGATCAGCCATTCAACCAAGAGAATATCATTAAGGCCAAGAGAAAGAAGCATTCTCGGAGCAGTTTTAGCGTTGGATCTTCAGATAACGGCTAATCTCCTTATTTCTCTCATTTATTTCTTAGTTTGGTTGAATGTTTTGAATATGTTTAACTTGTTTCTAGTTGTATATAGGGTCATGGCCATGTGTAGCTAAACATATATCGTCTAGGGCTTGATTATACTTCATGAAAATGTTGTTTGAATAAATAGATGTTTTGTTAACAGTTATTTTTGTCTATTCGATTGTGTTTACCATTTCTCCACGTTTATATATTGTTATGATATATTGAGAATACGAGGTTTGACACTTGGAAGAGGTAAACCTGAATTCGGACTAGGTAAACACAACGTGACGATCTAATGACCTGGGAGGGTGTTAGAAAGTGTGCAATCTGTGAGGTTGGGGCGGGACTCATGTGACCAAGTGTAGTATAGACGCTTGAGGAGGACTTCAGCATTGACGCGAAGTCACATATTCATTCACTTTATACTCGGGAGAGGTAGTAAGTGAGTTTCTGATACCTAGATTGTCGAATAGATTGGAATTTCGTTAATATAAACTAGATTGAAATGAACACGTTTAAGTGAACGAAGTTAATCCCTAAGAAATAATTTCTCATAAACGTCATATTAATATATTAGGTTAATTAGTATAATTAGTTTAATTTATAATTATTATAAAAAGCTATTTTTTATCGCCTAAATAAAATTAGGTTATGACAATTACGGTACTCAACGATAATCTACACTAATCCTTGTAGATACGACAACCCTTACTCTTCTCACTCTCCTAAAATTTGACCCGTACACTTACGGTGAAAGTAGCGACGTAATTTACGCACTACCATATACCTCAATGAAGGGGACGCCTTTGGCTATCCTAGACCAATAAGAGCTCAAGATATACTGTATCAACCTCGTTTTAACCATGATGATATTACTAGAAAGGTGAAGGTTGATGTTCTTGTTATGAAGACACTCTAAATGAAACAACCCGGTCTCTAGAGCTGCCACTTTTTTTTTTTAAATGCAGAAGTAGAGGTAAAAGATAAACAACTCTACTACTACGCTTCTGCTGCGCCACTATGATAAAAATAATAATAATAGACGTGCCCTAGATTTAGGGATTACACATATCCCAAAATATTCCATAGCAAAACTACAAAATCCTAACCCTTCCTAATCAACACCTGTCCTAATAGACCCAAAAACAATAAAATGGCACCACCCCCTAACTCTATCTAACACCAGTAGTGGACCCGTCTCTACTTGGAGTACTTGATACAAAATATTTTATCGGTGTATTATCTTCATAATATAAAATTAATTTATGAATCAAGTATATATATCGAAACCAATTTCCAAAACAAAATATAATCACACATTGACCAGTAACCAAATCTTATAGATATCATTATGATAAAACAACTGAATTTAAGTTAACTGGTTAAATTACTTCGATATATAATAAAATACCACACACATACTTCCCTACTAGCCATAGGATCGTTTTCACCTCACGATTGGGAGTTATAATGGTACCATAATCTATACAACTGTGCAATCTAAGGTTGGCATAAATGTCAGAGCCATTCAATATCTCCAATAGTAGGAGCCAATACGTGATATAAATCACCATATCATGATGATAATTATCATCGTCAACAACAACAATAACAACAATCACCACCACTTGCCCTTCTGTTAGGTCACAACACAACGTCCTACAGGACATGCACTCTTGTTAGGGACGACATCTAGCAGGACATGCGCTCCTCTCAGGACCACACTATGGCATAGTAGTATAATAAATAAAATCATTTTTTCACATTTAACCATTTACTTGATCCATTTAACGTTATAAATTAATGCCTTTTAATAAATCTTTTTTTCTTTACAATTTTGTACGAAAATAAAACTTGGAAATTTACATAGATGACAATACACTCACCTCGATATTTGCATTGCTATTATATTATCACCATAATATTAACGTAGTCAGCGTCGGCTAAGAACCTAACAATGATATGGAGTAAACTAACAATTTAACTAAATAAATCGAATACAACATAAAATGCGTGACACTAAAATGTAATTTTTTTAGTTCCCAAATTATATGAAATTTATTAAAAAACCTATTTCTTAAATCAATATTAACTTTATAAAAATATTATAATATTAGAAAACTATTAATCAATTGTTAATAAAATTTATTAGTCAGCGAAATACTATATATATATATATATATATATATATATATATAAATCAGGATGGTGTTTGTTGACTAGAACATTTCAATGGTCCAGATTATCTTAAAATAGATCTACGGTTGAGATTAACTGCAGTTATTGAGGGTAACTCAAGTGGTGATTTTTGTATATACAATGGAAAGGGTCGCGTGATCGATCCTTCTTTCTCGCACTTTCTATTTTTCCCCATTTTTTGTTCTAAATTAGTTCATAGATCCAACCTTCCCCTTTCATCAACGATTGCTTCCCTCTTCCACAACAAAAGCTTCATTCTCCAGTCAGCCCTACCCCCACAATAGCTAATGCACGGTACTTCACCTCCCACTATCCCATGATCTGCTCAATCCTTCACCTCCATCGTACCACCTCCTCCCACCTCCATCACTATACCCACCTCTTCCACTCCTGTATATTGGAGCCATTTCTGCCCTCTTCGCCGTACCCATTTCACAATCTCTTATCCTTGATCTGCAACCTAATTGCTCACCCACAACCAAGCTTCTCCTCCAGCAGGTGAGTCTCTCTCTCTTTCTCTTATTGGGTTCCTTCAGCTAGTGAGTTTCTCTATCTTATTGGGTTTTATATTGAGATTCTCATTTCCATTTCTCTAATCTAACGCCCATTCATCTCTCTTATTAAACAGGTTGCTTCGATATTTCTCCTACATTTCAGAAATTTCCGGTATCATTTTGATGTTCAACCCTAATTTCTCCTAATTTCTGAACTTAGTGTCAGACGCTTATTCCCCTCTCTTTATTGAATATGTTGCTTCCATATTTTTCTCCTACATTTCAGAAATTTTAGGCATCAGTTCCCCTAATTTTCCCTAATTAGTGTTTCTATTTACATTAGTGTTTCTGTTTAGACGCCCATTTTGCTTTCTCGCCCCTAGATTAGTGTTTATGTTTATTGTTTCTGTTTTCATTGTATTCTTTGTTTGCATTTATCTTTAGTGTTGTTGTTTGGTGTTCACGTTTCTATTTATTGTTGTTGTTTAGCATTTGTTAAGTGTTTTTATTTAGTGTTTGTTTAGTTTCTTCTTAGAACAAAAACACTCTATGGAGAGTGTTGATCCTAAGATTTTGATGAACAATTAAATATTGATGTTTTTTGTGAAACTAATAATTTTATTGAGTGTTTCAATTTATTAGTTTCAGTGATGAAAATGATCATGAAGATATTGTGACAATACTAAAGATGATGGAAGATTAAGAGTTTGAAGAAATTGAAGAACCTAGGGAAAACAACTCATGTTAAATTTTAACTCTTAATATATCCCTGTTATGATCACACACGACACAAAATGTTTTTCAAAATTATGTGTGTTTTTATAAGATCCTAATTAGTTAAATTATTTGCTCTTATGCGTAATTGAAAAATAATTATTGATAATTAATTAAAATTGAATTTAATAATTTAGTGGAGCTAACCGAGAAAAAAAATCGGTTAAAGGGGTGAAAATGTCGAAGAAAATGAATTAAAATCGGATTAAGGAGAGGATTCCAGCGTTGATCTATCGACTTGTAGGTCGACTTATGAAAGATAAGTGAAGTTGCTAAATCTCTCAGTTGACAGGTAGGTCGACTTAAGCTTAAATGGTGAACTTTCTGAATCGGTCGGTCGACAGGTAGGTCAACCTATGGCCAAAAGAAGAAGTCTCTGAATCTTCCGGTTGGTAGGTGAGTCGACTTGTGTAACTTTCTGAATTGTCCGGTCGACAGATGAAGTATGGGCGGTCGACTAATGGGCGAAGGATTTTTGGCTCGGCTACATCCTGAATTGGGCGGTTGATAGACGGGCTTTGGTCGGGCTACAGATGGACCTGTTTTAGGTTTAAAGGATTTCGAGGATTCTGATTAAACAGTAGCCGTTACTAGCTGTTTATGGTTAAGATATGCGATATATCTTATGGATCTGATATATTTTGAGCTATTTAATTAATATTTAAATATCCCTATAGATATGGTTCAAGTAGTTTTGATATTTCTCAATTTGGTACATGAAATTCTTTCTATCTTGTCTAATTGAGTTTGAGTAAAAGTTTGAGGAATTTAATTGAATATTTTAAGAGATATTTTAAGTGAATTATACCAGGAATGAATCATTATGATATAGAGGGTCTATTGGTATAATTAAATGTCATGATTTATGGGAACTAGCCTTTGGAGGGCTTGTTTTATTCCCTTACAAGTAAACCTGCGTTTTTGAGGTTTTAATTAATTAAGATAATCCCAATAATTTTGAGTTATTCAGCTCTCGTGCTTTCTAAGAGTAATCATACTAAATGCATTGTGAGATCTTTCTTGAGATTTGTTTTTGAGAAATATTTGTTGTGGATTATTGCTATGACCGATCTAAAGTGTCATTACTATTCTAATCATTATTCTTTCAGTAGAATCCTGGTGAGATCATTTCAAATTACTTACTATTAATTGTTGATTGATTCTATTATTTATTATTTGGAATTTGATCTTTGAAATTGTTTTTCCGAATTTTTTATTGAAAATTATTTTTGAAACAATTTCTTTAGAAAATCTGATTACGTGCTTAACTGCTTGCTATCCATCTTTATTTGAAATCAGATTTTGAAATTCTCACTTTTCTATCACTAGTATTGGGACATTAATTGAGTTTGAATTTATCTAGGGTGGTAGAAGCTCCGAGTGGAAAATCACTTATCAATGTTTGTAATTGGTGAGTTGAGTGTCAGATTATAAACTACTGGGAGTGTCTAATCAAGGGTAACTGGTTTCAATCTCTTCCGGTAAAGAGATTGAGGTTTTGATATTTTCCTAGAGTATAAGATTAGGTTTTAATTCTTCCTTTATAAAATTGTGAGTGAATTGTATCGGTTCAATTCTTACCGGGTAAAAGGATACTTGGAGCGTGTTTGTGTAAGGTTTAATTCTTGAGTCTAAGGTATAAAAATGATTAGGTCATGATTCTTCCTGTAATATAATTAGGTTAATCTTCTGTCTGATAAAAAGATAGAGGTTATTCATTAGTCTGTGAAAAGGATTTGTAAAGGTTGATTCTGAGCCTGTGAAAATAATTATTGTGAGAGTTTGGTTCCTACCTTTAAAGGGATCTTGATTTTAGTGGGTGCGACTCTCCGCAGAGCTTGGGAGACTGGATTAGCCAAGAGTAGCTTGATGAACCACTATAAATTTTTGTGTGCTGCATTATTTGTATTGTGTATATTTTGTTGTTTGGGTGTGCACCTAATTGGTAACACATATCCACTGTTATAAAGATAATAATTAATTTTAGGATAAAATTAACTGTTTGACTTTTGAAGTATTATATTATGATATTTTTGTTTAATACTATCCAATTCACCCCCTCTTGGGTAGCTTACTGGGCCAATAGAGAGAATTAGTGTTTCTATTTTCATTGTGTTCTTCATTTGTGTTTCAGTTTAGTGTTTTTGTTTGTTGTTATAGTTTAGCGTTTGCTTAGTTTTTTCTTTGAACTAAAACGCTTAAAAAGAAACAGGGAACACAATCGAAACATATTAATATTTGGTTCCCGAAATTTGTTCAATTTTTCTTTTGTTTAGTATTTGTTAAGTGTTTTTGTTTAGTGTTTGTTTAGTTTCTTCCTAGAATAGAAACACTCTATGGAGGGAATTAGTGTTTCTGTTTTCATTGTGTTCTTCATTTGTGTTTTTGTTTTTTGGTTCCCAAAATTTGTTCTATTTTTCTTCTATTTTATGTGACGTTTGTTTTGTGTTTTGTTCAGTTTTCATTTTCTGCTTCTGTTTTTCATTATCTTCATCTATGGTGTATATTTTGAGAGGTATATTTTCAAATATCTTTTAATGCATTGTTTTTGTTCCCAGATTTGTGTTTGTTCATTTTTGCATTTTATGTTTAGTTTTCACACATAATTTAATGCACATCTTAGCTGGTTTTTAGAACAAAATTGTGGAATTAAAATAAAATTGTTGCCGAATTTTTGTTTCAGTTTTAAACCTCATTACAGTATTATTCATTGTTCTGTTTCTGTTATGGGAAAACAACTTCTTCATTCATTGTTCTGTTTTTGTTATGGGAAAATCACTTCTTCTGGGAATAGAAAAGTTAGAAATCTTCTATTTTTGTTCTCATTTTTTTGGAAAAAATTAGGGTTGAACATCAATGGTTGTATACATTTTGACAGTCTGGATTAATCTTAGAGAAATCAATGGTTTAGTTTAACATGAAATTTCAAATAACTGTCGTGTTAATATGCTAGGCAGTTAGTGTAGATCAGTTGGTAGTTTTTGTATTTAAAGAGTAAGAGGTCTGGGTTTCAATTCCAATTTAACAATTGATTTCGTTCGAACTGATTTCTTTTCTCTATCAGATTTGAAGTGGATATGAACGCCAAGATGTATACTTGGCAGGTGTGGGTTTTGTCTTTTTGAGTTGAATTATATTTTTGCTTTATGGTGTTGATGTTCTACAAATTTGAAGTTCATTACATTATTTTGGCTGATTTATTTTGAACTCGAAAGCCTTGCCTCACTATAGGTCCCTTCGTACATGTAATCTCTCTCTCTATTTTTTTTTTAATTTCACTGTCAGGGTCCAGGCGTGGAGCTGTGTGGTACATATGTATGAATTTGGTCCATTTTACCAATCCATTAGCATCAGGACATATGTCACCAATAATGAGATTTGCATTAGTTGGAGTGTGGAACCATGGTTGAGTTTGTGGGTGCCATTTCATTACTTTTGTTTTATCTGTTTGTTTTTGTAAATTAATATTATTTATTTAAGACAGTTTAAAATTTATGTAAATGACAAAAATTGTGCAGTATTTTAATTTATATGATAAATAAAAAATGATATAACTAGGTATAAAAGTAATAAAATTTAAGTTCATATTATACATTTTGTGTTACTATTGTGTTCATGTTCATTTAAGAACATGAGATTTGAGAGTGTTGAAAAAATAAAGGGGACATTTCTATTTAAAATTATTCTGTCATTATTAGTTGTTTTATTATTATTTTTTTGGTGTGTTTAACAAATAACATTATACTCTAGGTTAATTAATAATAAAAAATTTAAAACCCATGCCTTTAGGCACGGGGTATACTCTAGTTATTCTATAAATCACAACATATTTACATTTTTAGATATTTTAAGCCGTTGGATCAGATATGTGAAGATCTAGATTGAATCCGGACATATTTTACATTTGAAACATTTTAGACCGTTCGATCGAATATCTAACGATTGAGATTGAATAATATCAAGAGATATTTTCAGCCATTCGATCACTCTTGATTCGGCCAATATCAAATATTAAACTATATATTAATTTTTTAAAATTGATTTACAATCTAATTTTACCCAAAATCTCACACATCACTAACTAATCACTGAACCAATCTCATTCCTCTCATCCTCTCCTCTTAACTATGCTCATCTCCTAAATCTTTCTCAATTGATTCCTTCTTTCCCCATCTCGCTTCTCTCTCTCTAGAATCTCGTAAATCTCCCTTCTCCGATATCTCTCTTATCTGATAACTGACCCATCGGCGAACGACTATTGGAAAAGGGCCATAGAGTCGGGGATTGAAGAGAAAGAGAGGTAAGAGGTAAAAAGGGAGGAAGAGACATCGATAAAAGAAGAAGAGAGGATGACGGCGGTCGGTCACTTGACACTGTCGAGTTGGACGGCGGTTCGAGACTACACTGAAAAGAAGGGTATTTTCGAGTGTCGTTGTTATCACCGCATCAGAAATTTTTATTGCATGAATTCATGTTCTGCGACTGGCGTGATCATCATAAACCCTAATCTTATTCTGATTTTTCCAGTCCTACTAAATTCAATGCTTATATATAGCTATTTACTGCTTATAGTTGGTAATTTTGCCAGTTGAAGGTTTTATTTGTTGCTTGATTATAATTATGTGTTAGATATTGTTACATTTTTCATTTTCTAATGGATTCTAGTGTTTCTTGAGTGAATTTAAGGTTTTAATAGAATCATTTAGTTGTTATTTCTATAATTTTCTTGATATTTTCTTGGGATAAACTCATTAATTTTCCTTATTTCCATATGAAGGTCTTTGGTTTTTTTTTTTTTTAAGAATTAATGTTGAATTGAATAATAGGGGAATTAAAGACCCCTAAAAGAGTACAAGAATAATATTTACAAGTAAAAGAAACAAGTGAAATTTCTAAAAAGTAAGATGAGCAACAACAAGCAGCAAACAACATCAGGGTGCACTACAACAAATAATATCCATAACCACAGCCTTCAGCAGGAAAACCACATCTCAACAAACAGCCCACCATCAGCGTGACCACCTCTCTCAGTAGACAGACACAGTTAGCATAAAAAATAATCAGACAGTAGCCCACAGTAGGCGGAAAAACATCATAATACAATAGCAAAAACCAAAGCAGCAACACAGTAGTAGAAACATTCATGATCTGAATAAGAAGAAACAAAACCAAGAGAAACAAACGATCCAAATAGGATTCTACAGCAGCAAAACAAGGGAGGATTGTATGCACATTCTGCAAGCTCAGTAGAATAGTAAACCATCAAGTATTCGGGTGAGTGCATTTTCTAAAGTTTGGGAAACCTTTTCTATCTAATCTTAAGCATCCTCTAATACAGGAAGAAAGCTCTTGACAACTTGTAGCACTCAATTCACAGCCTGCATTAGCTAACTTAGAAAGAGCATCAACGACAGTATTTGCCTCTCTAAACTAATGATGAATAGGAAAATGACCCAAACTTCTGAGATAAGCAATTTCAGCAAGAAGAGGCTTAAGATGCCAATGAATAGTGAAATTACCATTAACCATATCAACTAGAACTTTACTATCAACTTCCAGCACAACATGATACCAGAAATGATCAACACAGTATTTTAGACCCTACCTGAGACTATAAGCTTTTGCATACATATTTGTTTGAAAACCAATAGGAGAAGTATATGCATATTGAAGAGAACCTTCCCAGTTGCGAATAATACCTCTGGCTCCTGATGCACCAGGATTTCCCAAAGAGCTGCCAACTGAATTAAGCTTTAAGAAACCTTCTTGAGGTTTAAACCATCTCACCAAAATCAACCAATCTTTGGTCTTCTTTTTTCCCTTGGAAAGTTTGGCTTGCATTGTGTATTGTAAGTTCTTCAATAAGAGAGGGAGAGAAATAGAAACATTATCAAATTTAGCTTGACAATGAGCTTTCCATAATTTCCAACAAACAATAACAAGTATGCTTGAAGGCAATTTTGGATTGTGCCACTATTGGAGGAGTCTGGATAATAAAGCACCATCATGAGCTGGACTGCCAAAATGAGACCAGACCAGCTGGGTAAACTCACAATTAGAAAGAATATGATTCTTAGATTCAGTATAACGTCCACAAAAAGAACATTTGGATGGCATATTGAATCCCAAAGCTTGAACTTTATCATCAAAAGGAACTATATTTTTCAAAACTTTCCACATGTAAATAGAAGCTTTAGTAAGGATATCTGAATGCCAAATGTGCTGAAAATAAGAAGGAGCTATTTCATTCTGCCTTAGAACATTCCAGGCTGAAGATATAGTAAACTCACCTGAAGAAGAAGAAGTGCAAATCATGTAATCTTTATCTGTAAATGGTAACTTAGTAAGCTGCTATAAATGTGATCTGAAGCTAGGCAGAATAGTGTCTATAACTGTCCAATTCCAGCTACAATCTGCAAGCATTAAGTCCCTCACCTCATAAGACTTTGCATAATTAGGAACAAGAAGGATTGCACCAAGGGAAAAATCCACAAGCCATGAGTCCCACCACAGGGAAATCTTGTCTTCACCAACATGGTATTTGATGTAATCTTCAGCTTCAACTTTCCCTTCCAGTAACTATCTCCAACCAATACTCTGATGGGAAGTAAGTTTGCTGAAGCAAGCATGTCTATTTCTTCCATATTTAGCATGCATAAATCTAGCCCAAGTGGAAAAATATAATCTATAATTCCACCAAAGCTTGGCCTTGAATTCCAATATATAATCCTTTAACCTCCTGATACCTAAACTACCTTCTTGGACTGGATAACATAAAGAATTCCAGCTGGTCTAGTGAATGAAGTTTTCCATTCTAGAAAAATTGAGCAAACAAACTCTCAATAGACTTGAGAAATTTAGCTGGGAGGAATAAGGTCATGAATATATGGAGAGTTTGAGAGATGAGAACATGCTTAATAAGAATGAGTCTCCCCCCATTGGAAAGGAGCTTTGCTTGCCAACATTGTAATTTACTTTTGATTTTAGACAGTAGGGATTCAAACAAAGAAGATTTTTTCTTACCAGCAAAAGAAGACAACCAATATAATGAATTGGAAGAGATTGCTTTATAAAACCAGATTTGGAGGATAACCATGCAAGTATTCTTGGAGATAATTATTTGGATGGAATAAAACAACTTTTAGAGTAATTTATCAATTGGCTTGAATTGTTCTGGTATGTAGAGAGAAATTTCGGAAGTCTAGAGAAGGAGACTTTAGAACCACTAGTGAAAATAATTACATCATCTGCAAAAGCCAAATGAGTAATAGGACTTTGGGAGGCAGGCTAGGAATACGGCTTGATGTAATTAGTTTGGGTGAGATGTTGCAAACCTCTAGAGAAAGATTCTGCCAACAGGATAAACAAAAGAGTGGAAAGAGTATCACCCTGTCTAACACCTCCCTGGGACTTGAAGAAGCCACAAACAACCCCATTGATAATGATAGAAAAGAAACAATTTGAAATTAACCTCCAGACCATATCAATTATTCTTTTATGAAATCCAAATCTCTTCATAATAGATAGAAGACATGACCAGGAGACCCTATCAAAAGCCTTAGCCATATGAAGTTTGATTAAAATGTTACCTCCCATAGTCTTATTTGAAAGTTGATGAATCATCTCTTGAGAAATGAGGATATTGTCATAAATACTTCTACCTTCCACAAAACCACTCTATTCAGGAGAAATGATTTTAGGCAAAATTTGCTTAATTCGAGAAGCTAAAAACTTGGAGAACACTTTATTAAGGAAGTTGCGCTTATAGGCCTAAAGTCAGCAGGGCTTGTGGCAGCTTCGTTTTTAGGGATAAGAGCAAGAAGAGTACTCGTACAAGCTTTGGGTAGCTCACTTCCACAGAGGAATTCCAGAACAGCCTTATGCAAGTCCATCTTAACAATATCCCAGCAGTGAGTGAAGAATTTTCCTGAATATCCATTCGGCCCTGCTGCACTATCACCATTCAAACTAAATACTGCCTCTTTAACCTCATCCATGGTTGGAGGAATAAGCAATCTTTTATTTTCAGCTTGTGTGATCAATAAGGGGATCATGGTTAAGAAATCAGGCTAAGGTTACATAGATGGAGAACATAGATCCTTTCGAAAATGTTGAGTGATCATCTGTTGAATGTCACTAGAATCTGTAATGGTAGTACCTTGGGTATCTTTTAAGCTGTGAATCGTCCTTTAAATTCTTTGCTCTTTGATAGAAGAGTGGAAAAACTTGGTGTTTGCATCTGCTTCTTTAATCCATTTGAAGTTAGATTTCTACTTCCAAAATGCTTCTTCAGTAGAAATTGCAAATTTATGTTTAGCAATAGCCTTATTGTATGCTGCCTAATTTTTAGGACTGTCTTCAGTATAACAAATTTGCTCTAGTCTAGATATTTCCATTTCTATTCTTTGAGCTGCTTTTAAAATGTTCCCATAAGTGGTAGTACTCCATTTCTTAAAAATAGGATTTAGGGATTTAGCTTGAAGGCAACAACATGAATGGTTGAACCATAAAAAGGTTGCTGCCAATGAGAAGCAACAATGCCTGAAAAGGCAGAATTGGAATACAAGAAGTTTTGAAATTTAAATGGGATAGGCTGACTGGTAGTGAGATGATTCAAAGTTAAAAGGTGAGGGGAATGATCAGAACTGGTTTTTGAGAGATGAGCAACAGTATTGGTAGGAAATTTGGCTAACCAATTGTTGTTGATGAAAAACCAATCTAATCTGGCCCATTTTCTATTAGTACCTTTATGTTGATTGCACCAAGTAAATTTAGAACCTAAAAATGGGACATTGATGAGGCCACAACTTTGGATACAATTGTTAAACTCTAAACTACTGATTTGAGAAAAGTCTGAGTAACCTTTAATGTCCACAGGGTTAGAGTAACAGTTAATGTCCCCACTGACTAGATAAGGATGATTGATAGGAAGAAATTGGTTTTAAAGATATTGCCAAAGAGTTCTTCTCTCTGAGTGAGTGCATTTAACATAGACAACTGCTATAGATATAGGAAGTGCAAGGAGATGATGGGTGAATTGAGCAAGTATCGGCTGTTGAGTAGAAAAAGTAATGGTGCAGGTCAGGGGGTTCTTCCATAGAATCCAAATTTTACTTGAGGGCTGAGAAAAACAATGATCAAAATGGAGGAATTGAGCTAGTAAAGTGGAAGCCTCTATAAACTACATAGGTTCCAGAATAATCAGCATTTGCAACTAGTGAGATTTCACAAGTTTTTTCAGTTTGAATTTGGAGATCTTTTTAGATGCTCCTCTAATATTCCATATGAGGCTTTTAATTATGAGAAGATGATGAGGGCTGATCCTTACTTCTTAAAGAAGATCGAGTAACAACATTAGAGTTGGGGGGCTTTCTTGATTGAGGTTTCCTCTTTAGCACAGCCCATTTAATATCTTCTGGTTCAAGAGGAACTGTCCCACTAACTATTCTCCTAGGAGACAAAGTAAATTTCTTGATGATAGCTTGATCATTAGTTTGAGAAGTGGTTGGGGATGGGGAATGCTGTAAAAGTTGTCTTGCAGTTTGAGCAAGGGGCCCAACCGTTGGGGGTAGAGTTGTACCTTTGGAAGGCAAAGCTTGAACATTGTGTGTATGCAATTTGACTGGAAATGAAATTGGAGCTGGAGATGAGGATTGAGCAGTATGAGATGAAAAATTGTCTGTGTCAGCTGCCAATGGAACAGTGGGAGGGCTAGTAGGAATAGTTGTTTTTGGGGATTGTTGAACAATAACATTGGAGCCTTCCAAAGTGAGTGGCAGATTACCAGAATTGCCATAAGTTATTTTAACACTTTATGGTACAGGTAGTTTTTCTGGTTAGCTTTCTGATTGGGCAGAATAGTCAGGATTAGCTGTATCAGATTGATCATCATACTCATTCAGAAGACAGAAAAGGAATTTTGGGGCATCTGGGGAAGATGTTGAAGGAGGAATGGCTACGGAGTTATTAATCAAGGATTAAAATGAACTATTTTTTGAGGTTGAGCTTTGCTCTATTTTATTGTTACAGGAACAAAGACTTTAGGATCAGCCACTATTGGTTCGGGATGATACTTGATTTTACAATCCAGATGAACCATATCCAATCCATAAACTCTTAAGCAAAGGCGTTCACAAATCAACTTCAATACAAACCCTAGAAATTCATGGTCTTGACATATTAACAGTGGCAAAATTTCAAAGGTTTTCTAATTGTCGAAGCCAAAGAAAACAAGGATTATTTGTTGTGTAAATGAATTGGTAAAAATTCAAATCTTGCCCAAACTGGCGCCATTGGCGATTCAACATTTGCCCTAAATTCAGGTGACCATTTGAACATTCTAATAGGAAATTGATGAACATACCGATGTTCTTTGAGCCAAAGACGCTAAAAATCTTCCTCTGAATGCAATTGAATGAGTAGATATTTTGAATCCAAAAATCCGATGTCGAATCTTGAAGACAAATTTAGCGCGAAGAACATCTTCTTGATTGCCTCGAAGGAAGGTCGTCCCAGAGTGAATTTTCCCACAAGAGCGAATTGAAATGGCGAGGCAAGTTTTGCGATTTCTTTATCCGAAAAATAAACAACTGGTTCTCCTTTGTATTACTGAACTTGTTTAGGAAGAAGGATTGGATTTGGCTTATGAAGTAAACTAGCAAAAGTTTTTTTGAGCGAAAGGGATGGAAGTCGAATATTGGGATTAAAGAATTTGAGGTTTAGAGGAAAGAGGCGGCGACGTTACTTGTGGTGCCTCTGAACAGGGAGCGAATGATATCTGAGAGTATGATTGAGGTGGAGGGTGGACGATAATCTTATTAGAGGTTAAAGAGTTGCGAGTTGACGAAGGTAGATGCGAGAGTTGAGGAGGCAGCGACTCCTTTGAGAAAGGAGCCTTCGTAGGGCTAGGGCCCATTTTTTCGAGATATAATCTTTTTTGATTGTGCCGTCTTTGGTTTGTGATACGTGCATATTCGAGGTAGATATGATAGGCGATTTGATGTTTCTTGAGCCAGTGTTGAGTGTCATTTAAATTTGCATCTGTGATTTTTGCTAGATCTGATTTGATTACTAATTTATGTTAAGATTTCTCTTTATGTTTCTTTTTTCAGATCTAGCAAGCCTTCGAAAAATGTTTAAAAGCCCCGCTGTGGAAGTTGTTCTTGTCAATCTGGTAAAACTACACCAATAAAAGTGAACATATTTTGAAGTGTTTATTTTTAATTTATTTCGATGTTGAGAACCTTTATATATATATATATATATATATATATATATATAATCTTCTAGGTGTTTCTGTTTTATGTTCTAAATAGATTTTATTAGTTTTGGACATTAATTTAGTTTAAAAATCATTCTAATCCTTTAGTCACCCCACCCAAATATTCAATATTTTGGATAATGAAGGTATTAATTCAATTAGGTGGTATTTAGTTGCCTTTGGTTATTGTTTCTGTTTTCACAAGTTCAAGTTATTCTTTTAGTTCTTGACATTCTTTGGTATACATCAGATGTCTCTTTTCCTCTGTAGATTCTTTTTGCATTGGCTCTCCCTCAAGACCTAAGCCTCTACCATAGTTACGAATATGATCCCCACTAGCAGCCAAGAGCCTCTCTCAGTATCTCTCAATATCGCCGCCAGGCACTGTCCTTGCTTACTGCAACCCAGCACCACCACAAACTAGATCTACCATCAATTTTCATTTCTTTTTCCTATTTTATATACAACTTTATATGCATTTCTTTGGTAGTTCAGGGAGGTGAGCAAGGGGCTCTAGAATTTTACTAGAAAATTAAGTAACAGTATATTAAGTTATATCGAGTGATACAAATGTAACTTGAAAACTATTGTTTATCCTAGACTCCTAATTGGTTATGCTTCCAATTAAGGTTCCTTTCTAAGAAGTTCCCCTTTATTTATGCTTATAGGGCTATCTGCATTGATGTGAGTGATGACTTATCTTTTGATGAGAAGGTTTTTTATTCATTTTACTCCATGGTTCCTTAGGTAAAATTTGTTATATTAATTTTTTTTATATCATCGTTGCATCTATATATCCATTTGTTCTGTAACTCCTGTGAATCAAATTGTTATTGTTACTCATAGAACATATTAAGCAACTATTGGATAATCCCAATTTTTTTTAATGCAACTTGTGGATAACCTCTACCAAAAAACCATATTTTCCATGTTAATCTTTTCCTAGGGATTTTGCCAATGTCTATTTCTGGATTGCGAGGTATTTAATGCAAATCACCACCTCCAAATTTGGTATATTTTTGGGGTTTTTTCTTGAGTTTTATGGATTTTTTTTCTCTTACTTTTATTTTTTTTGGTGTTGTGTGATTTTTTTAGGATTGTGACATATGTTAGAAGATTTAGTTTCAAGCATTTCAAGTTATTAAAACGAATGTTTTTTTTTTTGTCCAAAAATGGATTTCTGACTCCTCACATTCTAAAGTAGAAATCATGTAATTTTTTTCCCATGGTGGTAAAGTTTTGAGTTGGTGATTGTTTTGGTGCATTTGTAAAATGTAGTATTGAAGTAATAAGATTCGAATAGGTGGTAAATATTTTTTCGCTTTAATTTTGTTTCACGGTGTGTAATTATGGTATTATTTAATAGTTTAATATTCTCATTATTGGGTATTTATAATATAAATTGTTAGTTGATGGTGTTTAATTGTTAATTGGTATTATGTTCAAATAAAATATGTGTAGAATGTTATATAAACAGAGGAGATTATGTTGAAATTTTTTTTGAAGATATTATTATAACCATAAGTTGTATCTTATTATGAGTTATCCATATTTGTGAATTATTAGAGATATTTCAATTCATATCTAAATTTGTTTCTTGTGTATTTTAATCTTTATTTATTTGAGACATGAATTTTTGTTTGTTGGGATTTGTGATTAAGTATATACAAATCATTTGTTTAGTTTTTTTTGTTTCATGAAATTGGAGAACTAAAATATTTTTACTGAATTGTTTTTGCCAATCATTTATTGTAAGTTATGTTTTAAAATATTATGCTAAGACTAGTTATGATTAAAATACTAAACATTTAAATAAATAGTTGTATATATGTTACTGATTTATCTTATTTCTATTATGTATTTCGGTAGGTTGGCAAAACAAAATTATCAGGATAAATAACAAGACATAAATTGATGGGGGTACAATCATGAGGTAATTGCATTATCTTTATTATTTCACTTTAATTTAATTCAAATCATTGTAACGTATTTATTTGTAAATTTGACGTTCATTGTGTTGTCTCTCATTAGCCAACATACCTATGTGTGACATTCCAAACATTTCAACATGTGATGGAGTTAATCTATGTTTTGAAAATATATGTTTAAGGTAAGTTCCTGTAGCCCTGGGTGGTGCGCTTAAGTGTCTTGGGTGGTGGTGTTATTTTACTAAGTTTATATTTATTCGCTATTGGTTGTTTTTATTATTAATTGTGTTTGTTAAGTTCATATCACAAAGTACGTATTATTTTTCATTCGTAATGTTAGTGTGTTATTGTTCATTCAAAACTTTTTTTATGATTACTTTGTTAGTTATGGTTGTGTTGGTTAATATCGTGTTTGGAGGCTATTGGTTGTGGTGGTGTTGTGTTTATTTGAAAACAGGAGTTTAGAATTTGAAAATGTCACATAAGCCAAGGGGTTATGTCAATTTTTTTTTATATAAGTTATTGGTTGTGTGGTTATTTTTGTGTTCCTTTCGGAAACAAGAACAAAATATTTGATAAAAAAAAAAGTAGGGACTGTGTTAAAATAATAATAATAAAATAAAATAAAAATTGAACATATATTATTATGTGGATTATGTTGATTTCAATTTAAAGTAAGTGTTTATAACTTTATTATCGATTATGATTGTTTGATGGTTACTTGAAAAATAAGAATTAGGAATTCAAAAATGCTTTATAAATGAATAAAATTTGTTATTTTTGTTTTAATTCCTTAGAGTCGTTTAAGTGAAACTGTATTCATTTGAAAAATGTCTAATTATTGGTTTCAATGTTAATAATTTTTTATGGTAGATTTATTAAGTTTATATTATTGGGTATTGTTGAGTTCACTTGAAAGTAAGAGTTGAGTTTAACCATATTAGTAATTTTGTTTTGAATTGTGCATGATGCGAATTAGATTAATTCTTTAAATCACTATAAAAATAAAATTGGAATAAAACTTAAATCACTTTCTTAATGTCTACTTATAATATTTATGGCATAATTATTTTACTAGTTATTTGTAATTAATTTTATCCAATTATTTATTTTCAAATCTATTTAACATACCAAAAAGGTCAAATTGAAATAAAAAATAAAATATATATTACAAAAATAGTCAAATTATACATACTATCATTTCAGAATATTATAAAGGGGGTTATGCCAATTGTTTTGGTTAAATTAGTTCATTTATATATATTTTAAATTATTTATAAATTCCATAATAAAAATAAAAAATCGTGCCTTCAGACACGAGTTATACCCTGGTGTATATATATATATATAGAGAGAGAGAGAGAGAGAGAAACTAAAAGGATCAACAACCTCTAACTTTTATTTTTTATTTTTTTAATAATTGTGTTTAGGTTGATTAAAAAATGACACTTGGCACACTTTCCTTTTACACTATTTAGGTGGCTTGATAAAAAAAAAAATGACACCTAGCACAAATTTACTTTTAAACTTTATCTATCTTTTATTATTATTATTACAAATTATATTAATCCACCCTCATTAGTTCTAAATTGCTATTTAGACCCAAAAGATAAAAGTTAGTATTTTAAAGTAGGGAAAAGTACATTTTAAACCCTTTAACTATGGACACATTTTTAAGTAGTCCATTTTAGTTTGAGCGTTTCATTTTAAACTCTTTATGTATTAGCATGTTTTTATTTGGTCATTCTATCAAAAAATACGTCCAAACTAACATAACTTTGAGGGCAAAATTATCATTTTACATTTTTTAATCATTTTTCATTTTTCTTTTTCTTTTTCTTCTTTGACTTCTCTCTCTTTCCCGCTCAACTCTCTTTCTCTTCTTCCTTCCATCTCTTTTTCTCTGTCCCTCCTGCTCAACTCTCTCTCTCTCCTTCTCCCCTTGCAACCGAAAAACACCCCCTGTTTCGGGGGTAGTTCACCCCCGCAACAGGGGGTGTTTTACGGGGGTATTTCACCCCCGCAAAAGGGGTTGTTTCACCCCCTGCAAAAAGGGTTGTTTCACCCCTTGTTATGGGGGGTGAACACCCCCTTGTTTTGCGGGGGGTTCACTATTGTTTCATAGGGGGTGACCTATAATAGGCGGTGTTGATCCTAAGATTTTGATGGACAATTAAAAATTGATATTTTTGGTGAAACTAACGGTTTGATTAAATGTTTCAGTTTATTAGTTTCAAATGATGAATATATGATGATAAAGATGATGAAGGATTAAGAGGTTGAAGAATTTGAAGAACCTAGGAAAAATAACTCAGGTTAAATTTCAACTCTTAATATCCCAATTAGGATCACACACGACACAAAAATATTTTTGAATGATTTTTATAAATATGTGTGTTTTAATAGGATCCTAATTAGCTAAATTATTTGCTCCGATGTGTAATTGAAAAAGAAATATTTATAATTGATTAAAATTGAATTTAAGTATTTAATAGAGTTAACTAAGAAAAGAAATTGGTTAAAGGGGTGAAAATGTCAATGAGAATGAATTAAAAATGAATTTAGAAAAGGTTCCAACATCTATAAGTCGATAGGTAAGTCGACCGGAGCATAGAAGGAAAAGTCTCTGTATCTCTCGGTCGATAGGTAGGTCGACCTGTGCTTGAATATGAACTCTCTGTATCTATAATTTGACAGAACGGTTGACCTATGATGAAAAATGAAACTCTCTAAATCTCTAGGTCGACCGATGGGCACAAAATCTTTGGTTTGGCTACATCCTAAATCGAACGGTTAACAACAAATCTTGGTTGGTCGACTTATGGGTCTGTTTTAGGATATTATGGAATTTAGGATTTTAGTCTGAAAGTAGCCGTTACTAGCCGTTTTTTAGTTAGGATTCATGAGAGATTTTAGGGATTTAATATTATTTGAGATATGCAACACATATTATGATATACCTATTGATTTGGTTCATTAAGTTTGAATATTTCTCAATTTGGTACATATAACTGTCTCTATTTTATTTAATTATGATTGAAAAATATTTGGGGGACTTAATTAAGAAGTTTAAAAGATATAATTAAATAATTTGAACCAAAATAAATTTTTAATAATATAAGGGGTCTATAAGAGCAATTAAGTGTCATAACAAATGGGAACTAGTCGTTAGAGAGATTATTTTAATCCCATTTATATAGACCTGCATTTTTCATATCAGAAAGTGAGATTAAAAGAGATCAAGAGATTATACTGAGTTTTTCTAAGAGAAATCATATTGAGAATTGTGAGAGCTTTTCTAAGAGTCATTCTTGAGAATTATTTGTTGTGAATCATTGTTTCTACCGAATCTGAAGTAACATTACTATAATTATTCTTTCGGTAGATTCCGGGTGAAATCTTTCCAAATTACTTTCTATTTAGTATTGCTTGATTATTTTTTGGAATTTGATCTTCAGAAATTATTTTCTGATTTTTATTGAAAAATATTTTTTAAACAATTTCTTGAATCAATCTGATTACGTGCTCAATTATGTGCTACCCATTTTTGTTTAAAATCATATTTTGAATATCTCACTTTTCTATAACTAGTTTTGTGATATTAATTGAATTTTAATTTATCTGGGGGCGGTAGAACCTTCGAGTGAGAAAAATTACTTGTCAATTTTTAATTGGTAAGTTGAGTGACGGATTAAATACTGTTGAGAGTATTTAATCTAAGGGTAGTTGGTTTCAGTCTCTTCCTGTAAAGAGATTGAGGTAGTAATTTTTCCTGAATTGAATTGTTTTGTGTGAATTTTGTAACGATTCAATCCTTACCGGGTAAAATGATATTTAAAGTATTTGTGAGGTTTTGATTCTTTAGCCTTTGTTTTTAAAAGAATTAAGTTATTCTTGATCTTGTAAAAAATAGAGGTTATTCCTAAGCCCGTGAAAAGAAAATTTTATAAAGGTTGATTCTGAGCCTGTAAAAGAATCTTTAGTAGGTGTGACTCTCCGTGGGGCTCGGAGGACAAGATTAGCCAAAAGTAACTTGGTGAACCAGTATAAATTTATGGTGTGATGCTATCTTTGCATTATTTATTTTTGTTGTTTGGTGTGCAAATATTTAATTTTATATTTTCGATGTGATATAAAGATAATAATTAATTTAGGATTAAAATTAATTATTTGGCTTATCAAAGTATTTTTTTCCCTGACATTTTGAACTACCCAATTTACCCCCTCTTGGGTATTTCACTTAGCCAACAAGGGGTGTTTCACCCCCGTAACAGGGGGTGAAACACCCCTTGTTACGGGGTCACCTATGTTACGGGGGTGAACTACCCCCGTAATAGGGGGTGTTTTTTGGTAGCGAGGGAGAGAGAGTTGAGGGGGAGAGAGACAGAGAGGGGGGAGGGAGAAAGAATGAAAGAGGGTTGAGCGAGAGGAAGAGAGAGAGAGAGAGAGAGAGAGAAAGAGAAGTTAAATAAGAAAAAGAAAAAGAAAAAATGTTTAAAAAATAGAAAAATACAAAATGACAAATTTTGCCCTCAAAATATCATTAGTTTGGATGGATTTTTTGATAGAAGGACCAAATAAAAACGTGCTGATACATAGAGGGTTTAAAATGAATTGCTCAAACGGATAGGGACCACTTTGAAATGTGTCAATAGTTAGAGGGTTTAAAATGTACTTTTCCCTTTAAAATAACAATTGGCCCCCAAATGTTTTTTAAAAATGAAATCAAAATTAACATATTAACCACCCCCAAAATTCTTGACACTAAATTTTTAAATATCATAATGACCCCTAAAAGTTTTAGATAAAATTACAAATAATACATTTGATCCAAATATTTTTTAAATGTACATGTAAAAGTCGGGTCTTACAATCCTTCTCCCCTAAAAGAAATTTCGTCTTGAAATTTAGTTACCTTAAATGAATAAATGCAGATATAATGTAGTGCTTAATGCATATGTACTATACACTAGTAAAGTAAAATGACTTGAAACTCTTGTTCTGACCTCATAACTCAACGGCTTATCCTATGGTCTACTACTGACATGACACTCTAACACCAAGGCTACAGAACCTGTAGCCTCGGTCTCCTAGAGCCGCCACTCGATTTTTTTCTTTATTTTTTTTTTTACGGAGAAGTAGAGGTAAAAAATAAACCACTCCACCACTACGCTTTCGTTGCGCTACTATGGTAAAAATAATAATAGATGTGTCCCCGATTTAGGGATTACACATATTCCAAAATATTTCATAGTAAAACTATAAAATCATATTTCTTTCTGATCAACACTTGTCCTAATAGCCCAAAAGTAATAAAAGACACTACCCTCTAACTCTATTTAACATTAGTAGTGGACCCATCTCTACTTAGAGTACTTGAGATAAAATATTTTATCGGTGTACTGTCTTCATAATATAAAAATAATTATGGACCAATTTCCAAAACATAGTATAATTATACTCTTAGGAGTAACCAAATCTTACAGATATCATTATGATAAAATAATTGAATTTAAGTCAACCGGTCAAATTACTTTGATATATAATAAAATATCACATACATATTTCCCAACTAGTTATAGAATCGTTTTACCTCAGGATTGGGAATTAATGGTATTGTAACCTGTACAACTGTGTAATCTAAGGTTGTTATCAGTATCAGGGTAAGTCAATATCTCTAATGGTAGGAGCTAATACATGGTATAAATCACCATATCATGATGATAATCAACATCGTCAATAACAACAACAACCACCTCCAGTACTTGCCATCTTGTCAGGTCACAACACAACGCCTTACAGGACCCCAACATCCCGTAGGACATGACCTCTTGTCGGGACCACACTATCGCTTAGTAGTATAATAAATAAAATCACTTTCCACATTTAACCATTTACTTCATCCATTTAACGTTACAAAATAATTCATTCTAATAAATCGTTTCTTTTCATAATTTTGTACGGAAATAAAATTTGATAATTTACATAGAAGACAATACACTCACCTCGATATTTGTACTGCTATTATGTTACCGCCATAATATTGACATAGTCGGCGTCTCTTATGAATCTAACAACGATATGGGCTAAAGTAAGAATTTTACTAAATAAATCTAACGTGACGAAAATGCGCGACACTAAAATGTAATTTTTTTTCCATTCCCAAATTATATGAAATTTATTAAACAACCCATTTTTTAAGTCAATATTAACTGTACAAAAATATTATAATATTAAAAAAAATAATCAGTTGTTAATAATATTTATTAGTCAACGAAATAATAAAAATATCATTTTAATAAAATTCGTAATTTATTTTAAATTTCCACCAATTAAATATATCTATATATATAAACAAACTATATATATATATACCTTAACCATGTACATATATACATTCTCAAAAATTGGGTCTTACACTAAACCCTATTACTTTCTTAGATTGGCTAAATGATTTGGAGGATTATTTTGAATGGTATGAGATGTTAGATAACCATAAGGTAAGATTTGCCAAAATGAAACTTATTGGGTCTGCTAAGAGATATTGTCAAAGTGTCCAAAGAAACATGGAACGAATAGGGAAGACACCTATCACCCATTGGGAGGACATGAAACGTTGGCTAAAAACAAGTATCTCTCAACATGTTATATGCAACAACTAATGAACCAATAGCTCAACCTTAAGCAGTTTCCCTTAGTCGATTTGAGGAATTAATGTTGAGGTGTGATATTGATGAGGCATCATGGGTTCGTGTTATCAAATTTATTAATGGGTTAAGGCCTGATATTCAAAGAGAAGTCTCTCTCTATTCACCAAAATCATTAGAAGATATATATCATAAGGCTCTAGAAATAGATAGGTTCTCTAATTCCTGATCAGATAAGAGTAACTTCTCAAATAGGAGGATCAAATCAGTCTAGATCTACACCTTTTGAGAAATCATGTAGGACCAATCAATCACAACCTGTCTCCATAGCACTCAAGAGTAGTTACAACCCCAGTTGCGTACAACCAGGGCCTTCCAGGACAACTTCTAATCCTAGTTCAAGTATCGATTGACAACCTAGTATGACTAAGACTAAGATATATCCTCCATTGAATGTCACAATTATCATGGTATAGATCACTTTACATCGCGTTTCCTACATCGAACCCTAGCAATAGGTGTTGAAGAGGTAGAACCCCTAGATGAGAAAGAAGCTAACCAAGTAGTGGAACCTTTAGAACCATTAGAAGAAGGAGAAGAACTAGGGGACAAATCCAGGAATGCCTGTCTTAAAGTTATAAGGTACATCATTATGACACCTATAGATTTTGATGCCGGACGCGTATTAGTATCTTTCACACTTATGTCAAGTGTGGGGATAGAGTTTGTAAGTTTGTTATCAATGGAGGAAGCTCAACGAATGTCATATCCAACTTCGCTGTTACTAAATTAAAGCTCAAAACGTACCCACACCTTCACCCCCTATAGGGTTTCCTGGGTTGATAAGACCTCCTTACCTATTTCTGAGATTTGTTCAGTACCAATCAAGAAGGGTGACTAATCCACACATATCTTATTTTATGTTTTACGCATGAATGTTGCTCATATTCTCTTAGGTCATCCATGGCTCTATGACGTGGACGCGAAAAACATTGGTACAATAATACTAATGTATTTCAACATGCTGGAAAAAACATCATCTTAAAACCAACCACACCCAACCTAAAAGAAAGTTAAACAAACAATGAGTCTTCTTCATAAAACACCTATAAGAATGAACTGCATATCTTATCCTGTTAGAAGTTCGAGCATGAGAATAAGAACTCAGGCGTCCTATTGGAATTAGTAAGAAAATGAGAAATCCTCTTTCCTACCCATCAACCTAGTACTAGGATCTCAATTGTCTAATCTCCCGTTGTTCGCGTCAATTTCACGCTTAATTTTACTCGCAAGTGCGCGAGGTCAAGTTTTAATATAATGGATCTTATGATCGAGTGTCATCCTCTTGGATTGGCGTTCGTATTAGTTGAATACTACAATTGACATAGTTTAATATTATCTAGACGGTTCAAGAATTGTTTTGAGTTTGCTAATCAAAAAACTAAACTTAACCTAAACAACTTTGGATTAAATCTATTAAAATGGATTACCTAGGGATTAATTTCGTTCACTAATACATGTTTGATTTCGTTTAGTTAACAATAATGGTGTTTATTCTATCCAATAATCTAGATATCGTAAACTCACTTATTACCTCTCCCAAGCGTAAAGTGAGCGAATATGTACCTCGTATTGACGTTGATATCCCTATCTAATGTCTAAACGAATACACGAGTCCTGACCCAACCTCACGAATTGAAAACTTTCTAATACTCTCCCGAGTCATTAGATCGTCATGATGTGTTTAACCCTAGTCTAAATCCAAGGTTACCTCTCCCGAGTGTCAAATCCCGTATTATCAAAACCAACCCTAATACCATAACAAGCATATCAAAGATATAATAAAATGATAAATACAATCGGATTTAGATAAACAACCATTAAAGAAATGTATATCCAATCAAAGAATGAGGTACTTGGCCTGCTAATGAAGATTGACTGCACATGGGCTTATCCGGTACAAGGCAAGGCCTCTTAGGCAAGACCCAATCATTAGATCTAAGGATGGTAGGTCAACGGTAGCTGTTACCACACCTACCCCTATTCCCATGTACGAATATGATTAATGCAACATCCCGTAATGGGAGCTCAGGCAACATTCACAGCAGTTAAGTATGGAACATGGAGGAGATCATGGCAGGGACAGTTACCAAGGGTACGACCTATATGTGCAGAAGGAAATAAGGTATAACATATAATTCTCAATATTACACTCCTTATACTCTCTAAAGTTTTTATTCTATAAAAGTGAAGTCTAATCTTATTCTCATGTTGGAGGTTCTTTGGCCGACACCACACCGGTGTCCCCCATAGAACTAACTGGTTTTGCAGGTCGGATTGCAGGATGCGGAGGTTTCTAACGTGTGAAGAGTTGTAACACGCACTGGAGATTTTTTGGCAACATCACATGTAACTAAAAAAATTCCGATGGCCAAATTTTGAGATCGGAAGCATGAGGTCCAACGGTGGGATGGCGACACGCAACAACAAAATGTGGCATAGGCGGAAGATGATGCAAACCTTAATTTAAATTATTTAGCTATGGTATAAGGGAGCATTAACTATATGACTAAAATGTAAGGTATGAATGGATTTATATTCAACTTAAAATTAAAAAAGAGTAAATTACAGATTAGGCCATTGAATTAGTACTATCGACGAATTATCCATAATTATTATTAGTACTAAACTAAAACATACACTAAACAAATATTGGGTTTATATTATTTACTTCTCCTGTTCTTATGTTGTTAACCAAATACCTCATTTCTCATTTTACAAATGTCGATCAATCCTTTTGACCAATTTTTTTATAGTAAAAAGACATTAATGCCCTTATCTTATTTAAAGAAATAATTTTTTTATTCTTTTATTTTATAAAAATTCATTAACACCCCTTCTATTTTTAAATTTATTTTTTTACACTTTTTTTTAACTCTTTTATTTTTAATAAAGAAAAAAATGTTTCTTCTATTTTTATCCACTCTCTTTCTCCTACCACAACCTCATTGGAACAACTTTACCCCATCACCGAAACATCTCGTGTGAAAAACATATGAAATCTTCACCAGATAAGAAAACTCCAATAAGCGACCATCTTGTAGTATCAATTTGGTCATGCCCGCAGAGGTCGACTCGCTCGAGCTACAGATACCCTAGTCAATACCATCTCTTGACTCAGCAATAATCACCAAAAATAAGAAGAAAAAAGAACGAATGAATCAACACGAAAACTCCAGATAGAGAAGAGAAACAAGAGTGTCTTTATGTTTGAGGGAGATATATATGAGGAAGGTGATTGTGAAAATTTCTGAAAAGACGTTGGGTTTGAAGACCATATCAGAGGTGGCATCGCCGGGGAACTTACTTCACAAAAAATGCCCATGATCACCAGAGAGAGAGGCTAGCATAGATCCGCTGTGCTCGTAGCACAGATCCATGGCAGAGAAAGAGAGAGGTAGAAAGAGAAGACTGTGGTGGGGAGAGAGAGAAGAAATGAATAAGAAAAAGAAGATCGATCTTCTTCTTCTTGTTTTTTTAATTATTACTAATTTTTTTGTTGTTGAAAAAAAAGTTAAAAAAGTATATATTATATTTTTTAAATAGTGATGTTGGTGTGAAAAAATATAGGATGAAAAAAAATATATATATATATATATATAACAAATTTAAAGGTTTTTTTTTTTTTTTTTTTTTTTTTTTTTTTTTTTTTTTTTTATGTATTTTAGTGTTTTGTTATTTAATCATTTTTAAATGGTTAAGGGTAAAATTTTCATTACAATAAATTTTTTACTAACTTTTCAAATATAAGGGAACTAAATTGTCTTTGATAAAAAATAATAAGGGGTTGATCTATATTTATAAAATAGCAGAGGAGGTATCTAGTAATGGCAAAATCAAAGGGGAGGTAAGTGTTATAAACCCAACAAATATTTACAAGTCACTAAAAACCACTAAAAGAAATAGTTGCATGTAACTAATAAATAGACTAAAGAATAGTTACATGTAACTAAAAAATATCTGGTCGCCAGATTTCGTGATCAGAAGCCTGAGGTCTGATAGCGAGATGGCAGTGTGCAGTAACAGAAGGTATCATAGTTGGGGCAGTGATGCAAACCTTAATTAAAATTATTTTACTAGAGTGCAAGAGTGCATTAATTATAAAACACAAAGTAAAACAAAATGAATGGATTTATACTCAACTTAATACTAAAATAGAATAAATTCTGGATTAGACTATTGAATTAGTACTATTAACTAATTATCCATAATTATTATTTGTACTAAACTACAAAATACCAAAAAACAAAATACACGAAATGAAATAGTTGCATGTAACTAAACGTAGACCAAAGAATAGTTACATGTGACTAAAAAAAAATCGATGGCTGAATTACATAATCAAAAGCCTGAGGTTCGACGGCGAGATGGCAGTGCGCGATGACGGAAGATGGCATAGGTGGCGTGGTGATGTAAATTAATTAAAATTATTTGACTAGTGATATATGAGAGCATTTTCTATGTGACTAAAACACAAGCCAAAGCATAATGAATGAATTTATACTCAACTAAAAATTAAAAAATAAAATAAATTATAGATTAGACCATTGAATTACTATTGATCAATTATCCCTAATTATTATTAGTATTAAACAAGTATAAAAATATTTGGTTGAATATTAAATGCTAAATTGAATAAACTTTTGGTGTAACAATACAAAAATAATTCATTTCAACCCTTCGAAAGATGATTTTTTTTTTCACATACGCTTCAATTTTTGCAACCTAATATTATGTGGACCCGCTTGGTAAAACAAATTTGTAAGAAGTTCAATAATTTATAAAAAAATTCAAAATCATTACGCTATGTTATAATTATCAAGAACTTAAATTTTTAGAAAAATTATTGTATCGCCTAGATTGTATGAGCAGAAATTTTAAATTTATAAAATATTTACCAATAATTCCTTAAATATTTAGAATGTCTAAAAATGTTTAATGGTTATGGGCTTTGTAATATGTAGGTAACCAATACTACACTAATTAGTGTTAATGGGACTTTAATTAACCTAGTATATAAAGAATACTATAGGGTTATGGTCCCAAGGCTAATCAATCACAACTGCCCATCTGTTCCTTCCTATCTGTGAGTGAGAACCCATTGAGTAATATCAAGTGATAAGTTTGTGGAAGAACTCTATCCTAATGATTCATCGTCATGGACTCAGGTACGCTCACTTATGTATTATGGAATTCTTGATAATTTGACATTATGATTTGGGATTAAGAACATCTAATAAGATTGATAATTATATCTAGCAATTGGGATTTGACATGATGATTTGGGATTAGCAATGATCATGCTATTGGATTCTTATGAATTCTTGATGCACTATCATTTTCTTGTTGTCATTCATTTGGATTTACGGTTTAAATTGGCCCTAATTTTTGCAATTCTCGAGCAATCTAGGTGTAGAGAGACGTTTAAATCTCTGAGGCTTCTCTAGCCAGTTCAAACTATATGGCAATGTCACACGTATATATGTATGCACTGTTTATGGTTACGTAGCAATTAAGTGTGTGTTTTCAAGCAGGAAGTTTAATATTAATAAAATGATTGAAGAACGCATATGATTGATATAGTACTTATCATTGTCTTTCTAACATAAGTCAGAAGTTAAGATTTTTATGTCTAGATAAGGCAGAGGATTTTCTGACATTCGTGAACCAACACTTTCCATTCATTACTGTGCGCAAGAGGTTCTTCTACTTCTTTAGTGAAATTGTTATTATTATTATTATTATTATTATTATTATTATTATTATTATTATTATTATTATTATTATTATTATTATTATTATTATTATTATTATTATTATTATTATTATTATTATTATTATTATTATTATGACATGTCTAGTTCAAAGTACCAAAAACTCAATTGATCCATGGAAATATTATCTAATGTGTGTATCGGTTTGCTCAAGCTGACTTAGTAGGTGAAATTGTCCTTTTATTGATTTCCCTCTCTTTACATATCACTATATTTTGTAGTTGGGAAAATGAAGTAATATCTATTAAGTATATATTTCTATGCCCTTGTTCTGGTTGATGATGAAAGTGATAGAAATAATTCTTCATACTTCTTTTCTGGGTATACATAACATAACTATTGGATTTCATTTTTCCTATCTACATCAATTTTTCTTAGATAGTACTTCATTTGTTGAATGTGGAATGTTGTTCTAGACGTTTTGATTTATTTATTTTTATTGCACAAATTGTTTTATATCTTGAAACAAACGAATTGAAACAATATTTTGCCAAACTAATCTCTATTGCGTAGATTTATTTACTTTGGGATATTAAGGTGTGTATATTTGTTATTTATGCAAGTAATGACCTGCCTAAAGGAAGATTATTGTTTGGCCAAGCGATATGCATACCCATGAAAATAAATATGTGATGATTATCAATTTTCCATGTGAATAATAAGTTAGTCCAAATAAAGGCTTATTGTTTGACTGGATTTATTATCAACATTTGATTATCGCATATAGAGTACTAGTTACAAATTGGTGTTTCAGTCCAAAGACTAAACATCAATGTTGTACTACATATCTTGTAATGGGGCCCACCTATACATTTTTTGTTTTGTTTATGTAGTGCATATAAATATGTGTTGATGTTTTCATTAATATTTTGACATGAACTTTTGGATTGTGAGCTTATTATTTATCCTTGTTTTCTGTTTAGTTACTACTACTATTACTGCCAACATTAATTATATTCCTGTGCTTAATGGCACAAACTTCAAGACTTGAAAAGAGAATATTTCAATTGTTCTTGGTTGCATGGATCTTGACCTTGCGCTAAGGAAATAACAAATTTCACCTCTCACTAATTAAAGTTCCTCTAAGGTTAAAAGAGAATATGAGAGGTAGGAGCGTTCTAATTGCATGAGTCTTATGATGATGACACGCAATATTCCGGAAGCATACACTATGTTTGATTAGGAAAATGCTAATAAGTTCCTTGAGAAAATAGAGGAACGTTTTGCAAAGATCAAAAAGGTAGAGATAAGTACCCTCTTAGTTAATCTTGTCTCAATGAAGTATAAAGGAAAAGGGAACATAAGGGAGTACATTATGGAAATGTGTACTATCGCTTCAAAGTTAAACACAATAAAGTTAGAGTTGTCTGAGTACTTGCTCGTGCATTTGGTACTCATTTATCTTTTGGCACAATACAATCAAGTTACAGTGAGCTTTAACACTTAAAAGAATAATTGGATTCTTCTCATTATGTTTAAGAAGAATAAAGAATTAAGTAAGAAAATACTGAAAGTACTCACGTAGACACTACCTCTAAGGGTAAGAAACGAAAAAGGAATAAATATCAAGAAGTTGCAGTTCGAACACAATAGTCTAAATCGCAAAAGATACAGGATGAGGAATCTACCAGTTTTTTCTTCAAAATCTAGACATATGGGAAGGAATGTTTTGGATATGCCGCATGGCGTGTAAAGAAAGGTACGCTTATCACTTTGGTGTGTTCTGAAGTTAATTTAGCTTCTGTACCAAGTCATACTTGGTGGGTAGAATATGGTGCTAAGTATGTCTATTTAGGGTTGCTTATGGAGCGGACATCCAAATGATGATGAAAGATTCATCTATGTAGGCGATGGTGAAACAGTTACTGTGGAGGCAATAGGGACTTTTAGTTTGTCTTTAAAGTTTGGTTATTTTTTTGATTTGGAAGAAATATATTTAGTACTGTCATTTAGACAAAATTTGATTTCTATTTTTACTTTGGACAAATTTGGTTTTTATTGTTCATTTGGAAATAATAAATTTAGTTTTTTTCGAGATTCAAATATTATTGCAACTGTTTCATTGATTAGTAATCTATACTTATTGGATCTATTGTTTCATGTAATGAAACCTTGCAAACAACTACTCATGATACAAAACGCAAATTAACTAATGAGAATTCCGCTATACTTTGGCACAAGCATTTAAGACATATTTCTAAATAGAGAATAGAGAGACTTGTGTCTGACACCATACTTGGCCCTCTTGATTTAATAAATTTCAAAGTTTGTATTGAATGTGTAAAGGGGAAACAAACGAAAATTAGGAAATTAGGTGCCAACAGGAGCTCTAGCGTCTTAAAACTAATACATACTGATATCTATGGACCATTCCCTATGACATCTAGGAATGGATAACAGTATTTTATTACGTTCACAAACAACTATTCTCGTTATAGTTACTTGTACAAAAAGTCTCAATCCTTGGACGTATTTAAGGCTTTCAAAGTTGAAGTTGAAAACTAAGTAGGCAAGAAAATCAAGGTTGCTAAATATGACCATGGTGCTGAATTCTATGATCTACACAACGGATCAGAAGAACAACGTCCAAGACCCTTTGCGAAATTTCCAAAGGAATGCACAATCATCCCATAATACACAATGTCAGGAAAACCTAGCATGAATGGTGTTGCTGAGAAACGTAATAGAATGTTTTAGAATATGGTACGAAGTATGATAAATCTTTCTTCTTTATCAGAATCACTCTGGGGAGAAGCACCTAAGACTGTAGCATATATCCTGAACAAGGTACCAAATAAAGTGGTAGCTAAAACCTTTTATGAACTTTGGATAGGCAAAAAACCTAGCATAAGATATTTACACATTTTGGGTTGTCCAGATGAGGCAAGGCTTTATAGGCCTAATAAAAAGAAACTGGACTCAAGAATAGTTAGTTGCTACTTTGTTGGGTACACTGAACGGTCGAGAGGCTTTAAGTTTTATGATCCCTCAACTAGAATTTTTTTTGAGAAGCAAAATGTGAGATTCCTTGAGGATGTTGAGTTTGAAGGGGGAAATAAGGTTATTAGGAATGTTATCTTTGAAGAGGAATTAATTTCTCTTCTAAAAATTACTAATGGCAATGATCAGATCCAGACATTGTTCAAGGCACAATTCAAGATAATAATAAAGAACTCCTTACTCAAAATCAAGATATTTTTCTTGAAGAGAAAACTCAACAACCTCAAGAAGAAGTGCCACTAAGGCGATCCACTAGAGAAAAGATAAGTGCCATTTCAAGTGATTACATCGTCTTTCTCCAAGAACATGAGTTTAACTTAGGGTCAATGGAAGATGACACAATTAACTTCCATCAAGTCAAACAAATTCCTAACTCTCAAAAGTGGATTGATTCCATGAATGATGAGATGAAATTTATGAAGGACAATAACATTTGGGATCTTGTCAAGTGGCTTGAAGGTGCGAGGCACATTGGTTGCAAATAAATATTTAAAACCAAGAGGGATTTGAAAGGCAATATTGAGAGATAAAAGGCTCGTCTAGTTGCTAAGAAGTTTACTCAAAAAGAAAGTGTTAGCCCAGTAAGCTACCCAAGAGGGAAGGGGGGTGAATTGGGTAGTATTAAAAAATTATCAGGATAATAACACTTCAAAAATAAAACAATTAATTTTATCCTAAAATTAATTATTATTTTTATAGCAACGGATAAGTGTAATAAGCTCTAGGTGCACACCCAAACAACACAACATAAAATAAATAAAATAAATAATACAGTATATATCGATATATCCTGGTTCACCAAGCTACTTTTGGCTAATCCAGTTTTCCAAGTCCCATGGAGCTTTGCACCTATTAAACTCAAGATTTCTTTATAGGTAGGAACCAAAGCCTCACAATGATTCATTTCGCATGCTTAGAATCAATCTTTACAAATTCTTTTTCCTAGGCTTAGGAATAACCTCTACTTTTTACAGGCTCAAGAATAACCTAATTCTTTTTATACCTTAGGCCAAATAATCAAAACCTCACAAACACTCCAAATATATTTTTACCCAGTAAGGATTGAACCGTTACAATTCACTCACAAATTCAATCAATGAAGAATTAACACCTAATCTTTTTATACCTTAGGCAAAGATCAAAGCCTCAATCTCTTTACCGGAAGAGATTGAAATCAGCTACCCTTGATTAGACACTCCCAGTAGTATCTAATCCGACACTCAACTCACCAATTACAAATAATTGATAAGTGATTTTCCCACTCGGAGCTTCTACTACCCCAAATAAATTAGAACTCAATTAATATCCCAATACTAGTGATAGAAAATTGAGCTATTAAAAATCTAATTTTAAACAAAAATTGGGTAGCAAGTAATCAGATTTCTTAAGAAATTGTTTCAAAAATATTTTTCAATAAAAAATCCGATTTTTTTTTAAAGATCAAATTCCGAATATAATCAAACAACAATAAATATAAAGTAATTTAGAAAGATCTCACCTGAATTCCACCGAAAAAATAATGATTAGCAATGCAACTTCAAATCGGTGATCAACAATAATTGTTTTCAATATCTAAAGAATGATTTTCAAGATAATTCTCACAAAACTCTCAGTATGATAAATCTTAGAAAACACAAGAGTTGAATAGCTCAGAATGATTGATATCTCATCACTCTTTAAAATGAAAAACGCAAGTCTATTTAAAAGAGAATAAAACAAGCTCTCCAACGGCTAGTTCCCACTTGTCATGACATTTTATTGCTCTTATAGACCCCTTATATCATTAAAACTTCATCCTGGTTCAAATCACTTAATTATGGCTTTTAAACTTCTCAATTAAGTCCCCCAAATATTTTCCAATCACAATTAAATAGGACAGAATGAATTACAAGTACCAAATTGAAAGATATTCAAACTTAATGAACCATATCTATAGGGATATCATAATATGTGTTGTATATCTCAAATAATATTAAATCCCTAAAATCTCTCATGAATCGTAACAAAAAAACGGCTAGTAACGGCTACTTTTAGAATAAAATTCCAAATTCCATAATATCCTGAAACAGACCCATAAGTCGACCTACCAAGATCAGCAGTTGACCGTTTGATTTAGAATGTAGCCAAACTAAAAATTTTGTACCCATCGGTCGTCCTATCTATCGACTTAGGGATTCAGATAGTTCCATTTCTCTTCACAGGTCAACCGTTTTGTCAACTTATAGATACAAAGAGTTCATATTTAAGCACAGGTTGACCTACCTGTCGACCGAGAGATACAGAGAGTTTTCTTTCTTTATTCCAATCGACTTACCTATCGACTTATGGATGTTGGAACCTCTTCTAAATTCGTTTTTAATTCATTCTCATTGACGTTTTCGTCCCTTTAACCAATTTATTTTCTTGATTAACTCCACTAAATACTTAAATTCAATTTTAATCAATTATAAATATTTCTTTTTCAATTACACATAGGAGTAATAATTTAGCTAATTAGGATCTTATTAAAAACACAGACATTTATAAAAATTATTTTGTGTCGTGTGTGATCCTAATTGGGATATTAAGAGTTAAAATTTAACCTAAATTATTTTTTCCCTAGGTTCTTCAAATTCTTTAACCTCTTAATCCTTCATCATCTTTATCATCATATCTTCATCATTTGGAACTAATAAACTGAAACACTTAATAAAATCGTTAGTTCTACCAAAAATATCAACTTTTAATTGTCCATCAAAATCTTAGAATGAACAATCTCCCCATTTTTGATGATGACAATTAACTTTGATATTTTTCAAAACAATAATGTAACCACACTCTCCCTAAATCCGAGGACGGGTTCTTTAACTCGTTAAATCAAAGTAATGAATATAATCATAAGATTTTCAATCAAAGAACAAATTTCAATATATAATAAACTTCCCCTTAAGATATTTAACAAAGCATCAACTAATTCTCCCCCTTTGTCATCTCAAAAAACAATTGGGAAGAGGGAACCAAAAAAATCACTACTTTAAGCAAATGACAATTAACTTTAATTTTCTGCTAGAGATTTAGTGAGTATATCAAACTAATCAAAAGTATCAAAATCTTCAATATTATCTTTTTCAATTTAAGCATAACACATAATATTTCCCCTCTTATGAACACTTTTCCTCATATATAATTTTAAACAAACAAATTCATGCTTAGGAGAATAAACCTGAGGTAATCAAAATATTTTAATAATATAGCATGTATTTATATAGTTTCAGTTAAGTCCACATGCCTTACTCATGATACCAAATAATGTCTTCCTATTAGATAAAATCAAGTCATGTAATCTTTAATGCACTAAAATAGGAAGTATATCTCAATAATAACTTAGGATCAATCAACATAGATCTAATACATGCTTTAAACATGGATAAATGCATATTTTTCTCATAAAATATCAACTCTCTTTTAGAATTATAATAATTTATGCGCAAGAACATGAATCATATCTCAATAATAACATGCGTATTAAAGGTGTTATCTCATAACATGCTAAATCTCTTCCACAATACTAATCATTTAAAAATAAGGATATATGAAACGTATGAGAATAACATACTATCATGCAAATAGCTAGGTGCTTCATGCCTATAAATATATCCTCGTGAAATAAATATCAACTTGAAACATTAATCACAAATTAATATGTCATGTATTCAAATACTTATATGTATGATATCAAAAAGAATTCTCATGCTTTCATATTAATATTAACCATACAAGTCATATCAATATCATGATCAAATTAAATCATTGTTTAATAATTTAATTCACCTTAATATAAAATATCATGCATTTTAATAAATCAAGATTAATAAAAACTCAATTCAATTAAACTTATTTGTATAAAAGTATATAACGTGAATGACAGCACATTCTACAAATAATCTTACTAAAATGCATACACAATAAGTTATTAACACTAATTAGTGGGAGTTCAAACACTTAATACATTTTTTTCAACCCACGTAACATGTTTTAAAATTAATACATAATCACTACTCGATATAAGCACATAAAAAAATATGTTAGTACCCCTTAACTAAATATGATTTTCGTAATTACCCTGTACTGTTTCTAAGACAATAAATAAACACATCATTTAGTATAAGTCTTAGAAACTATCACCAACTTACCTATTTGGCAAGTTGAGCACATCCCTCTTTAACAAATTTAATAAATTCAAACTGCGAGGGGTTAAGAGTACCTTTTATATGTTTTGGGGCAACTTTACTCTTTACCTCATTTGTATTGGTGATTGATTTGGGTGTACCATTCTTCTTAGCTTGTCCGTATTCTCTCTGCCTTTGATTGTTTCCATTTGATTTATTGATGATTCCATTTGCACGTATCACTTGCAGCTTCCTGGTAATATCCCATCTTGGATTTGGCACAACTTTTCTCTTTGCACATGTCTGTTGTGGTTTCTTTGCAACTCCACTTCTTGTCTTTAATGCATCTTTTCACTTTGTATACATCGCTTGTGGATCCTTGGTGACTTCCTGACTTGGCTTTGATATAACTTCTTTGTTTGTTCCTTCGGGTCCACTTCTGACATTATGTAACTCTACACAAGACATTCAAATATTTCTCTTCGGTATCCATTTCATTTTGAATCCGTCCTTGTTAGACATAAACTTAGGGTTCTTGAATGGACATGATAATTTAAAATGCCCAACCCTATTGCAATAATAACATCTCAAATCTGATTTATCATAGAAAGCACGAGGTGTAAAACATAAATAATTTCTAACAATAGAAGCATAACTATCATTGGCCTGTGATGAAGGATAAGACAATGAAACATATCCACTTTGCCTAGACAAAACATTTTTAAAAGCTCTTGAAATAGACTTGAGGTTGGATTTTGATTTTTCAAAATTTTTCTTAAGTAAATCGATTTTTGAATCAAGATCTGACCTTTGCTTATAAATCATGTCAAGATTATTTTTTAAAACTCCATTTTCATTTTCAAGAGAATCCATTTTAGAGAGTAAATTATTAATTTCAAAAACAATGTCCAAAAACTCTTTTGTACCACAACAATCATCCAAATGCATTTTAGATTTTTGGACACTTTTTTCTACCATTTTCAAAAGAAGCGATTTTTTTTTAAAACTCAATCTCTCTTTAGCAAAAAGCAGTGTGAGTGAAAGTAATTTTTTCATAACAATATGGACATTTTCATTATCATCATCTCCATCACTACCACAAGAATCATAGATCACATTATCATATAAACATTTGCCACTATCAAACGAGGATACACAAAACACATAATCCATGGTGTGTGCATGTGACCGGTTTAGCTAGAATGTTAAGCCTAATCGAGCTAAAACCAACTTTGATGCTAATTGTTGGCCCAGTGAGCTACATAAGAGAGGGGGTTGAATTTGGCAGTATTAAAAAATTATCAGAATAATAATACTTCAAAAATCAAATGGTTAATTTTATCCTAAAATTAATTATTATCTTTATAGCAACGAATAAGTGTAATAAGCTCTAGGTGCACACCCAAACAACACAAGATAAAATAAAGAAAATAAATAATGCAATACACACCGACATATCCTGGTTCATCAAGCTACTCTTGGCTAATCCAGTCCTCCGAGCCCCACGGAGATTCGCATCCACTAAACTCAAGATTCCTTTACAAGTAGGAACCAAACCCTCATAGTGATTCTTTTCATAGGCTCAGAATCAACCTTTACAGATTCATTTTCCCAGGCTCAAGAATAACATCTACTTTTTACAGGCTCAAGAATAACCTAATTCTTTTTGTACATTAGGCTAAAGAATCAAAACATCACAAACATTCCAAATATTCTTTTACCCGGTAAGGATTGAACCATTACAATTTACTCACAAACTCAATCAAGGAAGAATTAACACCTAATCTTTTTATACCTTAGGCAAAGATCAAAACCTCAATCTCTTTACCGAAAAAGATTGAAACCAGTTACTATTGATTAAACACTCCCAATAGTATCTAATTCGACACTCAACTCACCAATTACAAATAATTGATAAACGATTTTTTTCACTCGGAGTTTCTACCACTCCAGATAAATTAGAACTCAATTAATATCCCAACACTAGTGATAAAAAATTGAGATATTCAAAATCTGATTTTAAACAAAAATTGAGTAGCACGTAATTGAGCATGTAATCAGATTTCTCAAGAAATTGTTTCAAAAATATTTTCAATAAAAAATCTGAAAAACAATTTCAAAGATCAAATTTCAAATATAATCAAATAATTATAAATAAAAAGTAATTTGAAAAGATCTCACCCGGATTCCACCGAAAAAATAATGATTAGCAATGCAACTTCAAATCGGTGATCAACAATAATTTTCTTTAATATCTCAAGAATAATTTTCAAGACAATTCTCACAAAACTCTCAGTATGATAACTCTTAGGAAGTACAAGAGCTAAATAGCTCAGAATTATTGATATCTCATCACTCTTTAAAGTAAAAAACGCAGGTCTATTTATAAGGGAATAAAATAAGCTCTCCAACGGTTAGTTCCCACTTATCATGACATTTAATTTCTCTTATAGACCTCTTATATCATTAAGACTTCATCCTGGTTCAAATCACTTAATTATGGCTTTTAAACTTCTCAATTAAGTCTCCTAAATATTTCTTAATCACAATTAAATAGGATAAAAAGAATTACAAGTACCAAATTGAAAAATATTCAAACTTAATAAAACATATCTACAGAAATATCACAATATGTGTTGTATATCTCAAATAATATTAAATCCCTAAAATATCTCCTGAATCCTAACAAAAAAAGGGCTAGTAACGGCTACTTTCAAAATAAAATCTGGAATTCTATAATATCCTGAAATAGACCTATAAGTCGACCTACCAAGATCAATAGTCAACCGTTTGATTCAGGATGTAGCCAAGCCAAAGATTCTGTGCCCATCGGTTGACCTATTTGTCGACTTAGGGATTCAGAGAGTTCTATTTCTCTTTACAGGTTAACCGCTCTGTCAACTTATAGATATACAAAGAGTTCATATTTAAGCATTGGTTGACCTACCTGTCACCCGAGAGATACAAAGAGTTTTCCTTCTTTATTTCAGTCGACTTACCTGTCGACTTATGGATGTTGGAACTTATTCTAAATTCATTTTTAATTCATTTTCATTGACATTTTCACCCATTTAACCAATTTCTTTTCCTGATTGGCTCCACTAAATACTTAAATTCAATTTTAATCAATTATAAATATTTTTTTTTCAATTACACATAAGAGCAAATAATTTAGCTAATTAGGATCCTATTAAATACACAGACATTTATAAAAATCATTTAAAAATCATTTTGTGCCGTGTGTGATCCTAATTGGGATATTAAAAGTTGAAATTTAACCTAAATTGTTTTCTCCTAGGTTCTTCAAATTCTTCAACCTCTTAATCTTTCATCATCTTTATCATCATATCTTTATCATTTGGAACTAATAAACTGAAACACTTAATCAAACCATTAGTTCCACAAAATATATCAACCTTTAATTGTCCATCAAAATCTTAGAATCAACATAAGGCATTGATTATAAAGAGACTTTCTCTCCAGTTTATTGAAAAACTCTTTTAGGATTATAATGACACTAGTAGCTTATTTTCATTTAGAGCTACATCAGACTGATGTAAAGACAACGTTTCTCAATAGAGACTTGGATGAAAAAATATATATGGTAAAGCTAGAAAACTATGTCAGGCAATCCGAATTCTATAGTTTGCAAGCTAAATAAATCTATCTATGGTCTCAAGAAAACTTCTCTTCAATAGCATCACAAATTTCATCAACTCATTATCTCACATGGTTTTGAGGTAAATACAGTTGATGATTGTGTATATCACAAGTTCAGTAGGAGAAAATTCATCTTCCTAGTGCTCTATGTCGATGTCATACTACTGGCTAGCAGTGATACAGGCTTATTGCACAAAATCAAGAGATTTCTAACTAAATTTTTTGAAATGAAAGATCTTGGGGACGTCTATTTTATATTAGGAATAAAGATAAATCGAGATCGCTCTCGGGGTGTCATTGTTTATTGCAAGAGAATAATATTAAAAAGGTACTTGTTAGATTTAACATGAAAGAATGTGCCCTAGGAGATACTCCCGTTGCTAAGGGTGACAAGTTTAGTCTCACTCAATGCCCTGATAATGAGATGGAAAATAAAGAGATGTAAAAGATTCCTTATTCATTGGCAGTAGGGTGTCTTAATGCTCAAGTATGTAGGCATCTAGATTTAGCATTCATAGTAGAAATGTTAAGCAGATATTTAAGTATCCCTGGGATAGATCATTGGAAGGAAGTCAAATGGGTTACGAGGTATTTATAGAGAACAAAAGATTACATGCTCACTTATCAGAAGACAGATCATTCAGAGATCATTAGGTATTTTGATTCCGATCTTGGGGGTCGCCAAGACACTAAGAGATCCACTTTAGGCTACGTCTGCCTACTGGTTGGAGGTGCTATTTCCTGAATGAGTGCTAAGCAGTCACTCATAGCTCCTTCCACCATGGAAGCTGAATTCATAGCTTGTTATGAGGCAACAAATCATGAGATATGGATGTGAAACTTTGTCACTAGGCTGCGAGTAGTGGATGGTATTGAAAGTCCATTAAAGATATATTGTGAGAATAAATCTGCAGTGCTATATTCTGACAACAGAAACTCTACAAAGTCGAAGTACATTGACATTAAGTTTCTAGTTGTTAAGGAAAGAATTCAGAGTAGGATAATATCTATAAAACATATAGGAACGAACTCCATGATTATGGTTCTACTTACTAGAGGTTTACCACCTAAAGTGTTTCATGAGCACACTTCTCATATAAGTGTGGTTTTATTTGATGATGTACTAGTTTAGTGGGAGTTTGTGTTTGTTGAATATTCTTTTATTATATACATGTTTGACATATATATTTGATTTTCTGCAAAATAAGGTAGATGTTTAAATTTTGTTTACTTTGAATATATTCTCTCTAATTGTGGTTTAAACATAAGGATAGTAAGACTAAGGATTGACCTCACTACGGAATAAAGAAGGACCAGTTGAAAATAGGCACGTTTGAGATCATATTGCATGTAATTTCCTTCTACACATCCATACTTAATATATATCATTGAATATATTTGGTATGGTGACCATTGATGGATCTAGTTACAAATATGAATGTAACGAATGTCATTTTGATCTAATGTTGGTATAGGAGATAGACTAGATTGTAACTAAGGAATATTTAAAAGAAGATAACACTTTTGTGCCCACTTAAGACTATGGAATATAATTGTCTTCGAAATTTCATATGTAGCCTAGTGTGAGATTGTTAGAAAATTATGATTAAATAACAGTTATAATATGGGATATCAATTTGATAAGGGGCCAATATAAGTGATCTAATTATTGGGCTTTAGAAACATTTAATGGGTATGGACTTTGTAATGTCCAGTTACCCAATATTAGACAAATTAGGGTTTATGGGACTTTAATTAACCCAGTATATAAAGAATACTATAGGTTATAGTCCCCAAGGCTAATCTACCACAACTACTCATCTATTCCTTCCTATCAGTGATTGAGAACTCATTGAGTAACATCAAGTGATTAGTCTCTCAAAGACCTCTATCCCGATGATTCATCTCCATGGACTCAAGTACGATTGCTTATATATTATGGGATTCTTAATAATTTGACATGATGATTTGTAATTAAGAAAATCTATTGAGATTGATAATTATTTCTAACATTTATGTCCTTAAAGTTTGACCATTATTTTACTTTGATCCCCGTAATTTTAATTTGAACACATAACACCTTTATGGGCATTTTCAATTTTAGCCTTTGTCCCTTACAAATTTTCTAAAAAAGAAAAACTTCTTCATATGTTTATTTCAAAGTATTGTGCAGAAAACAAAATGGAAGGGGGGCAAAGTAAAAGGTTGAAAATGCTTATAAAACCCTTTAAAAATAGTCAAGTGCGTCGCAAATGACTGCTTTTCTACAAAAAATTTAACAGGGATAGGGCCGGCACAATAAGTAATTACAAGATAACACGACACGAAACTGACACGAAATTATTGGATTTGGGTTAGCTTATTGGGTAGCAGGCCGTTATCGGGTCGGATACAATAAACACAATAAGAAACATGTTGAATTTCAAGTTTAACGGATAACCTGACAAGCGGCATGAGTGACACGATAATAAGTAATTGGTGTTTATGTTACACAATAAGAAAAGATATATATAATAGGTCATTTGCTACTTTACGATATGGATTATGGAATGTTTGGTATCCTTTTTAAGACTTTTAATAGTTGGTGGTTGCTCATGTGAATTTTGTTTGGAAAGTTCTATTGTATTCATGGATTTTATTTAGTTTTTTTGCTCTGTTTTTCTTAAAGTTGTATATATATATATATATATATAAATTGTGTTAACAAGTTTTTAATGTGAAATGGGTTAAACATCTATTTATTATGATGTGATATATTATTGTGTCATGTCAATATTTCTTGTTATAATGTAATACCATAAATTATTGTATCGTGTCAATCTAATATGTTTTGTGTTATTGCGTAACACGATAAATTAACATGTCTTGTCGTGTCAACCTGATAAGTTTTGTGTCCTATTCATATTCAAGTTCTATGAGATGATAACTTATCTTGTTGTGTTACATTTTATCGTGTTCATGTCAGGTCATAACACGACATGAAACACGACTCGATGACAAGATTTGTCAAGCTTAAACAGGGACAGTAACCTGGGTGTATTTGAATGATTAAAAATATTTCTAAGGTTGTGCTTGGGTAAGGAATTTGATAAATTCAAGAGATTTGTGAAATGAAGGGATTTCAAAATCCTGAATTTTGAAATTCTTTCATTTCACAAATTCGTTGTTTGGATAAAAAAAATTTGATTTTATTTTTTATCCCATTTTTTATACCATTTCTGGAAAAAAAAAAAAAAAAAAAAAAAAATCAAAACAGAAACAGAAACAAAGGCGACGAAGGAAGTCCAAGAACAAATCGAAAAACGAAATCCAAGAACAAATTGAAATCCATTTCGTTTTTGAAATGCAAGAACATATTTGAAATCGATTTCGAAAAACAAAATTGAAATCGATTTTGAAACCTAAATAGGGTTCGATTTCGAAATTGAAATCGATTTCGTTTTTCGAATTCGATTTCGATTACGAAATCAGTTTCGTTTTCGTTTTTGAACCCTATTTCGGAACAGTGAAGACGATGAAAGGAAGGAGGGCTCGTCGCGAAGCTGCTCGTTGTCGTTGGTCGTCACGAATTAGATGCAGGGCCCGTCGTCGTTGGTGGTCGCGAAGGGAAGGAGAACTCACAGTTCAATTGATTACTCTGTGGTCGCGAAGGCAAGGATCGCACATCGTTTGTGTTCGCGAAGAGAAGAAACAGATGAACGCTCACAGGAAGGAATTGACAAATGACACCCCTCTCAAAAGTATTTGCAAATCCTTCATTTGAGACTTTAAGGGATTTTACAAATCCATTTCCTCAATATCCAAACAAAACAATTGTCAAAAAAAGATTTCAAAATCCTCTACCTAAATGAAATCCTTCCTAGAAATCCTCTATCAAAACACAACCTAATTGTTATATGCTCAAATTGAAGTCATAGGGACCAAAGTAAGAGTTTAAGGATACGAACAAAACCCCTACGCTTTTTTCCGTTTTTAATAAGCCATACGAAACTCTGTGACCTCCTGCGAAAAATAAAATGTAAATGTCTTGATCTTTTTTCCCACGTCAAAGATATAAAAGGTGTAAGAAACAATGAGAGACATTAAAAGCTTTCGGAATCTCACTAGCCTTCTAAGTTATATCTATAGGCTATGTATAAACTCACTCATTTGCTTTTGCAGCAAACGAGTAGCCGGAGATTGAGGATCAAACACGTGGTAAACATGCGTCTCCCCCTGAGCTTCCACCAACTTCACCCTCCTCACTCCTCTCGCCTTCAAAAACTCCGCATACGCCACCCCTCTCTCCTTCAAGAAATCCAAACCGGCAACATACACCTCCACCGCCGGAAACAAGTGCCATTCGGCGTCCTCCGACTTCTCAATATTACACCCGTAATAGTCCCGATTCGCCCCTTCCGGTAAACTCAGACTCCAGAACATGTCGTTCATCGCCACATCACCGGCCGACCCATATTCCAATTCGAGTTCAGTCCTCTTTTTGCTCCCGAAATAAGGGTGAATGGGCATCAACCCTTTGATTCTGACGCCTGAATCTCTGTTCTTTAGAGCCTTAACTGCAACTTGGTGGGCTATATTCCCGCCGGCACTGTCGCCGGAGATGAACACCCGAGAGAGATCTGCTTTCTCGAGCCACCGCTCCGAGTTCAATTGATGGCTCAACCAATCAAGGGCGCTGTAGCAATCCTCGTAAGCGATTGGGAGCTTGTGTTCGGGTGCAAGACGGTAATCTACGGACAAAACAATCGATTTGGATGCAACCGATAGATCTCCGAGGAAAACGTGACAGCCTAACCAAGTGGTGGACCCGATGCTGAAACCGCCGCCGTGGAAATACACGATTACCGGCAGAAGCTGCAGGTGCGGTGGCGGCGGCGTTGGGTGAAAGATTCTGGCGGTGATGGGTTTTGAGGGGTCGATCATGAGATCTTTGGAGCGGTAGCCATTGACGGGATCGTTTGATGGAGGGGCTATACAAGGGGCAAAGCGTTTGACGGAGCCGTCAGAGAAGACCTTGATGAAACCGGGTGCTTCAGCAATCAAAGACATATTTGTGTTTTATTTGGCTTTCGGATCAAAGAACGTGTGGGAATTAGAGGGGTATTAAGTAGGTGTCGTGTAATAAGGATTGGTGGCGAGTTGGTCGACCATGCCATTTGAACTGTTTTTCGCAAAATATGTATCGAATATAGGGCTGTCCATATGGAGCTTTTACCTCGAAATCCCTTTTTCTTGTGCACGGAAAACATTATTTTATACAAATGGCGCTAAATTTTAAATAGTGTCATTTTTTAACGCTATTTAGGATAAGAGAGGTTTACACATGTTTAACGGAGGGTCGTCGGGCGGAGTCGGGTGGGTTTAAATTTTGATGGACCCAAGATCCGATCCGCCAAAGTTTGGGTCTGAAATTGCTGTTCCGCTGTCGACCGAATTAAAGCAGAAAACCGCTATTTTACGGGTTGCTCAGATTCCGGTCGGATATAGTAGGATCAATTATTGCTTGGGTTTGCTCAGATTCCGGTCGGATATAGTAGGATCAATTATTGCTTGGGTGATGTTCGGGTGTTAATCGGGTGTATAATCTATTAACAAAATTGATTTTCTTAGCAATTTTACATTATTTTTATTTTGATGTGGGTATTTTGGTTAGCCTATTCCATCTACTGAGAACGTCAAATGCGGAGTATATGTAGGGATGTCATTGGTTCGATTTTGGTCCGGTTTTACATAAAACCAAAACCAAAACTACTAGAAATATATCAAATCAAAACCAAAACCACGAAACGTGAAACTATTTAAAGATTTTTCAATTTAATAAAAACCAAAAATAAAACCAAAACCACATATCGTTATTTTTCATATATAAACAAAAACATAACTAAAATATCAAACATAAATTCTTAAAAAAAAAATACACACAAAAGAATCATAATTAAAGTTTTCAAACAGTAAACATAATTAAAGTTTATAGACAATAACATATAAACCGAACTTAAATATTCTAGATCTATTCCAAAATAAACATATAAACCAAACTCAAATATTCTAAATCTAGCATGTTATTTGCTTCCGAGAGTTTGCGACAAAACTAATCATCTGCAAAGCAATGTAAAGAGCGCGAGATCAAACAGATAAGACTAGTGGCGATGGTGGGCTGGTGATACGAGATCTAACGAAGAAAACAATAGCAGTGGCGGTTTGATCGAAGATCTAACGGCGTGGAGAAACAGGTGGCCTAGGATGGGGGCAGATTTCGATTCTTTCCAAGTCAGGAAGTCGGGAGTGGCTGCGCGATTTGTGAAATAAAAAAGGATGAAATCTACCACTTTTACCCATATATATATATAAGAGGGGTTAAAAGTATAAATAAATAAATAAATAAACACACACACACACACACATACACACACACACACACACACACACACACACACATATATATATATATATATATATTAATGTTAAAATGTAAATATATATATAAAAATAAGGGTATATATGTAATAAAAATATTTTAAAAATATCGGTTCGGCAGTTTGGTTTGTGGTTCGGTTTTGCGGTTCGGTTTTGTAGTTTCTATCCCAAAACCATACCCAAACCCGCTTCAGTTGCTAATTTCAAAACTAAAACTGCAACCAAACCATTTAGTCGGTTTTAAAACCAAACCATTCGGTTCGATTTTTCTTAGTTACCCATCGATTCGGTTTTTTGTAGCATCCCTAAGTATATGTCACCCTGGAAAGCTACCTCACCATATAAGTATGCCCAGTCAGCCGAGTTTCGGTCTCTGAGTTATCCCTGCTCGGGCATCACCAAAGGGGGATACTCTTGGAACTTTACCGAGCCCCGGCCTCTGAGTTGCCTGTACTCAGATGTCACCAAAAGGGAACACCCTTGGGACTTTACCAAGCTCTAGCCTCTAAACTACCTGTGCTTGGACATCATCAAAAGGAAACACCCTTGGGCTTACTCGAGCTCCGGCCTCCAAGATGCCTATGCTCGGACATCATCGAAGGAGAACACCCTTAGGCCTATGTCGAGCTCCATTCTTTGTCCTACCCCTATTCCATAACACTGAATGTTGAAGCCTTTGGAGGCCCTCTCCCGAGCTCTAAGCCCCGTTCTTCGACCAACCCCTACTCGGTCGGTAATGCTAGATGTTGAAGCCCTTTGGTAGTTTCGTTAGAGCTCTACTCTTCGACCTAGCCTTGCCCAGATTCTCCTCCTAGAAGCCTCTCTTAACGTCTTAATGAGCTCAGAACAAGGATGTTGATCCTAAGATTTAGATGAACAATTAAAGGTTGATGTTTTTTGTGAAACTAACAATTTGATTAAGCGTTTCAGTTTATTAGTTTCAAAGATGAAGATATGATGACAAGTAATGAATGTATGCAAAAGAGACTGATAAAGACGATGGACATTAAGAGACTGAAGATTTTGAAGAATTTAAGGGAAAATAGCTCAGGTTAATTTTTATTCTTAATATATCCCGATTAGGATCACACATGACACAATTATTTTAAAAAAATTATATGTGTTTTGATAGGATTCTAATTAGTGAAATTATCTGCTCCTATGTTTAATTGAAAAATAAATATTGATAATTAATTAAAATTGAATTTAAGAATTTAGTTGAGCTAATTGAGAAAAGAAATCAATTAAAGGGGCGAAAATGTTGAAGAAAATGAATTAAAAACGAATTTAGAAGAGGTTCCCAACATTGACAAGTCGACAGGTAAGTCGACTAGAGCATAAAAGAAGAAGTCTCTGAATCTCCTAATCGATAGGTAGGTCGACCTATGCTTAAAAAATGAACTCTCTGAATCATCTGGTCGACAGATAATGGATGGGCGGTCGACCGATGGGTGAAGGAATTTTGGTTTGGATAGTATCCTAAATCGAGCGGTCGACTTATGGGTATTGGTCGATCGACTGATGAGTCTGTTTCAGGTTTAGAGGATTTCGAGGATTTTGATTTAAAACTAGCCGTTACCAAGTCGTTTTTGGATTACCTGATTGAGATATTCTAGGAATCTGTACTTAATTGAGATATGGTCTATATATTTTATTATCCCTATTAATTTGGTCTATTTAATTAAATGTTCTTTTAATTAAAGTACTTTAATATTTTCTATTTTGATGAATTTCGATTTAAAAATGTTTAAGGACCAAAATGAGATTTCTCAAGAATATTTTTAAATGAAAAATATCTATTTTGATTATATATGATGTATGAGATCTTGGGGTGTCATTTAATGACATAATATTTGAAAAGTAGCTGGGAAATTCCTATATCTAAACCTGCGAATTTTGAGTTTAAATATTGCTATTTTGGTGGAGGATATTTTGGGCCTAAATATGGGAGAGATTTAAAGGATTTCATTTTGATCTTACAATTTAGTCCATATATTTAAATATAATTTTTTCTATACTTTTATTGATTAAGATCAAATTATTTTGGGGACTAAATTGAGACCTTTAGAAGTTATATTATAAGTTAAATATACCAGGATTGAAATGAATCAATATATGGGGGTCTATAGGTGATTTTAAATGACATATTTTGTAGAAACTAGCCGTTATAAGGCTTGTTTCAAGTGGCTTTACATAGGCCTGCGGATTTCACATGACAAAACATACAATATCAAGAACTATTCAGTTCCTAAACTTTTCTAATAGTTATCACGCTGATATTATATTGAAAAATATTGTGAGATTATTCTAGAGTTAAAGTTCTTGAGGTAAAGCGCTAATTTATTTGGCGTCACCAATTTGAGCTGTCTAGTGATCTGTTTTGCAATCCATTGTTGTTTTCCTAGTGAGATCATTCCAAACTTATTCTTTAATTGAGTATTTAATTATTATTACTTGCTTGGTGAATTGATCTTTTTGAGAAATTGTGTTTGAACTTTAAAAGCTTAAAAATATTTTAAAACGATTTGTGTGTTAATCTGATTACGTGTTTAATTGTGCTACCTGCATTCTTTATTATAATCAGATTTTGTTTTCTCACTTTATTTCTATCACTAGTATCGGGATATTAATTGAGTATTAATTAATCTGAGGTGGTAGAAGCTCAAAGTGGGAAGAACTTATAAATTTTTGTAATTAGTGAGTTGTGTGCGGATTAGATACTATTGGGAGTGTAGAATCAGGAGTAGCTTGGTTTCAATCTCTTCTGGTAAAGAGATTGAGGTGTTAATTCTTCCTTTATATAATTAATTGTGAGTGATTTGTAAATGTTACATCCTTACTTGGGAAAAAGATACTTGGAGCGTTTCTGTGAGATTTTAATTCTTGAACCTAAGGTATAAAAAGAATTAGGTCGTGATTCTTCCTGTAGTAGAATTAGGTTATTCTTACAAATTTCTTGAGCCTGAAAAAAGAAATTTGTAAAGGTTGATTATGAGCCTGTAAAAGAATCTTTGTAAGGGTTTGGTTTCTACCTTTAAAGGGATCTTGAGTTTAGTGAGTGTGAATTTTCGTGGGGCTCGGAGGACTGGATTAGCCAAGAGTAGCTTGGTGAACCAGGATATATCGGTGTGTACTGCACCGTTTATTTCTTTTATTTTTTCTTGTGTTGTTTGAGTGTTCACCTAGAGCTTATTACATTTATCCCCTGCTATAAAGATAACAATTAATTTTAGGATAAAATTAATTATTTTATTTTTGAAGTGTTATTATTCTGATAATTTTTAGAACTACCCAATTCACCCCCTCTTGGGTAGCTCATTAGGCCAACAAAGGATTTTTGTTTAGAGGTCAAGACTGAGAGAATATCAACCAACTTCACCGCATCCATCGTCATGGGCCTGGCCTATTCTCCTAAAACTAGTTCAATTGACCCATGAACTCTCCTTAATGGTGCAAAACCTAGAAGCTTAATCTCCTCACGCGCCATCTCATTGGTCGCGCACTAAATCAGGGTAATTAACCGAGCTCAATTAAGCCCCTAATTATACGACGCTAATTGAATTCTTTGCTTATAAATACTTAGGCATTCAATGTCACAGGTAATGCTCAAACACCATATTGAAGCATATTAAAGCCTTTCTCTCCTGAGTTCATACTCTTACGCTGAAAGGACTTTACCGAGAATAACCTCGGTGGGTCTTTGTGCAGGTACAACCTCAAAGACCCAACTCAAATTTTAAAGAATTAACTGTGGACCACGGGACGTTCAAAGGACCTCAACCTCATAATCTCTACCTTGGCATGGAAATTACCTATAGACTCTAACTGGATCAACTCGAAGTGTTAGTCATTTTTAGACACCAACAATTTGGCACCATCTGCGATAAGAGTACAAAAATCCTTCATCTGGTAATCACTCTCTAGTTGGCTAAGACTTGATTATCACAAGGTCGGGTCTAATCATCAAACCAAGAAACTAAACTCTCGCAGTAAACAGTCACCCAAACAATCAATCCCTCAGATAAATTAGGGACATGTTTAAGTTCTCGAGGTTAGATGCCTAAGCTCCTACCAACGAGGATAACCCATCGCCCATGGGCCAGATGGGCCTATCTGCCTTGCCCTCTAGTCCCCTCGTAGGCAGACCTCGTGAGCTGTTATGGCCTCGCGCATTGACAACCTAGAGTGCCAACTCGACAAGTTTCAAACGTATTTCCAAGTTTTCCTCTAACACCTGCCTGTCGAACCCCGTTGGGGGCACTAGCTCTCCAGCTCGCAATCCAATAGGAGTAAGCTCAGAACTCTGATGGGCACATGCCTTGGGACCATCTTCAGTCCCTCAACCACAAGGTAAGGGGGCAAGAGAGGGCCCCACGACGACATTTAAATCACCGTCCTCTCCTCTGCAAAGACATGGGTTAGGGACTGTTCAGAGTCTCCTAAGGGCTGAACACCCAAACATATTGCATGGTCCAACCTAAGGGCCCGACGCGAGACACGAGGTCAGATCCTATTTACCTCTCTTGTACCATTAGGGTGTCCGAGCTGTGAGCATCCATGTAAGGGTAGGGCCCTAAGGAGAAGTTGTGGTTGAGCATCACCTCTGCGACGTAGAAGTGCTAATTCATGAGATACAAAGTGTAAGAGGAATAATTGGGCCCCTTACTGAGGTGAAATTCTCTATTGTGGACGAAGTCCTGAACGAGGTGGTGCGTAGACACTTCGCACCCCGAAATGAGCCCCAGCGATATGATTACGAACCCTATGGACCAGTTGTCCATCTTCAAGTCCCATATGGACATGAAAACGACCTCTGTAGCTATGAGGTAAGGGCCATGTACCAGCCTCAATCTCCATGTTCTGCGAGATCGAGCAACTTTTCTACACTTACTTCAAATACTCACGTTAAAGGCCTAAGACCATGGTGCACATCCTCGCCATCCAACAAGAGCCTAAGAAGTCTTTTGGGGACTATGTCGAGCAATTCAACATAGAAGAAAACGCGTGTAATGAACTCTCTAATAACATGGTGATAAACGCCTTTATCAATGGGATTCAACACCAGAGGTTGTCCTATGACCTTTGCTCAAACCCCGTTCCCAACCTTGATCAAGCCTTGGACCGCATGATGAGATTCCACAACATCGATCTAAGAGTAGTAAACAAAAAGGAACTGGAGGGGAACCAAAAGAAGAAGGGTAAGAATGAAAAAGTTTTGAGCCGAGCTCAGGGCACAAAAAGGCTACAAGCCAAAGTGGAGAACGGAGTCCACTCTCATCCCCAGGGCATCACCAGTAATATTTCACGTCACTCGAGGCTCTTTTGGCCATGATCTATACAGAGAACTTTGGGAGAAAGTTCTTCTCCCCTCTTCCACCTCTGAGAGTAAAACTAATGTGGAGGTCTCCGAATAAATATTGTGAGTTCCACCATGACCCAAGACACTCCACGGAGAATTGTTTCCAACTTTTGGAGGAGATAGAAGCCCACTTGAATAAAATGACTGTTGTGAGAAACACTAAGGTCAGAGAATAAGAGAAAACCCTAGTTGTCTGTACGACGAGAATTTAATCGCTCGCGTATTGACTTCACTCGCAAGCGCACGAGGTCAAGTTTTAGTATAGTGATCGTGAGATCGGATATCGTTCCACTGGGGATGTGTAACTTAATTGAATACCTTGATTTTTATAGTCTTATATTATCTCGACTTTTCAAGAATTGTTTGTATTTTAATTACAACTAAGATAAATGACAACTATTAGGTTAGTTCTAACTATATTAATTACATAGGTATTGATTTCTTTCATGTAATGCATATTTGACTTCATTTAGTTAGTTATAATAATATTTATCCTATCCGACAATCTCTGTATCTATAACTCACTTACTTATCTTCCGAGTGTAAAGCGAACGAATATATGATTTCGCGTTGACTCCAAGGTTCCTCTTGAACGTCTTTTAGAACACATAGTCACATGAGTCGTAAACCAACGTCATGGATTACAGACGTTTTAACGCCCCCCGGGTCATTAGAACGTCGCGTTGTGTTTAACCCTAGTCCGAATCCGGGGTTACCTCTCCCGAGGGTCAAATCCCATATTCTCGGTTTATCATAACAAGCATAATATTAAGAATAACAGTAAACACAATCGAATTTAGACAAACATCCATTAAAGTAACGCCTATTCAATCAAACTAGCATTACATGACTTACAACAACACCTAAGTAATATTTGTCTACCACTACATGATCCTAGCCATACAACATACAAACAAGAGTGATTCAACATCATTAGATATGAAAAAATAATTACAAAGATAAAAACAAGAGAAGAACGATCAAATCTAAAAATGAAACGGTTCACTGTTGCTAAGTATCGCTCCACAAATGCTTCGTCCTCATCCGAATAATGAACCTCTTCCTTGATCACTCAAAAATGGGTAAAGAACACTATATTAGGGTTAGGAACATTCAACAACCTGTTTCAGACGTGGGAGAGTGGTATTTATAGGCCTAAGGTTTCAAAAATATGTAAAAGATATTTAAGTTGGTTTGCATACCGTCTAGGCGGTGGTTATTCTCCTAGGCAGTGGGCTGGCACACAATTCTCTAACGCTTCCCGCCTAGGCAGTGATTTCTTCGCCTAGGCGATAGAGCGACTTTCAACTTTCTGATGATTTTCCTCCTAGGCGGTGGACTGCACTCCAACTCTCTGACCTTTCTCCGCCTAGGCAGTGGTTTCCTCGCCTAGGTGGTGGTTTTACTGTTCTTGAAACCTTATTCTCTCATCTTTTCTTTACTGTTTTCCCACTGTTTTGCTCGTTTGTCACTTGTTTATGTCCCTACACATGATTTATATAAAAATAACTAAAACGCAAATTAAACATTAATAAAACACTCAAAAACTGATAATTTCGGCTTAGAAGTAGATAGGTATTTTACACCTATCAGATACCCCCAAACTTGGAATTTTGCTAGTCCTCGAGCAAAACACCCTAACTCTAAATAAAACTAACTACACTAATTAGCTAATTTCTAAACTAAAAATAAATAAACATTAACAAATAAGAAGTAAACATATGTGAGATTAAAGTTCAATCGAAGAAACCATATAGTTCTTCCCTCAACAACCCGTAATCAGATCAAGTTAAGGAATAACACACACCACGTGGTGTTCTAGAATTTCAACACTCAATATCAGTTAAAACTATTCTAGATCCATTTGAAATATGTGTGTGAGAACTCCAATGTCTAAATAATCAAACACCGGATCGGATTATTCAGTAGCTAAGCTCATGACTTAAACTTTAAAGGATTTAGGAAAACCATATGCTTGACTGGGCTCAACTATCCACTAATGTAGATTCGGACATTCATAGAGATCAATAGGGTTTGGTTTGGTTTTGGAGAATGACAAAGGGTATTGTAGGAATAGAAAACAGAAAATCGTTATAGAATGAATGATACCTGAGACACAAACGCTTGTCGCTAAATCTCTCTCGTAACCCCCTAACTTTGAAAATACAACCTTGAACAAGAATTTAATAAGCTTGTATTCACTTGTCACAACAAACGGAATTAAAAACTATATTCACAACGTCTTTTTTTTTTTTTTTTTTTTTTTTTTTTTTTTTTTTTAAGCACACCCCCAAACTTATTCAAAATTTTACAATTTTAGAGGCGTGCAAAATGAACTAAAATTTTGAAAAGTGAATACGTTTATACTAAACCAATAAACTTTCGTCCTAAAGCCCGCCTGCTCACTTCAAGTTAGCATAAACTAATGCTACTTGATTTCACTCAATTTTAACTTTTAGGCTTAGCGACAATGATTTGGAAAGATTTAATTGGTTAAAGTGTAGATATGTGTTCAGAATTGAAAAGTTTATGGGCTTCGATAGGGGAACGAGGGATTAAAATTTTCAGGTTAGTTTCAAAAGGTTCAAGCGATAAAAGTGAAGGCCTAAATCATGCCTCCGGAATTACCTCACATATAATTTCGCCTTAAGCCTCCCCTAATCAAGTTCTAGATTCCTTATTTCTGTCATAAACTTATTACTGAATAATCGGCATCAAATCGTTCAACTAATTATACAATGAGTCTATGTGATTGTGCGATTTAGGATCAAAATAATTTTCACCTAATCGACATGCTAAGCACACAAAACACACATGAATGGCATTACCCCTGACCTCAATATACAATTAGGGGATAATTTTCATAATCGGGAAATGGCCCAGATGAACTCAACAACTCACATGCACATACGACTTCATTCACTAACATATCTACATTAAAACTAAACACTAACATACATATACTAACTAATCATGACACATGCATAAACAAAAATTAAAATACATTAATAAAAACTAAACATTTCTAGTTTAATTACAAAACAAAACAAAAAGAAGTTTTCCTTACAAAAGTTTTCATCCCAACAACATTTTTCATCCTTCATATGCTCAATAAATACCCCCAAACTTGAACGAGGCAGTGTCCTCATTGTTTAGGCAGTGAACCCAATAATAGAATAGAGAATTAAAAATGAAAAACTAGGTTTCGACATATACCTAGGAGGTAAGACGTAATAATCTAACCTCATACTATTCATGAGGAGGAAATGGTGGTTGCAACTCATTCGGATCGAATTGGGGCACTAGCGAATAAAGATTCATGTCGAATCCACGATGCTTGTATAAATGCCTTTGGTTCTGATCCTGCTACCGAGTGTATTGATCCAGGAAAATCCGCATGCGAAAAAAATCATTTTGAAGATGGCCCATGTCAGATCGGAGATTCTAGATAACGCGATTTGTCTGATTTTGTTGGTGGCGGCGAGCTGCGGGTATTGGTGCCTCCGATGGGCCTGCTTCTTCTTCTTCTTGGCCCTTATTTTCCCCAACTTCTGGCACAGCCGGGTCTAGGGCTTCTCTCTTCCACAATCGGTTTATCATTGAATGATCGAGTGGATGTATAGGGGGCTAAGGGCTATTTTCTATGATGGGAACTCCGGCGCGTATAAATAGAGCAGTCAGGAATGAGGAAAAATGAAGACCGCCCTTCTTCGTTCTAGCCGCAATGAAGTATCGAAGAGTAAATGTGCCAACTGACATTGATGGGCGTCCCCCTATAGATGTCATATAACACATAAGCCTGCTCTTTGGAGACATCTAAATAGTGGGATGTAGGAAGCAGATTCCCGCATATGAAGTGATGCTATATTTTTAGAACTGGCATCAAATACCTTGCAGGAAATATGGCCTGACCCTGCCATGTGTTTTTGCATTCAATGTTGCCCGTGGTCAGGGCCCAGATCACAATATTCATCGTTGGCGTGCGATCGTCAGATAGATTCCAAGAGGCTTCCGGCTCCTTCAAACCCAATAGCTCATTAAAGTGCTCTATACTGAAAAGGATTGGATAGTTTCAGAACTCTGTTTGGTAGCCAGTGGCCTCAGTAATGTTCACATAGAATTCTCATACCAAGGCCGACTCGCCTTTTTGGGGTGAAACGGATAATTGCTCCCAACCTTGGCTCTGTATAACGGTTCTGAATTCTTCTAGGAGGTCATCTAAAGGTTCGAACCCCCTTTTCCGGATGCCTATGCGTTTTATCTCAAACTTGTTGAAGTGTTCTTCTACTGTCTTGGATACAAATTTAGACGAATTGTAATCTGTGGCGGATGATGATTATTCTGTGCGTGGCTGTTTCGATGCACGACGCTTCGACATTTTTCCTATCAATCAAAATCACAACACATACCACAATAATAACAACAGCACACAACAAATCAAATCATTTCCAGCAAACACACATTGCCATTATAACAACCGCATACTAACTAAAACCGAATCAACAATAATTTCGCAATATAGCATACCAACCTAAATCGAATCAACAATAATTTCGCAATGTAGCCTAATATATACCATTCCCATAGTCTATCTACGCATAAAAATGATAGTCTTCACCAAACATCATCTCTAAAACCCTAAGAACATGAAAAACGCGAAACTAGGGATTAAAGGGTTTAGGGTTCTTTCCAAATCCAAGGATTTTTTATATGCAAATTGATTGCACGGTATTTGTGCGATTTAATACCGCTAAATTAAGTTTTGTTAATCTCTTAAATAAATTAAATATTAGTAATTTTTTTTTCTTTTCTCAGATTTTTTGAAATGGAATAAAAACGCATTAATTTGGAATAAAATGGATAATAAACAGACGGGAACGAGAGAAGCCTAGATAGATCATGTTCAACCGGGGCTGGGGGGCTCGTGTGCCCACTGGTCGCACGTACGACCAGTCTAGTCGCACAGCAACCAGTTGCACTGGTTGCTGTATGACCAGATATGCTGCGACTAGATATGCTGGCCACATATGCGGTCAGCTTTATAGTTGGCCGCTTATACGGCCAGGGGCAGAGAGTACTGTGCTTTTTGCCTAAGGTGCACCAAATTTCAGTGCACCCACCCCTATGTGCCTAATTGTTACTGCGTGACAGCCCAAATTTCTCATCAACTCACTATAAATAGAAGAGTCCGATTGGTTATTGAGGGCCGGAGAATACTATTGGTTATTCAGATTGAAGAGTCTGATTGGTTATTGACATTTCAGAGAATTCTTGAAATAGAGTCTTGGAAGATGTTAATTGTCAATAAGGTTTTGTTTTTTTCTATTATGTAATTCTAAATTTCTTTGTACTAAGATGGAGGATGAAACCATGTGTAATTAATTAAATTTTATGTTGTGTCGATTCCGAACAATTGATATTTAAATATTTATGGTTTTTTCTTCAATTGAATAAATAATTTCATCTTTAATATCATGTATTATTGATTGTTATAAATTATTTAATACTTGGGTTCGTATTGTAAAATAAATAATATCTTTTGATTATATGTTTTCCATTAATTTGTATACATATAATACTTAAGAAATTATATTTTCAAAGCGAAGAAAAAACCAACTTGTATAATTTTTAAAATCTTAATGAGATAGTAAAATTCATTTATAAAACTATTACTAAAATTTTGGAGTCAACACAATAATAGAACTAATTAATTATATATCGGTGGATTCTGAAATCTTATTATTTTTCCACCTTCAGTCAAGCTAAATAAATTATTTCATTGTTTATTTAATTTTCTCTTTCTTAAATCACAAATCAAAAACAAAATTATCGTGAACTAGACTATAATTAAGTTAACTAGGGCGGATTAAGTTTTTCCTATAAGCAATCCTCTTGGGATCGACCTCGCTTTCAATAATATTTACTACTATTGATTCGTGCGCTTGCGAGTAATATAATTTAAAACAAGACAGAACACAAGTTTTGTCAACAATAAGTTTTTGGCGCCGTTGCCGGGGAATTGTGACGGAAAAGGTTTGAAATCCAAGTTAGTTTAATTATTCTACTAGTTATTTTATTTTATTTTTTTCTCTTTATTTTTCTGTTGGACAGGAAGTCTGAGCCTCCTCCGCTTTATTTTATTTTTCTGTTGGATAGGAAGGTTAAGCCTCCTCCGCTTTATTTTATTTTTCCAGTTGGATTGGAAGGCTAAGCCTCCTTCGCTTTATTTTATTTTTTTGTTGGATAGGAAGGCTAAGTCTCCTTCGCTTTATTTTTATTTTTCTATTGGATAGGAAGGCTAAGCCGCCTCCGCTTTATTTTTATTTTTCTGTTGGATAGGAAGGCTAAGCCGCCTCCGCTTTATTTTATTTTTTTGTTGGACAGGAAGTCCGAGCCTCCTCCGCTTTATATTTATTTTTCTGTTGGGACAGGAAGGTTGTGCCTCCTCCACTGTTTACAATTACAACTGTTATTATTTGCTTTAATATAAAAAAAAAAATAGAAATTGTGTATGCTTGCTGGGGAACAAGATTTAAATAAACGTTTGGTTAGGAGAAGATTATCTTTAAGTAGAGTTGTAGGTGAAATCTCAATAACAATGGAAGAACGAGTTGAAAATCTAGAAATACATGCGAATCCACTAGCACCAGAGAAAACTCTTTTCAAATACTTTTTTCCTATCTCAGCTAACTCTCCGTCTTGTATAGTCTTACCACAAACAACTGCTTCCTACTTTGAGCTCAAAGCATCCATAATCCAACTTTTGCCATCTTTTTATGGGTCAGAGAGAGAAGATCCATAATACATGTAAAGGAATTTCTTGAGATACGCTCTACATTTCGATTCCAAAATTTTTCTGATGAATCTGTTCGACTTAGACTTTTTCCATTATCTTTGAAAGATAAAACAAAAGCCTTGTTGAATACTTTTCCTCCAAGAACAATTACTAGGTGGGACCAACTTGTTAACAAATTCCTGTCTAAATTTTTTCCAATGTCAAAAACTGACCACCTTAGAAGAGAAATCTCTGAATTTTACTAAAAAGAGGGTGAAGAATTTTATGAATATTGGGAAAGATTTAATGATTTAACTTTAAAGTGTCCACACCATGGTTTTGAATTTTGGAGGATTGTGAAGTATTTTTATGACGGTTTAAACCCATAAAATTGTCAAATGATACAATCTATGCATGGTGGAAATATTTTGCAGTTCCGTGGGCAAGAAGTTTGGGAATATCTTGAAACACTGTCTGTCAATTCTCAATAGTGGAACTTTCTAGATTCTAGAGTCAAATCCAATACACCAAAGAGAGGAGGAATTTATGAGGTGAGAGCTGATATTGATGTAAAAACTTGCCTAGCTAATTTGACTAGGAAAGTTGATGTATTAGTCTTGAGCCAAAGCATGAATTCTAAAACTGAAGTATGTGCCTTATGTCAAAATCCATCCCACACCACTCAATTATGTCAATCATTGCTAAATTTCCAAGAAGCCTATTCTGAACAGGCCAATGCAATCCATTCGTATGGAAAATCATCTGATAGCTTATTTGCTCCCATATATAATCTGAATTGGAGAAACCATCCAAATTTCTCATAGAGGCAGAATCAACCAGTAATGAACCAACCAGGGCCTCAAGTTAACACCCATAACCAAAACTTCTACCACCCCACTCCGTCATACCCTTCAAGAAAACCATCCTTAGAGGAAACATTACAACAGTTCATGCAGTCAACCCAACAATCCATCTCTAAAATTGAAATGCAATTGGGTCAACTAGCAACTGATGTAGGAGAGAGAGAAAAATGAAAGTTTCCAAGTCAACCTGTCCCAAATCCAAAAGTTCAATTTGAGGTAGGATCATCAAACCCTAATGAGGATTTTAAATCCATTACTACTCTTAGGTTGGGGAAACTTTATCATCAAACCTGATCACCTGCCTGAACTTGAGAAAGTGAGTCCTAAGAGCCAACCTGAAAATTCTGAACCCAAAGACTCGATTGAAAATCAATCATTGCCTTACCTTCCAAAAGCTCCATTTCCACGAAGACTTTTTCCAAAAGAGAAAGGTACACAATATAGTGACATTTTAGAGGTGTTTAAGCAAGTTCGCATTAACATCCCCTTCCTTGATGCTATAAAGCAAGTACCTGCCTATTCAAAATTCTTGAAAGATCTTTGTACTGTGAAAAGGAAAACCAATGTTCCAAAAAATGTATTCTTGATTGAACAAGTAAACTCCATAATCCAGCACAACACTCTTGCCAAATACAAAGATCCTAGTTATCCAACCATATCTTGTGTAATTGGCGATCAAAAGATTAGTCGAGCGTTACTTGACTTGGGTGCGAGTGTGAATTTGTTTCCATATTCGGTTTATGAGCAACTCGGTCTAGGTGAGTTGAAACTGACATCTATGACACTCCAATTAGCTAATAGGTCTGTGAAAATTCCAAGAAGTGTTATAGAAGATGTTTTAATCAAGGTTGATAAATTTTATTTTCCTATGGATTTCGTTGTTCTTGATACCCAAGCAGTTGAAGACTTGCATGTTCAAATCCCTATCATCCTGGGTAGACCATTTTTAGCAACTTCTAATGCAATCATCAATTGTCGTAATGGTGTCTTGAAGTTATCATTTGGAAATATGACTGTTGAACTAAATGTATTTAATGTTGCTAATAAATGTGTGGAACTGGATAATGTGTGTGAATTAAATATGATTGAGTCAATTACTAATGATTTTCTCCTACAAATGAATGAAAATGACCATTTTGAAAAATATTCAACACAATTTGGCATGAGCATAGATGTTGAAAATTCTATTAGTGATGTAAATTCTTTGTTAGAATCTACACCATTAATGGATATTGATGAATGGAATGCCAAAATTGACCATGTTACACCCATCGAGTCCATCAATTCAAAGTTTAAGTCACCACCCTTGGACCTTAAGCCCTTACCCGATACCCTGAAATATGCATTCTTAGAACCATCAAAAACCTTGTCTGTTATCATTGCATCTGATCTCGATAACGAACAGGAAAACAAATTAATCAATGTCCTCAAAGATCATAAGGAAGCCATAGGATGGACAATTGGAGACATTAAGGGTATTAGTCCATCGGTGTGCATGCATAGAATTCACTTAGAAGATAATTCCAAAACCAGTCGTGAGTTCCAAAGACGTTTAAATCCGAACCTGAAAGAAGTTGTTAGAACTGAAGTGATTAAACTTTTAGATGTGGGTATTATTTACCTTATTTCTGATAGTGAGTGGGTCAGCCCTGCTCAGGTGGTTCCGAAGAAATATGGGATAATAGTGGTAAAAAATGATGAAAATGAATTAATTCCTACCCGAGTACAAACTGGGTGGCGTGTTTGTATTGACTATACAAAATTGAATGTTGTTACTAGAAAAGATCACTTTCCACTTCCCTTCATTGATCAAATGCTTGAGAGATTGGCAGGTCATTCCTATTACTGTTTTCTTGATGGTTACTCCGGTTATAACCAAATTTCCATTGCCCTTGAAGATCAAGAAAAAATCACTTTCACTTGTCCATTTGGAACCTTCGCCTACCAACGTATACCCTTTGGCTTATGTAATGCTCCAGGTACGTTTCAACGTTGTATGATGAGTATTTTCTCTGATATGGTAGAGCATTTTCTCAAAATTTTCATTGATGATTTTTCTATGTTTGGGTCAAGTTTTGATGAGTATTTGCACCATTTGAAATTAGTGTTGGTTAGATGCAAAGAGAAAAATCTTGTGTTAAATTTGGAAAAATGTCATTTCATGGTTAAGAAAGGGATTGTTCTAGGTCATGTTATTTTAAAAAAATGAATTGAGGTTGATAAGGTAAAAGTTGACTTAATTTCTAATCTTCCACCTACACGAACAGTGAAAGAAATTCAGTCATTCTTAGGTCATGCTGGCTTTTATAGTAGGTTCATCAAAGATTTTAGTAAAGTTTCTCGACCTTTGTGTGGTTTGCTTGCGAAAGAAACCCCCTTTGTCTTTGATGATTCATGTTTTCAAGCATTTGAGAAACTGAAACACTTGCTGACCTTTGCTCAGATCATTCAACCTCCCGATTGGAATCTCCCTTTTGAAATCATGTGTGATGCATCTGATTATGCTATAGGTACTATTCTGAGTTAACGTGTTAATAGGTTACCACATGTGATCTATTATGCCAATAAAACTCTCATCGATGCACAACTGAATTACTCTACCATTGAAAAAGAATTGCTTGCTGTTGTGTTTTCTCTAGACAAGTTTTGATCCTACTTAATTGGTTCTAAAATCATTGTTTATTCTGGTCATGCTGCATTAAAATATCTTCTTTCTAAGAAGGATTCTAAAGCTTGTTTGATTAGATGGATTTTGTTGTTACAAGAATTTAATTTAGAAATTCGTGATAAGAAAGGATTTGAAAATGTTGTTGTTGACCATTTGTCTAGGTTGATAGTGGAGTCTGATAGTGAAAATTTGCCCATTAAAGAAACTTTTCCTGATGACCAACTCATGTCCGTATCCCAATTACCTTGGTTTGCTGATATAGTTAAGTATCTTGTCACTGGTGATATGCCTAGTCATTGGAGTCGCCAAGAGAAAACTAAATTTTTAATTAAGGTAAAGATTTTTTTTTTGGGATGATCCTTATCTGTTCAAATATTGCCCTGATCAAATCATTAGGAGATGTATTCCTGAGATCGAACAGCAAAGTATTATTTCGTTTTGCCATGATCATGCATGTGGGGGTCATTTTTCCTCAAAGAAAACCGCTGCAAAAATCATGCAGTGTGGATTTTATTGGCCCACTCTTTTCAAAGACACTCATGTGTATTGTCGCTCTTGTGATCGATGTCAAAGATAAGGAAGTATTTCTCGTAGGAATATGATGCCCTTGAACCCAATTCTTATTGTTGAGTTATTTGATGTTAGGGGTATCGATTTCATGGGTCCATTTCCTAACTCTTTTGGTAATCTGTACATTCTTGTTGCGGTTGATTATGTGTCGAAATGGGTAGAAGCCATTGCTTGTAAGGTGAATGATCCTAAGGTTGTGGTGAAATTTTTAAAAGAAAATATTTTTTCCAGATTTGGTACACCACGTGCTATCATTAGTGATGGGGGAAAACATTTTCGTAATAGGCATTTTGAAAATTTGGTGAAAAAATATGGCATTACTCATAAAGTGTCTACTCCTTATCACCCTCAAACAAGTGGTCAAGTGGAAATTTCAAATAGGGAAATTAAGAATATTCTTGAAAAAATGGTTAACCCAACAAGAAAAGATTGGTCTTTAAAACTATCTGATGCATTGTGGGCTTATCGAACTGCTTTTAAAACCCCTATTGGAATGTCTCCTTACCGACTTTTTACGGTAAAACATGTTACTTACCTATTGAGTTAGAGCACAGAGCATATTAGGCTATCAAACACTGGAATTTTTCTCTAAACCAAGCAGGTATTCAGAGAAAACTCCAATTAAATAAGTTAGAGAAAATTATGAATGATGCATACAGTTGGGGAAAACGATATAAGGATCAAATGAAAAAATTTCATGACAAAAATATTTTGAGGAAATCTTTCTTTCCAGGTCAAAAGGTCATTCTATACAATTCTCGTCTGCATCTATTCCCAAGGAAGTTGTGTTCTCGATGGTCTGGTCCGTATGTCATTCGCACTATTTTTTCCCACGGAGCTGTTGAAATTGAAAATCCAAAAGATAGTGATGTTTTCAAAGTGAATGGCCAAAGGTTAAAACCATTTTTGGAATTAAAAACTCCTGAAGTGGAAGAAACAGTCCTTGAAGATCCCGTTTATCAAGATTAGTCATTCTCTCCGTTTATCAAGATTAGTCATTCTCTTGATAGAAACGTCTGGCTGAAGACATTAAACTTAACGCTAAGTGGGAGACAACCCACTATTATGGCAGACAAGAACAAGAATTCAGACCGTACAAATCAATTCCTCCAGGTAGTATCTTTCCCTACCAATTAATTTCATAATTTTCTCATTGAGGACAATGCGAGATTTAGGTTTGGGAGGAGTAAATGATTGGACAATGTGAGATTTGACACTTAATTTTATCAAACCATCTTATAATAGCATATATGGTGAATAAAAACTTGAGTTTGCTAATAATTTTTGGAGCATAGCACTGAAAAAAAATAAAAATAAATTATTTTTCGACACTTGCATTAATATTAACTTTCTTTTATTTTAAATTCAGTACATTAGCTAATTTTCTAAATTTTGGCTTGACAATAACCTATCCCTGGAGTAAAAAAAATAAAAAATAAAAAAATAAAAAAATAAAAAAAAAAATTAATGATGAACTTCCGCTGAGTAACCGGGACTCTTGCCTCAATAAGCTTCGAGTGTTCACGTCAAAAGGGGGGAGCAAATTGTTAAGACAATAAATGGCTCGTTAATTTCGAAGCCTAAGTTGTTCGACTTTTTATGTCTGAAGGGTGTTTTAACACTAATGCCGTGAGCCAACTGGTTTGGGATCATTGGCTCAACGCTCGCTACATGGACATCTTAGAAAGTCTAGTGGGGTTAGCATTGCACATGCCATTTATTTAAGGAAAATTGTTTATATGTAAAAAAATAAAAAAAATAAAAAAAATACACAAATAAATTTTTATTTCAGGGAAAACGTTATTTGATTATTTAAAATTTGTGGACTAGTTACTTGTATTAAATTCATTATAAAAGAGAGTTGGACATATGTTGTGGGTACAAAAAGTAGATATTGTTAACAATCATGTGTTATGAAATCAATAATTATTTCAGTAACTCTTGTATGATTTCAACTTAATATGTTAGAATTAGATAGGATTGATAAACTTTTTGTTAAAAAAAAAGAAAAAAAAGTGTTGAATGTTTTTGGGTAGCATCACTACAAACCCTCACGAGACTATACTCGTCCACTAGGGGTAATTTAGGGGTTTAAAGGCTTGTTGCATATGCTAAATGCAATCGTGTTCCCTACGAAAGTGGCTTTTCATTTAAATAGCATATTTAGTTTTGCTCGAGGACTAGCAAAATTTAGGTTTGGAGGTGTAATTGCACCGCATTTGTGCGATTTAATACTGCTAAATTAGGTCTTGTTAATCTCTTAAATAAATTAAATATTAGTAATTAATTTATTTTCTTTGTTTTCGCAGATTTTTCAAAATGGAATAAAAACGAACTAATTCGGAACAAAATGGACAAGAAACAGACGAGAACGAGAGAAGTCTAGACAGATCACGTCCAACCGGGGCTGGGGGGCCTGTGTGCCCACTGGTCGCACAACGACCAGATATGCTGGTCAGCTTTATAGTTGGCCACATATGCGGCTAGGGGCAGAGAGCATTGTGCTCTCTGCCCAAGGTGCACATAGTGCACCGAATTTTGGTGCACCCAAAAAATGGGTGCACCGAAATTCGGTGCACCCACCCCCCGTGTGCCCAATTTTTACTGCGTGACAGCCCAAATTTCACATCAACTCACTATAAATAGAAGAGTCCGATTGGTTATTGAGGGCTGGAGGGTGCTATTGGTTATTCAGATTGAAGAGTCCGATTGGTTATTGACATTTCAGAGAATTCTTGAAATAGAGTCTTTGAAGATGTTAATTGTCAATAAGGTTTTGTTTTCTTCTATTATGTATTTCTAAATTTATTTGTACTAAGATGGAGGATGAAACCATGTGAAATTAATTAAATTTTATGTTGTGTTGTTTCCGAACAATTAGCATTTAAATGTTTATGGTTTTTGCTTCAATTAAATAAATAATTTCATCTTTAATATCATGTATTATTGATTGTTATAAATTATTTAATACTTGGGTTTGTATTGTAAAATAAATAATATCTTTTGATTATATGTTTTCCATTAATTTGTATACATATAATACTTAAGAAATTATATTTTCAAAGTGAAGAAAAAACCAACTTGTATAATTTCTAAAATCTTAATGAGATAGTAAAATTCATTTCTAAAACTATCACTAAAACTTTTGAGTCAACACAATTATAGAACTAATTAATTATACTTCGGTGGATTCTGAAATCTTAGTATTTTTCCATCTTCGATCAAGCTAAATTAATTATTTCACTGTTTATTTAATTTTCTCTTTCTTAAATCACAAATCACAAATAAAATTATCTTGAACTAGACTATAATTAAGTTAACTAGGGTGGATTAAGTTTTTCCTATAAGCAATCCTCGTGGGATCGACCTCGCTTCCAATAATCTTTACTACTATTGATTCGTGCACTTGCGAGTAATATAATTTAAAACAAAACAGAACACAGTTTTTGTTATAACACAAATCGGGATAAAATTTCAACTAATAGAGGAAGAGTAGGATCACAAACACACACTTGTTGAAAATTTTCGATCTAATCGCTTGAATATGGAAAAATCGCACTGTTCACCCCTTAATCCCTAGATTTTCAAAAATGGGAGAGAGAATCTGACTTAATGAGGGAGATTCTTGGTGGACATTAGAGTTTTTCTCAAAGGACGGATGATTTTTAAGGCTTGGAATGGTTTGGAATGATGAAGATGGAGAGTTTTTGGAGTTTAGGGTCGATGGTCCGATTTCTGCGAAGAGGAAGGGTTTAAAGTCTGATGCAAATTCGCCTAGGCGGTGGTTTATCTGCCTAGGAGAATTAGTGTCTTTTTGTTAAAAAAAAGTTACTGATAGTTCTCCGCCTAGGCGGTAGAACGTCAGTGTGAAAACCATTTTAAACTGCTATTTGTCCGCCTAGGCGGTGGAGCGTCAGTATGAAAACCAAGCTTTTCTGCTTTTTAACCACCTAGGCGGTGGTTTCTCCGCCTAGGCAGTGGATTTCATGCTCAATTTGCTTGATTTGTTAATGTTTTCACAACGTTTCTCCATGACACTTACTTCCACTTCGTTCATTAAGCAATGTTTAGCATGCAAAACAACCCTAAGTATTTATACTCCTTAGTTCACCACAAAAAATATTCTGAGATCATTACGATCTTAAAAAAATAATTAATAGCAAAAGTTGGGAATGTTTGTTACCCTCGACGACATATCAAAAAGATTTGCTTGATTTAACGTCCCTAGCTGGACGTTGTGAATTCCGGCTTAGCCTTCAACGAGGGAGATGTTCTCCACAACTCGCTCTTCCTTTTCGAAGTAATGATTGATCCGTTCCCCGTTGACTCGGAAACTTCGTTCGTCTTCGTCTTCCAATTCGACAGAGCCGAAAGAAAATACATACTTGATCCGGAACGGTCCGGACCATTGGGACTTCAACTTTCCGGGAAAGAGAACAGAACTTGCTGGCCCGAACTGAACTCCCTCTTGACTATCATTTTATCATGTCACCTCTTCATTTTATCCTTATACATCCTGGCATTCTCATAAGCCTCGAGCCAGAATTCCTCCATTTCATTTAATTGGATGAGACGTTGCGCAGCAGAAGCCTTGAGGTCAAAGTTGAGTTTCTTTATCGTCCAAAATGCACGGTGTTCTAATTCAACGGGTAAATGACATGCTTTCCCAAACACCAATCGATACGGCGACATGCTGATCGATGTCTTAAAAGCTGTGTGGTACGCCCATAAAGTATCATTAAGCTTCATCGCCCAATCCTTGCGATTAGTATGAACCGTTTTCTCCAGAATTAGCTTGATTTCTTTGTTAAAAACTTCAGCTTGGCCATTTTTTTTGCGGGTGGTATGGTAGCGCCACCTTGTGCCTCACCCCATACTTTGTCAACAAAGCATTAGGCAATTTGTTAATGAAGTGGGTTCCCTCATCACTAATTAAGGCCCGAGGAGTCCCGAACCGTGTCATGACATTTCGCTAAAGAAACTTTAAGACCACTTTGTCATCGTTGGTAGGTGTCGCCACAACCTCGACCTATTTGGACACATAATCCATTGCTACTAAAATATACTCCTGGCCAAATGACGACGGAAATGGCCCCATGAAATCAATGCCCCATTCATCAAACAACTCAATCTCAAGAATTAACGTCAATGGCAATTCATGCCTTCTAGAAATGTTACCCACCATTTGGCAACGATCACAAGTTTTCACAAATGTATATGCATCTTTAAACAAGGAAGGCTAGTAAAAACCTAATTGAAACACTTTCACTGCTGTTCGAGTTATGCTAAAGTAGCCACCACAAGGTGATGAATGGAAATGATAGAGAATACTTGTCATCTCTTCTTCCGGAACACATCGCTGGATCACCTGATCAGTACACTTCTTAAAGAGCAACGACTCGTCCCATAAATAACACTTTGAATCAAACAAGAATTTCTTCCTCTGGGCTCTTATCAAATCTGGTGGTAACACTTTACATGCTAGAAAATTCACGATGTCCGCAAACCATGGAAGTGCATTGCTAATTGCGAATAACTGCTCATCAAGGAACACCTCCGTGATGCTGGACTCCTTACCGATGTCCTCTTGAATCAACCTTGACAAATGGTCTGCTACAACATTCTCACTCCCTTTTTTATCTCGGATCTCGGCATCGAACTCTTGCAATAAAAGAATCCACCTAATCAAACGGGTCTTGACGTCTTTCTTTGCGAACTAGTACTGGATAGCTGCGTGATCCGTGTAGACGATCACTTTTGATCCAATGATATACGACCGGAACTTGTCACAGGGAAAAACAACAACCAATATTTCCTTCTCCGATATGGTGTAATTCTCCTGGGCATCATTCAATGTCTTACTCGCATAATAGATGGATCAGAAGTTTTTCTCCTTTCGTTGGCCAAATACCTCGCCAGTGGCATAGTCGTTCGCATCGTACATAATCTTAAATGGCATCTCCCAGTCCGGAGCGACCATTATAGGAGCCGTGATCAACTTTTCCTTTATCGCCTTGAAATCAAGCTTCATTGAATTCAAATGGAGTATCCTTCTCAAGTAGGTGGCATAACGGATTCACCGTCTTCGAGAAGTCATTGATAAAACTCCGGTAAAAACCGACATGCCCCACGAAATTTCGAACTCCTTTCACATTAATCAGTGGCAGAAGTTTCTCAATTGTTTCAATCTTTGCTTAGTCCACCTCAAGCCCTTTGGAAGAGACTCGATGACCTAACATAATCCCCTCTTTAACCATAAAGTGTCATTTCTCCTAATTGAGAACTAAATTCTTCTTCTTACATCGGTCAAGAACAAGCGTCAACTTGTATAATAATGATCAAAAGACGACCCAAAGACTGAAAAATCATCCATGAAGATTTCCATTTTCTTCTCCACCATATCCAAAAATATTGCCATCATACACCGTTGAAAAGTTACCGGTGCATTGTAAAGGCCAAACGACATACTTCTATAAGCGAACGTCCTATACGGGCATGTGAAAGTAGTCTTTTCTTGGTCTTCTGATGAAATAGCTATTTGATTGTATCCAAAATAGCTGTCAAGAAAGCAATAATAATCATATTCGGCTAATCGATCAAGAATTTGGTCAATGAAAGGAAGAGGAAAATAATATTTCCTCGTCGCCTTGTTCAATCTTCTATAATCAATGCACATGCGCCATCCTGTGATGGTTCGTGTAGGAATAAGATCATCCTTATCATTCTTCACCACCATCATACTTCCTTTCTTGGGAACCACTTGCACCGGGCTAACCCACTTGCTATCGAATATAGCATATATAATTCCCATATTCAAGAGCTTCAATACCTCTGCTCTCACAACTTCTTTCATCGCCTGATTTAGCCATCTTTGATGCTCAATTGAGGGTTTGAACGAATCTTCCATCAAGATCTTATGCATGCAAATAGTAGGGCTGATTCTTTTGATATCCAAGATAGACCAAGCGAAAGCGGATTGATGCCGCTTCAAAATTCTCAGCAACATACACTCATCTTCTTCCGTCAAAGATGACAAAATTATAACCGAATTGGTTGAATTTTCTCCCAAAAAGATATATCGAAGATGCTCCGGTAATTACTTGAGTATTAATCTACCGTGAGGTGGATTTGATTCCTCAGGAGAGTTTACAACTTCTTCAATCACCGCCACATAAATAGGATCCTCTACGTCTTTAGATTGAGCATCCAAAGTTAACACGTAGTCCACAACTTCAAGATCCGTGGTAGAGCCCTCATCACCAAGATCCCCCATAAATAAGGAATTTGTGAGTGTATGCTCTAATGAATCTGTCTCCACATTTGCAAGAAAGAATTCTCTCACGCAAGAGTCCACAACATCAACTTGATTGCATTTGGGAAGTTCATCCGAAAAGTTCATTGTTTTAAAAATATTGAACTTTATCTCTTCGTCATTCACCCTCAACGTAAGATTGCCATTATGCACGTCTATTAAGGCCTTTCCTGTTGCAAGAAAAGGTCTTCCAAGGATGATCGGGATCTCTCCATCCTCCTCCATTTCTAACACAACAAAATCCACCTGAAAGATGAATTTGTCCAACTTTACCAACACGTCGTCAATGATTCGCTTCAAATAGGTTAACGAACAGTTCGCCATTTAGAGAGAAATTGTGGTTGGATTTGCACTCCCAAGTCCTAACTTCTGACAAATGGAAGAAGGCATCAAATTAATACTCACCCCAAGATCACAAAGAGCCTTGTCGAAATGAGATTTTCCGATAGTACACGGAATTGTGAAACTACCCAAATCCTTCAATTTTGTACGCAACATCCTCTATAGTATTGCACTATATTCCTCTGTTCTCTTTACCATTTCGTACTCCTCCAACTTCTTCTTCTTTGTCATGATATCTTTTAAGAACTTGTCGTAGTTGGGTATTTGCTCCAATGCATCCGCAAAAAGGAATGTTCATGTGAATTTTCTTGAAGATTTCAAGAAAATGTTCAAATTGTAAATCCAACTTCTTCTTTTGGAATCTTTGGGGATATGAAAATGGTGTATCTAGAATTGGCGGATTATCTAAAAATGTCACTCATCCCGGCATCACCCTTTCATCTGTTCTTCTCTCTTCGATTTTCTCTTCTTTTTTCTCCTCATTTTTGTCCCTATCTTGTCTTCATTAAAGTTCTCCTTTCTCTCATCGACTTTCTTTTCAACTTTATCCTCCACAATTATTCTTGGTTCATCATGTTAAAACTCATGACTTACCCCCGGTTCATCTTTCGTCGGCTTGCTTGCCTCCATCTCTTTTCCACTTCTCAACTTTATCGCCTTACATTCTCTCGGGTTGGTTTCTGTGTTGCTTGGAAACTTTCTCTTATTTTGCTCTTGAATGGATCTTACAAGTTGCACGATTTGAGCTTCTAAGGATTTCACTGTGGCATTGGTGTTTGTACATGTTGTATCAATCGAGTCAAGCTATGTTTCATGCTTGTTCAGCTGGTTGTGCATCTCACGCATAATTGTCTGAGTCTCCTTCATGAAAGAACCCAATACTTCATCCAAGTTTGATTTTGGATTATGCATCAAGAGTTGTTGCATTTGACGGTTGGGTTGCATTATATATCCCTGAGTTAGGTTTCCATATCCCAGAGGTGGCCGCAATGAGTTTTGATTATTTGCATATGAAAAATTTTCATGGTTGCGATGACTAGGATTGTAGTGAGTTGGAATGTTGGTGGCGGGTCTGAAAGTATAGGCTCGATTGTTCAGAAAGTGACATTCCTCAAACTCATTATCCAATCCGGTTTAAGAACAACTTGCAATATTCTCCTTTCCATGACTTGATAAAGCACCTTTAGTAGACAAGGTGACCACTTGTTTAGAGAGTTTTGACACTTGGGCCGATAAGGTTGCGAGATGATCAGACTCTTGAATAGAAGAGACCCTTCTTCACGTATTCCTCTTGTTTGGCCACTGGTAGTTATTAGCTGCCATTTCTTCTAACAATGCATTTGATTTAGTCGGGATTTTAGACAACAACGATCCTCCCGAGGCAGCATCAACAATCGTTCTTGTTTGGCCGTCCAACCCATTGTAAAATAGTTGGGTCTGAAACCAATCCTGATACCCGTGTTGAGGGCACATTCGCAATAAGTCTTTAAATATCTCCCACGCTTCAAACAACGGCTCATAATCTCTTTGGTGAAACTGCGCAATCTCACCGCGGAGTTGAGAAGTCTTGGAAGGCGGGAAGAACTCAGTGAGAAACCTTTGAGCAAGGTCCTCCCAAGTGTTAATGCTTCCCGGTTGAATAGATTGAAACCAACCCTATGCTCTATCACGAAGTGAGAATGGAAACAATCGCAACCGGATAATATCCTCAGCAACACCATTTATCTTCACTATATCAGAAATCTCCAGAAAAGTAGCCAAATATACATTGGGATGCTTGGTAGCGCGTAAAATACACCGCTACTTACTCTCGCAAGTATACGAGGTCTAAGTTTTAATATAGTGGATCTCAAAGATCGGATATCGTTCTCACAGATAAAAGTGTGAATAATTGAATACCGCAATTTACGTAGTCTCATGTTATCCTGACGACGAAAGACATGAATTAAAATTAAACTAAGCTAAACTACAATTAGTGGGTTAATCCTAACTAAGTTGATTAATTAGGGATTGATTTCATTCACTTAATACATGTTTGATTTCGTTCAGTTAACAATAATGGAGTTTAGGTATCTGACAATCTCGGTTCGTAAACTCCTCCGCTACATCTTTTGAGTGTAAGACGGGGGAATATGTGACTTCGTGTCGACGAAGAGGTCCCCCTCAATATATTAATGACTCTAGGCCACGTGAGTCTTGACCCAACATCATCGATTGCACACTAACTAACACCCTCCCGGGTCGTTAGGTCATAACGATGTGTTTACCCTAGTCCGAATCCAAGATTACCTCTCCCGAGTGTCAAACCCTAGATTCTCAAATCCAACCCTAATACCATAACAAGCATACTAAGATCATCATCCAATGATAAACACAATCGGACTTAAAAGCAACAACGGTTAAAGAAACGTATATTAAACCAAACGAGTATTTACACAACTACACCTTTCCCTAACTAATCTCTAAATTACACTAACATGTTCTTAGCCAATACAACATTAAATCAAGAGGAGATCATCAATATCAACAATAAATATTAAATACAAAGATGGAAACAAGGGAAGAAAATCCAAATCTCAAAGTGGAGTAGTCCACTTTCGCCAAAGAACAATCCTCCCGAGCTTCCTCTTCTCCGTTGATGGACTTCCTTTTCTAGATCTTCGAGGATTGACCAAGAACACCTCCTAAACTTATCTAATATACTTCCTAAATTACCTAAACCTAAATAAGATGGAAAGAATCTCTCTAGAACATCAACCGGGGCCTCCTCTCACGTCTTAGTCTTTTGAGGTTTGGTGGAGAAAGAGGTTAAAAATAGGGATTTGGAAAATATCTTCAAAATATCTAAACATAGATATTTCTGTGCAGAGTGTCACCGCCTAAGCGGTGGTTTACCGCTTAGGCGGTGGATTAAGTCGGTTAAGTTTCTGTCGGATCTTCGCCTAGGCGGTGGTTTCTCCGCCTAGGTGGTGGCTGCTGGCATATCAATCTGTCGCTTTCTCGCCTAGGCGGTGGTTCAGCCCTTCAGCACTCCAACATTCTACCTCTTTTCCGCCTAGGCGGTGGTCTTCATTCACCGAAATCCTATTTTTCACATTTTTTTCACTGTTTCTCCACCGTTTTCACTTATTTATCGCCTTTTAACGTCCATTCACTTGTTTTACACTAAAACAAACTAAGACACAATTAAATATAACTAAAATGCTTGAAAACTAACAAATTCGGTTTAAAAACAGATAGGTTTTTCACACCTATCAATACCCCCAAACTTAGAATTTTGCTAGTCCTCGAGCAAAACACTAACACTAAACTAAACTAACTAACGAACTAACCAACTAAAAATGAAAAATTAAACTAACATGAAAGAAGTATATGCATGTAAATATCAAGTTCAATCGAAATGACCAATTTGTTCCTCCCTCAACATCCCTAAATCGGATCAAGTTCGGGAAGTAACCCACACCAAGTGGTGTTCTAGAATTTCAACGATCAATATCAATAAAAACCATTCTAGATCCATTTGAAGTGTGTGTGTGAGAACTCAAATGTGTAACTAGTCAAATACCGGATTCGATTATTCAATCATTAAGCTCATAACTTAAACCGTTGAAGGATTCAGGAAAACCATACACTTGATTAGAGTCTACTATCCACTAATGTAGGCTCGGATATTCACAGAAATCAATAGGGCTTGGTTTGACTTTGGAGAACGACCACGGGTATTACTGAAATAAAAATAGCAAATCGGTCTAATCGATCGATACCCGAGGTAAAATCGCTTGTCGCTATCCTCTCTTATGACCCCCATATTTAAAGTACAACTCTGAATGAGAAATGAAGATCCTTGTATTCACTTGTCGAAAGAGAAGAAAATGAAAACTATATTCACATTTTTTTAAACAACATATTCCTAAATTAATTCGAATTATTACAGTTTTAGGAGAGTGCAAAAAGAAGTTAGAGAAACACACCCCCAAACTTATTCGAATTTATAAAATTTTAGGAACATGTAAAAAGAAATGATAGAAAAACACCCCCAAACTTATTTTAGGAGCGTGCAAAAAGAAATACGAAAGTGAAAAGTGAATACACTAATACCGAATCAATAAACATTTATCAGAAATCCGACCGCTCACTTGATTTCACTCAATTTTGAAAATTAGGCTTAGAGACATTGGGTTAGGAAAAATTTAAATGAAAGGAGTATTTGGAGGTTTTTAGAATTTGATTACGTTATCGGCTTCGACAGGGGAAATAAGGAATGAAAATTTTTAGGTTATCTACAATGGTTCAAGCGAAAAATTGACGGCCTAAATCATGTATCTGGAATTACCTTACCTAGGATTCCGCCTCAAGTTTTCCCCAAATCAAGTTCTAGTTTCCTTATTTTCTATCATGAGCTTAATATCGAATAATCAACGTCTAATCGTTCAGATAATTATACATTGAGTTCAAATGTCGTGCAATTTTAGGATCGAGATAATTTTTACCCAATCGACTTGTTAAGCACACAAAACACACAAGGAATGTATTACCCCCGACCTCAATATGCAATTAGGGGATAATTCTCATCATCGGGTCTTGGCCCAAATGAACTCAACATCTAAACATGCAAACACAACTTTATACATACACAATACTAAATTAAATCTAATACTAACATACATAAATTAATCTAACACTAAACATGCAAAAACAAAAATTAAACTACACTAAACTAAAAATTTAAAAACTAAAACATTCATAATAAAATACATACATAAACATAATTTTGTATATCAAAATTTTTGCATTCTGTTCAAAAAATTAATAATTGTTCATCATTTTCTACAAAAAATGAAAATTGATGAACATCTACTAAACTAATCATCCATTCCATACCATCTAGGCCTGAACATGGCAGTGTTCCAACATCAGCGAACCCAATAAACATATAGCATGCTTGCAAACAAAATGGGTTGAACACATCCCTAGGGAATAAGACTTATTCCCTACTGTTCACCTGAAGAAGATTCATCATTGTCATCACGTTGGGAAGGAGAGTGTGGTCTCTGGAGCAGATGTGGCGGCACAGATGGCATCGGAGGGTAATCGTCCATCTTAGGGCCAAGGCCATCCCAAATCTTCCGTTGGACTCGATTTTGCTGCCTCGAAAATTGGTCTAGGAAAGAAGCGATCTCATATTGGTTCTAGAGGATGATCTGAAGCTTTTTATTTATCCTTTCTTGGGAGTTTTTATCTCAGGCTCCAGAAGGTCCCGCCGTCTCGTTTGTTGGCTCTTCCCCTTCCTCAGGCTCAGGCTTGGCTGGCTTTTGTGCCCCAGTCTTCCATAATTGTTTTATCTTTGACAGATTAAGTGGAACGATAGGGTCGCACAGGCTTCCCCCGGATACCGTCACTTCAGCTAGTCAGAAAATATGGGTCAATAGTGACGAAAACGGGAGCCCACTCTTTACCGTCTTCGTAGCATGTATGATCGATGAATAGATCAGGAATCTAATGTTGATTGGTTACCCGGTTTGAATTTTATAGATAAAAAAGGCCCTGTCCTTTGAGACGTCTGAAAGATGTGACGTCGGTAGGAGGCTTCCACAAATGAAGTGGTACCAGATTTTTGGAATTGGCTTTATGCATTTCACCGAGAAGGTAGCGACATTCGTCCCCTGGTGTTTCCACTTTACTTCCCCAGATGTGATCTTTTTAATGACCCTGTGCAAAGTAGGTTCTTGGCTTTCAAGGGACTCTGGTGTCGAAAGTCCAAAGAGATGGTTGATAAAGTCAGGGCTGAAGATGATAGGCTTATTTCGAACCCTTGCTTGGTCGTCTATGGCCTCTGTAGTATTAGCGTAAAATTCTTTGACCAAATCAACCTCACCTGGGGGTGGTGATTTACAGAATTGCTCCCAGTGGTGGCTTCGGATTTCATTTTGAAATTCTACCAGGAGATCCTCAATCGGACCGAAACCCCATTGCTGTATGCAGGCATGATGTTTTTAGTGTTCTTTGAAGTGCTCCTCCACTTGTTTTGACACAAAACGGGTGGCATCGTAGTCAACGTCGGTCGGCACCCCGGGTTTCGAGCTTGACCCTTCTACTCTCGCCCTCTTCTTTGCTACCCTCTTCGACATTTCCTAACAATCACAATCACAAAAAATCAATACAACCTCATCATATATGAACAATTGTAAAACATAAACCTCCCTAATCACTTTGTCAAGAACACATACATCCCAAAACGAACGCCCATTTGAATTTTTCAAAAAATTTCACAAATGTGACATCCTATCTTAGTTCACATACTCAACCAATCTAATTAAACATGCTCATCACCAAGAATCAAACCAAAAACCCACAGAACTTCGGAATCGCGAAAATAGGGTTAAGGGGTTTTGGGCAAAATTGCAAAATCCAATGATTTCTTTGATATAATCATGCAAACCAACCAATAATTTCAACAACTAGACTAAATGTAAAGTAAAAGAAACTTACTTGTTGAGAATTAATGGTTCAATCAAAAGAGAATGAAGAAATCGTACCTTTCACGCAAAAACCCTAAATTTTTCGGAAATAGGGGTAGAGATCCGATTCTTGGAAGTTGAATCGTGATGGAAATGACTACTTTTGAGTATTGGAACGGTTTGGAAGTGAGGTTTTAGAGAGAAGGTGGAAGATTTTGGGGAGGGAACCTTGCGATTTCAATTTTGAACGAACGAGTTCTTTTTAACAGCAGAAGGTCCACCGCTTAGGCGGTGGAGCCCTTTTCTTTAAAATCAAACCTTCTGACGAAATTCCGCCTAGGCGGTGGTTTTTCCGCCTAAGCGAAATTACACCAGTGTGAAAATATTTTATTCTGCTGCTAATCCGCTTAGGCGGTGAAGCATATTTTCAAAATTTGTTGCATCCTGTATTTTTACCGCCTAAGCGGTGGACCGTTTTTGCTGAAAAACACAAAACCTATATTTTTACCGCCTGAGCGGTGGTTCACCGCTTAGGCGGTGGGCCTACAGCTCCTACTTTCATGTTTTTCTCAAATTTTCAAAATACGGCTCCACCCCGTACATTTTCACTTTGCTTGTTCAACATGTTTAAACTTAAAATACTTCCCCAAGCGTCCATACTCCTAAATTCACTTCTGAACACGTTCTGAAGCCATCCGGCTTCCAAAAAGAATAAATAATCAAATAAATAGTAACAAAAATCGGGTAATTTGATACCCTAAGTTTCATTTCAAAAAAAATAATAGCGCTTGAGTTACCGTCCCAAGCTAGACTTACGTGTTGCTAAGTATTTTTCACCAAAATTCCCCATAGACAAGGAATTTGGGCTTAAATGCTCAGTTGGATCAAGATCATGGTTTTGAAGTCGGCTTCTCCTCTCAGTCCTTATCATTTGCAATAAGCTCAATCTCGGGATTGAGAATTAAGAATTCCAATCTTCTTCATCGTTTTCTAGCATTGCTTGATCTTATTAACACAATGAAACAAAAATTTAAATTAAAAACAAAATAAAATAAATGTCAGGATTAACAATTGACCACTTAGTCGCAATATCAACTTAAAATTCACACTAATCCCTGGAAATGGCGCCAAAAACTTGGTGCATTGACGGGACTAGAATACGATACATTTTCTTTTCCTATTTAAAACTTAAGTCCGGAGCCGTTACCGCGTATCTTTTGCAATATTCAATAAAATTCACACTAATGCCCGGCAACAGCGCCAAAAACTTGGTAGCGCGTAAAATACACCGCTACTTACTCTTGCAAGTATACGAGGTCTAAGTTTTAATATAGTGGATCTTGAAGATAGGATATCGTTCCCACAGAGAAAAGTGTGAATAATTGAATACCGCAATTTACGTAGTCTCATGTTATCCTAACGACGAAAGACATTAATTAAAATTAAATTAAACTAAACTACAATTAGTGGGTTAATCCTAACTAAGTTGATTAATTAGGATTGATTTTATTCACTTAATACATGTTTGATTTCGTTCAGTTAACAATAACGGAGTTTAGGTATCCGACAATCTCGGTTCGTAAACTCCTCCGCCACCTCTTCTCAGTGTAAGACGGGGGAATACGCGATTTCGCGTCGACGAAGAGGTCTCCCTCAATGTATTAACGACTCTAGGCTGTGTGAGTCTTGACCCAACGTTATCGATTGCACACTAACAAACACCATTCTAGGTCGTTAGGTCATAACGATGTGTTTACCCTAGTCCGAATCCAGGGTTACCTCTCCCGAGTGTCAAACCCTAGATTCTCAAATCCAAACCTAATACCATAACAAGCATACTAATATCGTCATCAAATGATAAACACAATTGGACTTAAAAGCAACAACCGTTAAAGAAACGTATATTAAACCAAACGAGTATTTACACAACTACACCTTTCCCTAACTAATCTCTAAATTACACTAACATGTTCTTATCCAATACAACATTAAATCAAGAGGAGATCATCAATATCAACAATAAACATTAAATATAAAGATGGAAACAAGGGAAGAAAAGCCAAATCTCAAAGTGGAGTAGTCCACTTCGCCAAAGAACAATCTTCCCGAGCTTCCTCTTTTCCGTTGATGAACTTCCTCTTCTAGCTCTTCAAGGATTGGCCAAGAACACCTCCTAAAATTATCTAATCTACTTCCTAAATTATCTAAACCTAACTAAGGTGGAAGGAAGCTCTCTAGAACATCAACCGGGGCCTCATCTCACATCTTAGTCTTTTGAGTTTTGGTGGAAAAAGGAGTTAAAAAGAGGGATTTGGAAAATATCTTCAAAATATCTAAAAATAGATATCTCTGTGCAGAGTGTCACCGCCTAAGTGGTGATTCACCGCTTAGGTGGTGGATTAAGTCGGTTAAGTTTCTGTCGGATCTCCGCCTAGGCAGTGGTTTCTCCGCCTAGGCGGTGGCTGCTGGCATATCAATATGTCGCTTTCTCGCCTAGGCGGTGGTTTTCTCACCTAAGCGGTGGTTCATCCCTTCAACATTCCAACATTCTGCCTAGGCGGTGGTCTTCATTCACCGAAATCCTATTTTTCACATTTTGTTCAGTGTTTCTCCACCGTTTTTACTTGTTTATCGCCCTTTAACGTCCCTTCACCAGTTTTACTCTAAAACAAACTAGAAAACAATTAAATATAACTAAAATGCTTGAAAACTAACAAATTCAATTTAGAAATAGATAGGTTTTTCACACCTATCAATGCTCGTGAAGATTCCCGCCATATTGGTTCTGTTGTACCATGTTGATTAGGGTGGGCTTCAACTCGAAGTTATTAGCCTGAATGGGTTGCCTCCGGATGCTTGAGAAGTTCTCCAGCGTCAATGGTCTGTAATAATTTTGAAGGACTCTTTGAGGGCACTCTAGTTCCGGAGACAGGAGTGCCTACGGCACCGGCGGTTGCCAGACATTTTCACCTCCACCGACCATTTTAGCTTTTTGATTTTTTTTCTTTTTCTGTATCCTTTCACTACGCCGCATGAACTGCTCAGTCACAACAAATAAATCAAATAAACAAATGAATTGAATGAAAATAAAACAAAAGAATTATCGTGATTAATATTCAACTACTTGATCACAATATCAACCAAATTTAAAACACTATCCCCGGCAACGGCGCCAAAAGATTTGTACGACAAGAATTTAATCGCTCGCGTATTGACTTCACTCGTAAGTGCACGATGTCAAGTTTTAGTATAGTGATCGTGAGATCGGATATCGTTCCACTGGGGACGTGTAACTTAATTGAATACTGTGATTTTCATAGTTTTATATTATCTCGACTTTTCAAGAATTGTTTGTATTTTAATTACAATTAAGATAAATGACAATTATTAGGTTAGTTCTAACTATATTAACCTAGGTATTAATTTTTTTTTTTCACGTAATACATATTTGACTTCGTTTAGTTAGCTATAACGGTGTTTATCCTATCCGACAATCTCTGTATCTATAACTCGCTCACTCCCTCTTTCGAGTGTAAAGAGAATGAATATATGACTTCGCGTTGACGCTGAGGTCCCCCTTGAACGTCTTTTCAAACACATAGTCATATGAGTCGTGAACCAACGTCATGGATTGCACATGTTCTAACGTCTTCCCAGGTCGTTAGAACGTCGCGTTGTGTTTAACCCTAGTTCGAATCCGGGGTTACCTCTCCCGAGTGTCAAACCCCATATTCTCGGTTTATCATAATAAGCATAATATTAAGAATAATGGTAAGCACAATCGGATTTAGACACACATCCATTAAAGTAACGTCTATTCAATCAAACTAGCATTACATGACTTACAACAACATCTAAGTAATATTTGTCTACTACTACATGATCCTAGCCATACAAAATACAAATAAGAGTGATTCAACATCATTAGATATGGAAACGTAATTACAAAGATAAAAACAAGAGAAGAACGATCAAATCTGAAATTGAAACAGTCCACTATCGCTAAGTATCACTCCACAAATGCTTCGTCCTCGTCCGAATGATGAACCTCCTCCTTGATCTCTCAATAATGGCTAAAGAACACTATATTAGGGTTAGGAACATTCAACAACCTATTTTAGACGTGGAAGAGTGGTATTTATAGGCCTAAGGTTTCAAAAATATCTAAAAGGTATTTAAGTCGGTTTGCATACCGTCTAGGCGGTGGTTATTCTCCTTGGCGGTGCGCTGGCACACAATTCTCTGACGCTTCTCCACCTAGGCGGTGGTTTCTTCGCCTAGGAGGTGGAGCAACTCTCAACTTTCTGACGGTTTTTCCCCTAGGCGGTTGTTTTCTCGCCTAGGCGGTGGACTGCACTCCATCTCCCTGACCCTTCTCCATCTAGGCGGTGGTTGCCTCGCTTAGGCGGTGGTTTTGCTGTTCTTGAAAACTTATTCTCTTATTTTTTCTTTATTGTTTTCCCACCGTTTTGCTCGAAAACTGACAATTTCGGTTTAGAAGTAGATAGGTATTTTACACCTATCATTGTCCTTGGCCCTGGAAAGAAGACGTTGAGGACAACGACAATCAACGCTTGGATGGTGAAATCAACATCATCCACGATGGATTCAGCTCAAGAGGAGAGACATCCTCCTCCAAAAGAGCGCATGAATAGAAAGCCAAAAGGAAGGTCGATGAGGACGTGTATAAGGTGAGCACCGTCAATGCCACCTCGCACAACGTCATCTGCTTCAGCAAGGCTAACCTCTGATCACAACCCAGATTAACCATTTTAAGATAGGGCGCATCTTAGTTAACGGACGAAGTTCCGCCGACATCATCTTTAAGTGGGCATTCGACAAAATGAAGATGGACACAACTGCACTTCAGCATTTTCACATGTTTAACCAATATAGCATTTTCACATGTTTAACCAATATTGAATTTAGAAATTAGCGAAGTGTTTCTTTGGTTGAAAATATTATTCAGTTCAAATAGTATTTTGATTCAAGTGAAAGGTTATTTTTAATAACGTTTTCAACGAGTTAAAACTAGTGACCAGAACCCTGAATCATTATTGTTTTCATTCATTTCACATGAAAACCTTTGTTTCTTCTTCTTCTTCAGCTGTCACCTTCCCTCCGTCGCCCACAAAACCTTTATCTTCCACGGTTTAAGGGTTCATTATCCTTTCATCCTTAGTTTGATTTCGCGTCTATTCGAAATCATTAGTGACTTTGTTTAAATTTTCTTTATTTTCGTTTATTTTTTGTTGCGATTGAACGGTTGAAAGTTAGCAATTATAGTTAATTGTGATGATATTATATACCACTATTGTCAATGTGCCTTGATTTTTTCTTATTTTTAATTTTTTTTTTTATTTAGAACTATTGTCGTTAATGTTTTTTTGAAAATTTTGGGGTTGATTAGAAATTTGAGTTTTTGTTCTTCTTTTAATTGATTGTTAAGAATGTATATTCATAATTATATATATGGTGATTTTTTCATCAATTGCATGTAATTTACTAAAATTGCAGAATTAGTGTATAAGTTTATTATTTTTTGAAATTTTAGGGGTTTTTATTCACTTGTGTCTTTTTTCTTGTAATTGATTGTTAGGAATGTATATTGTAGTTTTTTCAATATTTTGTAATAAAAGTACATTGTTTATGACCTTTTAGTTATTCATTTGAAATTTTTGCTCCTTTTTTAGTTGGAATGTTGGGCTGTTGGATTTTACCACCATAATTAATCTTGTATTATTACATTTAACCCATAATTAATCTTGTATTATTATATTTAACGTTTGTATCTATGAAAATGTTTCAATATCAAGTATAAGTAAAAACATCTTGACATTATTTCATTATCGTTGTAGACCTTGGATGTTGTGTAGAATGTCGAGCTATTTAATATGATTAAATAGGTGGAGACAAAAACATTTATTAGCTCGATATTCTAAATGATTTCTACTCGGTATTGGATTGTTAATTTTTTTTGTTTTTTTAATAATCTAGACTAACTTCATCCAATATTCTCACTTTGAAAATAGTGAGTCTCAATCCATTATTGAGATATTATGACGTCTGCAAGGGGACTTACAAATAGATTTGCAAGAAAAATGGCCTGTAGTAACAATTATTCTAGCGCAAATTGAAAAATAGTCACTAATAATATATTTTTAGTGGCAACTTATTTAATTGCCGCTAATTTATTTTAAATACCACTAAATGTAATAATTTTGGTATAAAATTTTTGCACCAAATTTTGATTTACATATCTTTAATTAAAAAAATTAATCAACATAAATATATATATAAATTATACAATTATTGAAAAAAAACTAAAACTGGAAACGGAAAACATTAATAAAAATAGGGAAAAGTACAATTTAGACTCTCTAACTATTGACACAATTCTAAGTGGTCCTTCTAAGTTTTATCGTTTTATTTTAAACCCTCTATGTACTAACTTGTTTTTAAAAGGTCCTTCCGTCAGAATTTCCATCCAAAGTGGATGGAAATGGCTTAATGTGAGATGCACAACCCTTTTCTTAAGGGTATAATTGTAGGTTCATGTTACACAAGCTTAATGTCTTACTTTAAGGAAAAATAAGAAGGAGATGAGGGAATGCTTCCCTTCTTCCTGCCTAAAAATGTTGCGACAACAATTAAAGGCTGAGTGGAGAACTGTTACACCATTTTCAGAAACAAAAGCAAGGCTGATCGAAGGCAACTGTGAAGAGAGGAAAACTGAGGAGGAGAAGAAGATCGAAGGCTGAAGCGAGAACAACACTCGAAATAGTGAAGATCGCAAGGCTAACCCAGTTCGAAGAGCTAGGGCTGAAAATTTGGTTCGTTATTACACAACCCAAATCGCAGAATGGCAAGGAGTAACATAGTGTTATGTCATTGTAAACGAATGGCTAAGATTATAACTTCATGGACGGTTGAAAATCCCTCAAAAAGGTTCTATGGTTGTGAGAGGGGTATTGGCGGGTGCTTTTTTTTTTTTCCTGTGGTTTGATCCCTTACCTTGTGATAAATGCAAACAAGTAATTCTGGGATTGTTGAGGAAGATAAACAAGCTGCGAAGAAAGAAAAGAATATTGTGGCTTTGTTTTCTTTTGTCTTGGGTGTTGCTTGGTTTTCTTTTTTCAAAAGTAAATTAAGTCATTTACTCCTCTTCAATGGTCATGTCTCCTAATTAAGTTGGTGTCTTTTTTCTTTTGTTTCATTTGTAGTTTTAGTTTTGTTTTTCTTTTGTTTGAATTCTATTTTAGTTTTAGTTTTGTTTCATTTCTGGAATTTTTTTATATCTAGATGAAGATGTTGATATTTTTTTTGAGTTTAGAAACAAAGTATGGTATGGTATGATGAAGGTGGAGTTGGGAAACTGTTTCTGTTCTTGAGGCACAACAGCCTCAAGTAAGAGCTTACAAAAAAAAATAAAAAATGAAACAGTAGCAGTAACAGTGGTATTAATTCTCTCAAAATGAACTCTCAAAATGAAAGATTACAAAAACTGTAGTAGTAGTAGTAGCAGTGGTCTTAAATCTTTCAAAATGAACTCTCAAAATGAAAGATCACAAAAAATTGGCATTAGATGACAAAAAATAAGTTGTAAATTTGAAGACTGGAAACCAACAATCTGCAACATTTCACATTTGAAGACTGGAAACCAAAAATTAAGCTGCAAATTTGAATACTGCATTTGCAACATTTCAATCAAAATATTCCATATCAATTCCATATGAATAATAACATTCCATACCAGTAATATTCAAACCAATATAAAAAAAAAAAAAAAAAGGATAAATAAGCATTCAAAAAATACACAAGTTGTTGCCAAAAGTAATTCATAATATTTTTCCCAAAAGAAAACAAGACTAATAATCACAATTGGTCAGTGGCCTTCATTTGCAACTAGAGTGACCTCATTTGCAGGTGTTGCACGCCTTATTCCTCGAGTGATACTTTGAGCAATAGACGGCCTTTCATTTGCAGCTTGCGTGGTAGATCCCTATTAGAGTATGATCCAATTAGTAGTTAAAGCAATTACAAAATAAAAAATCTTAACAGTGGAATATATACAAAATCCAAAAACTTACAGTGGTCTTCTTCTTCTGTCGCTTCTTTATATTTCCACCTTGACCCTTACATGTCCTGCTATTGTGGCTTATATTACCACATTTTCTGCACTTCAAAGTTACTTGAGCCCTCCTCAAACGAGTACACTTTCTTAAAACCTTATCTGGTCCCCTTTTCCTAGATGTTTTGGGCCTCCCAGGTTGTGTACGATGCAGAGGTGGTAACAATTCAATGTTCACAAATTTGGGCCACAAGTTGGATGAATTCATTGGTGGTATGATGGGCTCATAGGTGGCCAAGTAAGTTTCCTTTCTAAACTAGTGGGCAACTGTACACGCGAGGATTCACATCATCGTCCTCACGGTATTGACTACTCGAAAGTATACGAGGTCTAGTTTTAATATAATGGATCTTGTAAGATCGGATATCGTTCCACTAGGAAAGACGTGTAATTCGGTTGAGTATTGTGATTAAAATAGTTTCATATTATCTTGACTAATCAAAATTTGTTTGTTTTATATTTAATCTACTTAGATAAATGACAACTATTAGGTTAGTTCTAATTACACTAATTACTTAGGTATTGATTTCTTTCACATAATGCATAATTGATGTAATTTAGTTAGCTATAGCGGTTTTTATCTATTCTGACAATCTCTGTATTGATAACTCATCCGCTACCTCTCTCGAATGTAAGATGGGGCATTACACGACTTCGTGTCAACGAAGAAGTCCCCTTCAACGCCTTAACGACCCTAGGTCGCGTTAGTCTTAAGCAAACGTTATGGATTGCATACGTTCTAACGCCCTCCCGGGTCGTTAGAACGTCACGTTGTATTTACCCTAGTCTGAATCCAGGGTTACCTCTCCCGAATGTCAAACCCTGTATTCTCAGTTTATCAATACAAGTATAATATCAAGAATAATGGTAAACATAATCGGATTTAGACAAACAACACATTAAAGTAACATTAATTCATTCAACTTAACATTTACATGATTTCAACTACACCTAAGTAACATTTAACTAATAGTACAAGATCTTAGCCATATTCCATACAAAATAAGAGGGATTCAACATTCTTTGATATGAAAAAATAATTACAAAGATAAAAACAAGAGAAGAATGATTAAATCTAAAAGTGAAATGGTCCATTGTCGCTAATGATCGATCCGCAAGTGATTCGTCTTTGCCCGAATGATGAATCTCCTTCTTGATCTTCAAAATATAGCTTAAGAACTCTCTACTAGGAGTAAGGGTTCATCAACAACCTTTTTCAGACGTGGGAAAGGGGTAGAAATAGGCCAAAGGTTTCAAAAATATCTAAACAGATATTTTGGCCTGTTCTACGAAATGGACCTAGGCGATAAAATCTTCGCCTAGGCGGAGTTTAAGTCGGTTAGAAATCCTCCTAGGAGATGGTTTATTCGCCTAGGCAGAGGACTAACTTCTTCGTCTTCTTTCTTTCTGACTGATTTCCGCCTAGGCGGTAGAAACTTCGTCTAGGCAGATTTCAGCATTTCAGCACTTTCAGCAGTTCAGCACTTCCAGTATTCTGACGGAATTTCACCTAGGCGGTGGAAACTTCACCTAGGCGGATTTCAATGTTTCAGCACTTGCAACCTTCTGATGGATTTCCGCCTAGGCAGTGGAAACTTTGCCTAGGCGGATTTCAATATTTCAGCTTTTCAACATTCTGACGGATCTTTGCCTAGGTGGTGGAAACTTCGCCTAGGTGGATTTCAATATTTCAGCATTTCATCCTTCTGACGGATTTCTGCCTAGGCGGTGGAAACTTCGCCTAGGCGGATTTGTGTTGTTCTTGAAACCTCCATTTGTTCATCTTTTAGCTACCATTTTTTCTACCATTTCGCTCAGTTTGTCAATTGTTTATGTCCCTACTCTTGACTTATATAAAAAGCTAAAAATATATTAAAACTTTAATAAAATACTTGAAAACTGGCAATATCGGTTTAGAAATAGATAGATATTTTACACCTATCAAATACCTCAAAACTTGGAATTTTGCTAGTTCTCGAGCAAAACATCCTAATACTAAATAACACTAACTACACTAATTAACTAATTTCGAAACTAAAAATAAATAATCATTAACAAATAAGAAGTAACCACCTGTGAGATTTAAGAGACCATATGGTTCTTCCCTCAACAACCCGTAATCGGATCCGGTTTAGGAATAACACACACCACATGGTGTTCCAGAATTTCAACGCTCAATATCAGTTAAAATTATTTTAGATCCAATTGAAATGTGTGTGTGTGAGAACTCAGATGTATAACTAATCAAGCATCGGATTGGATTATTCAATGAATAAGTTCATGACTTAAACTTGTTAAAACATTTAGGAAAGCTATATGCTTGACTGGGCTCAACTATCCACTAATGTAGGTTCAGACATTCACCGAGATAAATAGGGCTTGGTTTGGCTTTGGAGAAGGACCAAGGGTATCGTAGAAATAGAAACTCGTTATAATTTTAACGATACCCAAGGCACAAACGCTTGTCGCTAAATCTCTCTCGTAACCCCGTATCTTTGAAGATATAACCCTGAACAAGATTAAGTAAACTTGTATTCACTTGTCACAACAATTGAGATTAAACAATATATTCACATAGTGGTTATTTTTTTTTTTTTATTTTCAGACACACACCCCCAAACTTATTCAATTTTGTACAATTTTAGGGGCATGTAGAATACAACTAAAGGATTGACAAGTTAATACACTTGTACTTAACCAAAAACATTTAAACTAAAACACCGATTGCCCGCTTCAAGTTAGCATAACCTAATGCTACTTGATTTCTCTCAATTTTTACTTTTATTCTTAGAGACAATGGTTTTGAAAGATTACTTAGTTAAAGTATAGAAACAAGTTCAGAATTGAAAATTTTATGGCTTCGAAAGGAGAACGAGGAAAAAAAAAATCCAGGTTAGTTTCAAAAGGTTCAAGCGAAAAATTTGAAGGCCTACATTATGTCTCCGGAATTACCTCACCTATAATTTCACCTCAAGCCTCCCCCAATCAAGTTCTAGATTCCTCATTTTTGTCATGAACTTATTACTAAATAATCGACCATCGCTCAACTAATTGTACAATGAGTTTATGCGATCGTGCGATTTAGGATCAAAATAATTTTTACCTAATCGACATGCTAAGCACACAAAACACACATGAATAGCATTACCCCCGACCTCAATATGCAATTAGGGGATAATTTTTATCATCGGGACATGGTTCGGACGAACTCAAAAACTCAGCATGCATGTACAACTACATTCATTAACATCTCTACTCTAATTCTACAAACTAACATTACTTATGCTAATGATCCTTACACATGCATAACTAAACATTAATACCATTATAAGCAAACATTTGTCCACAAAACGAATTTTGTCCCATTCATATCAAAAAAATTTCATCCTTCATATCCCCCCCAAAAAAACAAAAAACTACATGCTTGCATGTTTAATACCCCCAAACTTGAATGAGGCAGTGTCCTCATTGCCTAGGCAGCGAACCCAATAACAGAATAGAAATGTAAGTATTGAAAACTGGGTCGGACACATACCTGGGAAGGAAGACATACAAGTCTAACCTCCTACTGTTAATTGGGGAGAAGATGGTGATTGCGGCTCATCAGTCTCGAAAGGCGGCACGGGCGTATAACGCGTCATGTCGATTCTGAGGTGCTCAAATAAAACCCGTTGATTTTGATCTTGCTACTGAATATAATTATCCATGTAAATCTCCATCCGAGAAAAAATATTTTGAAGTTGGCTCATGTCAGATTGGAGCCCACAAATATCTCGCGAAATCTGGTTTAGTTGGTCACGGCGGGTTGTGGGCGTTGGTGGCTCCGACGGGCCAACTTCTTCCTCATCAGGACCCTCTTCTCCCTTAGCTGGTCCTCCCTTCCACAATCGGTTAATCATTGAAAGATCGAGCAGTTTTTTAGGTGGAAAAGGGGTTTGTTACTAGGACATAAACTCCGGCACGTAGAAATAGAGCGGTTAGGAAAGAGGGAAAAAGAAGGTCACCCTTCATCGTCCTAGCAGTATGAAGTATTGAAGAGTAGATGTGCCAACCGACATTGACGGGGGTCCCTCTATCGATGCCATATAGCATAAAAGCGTGCTCCTTGGAAACATCTAAAATGTGGGAGGTGGGGAGCAGATTGGCGCAGATGAATTGATGCTAAATCTTCAGGATTGGTTTCAAAAACCGCGCCTTAAAGATGGCCTAACCTTGCCATATGTTTTTCCATTGGGCGTTACCCGTAGTCAAGGCCTGAATCACGACATTCATCGTTGGTGTGACAACGTCGGATAAATCGCGCGAGGCTTCGGGCCCTGTCAAACCCAGGAACTCATTGAAGTGGTCCGCACTGAACAAAACTGGGATGTTTCGGACCTTTGTCTGAAAGCCCGTGGCCTCAGTAATGTTCGCGTAGAATTCGCGTACCAGGGCCAACTCCCCTGGTGGGGGTGAAGCGCAGAACTATTCCCATCTTCTACTTTGAATGACTGTCCTGAATTCTTAAGAGAGTTCTTGCAAAGATCCAAACCCCCTTTGGCGAATGCCGGGATGCCTACTTTCATGTTTGTTAAAATGGCCCTTGGCTTGCTTGGAAATGAATTTTAAGGAGTTGTAATACGAGACAACCGAAGATTCTTCTGTGCGTGGTTGCTTAGATGCTCGATGCTTTGCCATTTTGCCTATAAATCACAATCATAACACAAGCCACAACAATAACAATAGAACACACAATTCAAACCATTGTCAGCGAACACACAATGCCCTTTTTAACAAACACATACCAACCAAAACCAAACAATACAAATTTCACAAGATCTCATACCAACCAAAACCAAATCACATTTTTTTTTCCGCAATGTAGCCTAAAATAAACGATTGCCATTGTGTATCTACACATAAACATGATAGGTTTTTACCAAAAATCAGTCCTAAATCCCTAATAGCATGAAAAACGCAATACTAGGGTTTAAAGAGGTTTAGGGTTCTATCCAAATCCAAGGATTTTTGGAATACACATGAAAATCAAGCAAAGATTTCAACAAGTACATGAAAAATAGGATCATTGATACTTACTTTCTGAAAATTTTCGGTCAAATCACTTGAAGATGTGGATTTCGCACTGTTCACCGCTTAAACCCTAGATTTCCGAAAATGGGGAAGTTAAATCCAACTCTCGGATGAAGATTCTTGGTGGAATTCCAAATTTTTCGCAATTTAGGATGAATTTTTGAAGGGAGGAAAGGATTTGGGGTGGTGAAATTGAGAGGTTCTTGAAAATTTTAGGAGGGAAGTACCATTTGCGAAGAGGAAGGCTTCTATTTAAAACAGGGCTTCCGTGAATTCGCCTAGGCGGAGGTTTTTCTGCCTAGGCGAAGTAGCGCCTTTTATTTTTTTAACAGACGTCCTGACGTTAATTCGCCTAGGCGGTGGATTTTTCGCATAGGCGAATTTACGCCAGTGTGAGACCCTTCGATTCTGTTGTTAATCTGGCTAGGCGAATTTACGCCAGTATAGAAACTTAGAATTTCTTCATTTTTCCGCCTAGGCGGTGGTTTTTTTGCCTAGGAAAAGTTACGGCAGTGTAGAGTTTGGCTAGATTCCTTCATGTTTTCACATTTTTGCTCTACACCTCTTACTTCCACTTCGTTTCTCAAATGATTTTTAGCATGCAATTCAAACCTAACTATCTAGCCTCATCAATTCACCACAAAAATAATATTTTGAGATCAATACGATCTCCAAAAAGTAATTTATACAAAAGTTGAGAATGTTCGTTACCCTTGACGACATATCAAAAGATGTTGTTTGGTTTTACATCCCTAGCTGGACGTGAATGAATTCCGGCTTTATCCTTCAACGAGGGAGATGTTCTCCACAACTCGCTCTTCATCCTTGAAGTAGTGCTGATCCACTCCCCGTTGACTTGAAAAGTTCGTCTGTCTTCGCCTTTTAACTCGATAGCACCAAATGGATAAATATGCTTGATCCGGAACGGTCTAGACCACCGGGACTTCAACTTTCTGGGAAAGAGTCTCAGCCTTGAGTTAAACAACAGAACTTGTTGGCCTGGACTGAACTTCCTCCAGACTATCATTTTATCATGCCACCTCTTCGTTTTATCTTTATAAATCTTGGCATTCTCATAAGTCTCGTGCCGGAATTCCTCTATTTCATTCAATTGGAGGAGACGTTGCGCACCAGAAGCCTTTAGGTCAAAGTTGAGTTTCTTAATCGCCCAGAATGCACGGTGCTCCAATTCAACGGGCAAATGACACGTTTTCCCAAACACCAATCGATGTGGAGACATATCGATCGGTATCTTAAAAGCTGTGCGGTATGCCCATAAAGCATTATCAAGCTTCACCGCCCAATCCTTGCAATTAGTATGAACCGTTTTCTCCAGAATTTGCTTGATTTCTCGATTTGAAACTTCAGCTTGGCCATTTGTCTGTGGGTGGTATGGTAACGCCACCTTGTGCCTAACCCCATACTTTGCCAACAAAGCACTAAGCATTTTGTTACAGAAGTGGGTTCCTTCATCACTGATTAAGGCTTGAGGTGTCCCGAACCGTGTCATGACATTTTGTTGAAGGAACTTTAAAATCACTTTGGCATCATTGGTAGGTGTTGCCACGGCCTCGACCAATTTGGATACATAATCCACCGCTAACAGAATATATTCCTTGCCAAATGATGGCAGAAATGGCCCCATGAAATCTATGCCCCACACATCAAACAACTCAAGCTCAAGAATAGACGTCAATGGAAATTCATGCCTTCTCGATATGTTACTGATCGCTCAAAAATAATACCCTTAAATGGTACCGCGATACTGATGTAGTACGGTGTTCAAGTAGGGTGTCAAACCACAGGGATTGATCTTGTAATTATTAATTTTCAATTATTTTTCTTACTTTATCGAAATGATTTGAGTTTTTGATTTGGTTTTGAAATTTTTAATAAAGTTTGATTTAAATAAAAATAGGGGATCGGGTTAGGAATTATGAATCCGTATTTTGAGATTTTATGTTGTTTTCGTATTTTCTTCTTTAACTCGGATTTGTATAAACGAGTGTTCCTAACTACAAGCCGGAACTACTCAAAAAGATTGAATTGTTATTCTCCGGCATGGTTTATCTTCGGTATTTAATTCCTACACTACACTAATCTAAGGTGAATTAAAATCTAGGCATAAACCATCCAGACCAATAATCAATTCCCACGAATACGATTATGTGACCATTAAATCAAGACCACAGGTGCAAGATTTAATGTTCTAGCAGTAATTGAATTCAAACCAAAATCTCTATCAGAACATTTTGACAATAAATTCAAGCACAATTAAATTCATTTTTTACAAATAGAATTCCTGTCACATAATTGTTTATATAAAATCCAAAATTAAATAGAAATACAATATTACATAAATACAAAATACCTCATCACATCCTAACCCGATGTAAGGAAATTTAGCCGCTCATGAATGCATGGAATGGTGTTTCCTTGAATGAAATTCTTAAAAACGCCATATCCCTTTTGTATTCTAAAAACTACAATTTCCTCCCCCAAGAATTATATGAAAAACTAAAATACAAAAATGGAAGACAAATCACAAGAAAATGCTACAACTTCTAAGAATGAAGTAGGAAAATGGATTATTTTTTGCTCTCAAACCTCCCTTCTATTTATAGAATTAAAAAGGTGAGTTTTGGGGTGAATTTGAGTCAAAAGAGGAGGCTAGGGGTGCAAAAAGTCAAATATAGAGGCCCATGGGGTTGTTGTGGAATTTGTCCACCGGAGTGGGCGCGGGTCGGGCCGGATCGGGCCGGGTTCGGGTCAAAATAGTTTGACCCGCAGCACTATGTGGCTGCACATAAGGACCATCTTCAAACGGTTGTATCTTTTTCATACGAACTCCGATTTGGCTCTATAACCAGTCGTTGGAAAGCTTAGAGAGTCTACTTTCATATGAAACTTGTATCATCTCAAAATTAAAAATGTATATTTAGTTATGTCCAAAAGAGTGGACAGTGGTCTTCATTCTAGTGTCGAAAATCGCGACTTTTATCCGTTTGATAATTTTTTCTGAATTTTGCTCCAAATTAACATGGTTTTGTATCATTTCCAAAATCCTACAAAAACGAATAAAACAACTTAATTTATAATATTTTAATTATTTAAAAGATTAACAAAACTTAATTTAGTGGTATTAGATCGCACAAAATGAGGTGCGATCAGTTACCCACCCTTTGACATCTATCACAAGTTTTCACAAATGTGTACGAATCTTTAAACAAAGAGGACCAGTAAAAACCTGATTGAAGTACTTTCGATGCTGTCCGAGTCGCACCAAAATGGCCGCCACAAGGTGATGAATGGCAATGGTAGAAAATACTAGCCATTTCTTCCTCCGGAACACATCTCCGGATCACCTGATAAGTACATTTCTTGAATAGCAATGGCTCGTCCCATAGATAATACTTTGCATCAAAAAGAAATTTCTTCCTCTGTACTCTAGTCAAATCAGGTGGTAACACATCACATGCAAGATAGTTCACAATGTCCGCATACCAATGAAGTGCATTTTCAACTGAAAATAGCTGTTCATCAGGGAACACTTCCGTGATGCTAGACTCCTCACCAACGTCTTCTTGAATCAACCTTGACAAATGGTCGGCAACAACGTTCTCACTCCTCTTTTTATCCCTTAGTTCAGCATCAAACTCTTACAATAGAAGAATCCACCTTATCAATCTCGGCTTGGCATCTTTCTTTGCAAATAAGTACCCGATAGCCGCGTGATCCGTGTAAATGATCACTTTTGACCCAATGATATAAAACCGGAACTTATCACAAGCAAAAACAACAGCTAGCATTTCTTTCTCAATCGTGGTGTAATTTTTCTGGGCATCATTCAATGTCTTACTTGCATAATAGATTGATCGGAAGATCTTCTCCTTCCGTTGGCCTAACATCGCGCCAACGGCATAGTCACTCGCATCGCACATAATCTCAAATGGCATCTCCCAGTCCGGAGCGACCATTATTGGAGCCGTGATCAACTTCTCCTTTATCGCCTTAAAAGCCTCCATGCAAGCCTCATTGAATTTAAATGAAGTATCCTTCTCAAGAAGGTAACATAACGGCTTCACTATCTTCGAGAAATCCTTAATAAAGCGTTGGTAAAAGCTGGCATGCCCCAAGAAACTTCAAACTCCTTTTACATTAATCGATGGCGGAAGCTTCTCAATCGTTTCAATCTTTGCTCGGTCTACCTCAAACCCCTTGGAAGAGACTCGATGACCCAAGACGATCCTATCTTTAACCATAAAGTGGTACTTCTCCCAATTAAGAACTAAATTTTTCTCCTCACATCGGTCAAGAACAAGCGCCAAATTGTATAGACAGTGATCAAAAGACGACCCAAAGACTGAGAAGTCATCCATGAAGATTTCTATTTTCTCTTCCACCATATCAAAAAATATTGCCATCATACACCATTGAAAAGTTGTCGGTGCATTGCAAAAGGCCGAACGGCATATGTCTATAAGCAAACGTCCCATACAGGCATGTGAAAATAGTCTTTTCTTGGTCCTCTGGTGCAATGGCTATTTGATTGTTACCTGAATAGCCATCAAGAAAGCAATAGTACTCATATCTGGCTAATCGATCAAGCATTTGGTCAATGAAAGGGAGAGGAAAATGATCTTTCCTCGTCGCCTTATTCAACCTTCTATAATCAATGCACATACGCCATCCTGTGATGGTCCGTATAGGAATAAGGTCGCCCTTATCATTCTTCACTATTGTCATACCTCATTTCTTGGGCACCACTTGCATCAGGCTAACCCACTCAATATCGGATATAACATATATAATTCCCGCATTCAAGAGCTTCAACACCTTCTCTTTCACCACTTCTTTCATAGTCGGATTTAGCCGCCGTTGATGTTCAATGAAGGGTTTGAACGCATCCTCCATCAAAATCTTATGCATACAAACTGAAGGGCTAATTTATTTGATATCCGATATAGACCAAGAAAAAGCGGATCGATGCCTCTTCAAGATTCTCAGCAACTTACTCTCCTCTTCTTCCGTAAAAAATGATGAAATTATAACCGGATTGGTCAAATTCTCTCCCAGAAAGATATATTGAAGATGTTCCAGTAATTGCTTGAGTAATAATCCACTGTAAGGCGGATTTGATTTCTCGGGAGAGTTTTCAACTTCTTCAATCTCCGCCACATGAATAGGATCCTCTACGTCTTTAGATTGAGCATCCAAAGTCAGCACGTAGTCCACAATATCAAGTTCCGTGGTAAAGCCTTTCTTACCAAGATCCCCCATAGATAAGGAATTTGTGAGAGTATTCTCTAACGAATCCATCTCCATATTTGCAAGAAAGAACTCCCTTACGCAAGAGTCCACAACATCAACTCGATTGCATTTGGGAAGTTCATCCGAAAAGTTCATGGTTTTAAAAATGTTGAACCTTATCTCTTCATCATTCACTCTTAATGTCAAATTTCCATTATGCACATCAATTAAGGCCTTTCCCGTTGCAAGGAAAGGTTTTCCTAGGATGATCGGGATTTCTCTATTTTTTTTCCATTTCTAGCACAACGAAATCCACCGAAAATATGAATTTGTCTACCTTCACTAGCACATCCTCAATGATACCTTTAGGATAGGTTAACGAACAATCCGCCATTTGAAGAGAGATCATTGTTGGATTTGCACTCCCAAGTCCTAACTTGCGATAAACGAAAGAAGGCATCAAATTAATACTCGCCCCAAGATCGCAAAGAGTCTTATCAAAATGAGATTTCCCGATAGTACACGGAATTGTGAAACTACCCAGATCCTTCAATTTGGTAGGCAACTTCCTTTGTAGTATTGCACTACACTCCTCTGTTAGCTTTACCGTTTTGTACTCCTCCAACTTTCTCTTCTTTGTCATAATGTCCTTCAAGAACTTTCCATGGGCATTTTCTCCAATGCATCCGCAAAAAGAATGTTGATGTGGATTATTTTGAAAATTTCAAGAAATTTTTCAAATTGAGTATCCAACTTCCTCTTTTGGAATCTTTGAGGATATGGCAATGGGGTTACTAGAATTGGTGGATTTTCTAAAAATGTTACCCGCCTCGGCATCACCCTTTCATCTCTTATTCTCTCTTCGACTTTCTCTTGGTTCTTATCCTCATTCAAGTCTTCACTGGGCTTCTCCTTTCTTTCATCGATTTTTACTTCAACTTCCTTCTCCGCAATTGTTCTTGGTTCATCATGATGAAACTCCTGACTCACTCCCGGCTTGTTTTCCATAGGCTTGCTCTCCTCCACTTCTCTTCCGCTCCTCAACTTAATCGCCTTGCATTCCCCAGGGTTGGTTTCCGTGTTGCTTAGAAACTTCCCCTTTTGTTGTTATTGGATGGACCTAGCAAGCTGCGTGATTTGAGTTTCTAAAGCCTTTACCATGGCGTTGGTGTTTGTACAAGTTGTATCAATTGAGTCAAGCCGTGTTTCATGTTTGTTCAGTCGGTTATGCGTCTCACGCATCATAGTCTGAGTCTCCTTCATAAACGAACCCAAGACTTCATCCAAATTTGATTTTGGATTATGCATTGGTGGTTATTGCATTTAACGATTGGATTGCATCGGATATCTTGGAGGTGGCCTCAAAGAGTTCTGAGTGTTCGCATATGAGAAGTTCTCATGGTTGCGAAGTCTAGGATTGTAATGAGTTGGAATATTGGTAGCGGGCTTGAAAGTATAGGCTCGATTGTTTAGAAAGTGGTATTCCTCGAACTCATTATCCAATCCGGATTGAGAACAACTTGCTGCAATCTCCTCCCCTTAACTCGACAAAGCGCCTTTTTGTAGATATGACGACCAATTGATTTGAGAGCTTGGACACTTGGGCCGATAACGTTGCAATATGGTCAGATTCTTGGATAGAAGAGACCCGTCTTTCCGTGTTCCTCTCATTCGGCCATTAATAATTGTTAGCCACCATTTCTTCCAATAGTGCATTAGCTTCGGTTGGGGTTTTGGACAACAACGATCCCCCTGAGGCAGCATCAACGATCGTTCTGGTCTGGCCATCCAACCCATTGTAAAACAATTGGGTTTAAAACCAATCTTGATACCCGTGTTGTGGGAACCTTCGCAATAGGTCCTTGAATCTCTCCCATGCCTCAAATAACAGCTCAAAGTCTCTCTGGTGAAACTACGCAATCTCGCCTCGGAGTTGAGAAGTCTTTGAAGGTGGAAAGAACTTAGTGAGGAACCTTTGTGCAAGGTCCTCCCAAGTATTATTGCTCTCTGGTTGGATCGACTGGAACCAACCCCTTGCTCTATCTTGTAAAGAGAAAGGAAATAACCTCAACCGTATGACATCTTCAGCAACACCATTTATCTTTACAGTGTCACAAATCTCAAGAAAGGTTGCCAAGTGGACGTTGGGATCTTCATGAAGATTCCCTCCATACTGGTTTTGCTGAACCATGTTAATTAGGGCGGGTTTCAATTCAACATTATTTGCCTGGATCGGCTGCCTCCGGATCCCTGAATAATTGTCCAGCATTAGTGGCCGATAATAGTCCCTAAGGACTCGTTGTGGTCTCTCTTGCTCCGGAGGCTGGAGTACGTGTAGCTCTGTCGGTTGTGGAACATTTTCACGTCCCCCGGCCATGGTGGTAGCTTTTTCCTCTTTCCGTTTATCAATGCGTTGACTACGCCGCATGCACTTCTTAGTTTAAATAAATAAATCAAATAAACAAATTAATTGAATGAAATTAAAATCAAAATAATTATCGTAATTAACATGCAACTACTTGATCACAATATCAACTCAATTGAAAAACACCGTGCAATTCCCCGGCAACGGCGCCAAAAACATGTACGCGCGAGGATTCACATCATCGTCCTCACAATATTGACTACTCTCAAGTATACGAGGTCTAGGTTTAATATAATGGATCTTGTAAGATCGGATTGTTCCACTGGGAAAGACGTGTAATTCGATTGAGTATTGTGATTAAAATAGTTTCATATTATCTCGACTAATCAAAATTTGTTTGTTTTCTATTTAATCTACTAATATAAATGACAACTATTAGGTTAGTTCTAATTACACTAATTACTTAGGTATTGATTTCTTTCACATAATGCATAATTGACGTCATTTAGTTAGCTATAACGGTTTTTTTCTATTTCGACAATCTCTGTATCGATAACTCTTCATCTACCTCTCCCGAGTGTAAGACAGGGGATTACATGACTTCGTGTCAACGAAAAAGTCCCCCTCAATGCCTTAACGATCCTAGGTCAAGTGAGTCTTAAGCCAACGTCATGGATTGCATACGTTCTAACGCCCTCCCGGATCGTTAGAACGTCACGTTGTATTTACCCTAGTCCGAATCCAGGGTTACCTCTCTCGAGTGTCAAACCTTGTATTCTCGGTTTATCAATACAAGCATAATATCAAGAATAATGGTAAACACAATCGGATTTAGACAAACAACACATTAAAGTAACATTAATTCATTCAACTTAACATTTACATGATTTCAACTACACCTAAGTAACATTTAACTAATACTACAAGATCTTAGCCATATTCCATACAAAATAAGAGGGATTCAACATTCTTAGATATGAAAAAATAATTACAAAGTTAAAAACCAGAGAAGAACGATTAAATCTGAAAGTGAAACGGTTCACTATCGCTAATGATCAATCCGCAAGTGATTCGTCTTTGCCTGAATGATGAATATCCTTCTTGATCTTCAAAATATAGCTTAAGAACTCTCTACTAGGGTTAGGGTTCATCAACAACCTTTTTCAGACGTGGGAAATGGATATAAATAGGCCAAAGGTTTCAAAAATATCTAAACAGATATTTTGGCCTGTTCTACGAAATGCGCCTAGGCGATAGAATCTTCGCCTAGGCGGAGTTTAAGTCGGTTAGAAATCCGCCTAGGCGATGGTTTATTCGCCTAGGCAGAGGACTAACTTCTTCGTCTTCTTTCTTTTTGACTGATTTCTGCCTAGGCGGTAGAAATTTTGCCTAAGCGGATTTCATCATTTCAGCACTTCCAGCAGTTCAGCACTTCCAGCATTCTGACAAAATTCCGCCTAGGTGGTGGAAACTTCGCCTAGGCGGATTTCAATATTTCAGCTTTTCAACATTCTGACGGATTTCCACCTAGGCGGTGTAAATTTCACCTGGGCGGATTTCAACATTTCAGCATTTCATCCTTCTGACGGAATTCTGCCTAGGCACTGGAAACTTCGCCTAGGCAGATTTGTGCTGTTCTTGAAATCTCCATTAGTTCTTCTTTTGGCTACCCTTTTTTCCACTATTTTGCTCAGTTTGTCGATTGTTTACGTCCCTACTCCTAACTTATAAAAACAGCTAAAAAGATATTAAAACTTTAATAAAATACTCAAAAACTGACAAAATTGGTTTAGAAATATATAGGTATTTTACACCTATCAGCAACATACTTGTCTGGGCTATTTTTTTTTACTCCAAATTGCGAAATTGCATGCTCACATGGGATCTCAAACAAATCCCACTTCGACAAGCATATGTCCTATGGCCCAAATCAACCACAAATTGGTCCCCATCTTGACACAACACGTGAAACATCAGCCTTCCAGACCACAATGCCCTACACTTCCCAACTTCTCCTTTATTCTTCTCTAAGACTTCATGAATTTTTTGTCCTAGGGTTGTCTCCATATTTCTTATATTCTCCCTCTTTATTTGCATTTTTTTCATCAGTAAACACCTAATTATCTCTAGCAAAGTGATAATTGGCTTATCCCTAGCACGAATGATGAAGCCATTAAAAGACTCAACTATATTGTTCGACAATTTATCACATTGGGTGTTTAGATTGAAGTGAGACCTAGCCCATTTCCTAGGGGGATGTCTATTGACCCACAGAAACGCATTCTCATCTAGATATCTTAGCCTATCCATGGCCTTCCCAAAGTAATGTAAATGATATGCAGACCCACAAGACCATAAAGCCTTTTTCATTATTTTACCTCTAAATTGTTTCTTGTAGTTGTCATAGATGTGTCTCAAACAATTTCTGTGCTCAGCTCTAGGAAGTATAGTCTCCATTACTGTCTCCAACTCCTATTGAATTACAAATAAACAAAAAAAAAAAGTTACAGAATGTTATAATAGACCAGTTACAGAAAACAATTACAAATGAACAAAAAAAAAAATGAATAAGCAAAAAAAACAAAAAAAAAGTACCTTCTGTTCTTTTGAAATGAAGTTCCAATTCTGCTGATTTGTGACCCCAATATCATTGACCACCAACTCTATGAACTACTTCCAACTGTCTACACACTCAACCTCAACCACAACATATGGAAGGGGATACATACCATTGTTTCCATCCACTGCAACTGCACTTAATATTTATCCAGGAAATGGCCCTTTAATGAAGCATCCGTCTAGGCACGATACTTGCCTGCAACCATTACTAAAACTCTCCTTTAGAGCTTTGAGTCAAACATAAATCCGCTGAAATCTAGGCTGCCCAGCCTCCTCATCAAACTCAGATTTCACAATAACACTTGAGCCAGGGTTTGATCTTCTCAATTCTTCGGCATAATCCCAAACCTTCTTGTACTGTTCTTCATAACTCCCCTCAATCATCCCTAATGCCTTTCTCTTTGCTCTAAATACCAGTGCCTTCGATACACCAATGCACAGTTCAGTCTCGACAGAATCCTTAAACATCTTTAAACTTCATTCGGAATTACATCTAAATCTTTCCAAGTAATGCTTAGCCAACCATATAGTGCTACAATTTCTATTCCAATAAACCTTGCCACAACTGTGATTTCCATTCAACTTCTTAATTTGTATGTCACAATTTTCGTTTAAAGAAGCTTGAATGAACTACCTGCACCCCGATTCTTTACATACCGCCCTCACCTTTTTTTTTTTTCTCATTCTTCTCAAAAAAATATTTTTACCTTGTTTTATTGCATATCCCCTCAATGCCCTGAAAAGTTCTGCCCCCACAAGAAAACAACATCCCTAATTCAAAAGGATTATCTAGGAATTCTATTTCTTTCCTATACTCTGGGCAAACATTATGAGTATCCTCATCTTCCTCATCCCCTGACTCAACCCTAATATCCTCGTCCTCATCAACATATTCTGACTCGACTTCCATATCATCCATATTAACGGTAGGCTGATGGGAATGACTACTTTCTCCCATTTCTTTACGTCCCATCCATTCACTCTCGGAATCTACATTACCTTCAAACAATAAATCATCGTTTGTTTCATCTTGTTTTCTCCCACTGAATTCACTATCCTCATCTGTCTTTTCCTCATCCCCTACCTCATCCCCTGATTCAGCCCTTGCTTCCAACCCAACCCCTGATTCAGCCCCTTTCTCAACCCCTAATTTAGCCCCTTTCTCCTCAAAATTGTGTTCACTCTGCGTCAAAAGTAGAGGAGGAAACACAGGTTCAGCCAAATCATTTGAACCTGCTTGACTCTGAAACTGGGGCTCACTACCCTTATCCTCAAAATAAAATTCTATAACTCTACTCGGTGGTAAAATCTCAACCATGTCAAGAACATCATTGTCAGTGATAAGAATTTTCAGATCATTGTTTAGAGGTAGGGTAGGAGGGTAAGAATCTTATAAAACAGTAAAGCCTCAGATTTAGAAGTATTGTATCCTAAGGCCTCTACCATATCCTCTACATTTAACAATGATATTCTATCATCATCCCCATTATCAAAGTAGCAAATTGCACCTCCAACATATTCTGAGTTTATAAATCTACCACCGTAGTGAACTTTGGCAGAGAAATAAGATGAGTTTGGGGCTATCATTAACAAAACAGAAGCAAGAAACAAAAAAAATAACTAACTAAAGCAGTAAAGCTTAAAAGACCTAGCAAAGACAAAAAAGGGAATACATAAAAAGAGCACAAAAAATAGATTAAAAATCCTAAAATTTATGCAACCAGCCAAGGGACCACCATTCAAGCAAAGACAAAAAGTGAATACAAAAATGTTGGAATGTATGGAGACAAGATATGACCTTTATCACAATAAAAAAACAAAAAACAAAAAAACAAAATGCAGACTACAAGAAATAACACATGCATTTCAAACACGTATCAACTACAAATCGAACACAGAGGGAAGATGAAAGAGATTAAAACATTGAAACACTTACGGTAATTTGGCCTTCCGTCATCGTCGTGTCTTATACCTTGTACGTTGTCGATCGTCGGAGAGAAAGAGAACTGAAATGGCCTGATTTACAACTTCTCCTTCAAATGCTCAAACAAACCCTAGGTTTTGAGAAAACAATGGAGAAGAGAGAGAATGGAAGAAGTTTGGCTCATGATTGAGTGTCTGAGTAGGAATGGGATGACTGTCTCTTCGTATGAAATGAAAAGGAAATAGTCGTTACACTTATCCTCTTACGTTTTTTTTTTGGTAACATGAATGGACAATTATAGCATTGTGAAAAGGGTTGTGTGAAGACATTTCCATCCACTTTGGACGAAAATTCTGACGGTCTTGCTCTCAAGCCTCACCTCTTTGATCTCTCAATCTCCACTGGTGATAGCTAGCAAAAATAGCCCAATCCAGAAATTCTCAATCTCTGCTATCTCAATCGCGGTCGTCGACGCTATCTACCATCCACGCTGGCCAGCACTATCCACCCACCCACCATGGCGACGATTCAATCGCTGAACCTGATCTTTGCGAATTATTCAATGGTTGTGTGATTCCTTAAGTCCCTGTGACCACTCTCCACCACCGGAAGACGTTGTACACCTATCGAGCTGCCAACACTGTCCAGGGCACTGATTGTGTTCTTGGTTGATTTCGAAAATTACTTGATTGATTTCATTTTAATTTGTTATTTTCTGGTCTTTATTCTCAATTATTGGATTGCATTATATATTAGTTCTCTCAATTACTGCATTGTATTTTTGGATTTTAGGCAATTTAGTAAGCTTCTGTTCCCGTTTAAGTTTAAGTTCAAAACCTAATATCTCCGTCTAACTTTCTGTTCTTTTTTTTTTCTTCTGAATATTAGTTTCAGCTTCAATTTTATGTGTTTCGTTCTAGCTTTTAGCAAAATTTCGGATTCTTTTCTGCGTTTTGGTTTTAGCTAAATTGTGGTCTTGTTGGTTTTGTGTTTCTGTTTTGACAAAGTAGCTCCTAGTTTTTTCTCCAGCTCTCTTATTTCGATATAAACACACTAAAAAACAAATTCGTTTTACAAAAAAATGGAGATAAACGAGAGAAGTAGGCCTACGAAAGTAGGATGCCAAGTACCTAAATCAATTAAAAGTTCGATTTTCTCGGAACTACTCAACTATTTTACATACATATATAATCAACTATTTTACATAGATATATAAGAAGCACAAAATAATATTGCAATAATTTGTCTCCCAAAATCTTCTACTATCTAGCATTATTTTTCTTGAAGCTAATGAGTGAGCAGATCTAAGGTTTTTAATTTTGTTTAATCATAGAAAACAATAATGTACAACCAAGAAAATAAATATGGGTTGAATATAATTTTGGTTTGACAAGGAACTACAATTAAAAGGAGTCAAGCATAGCCTGTAATGTTTTTTGAGAGCTCTACCATTGTTCATCATTTGCAGTGGCCACAAATAGGACCATAGTGTTTCCCTTTGGTGAAGTCCGGTTAGAGCATATGGAGTCTCTAGAAAATATTTGTAATGCTACGTCAAACTACAAAGATTCTAATAAAAAATACACTGTATATGATAAAATTAAATACAAAGCCCTTTGTACTTTGGCCCATTTTCAATGAAGAAATAAGCATTTCACCCAATTGGATTTTATATATTAATCAATGCCTAAAGACAAAAAACAATCTTATCTCGATAAAACTCGAGGCCCGGGCTAAAAGACTTTCATAAATATACTCATCTCAAATATGCTGATAATGATAGGCGCCCTATGCGCGAGGCCTAATTCTTAACTCAAATCCTTTAATATTCCTAGGTAAAATATATGCATAATAGCTTATGGAATACGATTCTTTCCTTCTGTTTAAATAAAAAGCATTTTTGTTTATATATTAAGTGAAATTAATGTCAAAGAGTAGAAGAAGTCAATTTTATTTTTCTTAAATTTTTGTGTCAGTACTTTCGAAAAATCAGTGTCTGGATTCACTCGAAATTTCTTGCTTTGTGGAAAGCAATTATTCATTTACTCTGATTTCTAGTAATTTTTTTCTTGTTTTTGGAAGATAATGTGGTACTATGGTTTTACGCAAAACATGTTTTGGGGGCTAAAAGTTTAGATAAAATTGCACTTTAGTCCTTAATTCTCTACTTTTTGTATATTACTCTCTAATTCTTTCCTTTACTATCTAATTTATCCAATTCACAATTTTAGCAATATTTTTATCACAAAATTCTATTTGTGATATATTTGTGGGATAGATTGTTAGTTTGATAAAGATATTTTATGACAGAAGATTATAAGAGTTTAAAATATTGTTTGACTTGAATAGTTAAAATGTCTTTTTGTCCTTTTATTTATTTATTTTTACAAATATATAGATTGTATCACGCATTTAAATTCATGAGTAACATTAATAGATAAAAGTTGGAAACACAAGTACAGGTGTCGCAATGAATACATCATTGGGGTGAATCAATATCTTAATTTTGCTTTCGAAAAATCATCGAACAAGGGGAAGATATTATGATTATGTATTAAATGTGTTAATCTCTTAACCCAAGAAAACTTTTGTTTGTTTTTCATTTCATACTTTATTTACTTAAAACACATTGTTTTCCACATTCCAAAATATTTCTTTTAACTTACTTAAATTCATTTTACCCTTTTTTCTCTCTTAAAAATGCATACTAGTTTTGTTAAAAAAACCTTAACTGAACAATAAAAATAAAATCCCTTTGGGGGCCAAACTTATTGATTCTTCCGTAATCAATAGGTGGTCTAAAATGGGGACATTGGTTCTTTATTTATTTTATGTTTTATCAGTTGTTGCTTTAAAATATTTTTATTTCTTTTACATAAAATAAACATATATATATATATATATATATATATATATATATATATATATAAAAAGACATGCAATAAAAATGGGAATTAGTGTGTCAACAAAAACCGAAGAAAATTACTTGGACTTGTTTTGAATTTAAAGATTTATTTAAACTTAGGTATCGTCTTCAGATGGGTGTCTCAGGGTGCCTAATACCTTTTTCGAGCATAACTGACCCCCGATCTTTAAAGAAATCTATGATTAAGACCAAGGATTTTTCGAGCTAAAATTTGGGCCATTAAAAAAAAATGAGTTTCTAAATCCCAGTGACCTAACATAACATTAAAACTCAATGCAAGGTGGCGTCTCAATTTTTAAACAAATTTCGGCTCAAAGAAACGTTTTCAAAATCGGCGTCTAGAAAAGCCCCTGAAATCATGTTTTCTAAAATGAACGGATTTTAGAAAACTACTCCCCTAAGTTAGGTAAGTCTTTCTTAAACCTTTCTTTAAGTTTTGTTTGGTTAGTATCATTCGTTTGTTTGTATATATTGTTTTTGGTTGTTCTTCATGTCTTAGGTCTTCTACATAGTGTATATAATTTATTTTGTATCAAGAACAACAAGAACACTATGGTATATGCATAGCATCTTTGGCCTTTGTCAAGAACACATAAAACCGAACTCAATGAACTTGAAATAAACTATTGATGAAGGTCTACTAACTATGGACTACTAACTACTAACAACTAACATTTACTTTTCTCGCTATGCGCTTTTTTGCGCTAGCCTAGATCATAGCCCAGTCATACGTCTCAGGCTTGTGGACTGGCACCCTTATATATATAAGACTAAATCATGAACTGACCCTACATCTCAGATCATGGACTGGCACCCTTTATATGTTATTATGTCTAGACCTTTGTGACTAAAAGTTGGAATAAATGGAGGACCTCTATTCTTTTGGAGATAAGTGTACACCTTCTTCCAAAACGTTTCCTTCTTTTTAGTTACGAGTAGGACTGACTCTTTATTCTATATTTTATTTTCTTTTGAACTAACAAAGTAAACCTTAACACTAAACTTGCTTAAGAAAGTAAATTCAGTTGGAGTGTTCTTGACAAACTCAAACATGCATATTCACTTACTATTTATTCCATGTCTTGTTCTTACTTTTCTTAAATAAACGAAAAATAACCAAGGGCCACCCTGTTTCCTCGAGGGAAAATTCCCAATTACCTTTGAAAAATAGGTAACAATTCTTCAAATCCTTTATGGGTTGAGAAAGGTCAGTAAGAAAGGCATACTATTTCATGGCTGAATAATAGAATCTCCTAGTGTCATTATGAAATTTGAGATTACATACACTTCTTATCATCACTACGGTTAATGGTGCCTTGTTTAAACGGGACAGCTCGAGAGTACCCATAATTCGGCGAAACCCAGACGGAATAAGTTGCGAAGAAGTGGAGTGAAGGGAAGCTTGAGACTGTATTCAAATATCCAGAAAAAGAAACATATTTCATCTTCCTTACAGGAATAAGGGCATTTGTTTTCGGAGAGAACCCTAATTTCAACCAATGAAGGAATTTTGAATATGTCCCGAAATGATCCGATCCATTACTTTCTAAAAACACTCGCCCCATGGTCACCCCAGTTCATCGAAGAATTAGTAGATGCACGAGCCCCAGTCATCAACGCCCTCTCAAGGAGAGACGTAGGCGAAGAACCGGCCTCTGTCGGGCTAGGTGACGGGGTAGAATCCATTACCGGAATCAAGAGCTTGGGGAAGTGTGAGAAAATGCAATGCGATAAAGAAATCAAGCAATAAAGTAGGAGAGGAGGAGAACTTATAGGAAAATGATGACCTTTCGTTTCATTTCGGTGAACCACCACGAAGCTTAGGAGGGTAAATAATATGGAAAAAATTCCCGCATGCAGGTTGGAGCAGACGATGATGAAGCAGCTGGTCAGAGTCACTTAAGAAATCTGACCCGAAAGAAGAAACCCAAGGATAAGTAATGGGCCAGTAGCCCTAATAACCCAAAAACAGAGCGGCTGGCCTGTTAGATGCAGCTCAGCCACGTATGGGCCTATTCGGTGCAAGACAAAACTACCTAATGAAGGCCTAATTACCAAATCTAAGAATGATAGGTCGACAGTAACTGTTATCTCACCTACCACCCTCCCCATGCACGGACATGATTGATGCAACTTTTTGTAATGGGAGCACAAACAACATTTATAGCGGTTGATTATGGAACGTGGAGGAGATCATGGTAGGGATAATTACCGAAGCTATGGCCTATATATGCGATGGGGAAGGAGGTATCAAAACACTACTATCTCAATACTATACTCAATATCCATTAAAGCTTTCATTATATTTTTAGAGTAATTTGACCTTATTCTCATGCAGGAGGTTCTTTAGCCGACACCACACTGGTGTCCCCCTTTAGAACTAACTGGTTTTGCAGGTCGGATTACAGGTTGCGGAGGTTTCTGGAACGTGAGGCTCTGTAACACGTATTGGCTAATTTTTGGCAACATCAATATTGAAACTTTCTTACTGATGAGTGGTTTATTTACAAACAAACCAAGTACTTTTAGATTCACATATTTGTAAGTTTTCAAGAATTTTTGTTAGTTTGATATATTTTTTTGTTGTTTTGTAGGAATCACAAATGATTAGGTGAAAATGTGGTAAAATGAGGTGAATTGGGTTGTAACGGTTCGTTAGTAGTGCAGAAGCAACAACTTCAAGACAGATTTTGACCATGATTCAATCCTATTTTGGCAAAACTTAAAATATGTAAGTTGTAGATATATTTCTTAGCTTTCTCTATCCTTTTGAATCACCTCAATTGGAATTTGGACAAAAACGTTATGGCCAAAATACTAACAAATGTCAGATTTGCCAAAAGCCCGCTCTAGCGTGCCAGAACAGCACTCCAGAGCATTTTCGGCAGTGTTCCATTACCCAAAAGCCTGTTGCAGTGTGCTAACCCCGCTACAACGCGCCCTGCAGCCTGAAAACTCGAAAATCCTATTTTTTGAGCCCTATAAATACTACCTTAAGCCTTAAACACAAATGGTGGCGAAATTTGGGAGAAAAACACCATTGGTGGCCAGATTTTGAGAAGAAAAACACCATTGGAGGCCTAAAATTCTTAGAAAGAGAGCTTGGAGTTATAGATTATTGAAGATTCGAAGCCTCGAAGATTATCTCCACAAAGAGTTTTTTCTTCCTTTCTCTCCCCCTAATCTTTTTATTAAAATTTTATATTTGTGATATTGTGTTGAACATATTTGCACTTATGAATTTCTTGAAAAGATTAGTCATGGATTCCATTATGTTGAGTTAAAGTTTCAATCTAGGAGGATTTTAATAGCTTTGTATGAACTATGCCTTGAGACTTTAAGATTTTTCTAATTGGATTTCATGTTTCAATCATTTGTATTTCTTTATGCGTATTTGCTAATTTATGCGAGAGGTAAATTAGATATCATAGATGTGTAAGATTAGGCATTTGAGTGGTGATAATTTTGCATCTTGAGACCAGAGAAATACAATCCTTACTATATTGAGTGCTAGAGGCTAATATAATTTGGACAACCATTTGATGGGTGAGACTTAAAGATTGGATAATTAGTAGAGTGGAATGGAGATATTAATTCGAATAATTATACAAATTATCTTACTTGGCATTCGAGAGGTGAAAGTGAGATTAATTTAGACACCCATGGTTAATTATTGGGCATGAATTTAATTAACAAGCTTAAATTGAATTAGCATCGTTTAACAAAGTGATGTCAAACCCGCCTAGAACAATTGTGCATAGGAACTCCACATTTTATTTTACTTTTACTTTTGCTTTTATATTTGTTTTAGTTTTATTTTTACAAACCTTAATTTAGACACCTAAATAAAGTTAGGTTACGATAATCGCGTTACTTATTGATAATTTAAATCAATCCCTATGGATACTCTACTCTACTCTCCCTATACTATTAAAACTTGACCTGTAAACTTGCAGTATAGCAAAATAATCACTACCACTTACAAAGAGGTCAAAAACCATATAAGAAAAAACAAACAAAAGAATAAGAAGAAGAAGAAGAAGAAGAAGGTAAACTCTTATAGAAAGATAATCCCCCTAAGTTAACTAAGTTTTTTTTCAACCCCCTTTTTGCTTATCATTTTTGTCTTTGTCAAGAAATACAAGAAACCAAACTCAAAGAACCTAAAACAGATGAACTAATATAACTATTAATTATTGACTATTTAATTTTCTGCTCTGTGCCTTTCCACACTTTACTTGCATTTTTTTTTAGCCTAGGCCATGGACCGACACTAGGTCACACCATGGCCTGACGCCCTTTTTTCCTCTTTTTAGCCTAACCCCTTGACTGGTATTAAGCCTCAGACTTTATGCTGACACCGTTTTTATTTTCTTTTAGCCTAGATCATGGACCAACATTAAGTCAAGGACCATGGACTAGCACCCTATATGTATGTAAGTCAAGTCTTCAGACTAACCCCTATATAAATCTATGTCAAGTCCCTTGTGTCTAAAATGCAAAATAAAGAGAGACCCTCTATTCCTTATGAGATAAGTGTGACCTTCTAATGTACCCTGGATTTTGGAAAAGAGAGAAAGAGAGAAGAAGAGGAAGATGCAATTTGGTTTCTTCCATCTCAAAATCCTCATAATCCATTCATTTTAGAAAATATAGTTTCAGAAGCTTTTCTAGGCACCAGTTTTGAAAATCATTCTTTAGACTGGGATTTATTTAAAAAATTAAGTCGCCACCTAGCATTGAGTTAAATGATATGCTAGGTCATTGGGATTTTGAAAATCATTTTTACTTTATGAAAAAGCCCAAGTTTTTACACGAAAAATACTAGGTCATTACCATAGATTTCTTTTAAGTTCGAGGGTCGGTTAGGCTCGGGAAAAGTGTTAGACACCTCAAGACACCAGTCCAAAGACAGTACCTAAGTTTAAATATATCTTTAAGTTTAAACAAGTCCAAGTAATTTCCTTAGGTTTTGGTTAACACACTAATTCCCATTTTTTGATGTTTTACTCTTTATATGTATTTCTATGTAAGAAAGTAAGAAAAAATTATTTATAGAAAGTAGTAATAGATACAACACATTGAAAATAAAGAGCAAATGTCCCTTTTAGACCGCCTATCAATTATGGAAATTATTTTAAGAAAAAAAACACATTTTTATTTGGAATATGGAAAACCATGTTTTAAGTATAAAAAACATAATGACAACAAGTAAAAGTTTTAACAAAGGTTTATTTTTAGAGTAAAATATAAAGTATTTTCATGTTGAAAAACTCTTATGTGAAAACTCCTTTTTTATTTTTTATTTCAATTACCCGAGTAATTTTTCTTTCTCCATCTCTGTAATTTTTTAGCTTTATTGTCTTTGTGGCATCCTCACCTCTTCGTAAACTGCTTTGCATAGGTAGAAATGCTCGTTAAATATTTTGTTTAACGCAGAAGGTTGTCGATTAATTGGGGAAACTCTTGATACCAGAAGATCGGCCTTACCAAGAACTAGCTTATAAGTCGTTCGTGCCCCAAAAAATGAAGATTGATAAAGCTCATGTCTCCTAATTACATGATTTAGCTCTGGGCAAGAGGAAAAGAGTGCCCAAGAAAACCACTCAGTCTGTCGCGTCTACCATAGCTATTCATACCTCTGTGGTTCCTCCCAGACCTACCTATTATCAAGAACCTTAACCTATCTTTCCTATATCACCGGGCTTTGAGGACGACTAGCAGCCTTTGCGTATAAAGCAGCGTGGAGTGGTGTCCATCCCTATTGCTAACATTTGTGTCCTAATCTCTATTGAAATTCGTGGGCTGGAGTTAGCTACCAGAGCAGCTGGGATTCCCATAGCTTAGACTTCAAGGCCACAACAGTTTGTGCTCGGTCCATTCCACTTGTCCCTGTTTCTAGGGTCAGTACCTCTGTAGCACCAAGTCTTCTAGGGGCTTCTAAGGAGTAGATGCTTCAATTGTTGAAAGAGGTAGGCCCATCAGTTTCGGTTCGTTAACAAATCTTTGAGAATGCCATCCGATTTCTCTATGAGCAGTCCTAAGAGAAAAGTTGTTCTAGGATTGAGAAGTGCAGCCGAGTAGAGATTTTTCAATCTCTCATTTGCGCGCTTCTTTAGGTAATTTTGAATTTGTCTTTGTAATTCATTTGATGAGTTGAATTAGATTTTGAGTAAGTTCGGGTACATCACAGAGTAATCATTTATCCTCTGCCTTGGCTGGGAGTTTAGATAATACATTTGAACTGGACACTCAGCTCTTACATCAACTGACTGAGTTTAGTCGGTTAGAAGACGATCTCCAAATTCTGCAGGAGAGGAAGACTTCCCTTAAAATTGAACTAGCGTTGGAGAGGTCTTCAAAAGAATAATCTGAGACCAATTTACAAACCGTCCATGCTCAGTGTGAATTTTTTCATAGCAGTAATCAGTATCTACTCAGTGAGAACTCTAGACACTTAGCTGATGTTAAGAGATTATCAGCTGAGAACTCCACATTGGGGGAGAAGCTCAACAGGGAGCAGTCTGAGCTTGATCTAAAGAAGACAAAGTTGGATGCCAAGACAGATGCCCTCCAGCAATCAGAGAAAGAGAGAAATATTATCTCTGACGAACTAAGCTCTGAGAAGATTAAGAGCTCAATGCTCAAAGCTAAAATAGTTGCCCTGGAGGTTTAGTCGGTAGAGCAGGCTAAGGCTTTACCGGACCTGACTACAGCGGCAGAGCAAAAAAAGATTGGGCATGAGGAGGAGATCAAAGAACTCTTGGAATATTTTGAATCGCTCAAAGAGAGCATTGGTAGTGGAATGTTACATCGCTACTTTCACCGCAAGTGTACAGGTCAAGTTTTAGTATAATGGGAAGAGTAGGGGTTGTCGTATCCATAGGGGTTGGATTAGATGATCGTTAAGTACCGCGATTCTCATAACCTAAGTTTATCTAGGCGACTCAAATTAGGGTTTTTGTTAATAATTATAAACTAAATTAATTACACTAATTACAAATTATACTATAATACTAGTATGACGTAAATGAGAAAATATTGTCTATTGAATAACTTCATTTACTTAAACATGTTCGTTTCATTCTAGTTAACATTAACGACATTCAAATCTATCCGACAATCTAGATATCAAAAACTCACTTACTACCTCTCCCGAGTGTAAAGTGAATGAATATGTGACTTCGCGTCAACGCCGACGTCCCTGTCTAACGTATATACGACACTTGGTCACATGAGTCTCACCCCAATCTCATGGGTTGCACACTTTCTAATACTCTTCTGAATCATTAGATCGTCACGTTGTGTTTAAACCCTAGTCCGAATTTGGGGTTACATCTCCCGAGTGTCAAACCCCGTATTCTCAAACCAACCACAATACCAATACAAGCATACTATGGAAGTATTGAAATGGTAAACACAATTGAACATGGATGAAAAATCGGTAACAACATATTGATTTATTCAAAGCACGTTTTCATGAACTACATCAAGCTCTAAACAATATATGTTTAGCTACTCATGACCATAACCACATATACAACAATAAACAAGCAAACATAATCAAAACTACCAACCAAACTAAGAAATAAATAGAGAAACAAAGTAGACTAGCCGTTATTCGAAGAATCGACGCTAAAACCGCTTTGAGATTGTTTCCTCTTGTTGAATTTGTGATCTCCTTTTGGTTGATATGGTTTGGAGCTGCCAAAATGTTCCCAAAAACGTCCCTAAATGTTGGGAGAAGAAATCCTAATAAGAGGGATCCAAAATATCTCAAAAAAATCCCAAAATATCTTGGCAATCTGGTACCGGACCGCTGTAGGGGTGAAAGGGCAGTAAACTCATTGACTCTTCACCGCTACAGCGGTGAAGGCCACTGCTGTAGCGGTGGTCTTTTGGCCATAACTTTCTCATCCGAACTCTGATTGAAGTGATTCATAAACTTATGAAAATCTAAGAAAAGATCTACAACTTCTATGTTTTGAGATTTTACAAAATCGGATTGCATAATTATCAAAATTGGCCTTGAAGTTACTGCACTTATACCGAATTTGCCTCTTTTCACCCATTTATTCAAAAACCTATAAAATAATACAAAAACACATTAAACTAACAAAAGTGCTTGAAGACACACAAATATTTGAATCTATAAGTACTTGATTTGTTGGTAAATGAACCACGTACCAAATACCCCCAAACTCAAACGTTTGTTTGTCTTCAAGCAAAAACACAAACAAGAAAATAAACTATCACAACTAATTTACAAACTTAAATACTAGAAATGAATAAAAACACAAACTGCCTAAACATAACGACATGCGCGTTTTGAATTCAACTATCCAACCAAAATGTTTTCCCTCAACGGCCCCCAATTATAACAAGTTTAGGAGTAAAACGCACCATGTGGTGTTCTAAAATTTTGACATTTGATAATGGTAAACGCCATTCTAGATCCTGCTCAAGTGTGTGTACGAAAACTCAATTATATACCTATCCAACAACCGGATTGCATTATCCAACAACCGGATTGGATTATCCACCAACGAAGCACACTACTTAAATCGTAAAAGATTAGGATATCCATATACCTAACTGGGTTCCACTCTCTACTAATTTAGGTTTGTAAGTTCAAAAAGATTAATAGGGCTTGGTTCCGTTTTTGAAAAATGGCCGAGGGTATCTCAGGAATAGAAAATAGGTGACCGTTATAATTCAACGATGCCCGAGGCACCAACGCTTGTCGCTCATTCACTCTTGTAACCCCAAACATTTAAAACACATCCCTAAACAAACATTTAAGAACTTTGTACTCACTTGTCAAAAGAAACTAGAAATAGAACTATATTTACATATGTTTTTTTTTTTTTTTTTAACAAACCACACCTCCAAACTAATTCGATTAGTACAATTTCACAGGTGTGGGAAAAATGGAAAAAAAATAACAAGTGAGTACTCGGATACCGAACCAATCAAAAGTTTGCCCTAAACCCAACCGCTCACTTTAAGTAGCATAAAAATACTAATTTGATTTCACTCAAATTATGCCTTAGGTTTAGCGACAGTGGTTTGAAAAAAATTCAATTGGCCAGGGTATTTGTTACCTGTTCAGAATTGAAATGGATTATAGGTTTCGATAGGGTAAGGAGAGATAAACATATTACAAGGTAAGCTTCAAAGGCTCAAGTGAATTAAAATGAAGACCTAAATCATATCTCCTGAACTACCTCGCCTAGGATTTCGCCTCAAGTTTCCCCCAATCAGGTTCTAGTATCCTTAAAATTATTATGAACTTGGCTAATGGATAATCGGCCTCAAAAAAATTGAATAGCTATATAATGAGTCTATGTGCCCGTGCAAATTAGGATCCACAATAATTTTTACCAAAACGACAATGTCAAGCACACAGAACACACATAAATGGGCATTAACCTTGACCTTGACAAACAACCAGGAGATAATATCATCATCGGGTAATGGCCCAGACGAACTCAAAAAATCAACACATGCATAACAATTACAACAAACACAAACATACTACACAAACAAACAAACAAACAAACATGCAAACAATTTAACTAAAACTACACAACTAACAAGAATTAAATTTAAACTACATCACGAACAAAAGAAAACATACTAACATACAACACATCACCCCCAAACTTAAAGCGGGCAGTGTCCACAATGTCCTAATCATCAATCTGAATATTTGAAATAAAGCATGCCAACGAAGGGGGTTTAGAACATGTACTTGGGAGGTGAGACAATCTCACCTCCGAGTGAAGTTAGCAGTGATGTATTAATTTATTTTGAAAACTTGGGTTGCCTCCCAAGAAGCACTTTGTTTAATGTCCTTGGCCTGACACAGAGAAAGGCTTATTAAAGAGAGACTTCATCCCCTAGTAAGTTTCGTACAACACCACATATGGGTCTTGATTCTTAATGCCCTCAAGCTTGGAGAAATGTGGCATTGTTTGACCCATGCTCTCAACTTGACTCTTCACTGTCTCATGTGCTTTGGAAGCTTGAATGAACGGAGTTGGAAGTGTTGGAGGAAAAGTGAGCCATATTGGATCCTCATCCAAATATTCAGCTTCGATTGGTGTTGGAATCACAACGTGGATCTCAAATGGTGAAGATTCACAAGTGTTGTCTTGTGATTCTTTACCATCAATCAATTCTTGGGTATCCTCCTTATTAGAATCTTCATCATCGAACGAACCCAAGTTCCTCCCATTTGTATCTGGTTCCTCACGGTGGCTTTCACATTCGGATGGGACTTGTGTGTTTCTCAGCGCCACCATTTCTACCTAGACCTCAATGTAGCATATAAGTTGACCGATTTGCATCTCAAGAGACTTTACGGTCGTGTCAATTTCAATGCTGATCATCTCAATATTATCAAGTCGATCCTCATGCTCATTGAGACGGTTTTTCGTTTCCCTCAAGAAAATTTGAGTTTCCCTCATAACAATAGCGAACATTTCTTCTAGGGTGGGGGAAGACTCCACAGGTTGGTCCGATGTGTCAATCCATGACGCCGAAATGTTGGAATTATCTCCCAAGTTTTGGTGACTTGTTGAAAAATTCCAAATATTATAGTCCAACTCGGCCATGTCTTCCAACGACAAATAGGATTCATCCACGGGGTAGGTCGTAGAAAAGGGGTGGTACCATTTTCTCCTTCCACCCAAGTTCTCGTTGCGGCTTGTAACCTGTCGAGGAAATTCAGTAATTGACACTCACTTGAGAAATGATGATTGGGGAACCAGAACAACAACTCTTTGTATGTATCCCAAGCACAATAAAACGGCTCAGAATCTCATTGAAAGAAATGTAATAGCACTTGTTGATCTAATATCCTCAACTACCTTGCAAGAAAAAACAAAACTACAAACAAAAATTATAAACAAAATAAATGTCTAAATTAAAATCAAGTTACTTACTCACAATATCAACAAAAATCTAAAAACTAATCCCCGACAACGGCGCCAAAAACTTGGTAGCGAAAAATTACGTCACTACTTTTACTGCAAGTGTACGGGTTAAGTTTTAATATAATGGAAAGAGTAGAGGATTTTGTATCCACAGGGATTGGATTAGATGGTCGTTGATTACCGCGATTGTCATAACCTAAGTTTATCTAGGCGACTCAAATTAGGGTTTTTGTTAATAATTATAAATTAAATTAATTACACTAATTACTAATTATACTATAATACTAGTATGATGTAAATGAGAAAATATTGTCTAGGGATTAACTTCATCCACTTAAACATGTTCGTTTTAATCTAGTTACCACTAATGACATTCAAATCTATCCGATAATATAGGTATCGAAAACTCACTTACTACCTCTCCCGAGTGTAAAGTGAATGAATATGCGATTTCGTGTCAATGCCGACGTCCCCGTCTAACGTCTCTACGACACTTGGTCACATGAGTCTCTCCCCAACCTCATGGATTGCATACTTTCTAATACTCTTCTGAGTCATTAGATTGTCACGTCGTGTTTAAATTCTAGTCCGAATTCGAGGTTACATCTCCCGAGTGTCAAACCCCGTATTGTTAAACCAACCATAATACCAATACAAGCATACTATGGAAGTAATAAAATGGTAAATACAATTGAACATGGATGAAAAACCATTAACAAAATATTGATTTAGTCAAAGCACGTTTTCATGAACTACATCAAGCCCTAAACAATATATGTTTAGCTACTCATGGCCATAACCACATATACAACAATAAACAAGCTAAACATAATCAAAACTACCAACCAAACTAATAAATAAAGAGAGAAATAAAGGAGACTAGCCGTTATCCGAAGAATCGACGCTAAAACCACTCTAAGATTGTTTCATCTTCTTGAATTTGTAATCTCCTCTTGGTTGATATGGTTTGGAGCTCCCAAAATGTTCCCAAAAACGTACCTAAGTATTGGGAGAAAAAAGCCTAATAAGAGGGATCCAAAATATCTAAAAAATATCCCAAAATATCTTTGCAATCTGGTGCCAGACTGCTGCAGCAGTGAAAAGCACCGTTGCTGTAGTGAAAGGGCAATAAACTCACTAACTCTTCACTGCTATAGTGGTGAAGGCCACCGCTGTAGCAGTGGTCTTTTGGCCATAACGTTCTCGTCCGAACTCTGATTGAGCTGATTCAAAAATGTGTGGAAAGCTAAGACAAAGATATAAAACATACATGTTTTGATATTTTCCAAAATCGGATTTCATAATTGTCAAAATTGGCCTTGACGTTATTGCACCTGTACAAAATTTTCCTATTTTCACCCATTTATTCGAAAACCTATAAAACAATAAAAAACACATTAAACTAACAAAAGTGCTTGAAAATACATAAATATTTGAATCTAGAAGTACTTGATTTGTTGGTAAATAAACCACTCATCAAGCATTCAGCTGGTTGGTTTCTGGTTCTGTCAAGCACAAGTGTAACAGGCACATCCAGAGCTGGATCTTACCTTTTTGGACCAATTTATCCCCATAGACGAGGAATGTCCCAGTTCTACTTTAGTACTATCGCTGAGTGTAGAACTCCCAGTTGTTGGTGCAATGCCATCCCTTTCTTAAGGCCTACCCTGCTTCTGAACTAGCTCAGCCCCCTTCTACCCAAGCTTAGCTTGTCGTCGATTTAGTTCAGCTGAGTTTCAGTCAAGCCTATTCTATTCTCGTCTCAGCTCAGCCCGTCATTGTCCAAGCTCAGACCGTCCCTGAACTAGTTTAGCTCGGCTCCAGTCTGGTTCTAGGCGCTTTTGACCAAGCCCAAACTCTGCTTAGCGAGTCAACTCTGGTCGCTACTGACGTCCGTGCTATACCTCAATCAGATGGTGTGGATCAACCGGGCGTTATTTAACTGATCGATCATTAATTCTAGAGAATGCGGAACAGGATAGAGGGTCTCCACTATTGATATATAGACATCAAAATAACTAGAAAAAAAAATAAAATAAAAAAAAAAGAAAAGAAAAGAGGTAGGTTCTGCTGCTTGGTGTTGAAGGCAGAAGGCCAAAGAAATAAAATAAAGAATAACTCATTAGTTTTTTTTGACGGATTACTGTACATATCGGATCTCAGGTAAAATTTCTAACTCTTTTAATATATGTAGTTAATTTTCCTACTGTGTGATTTATGTTATTATTGTTGTTGAATTTTAACTATTAAATTTTATGACATAATTATAATTATGTGAAAATTATATGAAAATCATGCTAATGTATTTTATTTGTTGTATCAATTAAATACACATATTCGAGGGGTTGAAATTCTACTGAGCGTTGGCTCACAACCCCACAGTTTTGATTGCAGGGTCGATGAAACTGAAACGACACCGAAAATTTTATTTGAATTTGTATTCAATATTTGTAATAATTTTATTTATTAATTATCATTGTAAAAATCGATTAAAAAATTCGATAATTCTAATTATATTCATCGATAATTATAACTGTCTCTGTAGTTTATAAAATTTCTCGAATTTATAATAGAAATTCATTTGATATATGATTATTCCTATAAATCAAAATAGCACAAATGCTAAATTCCACACATGTGAGATAATCGATTATTTGACATCGACTATTATTTTCCAATCAAAATACTGAAACTAAAATGATGATAGTTGTAAGTTATTATTTCTACCATTATGCCATTGAAAATTTTATACCTTGACATCCCACAATCGTGAAAAATTTGATTATTATTCAAATTAATCTCGTTTGAATTCTCAAATTTTAGCATTGTGAAATGTTATAACCGATTTCTATAGAATTTCTACTATAATATTAGTTCAAAATTATAATGAATTAAATTTCATTATAATTTAGTTTTTATTCATTTCTCAGATTTATGAAATGTAATATTGGCTACTCAGTTTTAATTGAAAATTTATATTGGGAAATCGGGTAGTTATAGAGTAAATTGTAGCTATTATTTACTATTGTAAAATCGACTTGAAAATTTGACAAATTATAATTGTCATCGTCACATTGTAAAAACTCTCGGATTTTATTAATGAAATATTGGTCACTCAGTTTTAGTTAAATTCTCAAAAAGGAGAAACCGCGTGGTGGTCATGGGAAACCGGTCATATCAGAGTGGTATCAGAGCGGGTTTGCGACTACTCTAGGCTTGGATTATGGTACCCAGTACTCGTAATAAATGAACTAATATTTAAAAATAATAATAATAAAAACAATATTGATATTTAAAAAAAATTGATATGAATTCGTTAATTTAAAAAAAAAAAATGATGACAAGGAAAAAAAAAGAACAAGAAAAAGAAAAAAAAACTGAAAATACCAATCATATATACCATATATATATGATTACACATGAAAATGGTTTGATACCTACCTGGAAGTTAAAAAAATATAATAATTTATGGTCTTTCATGTAGAACCCGTTAAAAAAAATTAAAAAAAAATAAATATGTGAAGAGTTGTCACGACTCGGTTTCCCAGGGCCGGACTATAGTTTCTCCTATAGAAAAATTCCTATCCTAAAACCGACTCGTCGAATTGTAAATCTACAACCTTTGTTAATTTTTGGTTTAAAGGCGATAATTCTTGTTGCCAATTTTTGCGACGGAAATTTCTTCATCTAATAGTCACCATTTAAATCCAAATATTTCATTTATTCGCTAATCCGCGGATTTTTCATACACGACAACCCAATTAAAAGATTCTCAAATTTGTAATTTAAAAACCAAATTTTTCATATTTCATCAAATCAGATTATCCCATCATAATTTTATAAAAATCGACTTCCCAACATTAAATCAAATCAGTTATATTCAACAGTTACATTTACTGAATATTCAATACATTATTATTGAGAGAAATATTCTACAACAACTACGAAAATTAATATTCAATACAAAACTCTTTTCTCGTTATGTCCCAGCTGACCCTGCAACCAAACACTGTGGGGCTGTGAGCTTATGCTCAGTAGAACTCCAACCCCTCTAATATGTGCATTTAATTAAACACATAAAATCAGGTAATCATGCTCGTCACATAATTTTAACATAAACCACATAGGCATGCTCGTCACATCAATCCTGCATCGTCTAACATAATTTCGACAGATAAAAATATCACAACAATATACTAAATAATTTCATCATCACCCACGAGACAGTTAAGTACAATTAAATGCATATATTATGAGTCACAGGAATTCTACCTTCCCTGGATTTTCCACTGACTGCAAGATGAGTTTTTTATTTTCCCTAGGGTGGTTTGTGTAAATTTTTGTTTTCTTTTGCTTTTTTCCCTTTCTTCTTCCTTTTTCTTTTTTTGTTCCTGCTTCCTGTTTTCCGTTTGCGTTCAGCCCACCGAAGCCACCACCGTCGATGGACCAACTGAACGAATGAGCACATACATACGCTCGCTCACTCACCGTCGGCGACACCCCCACAACAATCACACACCCTACGACGGAACACCCACACACAGCCGACTCAAATCACACACACACACTGCTCTTTCTCTCTCTACACTCCACTCGGCGACACCTCACACCACCATGCACACACAACACACACTGATCATCCCCACACACCACCGTTCACGTACCCACAACTAAACACACACATACCCACACACAGCAGACACACACATACACACACATGCAATGTTCTCTCTCTCTAAACTTACAGCCGACGAATATCCGGTGACACCCGCACAACCAAACCACCACCATCGGACCAACCGAACGACGACACCACACACACACACACACACACACATGCACTGCTATCTGTCTCTCTCTCTCTCTCTCTCTCTCTCTCTCTCTCTCTCTCTCTCTCTTTTCTTTGTTTTCAGATCTCTCATTCTTTTGAGGTTGAAGATCACGATTACATGGGGTATTTATATGCATGAGAGTAGTGGATCCCTCTTAATCCCAAACACTGCCACGTCGTGATCTCGATTCTTCTTATTTTGGTTTTGGATCCCACAGACCGTATAAACATATATGTTTATGTGTATGTATGTGTGTATATATATATATATATAATCTTATTCCAAATTACCTTAACCCCCCTTCAGTTTCTTTAGATTTTTTTTATTTGAATCCCCATTTCAAGATTTAATTTCTCTTAAAATCATAATTTAATCCAACCCAAAAATTAATATTTTTAAAATCACTAATTATCCCCTAAAACTTTAAATCAAATAATAAATTATTCCATCCATCCCGTTATTTTTGAAATATTATAAAATACGAATTAAATAAAAATCAGGGTCTTACAAGAGTGCTATTCATAATTTATTATATTATTGTGAAAAAAAAAAAGTGTGTTTGGTTAATTTTGTTTCTTTTCTATTTCTATTCCCTTTTACTTTTATTTTTTGTCATTTACTTATTCTTTTAAAGTTATCTCACAAGGCAACTGTGACAAAAAAATTATTATTTATAATAGTGAGTTCACCAAATTAAAAGGGTAAAGTTGAATTATTATTTTTATTTAGGGTTATTTTTCCCTTTAACAACATTCAACAAAGAATGTAAGCTATTGCACTTTTAGCATGAGTTCTTAGAGGTTTAGTTTAACATTTTTGCAGCATCTGGGTTTAAAGTGAAATGCATTTAGATTGCATGTGATTTACTATTTTGTTTCATTAGAAGTGGGCATAATTTGTTTTGGGTACGCCTAGGCATTTGGGCGGTGGATGCTTATGAATTATGATTTATGAATATGTTTGATTACTCTTAATTTAAATTAAGAAACTCCTAATTTAAATTTTTTAAATTAATAACTAATTGTTTGTGTCTAAAATTATCTATTTATTGTTTGTATTGTCTTGAAAATGAGTGTTTTAGATAATTCTAATGTCACTCAATATGATGATAGTGCACCTATATAGAGGTATGCTACAAAAATGGAAAAATTTGGACTAGAGGAAGAAATATAAGAGGTTAATGTAATTTTTGTAATCCAACTTGGAGAGGCTCGTATTCTAGGGTTAAGGCTCATTTAATAAAAATCCAAGACTATGTAGTTAAAGAGTTTAGATATATAGGTCTTCTGGTGCATGTTACCTGATAAGTTTTAGGATCACGATTACAGGCATTGATTGTTTATTTAGGAAATTGGCTATGATCAAGTACACTTCTTGGTAAGTTAATTAAGACTCGGTGAGTGGTGGGTTAGTAATGGACCATAGGATTTTCCGTTGAATTAGAAATAGAAATTTACAGGTGTCTACTGTCTTCTATATAAATTATCAAATTATATTTTCGTATTAAAGTGTGGAAAAAAAATATTGACGAAAATGGACAGTTTTACGATGATTAATGAATCAGGTAAAATTTGAAAGGTGGAAACAAATATCTTTATTATCCTGCTATGCCATAGTTGTCTTCTTATCAAGAGTGCTTATCCTGCGAGATGTGGATATATGTTGTTACTTGTCTGGCAAGTTCTACAAGGTAGATATATGTTGTTACCTGTCAGACAAGTTTTGCAGGGTGGATATATGTTGTTACCTATCAAGCAAGTCCTGTAGGGTGGTTGCTCCTACCATTGGAGATATTGAATGACCTTGACACTGATAGCCACCATAGACGGCACAGTTGTACAGGTTACGATACTGTCGTGAATCCCGATCATGAAATAAAATGATCCTATAGTTAGTAGGAAAATATGTGTGTGATATTTTATTATACATCAAAATCATTTGATTCGTTGATAAAGTGGTGTTTGATAAATATACTTGGTCCATAAATTCTTTTTATATTATGAAGACAGCGTGTGCAATGTCTTATATGTAAATTGTCAAATTATATTTTCGTACTAAAATGTGAAAAAATTGGTTTATTAAAATGGATTGTTTTATAACGTTACGCGGATGAAGTAAATTTTTAAATGGGAAAAATGGTTTTTATTATCCGACTATGCAATAGTTGTCTTCTCGTCAGGAGGGCATATACTGCGAGATGTGGATATATGTTATTACCTATTAGGCAAGTCCTGCAGGGTGGATATATGTTGTTACTTGTCAGGAAAGTCCTGCAGGGTGGATATATATGTTGTTACCTGTCAGACAAGTCCTGTAAGGTGGATATATATTGTTATCTGTCAGGCAAGTCCTGCAGGGTGGTTGCTCTTACAATTGGAGATATTAAATGGGCCTGGAACTGATAGCCACCTTTGATGACACAGTTAGAATAAAGAATAACTAATCAGTTTTTTGAAGGATTATTGTACGTCTCGGATCTTAGGTAGAATTTCTAACTCTTTTAATATATGTAGTTAATTTTCCTACTATGCGATTTATGTTATTATTGTTGTTGAATTTTAATTGTTAAATTTTAGGAAATAATTATGATTATGTGAAAATTATGTGAAAATCATGTCAATGTGTTTTATTTGTTGTATCAATTAAATGCACATATTAAAGGAGTTGAAATTCCACTGAGCATTGGCTCACAACCCCACAATCTTGATTGCAGGCCCGATGAGACTGAAACGACGCGATAAATTTTATTTGAATTTTTATTCAATATTTATAATAATTGTATTTATTAATTATCGTTGTAAAAATCTATTCAAAAATTCGATAATTCTAATTATCATCTCCGATAATTATAACTGTCATCGTAGTTTATAAAATTTCTCGAATTTATAATAGAAATTCATTTGATATGTAGTTATTCCTATAAATCAGAATCGCACAAATGCTAAATTCCACAAATGTGAGACAATCGGTTATTTGACATTGATTATTATTTTCCAATCAGAATACTAAAACTAAAATGATGATAGTTGTAAGTTATTATTTCTACCATTATGCCATTGAAAATTTTATACCTTGACATCCCAAAATCATGAATAATTTGATTATTATTCAAATTAATCTCTTTTGAATTCTCAAATTTTAGCATGGTGAAATATTATAACTGATTTCTATAGAATTTCTACTATAATATTGGTTCGAAATTATAATGAATTAAATTTCATTATATTTCAGTTTTTATTCATTGTCGCCATCGCATTATAAAAATTATCAGATTTATGAAATGGAATATTGGCTCATCGGTTTTAGTTGAAATTCTCTATAGGAGAAACTAAGTGGCGGCCCTAAGAAATCAGGTCATTACAGAGTAAATTGTAGCTGTTATTTATTATTGTAAAATTAACTCGAAAATTTGATAAATTATAATTATCATCGTCACATTGTAAAAACTCTCAGATTTTATTAATGAAATATTAGTCGCTTGGTTTTAGTTTAAATTCTCAGAAAGGAGAAATCGCGAGGTGGCCTTGAGAAACCAGGTTATATCATCAGACATATTTGATGCCATTCAAGCTGACAGGGAGAAGGAGGTCGAAATAGGGCAGCATTTTTGAGAGCTTATGATGATGGCTAAGGTTCTAGACGAAGAGCATCCACGGTTTCGAGCCCTAAAAGCTGTCTGTGTTGCCTTAGCCTCCCTTGATGCTGCCCAGTTTTGTGCGGTGTCTCAAATCCACGAACTTCATCACCGCCAGAAGTTAGCAGAAAAGGAAATCAATGCTCTGCAGGCCCAATTTGACCTTTACAAATCCTATAATGACGTGCTAAAGATGAAAATGGACAAACCTTGGGAGAAAAGTGATGAAAATAAGGAAAATATACACTCCTTAATTTGAGCATTGAATCGGTACGAAGAACATAACTTCTACCATTCAAACTCGGATTCTGAGGGCTTAGGTCTTGTGTTTTCTCCTAGATTGGATTAGCCCCTTCTCTTTCTCTTCTCTTTGTTCTTTATTTTTGTGTTTTCCGTTTCTTGTGAGAAGCCTCACGAGCATCGTTTTTAACAGTATGGGCCTATTATTTGCCTAATAGGCTCCTATGATGCTCTTGTAATGGCTCCATCAAATATTGATAGGACTCTTACGATGGTAAATCTGATTTATGTTGGAAGAAAGATGTAATGTACCTTCCGATTTCATGATAAGAAGTGACAATCTTTTTTCTAGATTATACTGATGTGTTTGATATATATATATAAAACTATTGAGGCATCGTCTGTCTTGTGTTAAATGGTCTTCCAAAAGAATACTTTCACCAGAATGAGATGGGTATGGGGTATGGCCCGCCTCTCATCGAGAATTAAGTTGTGCATTTAACTTCACAATGTATCAAAACTGAATGTTTGAGAAATGAATGGCCGTATTAGGCGTATTGGTACTCCACAGTACTCCATTAGTACTCCTCCTCTTTCCCTCATCCATAAAAAGCTTAAGTAATTAACTGGTTATGGATTACCTGAATCTCCGAGATTTATGGTTGTATTAATCTTAGCATCTTGGTTTATGAATTGCCTTGGGTAGTTTGGTTTTACAAATGAACTGATCTAGGCAGTTTAGTTAAGTTGGGTTAGGTCATGAACTAGGCTTGGCAGTTCGGTTTATGATCGAACCAAGCTAGGCAGTTCAGTTGAGCTAAGCTAGACAACTTTGGTTGAGCTGAGCTAGGCAGCTCAGGTTGTGAACTGGGCTTGGCAGTTCAGTTTATGATCAAACTGAGCTAGGCAGTTTAGTTGAGCTGAGCTAGGCAGATTTGGTTGAGCTGAGATAGGCAGCTTAGGTTTTGAACTGGGCTGGACAATTTAGTTTAAGAATGAACTGAGCTAGGCAATTCAGTTGAGCTAAGCTAGGAAGCTTTGGTTGAGCTGATCTAGGTAGCTTAGGTTTTGAACTAGGCTGGGTAATTCAGTTTATGAATGAACTCAGCTAGGCAATTATGTTAAGCTGAGTTAGGCAGCTTTGGTTGAGTTGAGCTGGGCAGTTCTAGTTGTGAAATAGGCTAGGTAGTTTAGTTTATGAATGAACTGAGCTAGGCAGATCGGTTAAGCTGAGCTAGAAAGCTTTGGTTGAGCTGAGCTAGGCAGCTCCGGTTGTGCTAAGCTAGGCTGCTTTGGTTGAACCTTTTTTTATTGTTTCTGAACGTAAAACTGACACTTCTTTGTGATGGTAAATGGTTTTTATTGTATTTCAGAAAATAGAAAGGGACAATTTTTCTTCCAAACTTGAAATGAAAAAAAATCACAAAACAGAGATCATAAAATAAAAACTCACAAAAAGGGTCTTTGAAGTAAACTAAATGAGCTAGGCTGTGTTCTCCAACTCCGTAGAACTCTTGTCCTTGATCTAGGCTGTTGGCCTGTACTTCTTTATGCCTCTATGTTCGTCGTCACTATATAGCTCTCTTTCCTTTCATGTCTATCGCGAAACATTACCTGGACGCAACTTGGTCTCCTCTGACTACGGTCACCATGCTATCTTTCACGTACTTAATGCATTGATAAAGAGTTGACACCACAACTCCCATTGCATGGAGCCAGGGTCGTCCCAAGATAGCGTTGTATGAAGACATAAAGTTCATTACCCTAAACTCAATAGTTTTAGTCACTTCATCTTCATCTTTATTTGCAGTGACGGATAAGGTGATCTTTCCCATAGGGAAGCTCAAGTCCCTATTGAAGCCTACCATTACTGTTTGGATTGACCCAATGTCCAAGTTGGGAACACCTATCTGATTAAGCATAGTGACAAAAATAATGTTGGCTGAACTGCCAATGTTGATCAGGACTCTCCTCACTTTAAAGCTAAAAAGCCGAAGCATTTTTACCAAGGCATCATCATGAGGGTGAGCTACCCCCTATAATCTCCATCGTTGAAAGTGATCACTGGCCCTATATTGCTAGTCAGAGCCATCACATCCCCGTAGCATCGCTTCTCTGCTGCCTCGCGGACCTTGTTTTTTCGCTCACGATTTATCTTTCAAGCATAGGGACTTACCGTGTTTACCATATAGATGACCCCACGAGTATTGCTCAGGTCATCATTCTTTATTTCATCTTCACGATTCTCTGAACGAACTTTTCTTCTTAGTCTTTTCCTTTCCCTCGTGTACTCCTGTAGATATTCGCGTAGTCGTCCCATGTCAATCAGCTACTTGATTTCCTTTTGAAGCTCCTTATAACTATCAGTATCATGTCCATGATCTTTGTGGAATTCACAATACTTATCCTTGTTCTTAGTGGACTTCGTTGGGAGCTTAAGAGGCCATTACATGACCTTAGATAACTTGATCTCATGAAGTATTCTGAAGATCGGCATATGCAAGCTTGGGAGGTCTAGCTCCTAATGTACCCCAGCTCTTGTCGTCGAACTCCTAGGATGCTCTCTCTACTGATCTGAGTTGTTGCTCTTAGCTTTATAACGGCTTGTTTCACCAGTTATGGGGTTGTCTTTCATTGCTGATCTGACCTTATGTGCGTATTTGACGTTTTCCAGTTTTATGTAGGACTTTACCTTCTCTGTCGGCTCAATCATGGTCTCCAACCTGACCACAGTCTTGAGGTGAAGGCATTTATAATAATATTTGAATCACAACCTTCGAAACCTGTGAGTTTCTCATTAAAGCGATTCATGTATTGATGTAAGGATTCGTCTTTTTCTTGCCGTAGCATTAACAGGTAGTCTGCGCCCTTCATCAGCCTTTGGCACGTGATAAATCAGCTGATAAACTACTTTCCAAAATCCATAAAAGATAAAATCGAGCTAGGTGGTAATGAGTGCAACCACTCCAGGGCCAACCCTTTTAAGGTTGTTACAAAAGCCCTACAAATCCCAAAATTACCCACTCTATAGAACAACATTAGATGTCTAAACTGTGGGATGTAGTCCATCGGGTCCGTTTTCCTATCAGACTTCTCAAATTTGGTAGGGTCAACTTATAACTTACATGTGAATGTTCGATTTTTTTCATTATCGATGTATCATGTTATTTATATTAAAAAATGCGTATATGTGAATTTATTTGATAGGTTCATGGGATTTCAAAATTTACAAATACCTTAAATAAACCTAGAATAAATTTGTCTACATATCAAATTGAGCTAGTAATGAAACAATCAGATTTGAAATCATCAAATTATGGCTCTCAAATATAAAAGGTAATGAAGCAATTAACTTGTATTTATTCCATTAACTTATTAATGTAATTATTATGTGCATTTATGTTACTTTATCTTTATAGGTTCAAACTATTTGTATTTCAAATGACTCAACTCAATCTTGCAAAAATTTGTCACCATCAAACTATAGGTCTCAATTAAAGAAAGTAATAAAGTAATTAACTCTTGTTTTAGCCATTACGTTATACTATAATTATCATGTGCATTTATTTTACTTAATCTTGATAGGTTCAAACTACTTATATTCTGAATGACTTAAACCAACCTTTTCAAAATCCTGCAAGTAATTTTCAATTTGTCCTATAAGTTGCATCTATAAATTCTCATTTACACATTTTTTAACGAGTACTCGACATTTAGTTTCATTTATAGTTCCCTGATTTTTTTCTTTCTTTTCCTTTAGGTTTGGGTGAATACTTGATCATTTTACTAAAATCGCTAAATTAGGTGAATACTTAATCTTTTCGTTTAGTTTTGGTTTGGTAGTTTTTTTGTTCCAAACATAACAAAATGAAACGAAAACTGTTTTTTTTCTGTTCTTTAACAGAACAAAAACAATTATGTTAAACAATATGTTTAATGGACTGTTCTACTTTGTTTAAACGAATTTATTTATGCTTTGTTCCAGAACAAATCAAAACAAAAAATTATATAAGATACAAGTACTAATTAAACTGTCACTTAATATATTATTGATATGCGATTTCTTTTTTACTATAGATGAAAAAGCCAAACACAATAGATGAAAATCTATACTTAAGGTATGTTCTTGTAGCCCTTGGTGGTGGGTTGTAGTGTCCTGGAATGTGGACTTATGTATTATTTATATTATTTGTTTCGAAAATAATTGTTGAAAACTAATTTGTTTGTTATGGTTCTGTTGGCTATTATCTTGTTTGGTATTGTTTGAGTGACAAGTACTTTTAGAATGTTGCATAAACAAAGGAGATTATGTCAAAAAATTGTGTAAATACCGCTTTAATTTTTATGCTGTTTTTGTTTCCCTATAAGTACATGTGCGATTTTTTTGGCTAATTGCATGTTTGATGTTGGTTCTACTATTCCAAGGGAATTTATAGATTATTAATTTAGACTATACTGATTTACATTAAATTGCAAGTTTCATTCAATATTATTTCATTGATGTAATTCTATTTATTTAATTGTTTTTTGGCATTTGTTTTGGGAGATGAGATTTATGTTATTAATAATTTGTATTCTCATTAGGATTTTATTTTTATTTTATTTCTTGTGATTAATAAAGTTCATCTTATTTCGTTGCGATTCTCTTAAAATATTTACCGGCTAAATCATCACTTTCCACTAAATATAAGAATAAATATTTACTTTTATTTTTTATTTTTACTCGTGATTAGTTTTTCACTACACAAAAAATACAAACATGTACTGGTTAAATTGTCATTTGTCACTAAATGTAAAAAAAAATTATTTTTTTATTTTTAGCGGTATTTAAATTTGTCGCTATACAAAAAAATAATAATAAATGTAACATTTACCTACTAAATCGTCATTTGCCACTAACTGTACATTTAACATTAATTTTTTAAAATTTTGGTGGGTTTTAAAATTGCTACTATACAAAATAATTCAATAGCTGGTAAATTTATTTTTAGTGACATTTAAATTTGTCGTTATACGAAATCAAAAGAGTCACTAATTTTTTTATATTTGGCCACTAAATCTTAGTAGCATATTATAAATTAACTGCTACATCCTATAACAACTGCAGCATTAACGACAGTTGTATGAATTGTAGCTAAAACCTTTCACACCTAAAAACTTAGTTTTTATTTGCTAATTGATCTGCCACTAAAGTCCATTTTTATTGTAATGTAGTATCATCCTTAATATCATACATGGTAACTTTGTTTGAGTCCAAATAAGATATCTAAGGTGTGTTTGTATTCCGTGAACTTTTATACTTGAGGTACTTTATATTAAATGTGGGTTGCTATACTTTGTTAATACTAAGTGTTTTTTCCAACCTTGAGTCTTCAAAGGTATTCATTGGATATAGTGGGACATATATGTGAATATACGCGTATGCAGGAAGTGATCTATTACTTTTAGCAAAAAGATAAATTACCTATGTGATTCGATTTAATAAAATCCATCTAGGTCTCTAGCCAGAGTAGTATTATGATTTAGATGAGATTTCTATTGTTATCACAAGAAATTATATTATTAATCAAACATATATGATTGGACTAGGTTTTTTGAATTAACCATATCCTCTTGGTCCTTTTAGGTACACAAATTGAAAGATCGTGGATTACACATACCATACTTGAGGGGGTTCTTTTGGTTAAATTCTTGCCAACTAAACGTGAATATGATATATGGGTATACGTGAATCACAGTCAGAAGAAATGTCTTAAGGGGAAATGCATTTTCTTCTGGAAGGGCAAAATTTGAATTATTTAAATTTGTATTGATTAATTGATTAATAAATAAATTACTTCTTTATTTATTTTCACCATCTAACTTTTGCTATGAACTTAATGGATCACACACAATAGAAAATTGAAATTAGAATGTGTCCTTAAAAATGGAATGGGTTGTAATGTTGAACTAAAGAGGTTTAGGGGGCAAAGTGAAATTCAAAAAATAAAATAAAATCCAGGATTTTGAAACTTGGACAGTATTTATAAGATGGAAGATCTAATTTGGTTGTCCACCTCAAAGTAGAATCGGCAAGAGTAATTTGGCCACCCTCTCCCTTGCTCTGTCTCAGTCTTTTATGTTTATAAGATTACATTGTTTTTCTCTGTACTAGTAATTCTAATCTTACTACCATCTAGATTTAAATAATAGCTATATTAGAGTCTTGGGATTAGATTTGATATTTCAAACACCAAAAACGTTCTTCTTTTTTAGATTCTCTACGTGGATAATGTTAGATGTGACACATCTGTTTCAATTCTGAGAGAATCAAGCCTCTTGTAGCTATATTGTTGGTATTCAGATGCCTTCAAAAGAGCCTTATTAGATCATGCCTCCTGAACTACCAACTGTGAGGATGATAATACTGATAGATCTAACTTAAGAAATTGGATGTTAAATTGTGATTTGAATTTTTCATACTTTGTTATGTAGATTTGTAAATGTTAATATTTGATCCCATTAAGTGGTATCCAAACCATCTCTATAATTAACTTAAATTATTGATGATTTCGATCACATATAAATCTAAAAACAAATCTGAAAATAATTTAATAATTGTTTTAAAATGATTTTGAATAATTGGAAATCAAGATAACAACGTCGCTGTTAGAACCACGAGGCCAATATGAGCTTTAGATTTTGGATGACAAGGATGGCAGTGCAACTATAGCGCACCACGATTTGCGACAACACCCTACCGTATCGTGCAGCTAGAAGCGCCAGAAGCGTTGGCAGTGTAATGCACCAGCAACAAAGTCTGCTCCGTTGTGGCGTTGTTGCGGTGTTACCCACCACCATAGTGTCACAGCGGCGTAGTGGTCCTCGAACATGGTGTTTTGTGTTTTTTTCTGATGAAATTCGAATTGCTAGCAATTTCGTTGGTTCTAATTGACGCACCTCGAATTTTGAAAAAGATGAGAAAATGGGAGAGAAAAGGAAAACGAGGTTTTGTTTCCTCCCTCTCGAAATCCTCAAAAATTCGTATATTTTAGAAAACACAGTTTTAGGGCCTTTCCTAGGCGTCGAATTCTAAAACGTTCTTTAGACTGGGATTTATTTATACAATAGAATCGCCACCTAGCATTGGCTTAAATGGTGTGTTAGCTCACCGGGATTTTTAAAATCATTTAATTTTAGAAATGGTCCATGTTTTGACCCGAAAATAGTTGGTATTTACCAAAGATTTCTTTAAAGTTCGGAGGTTAGTTATACTCAGGGAAGGTGTTACACACCCCAAGGCATTCGTCCAAAGATGGTACCGAAATTTAAATAAATCATTACGTTCAAACTAGTCCAAGTTATTTCCTTCAATTTTGTTTAACATACTAATTCCCTTTTTTATATTTGCTTTTGTCTTTTTATATATTTTTATGTAAGAAAATAGGAAAATATTATTTTTGAAAAGCAACAACAGATAAAACACATTGAAAATAAAGAAAAAATGTCTCACTTTTAGATTGCCTATCGATTGTTGAAGAATCAACAAGTTTAGCCTCAGAGGGAATTTTATTTATTTAGTAAAAGTTCGGCTTTGATAAAAACTAGTAAGTTTATTTATAGAAGGAAAAGGTGAAACAAATTTAAGAATACACTTTTATTGGAATGTGGAAAACCATGTTTTAACTATAACAACAAGAAGTAAAATTTTCATTATAGACAAAATATGTAAAAATACTTATGAAAATATTTTACAAAAGACAAATGCTTATTTTTTTTTAGAGTAAAACACAAAGTATTTTCAAGATGAAAAATTATTATGTGAAAACTCCTTTTTTTTTTTATTTCTTTTTTGTTCATATAGGAAACATAAGAGCAAACATGACACAAATGGTAAATGATATGCACATTTGATTTTGTTAAGAGGACTCCAATCAAACTTACTTGCTTAGGAAAGTTTAATGTTAAGGTTTAGTTTTGTTAGTCCAAACGAAAACAAAATATAGAATTTAAGTGCCAGTCCTACTAGTAACTAAGAAGGAGAAAATATTTCTAAAGAAGGCACACACTTATCGCCGAAGGAATAGATGACATCTCTTTATTCTGTCTTTTAGCCACAAGGATCCAGACAAAATAATATATAAAGGGTGACAGTCCATGATCTGAGACGTAGGGTTAATCCATGATATAGGTTTATATATATAAGGATACCAATCCACAGCCTGAGACGTAGGGTCAGGTCGTGATCTAGGCTAGCACAGAAAGACGCAGAGTAAGAAAATAAATGTTAGTTGTTTGTAGTTTGTAGTCTATAGTCAATAGTCCATAGTTGGTCAGTTTATTTTAAGTTAATTGAGTTTGGTTTCATGTGTTCTTGACAAGGACAAAGATGCTATGCATATACCATATGTTCTTGTTGTTCTTGACACAAAACAAACTATGTAAATTATGTACAAAATCCAAAACACTAAAGACCAACCAAAAGAACACTATATACAAACAATCAAATGATGCTAAACAAACAAAACTTAAAGAGAAGTTTAAGAAAAACTTACTTAATTTAGGGGAGTGGTCTTTCCCTAAGTATTTTTTCCTTGTTTTCCTTTTTTAATCTCTTCTTCCGTTTTCCTGGGTTGTTCTTGAGGAACTTCTTGAACTCTTGTTAGAAGAGTATCAAGATCACCATTTTAAGAGCTTTTTGTAATAATTTAAGTGTGTTTAAGAGGTAGAAAGCTTATGGAATCAAGAAACCCGAGAGAGAAATTCGAACTTAGAGAAAGAAGTGGCTTGACCAGTGTTGGTTCCTAAAGAAAACATACTACCTTTTATAGGTAAAAGAATGCCTGCACATTCACCAATACGCAGGCATAGCCAGATTGTTTTAAATACTCATTTAGTGACCATTTAAGGCTATTTATGGCTAGAATGGCTTAGGCAATGATCAAGATTACCTAGTATATTGTAGGAAATCATGAAGATCTATATAATGATGATCAAAATCTAGCCAAAATATATGTCATTTAATGCTTCATTTAATGCTCAATTTAATACCCATTTAATGCTCCATTAATGTTCTTAATAGCCTTGTCATTATGAAGGCTAATTAGACAAGATTTTTAGGAACTAATTACCCTATAAAAATGATGATATTTGTTTCATCATGAGATTTTTTATCAAAATCTTGCCAAAATATTTGCTAGTTAATGTTCCATTTAATGAATTCCTTAATTTTTCATTCATGCCATTTAGTATTCTTAAATGCTTAGCTATTATAAAGGCTATTTAGACATAGGTTTAGGCACCAATTACATATGGAAATGATAATATTCTATCATCATGATATTTTCTTGAACCAAATCCTTCCATAAGATTTCCTATTTAATGCTTGATTTAATGTCTTTATTTAATGCTTAATTAATGTTTCATTAAATGATGGCATGCTAATATACTAGATTAGACATGATGAAATCCCTATAAAATGATGACTCTTATGGATTAAATCTTTCCATAAGATACTCATTCAATGCTTGAATTTAATATCAACTTTGGGTATGGGCACTCTGGTAGAAGAATCTTATACTTTTTCTTAAGCTCGGAAGGTGTGCTCTAAGTAATCTTAGTGTCTTGGGCACCCATTTTCCTAATTAAGGATTTATTACTTGATTTAAGAGATCAACACTTTAAACAGGAAATCCAAAAAAAATATTTTGGTTGTTAATTTGACAAAATCGGTGAAAACGGAAGTTTTAGCGGTCAAAACGTGAAGTAAATGTAATTGGTAAAATTTTCTTAAATTAAATAGTAGAAACTAATTTAAAAATATTAAAAGAGATATCAAGATGGAATCCATTTTTAATCTTGTCATTTTAGTCCCCATTAATTTTTAGAAATTTCAAAATTGACTAGAAACCTTTGTCTATACTGAAGTTCGATCGAATTGACGATTTTAGGTTTTTTATGCTTTTATCCTTTTTTAGTATCAAATGTGATCTACAGTAGAAATTGGTTCACTCTAAACGTTGGTTTCAAGTTTATTCGAATTTTCACTTTAGACCCGATATTTTTAAAAACTAAAATGAGTGAGACGAAATGCAATGTCTACACTCATGTCAGTCAAATGTTTGGTCTTACGGATATTTTACAATTTCATTTGGTCTTTCGGGTATTTAGCGAGAATAAGTTAAATGTATACTAGGCATTTTGATTTAAAATTTAAATTACACCTAAATCAAATACGATATCTTTTGAAAATTATTTTTGAAAAATCTATCAAATTAGATTTGGTATGTTAGTTAAAATTTAAAATTTAAAACTTTCTAAATTAAATATTTAATTAATTATTTTAATTATCCGTAGATAATAATTTATAGACAATAATTATCATTTAAATTTTATAATTATCTATATTTATTTTTAATTTAAAAAAAATTATTACAGGACAAATATTTAAAAAAAATAAACAAAAGTTAACATGTTTATCAGTTAATTCGATTTCAATATTATAAAATAATTTTAATAGACATAGAAGTTGGATAATTGAAATCTATTTTAATTATTATGCGATCATTGTTCATAGACATATAATGTAATTTAATTTGAATTAATATTCTTATATTATAAGAATAATTTCCTAATATAATTAGAAAATATCAATATTATCGATCCAATCTGATTTCATGATTGGGAAACCAATTATCATATATTTTAGATGATATGTATTATATATGTTAATTAGGAGATTATCATGGACTAAAACCGTTTGAGGTATGTGATTAGTTTGGGGAATGGTTATAATTTTCTAGAATTCTCATTTAAATTCAATCAGGATTGTAATTAATTTTATGAAAGTTTTTTTAGGGCTTGTATGCTTAGTTTCATTTTTATTTTTTCGTATTAATCCCCTTTTAGATACCATTTTCTCCCTCTAAAATTTATCACATTCCTTTTATTATTTTTCTTTGTATTTATAATTTTGAGAAAATAAATAGGAGGTCCAACGATGATAGAAAAAACGAGGAGTCCAATCTAGAGTAGGGAGCGATGGAGACCAATGCATTGAAAGCCTAAGAAGAAGGCCTATTTGATGAATCGTCCTTAGTCTAATTAATTACATAAGTAAATTAAACCTAAAGATTATGTCTAGTGGCTTTGGACGAACCGGCCTGCAAGTCCATGATCATCCCAGCCCATGTATATACGTGTACGGGTAATTTATTTTGTACTGTTTTATTTTGGCTTAATTAGTATGCGTGTATGGGGTATTTATTTATTTTGTTATATGTATATGATGCATGTATAGGAAATTTAAACAAACTAAATAATTAAAATATGAGATCTAAATAAATATCCCTCAATTCCAATATTAAGTTGTAAACGAGAGCGTATGAGATATGTATCTTCATGGTATTCTACTATGGGTATTTGTTTGGGTAGGGATTCCATAAGCCTAAATTTGGTACTTAGCTAGCTAGGGCGGTACATTGTCATGGAAATCAAGCTCACAATGAATTTATCTTTATTTATAACATGCAAAGAGTACACTAATGTTTACTTTTAGCTAGTTAGGGTGATGTGCACATTGGGACTAGGTTAGACCATGCCAAGTGAGTGTAACTTAGCAAGGAAGATATATCCTTAGCTAGGTAGGATGGGATATGATCAAACTAGAGGCTGAAGCTAAATTGAATTTTACTCACGCAAAAGACAAAAATTACATATCCCCAGGAGTGGTAGTTTCTAAGCTACCTAGGATGGGTATGGTAGCGCGCGGGAAAAACACGCCGCTACTTACACTCGCAAGTATGCGAGGTCTAAGTTTTAGTATAGTGTGATCGTTAAAATCGGGTTATCGTATCCAGAAGGATTGTTATCGTTACTATCGAATACCGCGTTTGTCATGACCTAAGTTTATCTAGGCGAAAAACAAATGTAATTAATTAATTAAACTAATACTAATATATCCTAAACTAACTACACTATTATGTTAATATGTTTTAGGGTGAAGAATTGTATAGGGATTAACATGTTTAAAAATACGTGTTCGATTCCGATTTACTCACGTTTACGATGTTCGACCTATTTGACAACCTCGGTACGTAAACTCCACCGCCACCTCTTCCGAGTGTAAGATGGGGGAATACATGACTTCGAGTCAACGGAGAAGTCCCCTCAACGTCTTAACGACCCTAGGTCATGTGAGTCTCGCCCAGCGTCATTGATTGCATACAATCCAACTCCCTCTCGGGTTATTGGATCGTCGCGTTGTATTTACCATATCGACAATCTCCGTTCTAAAACTCCCTCATCACCTCTTCCGAGTGTAAGACGAGGGATATAACGCAACTTCGAGTCAACGAAGAGGTCCCCCTCAACGTCTTAATGACCCTAGGTAGCGTGTGTCTTGCCCCACGTCATTGATTGTCCACGATTCAAACCCCGACCGGGTTATAGAATCGTGGCGTTTGTTTATCTTAATCCGAATCCGGGGTTTTGTCAAAACCCCGTATTCTCCATTTATCAATCCAAGCATAATAAATAAACAATATGATAAATACAATCAAACTATGAAGAACAATCACAAACGAAACACCAAAATCATCCAAACAACGTATTTATAAATAGTGTTAATCCCTACTACAATCCATATTTAACTTGTGGCCATAGCCGTTGATAGGTGTGAAAAACCTATCTATTTCTAAATTGGATTTGTTAGTTCTCAAGTATTTTAGTAATATTTAATTGTGTTTTAGTGTGTTTTAGTGTAGAACAGGTGAAAAGACGTCAAAGGGCGAGAAACAAGTGAAAACGGTGGAGAAACGGAGAACAAAATATGCAAAACAGGGTTTCGGTGAATGAAGACCACCGCCTAAGCGGAAATCCCACCGCTTAGGTAGAAAAGAGGCAGAATGTTAGAGTGCTGAAGGGTTGAACTACCGCCTAGGCGAGAAAACAATAGAATATCTTGCCAGCAGCCACCACCTAAGCGGAAAAACCACCGCTTAGGCGAAGTTACCGACAGAACTTAACCGACTTATGTCCACCGGCTAAGTGGTGAACCACCGCTTAGGCGGTGACACTCTACACAGAAATATCTATTTTCAGATATTTTGAAGATATTTCCAACCCTTGCCTATAAAACCCCTTTCTCCACCAAACCTAAAAAAGGTTAGAACCCTTTAGACGTGAGAGGAGGCTCCGGTTGTTCTTGGGAGCTCTCTTCCACCTTAGTTATATTAGATTAGTTTAGGAAGTAGATTAGATTAGTTGTAAAGGGTGTTCTTGGCCAATCCTTGAAGAGCTAGAAGAGGAAGTTCATCAAGCGAGAAGAGGAAGCTCGGGAGGATCGTTCTTTGGCAAAAGTGGACTACTCCACTTTGAGATTTGGCTTTTCTTCCCTTGTTTCCATCTTTGTATTTAAATATTTATAGTTGGTAATGATGATCTCCTCTTGATTTATGTTGTATTGGCTAAGAACGTGTTAGTGTAATTTAGAGATTAGTTAGGGAAAGGTATAGTTGTGTAAATACTCGTTTGGTTTAATATACGTTTCTTTAACGGTTGTTGTTTTAAGTCCGATTGTGTTTATCATTTGATGACGATCTTAATATGCTTGTAACGGTATTAGGATTGGATTTGAGAATCTAGGGTTTGACACTCGGGAGAGGTAACCTTGGATTCGGACTAGGGTTAACACATCGTTACGACCTAACGACCCGAGAGGGCGTTAGTTAGTATGCAATCGATGACGTTGGGTCAAGACTCACGCGGCCTATAGTCGTTAAGACATTGAGGGGAACCTCGGCGTCGACACGAAAGTCGCGTATTCTCTCATCTTACACTCGAAAGAGGTGGCGGAAGAGTTTACGAACCGAGATTGTCGGATACCTAAACTCCGTTATTGTTAACCGAATGAAATCAAACGTGTATTAAGTGAACGAAATCAATCCCTAATTAATCAAATTAGTTAGAATTAACCCACTAATTATAATTTAGCTTAGTTTAATTTCAATTCACGCTTTCCGTCGTCAGGATAACACGAGACTACGTCAATTGCGGTATTCAATTCAACTATTCACACTTTTCTCTGTGGGAACAATATCCAATCTTCAAAGATCCACTATATTAAAACTTTAGATCTCGTATACTTGCGAGCGTAAGTAGGCGTGCACAAAAACGCCCCCTACCAAGTTTTTGGCGCCGTTGCCGGGAATTGGTTATTGTTAAATTTTGTTCCCGTCAACGTCCACCAAGTTTTGGCACCGTTGCCGAGGATTAGTTTGAATTTTATTTGATTATTGCAAAAGAAACGCGGTATCGGCTCAGAACTTAAGTTTTATATAGGAAAAGCAAATGTATCGTATCCTAGTTCCGTCAACACACCAAGTTTTGGCGTTGTAGACGTGAGATTAGTGTGAATTCTAAGTTGATATTGCGACTAAGTGGTCGAGTGTTAATCCTGACATTTATTTTTGTTTTGTTTTTAATTTTTATTTTTGTTTCATTGTGTTAATGAGATCAAGCAGAGCGAGAAAAGATGAAGAAGATTGGAATTCTTAAATCTCAATCCCGAGATGGAGCTTATTGCAAATGATAAGGACTGAGAGGAGAAGTTGACTTCAAAGCCATGATCTTGATCCAACTAAGCGTTTGAGCCCAAATTCCTTGTCTATGGGGAATTTTGGTGAAAAATACTTAGTGACACAAAAGTACAGCTGGGGACGGTAACTCAAGCGCTATTCTTTTGAAATGAAACTTAGGGTATCAAATTACCCGATTTTTGTTACTATTTATTTGATTATTTATTCTTTTTAGAAGCCGGCATGGCTTCGGAACGTGCTCGGCAGTGAATTTAGGACTGTGGAAGTTTGGGAAAGTATTTTAAGTTTGAAAACGTTGAACAAGCAAAGTGAAAATGTACGGGGTCGAGCCGTATTTTGAAAATTTGAGAAAAACACAAAAGTGGGAGTTTCAGGCCCACCGCCCAAACGGTAAACCACTGCTCAGGTGGTAAAAATACAGAGTAGGTGAAAACAGCCCACCTCCCAAGCAGTTAACCATTGCTCAGGCGGTAAAAATACAGGATGCACCAAATTTTCAAAATATACTCCACCGCTTAGGCGAAAAAATCACCGTCTAGGCGGATTAACAGCAGAATAAAACGTTGCACACTGGTGTAATTTCGCTTAGGCGTAAAAACCACCGCCTAAGTAGAATTTCGTCAGAAGGTTTGATTTTAAAGAAAAGAGTTCCACCGCTCAAGCGGTGAATCCACCGCCTAAGCGATGAACCTTCTGCTGTTAAAAACAACCCGTCGCTCAAAAATTAAAAACGCAAGGTTCCCTCCCAAATCCTTCACCTTCTCTCTAAAACTTCACTCACAAACCGTTCCAAATCTCTAAAATCATCCGTCCATTACCAAAAGTGGCCATTCCCATCACGATTCAACCTCCAAGAATCGGATTTCAACCCCTAATTCCGAAAATTTAGGGTTTTGCGTGAAAGGTGCGATTTCTTCATTTTCTTTTGATTGGACCATTATTTCTCAACAGGTAGGTTTCTTTTACATTACATTTAGTTTATTTGTTGAAATTATTGGTTGGTTTGCATGATTCTATCAAAGAAATCAATGGATTTTGAAATTTTGCCAAAAAACCTTTAACCCTAATTTCGCGATTTCGTAGTTCCATGGGTTTTTGGTTTGATTCTTGATGATACACAAATTTAATTGGATTGGTTGAGTGTGTGAACTAATATAGGATGTCACATTTGTTAAATTTGTTTGAAAAATTCAAATGGGTATTCGTTTTGAGATGTATATGTTAATGACAAAGTGATTAGGGAGGTTTATGTTTTTTTCAAATGATCATATATGATGAGGTTGTATTGGGTTTTTGTGATTGTGATTGTGATTGTAGGAAATGGCGAAAAGAGAAGCTAAGAAGAGGGCCAGAGGAGAAGGGTCGAGTTTAAACCCAAGGGTGCCGACCGACGTTGACTTTGATGCCATCCGCTTTGTGTCAAAACAAGCGGCGGAACACTTCAAAGAACACGAAAAACATCGTGCTTGCATACGTTAACGGGGATTCGGTCCGATCGAGGAGCTCCAGGAGGAATTTTGGAATGAAATTCGAAGTCGCCACTGGGAGAAATTCTACAAATTGCCACCCCCAGGCGAAATCGCTTTAGTCAAAGAGTTCTATGCAAATGCTACCGAGGCCATCGGCGATCTAGCAAGGGTTCGGAACCAACCCATTATCTTTAGCCCCGACTTCATAAACCATCTCTTTGGGCTTTCGACACCGGAGTCACTTGAAAGCTAGGAACCTACTTTACAAAGGGTCATCCAAAAAATCACATTTGGCCCGGTAAAGTGGAAACATCAGGGGCCGAACGTCGCTATATTTTCAGTGAGATGCCTCAAGCCGGTTTCAAAAATCTGGCATAACTTCATTTGTGGAAGCCTCCTGCCGACATCACATTTGTCAGACGTCTCAAAGGACAAGGCCTATTTGATCTATAAAATCCAGACCGGACAACCCATAAATGTTGGATTTCTAATCTATTCATCAATTCTTCATGCTACGAAAACGGTAAAGGGTGGGCTCCCGTTTCCGTCACTATTGACCCATATATTCAGATTAGCTGATGTGACTATATCCGGGGGAAGCCAGTATGACCCTATCGCTCCACTTACGCTTTCAGCGATAAATCGGTTGTGGAAGAATGGGGCGCAAGAGGCACCCGAGCCTGAGCCGGAAGAAGGGGAAAAACAACCAGATGATACGGCTGGACCTTCTGGAGCCCGTAATGAAAACTCCCAAGAGAGGATAAACAACAAGCTTCAGACCGTCCTCCAGAACCAATTCGAGATTGCTTCTTTCTTGGACCAATTTTCAAGGCAACAAGATCGAGTCCAACGGAAGATTTGGGAGGGCCTTGGCCTTGAGATGGACGATTACCCACCGATGCCATCTGTACTGCCACATCTACTCCAGAGACCACACTCTCCTTCCCAAAGTGATGATGGTGATGATTCGTCTTCAGGTGAACAGTAGGGAATAAGTCTTATTCCCTAGGTATGTGTTCAACCCATTTTTTTTGTGCAAGCATGCTATATGTTTATTGGGTTCGCTGATATTGGAACACTTCCATGTTCAGGCCTGAGTGGTATGGATTGGATGATAGTTTAGAAGATGTTCATCCATTTTGATTTTTTGTAGAAAAGAATGAACAAGTATTATTATTTTTTGAACAAAATGAAATTTTTTGTTGTACAGACCTTTATTTATTTATGTATTATGAATGTTTTAATTTTTAAATTTTTAGTTTAGTTAGTTTAATTTTTGTTTTTGCATGTTTAGTGTTAAATTAATTTATGTATGTTAATATTAGAATTAGTTTAGTATTGTGTATGTATAAAGTTGTGTTTGAATGTTAGATATGAGTTCATTTTGGGCCAAGACCCGATGATGAGAATTATACCCAAATTTCATATTGAGGTCGGGGGTAATACCTTCCTTGTGTGTTTTGTGTGCTTAACATGTCGATTGGGTAAAAATTATTTCGATCCGAAAATTGCATGACATTTGAACTCAAAATATAATTATCTGAACGATTAGACGTTGATTATTCGATATTAGGCTCATGATAGAAAATGAGGAAACTAGAACTTGATTTGGGAAAAACTTGAGGCGGAATCCTAGGTAAGGTAATTCCGAAAACGTGATTTAGGCCGTTAATGTTTCGCTTGATCCGTTGTAGCTAATCTGAAAATTTTCATTCCTTATTTCCCATGTCGAAGCCGATAACGTAATCAATTCTGAATACGTTTCAAATACTCTTTTCATTTAAATTTTTCCTAAACCAAAGTCGCTAAGCCTAATTTTAAAAATTGAGTGAAATCAAGTGAGCGGTCGGGTTTTTGATAAATTTTCATTGATTCGATATTAGTGTATTCGCTCGTCACTTTAGTATTTCTTTTTGCACGCTCCTAAAATAAGTTTGGGGGTGTGTTTCTATCATTTCTTTTTGCATATTCCAAAAATTTTACAAATTCCAATAAGTTTGGGGGTGTGTTTCTCTAACTTCTTTTTGCACTCTCCTAAAACTGTAATTATTCGACTTAATTTAGGAATATGTTGTAAGTAAAAAAATAAAATAAATAAATAAATAAATATATATAGTTTTCATTTTCTTCTCTTTCGACAAGTGAATACCAGGATCTTCATTTCTTATTCAGAGTTGTACTTGAGATGTGGGGTCATGAGAGAGGATAGCGACAAGCGATTTTACCTCGGGTATCGATCGATTAAACTGAATTTCTATTTTTATTCCAGTGATACCCGTGGTCGTTCTTCAAAATCGAAACCAAGCCCTATTGATTTCTGAGAATATCTGAGCCTACATTAGTAGATAGTAGACTCCAATCAAGCGTATGGTTTTCCTGAATCCTTCAACGGTTTAAATTATGAGCTTAACAATTGAATAATCGAATCCGGTATTTGACTAGTTATACATTTGAGTTCTCACACACACACTTCAAATGGATCTAGAATGATTTTTATTGATATTGATCGTTGAAATTCTAGAACACCACTTGGTGTGGGTTACTTCCTGAACTTGATCCGATCTAGGGATGTTTAGGGAGGAACAAATTGGTCATTTAGATTGAACTCTATATTTACATGCATATACTTCTTTTGTGTTAGTGTAATTTTTCATTTTTTGTTAGTTAATTAGTTAGTTAGTTTAGTTTAGTGTTAGTGTTTTGCTCGAGGACTAGCAAAATTCTAAATTTGGGGGTATTGATAGGTGTGAAAAACCTATCTATTTCTAAATCGGATTTGTTAGTTCTCAAGCATTTTAGTAATATTTAATTGTGTTTTAGTGTGTTTTAGTGTAGAACAGGTGAAAGGACGTCAAAGGGCGAGAAACAAGTGAAAACGGTAGAGAAACGGTGAAGAAAATGTGCAAAACAGGGTTTCGGTGAATGAAGACCACCGCCTAAGCGAAAATCCCACCGCTTAGGCGGAAAAGAGGCAGAATGTTAGAGTGCTGAAGGGATGAACTACCACCTAGGCGAGAAAACAACAGAATATCTTGCCAGCAGCCACCGCCTAAGCGGAAAAACCACCGCTTAGGCAAAGTTACCGACAGAACTTAACCGACTTAAGTCCACCGCCTAAGCGGTGAACCACCGCTTAGGCGATGACACTCTGCACAGAAATCTCTATTTTTAGATATTTTGAAGATATTTCCAACCCTTGCCTATAAAACCCCTTTCTCCACCAAACCTAAAAAATGTTAGAACCTCTTAAACGTGAGAGGAGGCTCCAGTTGTTCTTGGGAGCTCTCTTCCACCTTAGTTAGATTATATTAGTTTAGGAAGTAGATTAGATTAGTTGTAAAGAGTGTTCTTGGCCAATCCTTGAAGAGCTAGAAGAGGAAGTTCATCAAGCGAGAAGAGGAAGCTCGGGAGGATCGTTCTTTGGCGAAAGTAGACTACTCCACTTTGAGATTTGGCTTTTCTTCCCTTGTTTCCATCTTTGTATTTAAATATTTATAGTTGGTAATGATGATCTCCTCTTGATTTATGTTGTATTGGCTAAGAACATGTTAGTGTAATTTAGAGATTAGTTAGGGAAAGGTGTAGTTGTGTAAATACTCGTTTGGTTTAATATACGTTTCTTTAACGGTTGTTGTTTTAAGTCCGATTGTGTTTATCATTTGATGACGATCTTAATATGCTTGTAACGGTATTAGTATTGGATTTGAGAATCTAGGGTTTGACACTCGGGAGAGGTAACCCTGGATTCGGACTAGGGTAAACACATCACTACGACCTAACGACCCGAGAGGGCGTTAGTTAGTATGCAATCGATGACATTGGGTCAGGACTCACGCGGCCTAGAGTCGTTAAGACATTGAGGAGGACCTCGGCGTCAACACGAAAGTCGCGTATTCCCTCGTCTTACACTCGGAAGAGGTGGCGGAGGAGTTTACAAACCGAGATTATCGGATACCTAAACTCCGTTATTGTTAACCGAACGAAATCAAACGTGTATTAAGTGAACGAAATCAATCCCTAATTAATCAACTTAGTTAGAATTAACCCACTAATTATAATTTAGCTTAGTTTAATTTCAATTCACGCTTTCCGTCATCAGGATAACATGAGACTACGTCAATTGCGGTATTCAATTCAATTATTCACACTTTTCTTTGTGGGAACGATATTCGATCTTCAAAGATCTAATATATTAAAACTTTAGACCTCGTATACTTGCGAGCGTAAGTAGGCGTGTGCAAAAACGCCCCCTACCAGCCGTATAAACATGAAAGAATGAGCTAAACATGCTCACATGCTCCTAAGATAAAGAAATAAGAAAAAATGATCGAAGAACTTAGCCTCTTCTGAAGATAAACCGCTAAGAACGCTCAACGATCGATTCGTCGTGTTCTCCACTTCGGGATGCGAGCTCCACCACTAAAATTCCTAACCCTTGGCTTAAATATAGCCTAAGGGGCTCAAAAATGAAAGAGAGGGAAGAGAGCTACCGGCCAAGGGGGAGGAGAGGGGATATTTATAGCAAACATATCCTAAAAATATCTAAAAATATCTCAAGACTGTGCAGGGCAAATCCGCCTAGGCGGTGGAAATTGCGCCTAGTAGGAGTTAGGTCGGTTTGGTCTGATCGCCTAGGCGATGGACTTGGAGAATATTCTGTTGGATTTTTGCCTAGGCAGTAGAATTTTCACCTAGGCGAGCAGCTGTCAGTAGCCCTTCTGCGTCTTCTGCTAGATTTCCGCTTAACCGATAGAATCTTCGCCTAGGCGGTCGTCTGTCAGTAATATTTTGCTCTTCTCAGCATTTTCACCGCTTAGGCGGTGGTTTGGACGCCTAAGCGGTGGGCCTGTTTCATCGTTTTAGCCTCCAAGCTTGTTTATCCACCGTAACTTCGAACCGCTTTGGTTCGATCTCATCGTTTTAGCTCTAGTTTCCTATCTTTTTGCCCCACACACCTGATTTATACAAAAAGTATGAAAACTAATTAAAACATAATAAAATACTATATAAACATATTCGAAAACTAACAAATTCGGATTGGAAATAGATAGGTTTTTCACACTTATCAGGGCGCTATTGACGATAATAGATTATTCAATTATCTACTTTTCTTCTTAACATATGTACATTACTTTTTTTCTTAACTTATATGATGTATTTACTTTCTATGTGCACTTCATTATGTCGAAATCATTACAAAATGTTCTTGAGAAAAATATTTTTGCTGGACTATCCATTATTGATTGGTTGAGTGTTCAAAATCGCTTTGACTACTTACCCTGATGTGAACGATGGGATCGTGGCTAATATAAGTAGGTTAGGATTCTATTTTCCAAAGCCTACTAACCTATTAAGTGTAAATTATAGGGCCTTGGATTGCTGCAAGAGTTTTTCACCAGGAGTGGATAGACCTTCTATAGGCATGTCATATCTATTTTTTTTGTTATTGGTTGTTTGACATTAGAAAAGGACATTGGGAAATGAACTATTCTCAGTACCTAAGTTCCAAGGAAAAAACCTTTTGTAGGTATGTCAGATTTGCTTGTTGTTATTGGTCATTCGACAACATGTACTGCTTCAGATTGGATTTTCGACTATGGTTCTAGTTGAGATGTGTGTAATAATATATAGGGTCTAAAAGGTAGAAGATGAATAAGAAATATGAGTAAATGAGACATCTCACTATGTGTGGAAAATGGAGCAATAGCGACAAAATCTAAAATAAACTCCATATAAGCTAACTGAGTTTGGATTGTTGTGGATCCACTTGAGGGAATCATTCCTGTTGATCCTAAGATTTTTATGGACAATTAAACATTAATGTTTTTTGTGGAACTAACGGTTTGTTTAAGTATTTCAGTTTATTAGTTCTGAATGATGAAGATTTGATGATAAAGATGATAAAGGAATTAGGAGGTTGAAGAATTTAAAGAACCTAGGGAAAACAACTCAGGTTTAAATTTCAACTCTTAATATCCCAATTAGGCTCACACACGATACAAAAAGATTTTTAAATAATTTTTATAAATATATGTGTTTTTAATAGGATCCTAATTATTTAGTTAAATTATTTGCTCATATGTGTAATTAAAAAAATATATTTATAATTAATTAAAATTGGAGTTAAGTATTTAGTAAAGCTAATTAAGAAAAGAAAATGGTTAAATGGGCGAAAACATAAATAAGAATGTATCAAAAACGAGTTTAGAAAAGAGATCCAGGATGCATAAGTCGACTGGTAAGTCGATCGAACAAAATAGGTGAAAGTCTTTATATCTCTAAGTCGACAGGCAGGTTGACCGGTGAAGAAAAATGGAACTCTTTAAATCTCTAAGTCGACAGGTAGGTCAACTGGTGAAGAAAAATAGAACTCTCTAAATCTCTAAGTCGATAGATAAGTCGACCGATGGGCACATAATCTTTGACTTGGCTACATCCTGAATCGAGCAGTCGACTGGTCGGTCGACTGATAGCGCAGTTTTAGGATATTGAGGATTTCGAATTCATATTTAAAAGTTGTCGTTTTTGGTTGGGATTTGTGAGAGATTTTAAGGATTTTATAATATTTAAGATATGCTACACCTATTATTTAATTCATATTGATTTGCTTCATTAAGTTTTAATGTTTCTCAATTTGGTACATAAAATTGTTTCTATTCTATTTAATTGAGATTGAGAAATATTTGGGGGACTTAATTAAGAGATTTAAAAGCTATAATTAAGTGAATTGAACCAAAATGAAGTCATAATAATATAAGAGGTCTAATAGAGTATTTAAGTATTATGACATATGGAAACTAGCCGTTAGAAAGGTGATTTATATCCCATATATATATACCTGCGTTTTTCATTTCATGAAGTAGAGTGGCTAAGAGAGATTAAGAGATCAAGAGATCATATTGAGCTTTTCTAAGAGATATCATACTGAGATTTTTTGGGAGCTATTCTAAGAGACAATCTTAAGAATCATTGGCTATTAATCATTGTTTCTACTGGATCTGAAGTAACTACATTCTATTTATTTTTTAATGGATTCTGGGTAAGATCTTTCCAATTACTTTCTATTTTGCATTGCTTGTTTAATTTTTTGGAAATTGATCTTTAGAAATTGTTTATGATTTTTATTGAAGAAAATATTTTATAAACAATTTCTTGAATCTGATTACGTACTAAATTACGCACTACCCATCTTTTCTTAAAAATCAGATTTTGACTATCTCACATATTTATATCACTAGCTTTGAGATATTAATCGATTTTTAATTCATCTTGGGTGGTAGAAGCTCCGAGTGAGATAATTTGCTTATCAATTTGTATTGGTGAGTAGTGTGACATATTAAATATTGTTGGGGGTATTTAATCAAATGGTAGCCGATTTCAGTCTCTTCTTGTAAAGAGATTGAGATAGTAATTCTTCCTAGATAGAAATGATGTGTGTGAATTTTGTAACGGTTCAATCCTTACCGGGTAAAATGATATTTGGAGTGTTGGTAAGGTTCGATTCTTTTGCCTTCGTGTTAAAAGAATTAGGTTATTCTTTAGCCTGTAAAAAGTAGAAGTTATTCTTAGCATGTGAAAAGGTTTTTATAAAGGTTGATTCTGAGCCTGTAAAAGAATCGTTGTGAGGATTTGGTAACTACCTTTAAAGGGATCTTGAGTATTAGTGGGTGCGACTCTCCGTGGGGGCTCGGAGGACTGGATTAGCCAAGAGTAGCTTGGTGAACCAGTATAAATTTCTGGTGTGCTACAATATTTATTTTATTATTATTGTTTGGTGTGCACTTAGTTGATTTAATAATTCAATTGTGATATAAAGATAATAATTAATTTAGGATTAAAATTAATTATTTGATTTATTGAAGTTATTATTCTAATTATTTTTTAATTACCCAATTTACCCCCCCTCTTGGGTATTCCACTGGGCCAACAATTTTCATTGGTTGAAAATGGATATTTAAGAGAAAACTAGACTCAGATTGTAAAATGGACATGTTCAAGGAAAGACTGGTGGTGAAATGATATACTTAATATCAAGAAGTTGACTATGATGAGATCTTTTTATCGATTGCCTTGTTAAAGTCCATCAAAATTTTACTCGCTATAGCAACATACAAGACTATGAAATCTGACAGATGGATGTAAAGATGCCTTTAATTAATGGTAACATAGAGGAAAAGATTTACATGCATAAAAAAGAGGGCTTTGTAGCCAAAGACAAAAGTCTGAAGGTGTGCAAATTATATATGTCCATTTATTTCCTTAATCAAGCTTCTAGAAGCTGGAACATTTGTTTTGATGAGGCATTCAAATTGTTTGAATACTTCCGAAATATGGATGATCCATATGTGTACAAAAAAAAAAGATGGAAATGCCATTTGTTTTCTTGTATTGTATATCGATGATATCCTACTAATTGGAAATGATGAAGGAATGTTTTAATGTAATACCCCGAAAATTTATATTTTTGAAAAATATTATTTTATATAAGTTTGATATCTTTGGAGACGGTTTTGTAAATTTAAGGTATAAATATATATACTGGATAATTTTTGGAGTTAAACGTTAAATTTATGTTTTTGAAATTATTATTTTAAAATTTTTGGGTTTATTTTGAAAATTTATGATATAAATAAATATTTGATAATTTTTTAGGGAAATAAGTATAATTATTGGGTTTAATATGATTTTTTAAATAAATGAGGGGTGTTAAGAGTAATTTTGGAATCTTGCTTGGGACGCCACTCAATATGTGGCCGAAAATTAGGGACAAAAATGTCATTATCATTTACTTTTGCTAGGTGTAAAGTTTGGTTTTAGTTGTGTGCCACATGTAGGGGATAAATGAAAAGAATAATGCTAGGAAGAAGGAAAATGTTATAAGGATCCCACTAATTATATTAATATATAATTGCTTGCGTGTGTTTCGGATTAAGGGGAAGAAGAGTAAAACTTATTAGTTATATATTTATATTTTGGTTTAGTTTGTGCGGTTTTTTTTTTTTTTTGGGGGGGGGGGGGGGGGGGGGGGGGGACGGGGGGATTAACACAAGAAGAGAAGAAAGAGGAGAAAAGAAACAAAAATGAAAATAAGTTCAGTGTCATCTGCAATTAATTTCAGATAGATTTTCTAACTCTTTAATACATGTATTTAATTTTCCTATTTGTGGAATTTATGTTATTATTATTGTTGAATTATAACTGTCAAATTCCGTGAAATAATTGTAATTATGTAAAAATTATATGAAAATCATGTCAATGTGTTTTATTTGTTGTGTTAATTAAATGTACATATTAGAGGCGTTGGAGTTCTACTAAACGTTGTTTCACAACCTCACAGTTTTTATTGCAGGGCCGGTAAGAGAAAAATGGCGACGGAAATTTTAGTTAAATTTCTATTTAAAATTTTAATAGTTGTATTTAGTATTCACCATTGTAAATTCGATTCGATAAATTGATAAATTATAAATTTGATAATTCCAATTATTGTCGTCGTGTGTAAAATTTATCAAATTTTTATTAATTAAAATATTGATTATTTAGTAAAATTATCATTCTCGATAAATAAAATTATCGTCGTCATGAATCTGATAGGCTTGGGTTATGCATATTTTGAATATTATTTCACTCCAGTGTAACCAATAATTGATTGTTCAAAATTAATATTACATTGATATATACATAATTGTTGTAATATAGTTATGTCGCACCATAACTTTTCATATATATTTAAGCTATTATGCGTAATATATAATTCAAAATTATGGCAACAATAACAATTTGTTGTGGGTTCAAAATATAGGCATAACCACCATACCGTTGCAGTAAAATTTATCACGAAATGAAGTATTGGTGATTCTCTATAGGCTTGGGCCGTATTGTAAAATTTAAATTGATAATTATAATTGTTGTCATCGCATTGATAAATTTATCGAATTTTATAGAATGAAATATTGGTCGTGCAGTATTAGTGTTAATTCTCCAAGGGGAGAAACCGTGTGACAGCCTTAGAAAATTGAGTCGTTACATTTAAACTACAAACTTTTGGCTTTCTCAAACTTTCTCCATGATGGATATGGGAGAGCATCCTATATACTGGGCACAAAGTTCTATAGAGATAGACATAAAAGAATGCTTGGTTCATCCCAATACGCGTACACAAATAAAGTGTTGGAGCTATTCAGCATGATGAATTCCAAAAATGACTACCTAACAGTCCAACATGGAATTCATCTCTCTAAGAATATGATTCATTATTCTTTCGAATAGAAAATTTTCAATTAATAGGACTCGATATGTACTTCAACAATTAGAATTCTCATGTACGTAATGCTATGTATTAGGCCTAATATCAGTTGCACAGTTGGATTGACCAATAGATATTAGGCAGATCCAAGTTTGGAATACTAGAAGGCTATGAAATCTATCTTCAAGTGCTTAACAAAGACTACGGATAAACGTCTAGTATATTGAGGAGGGTAACTGAGAGTTGAAGTTTATACTGATTCAGATTTTAATCCAATGTAGATGATCATAAGTGAATTTCGAGATATGTATTCATCCTAAATAGTAGGGCCTTTAGTTGGAGAAGTTGTAAGAAAACTACAATTGCATATTTCACTACTAAGGAATAATACATTGTCGCTTCCGATATAGCTAAGAGAGGTGTATAGATTAAGAAATTCATTTCTGAACATCAGGTGGTTCCTGCCATTGAGAAGTCATCGATACCTTTGTATTGTGACAACAATAGTGGTATAGTTCAAGCAATGCAACTAAGATCTTATTAGAAATCCAAACACATAGAGAGGTGTTTCCATTTGATTTGTTAAACCATTAGGAGGAATGAGTTTATCATTAGGAGAGTAGACACTTCGAATAGCGTAAGAGATTTACTCACTAAGGCTATGACTTTGCAGCAATAAGATTGGCCTCTTCTAAATATGGGTATGAGATACTATTCTGATTAAGTATAGTTCTAGTTGGAGATTGTTGGATGTAAGTTATATAGTCAATCTTGTATTATTACATTTAAAACTTGTATCTGTAAAATTGTTTCAATCTCAAGTATTAATAAAATGGTAGTCTTGATATTATTCTTGTAATTATATCATTATTATTGTAGACCTTTGATGTTGAGTAGAATGTCCGGCTTTTTAATATAATTAAATAAGAGGATACTAAAGATATTTGGTAGTTCAATATTCTAAATTGCTCCCATTCAGTATTGGATTGTCAAAAAATGTCTTCAACAATCTAGGATAGATTCATCCGATGTTCTTTCTTTGAAAAGGGTAAATCTCAATCTATTATTATGATATACTAGGACATCTGCTAGGGGACATACTAATAGTAGTAACAGACCAAATGTGATCATCCTTAATATCCTACATGGTAACTTGCTTGAGTCAAAATAGAATATCTGAGGTGTGATTGCATTTGTGAACTTTTATACTTGATATTACATGTATGAGTTTCTATAATTTGATAACAATAACAATTTTTCTCTAACTACGATCTTTCAAAGGTATTCATTGGGTATAATGGTACATACATGTGAACATATGAGTATGTAAGAAGAGATCTATCACCTTTAGCAAAAATAGACATGTGATTTGATTTAATATAATTAACGTAAGCCTCAGGTCAGATTAACGTGATGATTGGGATGAGATTTCAATCGACATCACAAGGAATTATATTATCAATCAAATACATATGATTGGACTAGAATTTTTTTAATTAACCATATCTTAATGGTACTTTTAGGTACACAGATAGAGAGACCTTCAAATACACATATCATACCTGAAGGGGTTATTAAATTATCACCAACTAGATATGGTTGTGATATGTGGTTTGACGTGAATTGGAGCAAATGCATTTAGGAAAAAATATATATTTTTTTTTCTAGAAGGGAAAAATTGGAATTGTTATATTATTAATTATTGATTAGTAAAATAATTAACTAATTAATTATTATCACTGTCCATCTTTTTCTATGAACTTAATGGGTCACAAATAATAGAGAATTGATTTTGGAAGAAAATGGAATGGGTAGAATGTTGAACTTAAAAAGTTTAGGGGCTAATGTGCACTAAAGTAGGTTATGAACCCTGGACCTTGTTTATAATTTGGAAGAGCTCATTTGTCTGTCCACCTCATAGCATAATCAACCATAGTGATTTGGTCGTCCCCTCCCTTGCTCTCTCTCTCTCTCTGTTTTTTTGTGTTTGTGAGATTGCATTTTCTTTTCTACACCACTGATTTAAATCTTACTACCACCTAGATTTAAGCCATAGCTATTTAGAGTCTTGATATTAGATTTGATCTTGGAAATTCCAAGAACACTGTTCTTTTTGAGGTTCTTTGTGGGGATACAGTTAGAGGTGTGACATTTGTGTTATTTCTAAGATAATCAAGTCTCCTGTAGCTATACTATTTTTATTCAAATGCTCTCAGAAGAGCATTCTCATATCACACCTCGGAAACTACCAGTTTTGAGGTTGAAGTATCAGAAGAAGAATAAGTTATATTAAAAGAGTTCTAGTATTACCTGTATCGTTGTTTTAATGTTAATATGGATAGATCTGACTTAAGGAATTAGATGTTAAATTGTGATTTAAATTTTTTATATTCCACTACTTATATCTATAAATTTTAATAGTTGAACACTTCATGGACAGATTAGAAACATATTTGTGGTTAAATTTCCTTTCATTTTAATATTTTTTTTTTTTATCTATAATTAGCAATATTTAGAGGACAGTTGTTCTAAGTTTTATAGTAATATTAGAAATAAAAATTAATGAGTAAATACATGCTTTGTTTGGATGAATTAACTACGTGCCACTAGTTTGTTTGGTACATAATCAATAATTGTGAAAGCTTGTTTTTTTTTTTTTTTTTTTGTTGAAAAAAATCCATTAAGTTTCCTAAATAATAATAGAGAAGCTAGAGGGAAAACGAAACTAACATTTATATGACAGTATATTTAAATTTTTGTTTGTTAAGAAATTAAAAAAAAAAAAAATAGAACTACAGGAAGAAATATGTCTAGGGATGATAATGCTAGTTTATTTTCATTAATTTGCATCTAAATGTCAATTTTAAATTAAAATATATAGAACTTTATGTTAGCATTAAATATTTAATTTATAGAGAAAGTGGTAGACAATTAAGTTATTTTATATATTTTTGAATAAAATAAAATATATATATCCCTTTAGTCAATATTACATGGGGTGATGTGTATAATTTTTAAATAGAATTGAAATAAAAGTAGACTAGAGTACAAAGGGATTCAAGACAATTAACCGTAAAATTTAAATAAATAACATATATATTATTTTATTATATTTTATTTTTATTTGAACATTCAATAGAGTTAAATGTTTACATGATGAAATGATTATATTTCAGGCATTTTGTTTATTTAATTTATCGGCTAATTGTTTGATTGGAATAAAAGTAACGTCATATGTTAATGTGGGTATAATGTGTAAATTAGAAATTGGTCTTCGTTTTTGTTTGAATATTATCACTTGAAGCCTATAAATTTATTTCAATGTTATCTTCCTCTTAAAAATGATTGGTTTATATTGTGTATTTAAGACGAGTGGATGGTTTTTAATATTTAGTCATTGAAAATAGATAAAATGTATTAGAACTGTCTCACCAATTTCAATATTAAACTCCCAAAAAATAAAACTCATTTAAAAGTATAAATAATTAGTGATTAAAATTGAGGGCACACGTTTAAGGGCACATGTATTAAGTATAGACATTTTTTAGGTTGTAATAAGGACTTTGCAAGTTTTTTGAAGTTAAAAGCTTTAGTTAACCTACAAATTGTTTATGCAAAAAAATTAGCATGGACTAATTTCAGGGTATAATCTCACTGGGAAAAAAATAAATACAAGAGTTTATGTACTCAGATAATCCACATTGAACTAAAAGTTTATATAGGTTCAATAGCATATATATGAATCGGAGATTTATTTGAATGTTAGAAACAATGAATCTGCTCAGCTAATCTAAATGGGAAGGGAGTGCTAGTGATACAACTTCTAATAGAATTATTTTAAATGAACAACTTTATATGTTTAATAAAGAATAATCTTTTAGTTTTGTTTATTTGTTTTATTGCTAAAAAATTTCAATTAAGTTCGTAATAGAGTTTGATTCATTGTATTTATATTTACATAGATGGTTCATGAGGTAGAGATTCCTACGGTTTGTCAGCCAGATCCCATAGATTAGTCTGTGTTGATATTGCAAGTTGAGTACCGTTCTTCATCTATTTGATAAGGCCAAGTAACACTATAGTAATTTGTATTGTTAAACTAATAGCAGTATTTTGTTTTCTAGTACTCTATTAATTTTACAGTAATATGTATTGTTACATTAATAGTAGTAGCATGTTTACTAATACTCGGCCAACACATTTTAGGTTATTAGGTTCCTGAAGGTCATCCGTATATAGTGACCTAGGTACGACACACTCGTCCCTGACTTTGATCCTACCGGTGACCGAATTCTACAACATCTACCGGATATGCCACCTCCAACTAGACCCCTTATCACCCATTAGTGGATCGCTGGAGGGAGGACATACACACGTTCAATCTTCTGATCAATGATTCGACGATCATGCTCTAGAACATTTACGTTCTCTTCGGGCTACCTGCCGAAGGTCTACCTCTAATGATCATGAACGATGTGAAAGAGTACGACGCTAATTTATAATTGTGTTCGGATTGCTTCAGTGTTACCCTAAAGCATGGGGATCTACAAGACTTCAAGTTGAAGTGACTTGATTGAATAGGTAGTTCAGGGAGAAGAATCCACTCCCTGATGATACTACACCCGAGGTGGTCAAGTAGTATGCCCGTGTGTACATGCTTTGGGTCATCAATGGATTTATGTTTTTTGATTTTTTGGAGAACAAGGTCAAACTAATGTACCTGTGATTCTTGTACGATCTAGGTTATGCTAGGCAATATAGTTAGGGATCAGCCTACCTAGTGAGGTTGTATTAGAAACTCTACCATGGTACCTGAACTGAGACAGTGGACCAAGGTGGTATCCTCAGATTGGTTCATGTAATTTATTAGTTTAGTAATTTTGTAGTCAATATTTATTGTTACTAATTTTTTATTATTATTCGGTATTTATTTTTTAATAATACTTAAATATTTTTTCGTAGTTTTGAACATGGGAGAGATTCATGTTCATCCTACCCCAGCTTTTGGCCTTGCCTATACCTCATATCGATGACCCCATGGATATCAAGGAGGGGGTCGAATAGGCACAAATTACCCTGGGATCCACGGGCTTTTTGTTAAGCAGTGGACGTCTTGTAGACAATTTTCTTGGCCTGCTTGATCCATTGGTTAGATGGAGCCTCTTGAACATCCTTACTTGCAATGGTATCAGGGGATTTACCCGGTTGTATATCGCGAATCCCATAAATAGACCAACTGAGGGATTCCAGTGGGTCGGCAGTGTCAACACAATCATGGTAAGGAATTTATTATAAGAGTTAATTACATATAGTGTCTGTATTTCTATTTGTGTTTGTATTTAAGCTTACTAATATTTATTTATTTCAATGAAGCGCACTATACTACAATCAACTGATGACATGACGCGTAGATTCCCCGCTGATATTGACATTGATACCGATCTTAGATTCTATTATGGTATTCAGGCGCAGTGTAAACGGGAGTTTGCATTGTTGGTGTCGATTAAGCAACCAACCTGTTTTGTCCTTACACAGGCTAGAGCGAGCCATAGCAGATGCGGACCTGGAAGAGAGGAGGAGATGGAAACAATATTTGAGGAACTGGCACCTATCGATCAAGGGAATAGATCGCACAACCCCCATCGTTCAGCTGCCACCACCTGCCATGCAGACCCTGACAGTTAAGAAACCAATAAAGCATGATAATGGAGCCATGCACCGGTGATATGCCTGCTTCTACATAAGCATCGGTCAGCCCAGGGTGCACTGTCATTATGCCTTTCGAGATTCGTCTTCCTTCCTTCACCAACACCCCAGTAGATGTCAAAGTCATAGGATGAGGTATGATTGGATTCCCAAGTAGTGGCCCTTGATGATTTCTACTCTTCAAGGAACGAAGAGGTAGTACTACCTGTTGGAACTTGTATGAATTTTTCAATTGTTTTTATTAATAAAAGACAAGTGTCAAAAGTGGTTTCTCTCTATTTTCTCTATTCCACATTGGTTGGGAGCATAGTTGTTAAAGGCGCGCCTGGGCGTGCGCCCAGGCGCAAGGCACGTCAAGTCGCAGGTACTGCGCCTCGCCTAGGGTTAGGCGATGACCATCAGTAAGTCGCTCGCCTTTTGAGCCTGGGCGCCAGTCGCGCCTATCACTTGAAGCGCACTTTGTGTTTGTCAGTTTTTTCCCTCTTATTTTACTTACTGATTTAAGTGGCCCTAGCCCAAGCCATCAATAAATACCTAGATACCAGCCTTCGACGCACAATCGGCCTACCACGTAGCATCGCAGAGCTCCTTAATCTCCTTCGGTTCGCCCAGATTCTTCGCGCAGATCAGGTTAGTTCTCTGATTCAAATTTTGGAAACTTCTTCTCCTCCTTTGAATCTTCTTTTGCTTCTCCTTCTCCTTCTCATTCTCCTTCGAATTCATGTCCTCTGTTCTCTCAGCGTCGTCTCCTCTGTTGTTGCTGCTCCAGGTCAGGTGGGTCTTCGAAGCTTTTTCTCCTCCTCCTTCGAATGGCTGCTGCTGGTAGTGTTATTTAGTTATTTACTTATTTATTATGTGGTGTGTTTGTGAGTGCTATTGTTTATTTAATTGTTTATTTAGTTATTTACTTAATTGTTTGTTTAATTGCCATGCTCCAGACCAATAATCAACTTCTTCTAATCATCTTCTTCTTAGTTTTTTTTTTTTTTTTTTTTTTTCTCTTATTATTTGTTTGTTTAATTATTTATTTAGTGTATTTCTCTCATTATTTGTTTATTTAATTTATTTTTATTATTATTTGTCTATTTAATTGTTTATTTAGTTTATTTCTAATATTATTTGTTTGTTTAATTGTTTATTTAACTTATTTTATAATTGTTTGTTTAATTGTCCCTTTTGTTTATTAGTATATTATTTGTTTGTTTAATTTAGGGTTTTAAATTTAAATATAATTTTCTCTTTTTTTTTCTTTTTTTTTTTGGGCTAAGTTGTTTATTAAAACTCAAATTAAATGACAAGTGAACAATCAAAAGATAAACCACTCAAATTAAATTAGTATAATTTTCAATTGAATTTATTTGAAAATTTTATTAGTTAATTCTTCTTATTTATGGACTCACATACGATTTGTGAGTGTGTTTTATTTTTTATAATTGAAATTTATTGATAGTTTTACTTCTTGATTTTAGATTTACAATATATTAGTACTAAAATTTTATTTTTTTTATTTTTTAATACCGTGCGCCTGGCTTCGCTCAGGCTAGCGCCTCGCCTTGCACCTTGCTCCTAGGCTCCGAGACACCTTGTGCGCCTCGGTGCGCCTAGAGCCTTTAACAACTATGGTTGGGAGAAGAAGTGATGGGGAGTATAATTAAGGGCATGTGGAATATTAGGGTGTGCCCCAAGGGGTACCCACATTTTATGAAGGGGAGAGGAGATACATCCCTACTGGTTTACCACACATGCGCACTCGCCACCGCCATCCGTCCGGCTGTGCCATGTCAAGTCGAGCGTGTGATGAGGTGGCACTTATATATATTTTTTTATTGGACAAAAAATAATTTTATTCTTGAAACCGTTTCCAACGTTTTAAAAAAAAAAAAAAAAAAAAAAAAAAAAAAAAAAACATTATGAACCGTTTCCTTTGTTTTAAATTCTGAACATTTTCAAAACGTTTCAGTTTCGGGAATTAATTTAAGAAACATTTCTGTTAATTTTTGAAACATTTTGGGTCAGTATTTTGGTCTATAAATACTGACAAATACTTCAATGTTGATGGACACACTAGAACAAATTCATAAACCTTTTTTTATTATTATTAAATTGTTCTTTATTTCTGAATCTATTCCGAAACAGTAAAGTATTTTATGTTCTGTTCCGATCTCTTCTGTTCCGAAACTGTTTTCAAATAGTTTATTTTTTCACTGTTCCGATTCAATAGAACAATTTTTTCAGTACTACTTCAATTTTCGAGCAGTTTGTTCTTTTTGAGAACAGTATGTGGGGGTGTTTGATTTTCGGGACTTCTACAGTGCAAAGAATGTCCTAGACAAAGGAGAATTCTGGGTTGTTTTATCCTGGGGACGACGGGGCTGTTATACTGCTTGCACGATTCTGGGGCAGAGCCGCAAAACGTCTTAAAGAGAGCGATCTAGTCCGTGACTCAACCCAAGAAAATTCGGTAACTTCGTTCTTTATCTTAATTGTGCAGCAACAATTTTATGACGCTATTAATCTGCTGCTCCAATTTTTATTATGGTTATTTGGTCCATGAATAATTACGGTTTCCACCCATAGATCTGCGCTAAATTTTTATTTGTTCATATTCTATCCCTGGATTTTCCAGTGCTTTAAGTGTTGATTTACATGCTCAATTGCTTCATAATCCGTTGATATGCCTTTCCAGCTATTTTTTCTTATTTGATATAAATAACTCATATATAGACTAATATGCTCAGCCTTATTTTTGAGAAACAATGGTTATAGGTTGACATGTGATATTGTGTGCAAAAAAGAAAGACAGTGACATGTTGTTGATTATAGCCATTAATTTACCTTAGAGTTTTTACACTTTGCACCCCTGACATTTGATTCTCATTCGTTTGAAAAAAAAATTGGATATTTTCATATTGAATAGTTTAGCAAATATTCTATTTGTCTTATACGTTGCATATGGTTGCAACTTTCTGTTTTGATTGACAAATATATTGTGTGATGTAAGGGTATTTTTACACTTTGAACCCCTAACATTTTTAACTAAATCCTACGTGGTCCCTTTGATTTCAATTATTATTTTATGTTTATACTTTGAAATTAAAATTGGTTTACATGTCATGTGGGTTATTCAAAGTGGTCAAACGATGTAGTGCTTTTAGAAATCATGTGGGTTATTCAAAAATGGAATCTTGTGGGTTATTTTTTGGAGCCTTTTAACACTTTGCACCCCTGATTTTTGAAAGTGGGTTGTTGAAACTTGAAAGAAGTTTATCATGCGAATTGATTATAGGTTATCATGTAAATTATTTCACAAGCCTTACCTTCTGCGATGAAGTGCTTATAGTATATCATGTGAACTGTTTTAGAGCTTATTATACTAAGCTCCCTTAATGTTTGACCAATATATCAAAAATGGTCCCTATGGTTTTAATTTGGACTCATAACACCCTAAAGTTTGCAATTGTTTTAATTATGGAAATTTTTCATGAAATTATTTCTATAATATATCTCTTGATGAACAGTTTCATGATTACTATTTTCATTGACAAATTGCCCCTAGTTGGAAAAATTTTAAGAGTACTATTAGTCCCAAATAAAAGAATTTTCTTTAGAAAGTTTGATTACTGTCTTATTTTCAGACTTGGAGTTGTTTGCATATGTTCATATGTTCAAATTCCTGATCCTAAAATGCAAGTAGAACATATGAATGTATGTTTATTGGTTAAGCAGTGAATAACAAAGTATATAGATTTTATAACTTGCAAGATCATGTTATTATTGAATCTAAGGAAACTAATAATTATGAATGTAAATTTCTTTTTAAATTGAAGAATAGTGGGGGCTCAAGATCTAATAATGTGGCTGTCATTAGAATTAATGAATCAGATAAGGAATAAGAAATTGAACCTAGAAAAAGTAAACGAGCTTGTATTGCTAAGGATTATGGTTTAGATTTCTATGCATATATTTTAGAGGAGGATCCGCCCACCCTCCAAGAGGTATTGTCCTCTGTAGATGACAATTTGTGGAAAGAGGCTATAGATGATGAAATGGACTCTTTTGAGTCATATAGGACTTGGTATTTAGTAGATTTACCTCTTGGTTGTAAAACAATAGGATGTAAATGGATTCTTAAGAAGAAATTGAAACCCGATGAAACTATTGATAAATATAAGGCTTATCTTGAAACCAAAGGGTTTAGACAAAAAGAAAATGTGGATTTCTTTGTTTCTTTCTCACTTATCTCTAGAATTACTTCTATTCGTGTGATTTTTATCACTTGGTTCTATTCCTGTGAATGTTAAAAATGCTTATTAAATGGTGAATTAGAAGAAGAGATTTATATAGACCAACCTGAAGGATTTGTAATTCCTGATCAAGAAAACAAAATGTGCGAATTAGATAAATCTCTTTATGGTTTGGAATAAGCACCTAAGCAATGACATGAGAAATTTGATAATCTAGTCATTTCATATGGTTTTCAAGTGAATGAAAGTGACAAATACAACTATTACAAATCTGAAAATGTTGTTTGCACTATTATAAGTCTTTATGTGGATGACTTGTTGATTTTTTGTTCGAATATTCATGTCGTGAATTTTTTTTGAAATTTATGTTATGTGCTAATTTTGACATGAAAGATATTGGTGAAGCGAATGTGATACTTGGTATTAAAATAACTAGGTCTGAAAATGGAATTTCGTTGGATCAATTTCATTATATAGAAAAAATTCTAAAGAAATACAATTATTTTGATTGTAAACCGACATGTACTCTTTATGACCCTAGTGTAAAGATGTTCAAGAACACTAGTGATAGTGTTAGATAATCAGAGTATGCGAACATCATGGGCAGTCTACGACTTGCCACTGATTACACTAGGCCCTACATAGCTTATGTTGTGGGTTAGTATGCAGGTTTACAAGCAAACCTAGTATTGAGCTTTAACATGTTATTGAAAGGGTCATGAGGTATCTTAAAGAACTATGAACCTTGGATTACATTATCAAAAGTTTCTCCCTGTTCTAGAAAGATATAGCGATGCTGATTGGAACACCCATTTAGTTGACTCCAAGGCAACTACCTTAAAAGAACTATGAACCTTGAATTACATTATCAAAAGTTTCCTGCTGTTTTAGAAGGATATAGCGATGCTGATTGGAACACTCTTTTAGTTGACTTCAAGGCAACTAGCGACTATATTTAGCATAGCTAATTGAGTTGTTTCTTGGAAATATAAGAAACAAATTATTTTGGCTCAATCTACTATTGAGTCTGATATGTATGCACTAGCGTCAGCTAGTAAGGAAGAATGGTAGTTAAAAAGACTATTTTGTTATGCCCCTATATGGGAGAGATTGATTCCAGTTGTCATGATCTATTGCAATAGTACTGCAGGCTATTGCAAACATTAGAACCGTTATAATAACGGAAAAAGACGATAAATAAATCGCAAACACAACACTATTAGGGAGTATATCTCGACTGAAGCTGGAGGAGTGGATCATGTACAGTCTGATGATAACTTAGCTGATCCTTTAATGAAAGGACTAGCTCAAGAAAAGGTTTATAAAACCTCGAAAGGAATAGGACTCAAGCCCAAAGATTGTCGAGTCACTTGTGAGAGAAATCCAATCTATAGACTGGAGATCCCAAGAAATAGGTTCAAAGGGTAATAACAACTCATGCAGTGATATGAAGAGGATAATGCTATAATAATAATTTTGAGTTCTATTCCTTACATGTGTTGATTGAAGCATGATATCCTGAAGCGATAGAAGGTTGAGTTTTTATCAACTCTTAATGAGATCTATACTCTATTTGGAGTAGAGTACCTAGTTACAAGAGTACTCTTGATAGACTCACCTATGTGAATGTGGAAGTGTGGCCGCTTCCTATGGAATTTTGGGTAAAATTCTCTAGAGCTTTCACTATACTGGGATACACGTGCATGGCCGTAAAGCACGGGATTTTGGACTACACCCTGATAGGGTTGTATGTGTGATGTTGTTAGAGATAGAATTCAAAACTATGAGTTACTCTAGTATAATCTAAAGCATCTTCACTATGTAATGGTTCAAGTCCACAGACACCTTTACTTATGCACAATCTTATATTATTTTATACTACTCGATGAAAAATTGTTTTTAAAAATTCAAGTGGGGGATTGTTGGAATTTATATGAATTTTTTAATTGTTTTTATTAATAAAAGACAAGTGTCAAAAGTGGTTTCCCTCTATTTCCTCTATCTCACATTGGTTGAGAGAAGAAGTGATGAAGAGTATAATTAAGGGCATGTGGAATACTTGGGATGTGCCCCAAGGAGTACCCACATTTTGTGGAAGGGAGAGGAGATACATCCCTACTGGTTTACCACACACACGCACACGCCGCCGCCGTACGTACGTCCGGCCGTGCCGTGTTGAGTCAAGTCATGTTGCGCGTATGATGAGGTGGCACTTATATATATTTTTTTATTAGACAAAAAATAATTTTATTCTTGAAACCGTTTCCAACGTTGTAAAAAAAAAACATTATGAACCGTTTCCTTTGTTTTAAATTCTGAACGTTTTCAAAACGTTTCAGTTTCGGGAATTAATTTACGAAACGTTTCCGTTAATTTTTTAAACATTTTGGGTCGGTATTTTGATCTATAAATACTGACGAACACTTCAATGTTGATGGACACACTAGAACAAATTCAGAAACATTTTTTTTTTATTAAATTGTTCTTCATTTCTGAATCTATTCTAAAACAGTAAATTATTATCTGTTCTGTTCCGAATTTGTTCTGTTCCAAAATTGTTCTGAAACAGTTTATTTTTTCACTGTTCCGATTCAATAGAACAGTTTTTTTCGGTACTACTTCAATTTTTGAGCAGTTTGTTCTTTTTGAGAATAGTATGTGGGGGTGTTTGGTTTTCGGGACTTCTACAGTGCAAAGAACGTCCTAGACAAAGGAGATTTCTGGGTTGTTTTATCTTTGGGATGACGGAGCTGTTATACTGCTTGCACGATTCTTGGGCAAAGCCGCGAAACGTCTTAAAGAGAGTGACCTAGTCCGCGACTCAACCCAAGAAAATTCGGTAACTTCGTTTTTTATCTTAATTGTGCAGCAACACTACCCTCGACTGCCAAGGCCAGGAGTAGCAAGGAGAAGACACTTGCAATCAATTATTCCTAGAACTCGGTGTTTGAGGTCCTTCAACAGTCGACCATGAAAGGTTGGGGTCTTAAGAAAAAGTTCCCTAACTGCCCCAAGTGTGGCAATTAGGAAACTTCTTCTATAATGTTATTTGTATATTTGGTTTGATCTTGTTATTCATTTGTAAATTTTATATTGTAATAAACAAAGACTGTGAATAAATTCCAATGATTTTATATAATTCTAGTAATGCGTAATGAAAGTAATTTAGTTTTTTGACTTTTTAAAATTTTGACTTTTGCCTTAGTTTTTTTATTCTTTGTTCGGTGATTCATATTTTGCACATAATAAGACCTTGTGATTTGGGACATGTTAAAAAAAATTACACTTCAATCGGCCATTGATTATCAGGTTATGTGAAAGTGAAGAAATGAAAGTAATTTATTTTTCTATGTTTTCCAAATTTTAAATCATATTTTATTTTTTCTATTTTTAGTTGTGTGACCCTAATATTTTTCACGTTCAAAGATCTCATGATTTTAACATTTTGGAAAAAATCACGCATTAATCTGACTAACTGCATAATTGAAAAAAAAAAAAAAGTAATTTAATTTTTTAAGTTTTTCAAATTGCAATTCATACCTCATTTTTTCTATTTTTGGTCTGATGATGGGCATATTTTTCATGTACTGAGATCTCATTATTTGGGATATTTTGAAAGAAACCACGTGTCAATCAAACTATCCAAACTGAATTGATGTGTAACTGAAGAAATGAAAGTAGTTTAGTTTTTTAAGTTTTTTAAATTTCTACTCTTACTCATTTTTTTCTATTTCCAGTGACCTTTCTATTTTGCACATAATTAGATCTCATGATTTGATACGTTCTGGAAAAAATCATGCGTCAATCAGACCATCGGTCATCAAGGTATGCACAATTGAGGAAATAAAAGTAATGTAGTTTTCCAAAATTTTCAAATTGCAACTCATATATCATTTTATTTTATTTTATTTTTATTTTTATTTTTTTCATTTTGGTTCAGTGACCCTCATATTTTGCATGTACTGAGATCTTGTGATTGGAGTTTGCTAGAACAACCACCCGTTAATCGGACCATAGGTTGTCAAGTTATGTGTAATTGAAGAAATAAAAGTTATTTTTCAATGAAAACAACTTATTTTTGCCACTTCGGCACCTCCGATAGCACCCGATTTGTTACCAAAATATCTAAATTTTTTTACAATTATCTATTTTATAATAATCTGTAAAATCTTATTTTGGCAACTTTGATGCCCCCGATGTCAACCGATTTGTTCCCAAAATGTCAATTTTATTTTTAATACTGTTTGTTTAAAATAATAAATACTATATCTTAAAACAACGAAAATGAGTTACTGGAAGATTTTCTTAAAATGTACAAATTTGCCAAAATAAGTTAATTTTATGTGAAAACAACTTATTTTGCCCCCTTTGAACCTACAAACGGAACATGATTTGGTACCGAAAATGTCCCACGTGTTTTAGATGATTTATATTTATAAAACTCCACAATGGTTCATAAAACAATGGAAATGGATTACTAGAACATTTTTTAAAAATCTTAAAAGTATCCCAAAAAAATCTGTTGAAACAACTTATATTAGCCACATTGTACCTACCGAGATAAACCAATTTGTTACCAAAATGTACTAATTTTTTTTATAAGGATCTGTGTTTATAGTAATCCATAAGGATTATGAAAACAATAGAAATGAATTAATGGAACATTTTTGGAAAATCTTCAAAATTGCCAAAATAAAGTGTTTTTCAGCAAAAACAACTCATTTTGGCCAATTTGGATTTACCAACAGAACTTGATCTGTTACCAAAATGAACCTATTTTTTTTACATGCTCAATGTTTATAATGCTTCATAACAGTTCTAAAAATAATGAAAATGGATTACTGGGCTATTTTCTAAAAATCATCAAAGTTGCCAAAATAAGTAGTTTTTCTACATAAACAACTTATTTTGTCCACTTTGGACCTACCGAAGGAGCACAACTGTTACCAAAATGTCCAAATTTTTTTTGGCATGCTCTTTGTTTATAATATCCGTAACGGTTCCGAAACAATGGAATGGATTGTTAGGAGATTAACTATTTTCTATGTGGGCTCATATAATTTAATTAAACATTTATATTATGAGCTATCAATTGTTAGGGCTCAAAATAAGTGATCTAATTAATTGGGCTCAGGAAACTTTAAATGAGTAGGGGCTTTACAATGTATAGTGACTCATTAGACAACTAGGGTAAATGGGGCCTTAATTGACCTAATATTGAAATTATATCAAGGTTATGGTTCCCCGAGGCTAATCAGACGGCTACCCAACTCTCCCTTCCCATCTGCAAGAGAGACCCCATTGAGTAGCATCAGGTGATTAAGTCTACGGAAGAAACCAACCCCTCATTCATGTTCGTTTGTTCGTGGTCGATCGTCGCGGTATTTCCGCAGTGGTAGGCGATCGTTCATAATGGATCCAGGTATGCTCGTTTATGTGTTTATAGAACTCTTAATAATTTGGCATGTTGATCAGGGTTTATACATTCGATTGAGATCTATAAGGATGAAAACCCAACAAGTAGTATCAGAGCCTACTTCATGTTGAATCATTAGGGTTCTTAGGGTTTTCAAGTTCATGGTAGAAATTTTAGGGTTTGTGTTTTCTCTATTAAAATTTGATTCCTTGTAGAATCATGGAATAAAACATTAGGGTTATGTGTAATTTAATTTATTATTATTAAAAGCTACGAATTTGTTACGGATGTAAGGAAAGAAAAAAAAAAACCATTTTTCCAGAATTTTTGGGTGTTCTTCACTACAGAAATACAGTTCGCAATTCAGCCTCTGACCGATTCAGTCGACCGACACCCAAATATCAATCAACTAATTCATGTAGAAGGTTCTCCGTTTTGGCTTCTGACCAATTCGATCAACCAACTACGAAAAATCGGTCAACCGATTTATGCAGGGGTCACTGCTTTTGGGTTTCGATTGAATCGATCAACCAAATTCCAAGATTCGATCTACTGACTACAACAAAACGGAGACCAATTAGCCTCTGTTCAATTCAGTCAACCGAATTTTTAGGACCGATTTACCAACTAGATGCCCCAACATCGAAAACTTTAACCCGTTACATGGCATTCGATCAACGGACCATTAGGATGGTCGACTAATAAAATCTTGTATCTTGAAATAAATTAAAATAAAATAATATGTTACCAAAGTAATCTCTGTTGTGTAGTTTATTTTATTTTGGTATATTAATATGTTGATATTTATTGTTTATGCGAACAATAGCCGGCCCAAAGGAAGATTATTGTTTGGACAAATAATAAGTATTGGTGTTTGTTGATATTTGTTATTTATGCAAACAATAACCGACCCAAAGGAAGGTTATTATTTGGCCAAATATTAAACATTGATTGGACATTTATAATTTATTCAAGCAATAACCGGCTCAAATGAAGGTTATTATTTATCCAAATAATGAACATTAATTTGGTGTTTGTTATTTATGCGAACCATAACCGGCCCAAATGAAGGTTATTGTCTAACTAAATAATAGACATTAATTTGATACTGATATACGTATGATTATTATTTATGCAATCAATAATCGGACCAAAGGAAGGTTATTGATCGGTCTAATAACAAATGTACCTGTGGGAATAAATGTGTGACGATTATCAAATTTTTATGTGAATAGTAAATTGTGTTGATCCTAAGATTTTGATTGACAATTAAAGGTTGATGTTTTTAGTAGAACTAACAGTTTGATTAAAGTGCTTCATTTTATTAAGTTCCAAATGATGAAGATATGATGACAAAGATAATGAAGGATTAAGAGGTTAAAGAATTTGAAGAACCTAGGGAAAACAACTCAGGTTAAATTTCAACTCTAAATATCCCAATCAGGATCATACACGACACAAAATGATTTTATAAATATGTGTGTTTTTAATAGGATCCTAATTAGCTAAATTATTTATTCCTATGTGTAATTGAGAAATAAATATTAATAATTGATTAAAATTGAATTTAAGTATTTAGTGGAGCTAACCGAAAAAAGAAATCGGTTAAAGGAGCAAAAACGTCGATAAGAATTAATTGAAAATGAATTTAGAAGAGTGTTCTAGCATCCATAAGTCAACAAGTAAGTCGACCGGAGCATAGAAGGAAAAGCCTCTGTATCTCTCGGTCGATAGGTAGGTCGACTTGTGCTTAAGTATGAACTCTCTGTATCTATAACTTGACAAAGTGGTCGACCTGTGATAAGAAATTGAACTCTCTGAATCTTTAGGTCGACATATAGGTCGACCGATGGGTACAAAAATTTTGGCTTGGCTACATCCTGAATCGATCGGTCGACAGGTGATCTTGGTCGGTCGACTTATGGGACTGTTTTAGGATATTATGGAATTCCGGATTTTATTCTGAAAGTAGCTATTACTAGCCATTTTTTTGTTAGGATTCACGAGAAATTTTAAGGATTTAATGTTATTTAAGATATACAACACATATTATGATATCCCTATAGATATGGTTCATTAAGTTTAAATATTTCTCAATTTAATACATATAATTCTTTTTATCCTATTTAATTATGATTGGGAAATATTTGGAGGATTTAATTGAGAAGTTTAAAAGCTATAATTAAGTGATTTGAACCAGAATGAAGTCTTAATGATATAAAGGGTCTATAAGAGCAATTAAGTGTCATAATAAGTGGGAACTAGCCGTTCGAGAGCTTATTTTAATCCCATTTATATAGACCTACATTTTTCATATCTGTGAGATAGATCAAGAGTATTATACTGAGCTTTTATAAGAGAAATCATATTGAGAATTGTGTGAGCTTTTCTAAAAGTTATTCTTGAGAATTATTTGTTGTGAATCATTATTGCTACCGAATCTGAAGTGACATTAATATAATTATTCTTTCGGTGAATTCTGAGTGAGATCTTTCCAAATTATTTCCTATTTAGTATTGCTTGATCATATTTGGAATTTGATCTTTAGAAATTGTTTTATGATTTTTTATTGAAAAAATATATTCGAAACAAATTTTTTGAATCAATCTGATTACGTGTTAAATTACGTGCTACCCATTTTTGTTTAAAATTAGATTTTGAATATCTCACTTTTCTATCACTAGTTTTGGGATATTAATTGAGTTTTAATTTATCTGGGATGGTAGAAACCCCGAGTGAGAAAAATCACTTGTCAATTTTTAATTGGTGAGTTGAGTGATGGATTGAATACTGTTGGGAGTATTTAATCTACGGGTAGCTGGTGTCAGTCTCTTTCTGTAAAGAGATTGGGGTAGTAATTCTTCCTAAATTGAATTGTTTTGTGAGAATTTTGTAACGGTTCAACCCTTACCAAGTAAAAGGATATTTGGAGTGTTTGAGAGGTTTTAATTCTTTAGCCTTAGTTTAAAAAAGAATTAGGTTATTCTTGAGCCTGTAAAAAGTGGAGGTTATTCCTAAACCTGTGAAAAAGAATTTGTAAAGATTGATTCTAAGCCGAGTTTAGTGGATGCGAATCTCCGTGGGGCTCGGAGGACTGGATTAGCCAAGAGTAGCTTGGTGAACTAGGATATATCGGTGTGTACTGCATTGTTTATTTCTTTTATTTTATCTTCTGTTGTTTGGGTGTACACCTAGAGCTTATTACACTTATCCACTGCTATAAAAATAATAATTAATTTTAGAATAAAATTAATTGTTTGATTTTTGAAGTGTTATTATTTTGATAATTTTTTAATACTGCCCAATTCACCCCCCCCTCTTGGGTAGCTCACTAGGCCAACAAATTGGTCCAAAGAAAGACTTATTATTTAACATGATTTATTGTTAACATTTAATTACTGCATTGAGAGTACCACTTACAAGTTGGTGTTTTCGCCCAAAGGCTAAACATCAATGTTGTGCTAGGTATCTTGTGATGGGGCCTACCAATACAATTATTTTGTTTATGTCGTATGTGTTAAAGTTTTAATTTGACATAAACTTTTATGTTATGAGCTTATTGTTCGTCATTGTTTTCCGTTTAGTTACTGCTTGTATTGCTACTATTATTGCCAACATGTATTCTATTCTAGTGCTTAACGGCACAAACTTTAAGGATTGGAGAGAGAACATTTCAATTATTCTCAGGTGTAGGGATCTTAACTTTGCGCTATGGAAAGAACAACCTTCACCTCTCACTGAAGAAAGTTCCCCTGAGGCTAAAAGATAATCTGAGAGGTTGGACCGTTCTAATTGCATAAGTCTTATGATGATCAAACACAGCATTCCAAAAACATTCAGGGGCGGTATATCTGATGAGGTAACTTTTGAGACGTCCCTTGAGGAAATAGAAATTTGTTTTGTAAAGAACGAAGAGATAGAGACAAGTACGCTTTTACCTAATCTTATCTCGATGAAGTATAAAGGAAAAGGGAACATAAGGGTGTACATTATGAAAATGTCTAATGTCGCTTCGAAACTAAAGGCACTAAAGTTAGAGCTGTCTGAGGACTTGCTCATGTATTTAGTACTCATTTCTTTTCCTACATGGTAGCGCGTGAATACGCTGCTACTTTCACTCGTAAGTATACGAGGTCAATTTTTAGTATAAATCAGGAGAGTTAGGGTTATCGTGTTCACAGGGATTGATTTTGACCATTATTGAGTACCACGTTTGTCATGACCTAATTTTATCTAGGCGAAAATAAATGTGTTTAAAATTAATAATACTAATACTAAGTTACTTAATCTAATTAAATTAACTATATTAATACTATTATGAGATGTTTAGGAAAATTATTGCATAGAGATTAACTTTTGTTTACAAAAACGTGTTTGGTCTCGTTTTAGTTTACGTTAACGGTGTTTGACTTATCCGACAATCTTAGTTCGTAAACTCTCCTGCCACCTCTCTCGAGTGTAAGACGAGGGATATAACACGACTTCATGTCAACAAAGAAGTCCCCCTCAACATCTTAACGACCCTAGGTCACGTGAGTCTCTCCCCAACGTCATTAATTGCACACAATCCAACTCCCGACTGGGTCATTGGATCGTCGCGTTATGTTTACCCTATCGACAATATCAGTTCTAAAACTCTACCACCACATCTCCCAAGTCTAATATGGGGGAATACATAATTTCGAGTCAACGAATAAATCCCCATCAACGTCTTAACGACCCTAGGTCACATGAGTCTTGCCCCAACGTCATCGAATATCATTATGTTTACTTTAGTCCGAATCTGGGGTTACCTCTCCCGAGTTTCAAACCCCGTATTCTCGATATATCTATCTAAGCATAATAAACATAACAATATGATAAACACAATCAAAATAATGAAGAACAACTACAAACGAAACACAAACTCAACAAAACAACATTTTCATAAATATATTAATCCCTAGACAAAAACCCGTTTAGCTCATGGTCATAGCCGATTATACAATAAAAACTAAGCTAAACCTGATCAAACAACAATCCTAAGTTAAGAAATAAAATAAGGAACAAGAGAAACTTAGCCTAGTCCGAAGATTTATTGCTAAAAACGTTTCGAGATCGCTCCCCCTTCTTGGCAACGTGATCTTCTCCTTAGGATTTGAATGAGCACTCCCAAAACCTCTCTCTAAAATATACTATCCCTAATATAGCTCTAATCTCCGGAGAGAGGAAGAGGAAATGGTATAAACAGAGAAAATATCCTAAAAATATCTAAAATCTGGTGCAGAGTGACAACCTAGGCAGTGGGTATGTCGGTTCGTGATCGCCTAGGCGGTGGAATAGTAATCCATGTCTCTACATTCTGATGGCCTAGGCGGTAAAACTGCAGTAAGTTTAGGCTTGGCTCTATACTTTGACCACCGCAGCAGTGCTTTAGTCGCCACGGCGGTGGCTGCAGGTTCTGAATTTTAGCTTCTTTGCCCTTTTTTCTACCGTCTTTGATTTGATGTGATTGTGTTTTAATCTGTTTTCATCCCATTTCACCTCAAACACATGATTTATACAAAAACAAATACATAAAAATATATTAAAACGTACTAAGTATACTCGAAAACTAACAATGTTCTGATTGGAAGTAGATAGATAATTTACACCTATCACTACACAATACAGTCCGTTTACGGTGAATTATAATACTCAAAAGGATAAATGGACTCTTAATGAGCTCATATCTCACTGTGTGCAAGAAGAAAAAAGAATTAAGCGAGAAAAGACAGAAAGTGTTCACTTAGCCACTACCTCTAAGGGTAAGAAACAACAAAGAGATAAGGGTTAGGGAGCTGCAATTGGAATACAACAGTTCAAATTGCAAAAGAATCAAGATCAAGAATTTACTTGTTTCTTCAGCAAGAAAGTAGGAAATATGTAAAGGGAGTGTTCCAAGTACGCCGCATGGCATGTAAAGAATGGTATGCTTCTCACTCTAGTTTGTTCTGAGGTTAATTTATCTTCTGTACCTAGTCACACTTGTTGGGTAGATTCTGGTGCTACTACTCATCTAAGTGTGTCTATGCAGGGTTGCCTGTGGAGCCGAAAGTCAATTGATGTTGAAAGATGCATCTATGTGAGCAATGGCAAAACAGTTGTTGTGAAGGTAATAGGGACTTTTAGACTATCTTTAAAGACTGGTTACTTTTTGGATTTAAAAGAGACATATGTTGTACCGTCATTTAGACAGAATTTGGTTTCTAATTCTACTTTGGACAAATTTGGTTTTTCTTGTTCATTTGGAAATAATAACTTCAGTCTTTTTTGAGATTTAAATATTGTTGCAACTGGTTCTTTGATTAATAATCTATATTTGGATATTATTGATTCAAATTATAAAACCTTACAAACAACTACTTGTGGTACAAAACACAAATTAGCTAATGAGAATTCTTCCATACTTTGACACAAAAGTCTAGGACATATCTTTAAATAGAGAAAAGAGAGGCTTGTTTCTGACGGAATTCTTGATCCCCTTGACTCAACAAATTTCAAAATTTGTATTTAATGTGTAAAGGGAAAACAGACAAACATAAGGAATTTGGGTATCAATAGGAGTTCCGGTGTTATAGAATTAATACATACTGATATCTGTAGACCATTTCCCATGGCTTCTTGGAATAGACAATAGTATTTTATTATGTTCATAAACGACTACTCTCGTTATAGGTACCTATATTTGATTTATGAGAAGTCTAAATCCTTAGACGTATTTAAGGCTTTCAAAGCTGAAGTTGAAAATCAACTAGGCAAGAAAATTAAGGCTGTTGAATCTAACTTTGGTGGTGAATACTATGGTCGATATGATAGATCAGGGGAACAACGTCCAGAACCCTTTGCTAAATTCCTAGAGGAATGCAGAATCGTCCTACAATACACCATGTAGGGTTAACCTAGCATGAACGGTGTTGCTGAGAGACGAAACAGAACACTTAAGGACATGGTAAGAAGTATGATAAGTCATTCTTCTTTGCCAGAATCACTCTGGAGAGAAGCACTTAAATACATGGTAAGAAGTATGGGTTTTGCAATGTGTAGTGACCCATTAGGCAACTGGTAGGTGTGATCTACCTATCTATTTCCAAATCAAACTAAGTTAGTTTTTTAGCGTTTTTGTAGTATTTTATTACGTTTTAATTAATTTTTATTCTTATTGTATAAATCGGGTGTGTGGGGGTGAAAAGGTAGGAAAACGGAGTGTAAACGATCAGATCGAACTAAGAACGGTAGAAAAACAAGCATGAGGGCAAAATTATGAAAACCAATCCACCGCCTAGGCGGTGAAAATGCAGAGAGGGCCTAAATCTGCTGGAAGCTCACCTCTTAGGCGGTAAAACTATAGGATGGTCACCAAATCCACTACTATCTTCACTGTTGCGGCAATTAATGAACCAACATACCCACCGCCGCAGCGATCACCTCTGCACAGATTAGATATTTTTTTTGGATATTTTTAGGATAGTTTGCCTATTTAATCCATTCCCCTCCCTCATTTTCGGGCTTCTCTTGCATGCTACCTCTCTTAGAACATATCTAGGGTGAGATTGAGAGATTTCACTACTAGAAAAAAAATCTTTTTATCATAGTTTTTGATCCCAGACCAAACCGTGATAGTATGCAGTGTGATTAAAAATAGACTTTTTATCACAGTTAAAAACTGAGATGAAAGACTTTTTATCACAATTAAAAATCGAGACGGTAGACTTTTTATATCTTGGTTTTCAAATGTGATCAAAAGATCATATATATGTAATGAAATTAAAAAAAAAAAAAAAAAAAAAAAAAACATGATTATTTGGACATTATTTATCTCAGTTTTGTATCAAACTGAGATTATTACCCTATTTTCTATCACATTTAAAAACTGTGATAATTTGTCATATATATATTAAAAAAAAAAAAAAAAATAACCCACAATTTTATAAAAATACTACAAAAATAACTAAAAATAAATTTCGCATGCCATAAGAATTCTACGTCAACATAAAAAACACAACATTATATTTAATACAAAAATCATAAACTTGAATTTATATAAATATAAATGTCTAAAATGTAAAATTAATATCAAGTATAAAATAAATAATAATAACTAACTTATGGTGAACTAATCTACCAATGGCTCGGTCATAGAGCATCCAAATGTGAAGTTCAACTAGCTTTTACCATCAGGTGATTCAAAAATCAAGTCCTGCAGTTAAAAAAAACATTGAGTTAAAAAATACACTTGCAACTTAAAAAAACACTAGAAAAAAATAAAATTGCAGTTACAAAAACAAAATGCTTCAAAAAAAATCAGCTAAAACAATGCTATTATAATCACATTTAATAAAATTTTGCATGAACAGTAAGTGGTAGATAAGAAGAAACATCACATCATGGTTGAATGTAAAAGTTTACCAAACTCGGACAATAGGCTAGTAAGGACACCAACGATGTTCAAAACACAAGAAAAACATGAGCCAAACATATGTATTAAACTGTCTAAACACCTAAACTTAATCACGTGTTACTTCAATGTTAGGGAACATTGAAATTACTGCATGTGATTTCATAAGAATACGGAAATGTCAAAATCATTGTCCAAATTCTTGAATAAAAACAAAATGAGGGGGTGAAAAATGAATGTTGACCCTTGATTCAACACAAGACAACCACAAAAAGCACAAAAACCATTTGGATTTTATAAAATCAGCCACAGCCAGGATATAATTTATTTCTAAATTTACTTCAAAATGTTTCCAAAAATTGATGTATGATCCTTCCTTTACTGGCTCATAAATCTAATGGCAAAAGAATAGTAATTATGATAGAATAATTTATCGCACGAATAATAATTATCATAAGTATGTTTTAGAAACTACTTTCTCATAATTATCAAGGCGATTTTTGAAGTCTCGATATCCAGCTTCAAAATCCAGCCTCTAGAACACCACCAATTACCACATAATCATCCCTAGGCATAAGAAGTCAATAATTTGAGTTCACAAACATACTCTGTAGCATAAGCTGGGCTGTGTTGAATCATTGAGACGTATATTTCTTTCAATAATCTACTTATCATTGCATATTGTCTCCAAAAAAAAAAAGAATCTGTTAGGAGAAACAAAAAACCTATATCAACTATCGCTAGAGAATTATAAGAATAAATGTAAGGAACATCTGTTGAATCAAAATCATGAGTTGAATGTAACATACATACAAGGACAATTTCTCCTAACAGATTCTTATTTGAGACATTCAACAAGCAAGAATTCAACAGATGTTGTACTTCGGCAGACATTCAACAGGTAGCAACTAGAAGATATTAAACAAACATTTTAATTCAAAGAGCAACAATCCTAATCAAAATATGTAGAAGATGTTTTATTTTACATTTGATTGCAATCAATAATATCAAAACAACTCAAATTAATTAGATTTTGTAATGAAATGAACATTTTACCTCTGGGTATTCTTGATTAGCCAATTGTGCTACAAATTTATGATAAAATTGAAAAAGAAACAAACAAATTAGTAAATTTATTAACTTCATCAATGGAACTGAGAACAGAGCAGAACTGAAACCGAGAACATAGAAACAGAAATCTAGAAACATAAATTGGGAACATAATAGAATTAAGGAACAGAACTTAGCAGAATGCTTGTCCATAGCAGCAGTAATTTCAGAACATAAAATCAGGGTTACCAAATTCATTTTCGAATCAACGATAGTATATGTTAATACAACTAATCAGAGTTAGGGTTCTAGAGGAAAGACGTACTGTATTGGGAAAAATCGAGAGAGCACTTACAGGTCTCTCTCACTCGCGTTTTCGACACCAACAAGATTTCGTCTACTTCTCCAGCCTTCGATGCCTTTCCATTGTCATGCGGATGATTCGCAGTCGCAAATCGACTCGGGTCTTTCTCCACCGTCGGAGCAATACCGAGAGTTGAGATAGAGTCTCGATTGCCTTCACCTGATCGGATTTTTTTATCAATTTAGTCTGAGGAACCCTAAATCGGTGCCATTATATCAGTTCATGGCTGTTCAGTCGGGAAAGAGAAAAAACCTACAATGATGATAAATCGTGGAGTGAAGAAAATTAGGGCTAAGCATGAGGAGCCGTACCAACTATTTCATGTATAACCGTGAGCCTTAATTAGTGAGCACGGTGGCAAATCGAGTAGAGAATTGCAGTGGCCGGCGAATCGAGAGCAGCGGCGTGAGATTTTTAGGTTTTGGCTGAGGTTAGATTATGAGAGCAGGGAAAAGAGAGAAGGCAAAGATCGTAAAAGAGATATAGAGGAATGCTTCAGTTCAGATTGGAGGTAGAGATCGTGAGAGAGATAGATAGAGAGAGAGGCTTCGGTTCAGATAAGAGTAGAGAACATGAAATAGAGGCGGCTGCAAGGGCTGATGAAGGAGATGGATACGCGAGGAGCGGGAACACCAAATTAGACCAACGTTTTTTTATTTTTTCGTTTGTTTTAAGTTCATCAATGCTAAAAATTAATTAATCATGCGTATAGATAATAAGTGTGATAAAAGCTATCAACTTATTATCATGGTTTATTAAAATAGTGAGATAAAAAATATTTTTTATCACATAACAAATTTTAAGTGAGATTATATCTCATTCATATTATTACAATCACGGTTAATTTAAAAAACGAGATGAATTATATTTAATAAGCGTGATAGAAAGGCTTTTTTATTGTAGTGTTTTTAAGGGAGAGCTCACAACCCGAGGAAGAAGATGAAGGAGAAAGCGATTGTTCAACGGTTTTAGCGCCAAATCTTCGGATATCAGCTAAGTCGTTCGTTTCTTTTCTTTATTTTCTTCATTTCGGTAGTTGTTGAGTATGTTTAGTCCATTTTACATTGTATACATGGTTATGTCCATTGACTAAACATAGGTTGTTTAGGGATTAATACTATATCTGTGAATATGTTGTTTGGTTGAGTTTATGTTACGTTAGCGGTTGTTCTTCGATGTTTGATTTTGTTTATCATTCTTGTATTGTTTATATACTTAGAATGATATGTAGAGAATACGGGGTTTGACACTCGGGAGAGGTAACCCCGGATTCGGATTAGGGTAAACACAACGCAACGATCCAATAACCCGGGAGGGAGTTGGATTGTGTACAATCAATGACGTTGGGGCAAGACTCGCGTGACCTAGGGTCGTTAAGATGTTGAGGGGGACTTATTCGTTGACACGAAGTTGCGTATTCCCTCGTCTTACACTTGGGAGAGGTGGTCAGAGAGTTTACGAACTGAGATTGTCGAATGGGTCGAACGCCGTTATTGTAAACTAAACGAAATCAAACGCATTTAAGTAAATAAAGTTAATCTCTAGATAATTCATCCCTTAACTATCTCGTATTACTATAATTAGTATAAATTAAATTAGGTTATATTAGTATTAGTATTAATTAATTAAATACATTTTTATTGCCTAGATAAAATTAGGTTATGATAAACACGGTACTCGATAATAACAACAACCAATCTCTATGGACACGATACCCGATCTTAAAGATCCACTATACTAAAACTTGACCTCATATACTTGTGAGTAGTCAATACGCGAACGTGTAAAAAATGCTCGTCGTACAACAACTACGGTTAATAGGGTCTCAGTTGACCTAATATATATAGAAATTATATCAGGGTTATGGTTCCCCGAGGCTAATCAGATGGCTACTCAACTCCTGATTCCCATTTGGGAAAGAGAACCCATTGAGTAGCATCAGGTGATTAAGCATGCGGAAGAAACCAACCCCCCGTTCGTGGTCGATCGTCACAGTATTTCTACAGCGGTAAGCGGTCGTTCATAATGGATCCAAATACGCTCGTTTATGTGTTTATAGAACTTTTGATAATTTGACATATTGATTAGGATTTATAGATTCGATTGAGATCTATAGGGATGAAATCCCAACATGGATTACTGAAACATGTTTTGAAAAACATTGCCAAAATAAGTTCTTTTTAAGCGGAAACAACTTATTTTGGCCACTTTGGACTTAGCGACGGAACTCGATTTGTTAGCAAAATGTCCCATTTTTTGGGCATACTCTCCGTTTATATTACTTTGTAAGTGTTCCGAAAACAATGGAAATGGATTGTTGGAACATTTATTAAAAATCTTCAAGGAAAATTTATATTTTCGGTCCCTAAAGTTTGGGCTGGGTGCTTCTGTGGTCTCTAAGATTTCGACAGTTTCATATTTCGTCCCTCAAGTTCCATTTTCGTTTTAATCTAGTCCAACTGCAAATTTTGTAAACAAAATTGTATGAAATTCATTAGTATAGGGGGTATTTTTGTCAATTTCCTCGCATAGTTTGAGTTGAGTGTTTAAATGGCCCTAGAGGTTTCAGAGCTATTACATTTGGTCCCTCGTGTTCCAATTTAGCTTCAATTTGGTACAATCGAACATTTTATTAAAAAATTGAACGGAATACATTAGTTTGGAGATATTTTTATTATTTTCTATGTCTGTCTCTCCTTTTGCAATATAAGATGTTATTTTTCTCCAAAAATTATTCTTATATTTATATATTTCATTATTATTGAGAATGAAAAATCTTAAAAATTCAATAAAAATTCTTATATTTTTATATAAATCCCTTTTGATTTTTATAAATCTTGTATTAAAATATAAAGAATAAAAACTTGTATCCCTATATTTTAATAAAATTGAATTAGAATTTTGAAATTTTTTATATAAATCTCATTTGATTTTTAGAATTTTGAAATTTTTATATAAATCTTATTTGATTTTTATAAATATTATAAAGAATGACATTTTTTACCCATATATTTAAACAAAAGTTCAATTAAAACTTTTTAAATTTTTATAGAAACCCCTCTTGATTTTTATAAATCTTGTATTATATTTTAAAGATTTTTGTTGAATTTTCACTAAATATGGGGTCAAAATTTTCATTCTAAATAGTTATGAGATGCATGGATACAAGAACACAAAAAAAAAAAAAAAATCTTCTTGAACCAACCAAAAAAAGGGATGGACTTAGAAAATGGCAAAAATATCCCCCAAATTAATAAAATCTGTCCAATTTTCGTTACAAAATTTTCGATTGGACCAAATTGAAGCCAAATTAGAACATAAAGGACCAAATGTACCACCTCCGAAAATCTCAATATCTATTTAAAAATCTATTGAAACTTAAAATAAGTAAATTGAGTAAAATACCCTTGTACTAACAGAATTAATTCAATTTCTTTACAAAGTTTACAATTGGACTAGATTGAAATGTAAGTAAATGGTACTTGAATGAGCAAATGTGTAGCTTTGTAAAACGCATGACCACAAAAATACTCACCCCAAACTTTAGGCACCAAGAATGCAATTTCCCAACAATAATAGAAGTAAAATTGAGAGACCCTCAAATATAAAATTTCAATGGGATGGAAAACATCTAGGATTTTGTTGTTCTTTAACCCAATTTTTTTTAAAAAATAAATAGAAGAAAAGAAAAGAGGACAAAAAAGAGGCAGCCCAATATATGCAAAAACTCAACTTCCATTTCTCATCAAATGAAAACAAAAATTTGGTACAAGAATGGTAGGCATCTAAACTATGCTTCTTACATCATGCGAATTCAAGATTATGAGTAGGAGGATTCAACATTCATACGCCAAACCATGATCCTTGAGCAGTTTGGCGGTACACCCTCCATTTGGCTTTCATCTTCCACAATTTGCTCTATTAATGTGCTCACCTAAAACCCAATTTAACAATGTTAATAATCACAAGAAACTCGGAAAATATCCCCCTTAATAAATATTAAAAAAAATGGCATAATTTCCAACGAGATGGGGATATGATTGCTTCGGATATGTGCTAAATTGATTTTAGAGTGAGTAAAGAACTAGAAAACAGTTCTGCAGATGCAAAACAAAAGACCCTTAGGGTGCGTTTGGTTAAAACCCTATATTTTTGAACAAAAAAATCACTTAGTTTTCTTTTTACAGCACACATAAAAAAAAATCTCCTCTCTTCTTTACTGCATGGCTTTAATTTATTAATTTTATTTCATTCTTTTTAAAGATGGGGGCTCATCTTCAGTTTAGGTGACATTTCTACAATGATGTATTGGAGAAAAAACTAACCTGGAAGCGTTGTTTGACAGTATCAAGCAGCCTAGTAGGTTCAAGAGTGTGTTTCTGCCACCTGTTTGGATCCCAAAGCACTGTACTATTGAAGGCAAACCCAGCCATGTCAGCAGGGAACCTTCTCCTCGACTCATCCGTATGCCATCCAATAATGCTTGTCCCATCACATATCGGCCCCTCAACTATTATCTCGTTTTTCCTTCCCCTTAGTTTCACGACTGTCCATGTACCAAACCGCCTAAAAAATGCATGCAAAAAATATAAGGTCTCTCAGCTTATAAGCTACAAGCAGATTGAAGTTTCATATAATGTATATATTTTTTCTGAATATTTCTAGATAATTTATGCATATTGATTGCACTTGATATATAAAAAAGATACAAAAAAATAGTATGATTTATAAGGGTCAATATGTCAAATTATGGGGAAAATTTCTAATAGTAAAAGATTACAGCTCTAGCATTACAACTTAATATCAACAAAATACAAATCTAAATCTATTTTCACTAAATAATTTGGAATATTTTGTCATTTTAAATAATTATTGAAAACAAAATAAAAATTGTAGCGAGAAATCACTAAGTTTCAGGAAAGTCAATTCCGTAACATGTCATTTTCAGCCTGCTTTTCCCATTACAGGTGAGAGAGATCGAGAAATAAATTTCAAAAACACTATACATAGAGAAATAATGCTAATTTGGAAAAAACTTTTCAAATGTGTTAATTCTTCTATAAAGGAAAACAAGTGTTAATTCTTTTGGGACATATCGGGAAAGAAATGTGCAATAACTTTATAGGTAAGGTAGAAAACCGTCATCAAAAGGATAGAACAAGCCCCATACCCGAAAACCTACTTCCACGAGGATCAAACCTTATTGAGGATTAGGCAAACACTCCCTTTTCCTAGAACACAAAATTCCCCATACCCGAAAACCTACTTCCATGAGGATCAAACCTTATTGAGGATTAGGCAAACACTCCCTTTCCCTAGAACACAAAATTCTAAGTCTTAGCTTTTCTCTAAGGCATTGTTTGGCTGTAGGGAACTGGAATGAGAAATGCCCGCATGTAAACATTCAAATTTTTGTATGCTTTCATATCCAATCCCAATTCTGAGCTCCAATTCCATAAAACAAACACAACCTAAGAGGTCAAACCATTGTTCGGGTAAGATTAATGAATATGAACAGAATTCCCAATGTTATCAGATGTGTCTATGTCTAGTCTTTTGAAAGAGATTGATAATATCATCATATAATTCCACGGCACAAAAACAAACTTATTTTCAACATTTTCCTTGTAATTGCCTTTTTTAAACGATGTAATCGAGGTCCCAATCCTTCATAAACTAAATCCATGAACACATTTATCTTTTATCCTTCAATGATTTAGATTTTATTCTTCTACATTTCATCTGTCTAACAGTGAAAAAAAAGAAGAGAGAAAAACGATATTTCTGAGAATATATGTATTTATTGAGAGAGAGACAGAGAGAGAGAGAGAGCGGAAAAAGCATTGTACCTGATCTGCCTCATATGTTCAAAGAGATCAACCGAATAGACATTATCTTCATCCGCAAAGTAAACTATCCCATCAATACGGTGCTTTTCAATGTGAGACAAAGCTGCGTTTCTTTGGAACACTTTTCTATCTTCAACATCTGTCAAATTTTCCTTACACACGAGATGCCTGTACATAATTCCGGTTTTCCTCAGCAAATCTGCTGTTTCCACTGTCTGAGAGGTCATATCCACCACAATCCACAGCAAAGGAGGTTGAACCAATCGCAACGTCTGAGCCAAACGGTTCAAATAATAGGCCTGAAACGGACTCCAATATGTCGGCGTCACAATAATTAAAAGCTTAAAAAACACCAAATACTCATCAAGTGATTGAGAGACGTCGGTATTAGTAGAATTTCCATTCGCTAGTCCTTCATTCAGAAGCTGTGTACCGTTTTTTAAGGCCACTTTTTCCAATACATGTGTGGAGTTTCGAGGCAAATCATCGTGAATTTGAACTTGATTGACCACCGGGAAGGTGAAGGATTGGTTTTTGGACACAAGGTTAATGGACCTGGTAGAAGCAAATGGGGTGAATCCAACAAAAACCCCAACCACGAAACATATAAAGAAATGGAAAATAGCCCTCCTCCAAACATGTCCCTTTGCTTTTGCCCTTTCTAAAGGTCGCGAATATCTTTGCGAGAAGAGACCGAGTACAAAAGCTTGAGCTTTGTACAATGCGTAATCCAATGAGAACAACCCACCAGAGGGTGGGTAGTTTTGGTTACTTGAAGAAGACTTGGACAAAGGAGAAGCAACTGCAATGGCTTCCCCATTTAGTAATGTTCCAGGCCGAGGCACTGGAGATAAAGTCCGTCTGATAGAAGCCATAAAAACAAATTTACCACTATCTGATCTAAACCTTCTCTAAAGTCAAATATTGATCAAAACATGAGATCAACAATCACTTGTAAGACTATTTTATCTCGTTATTCTCTTCCAATCGCAAATCAACATGTGTCAATGCCAAAGAATGTATTTGTTTCCTCTTCAACGGGGAGAAACTTGTAAATTCAACTACTGACACATTGCACTACAATGAATACAGCACAAATAACTCATTCCCAAGATCATTCATGAGGTGTTCTCCTATGAAGCTTCAGTCCAATTCAATCCAATCCACTTTCATGAGCATGAAATTGCCTACTTTCTTTCACACACACAAAAAAAAAAAAAAAAAAAAATCCAAAGAAAGAATCTCTTCAAAGCAAAATCGATGAGCTTAATCTATCAATCTTAACAATTTCATTAACTAAGGCCGTGTGACGAAGTCCTTGATCCACAGCGAAAAGTAAAACACACTTTGCAACAATCAGAACAAGCTCAAGAAATGAGTCTCAAACAAACCAATCAAAACCAAAGGCTCCACAAAAAGAAACGCTACAACTTTCCACTTCAGACCTCAACATAATACTGGCATTTCGAGCTTAAATAGTGAAAACCGGGACTAATAAAAAATGGATTACCGCATTTTTGTCCAGCTAGAGAGAGAGATCTTAAATATCTTGAACCAATTCGAACGAAAACGAAAGAGAACGAGCTATCTTCAATTCATTTGGCTCGGCAATGGCTATGAACAATATGCTATCGGAGAGCCGAGAGAGTGGTCCAGCTCTATGTAGTGTTGCGAATCTCCGTGTGCTGAAGAAGAGACCATCAAGTTTGTACAGATGAAGAGAGAGAGAGAGGGGGAGAGAGAGGAGAGAGAAACAAATAAAGCTTCCTGTAGAATTGGATTATAAATAGTAAGAAAATGACCCAATTTAAGTCAAAAATTTATAGTCCATTAATGTGGATACAAATTACTTGAATTGGTGTTGTGGGTCTCTTGATTCGAATTAGAGATTTGTGAACGCCCATTTTTCTATGCTTTAAATTGATAGTTCACCACAATCACCATAGGAAAGAAATATTTACAATTTAATGATTTTTATATACTAATAAATATTAATATATTTGAAAAATAAATTTAAAATACAGTATTTTAAAACCACGGCTAACTATTTTTATAACGTGATGATAATCACCGTGATTAGATTTAAAAATATATAACAAAAACTATCTATAATCAATTTCGCCTATATATATAGAAATAAAGATATCTATATAAAATTTTCATCATTTTTGAATAAAAATCATTTATCCTTAAGGAGAAATTGAATGTTATGTATTATCAAAGTTTATATAAAATCACGTATACTGATTATGAATTTGCGAAATAAATGAAAAATGAATGGTAAATGTAAAATTTTAGAACTTGCTTTAGCTGATAAAAAAAATTAGGACAAATTCAATTGTATGTGTATCCCGACTATTCAAAATACAAAGGTTATGAGACAAATATTTCACCAACACAAATGCAGGTTATAAATAAAGAAATTTTAAGAAAGCAAATGTTTGACAAATTTTAAGAATACTAGTAGAATGGTAGTCTCATATTTTTAGAATTCTTTGAGATGATCTTATTTAAGTGTGTGTGTTGATGTCCACAAAAACTATATTTATTTTGACTTTATTCTTATGTTATGAGTTCTATATTTTTCCATGGAAACAAAATTATGGCACATTGTATTCTTAATAATTTCTAGTAAATACTAAGCATCTCCTTCTCTTTATTTGTCAGTTATAATCATTATTTCTTAACTTATTGATGAAATTATATGTTTATTGGATATATTAAAGGGACGGTTACTTGGGTCTCTTACGTATCAAAACTACAAAAATTTCTAGTGTTTATCTAGTGAACATTACGAATGTTTTGCAAAAAGTGGATATATTTGTTCTAATTTAAAAGTTGGAATTTTAGATTTTCAAAATGACGTCTCAATTGTAATTTTTGCATGAAAAAAATACATATTGAATTCAGCACGTGAAGTTATTTTGATATTTGAAATTAGTCGTTCTTTAAAGAATTTCTAGAATTAATGTTATTTGAGCTTTTGTTCAATTTGAAAGGGCTATAATTACAATTAACAACAAGTTTAGATTTTTGACGCAATATTGAAATTACTCAAAATAATTTACAAAATAAAAAAAAAAAAAAAAATAATTAATATTAAATCTTGATTTTTGACAAAGAAAATAAAATTAATTCGAAAAATAAAAATCTAAGAATATAAATAAAAATGGTCATTAATAAACTGCATTTGTTCAATATAACATGGCTTGGAATTGTAAAAAATTATTGTCATTACACGTAGCACCTAATCACTCCTCCCCACCCCTTATCGCCATTTTCAAATGTTAGAAAAGCGAGATTGAAAGGACAAGTTCGGAAAATCCTCCCCTTAACGCATACCCAAGATTCAACCCTAGGGCTTCCTTCGATCAAAACCCTACCCTCCTGCCTCCCAAAAATCACCCTTTACTCTTCTGCGATTGTTTCCACTACACGAAGCATGGTGATAAAGAAGCCGAACACGAGCGATGGTCCTATAGTATTGGTCAAAATAGCTTAAGACAATTATTGTGTTAAACCTTGCGTTTGATTAGTCATTATCAACTGGCTATGCTTAAAGATGTTTGAGAATAAACCGTTTTTCTGTATCATGCTTTAGGTTTTCAAGTTTTTTCAAATTTTCTGTCGATACCTTTTATACGATATCACACCTCGTCTTGGAAAAGAATATTTTGCTTTCGTAATGCGATTGGACTACCCAAATAACCTGAAACATTTTGATTTTGCAGTTTAGCTAACAAATAATGCAATATATATGTTATGCAAAATTTATCGATTCTTGAAGTTTAAATCAACAGTCACATATATCTTTGTACAATTTTGAATATCCATTTGTTTTGATAAAAGTACATGTTGATTCTTCGCTATAATTTTTAACAACGTTGATCGATACTAATATTGTTTGGTAGGAGGAAAATATGAAATCACAATAGTATATATTAATTGTTCAATCTTGTTGAGTTCAACATTATCGTTTAATTTGAACTATATCTTGAATTCAACACACTAAGTTATGTTATTCTGCACACAACATTATGTTATGTTGAATTCAACACATTCCTTACAACTGATATATGTTAGAGTAAAATTAAATATATGGGCTTATATATTAAATAAATGTGAATTATAGACTATCAAATAAAGTTAGGTCAATTAAAGTGATCAATTTAAATTTTGGGATCTTAATTAATGTATTATAAAGTGTGAGCATTAATGTGTAGAGACAAGCGTAATTTCTATTTTTATGATAGGTTAAAATAGAAAATACGAAAATACGAACATACGTGATTGTTTACGAACAAATGCAATTGTTTACGAACAGACACAATTGTTTACGAACATATACGATTATTTATAAATAGGGGTCGTGGTCCCCAGACCATACAAGGTTTTTATATTCTTCTAATCCCTATTTTCAGAGAGAAATTTAGATAGAAAACAAGTATAGATCTAGAAGATTATAAAGACTCAGATTCGGATATTTCAACTTTCTTGTTATGGATTTAGGTACACTTCCGCAAATTCAGTATTTTTATTCTTGATGATTTAATATGAATGTTCATGTTTGTGCGATGGTTTTCACATAATGAATTTAGTCCTACATGTGGTATCAGAGCTTCTTCCATGTTGAATTATTGAGAATAAGTTTGATAGAGATTTTTCATATTAGGACTGAAAATATTTTTTCCGTAAAGTCTAATATTTCTAGAAAAAAAAATTATATAGAAAAATTCTACATTTCATCATGAGTCAAACGATATAAATTTTATAAAATTTGGACTTGTGCTTGAATTTATATGATTTTTCAAAGTTATAGAAAATCGTAGAATTCGGGCTACTGATTGAAATGTTTTGGTTTTCTGGTTTACTGAAGAAGACGAACTAAATGACGTCGTTTCATTTTAACTAATTCAGACGGTGCATATAGTGTTGTATTTATTTACATGCATCTATTTAGAAACGTTGTGTTTAGTTCGGTGGCGTCTTTGGCTAAGTTTTGCGCCGCTTAGCGCAGTAGGTCCGGTGGTCGAATCTTGGCCGAGAACTTTACTCTTGTTTTATTTTCCTTGTGTTTAAAAAAAAAAACACTTGCCTTGGATTCGAACCTCAGACATCCGGTGACATGACAGTACTCAACCACTACTAAGACAATGCCAACACAATGATTATTTTGTCAGCATATATATATATATATATATATATATATATATGTTGACGTTACAGTGCATTTATGCAATTTTAAATTCAAATATTGGTGTTTAAATATATATATTTTTAGATAAATTAACTGAAACAACATATTACCAAAGTGACATCTCTTGTGAAAATTAATTTTATTTGAAATATAAAAAGATTATGTGTATGTAACTTATGTGTATATTAATTGGCCCAAAGAAAAATTAATATTTTAAAGAATTCCATGCACACCTGTGGTAATAAATGCGTGATGATTATTTGGTTTTACATATGAATAATGAATTGGCCCAAAGGAAGATTTATTATTCCATATGTTCTTATTATCAGTGTTTGATTACTACACCAAGATATCACTTACAAGTTAATATTTTTATCCAAAGATAAAATATTAATAGAGTGTCTGATATCTTGAAATGGGGTTTGTCTTTATTTGAATTTATTTTTGTTTTAAAACTTATGTGAGCTTGTTTTGTTTGTTTATTATTTTCTGATTCAGCTATTAGTTTTGTTTCTAACATTACTGCCAGCATTAATTTTATTTCTATGCTAAATGGTACAAACTTCAAATCATAACACGATAACCTCCAAATAGTTCTCGGTGTCATCGATCTAGATCTTGCGGTAAGGGTTCCTTCTCCTACACCTCTTACTGATAAAAGTTCATCTGATGAAAAAAGGGACATTGAAAGGTGGGAGAAGTCAAATCGCAGGTGTTTGATGATCATTAAGAAGGACATTTGATAGGTGTGATCTACCTACATATTTCAAAACCGATTTTGTTAGTTTTAGAGTATTTTTGTAGCGTTTTTATTATGTTTGAATTAGTTTTTATTCTTTTTATGTAAATAAGGTGTATGGATAAAAAATATAGGAAACTGGAGCGTAAACAATGAGATCGAACAAAGTACGGTCGAAGAACGGTGGAAAAACGAGTAAGGCAGCAATATTCTAAAAGAAGCCCATCGCCGCAGCGTCCAGACCTCTGCTGTGACGGTGAAAATGTAGAGAATGACTTATCCTTGCTGAACATCCATCGCCGCAGCGCGAGATCACCGCAGCGGCGCTGGAGATGCAAGATGTCAACCTAATTCATCGCCTTCTTCACCGTCGAGGCGATCAGCTAACTGACCTATTCAATGCCGCGGTGGTGGCCTCTGCAGAAGATTAGATATATTTTTAGATATTTTGCCTATTTAAACCCCTCTCTTCTCCATTCCTCTTTCTCTCTCCGGCCATTAGAGCCCTTAGGGCTTAGTTTATAGTAGAGAGAGAGAGAGAGAGAGAGAGAGAGAGAGAGAGAGAGAGAGAGTATGGGGAGTGCTCAAACAAATCCGAAGGAGAAGATTACCACACGAAGAAGGAGAATCGATCGGTGGACGGTTTTAGAGGCTAATCTTCAGATATCGGCTAAATTTATCCGTTTTTCCTTTTATTTCTTAACTTCGATATTTGTTTGAGCATGTTTAGCTTTGTTTCAATTGTATAAATGGCTATGACCATAGGAAAAATGTGGATTATGTATGGGATTAATATTGTTTATAAAAACGCAGTTTTGTTTGAGTTGTGTTTCTTTAGTGATTGTTCTTCGCTATTTTGATTGTGTGTGCCGTATTGTTTGTGGGCAATCGATGACGTTAGGGCAAGACTCACGCGACTTAGGATCGTTAAGACGTTGAGAGGGATTTTTTCAGTGACTCGAAGTCATGTATTTCTCTGTCTTACACTTGGGAGAGGTGGCGGTGGAGTTTTTGAACTGAGATTATCGATAGGGTAAACACGACACGACGATCCAATAACCCGGGAGGGAGTTGGATTTAGTGAAATCAATGACGTTGGGGTGAGACTCACGTGACCTAGGGGCGTTAAGATATTGAGAGGGACTTCTTCGTTGACAAAAAGTTGTGTTATATCACTCGTCTTATACTCGGTAGAGGTGGCGGGGGAGTTTACGAACTGAGATTATCGAATAGGTCGAACACCATTATTGTAAACTTAACGAAATCAAACGCTTTTAATTAAATAAAGTTAATCCCTAGATAATCCATCCCATAACTATCTCGTATTAGTATAATTAATATAAATTAAATTAGGTTATATTATTATTTGTAGTAATTAATTAAATACATTTGTTCTTAACCTAGATAAAGCTAGGTCATGATAATCGCGGTACTCGATAATAACATGAACACCAATCCCTGTGGACATGATACCCGATCTAAAACGAGCACACTATACTAAAACTTTGACCTCGTACACTTGCGAGTAGTCAATACACGAGCGTGTAACAAATGCTTGCCGTACAAGTTTTTGGCGCCATTACCGAGGATTGATTGTTAGTTGAATTCAGTTTTCGACAATCGTCACCAAGTTTTTGGCGCCGTTGCCGGGGATTGTGTTTTTTTCTTTGTCATTGATATGGTGAGTAAATGACCAAAATACTTTAGGAATTTCTTTTGTATATAATTTTTATTTTGTAGTTTTGTTTTTATTTCTTATGTAGGGTACTTGGAGATGTTAGATCGCCAAGTATTGATACAGTCCTTTTAATGGGATTCCGAGCCATTTTATGGTGCGTGGCCACGCACATAAGTTAGTGAGACGTGTCGTTGAAAGATCGAGCCGAACAAAGCAAAACCTTGCCAAGCTTGAGGGCATTTAGAATATGTCGGGCCGATGACATTAAACCATGAGCTTTTAGGAAGGCAACCCAAGGTCAAAAATAAATTAAATCCATCTTATCCGACTTTATTCAGAGGCAAGATTCTCTCGCCTCCCAGGTACGTGTTCTAAACCCCCTTCGTCAGCATGCTTTAATTTCCTATATGTTGAGAATGATGATTGGGTTCGCTGAGGACACTATCCATTTTGAGTATAGCGGTGATGTGTAGGATATTATTATGTGGTATTGTTTTCCTATGTGCATGTTTGTTTAGGTTAGAATGTGTTTTTGTTTTTTGTTGTTGCATGTATGCTGAGTTTTGCGTTCATCTGGGCCGTTACCCGATGATGATACTACCCCTTGGTTGTTTTCGAGGACAAGGGTAATACCCATGCATGTGTGTTCTGTGTACTTGATAATGTGTTTTGGTGAAAATTATTTTAGATCCTAATTCGCACGAGCACATAGACTCAATGTATCTCTATTCAATTGATTTGAGAACAATTATCGATTAGCCAAACTCATGAAAAATTAAGGATTCTAGAACATGATTGAGGGGAAGCTTGAGGCGAAATCCTAGGGGAGGTAGTTAAGGAGACGTGATTTAGGCATTTGTTTTGTCTCTTAAGCCTTTTTAAGCCTACCTTGTAACATGTTTATCCCTCGGTATCCTGTCGAAGCCTTAAAACTTTTTCAATTTTGAACACATAAACAAATACCCTGGCCAATTGATCTTTTTCCAAACCTTTATCGCTTAACCGAAGGCCTAAATTTGAGTGAATCAAGCTAGCAGTTGCAAATGCTTCTTGATGTAAGCGGTTGGGTTTAGGGGGAACTTCGAATTAGTTCGGTATTTGAGTACTCACTAGTCATTTTTCTTTCGTTTTAGCCACACCCGTGAAATAATACTAATCGAATAAATTTGGGGGGGGGGGGTGTGGTTTGTAAAAAAAAAAAAAAAAAAAAGATTTACGTTTCTTTTGTCGAGTGAGTACGTCGGTCCAAAATGTTTGTTTATAATTGTTTATAATTTATCTATGAGGGTTTGAGAGTGAATGTGCCAAGCGTTGAGCCTTGAATAATGTTAAGTTAACAACGTTAACCCGTTTTCTATTTTGAAATACCCTTGGCCAAATGTACCAAAATCGAACCAAGTACCAAGTCCTTCTGATCTCTATGAAGTTCTAAGTCTATATTAGTGGAGAGTGGACCCCAATCAGACTTATGGAAATCCTAGTCCAATACGGTCTAAGTCATGAGTTTAGTTGGTGGATGATCCAATCCGATCGTTGTATAGTTATATTATTGAGTCTCGCACAAACACGTTTACAGGATCTAAAATGGCGTTCACCATTATTGCATCTCAAAATTTTAGAGCACCACACGATGTGTTTTACCACCTGAACTCGATATGACTGGCGGTTGTTGAAGGGAAATGCCTTGGCCATTAGAAGAATTTAAAACTCATATGTCGTTATGTTTAGATTGTTTAGGTTGTTTCTTATTTAATTTCGTTGTGTTTTTCATTTTCATGTGTGTGTTTTGCTCGAGGACTAACACACTTCTAAGTTTGGGGGTATTTTATAGGTGTGATCTACCTACATATTTTCAAACTGGTTTTGTTAGTTTTGGAGTATTGTTATAGCGTTTTTAATACGTTTTTATTTTTTTTTGTATAAATCAGGTGTATGAGGCAAAAAGATAGAAAACTGGAGCATAAACGATGAGATCGAACCAAAAACGGTTGAAGGATAGTGGAAAAATGAGCAAGGTGACAATATTATGAAAGAAGCCAACCGTTACGGCGGTAAAAATGCAGAGAATGACTTATCCTTGCAGAACATCCGCCCCCGCGGTGTGAGACAACCATCGCAGCGCTGGAGATGCAGGATGTCAACCTAATCCACCGCCTTCTTCACCGCTGAGGCGATCAGCTAACTAACCTCTATAGCAGATTAGATATTTTTTTTTAGATATTTTGTCAATTTAAACCCCTATCCTCTCCCTTCCTCTTCCTCTTTCCGGCCATTAGAGCCCTTAGGTCTTAGCTTATAGGAGAGAGAGAGAGAAAGTATGGGGAGAGCTCAAACAAATCCGAAGGAGAAGATTACCACACGGAGAAGGAGAATTGATCGGTGGATGGTTTTAGTGGCTAATCTTCGGATATCGGCCAAGTTTATTCATTTTTCCTTTTATTTCTTAACTTTGATATTTGTTTGAACATGTTTAGCTTTGTTTCAATTGTATAAATGGCTATGACCATAGGAAAATTGTGGATTATGTATGGGATTAATATTGTTTATAAAAACGCAGTTTTGTTTGAGTTGTGTTTCTTTAGTGATTGTTCTTCGCTATTTTGATTGTGTGTGCCATATTGTTTGTGGGCAATCGCTGACGTTAGGGCAAGACTCACGTGACTTAGGATCGTTAAGACGTTGAGAGAGATTTTTTCGTTGACTCGAAGTCATGTATTCCCTCGTCTTATACTCGGGAGAGGTGGCGGTGGAGTTTTCGAACTGAGATTGTCGATAGTGTAAACACAACGTGACGATCCAATAACCCGGGAGGGAGTTGGATTTAGTGAAATCAATGACGTTGGGGTGAGACTCACGTGACCTAGGGGCGTTAAGATGTTGAGGAGGATTTCTTCATTGACACAAACTTGCGTTATATCTCTCGTCTTACACTCGGTAGAGGTGGCGGGGGAGTTTACGAACTGAGATTATCGAATTGGTCGAACACTATTATTGTAAACTAAACGAAATCAAATGCGTTTAATTAAATAAAGTTAATCCCTAGATAATCCATCCCATAACTATCTCCTATTAGTATAATTAATATAAATTAAATTAGGTTATATTATTATTTGTAGTAATTAATTAAATACATTTGTTTTTAACCTAGATAAAGTTAGGTAATGATAATCGTGGTACTCGATAATAATGCGAACACCAATCCCTGTAGACACGATACCCGATCTAAAACGAGCACACTATACTAAAACTTTGACCTCGTACACTTGCGAGTAGTCAATACACGAGCGTGTAACAAATGCTTGCCGTACAAGTTTTTGGCGCCATTACCGAGGATTGGTTGTTAGTTGAATTCAATTTTCGGCAATCGTCATCAAGTTTTTGGTGCCGTTGCCGGGGATTGTGTTTTTTTCATTGTCATTGATATTGTGAGTAATTGACCAATTTTACTTTAGGCATTTCTTTTGTATATAATTTTTATTTTGTAGTTTTGTTTTTATTTCTTATGTAGGGTACTTGGAAATGTTAGATCGCCAAGTATTGATGCAGTCTTTTTAATGGGATTCCGAGGCATTTTATGGTGCGTGGCCACGCACATAAGTTAGTGAGACGTGTCGTTGAAAGATCGAGCCGAACAAAGCAAAACCTTGCCAAGCTTGAGGGAATTTTGAATATGTCGATCCGATGACATTAAACTACGGGCTTCTTGAGAGGCAACCCAAGGTAAAAAATAAATTAAATCCATCTCATCCGACTTTATTTAGAGGCAAGATTCTCTCGCCTCCCAGGTACGTGGTCTAAACCCCCTTCGTCAACATGCTTTAATTTCCTATATATTGGGAATGATGATTGGGTTCGCTGAGGACACTGTCCATTTTGAGTTTGGCGGTGATGTGTAGAATGTTATTATGTGTTATTGTTTTCCTATGTGCTTGTTTGTTTAGGTTAGAATGTGTTTTTGTTTTTTGTTGTTGTATGCATGCTGAGTTTCGCGTTCATCTGGGCCGTTACCCGATGATGATACTACCTCTTGGTTGTTTTCGAGGACAAGGGTAATACCCATGCATGTGTGTTCTGTGTACTTGATAATGCGTTTTGGTGAAAATTATTGTAGATCCTAATTTGCAGGAGCACATAGACTCAATGTATTTCTATTCAATTGATTTGAGAACAATTATCGATTAGCTAAACTCATGACAAATTAAGGATTCTAGAACCTGATTGAGGGGAAGCTTGAGGTGAAATCCTAGGCGACGTAGTTCAGGAGACGTGATTTAGGCATTTGTTTTATCGCTTAAGCCCTTTTAAACCTACCTTGTAACATGTTTATCCGTCGGTATCCTATCGAAGCCTTAAACCTTTTCAATTCTTAACATATAAACAAATACCCTGGCCAATTAATCTTTTTCCAAACCTTTATCGCTTAACCGAAGGCGCAAATTTGAGTGAATCAAGCTAGCAGTTGCAAATACTTGTTGATGTGAGCGGTTTGGTTTAGGGAGAACTTCGGATTGGTTCGGTATTTGAATACTCACTAGTCATTTTTCTTTCATTTTAACCACACCAGTGAAATAATACTAATTGAATAAGTTTGGGGGTGTGGTTTGTAAAAAAAAAAAAAAAAAAAAAAAAAAAAAGAATTACGTTTCTTTTGTCAAGTGAGTACGTCGGTCCAAAATGTTTTTTTATAATTTATCTATGGGGGTTTGAGAGTGAATGTGCCAAGCGTTGAGCCTTGAGTAACGTTAAGTTAACAACGTTAACCTGTTTTCTATTCCGAAATACCCTTGGCCAAATGTATCAAAACTGAACCAAGTTTTTCTGATCTCTATGAAGTTCTAAGCCTATATTAGTGGAGAGTGGACCCCAATCAGGCTTATGAAAATCCTAGTCCATTACGGTCTAAGTCATGAGTTTAGTTGGTGGATGATCCAATCTGATCGTTGTATAGTTATATTATTGAGTGATGCACAAACACGTTTACAGGATCTAGAATGGCATTCACCGTTATTGCATGTCAAAATTTTAGAGCACCACATGATGTGTTTTACTGCCTGAACTCGATATGCCTGGCGGTTGTTGACGGAAAATGACTTGGCCGTTAGAAGAATTTAAAACTCATATGTCGTTATGTTTAGATTGTTTAGGTTGTTTGTTATTTAATTTCATTGTGTTTTTCATTTTCATGTGTGTGTTTTGCTCGAGGACTAGCAAACTTCTAAGTTTGGGGGTATTTGATAGGTGTGATCTACCTACATATTTCCAAACCGATTTTGTTAGTTTTAGAGTATTTTTATAGCGTTTTTATTATGTTTTAATTAGTTTTTATTCTTTTTTATAAAAATTTGGTGTATGAGGCAAAAAGATAGGAAACTGGAGTGTAAACGATGAGACCGAACCAATAACGGTTAAAGAATGGTGAGAAAACGTGCAACGCGACAATGATATGAAAGAAGCCAATAGCCGCGGCGGTGAAATTACAGAGAATGACTTATCCTTGTAGAACATCCTCTGCCGCGGTACGAGACCACCACCGTGGCGCTGGAGATGCAGGATGTCAACCTAATCTATCGTCTTCTTCACCGCCGAGTCGATCAGCCAACTGACCTATTCACCTGCGCGGCAATGGCCTCTGCAGCAGATTAGATATTTGTTTTTAGATATTTAGCCAATTTAAACCCCTATCCTCTCCTTTCCTCTTCCTCTCTCCGGCCATTAGAGCCCTTAGGGCTTAGTTTATAGGAGAGAGAGATGGAAAGTATGGGGAGTGCTCAAACAAATCCGAAGGAGAAGATTACCACACGGAGAAGGAGAATCGATCGGTGGATGGTTTTAGAGGCTAATCTTCGGATGTCGGCTAAGTTTATCCGTTTTTCCTTTTATTTCTTAACTTTAATATTTGTTTTAGCATGTTTAGCTTTGATTCAATTGTATAAATGGCTATGATCATAGGAAAAATGTGAATTACGTATGGGATTAATATTGTTTATAAAAACGCAGTTTTGTTTGAGTTGTGTTTCTTTCGTGATTGTTCTTCGCTATTTTGATTGTGTGTGGCATATTGTTTGTGGGCAATCGATGATGTTATAGCAAGACTCACGTGACTTAGGATCGTTAAGACGTTGAGAGGGATTTCTTCGTTAACTCGAAGTCATGTATTCTCCCGTCTTACACTTGGGAGAGGTGGCGGTGGAGTTTTCGAACTGAGATTATGGATAGGGTAAACACAACGCGACGGTCCAATAACCCGGGAGAGAGTTGGATTTAGTGAAGTCAATGACGTTGGGGTGAGACTCATGTGACCTAGATTCGATCAGACGTTGAGGGGGACTTCTTCGTTGACACGAAATTGTGTTATATCCCACGTCTTACACTCGGTAGAGGTGGCGGGGGAGTTTACGAACTGAGATTATCGAATAGGTCGAACACCATTATTGTAAACTAAACGAAATGAAACACGTTTAAGTAAATAAAATTAATCCCTAGATAATCCATCCCATAACTATCTCCTTTTAGTATAATTAGTATAAATTAAATTAGGTTATATTGTTATTTGTAGTAATTAATTAAATACATCTACTTTTAGCCTAGATAAAGTTAGGTCATGACAATCGCGGTACTCGATAATAACGCGAACACCAATCCCTGTGGACACGATGCCCGATCTTAAATGAGCACACTATACTAAAACTTTGACCTTGTACACTTGCGAGTAGTCAATACACGAGCGTGTAACAAATACTTGCCGTACAAGTTTTTGGCGCCATTGCCGAGGATTGGTTGTTAGTCGAATTCAGTTTTCGGCAATCGCCACCAAGTTTTTTGGCGCCGTTGCTGGGGATTGTGTTTTTTTCGTTGTGATTTATATTGTGAGTAAATGACCGATTTTACTTTAGGCATTTCTTTTGTATATAATTTTTATTTTGTAGTTTTGTTTTTATTTCTTATGCAGGGTACTTGGAGATGTTAGATCGCCAAGTATTGATGCAGTCCTTTTAATGGGATTCCGAGCCGTTTTATGGTGCGTGGCCAAGCTCATAAGCTAGTGAGACGTGTCGTTGAAAGATCGAGCCAAACAAAGCAAAACCTTGCGAAGCTTGAGGGCATTTTGAATATGTCGAGCCGATGGCATTAAACCACGCGTTTCTTGAAAGGCAACCCAAGGTAAAAAATAAATTAAATCCATCTCATCCGACTTTATTCAGAGGCAAGATTCTCTCGCCTCCCAGGTACGTGTTCTAAACCCCCTTCGTCAGCATGCTTTAATTTTCTATATATTGAGAATGATGATTGGGTTCGCTGAGTACACTATCAATTTTGAGTTTGGCGGTGATGTGTAGGATATTATTATGTGGTATTGTTTTCCTATGTGCATGTTTGTTTAGGTTAGAATGTGTTTTTGTTTTTTGTTGTTGTATGCATGCTGAGTTTCGCGTTTTTCTGGGCCGTTACCCGATGATGATACGATCCCTTGGTTGTTTTCGAGGACAAGGGTATTACCCTTGCATGTGTGTTCTGTGTACTTGATAATGCGTTTTGGTGAAAATTATTGTAGATTCTAATTTGCAGGAGCACATAGACTCAATGTATTTCTATTCAATTGATTTGAGAACAGTTATCGATTAGCCAAACTCATGACAAATTAAGGATTCCAGAACCTGATTGGGGGGAAGCTCGAGGTGAAATCCTAGGCGACGTAGTTCAGGAGACGTGATTTAGGCATTTGTTTTGTCGCTTAAGCCTTTTTAAGTCTACCTTGCAACATGTTTATCCCTCGGTATCCTATCAAAGCCTTAAACTTTTTCGATTCTTAACACATAAACAAATACCCTGGCCAATTGATCTTTTTCCAAAACCTTTATCGCTTAACCGAAGGCGCAAATTTGAGTGAATCAAGCTAGCAGTTGCAAATGCTTCTTGATGTGAGCGGTTGGGTTTAGGGAGAACTTCGGATTGGTTCGGTGTTTGAATACTCACTAGTCATTTTTCTTTTCTTTTAACCACACCCATGAAATAATACTAATTGAATAAGTTTGGGGGTGTGGTTTGTAAAAAAAATAAAAATATATTTACGTTTCTTTTGTCAAGTGAGTACATCGGTCTAAAATGTTTGTTTATAATTGTTTATAATTTATCTATGGGGGTTCGAGATTGAATGTGCCAAGCGTTGAGCCTTGAGTAACGTTAAGTTAACAACATTAACCCGTTTTCTATTCCGAAATACCCTTGGCCAAATGTACCAAAACCGAACCAAGTCTTTCTGATCTCTATGAAGTTCTAAGCCTATATAAGTAAAGAGTGGACCCCAATCAGGCTTATGGAAATCCTAGTCCATTATGGTCTAAGTCATGAGTTTAGTTGGTGGATGATCCAATCCGATCGTTGTATAGTTATATTATTGAGTGATGCACAAACACGTTTACAGGATCTAGAATGGCGTTTACCATTATTGCATGTCAAAATTTTAGAGCACCACGTGATGTGTTTTACCGCCTGAACTCGATATGACTGGCGGTTGTTGATGGAAAATGACTTGGCCATTAGAAGAATTTAAAACTCATATGTCGTTATGTTTAGATTGTTTGTTATTTAATTTCATTGTGTTTTTAATTTTCATGTGTGTGTTTTGCTCGAGGACTAGCAAACTTCTAAGTTTGGGGGTATTTGATAGGTGTGATCTACCTACATATTTTCAAACCGATTTTGTTAGTTTTAGAGTATTTTTATAGCGTTTTTATTATGTTTTAATTAATTTTTATTATTTTTTGTAAAAATCTGGTGTATGAGGCAAAAAGATAGGAAACTGGAGCGTAAACAATGAGACCGAACCAATAACGGTTGAAGAAGGGTGAAAAAACGTGCAAGGTGACAATATTCTGAAAGAAGCTAACAGCCGCGGTGGTTAAAATGCAGAGAATGACTTATCCTTGTAGAACATCCTCCGCTGCGGTGAGAGACCACCACCGCGGCGCTGGAGATACAAGATGTCAACCTAATCTATCATCTTCTTCACCGCCGAGTCGATCAGCCAACTGACCTATTCTCCTGCACGGCGGTAGCCTCTGCAGCAGATTAGATATTTGTGTTTAGATATTTTGCCAATTTAAACCCCTATCCTCTCTCTTCCTCTTCCTCTCTCTGGCCATTAGAGCCCTTAGGGCTTAGTTTATAGGAGAGAGAGAGGGAAAGTATGGGGAGTGCTCAAACAAATCCGAAGGAGAAGATTACCACACGGAGAAGGAGAATCGATCGGTGGATGGTTTTAGAGGCTAATCTTCGAATATCGGCTAAGTTTATCCGTTTTTCCTTTTATTTCTTAACTTCAATATTTGTTTGAGCATGTTTAGCTTTGTTTCAATTGTATAAATGGCTATGATCATAGGAAAAATGTGAATTACGTATGGGATTAATATTGTTGATAAAAACGCAGTTTTGTTTGAGTTGTGTTTCTTTCGTGATTGTTTTGTGCTATTTTGATTATGTGTGGCGTATTATTTGTGGGCAATCGACGACGTTAGGGCAAGACTCACGTGACTTAGGATCGTTAAGACGTTGAGAGGGATTTCTTCGTTGACTCGAAGTCATGTATTCTCCCGTCTTACACTTGGGAGAGGTGGCGGTGAAGTTTTCGAATTGAGATTGTGGATAGGGTAAACACAACGCGATGATCCAATAACCCTGGAGAGAGCTGGATTTAGTGAAATCAATGACGTTGGGGTGAGACTCACGTGACCTAGGGGCGTTAAGATGTTGAGGAGGACTTCTTCGTTGACACGAAGTTGCGTTATATCCCTCGTCTTACACTCGGTAGAGGTGGCGGGGGAGTTTACGAACTGAGATTATCGAATAGGTCGAACACCATTATTGTAAACTAAACGAAATGAAACGCGTTTAAGTAAATAAAATTAATCCCTAGATAATCCATCCCATAACTATCTTCTTTTAGTATAATTAGTATAAATTAAATTAGGTTATATTATTAGTTGTAGTAATTAATTAAATACATTTATTTTTAGCCTAGATAAGGTTAGGTCATGACAATCGCGGTACTCGATAATAATGCGAACACCAATCCCTGTGGACACGATACCCGATCTAAAACGAGCACACTATACTAAAACTTTGACCTCGTATACTTGCGAGTAGTCAATACACGAGCGTGTAACAAATGCTTGTCGTACAAGTTTGAGGCGCCATTGCCGAGGATTGGTTGTTAATGGAACTTAGTTTTCGGCAATCGTCACCAAGTTTTTGGCGCCGTTGCCGGGGATTGTGTTTTTTTTTTCATTGTTATTGATATTGTGAGTAAATGACCAATTTTACTTTAGGCATTCCTTTTGTATATAATTTTTATTTTGTAGTTTTGTTTTTATTTCTTATGCAGGGTACTTGGAGATGTTAGATCGCCAAGTATTGATGCAGTCCTTTTAATGGGATTCCGAGCCATTTTATGGTGCGTGGCCACGCTTATAAGCTAGTGAGACGTGTTGTTGAAAGATGGAGTCGAACAAAGCAAAACCTTGCCAAGCTTGAGGGCATTTTGAATATGTCGAGCCGATGACATTAAACCACGCACTTCTTGGGAGGCAACCCAAGGTCAAAAATAAATTAAATCCATCTCATCCGACTTTATTCAGAGGCATGATTCTCTCGCCTCCCAGGCACGTGTTCTAAACCCCCTTCGTTAGCATGCTTTAATTTCCTGTATATTGAGAATGATGATTGGGTTCGCTGAGGACACTGTCCATTTTGAGTTTGGCGGTGATGTGTAGGATGTTATTATGTGTTATTGTTTTTCTATGTGCATGTTTGTTTAGGTTAGAATGTGTTTTTGTTTTTTGTTGTTGTATGCATGCTGAGTTTCACGTTCATCTGGGCCGTTACACGATGATGATACTACTCCTTGGTTGTTTTCGAGGACAAGGGTAATACCCATGCATGTGTGTTTTGTGTACATGATAATGCGTTTTGGTGAAAATTATTGTAGATCCTAATTTGCACGAGCACATAGACTCAATGTATTGCTATACAATTGATTTGAGAACAATTATCGATTAGCCAAACTCATGACAAATTAAGGATTCCAGAACCTAATTGAGGGGATGCTTGAGGCGAAATCATAGGCGAGGCAGTTTAGGAGACGTGATTTAGGCATTTGTTTTGTCGCTTAAGCCTTTTTAAGCCTACCTTGTAACATGTTTATCCCTCAGTATCCTGTCGAAGCCTTAAACGTTTTCAATTCTGAACACATAAACAAATACCCTAGCCAATTGATCTTTTTCCAAACCTTTATCGCTTAACCGAAGGCGCAAATTTGAGTGAATCAAGCTAGCAGTTGCAAATGCTTCTTGATGTGAGCGGTTGGGTTTAGGGGGAACTTCGGATTGGTTCGGTATTTGAGTACTCACTAGTCATTTTTCTTTCGTTATAACCACATCCGTGAAATAATACTAATCGAATAAGTTTGGGGGTGTGGTTTGTAAAAAAAAAAGAAAAAAAGATTTACGTTTCTTTGGTCAAGTGAGTACGTCGGTCCAAAATGTTTGTTTATAATTTATCTATGGGGGTTTGAGAGTGAATGTGCCATGCGTTGAGCCTTGATTAACGTTAAGTTAAAAACGTTAACCTGTTTTCTATTCTGAAATACCCTTGGCCAAATGTTCCAAAACCGAACCAAGTCCTTCTGATCTCTATGAAGTTCTAAGCCTATATTAGTAGAGAGTGGACTCCAATCAGGCTTATGGAAATCCTAGTCCATTACGGTCTAAGTCATGAGTTTAGTTGGTGGATAATCCAATCCGATCGTTATATAGTTATATTATTGAGTGTCGCACAAACACGTTTACAGGATCTAGAATGGCGTTCACCATTATTGCATGTCAAAATTTTAGAGCACCACATGATGTGTTTTACCGCCTGAACTCGATATGCCTGGCGGTTGTTGAAGGAAAATTACTTGGCCGTTAGAAGAATTTAAAACTCATATGTCGTTATGTTTAGATTGTTTAGGTTGTTTGTTATTTAATTTCATTGTGTTTTTCATTTTCATGTGTGTGTTTGCTCGAGGACTAGCAAACTTCTAAGTTTGGGGGTATTTGATAGGTGTGATCTACCTACATATTTCCAAACCAATTTTGTTAGTTTTAGAGTATTTTTATAGCGTTTTTATTATGTTTTAATTAGTTTTTATTCTTTTTTGTAAAAATCTGGTGTATGAGGCAAAAAGATAAGAAAATGGAGTATAAACGATGAGACCGAACCAATAACGGTGTAAGAAGGGTGAAAAAACGTGCAAGGCGACAATATTATGAAAGAAGCCAACAGCCGTGGCGGTGAAAATACAGAGAATGACTTATCCTTGCAGCACATCCTCCGCCGCGGTGCGAGACCACGACTGCGGCGCTAGAGATGCAAGATGTCAACCTAATCTATCGTCTTCTTTACCGCCGAGTCGATCAGCCAACTGACCTATTCACCTACGCGGCGGTGGCCTCTGCAGCAGATTAGATATTTTTTTTTTCGATATTTTGCCAATTTAAACCCCTATCCTCTCCCTTCCTCTTCCTTTCTCTGGCCATTAGAGCCCTTAGGGCTTAGTTTATAGGAGAGAGAGAGAGGGAAAGTATGGGGAGTGCTCAAATAAATCCGAAGGAGAAGATTACCACACGGAGAAGGAGAATCGATCGGTGGATGGTTTTATAGGCTAATCTTCGGATATCGGCTAAGTTTATCCGTTTTTCCTTTTATTTCTTAACTTTAATATTTGTTTGAGCATGTTTAGCTTTGATTCAATTGTATAAATGGCTATGATCATAGGAAAAATGTGAATTACGTATGGGATTAATATTGTTTATAGAAACGCAATTTTGTTTGAGTTGTGTTTCTTTCGTGATTGTTCTTCGCTATTTTGATTGTGTGTGGCGTATTGTTTGTGGGCAATCGATGACGTTAGGGCAAGACTCACATAACTTAGGATCGTTAAGACGTTGAGAGGGATTTTTCGTTGACTCGAAGTCATGTATTCCCCCGTCTTACACTTGGGAGAGGTGGCGGTGGAGTTTTTGAACTGAGATTGTGGATAGGGTAAATACAACGCGACGATCCAATAACCCGGGAAGGAGTTGGATTTAGTGAAATGAATGACGTTGGGGTGAGACTCACGTGACCTAGATTCGATTAGATGTTGAGGGGGACTTCTTCATTGACACGAAGTTGCGTTATATCCCTCGTCTTACACTCGGTAGAAGTGGCGGGGGAGTTTACGAACTGAGATTATCGAATAGGTCGAACACCATTATTGCAAACTAAACGAAATCAAACGCGTTTAAGTAAATAAAATTAATCCCTAGATAATCCATCCCATAACTATCTCATATTAGTATAATTAGTATAAATTAAATTAGGTTATATTATTATTTGTAGTAATTAATTAAATACATTTGTTTTTAGCCTAGATAAAGTTAGGTCATGACAATCGCGGTACTCGATAATAACGAGAACACCAATCCCTGTGGACACGATACCCGATCTTAAACGAGCACACTATACTAAAACTTTGACCTCGTATACTTGCGAGTAGTCAATACACGAGCGTGTAACAAATGCTTGCCGTACAAGTTTTTGGCGCCATTGCCGAGGATTGGTTGTTAGTGGAACTCAGGTTTCGGCAATCGTCACCAAGTTTTTGGCGCCGTTGCTAGGGATTGTGTTTTTTTCGTTGTGATTTATATTGTGAGTAAATGACCGATTTTACTTTAGGCATTTCTTTTGTATATAATTTTTATTTTGTAGTTTTGTTTTTATTTCTTATGCAGCGTACTTGGAGATGTTAGATCGCCAAATATTGATGCAGTCCTTTTAATGGGATTCCGAGCCATTTTATGGTGAGTGGCCACGCTCTTAAGCTAGTGAGACATGTCGTTGAAAGATCGAGCCGAACAAAGCAAAAACTTGCCAAGCTTGAGGGCATTTTCAATATGTCGAGCCGATGACATTAGACCACACGCTTCTTGGAAGGCAACCCAAGGTCAAAAATAAATTAAATCCATCCTATACGACTTTATTCAGAGGCAAGATTCTCTCGCCTCCCAGGTACGTGTTCTAAACCCCCTTCGTCAGCATACTTTAATTTCCTATATATTGAGAATGATGATTGGGTCGCTAAGGACACTGTCCATTTTGAGTTTGGCGGTGATGTGTAGGATGTTATTATGTGTTATTGTTTTCCTATGTGCATGTTTGTTTAGGTTAGAATGTGTTTTTGTTTTTTGTTGTTGTATGCATGCTGAGTTTTGTGTTCATCCGGGCCGTTACCCGATGATGATACTACCCCTTGGTTGTTTTCGAGAACAAGGGTAATACCCATGCATGTGTGTTCTGTGTACTTGATAATGCGTTTTGGTGAAAATTATTGTAGATCCTAATTGGCACGAGCACATAGACTCAATGTATTTCTATTCAATTGATTTGAGAACAATTTTCGATTAGCCAAACTCATGACAAATTAAGGATTCGAGAACCTGATTGAGGGTAAGCTTGAGGAGAAATCCTAGGCGAGGTAGTTTAGGAGACGTGATTTAGGCATTTGTTTTGTCGCTTAAGCCTTTTTAAGCTTACCTTGTAACATGTTTCTCCCTCGGTATCCTGTCGAAGCCTTAAACGTTTTCAATTCTGAACACATAAACAAATACCCTGGCCTTCCAAACCTTTATCGCTTAACCGAAGGCGCAAATTTGACTGAATCATGCTAGCAGTTGCAAATGCTTCTTGATGTAAGCGGTTGGGTTTAGGGAGAACTTCGGATTGGTTCGGTATTTGAGTACTCACTAGTCATTTTTCTTTCGTTTTAACCACACCCGTGAAATTATACTAATCGAATAAGTTTGGGCGTGTGGTTTGTAACAAAAAAAAAAAAAAAAAAGATTTACATTTCTTTTGTCAAGTGAGTACGTCGGTCCAAAATGTTTGTTTACAATTGTTTATAATTTATCTATTGGGGTTTGAGAGTGAATGTGTCGAGCGTTGAGCCTTGAGTAACGTTAAGTTAACAACGTTAACCCGTTTTCTATTCCGAAATACCCTTGGCCAAATGTACCAAAACTGAACCAAGTCCTTCTGATCTCTATGAAGTTCTCAGCCTATATTAGTGGAGAGTGGACCCCAATCAGGCTTATGGAAATCCTAGTCCATTACGGTCTAAGTCATGAGTTTAATTGGTGGATAATCCAATCCGATTGTTGTATAGTTATATTATTGAGTGTCGCACAAACACGTTTACAGGATCTAGAATGGCGTTCACCATTATTGCATGTCAAAATTTTAGAGCACCACCTGAAGTGTTTAACCGCTTGAACTCGATATGCCTGGCGGTTGTTGAAGGAAAATAACTTGGTCGTTAGAAGAATTTAAAACTCATATGTCGTTATGTTTAGATTGTTTAGGTTGTTTGTTATTTAATTTCATTGTGTTTTGCATTTTCATGTGTGTGTTTTGCTCGAGGACTAGCAAACTTCTAAGTTTTGGGGTATTTGATAGGTGTGATCTACCTACATATTTCCAAACCGATTTTGTTAGTTTTAGAGTATTTTTATAGCGTTTTTATTATGTTTTAATTAGTTTTTATTATTTTTTGTAAACATCTGGTGTATGAGGCAAAACGATAAGAAACTGGATCGTAAACGATGAGACCGAACCAATAACGGTTGATGAATGGTGAAAAAATGTGTAAGGCGACAATATTATGAAAGAAGCCAACAACCGCGGCAGTTAAAATGCAGAGAATGACTTATCCTTGCAGAACGTCTTCCGCCGCGGTGCGAGACCACCACCGCGGCGCTGGAGATGCAGGATGTCAACCTAATCTATCGTCTTCTTCATCGCCGAGTCGATCAGCCAATTGACCTATTCACCTGCGCGGCGGTGGCCTCTGCAGTAGATTAGATATTTGTTTTTAGATATTTTGCCAATTTAAACCCCTATCATCTCCCTTCCTCTTCCTCTCTCCGGCCATTAGAGCCCTTAGGGCTTAGTTTATAGGAGAAAGAGAGGGAAAGTATGGGGTGTGCTCAAACAAATCCGAAGGAGAAGATTACCACACGGAGAAGGAGAATCGATCGGTGGATGGTTTTAGAGGCTAATCTTCGAATATCGGCTAAGTTTATCCGTTTTTCCTTTTATTTCTTAACTTCAATATTTGTTTGAGCATGTTTAGCTTTGTTTCAATTGTATAAATGGCTATGATCATAGGCAAAATGTGAATTACGTATGGGATTAATATTGTTTATAAAAACGCAGTTTTGTTTGAGTTGTGTTTCTTTTGTGATTGTTTTTCGCTATTTTGATTGTGTGTGGCGTATTGTTTGTGGGCAATCGACGACGTTAGGGAAAGACTCATGTGACTTAGGATCGTATGTTGAGATGGATTTTTTTATTGACTCGAAGTCATGTATTCTCCCGTCTTACACTTGGGAGAGGTGGCGGTGGAGTTTTTGAACTGAGATTGTGGATAGGGTAAACACAACGCGACGATCCAATAACCCGGGAGGGAGTTGGATTTAGTGAAATCAATGACGTTGGAGTGAGACTCACGTGACCTAGGGGCGTTAAGATGTTGAGGAGGACTTCTTCCTTGACACGAAGTTGCGTTATATCCCCCGTCTTACACTCGGTAGAGGTGGCAGGGGAGTTTACGAACTGAGATTATCGAATAGGTCGAACACCATTATTGTAAACTAAACAAAATCAAACGCGTTTAATTAAATAAAATTAATCCCTAGATAATCCATCCCATAACTATCTCGTATTAGTATAGTTAATATAAATTAAATTAGGCTATATTATTAGTTGTAGTAATTAATTAAATACATTTGTTTTTAGCCTAGATAAAGTTAGGTCATGACAATCGCGGTACTCGATCATAACGCGAACACCAATCCCTGTGGACACGATACCCGATCTAAAACGAGCACACTATACTAAAACTTTGACCTCGTATACTTGCGAGTAGTCAATACACGAACGTGTAACAAATGCTTGCCGTACAAGTTTTTGGTGGCATTGCCGAGGATTGGTTGTTAGTGGAACTCAGGTTTCGGCAATCGTCACCAAGTTTTTGGCGCCGTTGCCGGGGATTGTGTTTTTTTTCATTGTCATTGATGTTGTGAGTAAATGACCGATTTTACTTTAGGCATTTCTTTTGTATATAATTTTTATTTTGTACTTTTGTTTTTATTTCTTATGCAGGGTACTTGCAGATGATAGTTTGCCAAGTATTAATGCAATCCTTTTAATGGGATTCCGAGCCATTTTATGGTCCGTGGCCAAGCTCATAGGCTAGTGAGACGTGTCGTTGAAAGATCAAGTCGAACAAAGCAAAACCTTGCCAAGCTTGTGGGCATTTTGAATATGTCGAGCCGATGACATTAAACCACGCGCTTCTTGGGAGGCAACCCTAGGTCAAAAATAAATTAAATCCATCTCATCCGACTTTATTCAGAGGCAAGATTCTCTCGCCTCCCAGGTACGTGTTCTAAACCCCCTTCGTCAGCATACTTTAATTTCCTATATACTGAGAATGATGATTGGGTTCGCTGAGGACACTGTCCAATTTGAGTTTGGCGGTGATGTGTAGGATGTTATTATGTGTTATTGTTTTCCTATGTGCATGTTTGTTTAGGTTAGAATGTGTTTTTGTTTTTTGTTGTTGTATGCATGCTGAGTTTCGCGTTTATCTGGGCCGTTACCCGATGATGATACTACCCCTTGGTTGTTTTCGAGGACAAGGATAATACCCATGCATGTGTGTTCTGTGTACTTGATAATGCGTTTTGGTGAAAATTATTGTAGATCCTAATTTGCACGAGCACATAGACTCAATGTATTTCTATTCAATTGATTTGAGAACAATTATCGATTAGCCAAACTCATGACAAATTAAGGATTCCAGAACCTGATTGAGGGGAAGCTTGAGGTGAAATCCTAGGCGACGTAGTTCAGGAGACGTGATTTAGGCATTTGTTTTGTCGCTTAAGCCTTTTTAAGCCTACATTGTAACATGTTTATCCCTCGGTATCCTGTCAAAGCCTTAAACGTTTTCAATTCTGAACACATAAACAAATACCCTGGCTAATTGATCTTTTTCCAAACCTTTATTGCTTAGCCGAAGGCACAAATTTGAGTGAATCAAGCTAGCAGTTGCAAATGATTCTTGATGTGAGCGGTTGGGTTTAGGGAGAACTTCGGATTGGTTCGGTATTTGAGTACTCACTAGTCATTTTTCTTTCGTTTTAACCACATCTGTGAAATAATACTATTCGAATAAGTTTTGGGGTGTGGTTTGTAAAAAAAAAAAAAAAAAAAAAAAAAAAAAAGATTTACGTTTCTTTTGTCAAGTGAGTATGTCGGTCCAAAATGTTTGTTTATAATTTATCTATGGGGGTTTGAGAGTGAATGTGCCAAGCGTTGAGCATTAAGTAACGTTAAGTTAACAACGTTAACCTGTTTTCTATTTTGAAATATCCTTGGCCAAATGTGCCAAAACTGAACCAAGTAGTTCTGATCTCTATGAAGTTCTAAGCTTATATTAGTGGAGAGTGGACTCCAATCAGGCTTATGGAAATCCTAGTGCATTACGGTCTAAGTCATGAGTTTAGTTGGTGGATAATCCAATCCGATCGTTGTATAGTTATATTATTGAGTGTCACACAAACACGTTTACAGGATCTAGAATGGTGTTCACCATTATTGCATGTCAAAATTTTAGAGCACCACATGATGTGTTTTACCGCCTGAACTCGATATGCCTGGCGGTTGTTGAAGGAAAATAACTTGGCCGTTAGAAGAATTTAAAACTCATATGTCGTTATGTTTAGATTGTTTAGGTTGTTTGTTATTTAATTTCATTGTGTTTTTCATTTTCATGTATGTGTTTTGCTCGAGGACTAGCAAACTTCTAAGTTTGGGAGTATTTGATAGGTGTGATCTACCTACATATTTCCAAACTGTTTTTGTTAGTTTTAGAGTATTTTTATAGCGTTTTTATTATGTTTTAATTAGTTTTTATTCTTTTTTGTAAAAATCTGGTGTATGAGGCAAAAAGATAGGAAACTGGAACGTAAATGATGAGACCGAAGCAATAACGGTTGAAGAAGGGTGAAAAAACGTGCAAGGCGACAATATTATGAAGGAAGCCAACAGCCACGGTGGTGAAAATACAGAGAATGACTTATCCTTGCAGAACATCCTCCGCTGCGGTGCGAGACCACCACCGCGGCGCTAGAGATACAGGATGTCAACCTAATCTATCGTCTTCTTTACCGCCTAGTCGATCAGCCAACTGACTTATTCACCTACGCGGCGGTGGCCTCTGCAGCAGATTAGATATTGTTTTTTAGATATTTTGCCAATGTAAACCCCTATCTTCTCCCTTCCTCTTCCTCTCGTCGGCCATTAGAGCCCTTAGGGCTTAGTTTATAGGAGAGAGCGAGGGAAAGTATGGGGAGTGCTCAAACAAATCCGAAGGAGAAGATTACCACATGGAGAAGGAGAATCGATCGGTGGACGGTTTTAGAGGCTAATCTTCGGATATCGGCTAAGTTTATCCGTTTTTCCTTTTATTTCTTAACTTTAATATTTGTTTGAGCACGTTTAGCTTTGATTCAATTGTATAAATGGCTATGATCATAGGAAAAATGTGAATTACGTATGGGATTAATATTGTTTATAAAAACGCAGTTTTGTTTGAGTTGTATTTCTTTCGTGATTGTTCTTCGCTATTTTGATTGTGTGTGGCGTATTGTTTGTGGGCAATCGATGACGTTAGGGCAAGACTCACATGACTTAGGATCGTTAAGACGTTGAGAGGGATTTCTTCGTTGACTCGAAGTCATGTATTCCCCCGTCTTACACTTGGGAGAGGTGGCGGTGGAATTTTCGAACTGAGATTGTGGAAAGGGTAAACACAACGCGACGATCCAATAACCCGGGAGGGAGTTGGATTTAGTGAAATCAATGACGTTGGGGTGAGACTCACGTGACCTAGATTCGATTAGACGTTGAGGGGGACTTTTTCGTTGACACGAAGTTGCGTTATATCCCTCGTCTTACACTCGGTAGAGGTGGCGGGGGGAGTTTACGAACTGAGATTATCGAATAGGTCGAACACCATTATTGTAAACTAAACGAAATCAAACGCGTTTAATTAAATAAAATTAATCCCTAGATAATCCATCCCATAACTATCTCGTATTAGTATAATTAGTATAAATTAAATTAGGTTATATTATTATTTGTATTAATTAATTAAATGCATCTGTTTTTAGCCTAGATAAAGTTAGGTCATGACAATCGCGGTACTCGATAATAACGCGAACACCAATCCCTGTGGACACGATACCCGATCTTAAACGAGCACACTATACTAAAACTTTGACATTGTACACTTGGGAGTAGTCAATACACGAGCGTGTAACAAATACTTGCCGTACAAGTTTTTGGCGCCATTGCTGAGGATTGGTTGTTAGTCGAATTCAGTTTTCGGCAATCGTCACCAAGTTTTTGGCGCCGTTGCTGGGGATTGTGTTTTTTTCGTTGTCATTTATATTGTGAGTAAATGACCGATTTTACTTTAGGCATTTCTTTTGTATATAATTTTTATTTGGTAGTTTTGTTTTTATTTCTTATGCAGGGTACTTGGAGATGTTAGATCGCCAAGTATTGATGCAGTCCTTTTAATGGGATTCCGAGCCGTTTTATGGTACGTGGCCACGCTCATAAGCTAGTGAGACGTGTCGTTGAAAGATCGAGCCGAACAAAGCAAAACCTTGCGAAGCTTGAGGGCATTTTGAATATGTCGAGCCGATGACATTAAACCACACGCTTCTTGGAAGGCAACCCAAGGTCAAAAATAAATTAAATCCATCCTATACGACTTTATTCAAAGGCAAGATTCTCTCGCCTCCCAGGTACGTGTTCTAAACCCCCTTCGTCAGCATTCTTTAATTTCCTATATATTGAGAATGATGATTGGGTTCGCTGATGACACTGTCCATTTTGAGTTTGGCGATGATGTGTAGAATGTTATTATGTGTTATTGTTTTCTTATGTGCATGTTTGTTTAGGTTAGAATGTGTTTTTGTTTTTTGTTGTTGTATGCATGCTGAGTTTTGTGTTCATCTGGGCCGTTACCCGATGATGATACTACCCCTTGGTTGTTTTCGAGGACAAGGGTAATACCCATGCATGTGTGTTCTGTGTACTTGATAATGCGTTTTGGTGAAAATTATTGTAGATCCTAATTTGCACGAGCACATAGACTCAATGTATTTCTATTCAATTGATTTGAGAACAATTATCGATTAGCCAAACTCATGACAAATTAAGGATTCCAGAACCTGATTGAGGGGAAGCTTGAGGTGAAATCCTAGGCGAGGTAGTTCAGGAGACGTGATTTAGGCATTTGTTTTGTCGCTTAAGCCTTTTTAAGCCTACCTTGTAACATGTTTATCCCTCGGTATCCTGTCGAAGCCTTAAACGTTTTCAATTCTGAACACATAAACAAATACCCTGGCCAATTGATCTTTTTCCAAACCTTTATCGCTTAACCGAAGGCGCAAATTTGAGTGAATCAAGCTAGCAGTTGCAAATGATTCTTGATGTGAGCGGTTGGGTTTAGGGAGAACTTCGGATTGGTTCGGTGTTTGAATACTCACTAGTCATTTTTCTTTTCTTTTAACCACACACGTGAAATAATACTAATTGAATAAGTTTGGGGGTGTGGTTTGTAAAAAAAATAAAAATATATTTATGTTTCTTTTGTCAAGTGAGTACGTCGGTCTAAAATGTTTGTTTACAATTGTTTATAATTTATCTATGGGGGTTCGAGATTGAATGTGCCAAGCGTTGAGCCTTGAGTAACGTTAAGTTAACAACATTAACCCGTTTTCTATTTCGAAATACCCTTGGCCAAATGTACCAAAACCGAACCAAGTCTTTCTGATCTCTATAAAGTTCTAAGCCTATATAAGTAGAGAGTGGACCCCAATCAGGCTTATGGAAATCCTAGTCCATTATGGTCTAAGTCATGAGTTTAGTTGGTGGATGATCCAATCCGATCGTTGTATAGTTATATTATTGAGTGATGCACAAACACGTTTATAGGATCTAGAATGGCATTTACCATTATTGCATGTCAAAATTTTAGAGCACCACGTGATGTGTTTTACCGCCTGAACTCGATATGACTGGCGGTTGTTGATGGAAAATGACTTGGCCATTAGAAGAATTTAAAACTCATATGTTGTTATGTTTAGATTGTTTAGGTTGTTTGTTATTTAATTTCATTGTGTTTTTAATTTTCATGTGTGTGTTTTGCTCGAGGACTAGCAAACTTCTAAGTTTGGGGGTATTTGATAGGTGTGATCTACCTACATATTTTCAAACTGATTTTGTTAGTTTTAGAGTATTTTTATAGCGTTTTTATTAAGTTTTTATTAGTTTTTATTCTTTTTTGTATAAATCAGGTGTATGAGGCAAAAAGATAGGAATCTGGAGCGTAAACGGTGAGATCGAACCAATAACGGTTGAAGAATGGTGAAAAAATGAGCAAGGCGATAATATTATGAAAGAAGCCCACTGCCGCGGCGGTGAAAATACAGAGAATGACTTATCCTTGCAGAACATCCACCGCCGTAGCGCTGGAGATACAGGATGTCAACCTAATCCACCGTCTTCTTCACCGCCGAGGCGATTAGCCAACTGACCTATTCACCGCCGCGGCGGTGGCCTATGTAGCAGATTAGATATTTTTTTTTAGATATTTTGCCTATTTAAACCCCTATCCTCTCCCTTGATCTTCCTTTATCCGGCCGTTAGAGCCCTTAGGGCTTAGTTTATAGTAGAGGGAGACTATGGGGAGTGCTCAAACAAATTCGAAGGAGAAGATTACCACGCGGAGAAGGAGAATCGATCGATGGATGGTTTTGGGCGCTAATCTTTCGGATATCGGCTAAGTTTATCTGTTTTTTCTTTTATTTCTTAACTTCGATATTTGTTTGAGCATGCTTAGCTTTGTTTCAATTGTATAAACAACTATGGCCATAGGCTAAATGTGAATTATGTATGGGATTAATATTGTTTATCAAAACATAGTTTTGTTTAAGTTGTGTTTCTTTAGTGATTATTTTTCGCTATTTTGATTGTGTGTACCATATTGTTTGTTTATCTTGCTTAGAATTATATTCGAAGAATACGGAGTTTGACAAACCCCGGTTTCGGACTAGGGTAAACAAACACCACGATTCAATAACTCAAGAGGGAGTTGGATTGTGGGTAATCAATGACATTGGGGCAAGACTCACGTGACCTAGGGTCGTTAAGACGTTAAGGGGGATTTCTTCATTGACTCGAAATCATGTATTCTCTTATCTTAGACTCGGGAGAGGTGGTAGTAGAGTTTTAGAACTGAGATTGTCGATAAGGTAAACACAACGCGACGATCTAATGACCCGGTCGGGAGTTGGATTGTGTGCAATCAATGGCATTGAGGCGAGACTCACGTGACCTTGGGTCGTTAAGACGTTCAGAGGGACTTCTTCGTTGACATGAAATCGTGTTATATTCCTCGTCTTACACTTGGGAGGGGTGGCGGGGGAGTTTACGAATTGAGATTGTTGAATAGGTCGAACACCATTATTGTAAACTAAATGAAATCAAACGCATTTAAGTAAATAAAGTTAATTCCTAGATAATCTATCCCATAAATATCTCGTAATAGTATAATTAGTATATATTAAATTAGGTTATATTAGTATTAGAATTAATTAATTAAATACATTTATTTTTAGCCTAGATAAAGTTAGGTCATGACAATCACGGTACTCGATAATAACATGAACACCAATCCCTGTGGTCACGATACCTAATCTTAAATGATCACACTGTACTAAAACTTTGACCTCGTATACTTGCGAGTAGTCAATACGCGAGCGTGTAACAAACGCTCGCCGTACACCATTCCAGAAGTATTCAGGGGTACAATATCGGAAACGATAGCGACAACCAAAGAGTTATTGGAAAAAATTAAGAACAGATTTGCCAAGAATGAAAAGGCTGAAACAAGTACACTTTTGACAAATCTCATCTCAATGAGATATAAAGGTAATGGGAACATTAGGGAGTACATTACGGAAATGTCTCATTTTGCTTCAAAGTTAAGAGTACATAAACTTGATCTCTCTGAGGATTTGCTTGTGCATTTGGTTATGATATCTCTTCCCACACAATTTAGTCAGTTGATGGTGAGCTAAAACTGCCAAAAAGAGACTTGGTCTCTTAATGAGCTCATCTCACATTGTGTGCAAGAAGAGAAAAGATTGAAGCAAGAAAAGATAGAGAGTGCTCATTTGGCTGGTACTTCCAAGGATAAAGGGAAGAAAAGAAAAAAAGGATAAAGAAGCTGCAGAGGCTCCATATCAAAAGAAACAACATAAAGAAAAGAATATTGATGGTTATTTCTTATGTGGAATTGTAGGACATAAAAAGAAGTAATGTACTAACTATCATGCTTGGCGTGCAAAGAAAGGTACATTTCTTAATTTAGTTTGTTCTGAGGTTAATTTGACTTCGGTACCTAAAGACACTTGGTGGATAGATTCTGATGCAACCACTCACATCAATGTGTCTATGCAAGGCTGCCTGACCTGCTGAAAGCCAAATGATGGTAAAAGATACATCTTTGTAGGCAATGGAAAGAAGGTTGAAGTTGAGGCAATCGGGATGTTTAGGTTATTATTAAAGTCTGGTACTTATTTAGATTTAAATGAGACAGTTGTTGTACCGTCATTTAGACGAAACTTGGTTTCTATTTCTGTATTGAACAAATTTGGTTATTCTTGTTCTTTCGAAAATAATAAATTTAGTCTTTTCCAGAATTCAAATTTGATTGGTACTGGTTCTTTATCTTATATAGATAACCTTTATTTGCTTGATACGGTTGCTTCATATCATGAAACCTTGCAATTAAGTACTTGAGGTGTTAAAAGAAAATTAACCAATAAGAATTTTGCATCATTATGGTATAAGAGACTAGGTCATATCTCTGAAATTAGAATTGAAAGACTTGTGTCAGATGGGATTCTACATTCTCTTGATTTTGTAGATTTTGAAATTTGCACAAATTGCATAAAAGGAAAATAAACAAACATAAGGAGATTTGGTGCTATCATGGCTACAAATGTCTTAGAACTGATACATACAGATATTTGTGGGCCATTTCCTACAGTTTCATGGAATGGTCAACAATATTTTATCATGTTCATAGATGATTTTTCACGTTATGACTACCTTTATCTCATTTATGAAAAGTCCCAATCATTGGAAGTATTTAAATCGTTCAAAGTTGAAGCTAAAAATTAACTCAGCAAAAGGATTAAAAGCGTCAGATCTGACCGTGGTGGTGAATACTGTGGTAGGTATGACGGTTCAAGTGAACAACCTCTAGGCCCATTTGCTAAATTCCTGGAGGAGTGCGGTATTGTCCCACAATACACCATGACAGGTTCTCCAAGCATGAATGGTGTTGCTGAAAGGTAAAATAAAACACTGAAAGACATGGTAATGAGTATGATTAGTCATTCTAACTTGCCAGAATTACTCTGGGGTAAAGCATTAAAGATTGTAACATATATCCTTAATAGAGTACCAACTAAAGCAATTGCGAAAACCCCTTATGAACTTTGGATAGGCAAGAAGCCTAGTCTAAAGAATCTACACATTTGGGGATGTCCAGCTGAAGCAAGGCCTTACAGGCCACATGAAAATAAAATGGATTCAAGAACGGTTAGTTGCTATTGTATTGGATACTCTAAAAGATCCAGGGGTTACAAATTCTATGATCCTACTACTAGATCAATTTTTGAGATAGGAAACGCCCGGTTCTTTGAGGATGTTGAGTTTGATGGGAGAGATAAGGTTAGAGATTTTGCTTTTGAAGAGGAATATGCTTATTCCCATGGCTGTTATTGATATTGACTAGGCTCCCATTCCTGACATTGTTCAAGAAGCAGATTCAAATCAAAACAATATTCAAGAATCTCCTATTCCAGAAGAACAAACTCTACCACCTCCATAACCTATGCCATTAAGGAGATCCACTAGAGCAAGGAGAAGTGCAGTACCAGATAATTATATTGTATTTCTCCAAGAACATGAGTTTGACATTGGTGCGGTGGAAGATGATCCAATCAACTTCCGTCAATCCATGGAAAGTTCTAAATCTCAAAAGTGGACTAATGCTATGAATGAGAAGATAAAGTCCATGAAGGATAATGACATTTGGGATATTGTCCCATTGCTTGAAGGTGCGAAACCCATTGGTTGTAAATGGATATTTAAAACCAAGAAGGATTCGAAAGGAGATGTGGAGAGATACAAAACCCGTCCTGTCGTTAAAGGCTTTACACAGAAAGAAGGCATCGATTCTAATGAGACTTTCTTTATGGTATTGTCGAAAGACTCTTTTAGGACAATAATGGCACTTGTGGCACACTTTGACCTTGAGCTTCATCAGATGAATGTTAAGACTGCGTTTCTCAATGGTGACATTGATGAAACAATCTATATGGTACAACAAAAAAACTTTGTGTCGGGAGATGCAAAGAATATGGTTTGCAAATTAAAGAAATCCATCTATGAGCTTAAGTAAGCTTCTCGTCAATGGTATTACAAGTTTCATCAAGTTATCATCTCATTTGGTTTTGAGATAAATTTGGTTGATAATTGTATATAACACAAGTTTAGTGGGAGTAAGCATATTTACTTGGTTTTATATGTTGATGACATATTGCTTGCCACCAACGATATAGGCATGTTACACGAAACCAATAAATTTCTATCAAAAAAAATTGAGATGAAAGATCTTGGTGACGCTTGTTTTGTGTTGGGTATACAGATATACCGGGATCGCTCTCGGGGTATGCTTGATTTATCACAAAAGAGCTATATCGATAAAGTTCTTAAAAGGTTTGGTATGCATGATTGCAAACCAGGTGACACCCTTGTGGCTAAGGGAGACAAATTTAGTCTTAGTCAATGCCCCAATAATGATTTTGAGATTCAAGAGATACAAAAGATTACTTATGCGTCAACAATAGGAAGTCTGATGTATGCTCAAGTATGTATGCGTTCGGATATTGCGTACATTGTTGGTATGTTAGGTAGATACTTAAGTAATCCTGGAAATGATCATTGGATAGTAGCCAAGTGAGTTATGAGGTACTTACAGAGAACAAAAGACTACATGTTCACTTATCGGAAGTCAGATCAGTTAGAGATCATCGGATATTCTGACTCGGATTTTGCTAGATGTCGAGATAGCATGACATCTACTTCAGGCTATATCTACTTACTTGTTGGAGGTGATATCTTGGAAGAGTGTTAAACAGTCTATTATAGCCTCTTCCACCATGGTAGCTGAGTTTGTAGCTTGTTATGAGGCGTCCAATCATAGAATATGGTTGCGAAATTTTGTCATGGGGCTGCGTATTCTAGATGGCATTGAAAGGCCACTTAAGTTATATTATGACATTAAATCAGTAGTACTGTATTCCAACAACAACAGGAGTTCTACGAAGTCAAAATTTATAGATATCAAGTTCTTAGTTGTTAAAGAAAGAGTTCAGAGTGGACTTATATCTATAGAGCACATTGGGACAAACACCATAATTTCAGATCCCCTGACTAAGGGATTACCATCCAAGGTCTTTCATGAGCACATTGCTCATATGGGTGTGGCTTCTCTTCAGGATATGTTGTTTTAGTGGGAGTTTGTATTTTAGATGTTTTTCTCTATAGATATATATGTTATGGATATTAAAGTATTCAATTTTCATTCATTCTGATTTTGTATGGTTTGATCTCACTAAGGTTTAAGGAGGATCAGTTGGAAATAGGCATGTTAAGATCACATTGCATGAAATTTCCATGCTATACATCCACACTTGATCTTTGTCATTAGTTGCATTGATGTATGTAATCATTGGTGGGTCTAGTTACGAAAAAGATGTAACGACGATCGCTTTGATTCTATATTGGTGTGGTTAATGGACAAGATTGTTAAAATATATAAAAATTTGATAGAAAAAGTATAATTCACATTCATAAAGTTACATATATAGCCCAAGTGGGAGATTGTTAGAGTAAAATTAAATATATGGGCTTATATATTAAATAAATATGAATTATATGCTATCAAATAAAATTAGGTTAATTAAAGTGATTAATTTAATTTTTGGGGCCTTAATTAATGTATTATAAAGTGTGGGCATTACTGTGTAGAGACAAGCGTAATTTCTATTTTTATGATGGGTTAAAATAGCAAACATGAAAATACGAACAGACGTGATTGTTTACGAACAAACGTGATTGTTTACGAATAGACACGATTGTTTATAAATATGGGTTATGGTCCCCAGATCACACAAGGTTTTTCTATTCTTTTGATCCCCATTTTCAGAGAGAAAGTTAGATAGAAAATAAGTGTAGATCTAGAAGATCATAAAGACTCAGATTCAGATATTTTAACTTTCTTGTTATGGATTCAGGTACGCTTCAGCAAATTCAGTATTTTTATTCTTGATGATTCAAATTTGAATGTTACTGTTTGTGTGATGATTTTCACATAATGAATTTAGTCCTACAATATACTGTTATATTAAACTTACACATATCGTTCAATTATCGTATCAAAACCTTCATAATTTTCTGAAGAAAAAAAAAACCCATAAACGAAAGTCCTAGCCACATATTTAGTGACAGTTCAGATAGTAGTGAAAGTACTAATGTCATTCATTACACTTATTTTTTTATGAACCGTTATCAAATGTTCAATTTACCATTATCATAGATGACCAACAGGTAATATAATTCACATATTTTGTGAAACATCACAACTTCTTATCTTTATATCTATACTCTTATATAAAGTAAGGATTATTTTACTATTCATTTGTATAAGTAAAATTACTAAATTACCCTTCAAATTTTTTAATAAAATCAATTTGTCCTTTAAGGCACACTTTTAAAAATTTTAAAGAAAAATTATTTGACATATCTATATAATATAAATAATTAAATATTTTTATTAAAAAAATAGATTTCTAAATTGTACTTTTTGGAAGAAAAAAAAACTCGATAATCTCATTTTTTGGTGTAAAAAAATACTCCCACAAAAAGTATAAAGAATTATGAAAATTTTATAACACCAAACACATAAAATACATGTATTCAAACTATTTTTTGGTTTGGTAATTATATTTAGATTTTGACTTTTCAATTAAAAGAGTTTTAATTAGTTAAAATTGTGGACATGATAATATCTCTATAATTGGGCTGAAAAATACATTCTACATTGCATTTATTGATTGAAGTAGGATACAAGAACTCGTCGTCAATTTCAGGTTGGTTGTTGCATTGCAGGTTACATTTATATTCATTTTATTTTTAATTGAAAATGAACATAATATCTTAAAACTAACGGTTATAATTCCAATTAGTTTTGGCTATATGATTATACGACTTTAGTTAGTCGTGTCCCTGACAAAACTATTGTAGACACTGGATTTTTTTCTGTGCATTTTTTTATTTTGTAAAAGTGTCAAGTTCAGAGCGCAAATTTGGACAAACTTTAAACTATGTTTAAAGAAACAAATTCATACCGTAGATTCATGTAGTTAGTGAAATAAAGTTTTAGGCCAAAATTAAAATTTCTAAAACTTAATTTGGGACTAGATTGATTAAATTAAAAGTGTATTTGCATAGAATATTACTTTGAATATAGTTAATTTCGTTTCTCACCCTTTAATTGTTTTTTTAAAAAAAAACACTAATTTCAACTACATTTCATTTTAGCCCCAAAACTATATTTTTCTACCCATTTTGTCAAATTGACATCCAAAAATATTTTATTTTCTGAAATTGTACTTTCTAATATTAACTTGGATAGTTTAATTTCACTTTTGTTGTTTCAATTTTAAGAAAATTAAAAAAAAAATCACATGTAATTGACAAAAAATGCCTAAAACACTAAAATCACTTACTGTGCAGCTCTAGAGATTAAGATGGAGCATTGGATCCTAACATTAGAGTGCCTTAGCATCCTAGAAAGTCCCACAAGAGGATTTCCTCTCTCTAGAAAAACTCTCTCAAAATATTAGAAAAAATATTTTAGAAGTCCAAGTGATGAAAGAGGCTCATTTAAAGAAATAAAATAAAAACTAATAATAATAATAGTAATAATAAAACTTGCTCAAATAATTCAATAATCAATTAATAAAATATGTATTTCTATTACAATAAAATCTCATTATATAGGCAAACAATAACAATTGCTTTAACGGCTATTTGACAAAATAAGAATAAATTAAATGTTACTTTAACGAATACTTGCCAAAATAGAATAGCAGCTACTTTAATGACTACTTGACAAAATACGAATAACGAATACTTAACGGATACTTTATTAGTTACAAATATAATTAATTACTACAAGAAAAAAGACTAATGATTTTTTGCCTCCGCCGTACATAAGTTCGAAGCGGTGTCTGTAGTCGATCCCCATCAATTCTCCCCGGCTGAAAAGAACTCACTTCAAGAGAGTTATAAGAATGACACTACTCCAAGAGGTCAGGTGAAAGTTGTCTAAACTTCTTATCTAGAATCCACGTAGCATTCGAGAGTGGTCAACCTTTCCATTTGACAAGATACCTTTGATATCCACCTTGTGATGAGCCAACGATCTCATCTTCTAACACCTCTTCAATTTTATCATCTATATATGGTGGCAAATGGAGTAGCTTTGACGTTGGAACAGGCGATGTAACATCTTTCCCAAGAAGAGTACATATAGAAAAAATAGAAGACTCGAACGTGCCTTAATAAGGTAGCAAGTCTTCCACACTAAAAACAAGACTTATATGTATACGAGATGGTAAATAAGTATTAGGTCCAAGTCTACAGAGAATACTGTAATATCTCGAACATTTATACTTTTAAAAGTATTATTTTATAGAAGTTTAATATTTTTTGGTTGTTTTGTATATTATGAAATTTTATAGTATAAATAATATTTGATAAATTTTTTTGGGGAGGGTAAATGTTAATTTTAAATTGATTTTTAAAAATTTTGGGACTACTGTGTTATTTAAAATATACTTTTAAGAGTTTTGAGATATAATTAATATTTTTTTTTATTTTAAGAGGGACTTAAATGTAAATAATAAAAAAATAAAATATAAGTGAAATGTGATGTCTTCATATTAAGAAGACAACACAAATCGCATGTGTGTATATATATATATATATATATATATATATATATATATAATATTAATAAATTATTGTTATTATTATTATTATTATTATTATTATTATATATGTTAAGCAAATTGATCAGGAAAGATATATATTAAGTATATATATCATCATAATGATAAGTTACGAGATTATATATATATATATATATATATATTTTGAATGTTTTTGGGTATTTCGCTTTGGATTTCGGCTCGAATTTCAAGTAGAATTTCTAACTCTTTTAATATTTGTATTTAATCTCTCTCTCTTGACTATGTGATTCATGCTGAAATTATTGTAAAATCTTAATTGTTAGTTTTCATGAAATATTTAAGGATATTATATGAAAACTATATAAGGTACACGTTTATGTGTTTAATTGGGGTTTGATTGGATACACGTATTAGAGGGGTTGAAATTCTACTGGGCGTTATCTCACAACCCCATAGTTTTGATTACAGGGCCGGTGAGAGTGAAATTGCGCAAGAAATTATATTAGAATTTTTTTTTGTAATAATTGTAGTTATTATTTACCATTGTAAAAATTGATTCGATAAATTGAGTATAATTATTGTCATCGTATTGTACGATTTCTCAGATTTTATTAATTAAAGTATTGATTATTAATGGTCAGGTTTTTATTTTTTGTAAAGTGTATTATATTTATATATATAAAATATATATTTGGAAAGGCCTTGTTAGTTCACAATACGGTTGGGAATTGGAGCCTTAGAATTGTATTTTGAAATGCAACCATATTTATTTTATTTTGTGTTTTTTTTAAACCGAATTTAGTTATATTCTCAAAATGTAAGAACAGATTTATGAATAATAGAATATTAGTTATTCGGTTAGTATCAATTCTCCAAGGAGAGAAATCGTGTGGCGGCCCTAGGAAATCGGACCGTTACAAATACAGTGTGGCTCCGTAGCTTTAACATGCAATTTCTTAAAAGAGTGTTTTGGTTATCGTTCAAGGCGAACTCGAACCATTCACCCTCCTTAAATTCTACATTCCTATAGTGCACATCAACAACAAATTTGTAATTTTCATTACTCACACTTATCTTACGCCTAATGTTAGCATGAATATCACAAAAATATTAGGCAAGATTCAATAGTCTCAGAAGGGCAAGAATCAAGGGGCAAGGGAATAAGGTCAACAAGTTGGCGGGGGGAGAATCCATGTATAATCTCAAAAGGGCTTTTACCAGTAGAGCAATTAATCAAATTATTATAAATAAACTCCACAATAGGCAACAATAAATCCCAATTATCCAACTTATCACCTACTAGACAATAAATAAAATTACCTAGACTGCAATTGACGACCTCAGTTTGCCCATCAATTTAGGGGTGGAAAGTTGATGAGAATTTTAGAGTAGCACCAAAAAGCTTCCAAAGTGTCTTCCAAAAAATAACTAACAAACTTGACTGATCGCACCGTATTTGTGGGATTTTATACCTCTAAACTTAGGTTTGTTAATCGTTCAAATTGTGTAAATTATTATAAATAAAGTTATTTTAGTTATTCATGTATGTTTATAAAAATGGAGCAAAACGACATTAAGATGGGGCAAATCAGATTAAAAACGAGTAAACTACTTCATACCAAACAAAAGCAGAACAAAAATCTTATAAACCAGAATGAATCATTCGATCAAAGTAAAATATAAAAACAAGAATTATTTTATATTTTTTTTATAGGTTTTTGAAAAATGAACAAAATAGCATTGAGTTGGAGCAAAACGAATAAAAAACGAGTAAACCGCGGCAAGCTGAATAAAAGACGAACAAATTAGACAACTACAGTAACAGAGACTGCTATAGTGCCAGCCTACTCGCAGCCCCCCATCTTTGACTTGTTGACAACTTACACCTTAGATATTTTGGCCACTTGCCAAATTGCACCAACAAAGTGTAAAACGATATTTTTTAGGGTTGTTTCCAAGAAAACACTGCTTTACACAATAATGAGCGGCTAACTTCCTCCAATCAGGTTAGGATTGTGGTATTGTATTATTAAAATTATGTAATATTCTACTTTAATTCACCCTAGATTAGATTAATGTAGGAATTAAATATTGCCTACATATCATGCTTCAAGAATAATAAATCTTATTTTTCTGAGTGTTTCGCCCAAAAGATTAGGAATGCTCGTTTGCACAAATCTAAGTTAAAGGAAAAAAAATATGAAAACAACATAATCTTCGAAATACAAAACCCACAATCCTTTACTTGGTTCCCTATTTTTCTTATACTAAGATTGATGATGAAACCATATGTAATTAATTGAGTTTTATGTTGTGTTGATTCTAAACAAATTGCGATTCAACTTTTACATTTTTTTAATTAAATAAATAATTTCATCTTTTATATTATGTATCATTGATTATTATGGATTATTTAATTCTTGGATTTTTATTGTAAAATAAGTAATATCTTTTGATTATATGTTTTTCATTAAGTTGTATACATATAATACTTAAGAATGATAGTTTTTTAAAGATTCTGAAAAATCAACTTGAGATTTACATCGATCTTAATTTCTAAATTCTTAAGAGGGTAGTAAGATTGATCAACTAAAACTATCACTCAAAATTTGGAGTCAACACAATAATATAACTAATTAATTATATATCGGTGGATTCTAAAATCCTAGTATTTTTTCATCTTCTATCTAGTTAAATTAATTTTTTCACTGTTTATTTAGTTTTTCATTTCTTACCAACAAAACAAAAATAATTTTCAACTAGATTTTAATTAAATTCACTTGGACAGATTAAGTATTTTTCTTCTAAGAACAATCCTCGTGGGATCGACCACGCTTCCGTAAATCTTTGCTACATCTGATTCTTGCGCTTGTGCGTAATTTTTAAAACGAGACAGAACAAGTTTCTGTCACAACATTGACATCTCAATCTGACCTAATAGAAGTAGGTAATCTATGTAATCATACAACTTTCTTGAAAAACAATTTGGCCACATGTGACACGTCAGTCGACTTGTTGCAAGGGATAAAATGGGCTATTTTAGAAAATTTATCCACAACAACCAATCACCGAATCATGACCTCAAATTATCCGAGGTAGTCCAAGGACAAAGTCCATGCTTAAATCCTTCCATGGCATGTGATAAATAGGCAAAGGGGTGTACATGCCCATATTATTTTTCGTAGCCTTGGCTAGTTGGCAAGTTCGTCATTGCAACACAATTTTGGAGACATCATTCTTTAAGTTAGGCCAACAAAATTTATCCTCCAACAAAGTAATAGTTTTGTTGCAACCAAAGTGTCCCGGGAGTCCTCCCGGCGTGTAATTCCCATACTAAAAATTCACAAAGAGATGTGCGAGGGATGCACAAGGTAGTACTGCGAAACAAGTAACCATCACGAATGCCATAATCAAGATGGTTAAGTCGCAAACCCTCTGAGATATCATGAAAAATGACACTAAATCAGGGCAAATAGAATACTCATCTTTTATTCTTTCAAAACCTACAACATGGGCATTCATAGATTGTAAATCCATACAAACTCGACTAAGGGCATTCGCAGGTTTGTTCTCGACCCTAGGTTATGATTAAGTACAAGCAAATATTCCTAAAAGAACTCAACTCACCCCACATATTTAGCACTAAGCTTTTTTTGGGATTGAATATATCTAAGTGCTTGATGGTTGGAATACAAAATAAACTTTTGGGGTAATAGATAGTAACTCTAGTGTCAAAGAGCTTGTACAACAACATAAATTTATTTATCATAAGTAGATTATTTTTGTTTGGCTTCATTAAGTTTTTCGTTGAAGTAAGTTATCATGTGGCCTTCCTGACTAAACACGCCCTCGATTCCAATGTGAGATGCATCACAAGCAACCTCTAAGACTTTAGAAAAGTTGGGGTGTCTTAAGGCAAGTGTCTCAGTCGCCTTGCCTTTAATGACATGTAAGGCTCGAAAAGCCGCTTTAGTCCACTTAAATTCTCCCTTCTTTATATAATCCGTCATTGGGCGCCATGATAGTGCTAAAGCCTTTAATAAAGTGCCTACAGAAAGTGGTTAGTTTATCGAAACTATGAACGTTGGTAATAAATTTAGGTTATGGCCACTCCCTAATAGCTTTGACCTTTTCAGGGTCAGTAGCGATACCATGAGTAGACACGATGAATCCTAAGAAAAGTACTTAAGGTTGCATAAAAGGAACATTTTTTTAAGATTAACGTACAATTTGGCAGTCTTAAGGGTCTCAAGAACCAAATAGATATGGCTTAGATACTTATTCCTAGATGTACAGTAAATCAGAACGTCATCAAAGTGTACCACTAAAAATTTCCCAATGAAAGGTTATAAAACCTCAGTCATAACTCTAATTAAAGTACTTGGCGCATTTGAGAGTCCAAATGACATAACTAACTATTCATACAAACCATTTTAGGTCTTAAAGACAGTCTTCCATTCCTCCTCAGGTTAGATATAAATTTGATGGTACCCACTACGCAAGTCGATCTTTGTGTGCCATTTGGACCTTGCTATCTGGTCTAGTAAGTCATCAAGTCTAGGTATAAGAAATCGATACTTAATTGTGATTTTATAATGGATCGATTATCCACACACATTCTCTAAGAACCATCCTTTTTGGGAGTCAACAAAGCAGGAACTGTACAAGGGCTAAGCCAAGGTTGAATTAGACCTTTTGTGAGGAATTGGTCTACTTTCCTATTTAATTTTTACCCGTTCTTTGGGATTCAACCTATAATGCAAGTGATAGGTTGAAAATACCTATCTATTTCCAAACCAAATTTGGTAGGTTTCGAGTGTTTTAGTAATATTTTAAAGTGTTTATGTTCATTTTTATATAAATCAGGTATAGGGATGTAAATTGTTGATAATCAAGCAAATCGGTAGGAAACCAGTGGAAAAGCGATGAAGATGATCAAAGAGAGAGACAACAGCTTCACCACTGCAGTGGTGAATGAGCAGAAACAATTGAAACATTCTACCTATCCAACGCTACAGCGGTGGCTTTCACTGTTGCAGCGGTAAAAAGGCAGAATGCTCACTGATTTTCCTCCGCTGCAGCGGTCAATCAGACAGTTGGATTAGATATGTTTTTAGATATTTTTTATCCTTGTCTTATACCCTTCCTCCTACCCATTATTGAGGACGTTCTACACTTTTTCTTAGCCATATTTTCAGAGCTGGGAGAGGAGATCTCATTTGTGAAGAAGAGGAAGCAATTTCGGAGCGGTTTTAGTGAAAGTGGAACACTCCACTATCTTTTTTACCTTTCTATCCTTGTTTTTCTATTTGTATTTAAATTTATATCTTCAATAATGTTGTATTTCTCTTGTTTTAATGTTTATATGGTTGTTATCATGGTAGCTAGTTCCACCATCATCTGCTCCAACTCATGGGTGTGAATTTTTCCCACATCATTTGCCCTCCTGACCTTCGTGGTAATTCACCGAAGTGAGACAAAAGGTCATATCTTACTTGTAAGTTCTCATCTTCTCCTACTCTATTGCTTTATTTCTTCACCACATTGTATTCTCTCGCACTCCCCCGAGCTCCTGATTCTAATAATGGTTTCTACCCCGTCGCCTAGTTCGGCCGAGGCCTGTTTTTTGTCCATGCCTCTCTCTGAGAGGGCGTTGAATACTGGGGCTCACTCATCTATCGATTCTCTAGTGAACTGGGGTGACCATGGGGTGAGCATTTTTAGGAAGGAATGGCTCAGATCGTTTTAGAATACATTCGAAATTCCTTCCTCGATTGAAATTAGGGTCCCTCCAAAAATGAATGCCTCTATTCCTATAAGAATGATGAAATATGTTTCTTCATCTAGATGTTTGTGATAGGTGAAATTTATCTATTTATTTCCAAACCAAATTTGGTAGTTTTTGAGTATTCTTGTTATGTTTTAATTCGTTTTTATTTATTTTTGTTTAAAGTAGGGGTTAGGAGCGAAAATATTAAAAAAAAAAAAGAGCAAATCGGTAGGAAGACGGTGGAAAAATGATGAAGATGATTAAAAGATTAAGCAGCAACTTCACCGCTATAGCGGTGAAACAATAGAGAGATCAAAAACTTTCTGATCGCTCATCGCTGCAGTGGTGAAAGAGAAGAATGTTATTGATTTTCCACCACTGTAGTGGTCAATCCCACCATTGTAGTGGTGAGCCTACCGACATCCCCACCACTGCAGCGGTGCTTTTGACCGCTGCAGTGGTGAGGCCCCTAGATGTAAAGTGTTTTAGGATATTTTTCTGGATATTTATTTTGTTCCCTTTTGTTTCCCACATTTGAGAGAACACTTTGGGAGTGTTTTTGAGATCTCTCAACCAACAAAAGAGGAGGAACACAATTGAAGATGATGAAACAAGATCGAAGCAGTTTTTACGGACGCCACCTTCAAATAATGGCTATTCTCCCTCGTTTCTCTCTTTATTCTTAACTTATTTTAGGTTGTTTGATCATGTATATATAGATTATTGTTGAATATATGGTTATGTCTAAGAGGTAAACGTTGATTATCTATAGGATTGATGTAGTTTACTAATATACATTGTTTGTTTAAATTCGTGTTTTGTTAATGGTTATTCTTACCTGTTCGATTGTGTTTACCGTTCTTTCACTTCATTTATATACTTGTTAATATATATTGAGAAATTGGGGTTTGACACTCGGGATAGGTAACCCCAAATTCAGATTAAGGTTTAAACATAATGCGACGATAGAATGACCCGAGAGGGTATTAGAAAGTATGTAATCCGTGAGGTTGGGGCGAGACTCATGTGACCTAGTGTTGTATAGACACTCGAGGGGGATTTGGACGTTGACGTGAAGTCGCATATTCATTCACTTTACACTCAAGAGAGGTAATGAGTGAGTTTTCGATACCTAGATTGTCAGATATATTTGAATACCGTTAATGTAAACTAGATTGGATCAAACACATATAAGTAAAAGAAGGTAATCCCTAGATAATCTATTCCCATATAATATATTTAGTATTATAGTTTAATTAATTGTTAATTTAGTATATTATTTATAAAAATGAAAACCCAATTTTTTCGCCTAAATAAAGTTTGGTTATGATAATTGCGGTACTCAACAACCATCTAATCCAATCCATGTGGATATGATAACCCTTCTCATTCACTATTCTATAAAACTTGACCCGTACACTTGCGGTTAAAGTAACGACGTAATATTCCGCTACCAGTTTGAATAAGGTCTCAGGCTTCCTTTCACTCCTTTTTTTTGCAACTTTTTTTGCCAACTGGAAATTACCCCAGCCCAGTTGGTTCCTTGGGTTTCTCCAAATTATGGGTGCTCTTGTACTGTCCACTTTAAACAACGCACCATTAACTGTAGAGATGATAAGAAGTGTGTGTCATCTTAAATTATCTAATGACTCTGGGAGATTCTATTACTCTACCATAAAATAGTATACTTTTCTTACTGACCTTCTATAATCCGTAAAGGATTGGAAGAATTGCTACCTATTCTTCAAAGGTAATTGGGAATATTCCTATGAGGAGATAGGGCGACACCCGGTCGTACTACGACATTTCAATTACCTGAGTAATTTTCCTTTCTCCATCTTTGTAATTTAGGAGTTTTATTTCCCTTGTGGCATCTTTACCCCTCTATGAATTATTTTACGTAGGTAGGAGTGCCTGTTAAAGATTTTATTTAACGTAGAAGGCCATCGATCAATTGGGAAAGATTTTGATACTGGAAGATCGATCTCACCAAGAACTAGCTTACAAGACATTTATGCCCCTAAAAATGATGATCAATAAATTTCATGTCTCCTAATTGCATGATTTAGCTTTGGGACAGAGGAAGAGAGCACCCAAGAAAACTACACAATCTATCGCGTCTACCATAACCATCCTGACCACCGTGGTTCTTCCCAGACCTGCTCAGCCTCAAGAAAGTCAATCTATCCTTCCCATATCATTGAGTTCTGATGAGGACTCGTAGCTTCTGTGGATAAAGCGGCGTGGAGTGGTGTTCATCCCTGTTACTAGTATTTGTATCCTAGTCCCTACTGAAATTTGTGGGTTGGAATTGGCTACTTGAGCAGCTGAGATTCCTATAGTCCAGAATTTTGAGGCTATAGCTGTTCGTGCTCAGCCCATTCCACCTGTTCCTACGTCTGGAGTTAGTATCTCTACAACCCCAAGCCAGTCAGGGGCTTCTAAAGAGTAGATGTTTCAACTGTTGAAAGATGTAGGCCCATTAGTTTCGAATCATCAACAAATCTTTCAGAATGCCATTCAGTTTCTCTACAAGTAGTCCTAGGAGAAATGTTGTTCTAGAGTTGAGAAGCGTAGTCGAGCAAAGCTCTTTCAATATCTCATCTGTGTGCTTCTTTAGATAATTTTGAATTTGTCTTTGTAATTCGTTTGATGTGCTAAATGAGATTCTGTCTAAGTCTAGGTATATTACAGATCATTCACCTGTCCTCTGCCTTGGCTGGGAGTTCAAATGATACATTTGAACTAGATACCCAGCTTTTGCATCAACTAATTAAGTCCAGTCAGCTAGAAGAAGATCCCCGAACTCTGCAAGAGTGGAAGATTTCCCTTGAAATCGAACTTGCATTGGAAAGGTCTTCAAAAGAACAATATAAGATTAATTTGCAAACCGCACATGCTCAGTGTGAATTTTTTTAAAGCAATAATCAACCTCTAATAAGTGAGAACTCCAAGCTCTTATTTGAGGTCAAAATACTGTCACCTAAGAATTCCACATTGGGAGAGATTCTCAAGAAGCAGCAATCCAAGCTTGATCTAAAAAAGATAGAGCGAGATGCCTAAGAAGATGCCCTCCAGCAATCAAAGAAAGAAAAAAATCTAGTCTCTGACGAATTGAGTTTTGAGAAGTTTAAGAGCTCGGCGCTCGAGGCTAAATTATTAGCCCTGAAGGTAAAGTCCATAGAGTGGGCTAAGGCTTTGGCGGATCTGACCGTAGTGGCAAAGCAAAAAAAGATCGACTAAGAGAAGGGGATCAAGGAGCTCTTGGAACACTGTGAATTGCACAAAGAGAATTCAACTGGTTGGTTTTCGATTGTGTCAAGCACAAGTGCAACAGGTACATCCTAAGCTGGATCTTGCCTTTTTGGACTAATTTATCCTTGATGATAAAGAAGATCCTAGTTCTACTTTGGTACAACCACCGAGTGCAAAACTCACAGGCGTCGATGCAACAAACCCGTCCCTTCTTCAAGAGTCGCCTTCCACTTATCAAGCTCAGCCAGACCCTAACTAAGTCAAGCTCGATTGTGAACAAGTTCAGCCAACCTCTAATCAAGCCTTCCCTACTCCCGAATTAGCCCAACCTATTTCTATCCAAGCTTAGCCTATCGTCAATCCAGTTTAGCTCAGCTCTAATCAAGCCTGCTCCATTCTCGACTCAACTCAACCTGTTTTTGTCTAAGCTCAGCCTGTTGTCGATCTAGTTTAGCTCAACTCCAATAAAGCCTGCTCCATTCCTGACTAAGCTCAGCCTATTTTTGTTGAAACTCAGCTTACCTCCGATCCAATTCAACTCAACTATAATCTTGCTCTAGCCGATTATGAGCAAGTTCAACCTCTGCTCAGTGAATCAACTTTGGTCGCTGCCAACGTCCGTGCTGTACCTCTGCCAGAAGATATGGATCAACTGGGCACTATTTATTTGATCGATTGTCTTTTCAATTCCTATTTTTATCAGTTTTTTAATGATGGTACTTTATAATTATGATTAGCTTTAAACGTTCACCTTATTTAGTCTTGGGAATCGTCGTCATTTTCCATAGATATTTGTTACCATTGTTTTGTATCTAACATCATAAATGCTTCAACGATTTGGTTTTTCCTTTTTTGTTATTTAGTGGACGTTGTTTGGCTATTTAAAGCCTAACCCTCTTGAGGTTTCCTTACGTTTTCTTTGATTGTCCTTTCTTCTTCTTTTTTCTATTTTTTTTCTATCTCATATTAGCCATGGCCTCATCATCCTCTGTGTTAGACATTTTTGATGTCGTTTAGGTCGACAGGAAGATGGAGGTTGAACTAGGGTAGTGGTTTCAAGAGCTTATGATAATGACCAAGGTTCTTGATGAAGAGCATCTATGGCTTTGCGCCCACGAAGGTGCCTGTGTTGCCTTCGCCTCCCTTAATGCTACCCATTTTTGTGCGGTGTCTCAAATCCATGAACTTTGTGATCACCTGAAGTTGCCAGAAAATGAGATCAACGATTTGCAGGCCCAAGTTCGCCTTCACAAATCCTACAAAAGTATGCTGAAGACGAAAATGAACAAACGTTTGGAGAAAAATGATGAGAAAAAATAGAAGATACACTTTATAATCCGTGCATTGAATCGGTACGAAGAACATAACTTCTACCATTCGAACTTAGATTCTGAGGACTTAGGTCCTGTGTCTTCTCCCAAATTGGATTAGCCCTTTCCCTTTCTTTTCTATTTTCTCTTTCGTTTTCGTGTTTTCGTTTCTTGTGAAAAAGCCTCAAGAGTATTTTTTTGAATAGTATGGGCTTATTAGTCACCAAATAAGCTCCTACAATGTTCTTCTAATGGCTCCATCAAATATTGATAAGATTTCTGTGATGGTAAATTTGATTTATGTTGGAAGAAAGATGTAATGTACCTTCTGATTTTGTGATAGGAAGTGACAAGTTCAAGACTTTTTTTTTTTGGATTATACCGATGTGTTTGTAGAGTATGAAAAACTGTTGCGGCATCAAATGTTGTATGTTAAATGATATTTTAAAATAATACTTTCACCAAAATAAGATGGATATGGGGAATGGGCCATTACATATCGAGTTTTAAATTTTGCATTTAACTTCGCAAATGTATCAAAAATGGATATTTGAGAAATGGAGGTGTGTATTAGGTGTAGTAGTACTCCATAGTCCTCCTCCTACACTTTTCCTAACCTCCTCCATAACAAGCTTGAGTAATTAACATGTTATGGATTACCTAAGTCTTCGAAATTTATGGCCGAACCGATCTTAGCAGCTAGGTTGATCAATTGCCCTAGGTAACTTGGTTTGCAAATGAACTGATCTAAGCAGTTCAGTTAAGTTGAGCTTGGTCAACCTGCGAATGAACTGATCCTAGCTGTACGGTAAAGCTAATGACTAGATCGATTATGACATTTCGGTCGAGTTGAGCTAGGCAGCTCTAATTGCGAAGTGAACTGGACAATTCAGTTTTTGAACGAACTGATCTAGGCAGTTCAGTTGACCTGAGCTAAGTAGCTTTAGTTATGAATCGGGTCGGGCAGTTTAGTTTATGAATGAAATAATCTAGGCAGTTCGGTTGAGCTAAGCTAGGTAGATTTAGTTGAGCTGAGTGATAGGTGTAAAATACCTATCTACTTCTAAACTGGATTCGGTAGTTTTTGAGTGAATTAGTTATATTTAATTTTGTTTTTGTTAGTTTTTATGTAATTCAGGTGTAGGGACGCAAACAAGCGATAAATGAGTGAAAACGATGGGAAAGCGGTAAAGAAATTGTGAAGAAACAAGGTTTCAAGATCACAAGGTCCACCACCGCGGTGAAGAAGCCACCGCCGAGGCGGTGACATTGTAGAGATGTGCTGAAAAATGAACAAGAAACACTTCCTAGGTGGAGAAGCATCAGAGAATTGATGTGTCAGCCCATCGCCTAAGCGGAGAAAACCACCGCCTAGGCGGTAAGCAAACCAATTTACTTCTGCCTAAGCGGAGAAAAGAACCACCTAGGCGGTCAGCTCTATACAGAGAAAAATATCTTTTAGATATTTTTGAAACCATAGGCCTATAAATACCACTTTCCCACATCCATTGAAGACACTTTGGAGGCTTGGAGCATTGAACATCCCTAACCTTAGGAGCTTGATTTTTGGCCATTCTTGAAGAGGATATTCATCATCCGGAGAAAAGGAAACATTGGCGGATTGATCTTTGGTGACAGTGGATCACTCTACTTTAAGATTTGATCTTTCTCTTTTTGTTTCTCTTTTTGTAATTTCATGTTTTATTGTAAATGATGATGAATACCTCTTGGTTTGTAGTTCTAATGGCCAAGATGATGTTATATTAGATAAATATTAGCTAGGGATCGATGTAGTTGTGTAAATATTTGTTTGGTTTAATATATGTTTCTTTAACGGTTGTTTGCTTTTAATTTTGATTGTGTTTATCATTTTATGAAAACTTTAATATGCTTCTTAAGGTATTAGGGTTGGATTAGAGAATCTAGGGTTTGACGCTCAGAAGAGGTAACCTTAGATTCGGACTAGGGTAAACACATTGTTACGATCTAACAACCCGGGAGGGCGTTAGTTAGTGTGCAATCGATGATGTTGGGGCAAGACTCACGTGGCCTAGGGTAGTTAAGACATTTAGGGGGACTTCTTCATTGACACGAAGTCGCGTATTCTCCCGTCTTACACTTTAAAGAGGTGGTGGAGGAGTTTACGAACCGAGATTCTCAGATACCATAAACTCCGTTATTGTTAACTAAAACAAAATCAAACATGTATTAAGTGAACGAAATCAATCCCTAGGTAATCAAATTAGTTATGATTAACCCACTAATTGTAGTTTAGCTTAGTTTAAATTAGTTTAATTTTAAAATCATTTATTTAACCGTTTGGATAATAGGACACTATATAAATTGCGATACTCAATTATTCAACCCATCCCTGTGGGAACGATATTCGATCTTAAACGATCTACTATATTAAAACTGAACCTCGTGCACTTGCGAGTAGTCAATACGTGAGCGTGTAACAAACGCTTCGACGTACACTGAGCTAGGTAGCTCTAGCTATGAACTGGGCCAGGCAGTTTAGTTGATGAACTAACTGATTTAGGTAGTTTGATTGAGCTGAGTTAGGCAACTTTAATTCAGCTGAGCTAGGCAGCTCTAGTTGTGAACTGGGCTGGGCAGTTCAGTTTATGAACGAACTGATTTAGGAAGTTTGGTTGAGTTGAGCTAGGCAGCTTTAGTTGAGCTGAGTTAGGCAACTCTAGTTGTGAACTGGCTGGGCAATTTAGTTTATTAATGAACTGATCTAGGCAGTTCGATTGAGTTGAGCTAGGTTACTTTAGTTGATCTGAGCTAGGAAGCTCTAGTTGTGAACTGGGCTAGGCAGTTTAGTTTATGAACGAACTGATCCAGGCAGTTCGGTTGAGTCTTGTTTATTGTTCTGAGTCTAAAACTGATACTTCTTTGCAAAGGTAAGTGGTTTTTATTGCATAACAAAGAACAATTCTTCTTTTAAACTTGAAACAAAATGTCACAAAACAAAAATCAGAAAACAAAAACTCATAAAAGGGTCTTTAAAGTAAAATAAATGAGTCAGGCTATGGATTCTAGCTCTATAGGGTTCCTATCTTTGATTTGGGCTATTAGCCTGAACTTCTTCATACTTCTATACTTGTCATCACCGTATAGCTCTCTTTCCCTTCATAGCTATCACGAAACATTGCCTGGACGCGACTTGGTCTCTACAGATTATGGTCACCCTGCTATCTTTTACGTACTTGATGCAATGATAGCGAGTCAATGCCACAGCTCCCATTGCATGGAGCCAGGGTCGTCCCAGGATAGCGTTGTATAGATATGTAGAGTTTATTACCATGAACTTAGTAGCTTTGGTCACTCTATCTTCATCTTTGTTCGCAGTGACGAATAAGGTGATTTTTCCCGTTGGGGAGCTCAAGTCCCCGTTGAAACCTACCATTACTGTTTGGGTTGACCCAATGTCCGAGCTAGGAACACACATCTGATTAAGTGTGTTAATAAAAATGATGTTGGCTAAACTGCTAGAGTCATCAGGACTCTCCTTACCTTGAATATAGAAATCCAAAGTATTATTACTAAAGCATCATCATGAGGGTGAGCTAGCCCCCTATAATCTTCGTCATTTAAAGTGATCACTGGCCCAACATTGCTGGCAAGAGTTATCACTTCTTCGTAGCATCGTTCCTCTGCTGCCTTACGGATCTTCCTCTTTCATTCGCGATTCGACCTTCTAGTATAGGGACTTATTGTGTTGATCATGTAGATGACCCCACAAGTGTTGTTCAGGTCATCACTCTTTCTTTCGTCATTGTGGCTCTCTAGATGAGCTTTACTTCTCAGTCTCTTCCCTTTTCTTGTCTGCTCCTGTATGTATCTGCGCAATCGTCCCATGTCATTTAATCGTTTAATCTCCCTTTGAAGCTCCCGACAATTGTCAGTATCACATCCATGATCTTTGTGGAACTCACAATACCTATCCTTATTCTTGGTAGATTTCATTAGGACTTTAGGAGGCCATTGCATGGCCTCTGATGATCTGATCTCATGAAGTATTCTGGAGATCGACGTACCTAAGCCTGGAAGGTCTGACTCCTAATGTGCTGTTGTCGCTGAGCTCTTTGGATGCTCTCTCTGCCGATCTGAAGTGCTATTTTTAGTCCTCTAACGACCTGCCTCTCTAGTCTTGGGACTGTTATTCGTTGCTGATCTGCCTTCACACGCATAATAGACGTCTTCTAGTTTCATATAAGGCTTTGCCTTCTCCACCAGCTAAGTCATGGTTTTCAGGGTGTGCTTCGTCAGTGAGTCCTGGAACCGACCCGATCCTAGTCCCGAGGTGAACACATTTATAATGAGGTTTGAATCACAGCCCTCGATGTACGTCAACTCTTCATTTCAGCGGTTCATGTATTGATGTTAAGACTCTCCCTTTTCTTGTCGTAACGTCAGCAGGTAGTCAGCACCCTCATCAGCCATTGGCACGTGATAAATCGGCCGATAAACTACTTCCCAAAATCCATGAAGGATGAAATCGAGTTGGGTGGTAGCGAGTGTAACCACTCCAGGGTCGATCCCTTCAAAGTCGTTTAAAAAACTTTGCAAAACGTGGAATTATCCAATCTATAGATCGACATCAGATGTCTGAACTATCGGATGTGGTTTACCAAGTTTGTTTTTGTTGGCCTAGTGAGCTACCCAAGAGGAGGGGTGAATTGAGTAGTGATAAAATTTAATCCAAATAATAATACTTCAAAAATTCAAATAATTAATTTAATCCTAAATTAATTATCATCTCTTTATAGCAGCGAAAATATATTATCAACTAGGTACACACCAAACAATAATATATGAGTAAAGTAATCATTAAGATTCCTTTAAACAGGTAGGAACCAAACCTTTGCACAATTATTCTTTTCACAACTTCAGAATCAACTTTTACAATTCCTTTTCCAAGGCTCAAGAATAATCTCTTCTTTTTCCTGGGCTCAAGAATAACCTATCTTTTTAAAGACTAAAGATTAAACCCAAGTATCATTTTCCTAAGTAAGGATGAAACCTTTACAATTCACTCACAAATTCAATGAAGGAAGAATTAACACCTAATCTTTTTATACTATAGGCAAAGATCAAAACCTCAATCTTTTTACCGGAAGAGATTGAAACTAGCTACCCTAAATTAGACACTCCCAGTAATATCTAATCTGACACTCAATTCACCAATTACAAACAATTGATAAATGATTTTCCCACTCGGAGCTTCTACCACCTTAGATAAATTCAAACTTAATTAATGTCCTGATACTAGTAATAGAAAAGTGAGAATTTCAAAATCTAATTTCAAATAAAGATGGATAGCAAGCAGTTAAACACGTAATCAGATTTTCTCAAGAAATTGTTTCAAAAATAATTTTCAATAAAAAATCTGGAAAACAATTTCAAAGATCAAATTCGAAATAATAAATAATAGAATCAAGTAACAATTAATAGTAAGTAATTTGGAATGATCTCACCAAGATTCCAACGAAAGAATAATTATTAGAATAACAATGAAACTTCAGATCGGTAGTAGCAATAATTCACAGCAAATATTTCTCAAGAACAACTCTCAGAAAAGATCTCATAATTTACTCAGTATGATTACTCTTAGAAATCACGAGAGTTGAATAACTCAAAATAGTTTAGATTCTCTTGATTTCTAATCTCTTTCCTGTGAAATCCGTAGGTCTATTTAAAACCTCTTAAAACAAGCCTTATAACAGCTAGTTCCCATAAATCATGATATTTAATTACACCAATAGACCATCTATATCATAATGATTCATTCCTGGTATAATTCACTTAAAATATCTCTTAAAATATTCTATCAATTCCCTTAAACTTTTACTCAAATTCAATTAGATAAGATTAAAATAATTACATGTACCAAATTGAGAAATATCAAAATTACTTAAACCATATCTATAGGGACAATTAAATATTAATTAAATAACTCAAAACATATCAGATCCCTAAGATATCTCACATATCTTAACCATAAAACGGCTAGCAACGACTATTTTTTTAATAAATTCTGAAATTCCATAAATCCTGAAATAGCTCCATCAGTCGACTGGCCAAGACCATCAGTCGATTGCCCAATTCAGGATGTAGCCAAGCTAAAAACTCTTCACCCATCGGTCGACTGGACGATTAAGAAAGTTTCATAAGTTGACCTATCTGTCGACTTAGAGATTCAGAGAGTCATTCTTTGATCACAAGTCAACTCACCTATCAACCTAGAGATTTAGAGACTTTTTATTTTAAGCTTAGGTCGACCTACCTGTCAACCGAGAGATTCAACAACTTCATTCATTAATCACCGGTCGACTTACCTATCGACTGAGAGATGCTGGAATCCTCTCTTGAATTCATTTTAAATCCTATTTCATCGACGTTTTTTCCCCTTTAACCGATTTCTTTTCTCGGTTAGCTCCACTAAATCTTAAATTCAATTTTAGTCAATTATCTTTATTTCTTTTTCAATTACATATAGGAGAAAATAATTTAACTAATTAGGATCCTATAAAAAAATACATACTTTTGAAAATATTTTGTGTCGTGTATGATCCTAACCGAGATACATTAAGAGTTAGAATTTAACCTGAGTTGTTTTCCCTAGGTTCTTCAATTTCTTCAAACTCTTAATCTTCCATTATCTTTGTCATCATCTTTAGAATTGCCACAGTATCTTCATGATCATTTTCATTACTGGAACTAATAAACTGAAACACTCAATAAAATCGTTAGTTCCATAAAAAACATCAATATTTAATTATTCATCAAAATCTTAGGATTAACAGTTTTTCCATCGTGCTTCTCAAATTTGGTGGGGTCAAATTTGTCGGACAACAGTGCTTCCAAAATGTCTAGAAGAGATGCAATATCGATAGGGTCATTATCGTGTTTATTATTTTGCTAGAACTCTACCTCAAGAAGGCCATATCCTAGATTGGAAGTGCAGTATATCTGACGATCCAAATTCACACATCATTAGATTGACTCCGTTGGTGGGACCAACTTACCATTTCTTACGCTTGAGAAATTTTATGATCACTCTCCTATCGGGAATCATTATAGAAATCAAGAAACTAAAAGGAAACAAATACATTACTACAGATCTAGGCTTAGGTCCATATTGTGAATTACATGCATTGCTGTTAGAAATAATGTACGAGATGCGAGATATATTCTTAATTAATATGCAGTACATATAACAACAGACCAAGCAGACTCTATTTTACCACGATACTACATTTTTCCCCACTCATTTTGAAAAAAAATAAAAAATGATAATAATAATAAAAATAAAAAAGATAAAATGTATAAAAAGTTTCAGGTCTAAAGTGAAAATTCATACAAACTTTACACTGATGTTTAAAGGGATAAACTTGCAACTTAGATTATTTTTAAAAAAATTCCATAATATTTAAATAAAAATAAAAGTAATAAAATCAGTAATTTAGAGGAAATCCAACAAAAATAAAACTTTCGGGCCAAAATTGAAAGTTTATAAAAGTTATCTTGGATCAAATTGATTACATTAAAAGATTGTTTTGTTTTGTTTTTTTTCCTATCTCATTTAATATAGCTAATTTCAATTTCCACCCAACAATTTTAAGAAATCTTGACTTTTACGCATACTTTTTATGTTGACCCCAGAAACTCTACTTTTTGCCGATTTCGCCGAAATGACAACCAAAAATATTTCATTTTTTAAAATTGAACATTCCAATCACTTAAATAATATTTTAGTTTCATTGTTTTATTTTCAATTTCAATAAAAAAAAAATCACGTTTAATCAAAGAAAAGTGCCCAAACCACCAAAATCACTTCGAGCACACCCTCCGAGAATAAGACAAAGTATTGGATGCTTCTTTGGGAGTTGCAATAGCCACAATTGAGCCTCCCAAGGTCATATCTGCTAATGACAATACTTAGTCTAGTGAATTTTGAAGGTAAAACAAGCCATACCAAAAATAGGTGTCTAAAAAGTATATTTTTGAAATAGGGGCGTAGCCCCCCATCAATCAACTTCGGTCAACATCAAGAGGGTCTGCATACTCGCGAGTTTTCATTCCTCCTGTAGTATATATAGGGGACATTTTCCCCCCTCCCCACCTAAAAAAAAGGTAGAAGACTCAATTCTCTCTCTAGACTTCTCATATTTCCTCTTGGGTTTGCTAGTGTTATACTCAAATCCTCTCAATTTTCTCTCAAAACATTCTTTGAAAGAGATCAAAAAGAAAAGTAAGCAATAAAAAAAAATGCAAAAATAATAAAATAAAAGAAAGAAATGAGAAGGAAGAACGAAGGAGAAGAAGAATGATGAGAATTTTTAGGGAAAAGATTTCGTCCCTAAGCAAGGTAAGTCCATTGCTAAACCTTCTCAAAACCATTTTGTTTTGTTCATAGCTTTAAAGGAAACCCCTAAAAGCGATAAAAACCTAGGAGGATGTTCCCAAGCAATCACTTAAAAACCTATTTATTTTTCGCATTTTCTTTCCGTCATTTATTTTGCTTCACTTTAAATACTTGTCATTTCTTTTTCCGCTCTATGCTTTTCCATGCTTTACTTACTGTACTTTGAATTTCTGTCATGTACTTTTCCCGCTTTGCAGGGTCTTCTATACCCATTTCTTGGTTTTTCAATTTCGTGCGAAACATTAAATGGCGAGTTACGGAATTCCCCTAAACGGTTCCTTTTTTAGTTTTTTCAGTAAGGTCATGCCGGAGAAAAATGTATGCATTTCATTTTCGAAAAAATGTTGTCTTTACCTTTTTTTTAAGAAGTTCTTTTTTCTAGAACTTTGTCTACTAAAAAAGAGTTATGGATGTTCATTGACTAAATCCTTTTTCAAATATATTTTCTTTGAAAAAGTATTTTTAAAAATATTTTCTAAAACTATATTCCAGATGTGTCTTCATAAAAATATTATCTTGAAAAGGTTTCATTTACTTTCCAAAGGAAATAAAAAAAATAAAAAAAAAAAAAAAAAAAAAAATTGCCTTTTAATTTTTCTCCCAAAAAAGGATTCTTATTTTTCAAGAAGAATTCTTGATTTTTATTTTTATTTTTTTATTTTAAAACTTCTCCAAAATAAATATTTTCTAAATATCTATTTTAAAACTAAAATTATTACATAATAAGTTTCTTTTCCAAAATTTATATTGTTTTATTATAACTATTTCTTTACTTTTTCTAAAAATAAAAAATGAACTTCTTCAAAAAAAAAAAAAAGTGTTTTACATTTGTTTTTACTTTTTTCTCCTCCTCTTTGCATGCATACAAACATTTTTCCAACCCAAACTAAAAAAAGAACACAACAAATATAATTTTCCCAGGGACCAAACTTATTAATTCTATCCATAATCGATAAACGGTCTAAAATAAAGGTATTTGTCTCTTCTCTTCCTCTCTTTTTTTATTTTATTTTTTATTTTTTTAATGTCTACATATATTTAGTTTAAATTTTAAATACAAAGACAAAAAGGGGAATTATTATGCTAATGAAACCATTAAAAAAATATTTGGACTTGTTTTAATTAAAAGATTTATTTAAACCTAGGTACCGTTTTCGGACAAATGTCTTGGGGTGCCTAACACCTTCCCTAAGTATAACTTACTTCCAAAAATTAAAGAATACTATGGTTAAGACCAAATTATTTTGAGTTAAATATTGGGCCATTTCACAAGGAAAAATGATTTTAAAAAATATCGGTTACATGGCACACCATTAACCCAATGCTAGGAGGAGATTTTTTTTTAAATAAAACTCGGCCCAAAGAACTATTTCAAAACTGACGCCTAGAAAAGCCCCCGAGAAAAGATTTAAAAATTAAGTTTATCGAAAAGTATTTCACAAATGATAAGTTTTGCCTTCAACAAAGGGAATAGATTAGCATAACACACACAAAAAGAATTATGTCGGTAGTGTGTCGCTGTTATTGTTTAACCTTTTCCCGGTATGCGTTAGTTGGCGACTTTGCTGGGGAGCTTAGAGGGTCTAACCTAGTTGGAGTTTAAATAAATCTTAAATTAAAATTGAGTCCAAATATATGTTTTTATTTTTAAAATTAATTTTCCCCATTGTTCAAAGTTTTATTTATGTGTTTTTTTCTTTTAAATTATGTTTCATTTGATAGCAGATAATATGTATGCGTACAAGAGGGTGTGAGTGTGTTGTTTCCTATTTACTGCTCTTATTTTGTTGCACTTTATTTTCATTTCCTTATTTTCGTGCACTTTATTTACTGCTTTTATTTTATTGGCATTTGTTGTAACTCTCTTCAAGGCACTGATAGGTGTAAATTACCTATATATTTTTAAACCAAAATTGCTAGTTTTTTAGTATGTTTATTACGTTTTAATATATTTTAATGTATTTTTATTCTTTTTGTACTAAATCATCAGGTGTGTGGGGTGAAACGGTATGAAAACGGATGCTAAACGATGATATCGAATCGAGAACGGTGGAAGAACGGTAGAAAATCAAGCTCGGAGGCAAAATTCTAAGAAGAAGCCCACCGCCGTGGCGTCCAAACCACCGTCGTGGCGGTGAATCCCACTGCCGCGGCAGTCACCTCTACACAGATTTAGATATTTATTTTAGATATTTTTCCTATTTATACCCCCTCCTCTCCTTTCCTTTGGCTACTAGAGCCCTAATAGACTTAGGATATTTTAGAGAGAGGTTTTGAGAGTACTCATTCAAATCCTAAGCAGAAGATCACAAAGCAAAGAAGGGGGAGCGATCTCGAAACATTTTTAGTGACAAATCTTCAGGCTAGACTAAGTTTCTCTCGTTCCTTTCTTTATTTTTTAACTTAGGATTTTTGTTTGAGCATGCTTAGCTTTATTTTCATTGTATAACTAGTTTTGGCCATGAGCTAAATGGGTTTTTGTCTAGGGATTAATATAATTTATAAAAGTGTGATTTTTTTGAGTTTGTGTTTCATTTATGGTTATTTTATAATAATTTCGATTGTGTTTGCCATTTTGTAATGATAATATGCTTGTTTAGATAATTAGAGAATACGGCGTTTGACACTCGGGAGAGGTAACCCCGAATTCGGACTAGGATAAACACAACACAACAATCTAACGACCTGTGAGGGTGTTAGAAAGTGTGCAATTAATGACGTTGGGCCGAGACTCATGTGACCTAGCATCGTTAAGACGTTGAGGGGGATTTCTTTGTTGATGCGAAGTCACGTATTCACTCATCTTAGACTCGAGAGAGGTGGCAAGTAAGTTTATGAATTGAGATTGTCGGATACCCGAACGCCATTAATATAAACTAAAACGAGACCAAGCACGTTTTTGTAAACAAAGTTATTCCCTAGGCAATACTTTCCCTAAACATCTCATATTAGTATTAGTATAGTTTAATTAGTATTTTTATATTAGTTTATATTAATTTTATATACATTTGTTTTAGCCTAGATAAAGTTAGGTCATGATAAATGCGGTACTCAATAATAATCACAACCAACCCCTGTGGGACACAATACCCTTACTCTCATGACCTTTACTAAAACTTGACCTCGTATACTTGCGAGTGAAAGTAGCGACGTATTTACGCGCTACCAAGTTTTTGTCGCCGTTGCCGGGGATTGGTTGTTTATCATATGTAGTTTTCGGCAATCGTCACCAAGTTTTTTGTGCCGTTGCCGGGGATTGTGTTTTTGAGTATTATTTATATTGTGAGTAAATGACCCAATTTTACTTTAGGCATTTTTAGTGTTTATAATTTTTGTTTGTAGTTTTGTTTTCTATTTCTCTTGCAGGGTACTCAACGATGTTAGATCAACGAGTATTAATGTAATTCTTTCAACATGATTCTGAGCCATTTTATAGTGCTTAGGATCAATACAAAGAATTGTTGTTCTGATTTTCGAACCATGATCTTCAGAGGAAATGTCAGCTCTTAAATTTCCTCGATGGGTTAGAAGTCGCAACCAGAATATGGGTGGAAGAAGGAAATGGTACCTCCTCTCTCTATGACCTAACCGCGGACGAAGCCATTTGGTCGTTGGAGGAAATGACGGCCTATGATTATCAAAGTTGGAATCATTCACCGAGTCACCAAAGCTCGGAGGATTTTTCCAACACCATGGTACCATGGATTAACATTCTGAATCACAACAAGGAGTCTTTCCCCAATCTGGAAGAAATGCTCACAACCGTTATGGGGGGAGACTTAAATATTGTGGAGGTAGATGCATGACCAGATCAACGAGCATGAGGATTGTCTTGATTATATCGAGACGGTCTGCGCCGACATCGATGAGACCGTAACGTCTTTGCAGACACAAATTGGTCATCTTCTTAGCTTTGTTGAGTCCGAGACAAGAGCGGTGGCACTGAGAGGTGAACAAGTCGAATCCAATTGTGAAAGCCACCGAGAGGAACCGAAGACAAGCGGGAGGTACTTGGGTGAGATCGAAGAAAATCATGAAGATGCAACACCTCAAGTGTGGAGTGGCGATGAAAATTCACATATTAATCGTTGTGAATTTTCACCGTTCAAATTCCAGCTCGTGATGCTGCAATTGATCCAAGACGATCACATCTATGAGGATCTGATGTGGCTCACTTGTCCTTCTCCACCATTAGCAATGACCTTTCATGCCCACCAAGTACATGAGCCGGTGAGGTGTGACATTAAAAGATCGATCTATCCAAAGCAAAATCTCGCCAAGCTTGAGGGCATTTTTAACCAAGACCCGTATGTGGTATTGTACGACACTTACTACGGGCAGAAGCCACTCTTTGACGAGCACTTCGGCGTGTCGGGCTGACGACCAAAAACCAAGCGCTTCTTCGGAGACAACCCAAGGAAAAATAAGTTAAATCCGTTGCAACCGATTTTGTTAAATTGACGGCCAAAAATATTTTATTTTTTGAAATTGAACTTTCTAATAATACTTTGGATAGTTTAATTTTCAAAAATTAAGTAATAAAGTCTTAATTAGGCGAATGAGTGCCAAAAACACTAAGCTCACCAAGAGCACACCCTCCAAGCTTAAGAGAAAGTATAGAATTCTTCTAAAGGAATACCCATAGCTAATTGGGAGTTTCCCAAGAACGTTGCTATAAATGGTGCGCATTAATTGAGGATTTTTTGAAAAGATCTTACTCCATACTATAAGTAGGAATCTAGAGGATATCATGATTACCAACCTACATTAGTAGCCCCCATCAATCAATTGGCATTAATGATAATTAAATGTAGTCTGATACGTCTGCGCATTCATGAATGCACATGCAATGTTTTGCCTATTAAAGGTGACTATTTTTCTTAAGGGTCATACACTGATCAAACACACACACACACACTCTCTCTAAGCCCAAATAACTCTATCGGGTTTCCTAATCTTTAAGTTTTTCACCTTTCAAACACCTCCAAAAATCCCTTAAAATGTCATCTTGATACTATTTTACAAAGAGTTCAAGAAATCTCACAAGAACAACTAAGCAAAGTGGAAGAAGAATGTAATATTACGTAAGGAAAGACTACTCTCCTAAGTTAGGTAAAACAATTTAAACCTCTCTTTTGTTTGTTTGTATGTTTTCTTTTGGTTGTGTGTGTACATAGTATCTTTGTCTTGTGTTAAGAACAACAAGAACCTTTTGGTGTGCATAGCATCTTTGTCGTTTGTCAAGAAATACAAGAAACCAAACTCAAAGAACCTAAAATAAACTGACTGACTACGGACTAGTAACTACTAGTTATTAACTTTTCCTGCTTTGCACCTTTCAGTACTAGCCTAGATCATGGATTGACCCTACACCTCAGGTCATGGACTAGAGCCCTATACAATACCATGTCAAGACCCTTGTGGCTAAAAGACAAAATAAAGGAATACCCTTTATCCCTTACGGGATAAGTATTTGCCTTCTTCAAAAATGTTTTCTCCTTCTTAATTATGAGTAGGACTGATACACACACACACATACACATACACACACACACACACACATATATTCTATTCCTTTTACTAAGAAAAAGAAACAATAACATTAACCATGCCTAAGCAAGTAAGTTTGGTTGAAATGTTCTTGACAAAAATCAAATATGCATATCATCACCATTAGTGTCATGTTTTGTTCTTTTTTTTTTTTTTCTTAAACAAACAAAAAACAAATATATATATATATATATAACAATTTTACAAAGGAAGTTTTCTACATGAAATGGACTTTGTGTTTTTCTATAAAAAATAAATGTAAGTTTTTTTTTAAAAATAAAAATAAAAAATGGTCTTTAAGTTTCTTTTGAAAGGGGAATGTCTTCAAAAGATATTTTTTCTAAAATTAAATGCCTCGGAGAAGGGTATTTTTCTAAACATAAATGTTTTTAAAAAATATTCTAAACTTAATGTCTTTAAAATGTATTTTATTCAAACTTGTTTTTCTAAAATCTATTTTCATGTTTGTCTTTAAAAAATTTGTTTTTTTAAAAAATGATTTTGTAAAAAGTTGTTATGTCTTCTTTTTTTTTCCTGAAAAATATGTCTTTAATAAGTTTTTTACAAAAATTATATTTATTTTGTTATCATAAAATATGTGTTTTGTTCTTACTTTTCTAAAAACTATTTTCTCTAAATTGTTCTTGAAAAAGAATTATTCTTCTTTCAAAAAATATTTGTTTAAAGTTTTCTTAAAACAAGTTCTTTAAAAAGATTTTATATTTTAAGAACCCTTTTTTAAAACATCCTTTCTCAAGTTTTTTATAAAAATATTTTTAAGCTCAAGAAGTTTTAAAAAAATAGTTATATATATATATATATATATATCACTTCCAAACTCATTTACTCTTTTACCCCCCAAACCCTTGATTTTTAAAACTAGCAAAAATTTGAAGTTTCCTTTTATTAACAAAAATGCTTTAAAGATGTTTCTCCAAAGAAGATTCTTGAGATCTTTGTTTTGTTTTTTCTGAACTATATCACTTCCAAACTTATTTACTCTTTTACCCCCAAACCCTTGATTTTTAAAACTAGCAAAAAATTTGAAGTTTTCTTTTATTAACAAAAATGCTTTAAAGATGTTTCCCCAAAGAAGATTCTTGAGATCTTTGTTTTGTTTTTCTAAACTATTTCCGTAAATATATGTTTTTATGTACTTTGTTAAAAAAAATACGTGTTTGTTTTTTCTTTTTTAATTGTTTTTCTTTAATAAAAACACGTAGTTTTCTACATTCAAAAAATATTTTTGATTACTTAAATTTATTTTACTCTTTTTCTTCTCTTTAAAAATGTACACTAGTTTTGTCAAAACATCCTTAACTAAGCAATAAAATTTTCCCCGAGGCCAAACTTGTCGATTCTTCCATAATTGATAGGCAGTCTAAAATGGGAACATTTGTCTTTTTCTTTTCTTTTTTATTAATTTTTTTTATCTATTACTTCCTATTCTTAAATATTTTTTATATTGTTTTTGCGTAAAATAAACATAAAAAAGACAAAAAAATATTAAAAATAGGAATTAGTATGTTAACCAAAACCGGAGAAAATTACTTCGACTAGATTGAAATTAAATATTTAGTTAAACTTAAGTACCATCTTCAGATAGGTGTCTTGGGGTTCCTAGCATCTTCTCTGAGCATAATCAACCCCCAAACTTTAAAGTAATCACTGGTTAAAACCAAGAATTTTTGAGTCAAAACTTGGGTTATTTCTAAAATAAAATAATTTTCAAAATATCGATGACCTAGCACATCATTTAACTCAATGCTAGGTGACGACTTCATTTTTCAAACAAATCTCGGCCCAAAAAATATTTTTAGAACCAACGACTAGAAAAGTCTCTGAAATTATTTTTTTTAAATGAACAGATTTTGAGAGAGATGAGACTATATCACATCTTCCTCTTCCCTCCCTTCTCTCTCTTTTCCAAAATTCGGGGTGCGTCTTCGGTCTACTAGCCAAAATGGCAGTCTATCGACAGAAAATGGGCAATAATCAACTTTTTAACTATTGTAGAGGCCGGTCAACTGGCTAGAGGGCGGTCGACCGATGAGCTTCGATTCAATCAACTTGACTATTTCGTTTTTCATGATCTTTTACCCAAATCCTACGGTTTTAATTGGAAAATGAGATTTTTTGGGGATTTGAGTATATTTCTATTATATATCATATATTATTAAGATCCTATTGATTTGGTCCATTTATTAATTGATTCTTTGAATTAAATTAGTAAAACTATTTTATATATTTAAGAGTTTCGAATCTAAAAAACTTTTGGGGACCAAATCAAGCTTTTCTAAAAGTATTTTTAGATGAAATATACCTATTTTGACAGGATATTATATATTGGGTCTTATATTGTCATTTTTTGTCTTATCATTTGGAAACTAGCCGTTACAGGCTTAGTTTCAATTCTATATAAAGAGACCTGTGATTTCATCACTGCTTTTGTTATACATTGAGCTATCGTATCTATTTTCAAGAAATTCCGGTATGATCTTTCCAAGTTGAATTAATTTAATTTCTTAGATTACCTAATTAATTACTTGGAATATTTGTTTTAGAAATTTGTTTTTCTATTTGAAAATCTTGCATATCTTAATAAACGTTTTTTGTCTGACAAATCTGATTAAACATTATTTGTACTTTAATTGAGTAAATATTTATCACAGAGTTCTATCACGTAGTATTTTGGACATTAACTGAGCATAATTAATTGAAGGTGGTAGAAGCTCTTGTGAAAAGAAACTCGTGATTTTTTTGTATTTGAAAATGGGAGTGGATTAGATATATTTGGGACGGTGTCGAATCAAGGTAGTTAGTATTTGATCTTGAGCCTGTCAAAAGGATTAGGTTTAATCTTTAGCCTGTTAAAGGGATGAGATTTCGATTATTCCTGTAATAGAATTAAATTAGTTTTTAGCATGGTAAAAAAAATAAGTTTCTTCCTGAGCTTATGAAAAGGGAAAAGTGTAAAAGTGTAAAGGTTTGAATATGAGCATATGAAAAGAATTAAGTTAGTATTAAACCTATGAAAAGGATTGTAAGGGTTTGGTTCCTACCTGCGAAAAGAATTAGGGGATTAGTGAATTGCAAATGCTCTGTGGAGCTCGGGAGACTAGACATAGGTAAGAGTACACTACAACAAAAACAGCCTATAAGGGCACTTCTGTTGAGACACTCTATGTATTGTGCCTTATAAAGGTACTTTTCAGGACACAAAATTGGAACTGTCACATAAAAGTCAATTTGTTGGGACACTATATATCTTGTGCCCTATAACGGTACTTTTCGAGATACTATATGTATTGTGTCCTATAATCAAATATTCAAAGGACATAAAGTAGTGCCCTAATAGAATTTAATTAGTAATTAAATAAATTAATATCTATATATAATATAAAAAGGCAGAAAATAGTGCCCTAAAAACTGAAACTATATTAGGGCACAATTTTGTGTCCTATTATAATTTAATTATAGGTCAATTAATAATGTCCTAATACATATATTAAATTAAATTAAAAAAAAATTAATATGTATAATAATAATAATAAATAAAATTAGAATTGCTCTTAACTTAACCCCCAAAAAAAAAAAAAAAAAAAAAGCGATAGAAAATTTAGGTGTTCCCGCTTCCTTCATCAACCCTCTTCTTTATCCAGACATCAACCCTCACTCTCTCTCTACCGTCTCACTCTCTCCCTCATACTCACTCTCTCACCCATGCTCTTTGCTGAAGATTTTAGGGCTTCCATCCCTAGCAATCCAATGCTGCTCCAGTCCAACGCCGCTCCAGCCCTATCAGCCCGATATTGCTCCATTCCGATGTCGCTCCAGCCCTAGCAGTCGGATATACGTGTTTCCATCTCACCGACGGCCTCCAGGCTTCTCTCTTTATCTCTCAGTCGGTTTATCTGCAGGCTAGGCGGTAGAGCTTCTTCGGCGTGGGGTAATTTCCAGTCGAGGGCATTGTCGAGGATCAGATCTGAGTTTTTGGATCTTGTCCACCTCGATCTTAATGTTAGGTTGGTATTGATTTGTTTTTATTTTTCCCTAATTGATTTGGTGTTAGTTCGTTTGTTGGTTGGTTACAGGTCGTTAATTGGGGGGGGGGGGTTCGTCAGGGGTCGTTTGCTTGCTGACGTTGTACATAGATTTTGCTTGGTTTTTTGTTTCTCTATTTTTCTCAAAGCTACTTGAAACATATAAAACAAATAGAACAATTTTGCAGTTGCAAAAACAGAGAGTTTTGGTACATTTTTGCTACAATATATACAAGATACAAATTTATACTGAGTTAAGACAGCGTTTGTTGATCATCTCTGCTCCCAAGGAGCAAGTGACAGCGTTTGTTGATCATCTTTGAGTTTTGGTACATTTTTAAGTTGCCGATTTTTTTAGCTACCGGTTCTTTAGCTATAGTTTTTTTTTTTTTTTTTTTTTCTACCTATTGATTTGTCGGGTATTGGGTTTTTGAGACTGTTATTTTAGCTGTTTCATTTTTGTTTTTTGAGTTGTTCATTTCTCAAGGAGCAAGTGACAGCAAATCCCATTTGGATAACTCCAAGAAGTGCTCCGTTCCCTGTTCGATGTCTCCGATATCAGGTCAATGATTTCGATTCTAGTTTCGTCACCTAAATTTACATAGTCAAATAACAACTTTTCTTCTCTTGATTAAGCCAATCTCTCTGCATACTATCTATCCTTACTTTGATTATACCCAGTACAACTGGTGATATAAAAGAGAGGTTCGTAAAGATGGTGCTGGGTGAAGACATGTCAAGAAGTGGTAAAAGGTTGTTTTAGAATATTGGCAATTTCAAACGCCATCACTAATCTCTATGGTACTTAAAGTTAAAATCACTCTTTATTCAACAATCCGTATAATTTTGGTCTTTTTTTTTTGTACTTATTAATGTATACTTGTTCTTAGCCACTGTTTTTGGACAAGTATGGAGACTGATCTTTGCTTTCTAGTTAAAAATAGGCGTGGACGAAAAAGAGAGTGCCTTCTTTTGATTGGAGATAATATAGTTGAATGAATACCCTCTTGGCATATATTTTTCGATGGAAGCAAGCTTGAGGTACTTAATAAATTCATAAGCTTGATGTTTTATGTTTGATGTTTAAAGAGCTGCAAGTTGTTGTTTAATAAATTGCTCTCAAATTCTCATTTTACATTCGAGCTATTTTTTCTAAGCTTTTAGTTTATTGTTTGAGCTAGTTTTTTGTAGCTATTTTCTTCTAGTTGCAATTTTTTCTTTGTGTAGCTGTAATTGCAATTCGGTGATATCTGCAAAGGTGCGCATCTCTCTCTCTTTAGATCTCTCTCTTGCACAGTTCTACTATTGTTGGACAAATTATTGTCATCTTATACTTCAAGCTTATTCATTATTCTTTGAGTTACCTTACACTAGTTTTTCATTTCCCTTTCATTAACCCCCCCCCCCCCCCCCAAAAAAAAAAAAAAACCCCGAATATAATTAGCCTATGAAGCTAGTGACTGTTGCCGCTGCAAGTGCCTTGCAATTTCACTTGCTTTGTTCTTTGTGCAGTTTAACATAAAATTTGGCTTATTGTAGTAGTAGAAACCTAGCCTTTTGCCCTACTTTAGTCTATATCCTTATCTATTTAAGAATCCGCCCAGTCGAAATAAATCCCCAAGAGAAAATTCAAACTACTCATACCGTGGCAATAATAATATATAGAATAACCATGTATATATAGAAGTTATATCTTGGTTGTGGCAGATTTTATAAAATCCAAATGATTTTTGTGCTTTATATGGTTGTCTCGTGTTGAAATAAGGGTCAGCATTCATTTTTTACCCCCTCATTTTTTTATTCAATAATTTGGACAATGATTTTGACATTTTTGTCTTCTTATGAAATCATATATAGTAATTTCAATGTTCCCTAACATTGAAGTAAAATGTGATTACGTTTAGGTATATTTAGACAATTTAATACATATGTTTGACTCATGTTTTTCATGTTTTGCATATCGCTAGTGTGTTTGATAGCGTGCTGTCTGAGTTTGGTAAACTTTTACATCCAACAATCATATGATACTTCTTCTTATCTACCACTTACCGTGCATGCAAAATTTATTAAATGTGATCATAATGGCATTTTTTTAGCTGATTTTTTATGCTAGCATTATTTTTTATTATTGCAAGTTAATTTGCAGCTGTGTTTTTTGTAGTTGCAAGTTTATTTTTTCCTAACTGTTCATTTTTAAGTTGCAAGTGTATTTTTTAACTTAATGTTTTTTTTTTAGGTGCAGGATTTCAGTTTTGAAACACCCGATAGTAAAATCTAGTTATACTTCACATTTGGATGCTCTACGACAGAGACATTGGTAGATTAGTTCACTATAAGTTATTATTATTTGTTTTACACTTGATAGAAATTTTACATTTTAGACATTTATATTTATAGAAATTCAAGTATATGATTTTTGTATTAAAGATAATTCAAGTGACCCATGACGGGTATAATTTTGTTTATCTCTAGGATTTTTAATTTCTTCTTTTTAATGAAAAATTTTGAGTTCTTTATGTATTTTGTATTGCGAGGAATTTTTAGTTTTTATTGTTTGGATTTAGAGTATTTTGATATTTTAAAAGAATTTTAAATTATAAAAAAAAAAAAAAATTAGATATTTTTTGGGACGCTAAATAGTGCCCTTATATATATATATATATATATATTATAATTTTGCGACACATTCTTGTGTCCTAAAAGAGGTTTTTCACAATGCCCTAATATATATAATTTAAAAAATATAAAATACTTTAGAGATAATATATGGTGTTCTAATAGCTATCTTATAGGACACTTATTATTGCCTTAATAAGTTTAAACAAAAAGGGCACTATATGGTGCCCTTATAACCTATTGGGGTGACTTTTTACAGGGCACCAGTACAAGTGTCCCAAAAAGCCCAAGTATCGAAATAGGGGCTCTGTCGCGACACTTTTTCATGCCCCGATAGGCCATTTTTGTTGTAGTGGTAATTTACCGAATCAAGATAAATCGTTGTGTATTGTTTTTCTATTTCTATTTTTTGGTTGTGCACTTAATTAAATACATTTCCCCTATTATAAAAGATTATAATTAGTTAGAAAAATTGTTAATTTGTGTGTATAAAGATTTAATTGTTTAAAGTTTTTATAACTACCCAATTTATCCCCTCTTCGGTAGATCTGTGGGCCAACAATTGGTACCAAAGCTGATTTTAGCTCAATTAGCTTAGCATCCTAGCTAAACACGATCATATGGCTTGAAATATCTCTTAATGAACTTGACACTATTCTAAAGATAAAAAGATGATCCGTTGTTCCTAAGAACTCTCCGTCATAACTTCAACAAAATACAGATATTGAGAAATTGCATGCAAATTTGGATGTTGTTGACTTTGGGGCATCATCGCTAGAATTACAAAATCATCTTTATCATTGCATTATCATTCGATTGATTGTAACTCGAGGTATCCATTTATCTGTAGTAACCAATTTTGATGCATACATACCAAATGTCATTATTAATAAGGTTAATATTGATCTCACAGCCTTAATGATTGAGCACATGCAATACCAACTAAATGTTGAGGCACAAATTCTACTATATGGTGATGTGGAATGTTATATTCTTTAAAGTTGTCGTGTCCAAATCAATGATGAATGTGCTAAGTATTATATGAAGGATACAACTGTTCTCGATATGAATATCGTGCAATCTATGGGGTACCATCAAGAAGAAGATAGTGAAGATGAAGATAAGATAATTGTTCTTGATGATAAAGAAGAAACCAAGAAGTTGGTCAAGATTAATGAAAAGATTGATGGAACAGTGAGGTAGTTCGATAACTTTTAGAATTTTATGATATGAAGTTTCAACAAGTATCGAACAAAGTCGATATTGCGATAACCAAGGGAATCAACTATGTGACATGATGCAAAGTCACCCATTCCTCCGATCTATGACAAGACCATTTAGCTCGTTCAAAACTCCCTCACCTCTTCTTTATGATTTTTCCACAGGTCAAATCTTGCTAGTTTTGGAATTTTATCGAGAAACATGATGATCTATAATAACTAATATTTGCTAAAACTTTTGGATGATTGTATTTGCTTTTGACATTAAAGTATGATTGTATTGTCCTTATGGGATGTTGATAAAACATATGCCAATATAGAATTAATCAATCTTACTGATATTATAAGAGTGAGATCCATGCGATACTCCGAAGATGATATTAAAGAAGTTGATACACAAATCCAAGAGCTACTTGATCTAAAACTTATCCAAGAAAGTAAAAGTCCTCACTCAAGTCCTGCTTTTATGGTAAGAAATCATTCAGAAATAAAATCTGGTAAAGCTAGAATGGTGGTTAATTACAAAAAGATTAATGAAAAAACTAAGGTTGACGGATATTTCCTGCCTCATAAGGAAAGCCTGATTAATAGAACCAAAGGTAAAAAAGTGTTTTCAAAATTTGATTGCAAAAGTGGATTTTGGCAAATTAGATTGACCAAAGAATCTGTTCCATTAACTACTTTCAGTACGCCAAATGGTTATTATGAATGGCTAGTAATGCCGTTTGGATTACAAAATGCTCCTCAAATATTCCAAAGAAGAATGGATAAAGTGTTTAGTAAGTTATCTGACTTCTGTATTATCTATGTTGATGATATACTTTTATTCTCTGACAATGAAAAGGATCATCTGAAACATCTTGATACTTTTGCAGATCGATACAAAGAAAGAGTAATCTTGCTCTCTAAAAAGAAAGCTAAAATTGGAAAACAAAAAATAGAATTTTTAGGATTAATAATTGATGCTACTTGAATTGAGATGCAACCTCATATCTGTGAAAAGATAACTACTTTTCCTGATATCCTTGAAGATAAAAAATAAGTTTAAATATTTTTAGGAGTCTTAAACTATACTGAAACGTTTATTGAAGGATTGGCCAAACATAGGCAACCCTTCCAAAGATTGCTTAAAAAAGGTGCTAAATTTGCTTGGACAAAAGAACTCTCGAATAAAATGGGAGAAATTAAAAGCCTTACTACTTATTTGCCTAGATTAACATTACCTTCTGAAGAAGATGACTTAATTCTAGAAACTGATGCTTCTAATGCCTATTGGGATGCCATACTAAAAACTGCTATTGGAAAAATCTGTAGGTATGCAAGTGGAACGTTTACTGAAACACAACAACGTTATCATAGTAATATTAAATAATTACTTTCTATTAAAAAATGAATAGAAAAGTTTAGATATTTTCTTATTCCAAAAAAGTTTACTGTAATCACTGATAATACTCAGGGTAAAGGATTTATTTTTAATAAATTACCAACAATCCCTGAATATAATAAAATGAATGGATGGCAAACATTTTTCCAACATTATAACTTTGATGTTATTCATTGAAGTAGTAAATAAAATATTCTTGCTGACTTCTTATCCAGGAAAGCTCATGAAAACTGATAAGGATTCAATCGAGATTCCTTTAAGTGCTATTGAATCTATTGAGAAATACTGTTCGCAAGGACACTATTTCCTAAGTGTTGTCGAAGAACTGATCCATATGTACAAGATCAGAAGTGCTAATAAAGATGGAAAAATGGAAGGCGAAGCCTCCAGTGTTAAAAAGGATGATACTTCATCCAATATTTCGAAAAGTGATGCTGAGAATTCCAATACTCAAAAAAAGTCAGATCGTTAATGATTTGCAAAGTGCTACTCTTATCCGTTCACCAAATCAATATGTTGATCAAATGATAAAAGCAAAGGAAACCCTTACAGTTCCTAGCTCCCCTGTTCAAAAATTTGTTCCGTTTATAAAACCTCTTCAAAACCCTGTTGTTCCAGAGAAAAAATTTGTTGAAGTTACTATTTTTTCTTCAAGAGCTAAAAATAGCATGCTCAGATGTCTAAATGAGAACTTCCATCAAGAATATTTGAAAAATCTCAAACTTGCTTATAAAATTCGTATCGATGAAGATTCTGCTATTTTTCATTTTCATAAGGGAAAATACCCCAGAATGGCCTTTTTACCTGAAACCCCAGCTGATCAAATTGAAAGGATATTCAATTACGGACTTCTTGATTTTACAATTTCTGACCCAAAAACCAGTGCTGAAAAAGGAATGCCAAATAGGGTGCAAAAAGCCATTAAAAGCTTTCGAGGACAAAGAGGGTCGAAAACTATGTTAGTAAAGTGTTTTAGTGCTACTCCTGAAAAATGATATGATTCTTATCATATCATACAACTGTACAAAAATTGTGCTAATTTGATCCCTGAGTATAACCCAAACCAAGTATTCAAAGAAGTGCCAGAACTTTTGGAAAGTGATAAAATCAAAAATTTCATTCCTATCAGACGAGCCATGGGATTTTATGTCCTTGAGAAAAAATTAAAAAAAAATTATTTCATGGGACAAAGGATATGTTTACCCTATGAGTATCAATAACCTGAGTGTAGTCAGTTCTATGGTGCTGCTAAAGCCTCTATTTTAAAATGGTTAGAAATGATACAGATAGTGGAATTTGCTGCTAGTGAGACAGTTAAGAAATGAACTTGTCAAATGCTTAAACAAGCTAAAGGAACTTGTTCATATTGCAAAGAAACTCTTGAGAAAAAGATCAAATGGGCTGATACAACAAGTGAAAGTGATGATGAAGTTTTAGCCTTGTAAAATTGTCACTGCGTGCATCACGATGTAGAAACCCGTGACTAATGTTTAAACCTTTGTGCTAAGGAGATTCCGATCAAATAAAGGAGGACCCACATATTGGCCACCAACTACTGTTTAACCATGAGTCATGCTATTGTGCTTGTCCGAATGCGTCAGCGTTATTATTAACTACTGTTCATCTTTTTGAAAAATCGCATTTTACTGTGTGCTTTTTGAAAAAATTGTATCTAATTTTGATCAAGGTTGTACCAAACCTTATCACTTTGTTTTCGTTTTTGGAATGCAAACTGAATTCCGTAGCTATATAAATGGACAGGATGCTTTGAGTTTAGGCAGAGTAGAAGAACCTACTTGTTTAATCTCTTGTAAAAAATGTGTGTAAACCTCTCCCTAGAGGAAAGTTTGTAATAAATTATGGAATAAAATATCTAAATCTTCAAAAATATGTGTTATGATTTTCTAGTTAACGTTCCACTTGCATACCTACAGATTTTTCCAGTAGCAATTTTTAGTATGGCACCCCAAAAGGCATTAGATGCATCAGTTTCTAGGAATCTTCCATTTTCCAATTAGGTATAGACTAGAAACTGATGCTTCTAATGCCTATTGGGGTGCCATACTAAAAACTGCTATTGAAAAAATCTGTAGGTATGCAAGTGGAATGTTTACTGAAACACAACAACGTTATTATAGTAATCTTAAAGAATTACTTGCCATTAAAAAAGGAATCATGCACAATACTTTCAAATGAGTAATATTAAGTGTATTATCATAAGAAGTGATAAATTTAATATCCTAAATTATTTTTATAAAGTGTTAAAATCATGAAAATGGTTTTAATAAAGTGTTGAATTGAGAAAATATTTTTAACAAATAAGTTGGGAAGTTTCTGGTCAATTCGGTCAACCAACAAAATTGGTCGGTCAACTAACCAAAATTGTAGCTTGAAAGAAAGTGTTTGAGGAAACTACTAGTTAATTTTGTTAACCAACAAAATGGGTCAATCGACTAACGAAAACAATGGCTTGAACGAAGTTGAAAGTGGAAGCCACTAGCAAAATCAGTCAACCGACCAAAATAGCGGTCAACCAACAGGAATGGGCAACGATCAACTTTTGGATCAACGCAGAGGCCGATCAACCGGCAGGAAGGCGGTCGACTGACGGGCTTGGATTTAGTCAACTTGACTCTTTCGTTTTTCGTGATCTTTTACCCAAATCCTATGGTTTTAAATGTTGAAAAAAGAGATTTTTTGGAGATTTGAATATATTGCTATTATATATTATATAGTATTAAGATCATATTAATTTGGTTTATATATTAATTGATTCTTTGAATTGAATTAGTAAAATTACTTTCTATATTTAGGAGTTTTGAATCTAAAACTTTTTTGGGACCAAATCAAGCTTTTCTAAAAGTATTTTTTATAGTATATTATATATGGGGTCTTAGAGTGTTATTTTTTGTCTTATCTCTTGGAAACTTATCGTTATAGGCTGAGTTTTAATTCTATATAAGGAGACCTGTGTTTTCAACATTAATCAATCAAGAACAAAAAATTTAAATCATCCCTGGATTTAAAGAGAGTGAAATTTTGCTGAAATATTTTTAAAATAGTTATTCTGAAAGACTTCTTGATCGAAGCACGCAAAAGTTTTCAATACCGGTTTTGTTTTACACTAAGCTATCCTATCTATTTTCAAGAAATATCGATGAGATCTTTCCAAGTTAATTTTAGTGATTTTCTTAGATTATCAGATTGATTACTTGGGATATTTGTTTTAGAAAAACTACTTTTATGTTTGAAACTATTACATATCTTAAGAAACGATATTTGCTTGTGAAATCTGATTAAATATTATTTGTGCTAAAATTGAGTAGATCAAATTTATTTTCACATAATTCTATCATGTAGTATTTGGGACATTAATTGAATATAATTGTTTTGAGGTGGTACAAGCTCCTATGGGAAAAAAATCGTGATTTTTTTGTATTTGCGAATGTGATTAGATTATACATATTTGGGATGGTGTCTAATCAGGATAGTTAGGGTATAATCTTTGGCCTATGAAAAAGATTAGGTTTTATCTTTAGCCTGTTAAGAGAATTAAGTTTTTATTCTTCCTGTAATAAAATTAGGTTAGTTTTTAGCCTGGTAAAAAATATAAGGTTTTTCCTAAGCCTGTAAAAAAAAAAAGTCTAAAAGTGTAAAGGTTTGATTCAGAGTCTATGAAAAAGAATTAGATTAGCTCTAAAACTATGAAAATAATTGTAAGGATTTCAAGGGATTAATGGATTGCAAAAGTCCTGTGGAGCTCAGGGGACTAAACGTAAGTAAGAATTGCTTGTCGAACCAGGATAAATGGTTATGTGTTGCTTTTCCATTTTTGTTGCTTGTTTGTGCACTTAGTTAAATATGTTTCCGTTGTTATACAAGATCATAATCAATTAGAAAAATTGATAACTTGTGTGTTTGAAGATTTAATTGTTAAATTTTTTATAACTATCTAATTCACCCCCCCTCCTATGTAGATCTACAGGCCAATACTTCTTCTTCTCCAGTTTAGAGATTGGGGCATATTTTCCCCCTTGCTTATCTCCATTATTTTACTGAGACATGCTAGATTTTGAGTCCTCTCATGGAACTTATCTAATATTCTACCCTAGTGATAGACATGGGTATATTTTATCATATTTGGCTTCTATCATGAGGTCTGTATTCAACTTTGCCCCCAATCTTAGACTGGATCATATTTAGTAACTATATCATCATCCCCGGCTGTGAACCAGAGGTGCCTAATTAAATCGTGGATTCCTTTGTGAGGTCCAACTACTGTATGTCCTTAGCAACAAACTGGGGCATACTCTCTCTAAAAAAGAAGTTCTTAAAAATTAATGAAAAATCATACCCAACCATTCCCACCCTTGAGCTGAGGTAAATTGAATTCCATTTCCACGTTTGCCTCCACAGTCATGGGCTGGGAAATATTTTATCGTGTTTAGCTTCCCTCACAAAGTTCTTTAAACCTTTTCTCCTATCCCAAGCGAAGAAACTACTCTTGAATATTACAATGCCTAAATAAAATAAATAAATAAAGAAATAAAAGATGAAAAATAAAAAAAAATAAAATAACAAGAAAAAATTGGGTTTCTCCTACAAGAACCATCATTTGTTGTCTTTTATCTCAGACTGTGGTGACACCCTCTAGAATCGGTTTCCCTAATGCAAAACCTTTTCCCATCAACTATTGAGTTACTCTATTGTTTAAAAGTTCTACTGTCTCTGTCCCCAGTGGCTGAGACGTTAAACTATATTTAACTTGATTCTTAACTCGCCTAAGATATATAGGAAACCCCTGATTGGATCCGGTCAAACTTAGGAGTTGTTGATGGCTAACATTCTCCACCCCTATGTCGCAGCGTAACTTGCATTGCTTTTCAATCTGGGAGAAGTCATGCAAGGCTTCTCCTCCTTTGTATTGTTTCTAAATAGGAGAGACGTCGTGCAAGCCTTCTATTGAATCCAAGGTTTTGATGAGCAAATAAGTATTAATGTTTTTGGTAGAACTAATGGTTTTATAGAGTGTTTCAGATTTATAGTTCTATATGTTTGATTAAGAAGAAGATTTATTAAATAAAACGTAAAAGGTACAAATGAAGATGTGAAGAGTTTTGAAGACGCTGAAGAAAACTAGGTGAAAATAACTTTTTTTTTACTTATATACTCTTAATGGAACCCGAATTAGGATCACGCATGATACTGAAAATGAGTTAATCCTATGTGTGTCTTAATAAGAAGTGATAAGTTTAAAATCCTAAAATGAGATATTTTTATGTACTCCTTATGTGAAAAGGTTTTGATAAATTACCTAAGTGAAAAATGTGTTTTAAAGTATAAAATGTTAAGTTTTTGAGTCAATTCGGTCAACCAGCAAAAGGAGTCAATCAACTTATCAAAACAGTGAGTTTTGAGAGTAGAAATGGAGTCCTACTGATTCAATCGGTCAACTGAGAAAAGCAATTGATTAACCACTTGAAACAGTGGTTGAAATTGGTAAAGAAATGAGCACTCTGATCATTTTGGTCAACCGAATGAATCAGTGGATGAAATTGGAAAACCCACTGATCGGATCGGTTAAACAACTGGGTGGGTCGGTCAACCGATTGGGTGTAAGGCCAACGACTACTTTCAGCCTTGGCACATGATGGTCGATCGAATGCAGTAGTTGGTCAACCAATTGTCTCAATCAATGTTTTGATTAATTTGGTCTCATTATAAAAAAATATCAATTTTTAATGATTCTAAGAGAGGGATTTGGGGGATTTGAGTGATATTCAAATATGTATAACTTATTATGTGATCCCTATTGATTCGGTCCAGATAGTTTGATATTCTCTTAATTAATGTGGTTTAATGCTTCCCATTTTAATGGTTTTAAATTGGGAAAAATTTTATGGACCTAAATGAGTGTTTCAAAGAATATTTTAAAATAAAGCATATCTAAATTAATAGGATATGTTATATGGATTCTTAGAGTATCATTTTATGACATATCTTTGAAAAACTAGCCGTTGGAAGGCTAGTTCTAGGCCTATTTACTACGAGCTTCGAGAATAAGATAATACACATCAAGAACATCAGTTTTGAGTTTTTATAAGAGTGATATTATTGTTGAGATTTCTACGAGAGATTCTATTCAAATTCTTGATCTAAAGTGCTTGCTATTTGGTGTCACCGGTTTGAGTTCTAATTGCGATATGATTTCTGTCTTCGGTGTTTCTCAATGAGATCCTTCTAAGTCTTGTAATTTGCTTTATACTATACATTTATATTAATTTCTTGGTTTATATTGTTTAGAAAATCTTTTTGAACTTAAAAAACCCGAAAATCTTTTAAACGGTTCTTTGATTGATTATATTATTACGTGCTTAATTTGTGCTACTCACTTATTTATTTAATCAGATTTTATTTATCTCACATTGTATCTATCACGTAGCAATTATTCAGGTCATTAATTGAGTATATCTATATTGAGGTAGTAGAAGCTCTTTATGGGAAGAAACTTACATTGTTTGTATTTGTAAGTTTGAGAGGATTAGGCACGTTTAGGATGGTGTCTAGGTAGGGTAGTTAGGTTTCGATCTTTTTCCTAAGAAAAATATTAGGGTTTGATCTTTGTCCTGTTAAAAATGTTAGGTTATTATTTTCCTTTGAAAAGAACTAGGTCAACACCTTCTCATCCCTTGTATTATTTTTAATTTGAGGAAAGTCGTGCAAGTCGTCTCTTCCATTTATTACTTTCAATGATTATAGGGGTCCTTGGCAATACCATTTATTGCTTTTATTTTGTTTTTCCATCCTAGGTGGTGAAGGATTTGTTTGTGTCGAGAAAAATCGCCGAGACTTTTCCTCATTTTATTGCCTTTTGTATTTACTGTTTGTGTTGGAGAAAGTCATTGATACTTTTCCTCATTTTATTGCCTTTTGTATTTACTTTAGTTCCTCCATTCCAAGTGGCAAAGGATTTGTTTGTGACAACAAAAGTCGCCGAGACCTTTCCTCATTTTATTACTTTTATTATTTACTTTTATTCCTCCGTACTAGGTGGGAAACGAACTTGCAACTAGGAGAGAGAAAGTATAGTCCAAAGGATTTTTTCCATGTTGCAAGTTCGTTCTAAAATAATTGTTAGACCGTGTACAAACATACAACTTCTTTGGAACGAACTTGCAACTAGAAGAGAGAAAGTGTAGCCCAAATATTTTTCTAAGTTGCAAGTTCTTTCCAAAAAAGTTAAGTTGCAAGTTCGTGTACAAATATGCAACTTCTTTAGAACGAACTTGCAATTAAAAGAGAGAAATTGTAGCCCAAATATTTTCCCAAGTTGGAAGTTCGTTTATAAAAAAAAATTGCAAGTTTGTGTAGAGACATGTCACTTCTTTGGAACGAACCTGCAATTTAGAAAAAAAAATAAAAAATAAAAATAAAAAATAAAATAAAATTGGGTTGCAAGTTCGTTCCAAAGAAGTTGCAAGTCCGTGTACAGACATGCAACTTCTTTAAAACGAACTTGAAACTAGGAGACAAATAGTTTAGTCCAATTTTTTTTCCAAGATGCAAGTTCGTTCCAAAAAATTACAAGTTCATTTCAAAACATGCAACTTCTTTAACACCGACTTGTTATTTACCTGTTACCTTCTAGTTACCTTCTAGCACAAAACCACCTAGAAATTTGCGATTTTAGTACATGGATGGTGTAGTTAGTGCCTTAGAACGTTGATTGGACACCAATTGCTAGAATTTCAGATTGAATTCATCAATACACTAAAACCATGCATCGAATAAAATCCAAATTAAAAATATAGAGTAATCAAACCACCAAAAATTGCGGATTATGATGAGAACTGGGTAATGGAAAGTGGGGACCTTTGGCTTGGGGTGGAATAGTGTACCTTTTTCTCTCCATCTCCAAAGACATGATTAGACTCGAAACAATGATGAAATTGCAAACAATAAAGAGATACTCTTTTGCTTGGTTTTTCGAGTCCCTAGTGCTTACAAAAACTTGATTCTCAATTGGATGTCTTGATTCTAAGGTGAGCTTTGCATTCTCTTTTTACATTAACTAATGTACATGGTAATGAGAGTTACCACGACACAAAATTTAGACTGGACCTAAGAATTCAAATGTCTCGCATAGACCACCGAGTTAAGTACACTAATATTGACCCAAAAAAAAAGTTCACTAAAATAGAATTTACAAAAAGAAAATGGAAGAAAATACATGTATTTATCTTTCTTTACAAATCAATTCAGCATTCATATAGGTCGAAAATATCAATATATATTTCAAAACTTGTAATTTAGTGAATATGTGTTTAATCTTTCTTGTGAAAAATCTAGAATTCAATCGCCTCTCCCAACATATATGTACTAAAAAGAAAAAAAAAAAATATCAATATATATTTATTGCACTTGCTCTTGTCATATTTTTGTAATCACACAACCTGTCTAATTTCGTAAACAATTCGCAGGGCTAATGTGCTTATAAAATGTGAACAACTTACCAAAAATAGCATGGGTAGTAAAATACAATTTCCATAAATAACCATAAATCACGTTAGAGTAAAATGCTATTTACCCTATACATCAAGTAACAATTCATCTCAAGTATACACAACTAATAATATTTTTGTTCTTTACCAATGGCTTTTTGTATAATGTTCAAACCTTAAGTAAAATATAATTTGGCATAAATTGATCTCACAAGTCGTTTAACAACTTGTATATGAAAAATTTGCACTGATATCCCCTGTAAAACAGTGACCCTTTATTGTTTTTAATTAGAACCTCCGACCTCCCAAATTGAAGTTGACCTACTAATGTCATCATTCAAATTCTAATTTTACCCATTTATTAAAAAATATTTTGGAGAGAATATTTTGTTATGACTTTATATTTCTATACAATAAAGTTTTGCACTCCCCATTATATAGCCCTAACGATGGATTAAATTAGAAAAAATATCGGCCTAGTAAATAGAACAACAAAAAGGAAATGGAAGTGGATTTAGGCTAGTGTATCTATTTTTCTGTTTCTACATCTAATAAACTAGGACATGATGGGATAGAAATCTTGCTTTTTGTTCTGGAATATTCCAAAAAATAGAAACACGTTTGGTAGCAATATGTTATTGTAATGCTTCAATTCGTTTTTATTTGTTTTGTATAAATCAGGTGTTTGGGACGAAAAATGATGAAAACGGTTGAAAATCGAGCAAATTGGTGGGACGTCGATGGAGAAAAGTTGAAAAATGTCAAGTTCATGAACTGCAGGCTCATCACTACAGTAGTGAAAACCACCGTTACAGCGATCAATCAAACAGAAACATTCTACTTGACCACCGCTGCAGCGGTGCTTCCCACCACTGCAGCGGTCTGACCCCACCTGGCAAAGATATTTTGGGATATTTTGAGATATTTTCGGATCCTTATGATATTCCCCTTTCCCCTCATACCATGGACGTTTTTGGGACTCTCTTGAGAGCTCCAACGCATACCAACAAGGAGAGATCATCCATTTGAAGAGGAGAAATCAAGATCGGAGTGGAAATCACAGACGCGGAATCGTCAATTCTTCAAATAACGACTATTCTCCTTTGTTTCTCTCTTTATTTATTAAACCTTTGTTGGTATTTGATGTTGTTTAGCTTGTTTATAGTTGAATATTGGGCTATGGCAATGTGTAGCTAAACATATATTGTCTAGGGTTTGATGTAGTCCATGAAAACATTGTTTGAATAAATCAATGTTTTATTAACGATTGTTTATTTTTATCTGATTGTGTTTACCATTTTATTACTTCCAATGTATGATTGTTATGATATATTGGTTGGTTTGATAAATTGGGGTTTGACACTCAGGAGAGGTAACCTCGGATTCGGATTAGGGTTTAAACACAACGCGGCGATCTAATGACTCGGGAAAGTATTAGAAAGTGTATAATCCGTGAAGTTGGGGCGAGACTCATGTGATTAGTGTCGTTTAAACGCTAGATGGGGACATCAGCATTGACACGAAGTCTCTTATTCATTCACTTTACACTTGGGAGAGGTAGTAAGTCTGTTTTCGATACTTAGATTGTCGGATAGTTTGAATACTGTTAATGTAAACTAGATTGGATCCAACACTTATAAGTGAATGAAGTCAATCCCTAGATAATATATTCTTATTAATATCATATTAGTATTGTAATTTAATAAGGTGGTATTTTAGTTTAGTTTATTATAAAAACAAAAACCAAAATTTAATCGCCTAAAGAAAGTTCAGTTATGACAATCGCGATACTTAGCGACAATTTAATTCAATCCTTGTGGATACGATGACCCTTCTCATTCATTGTTCTATAAAACTTGATCCGTACACTTGCGGTAAAAGTAGCGACGTAATATTCCACTACCTTATTTTTGGCGTCATTCTAGATCTTGCTCAAGTGTGTGTGCAAAAACTCAATCGTACAACCATCCAAAGACCGGATTGGATTATCTACCAACAAAGTTCATGACTTAAACCATAAAAGTATAGGAAATCCATATGCCGGACTGGGTTCCACTCTCCATTAATTTAGGCTTGAAAATTCAAAAAGATCAATAGGACTTGGTTCGATTTTCGTCAAATGGCCAAGAGTATATCAGGAATACAAAAAACAAGTTAACGTTATTAACTTAACGATACCCAAGGCATAACGCTTGAGTCAATCACACTCGTAACCCCAAAGAACAATTCGAAACAACCCTGAACTAACACTTTAAAACGTAGTACTCACTTGTTTAAACAAACAGAAATAAAACCGTATATACACATTTACGGTGTTTTTTTTTTTTAAACAAACACACTCCCAAACATATTTGATTAGTACAATTTGACGGGTGTGGAAATACGATAAAAATGACAAGTGAGTACTCGAATACCGAATCAATCAATAATTCACCCAAAACCCAAATGTTCACTTCAAGTAACATAACAAATGCTAACTTGATTTCACTCAAATTGTGTCTTAGGTTTAGCGATAATGATTTGGAAAAAATTCAATTGGCTAGGGCATTTGATTACGTGTTTAGAATTGAAATGGCAAACAAGCTTCGACAGGGTAACGAGGGATAAAACATATAGCATGGTAGGTTTCAAAGGCTCAAACGATCAAAATGAATGCCTAAATCATGTCTCCTGAACTACTTTGCCAAGGATTTCGCCTCGAATTTCCCCCAAATTAGGTTCTAGAATTCTAGAATTCCTATTGTCATGAACTTGGCTAACGGATAATTGGTTTCAAATCAGCTGGATAGCGAGTACATTGAGTTTAAGTGCTTGTGCAAGTTAGGATTCACAATAACTTTTACTACAACGAAATATCAAGCACATAGAATACACATGAATGGGAATTACACTCGACCTCGATAAACAACTAGGGGATAGATTCATCATCGGGTAATGGCCCAGATGAACTACAAAACTCAACACAAAACAACAACAACAACAACAACAACAACAACAACAACAAACATAACATACTTACACTAAACTAAACAAGCATGCATACAATTAAACAATAAATTAACTTAAACTATATAACTAACAACAAGAAAAATATACTAACATACTACACATAACCTCCAAACTTAAAACATGCAATGTCCACAATGACCCAGCATCGATCTCAACAATTGAAATATAGCATAATGACGAAGGGGTTTAGAACACGTACTTGGGAGGCGAGATAATCTCGCCTCCGAATAAAGTCGGCGGTGATGGATTAATTTATTTAAAACCTTAGGTTGCCTCCCAAGAAGCTCTTGATTTAATGTCCTCGGCTTAACACAGAGAAGGGCTCGTTAAAGAGTGGTTTTCGCCCATAGTATGTCTCATACAACACAACATACGGGTCTTAATTCAGAACACCCTCAACATTGGCGAGATTTGGCATTGTTTGGCCCATATTTTCAACTTGACTCTGCTCTGACTCATGTGCTTGGGAAGCCTGACTGAACGATGCTAAAAGCAATGGAGAACAAGTGAGCCACATCGAATCCTCGTAGATGTGATCGTCTTGGACCGGCGGTGGCTCCTCCATGGGGGTCTCAAATGGAGGATAATCACATGTGTTACTGATAGGTGTGATCTACCTACGTATTTCCAAACCGAATTAAGTTGGTTTTCGAGCGTTTATATAGTATTTTATTATGTTTTAATTAATTTTCATACTTTTTGCATAAATCAGGTATGTGGAGCAAAACGATAGGAAAATGGAGCGAAAACGATGAGATCGAACCGAAGGCGAGTCGAAGTTACGGTGGATAAACAAGTAAAGAAGCAAAAATTATGAAGGAAGCCCACCGCCTAGGCAGTGAAGATGCTGAGAATGACAAAAGGATACTGATGGCCCACCGCCTAGGTAGGAAATTCCTCCTTCTAGGCAGGAAACCCCAATAGAAACATTTCCAAGTCCACCGGCTACTTCTTCGCCTAGGCAATCACCAAACCTACAAAGCCGGTACAGGTGCAGTAACTTTAAGGCTATTTTGGACTATGATGAAATCCGATTTTAGAAACACTCAAAACATGGAAGTTGTGTATATTTTTCTTATATTTCCATAAATTTTTGAATCACCTCAATCAGAGTTCGGATGAAGAAGTTAAAGTCAAAACAAAATTGTAAACCTGCAGTAACTTCGCCTAGGTAAAGTTCCGGCAGAAAGTTAACCGACCTAACTTTGCCTAGGCGAAGTTTTATTCCCCTAGGCTAAAATCCAGCAGCACAGCCTTGATATTTATTAGATATTTTGAGATCTTTTGCCTATAAATACCTATCTCCTCCCCTTTATCTGGCCTGTCTTGTATTTTTGAGCCCCTTAGGCTATATCTAAGTGTATATTTAGGAGTTTTAGAGGTGGAGCTCACATCCCGAAGTGGAGAAGACGGCGAATCGATCGTTGAGCATTCTTAGCGGTTTATCTTCGGACGAGGCTAAGTTCTTCGATTGTTTTTCCTTATTTCTTTATATTAGGATCATGTGAGCATATTTAGCTTGTTATTTCATTGTATATGCGGCTATGGCCATGAGTTAAATATGGATTGTAGTAGGGATTAACATATAATTTATAAATACGTTGTTTGGATGATTTCGGTGTTGCGTTTATGTTTGTTCTTCGTAGTTTGATTGTGTTTATCGTATTGTTTGTTTATTATGCTTGGATTGATAAATGGAGAATACGGGATTTTGACAAACCTCGGATTCGGATTCGGGTACACAAACGCTACGATTCTATAACTCGGTCGGGGTTTGAATCGTGGACAATCGATGACGTTGGGGCAAGACTCACGCGACCTAGGGTCGTTAATACATTGAGGGCGACTTCTTCATTGACACGAAGTTGCGTTATATCCTTCATATTATACTCGGGAGAGGTGGAGAGTGAGTTTTAGAACGGAGATTGTCGATAGGGCAAATACAACGCGACAATCCAATAACCCGTGAGGGAGTTGGATTGTGTGCAATCAATGGTGCTGGGTGAGACTCACGTGACCTAGGGTCGTTAAGATGTTGAGGGGGACTTCTTCGTTGACTCGAAGTCATGTATTCCCTTGTCTTACACTTGGGAGAGGTGGCAGTGGAGTTTATGTACCAAGATTGTCAAATAGGTCGAACAACGTAAACGTGAGTAAATCGGAATCGAACACGTATTTGTAAACACATTAACCTCTAGGCAATTCTTCACCCTAAAACATATTAGCATATTAGTGTAGTTAATTTAGGTTATATTAGTATTAGTTTAACTAATTAAATACATTTGTTTTTTTCCTAGATAAAATTAGGTCACGACAAACGCGATATTCGATAGTAACGACACCAATCCTTGTGGATACGATCACCCGATCTTAACGATCACACTATCCTAAAACTTAGACCTCATATACTTGCGATTGTAAGTAGCGACATATTTTATGCCCTACCAAATTTTTGGCGCCGTTGCCGGGGATTGGTCGTTAGGCGAATTCAGTTCTTGGCGATTACTACCAAGTTTTTGGTAAGTATTGTCGGGTATTGATTTGTTGTTATTATCGATATTGTGTGTAAATGACTTAATTTTACTTTAGGTATTTCTTTGTATATAATTTTTTGTTTGAAGTTTTGTTTTTGTTTCTTATGCAGGGTACATGTCGATGTTAGATCAACGGGTATTGATGCATCTCTTTCGACGGGATTCCAATCCGTTTTATGTTATTTAGCCAAGTACATAAGCCGGTGAGGCATTTCGTTGAAAGATTGAGCCATTCAAAGCAAAACCTCGCCAATCTTGAGGGTGTTCTGAAAATGTCGAGCCGAGGATATTAAACCACGCGTTTTTAGGAGGCAACCCAAGGTCAAATAAATTAAATCCGTCACATCCGACTTGATTCGGAGGCGAGATCATCTCACCTCCCAAGTAAGTATTCTAAACACCCTTCGTCAACATGCTTTAATTTCATATATGTTGAGAATGATGATTGGGTTCGCTGAGGACACTGTCCATTTTGAGTTCAAAAGTGATGTGTAGTATGTAGTAGTATGTTAGTTTATGTGTTATTGTTTTCTCGTATTGCATGTGTGTTTAGGTCAGAATGTGTTTTTGTGTTGTTTTCATGTTGAGTTTTGTGTTCATTTAGGCCGTTACCCGTTAATGATAATTACCCCTAGTTGTTTTCAAGGTCAAGGGTAATACCCATGCATATGTGATTCTGTGCTTGACTATATTTTTTTTGGTCAAAATTATTGTAGATCCTAATTTGCACGAGCACATAGACTCAATGTATAGTTATTCAATTGATTTAAAAACGATTATCGATTAACCAAATTCATGACAAATTAAGGATTCTAGAACTTGATTGAGGGGAAGCTTGAGGCGAAATCCTAGGTGAGGTAGTTCAGGAGACGTGATTTAGGCATTCTCTTTGTCGCTTGAGACTTTTTAAGCCTACCTTATTACATGTTTATCCTTCGTTACCCTGTCGAAGCCTAAATGTAAATTCAACTCATAATACATAAACTAATACCATGGCCAGTGGATCTTTTTTCAAACCTAAATCGCTGAATTTAAAGGCACATTTGAGTAAATCGAGTTAGCAATTGTAAATGTTACTTAATGTGAACGGTTGGGTTTAGGGCGAACTTCTAATTGGTTCGGTATTTGAGTACTCACTTGTCGTTTTTCATTTGTATTTCACACACCCCTTCAATTGTTACAATCAAATAAGTTTAGGGGTGTGTTCATTGAAAAGAAAAGAAAAACAAATATAGAAGAGAAAAAAAAATAAAAAATCAAATGTAAATACGATTTTTATTTCCGTTTCTTTTGACAAGTGAGTACGTTAGTTTTAATTGCATGTTCTAGATTGTTTCCAATATTTCTATGGGGATTCGAGAGTGAATGTGCCGAGTGTTGAGCCTTAGGTAACGTTAAGTTAACAACGTTAACCCGTTTTCTATTCCAAATTACCCTTGGCCAAATATATCAAAACTGAACCAAGTCCTAATGATCTTCATGAACTACTAAACCTACATTAGTAGAGAGTGGACCCCAATCCAGCTTACGGTAATCCTTAACTCATAAATTTCGTTGGGGGATAATCCAATCCAATCATTGTATAGCCATATTATTGAGTCTCGCACTAACACGTTTACAAGATCTAGAATAGTGTTCACCATTATTGCTTGTCGAAATTCTATAATACTACATGTTGTGTGTTACCGCCTGAACTCGAAATAATTGGCAGTTGTTGAGGGAAAAATAAATAGGCCGTTAGAAGAAGTCAAAACTTGCATGTTGTTATGTTTAGATTGTTTTTAGGTTGTTTGTTATTTAATTCAGTTTGTTGTTGTTATTTTTTTATTTTTTTTCATTTTAGTGTGTGTGTTTGGCTCGAGGACTAGCCAAATTTCAAGTTTGGGGGAATTTGATAAGTGTGATCTACCTACGTATTTCCAAACCGAATTAAGTTGATTTTCGAGTGTTTAAATAGTATTTTATTATGTTTTAATTAGTTTTCATACTTTTTGTATAAATCAAGTGTGTGGAGCAAAAAGATAGGAAACTAGAGCGAAAATAATAAGATCGAACTGAAGGTAAGTCGAAGTTACAGTAGATAAACAAGCAAGGAGGCAAAAATTATGAAGGAAGCCCACCGCCTAGGCGTCCAGACCTCCGCCTAGGCAGTGAAAATCCTGAGAATGACAAAAGGCTACTGACAGCCCACCGCCTAGGCAATAAATTCCTCCTCCTAGGCGAGAAACCCCAGTAGAAACATTTTCAAGTCCACTGCCTACTTCTTCGCCTAGGCGGTCACCAAACCTACAAAGTCAATACAGGTGTTGTAATTTCAAGGCTATTTTGGACTATGATACTATCCGATTTTGAAAACACTCAAAACATGGAAGTTGTAGATATTTTTCTTAGCTTTCCATAGGTTTTTGAATCACCTCAATAGAAGTTCGGATGAAAAAGTTATAGTCAAAACAAAATTGCAAACCTGCAGTAACTTTGCCTAGGCGAAGTTCCGGCAGAAAGTTAACCGACCTAACTTTGCCTAGGCGAAGTTTTATTTGCCTAGGCGAAAATCCCTCAGCACAGCCTTGATATTTATTACATATTTTGAGATCTTTTGCCTATAAATACCCCTCCCCTCTCCCTTCTCCAGCCTCTCTTGCATTTTTGAGCCCCTTAGGCTATATCTAAGGGTATATTTAGGAATTTTAGAGGTGGAGCTCACATCCCGAAGTGGAGAAAGACGGTGAATCGATCGTTGAGCTTTCTTAGCGGTTTATCTTTGGACGAGGCTAAGTTCTTCGATTGTTTTTCCTTATTTTTTTATAAGGATCATGTGAGCATGTTTAGCTCATTATTTCATTGTATATGCGGCTATGGCCACGAGTTAAATATAGATTGTAGTAGCGATTAACATATAATTTATAAATACGTTGTTTGGATGATTTTGGTGTTGCGTTTATGTTTGTTCTTCGTAGTTTGATTGTGTTTATCGTATTGTTTGTTTATTATGCTTAGATTGATAAATGGATAATACAGGATTTTGACAAACCCCGGATTCAGATTAGGGTACACAAATGCCACGATTCTATAACCCGGTCGGGGTTTGAATCGTGGACAATCGATGACGTTGGGGTAAGACTCACGCGACTTAGGGTCGTTAAGACGTTGAGGGGGATTTCTTCGTTGACATGAAGTTGCGTTATATCCTTCGTCTTACACTCGGGAGAGGTGGCGAGGGAGTTTTAGAACGGAGATTGTCGATAGGGTAAATACAACGCGACAATCCAATAACCCGGAAGGGAGTTGGATTGTGTGCAATCAATGACGTTAGGCGAGACTCACGTGACCTAGGGTCGTTAAGACCTTGAGGGGGACTTCTTCATTGACTCGAAGTCATGTATTCCCTTGTCTTACACTCGGGAGAGGTGGCGGTAGAGTTTACGTACCAAGGTTGTCAAATAGGTCGAACAACGTAAACGTGAGTAAATCGGAATCGAACCCGTATTTGTAAACACGTTAATCCCTAGACAATTCTTCACCCTAAAACATATTAGCATATTAGTGTAGTTAATTTAGGTTATATTAATATTAGTTTAATTAATTAAATACATTTGTTTTTCGCCTAGATAAAATTAGGTCACGACAAACACGGTATTCGATAGTAACGACATCAATCCCTGTGAATACGATAACCCGATCTTAACGATCACACTATACTAAAACTTAGACCTTGTATACTTGCGAGTGTAAGTAGCAGCGTATTTTACGCCCTACCAGTTATCTTGTGATTTTTCATTGTCTTCGAACAAACCCAAGTTCCTCCCGCCTGTTTTCGATTCTTCACGGTAGCTTTCAATGCATGTGGCGTTGGTGTCTCTCAATGCCATCGTTTTTGACTTGGCCTCAATAAAACAGATAAGCTGATCGATTTGCATCTAAAGAGACGTTATGGTCACATCAATTCTTTGGTAGCTTGTTAAATAATTCCAACTATGAAAATCAAACTCCGTTATGTCTTCCAGCAACCAATAGGCTTCGTCCTCGGTTAGTTGGTCGAATGAGATGACACCATTTCCTTCTTTGACCCAATTTCTTGTTGCGGCTAGTAACACATCGAGGAAGTTCAGTAGTTGACACTCCCTCGGAAAGCGATGGTTTGGGAACCAGATGAGCAACTCCTTATATCGATCCCAAGCACAATAAAACGGCTCGGAATCTCGTTGAAATAAATACAATAGCACTTGTTGATCTAACATCTTTAAGTACCTTGCAAGACAAAGAAAACTAAAAACAAAAATTAAAAATAAAATAAATGCCTAAATTAAAATCAAGTTATTTACTCACAAAATCAACAACAATCTAAAAACCAATAACTGGCAATGGCGCCAAAAACTTAGAAGTGGAATATTACGTCGCTACTTTTACCGTAAGTATACGAGTCAAGTTTTATAGAATAGTGTGAATGAGAAAGGTTGTCGTATCCATAAGGATTGGATTAAATTGTCGCTAAGTACCGCGATTATCATAACTAAACTTTATTAGGCGATTAAATTTAGGTTTTTGTTTTTATAATAAACTAAACTAAAATACTAACTAATTAAATTACAATACTAATATGACATTAATGGGAATATATTATCTAAGAATTGACTTCGTTCACTTATACGTGTTTGATCCAATCTAGTTTACATTAACGGTATTCAAACTATCTGACAATCTAGGTATCGAAAACTCACTCACTACCTCTTCCGAGTGTAAAGTGAATGAATATGCGATTTCGTGTCAACGCCGATGTCCCCATCTATCGTCTAAACGACACTGATCACATGAGTCTCGCCCCAACCTCACAGATTGCACACTTTCTAATACTCTCCCTAGTCATCAGACCGTCGCGTTGTGTTTAAATTCTAGTCCAAATCTGGGATTACTTCTCCCGAATGTCAAATCCCAATTTCTCAAACTAACCAATATATCATAACAAACATACATTGAAAGTAATAAAATGGTAAACACAGTCGGATAAAAATAAAAAACTGTTAACAAAACATCGATTTATTCAAACAATGTTTTCATAGACTACTTCAAACTCTAGATAATATATGTTTAGCTACACATGGTCATAGCCCAATATTCTACTATAAACAAGCTAAACAACATCAAATACCAACAAGGGTTTAAGAAATAAAGAGAAAAACAAACGAGAATAGCCGTTATCTGAAGAATTAACGATTCCGCATCCGTGATTTCCACTCCGATCTTGATTTCTCATATTCAAATGGATCATCTCTCCTTGTTGGTATGCCTTGGAGCTCTCGAGGGAGTCCCAAAAACGTCCATCGTATGAGGGAGAAAGGGGAATATCATAAGGGATCCAAAAATATCTCAAAATATCTTTGTTAGGTGGTGTTGGACCACTGCAGCGGTGAGAAATCAGTAGGTTTCTGTCAGTTGACCGCTGCAGCAATGGTCAAGTAGAATGTTTTTGTTTGATTGGTCGCTGCAGCAATGAGCTTGCAGTTTCTGAACTTGGCCTTTTTCAACTTTTCTTCACTGACATCCTATCGATTTGCTCGATTTTCAACCATTTTCATCTCTTTTCGTCCCAAACACCTGATTTATACAAAAACAAATAAAAATGAATTAAAACATATTAAAACATTAAAATAACACTAAAAAACTATCAAAATCGGCTTGGAAATAGATAGATAAAATCAACCTATCACAATCATTGCCTTGAAATTATTTCTTTTAATTTATGAAATCAAAAACAAAAAACATGTTTGGTTGCAACATTTGTTCTTTTTTTTTTGTTTCTTTAAATGTATGATGGTTTGTGAAGTAGTAGTAGTTAGCAGGATGGTAGTCAAAATAGTTTTATGGGAATGAATAGGAATAAACATTTTTTCCCCTTAAATTTTTAAGGAATTCATGAAATAATCTTAAATTACTCCAAAAATTTGAGAACAGAAACGTATTTACGAAACACTTTTTTATACATTAATCCCAAAATTTTAGGAGCAAAAAGAGGAATCAGGGAATAGAAATGGTGACCAAATGGGGTCGAAATTATTAAATTGGTTAACATGACCTAAATAGGAAATAAGATCTAAATACTAAATAAAAAATAATGCATTAATAGAAATACTAAATATTTCAACACTCCCCCTCAAACTGTAGCGAAAATGTTTTGGAATTCCAACTTGGAAATATTAAAAACGGAAGAATAGTTGTTGTTGGGAACAACAGAGATAGGACGAAGTTAAGTGTTAGAGGATCAATCAACGATAATTGAAATGCTAGGCGACCAACGGTGACAATTGAAACGTCGGGCAAACAATGGCGACAACTAGAATGTCAGGAGACCAACGATGACATACAACAACTAACGTCGGATGACCAACTGGAACATTGAACAACCATTGTGAAAGAGATGGCGCGAGAGAAGGGTCAACATGAGATGAAGGAGAGCACAGACTACAGCGAGACAGAAGGTGCAATAATGACAGTAGTTCAACATCGCAAGAAGGCAGTGGCCAGAAAGTGGTGCAACGCGGGTAGTTTAGGTTTACTTTCCCCTGCGCCTCCCATTATTTTTCTCTTTTTAGGCTCAAATATCAAAAAAGATTTTGGAGAGTATTTTTTTACTCTCCCTGTTATATAGCCCTAACAATGGGCTAAATTGATAAGAATATCACCATAATAAATAGGACAATAAAAAAAAATGGAAGTTATCAAATTGGTTAATATGACCTAAATAGGAAATAAGAACTAAATATCAAATAAGAAAAAATGCATTAATATTTCAACACATTATAACATTTATTCTTAAAATTACTTAATTGCACTTCTTTGTTGACTTTGACTCTTCTTTTTTATTTCTTTCTTTTTCCATTTCTTATTTTTTCTCCTCTCTGAGCCCGCCCCCTTTCTTACTCTAACCCGAATATGGTTCATCCCCCACCACCGTCCAACCACCACCCACCAGCCCACCCCAGTCGTTCCCCTCCTCCCCCTCCCCGCCCCCCCCAAAACCTTACCCACCACAAGAACCGCGTTCAGCCCACCACCCATAACCACCATCGCCATATTGCGTGTGTATGTAAGGGGGGAAATGTTGTTGAGATGGTTTGTAGTGAGACTGATACACATGCACACTTATTTCTATATTTGCTCGGATGGTTGAGAGACATTGATGGCAGGCGGTGATGGGGGTTGTTGTGGCAGGCTAGTGACCAAATTGGTAGGGGGGAGGGGGGGGAGAGAGAGAGAGAGAGTAGTAATTAGATAAAATAATATATTAATAAAAGATAAAGGTAAATAATTATTTGAGTAGTAATTAGATAGAATTTATTTTTCAAAAAAAATATTATTAAAAGATAAAGGTAAATAATTAATTCACTATTATTTTTTTTGGCAAGAGGTGTCCTTTACATTTGATAAAGAATAGGATATTACCGTAGTCATTATCTCAAATACAGAGAGTTGCTGGAAATTTCCCCTTAACAATAGGAGAAAAAAAAGAAAAAGAAAAATTATCTTGGAAGCCTAAAAGTAATTACTTATTACCGATTAATGCCAATTAATATATAATAAACCAAGAACTCTCATCTAGTAATTTTCACGAACCGTTTGATTCTAGATTCAAAAACCTCCAATTGTCAGATTACAAATTTGCCCTTTACGAGTTCATAGGGATTTGGAATTTCCATATTCAACAGAGTCATTTTATTAAAATCAAAATAATTATTGTTATATACATTTTTTTTTTATAATCTAATTATATATTTGGATTCATCTAAATAAAATCTACAAAACGATATCAAATTCACTATATTTTTTTCATTAATTTCAATTTTCACATTCATGTTACATTCAATATGGTACTTTCAGAATTTTTCATTTTCACATTTCATGTTACATTCAATATAATATTTCTAAAAAATTTAGTTTTCACATGTTACATTTAATATCAAAATCACTTCTATCATTAAATCATGTTATATTTAACATGCATATAATTTGTTCTATTATCAATATTAATTAATGTTATTTTCTATTAGATTGGATATTATATTCAATATTCACGAGGAACATAAAATGTAGTGATGTTAATGTTATATATAATATCCACATGCATTTCAATTTAAAACTTCAAAAAAAAAAATTAATATCAATCACGAAATGTTACATTCAACATTTAGTGACACACGAACAATAAGATGTTACATGTAACATTTACATAAAATACGATTCATATCTCAAAAAAAAAAATTAATATCTCAAGAAAAAGATATTAATTGTTTTGTGTTTTTTTAATTACAAGTTACCATATTTGTTTCCACGTTTTTAAAAGTAATAAAAACTGAAAGTAGTGTAAAGAATATAACTGCTTAATAATAAGGGGTAAATTAGTCAGCGAATCTCTAAAAATAATGATCGGTGCAAAATAAAATACGCGGATGTAATCAGTAATTAAAATCTCAAAAAGGGAGTGCTCGGTTAACACCCAAAAAAAAAAATGAAAAGAAAAAGTTAAGGTCTATAAATGCAAAACATGCGCAAACCCAATTCCAAGCAAAAATAAAAATTCCAAGATCTTTGTTTTACTTACATTTTCTCCTTATCTCCAGAAAGAATGAAAAACAAAAAGAATCAAGAAAAAGAAAAAGAACACTACGACCCAACTACATTTCACTTAATAGTACTTTGGACGGTGTGACAAGGTCCAGAGATCACACCATATATTGGAGGGTCCCCAATTAATAACTTTTGGACAGTGATGATAATGGTGACAAAGGAACCCTCAGTCATTATCAAGCCCGCCGCTTCCAAAAACAAAAGAAAAAGGTAGTCTTTAGCTCTTTATGCATAAAGCACTTAAAAATAACATAAAGAGACACTGGGAAGTAGGAGGAGAAAAAGCTTACTCATCTTTAATTTCGCTCACTGGGTACCCTTTTCATGACTCCAACTAGTGTGTATGTATATGTAAATATTGATTTTTTTGAGAGTTTCTTTTTTGAAAAATAACAAACAAATTGAAGTAGGCTTTTCATCTTAGTGCAGACGAACACTAAAAAATTGTCACCTTAGTGCAGACGAACCATGTTAAATATGAAACTGTTGTTCATCATCATCGGCTTCATCTCCTTCCTGCTTCCCTGACTGAATGATTAGTTCCAAACTTGACTCCATTTCCATCTACTAAACACAGCAAACCTATTCAAGTAAGATCAAAAGTAAGCATTATGAGGTCATAGGCCAATCATATAATTTATATGTATTTGTATGTGTGTGTGTCTCTGTGTGTATAAACAATATCAAGTGATTAACAATCTACCTTTCGCTCTTTCTTAATAGTGTCTGTACGTAGCCATGGGTCGAAATGCCTGTCGAATAGGCTGGAAAACATTGAGGAAAACATTCCGGCGAACTGGCTACTGAGGACCTGTCCTCCACCTGAAACTCCCACAGAGTCTATGGAGTTTCTTGCTAGATCATGGAGCCTCTCCGTCATGGAACTCTCCAAAGCTCTATCTCACACTCATACCCCAACCGTCCATGGTCAGACGTCACCTCTCTCTACTGTTGTTGATCATCCTAATAAAACCCAACCCGGAGAATCTGTAAGAACCCTCAACAGACCCTTATTCATATTTTTAAAATGCTTGAGTTTATTGGTTGCTTTATAATATATTCATGTGTACTACAGCAACTTCAACCATTGCCAAAGGTTGATAGTCCTCCAGTTTCTCCAAGGGGAAGTGATGATACAAAGGTAATTCAATCTCACTGCCTACAAGAAACAACTCTTTTATGTGGCGTTTGTGGTTTTTCTGTTCCCAGATTTCTATATCTGCTCTCAAGAACATAAAACGATAGAGGAAAACTGGTAAAAATTCTTCTCGGTAACTAGAATTTTGTTATAAAAATCGGGGATAGGAACAGAAACAGATTTTACTTGTTCTCATATTTGTGTTTCTGTTCCCAAAACCAAGACAGGAAGCATCCAAAACATAAACACTAAACAAGCACCACCTTAATCTCTACATCTAGGAATCAAGGAAGGCATGAAATTAAATCAGAATTCACGTGGAGCTTGAAGGCTTATCCGATATTGCAGCATTATTTTACCCTTTCTAACAGCCGATTTATCTCTGCAGGAAATATTTGTCCTCATATTTATGTTTCTGGTCCCATTTAAAAAAAAAAAAAAAAAAAAAAAAAAAAGAAAGAAGAAAAAAAAAAAAAAACACTAAGCAAAGATCTAAACGCCACATATCATGTAATGAACGGTGTACTGTTGTCAGCTATACGCAGGGTGATCGTTTGTATGCCTGGAGCTTTGTGTCAGTTCTTTCTGGCCTTCAGTTTCTTTGGAAGCAGTGTCTTCCAGCATTTACCCTCCGGTTCTTATTTTATTACATTTGGGCATTTCCCATCCTTAGCTGTGCTTTTCAGATTGTTTAACGCAAAGAAGCTCTTGGAGTGCCGAGGATAGCTGCAGTGTGAGGTCTAAAAATAGTGTATTGAGCATGCAAATGAATGGTGTACTGTCGTGGCTTTACGTACCGGCAGTCATTAGTATGCCTCGAGCTTTGTTGTGTTGGACATTACTTGTTCGCTTCTTTCGTTTTTATTATTCATTTCCACCCCTAAAAAAGTGGTTCATTATCCCACCATTTCCTATATTTTTTCATAACGGTGCACCTTGATATCAACATTCAGGAATCAAGAAAAAAATGCAATTAACTCAAAATTGACCTGGAACTGGAATACTTAATTCATAAGCTGATTGCAGTATTCTTTTACCTTTTTAACAGCCGTTTTATCTCTGCAGGAATTGTTTTTACTTCACGAAGCCCTGAATGCAGATTTCCTCACCACCCAACAATTGCTCAACAATGGGGTATCTGTCCGATTATTCAATCAAAAATAATTGCTGTCATAGCATAGTAACCACCTTTATCGTGATCATATCATCATTATTCCACAGCTATACAGGACTATCATAAGGGGGAAAACGACATGCCGATGGATAAAAGATCAAAAAGAGAAGAAGAAACAGAAGCTTAGAACTCACAATGCACAATTGCATGCAGCAGTTTCCGTTGCCGGAGTTGCCGCCGCTGTGGCTGCTCTTGCCGCCTCGTTGGCGACATTGCCAGAAAAGTTAGCCTCCCAAAACAGGACTCTTTCGAAAACATCTTGCGCCATGGCTTCTGCAGCAACTCTGGTTGCATCACATTGCATTGAGATTGCAGAGGATATGGGAGCTGATCACGAGCAAATATTGACAGTAGTTAATTCTGCGATTAATGCAAGGACTAATGGCGATATCATGACCCTAACAGCTGGAGCAGCCACCGGTATCACTCCAACTTCTCTCAAACCGCACATTGGTTATATAAAAAATACTTGTCAATTACCGAATAAACAGAAGATCCTTATGATGCGTTTGGGTGAGGTATTTGATTTCGAGTAGGGATTTGTAGAACATTCTTAACAAAAAAAATTCTCAAGAATTTTCTACAAATCGCTTCTCGAAATCAAATACATTCTTCAAATATCTCACCCAAATAGACCATTGATGTTTATCCTCAGCTGAGATTAGTGAACCAAGTTTTCCATAGTGCACTTTTGCTGCTAAATTCAGCGCCAAAATGTTCTACTGGGTTTCAAGAGAGAATATAAGTTGATAAATTGATCTTAGGAACAAGGCACATCAAGCTGTTAAAATAATTACTAACTACAGGAAATACTAATTAATGGTGCAGCATTGAGAGGAGCTGCAACATTAAGGGCGAGGCTGCAAAAGGGGTTTGGAGCTGCAGCCATTACTCTTGCTGACGAATACATCGAACAAGTCAACGATTCAAATGTCCCGATGGCAGCTAACTTTGTTTCAAAAGGAGGAGAACTTCTCAAACGTACAAGGAAAGGTAACCTTTTATTCTGGAGCAACATTTACCTTCTATCCTGTACAACTGATTGTACTAATATTAAATTCTTACGCAGGAGATCTCCACTGGAAACAAGTCTCATTCAACATAAATTCAAATTGGCAGGTATCAAGCTTATACACCGAGATAAATTTATGATGGCTATACTACATATCAATCTGAATACATTTGAACTGTAGTTAGATTTAATTGGAACTTCTAACAACCAATATATGCTTGTGTTCAAGTTCGTTTTCATTTCCTTTTCTTGTATTTCTGTTCAATAACAGCAGAAAATCCAAATAGAAAAACACTCCGTTTCCACTTCTTCATTATTTTGATATACTTTTCTACACGATCAGATTGAATACTAAGCCAACTTGGATGAAAACAGGTGGTAGCAAAAATGAAAAGCAAGCACATGGCTGGAACATTCACAAAGAAAAAGAAGTGTAAGCACAATACACCAGCATTTTTAACTTGTTACGTTGCTCCTCTTTCCTTCTTATCTATAGTCAACATTGATGTGCCTCCAGGTGTAGTTTCCGAAGTCTACTGTGATATCCCAGCATGGCCTGGAAGAGAGATAGACGAAGGCGATGAATTTAGGGCCTACTTTGGGATAAAAACGACAGAGAGGATAATTGAATTTCAATGCAGAAACAAAGGAGATAAACAGATGTGGGTCAAAGGAATCAAGCAAATGCTGAATTGCTGTGTCAACATGCCCACAGCATGATCTTGAGTAAATCGGGAAAAACGCTATATTATATATCTATCAGCAAATAAATGGTTTGTTTTTCACAAACTTAAAGAACAGCTAATGATGGAGAACAAACTTATTCCAGCTATTACAATCGTGTACAGGTTGGATTGTGTCAATAAGAAAGGGGCCTGATTTCTCACTGCATGTGTTTGGCAGAACCAAGAGAAACAAGGCTAGGTTTAAATAGGCAAACTTTTTGTGAACTTCTCCAAAGATTCAGTAAGTTTGACTTCAATGATTTCCAGTTCCAGGGAAAACTTGCTATAACAGCAATGATGCTTCAACCCTCCAGTTCCTTAAGAAGGTCAAAGTTGTCTACAAAGACCTGCACAGAATGGAAGCAAAAGAAATACTATCAGGGAAAACATAAAATTATGTAAACACAAACTTGCAACAATTTATATTATAAAACAGCTCGTATTATATTTTTTGCTTTTATTTTGAAGACATATTTTTTCTCCATATATCGAGAAATAATTTTAAGAAATTACTGCAAATAAATTGAGTATTAATAGAAATTATTTTTACTCTTCAATCTTAATTATATTTGTTAGTAACAAGTATTTAGTTTTCATTTAATTATGTAAAATATAGAAATTTAAGGTAATAGTCAATATATAGTTAAAGGAATAGCTAAAGGTATATCAAGGGGGATATTTTTAATTAGGGTTGGTGTACCAAGCTTTGCAGCCAAACACACCAACAGGTGACGATTAGACCACCACCTGCGTACAGGCAGCACAATCATCAGCGTCACACAACTCGCAAGTACTCTTCATCCCTCTAACACCTCCATTCGATTTTAGAACCTAGATCTGGAGAAAAATATTGAAGAAAATGAAGAAAAAATAATGTGTTTTGCCTCCCAAATCTATAATTATTTATATATTTTTTTAGCTCAAATAAAAAATGCAACCATTGGCCACCGCCCTCTTTTGTGATCACAAACACAACACCGTCGTTGTCCACCACCAATATACAACAACCCTATAGGTCTAACTAGTTGTGATTTAAGCAGATCTAGATTTCGTTTATCTAGATATGGTTTTGATTAACCATACGGGTTCATGCGACAATCCTCTCTCAATTTTGCGATTTTGATACTCTGGATCTGCAATTTAAAAGTTGAGTTGGATATTGTTGCTGTTGCCTTCAAGTTCTACTTCCTCTTGATATTGCACAAGCTGAACCCATATATGTAAAAGACGAACAATACCATGCAATTTTGTCCTTTCAGCCCTTATCTCCATGAATCTCAACACCTTCATGCTCTAAAAGGGTTAGAACCTTAGGTGGAGGGCAGGGTTCCAAGTATCAACCGTTACGTACCGTTACGGCCAATATGGTACGAAAAATCGGCCCGCCGTTATGGTTACGGGGCGTTATTTCATGCTTGGGCCAATTCACACTAAATTGGCCCGTTATGGGCCAATATGGGTGGTGTATTTTCCATTACGGTGAGTCATTGCGGGCATTACAGACCGTTATGGCCAGTACAAGTTGTATTCAGCCTTGTACAGGCCCTCTCCCATCAAATACAGGTTGTGTTCAGCCTTATGCAGGGCCTCTCCCATCAAAAACAACCTTCCCATCAGCAGGTTGTAATTTCAGCCTTGTGCAAAGGCCATGTGATGGCCGGAAATGCATAATTTCTTCAGATTTCAGTCTTTCTTCAGCCTTAAAGAAGAATTTGTCTTTTTTCATATCTTCATTGTGTTGTATATGTAGTTAAATGTCATAATAACAATTACAATATGTTTATTAAGGGTTTAATGAGTAAAAAAATTACTATTATTATGTTCTTGAGGATATCTGGTGATTTTAAAAAAATTCACGACTTTACGACCAATTTCCGTTACGGACATCCCGATACTCCTGATATCGTCACACCGCGACCATTACCGTTACATAACCCGATACCGCAATTTAAAACCTTGGTGGATGGTTCTTTACTCTAGCAATTGGTATTACTTTTGTCTTTGTCTCCCTTATTTGCCCTATTTCTTTCTTATTAATGTTCATATCACCGATGGACAAAAGTTCTCCTCTTGGGGTTTTTTGGTTCTTCGAATTTATGGTTATGATTCTGTAGGTTCCTCAAATTTATATATTTGTATTAGGGGTTTCAAGATTAGGTTATATTTTTTTTTTAGAGAGAGTGAAAGACTGCATGATTTTGGATATTTGTTGGTTTGAATAAAGTTGGTAATGGATTATTTTAGTCTTGATTGTGAGAGAATGAGCAAGAGATTGTGTAGCTCTCAGGTAATCTCTACCCAAAAAATATGGGTATGTTTCAAATGCTTTTTGGTTCTTTTAATTCACGCTTTTAAATTAGGGGTTACATGAGAACTTCCAATCTTTAATTTTAGAAGTTTGATTTATCATATGCCAACTTTTGGGGGTTTTATGAACTTTAATTTTGATATTATTTTTTGTAGGAGTGGAAAAAAAATGTGTCTAGACGAGTTAATCTTAGAAGTGGGATTGCTAGAAAAAATTGTTTCAATAGCACACCATAGATTTTATTTTTCTCTATTTGGAGGTAAAGTCTATTAACATAAATCAGGATTTGATTGTATAACCATGTTATCTTAACATTATGTGGCGCAAGAATTATTTGTTGCGTTGATTACATTCAAAGAATTTATAAGTTTCAACACTTTGAAATCTACATCTTTTAATTTCTTAATTTTAATTTTAATAATAGTTTATATGATCTTTAGGGGTATGATTTTTGTGCGCCATTATTTATCAACTTTTATTCTATTTAATTTCTTTTTGAGCTTCTCTTATAATCATTTAGCTCAACTGAAGTTAATATTACTAGAGGCAATTGAAATAAAAAAGTTCTTTAACACAATAAATGCACAAATAATCTCTATGTCATATTGAATGCCAATGCACTCGAGAATGACGGAAAGTTTAAATTAAATAATGTGAATTTATTACTGAGTAAATTTTTTTGCTCTTAGTTTTTGGATTTCTTCGAATCCCATCTTGAGGTATAATAAACACAAATATTATCCTTAAATTGGTAGGATTGTGTGTATCAAACTGGATCAAATGTTCAAACTACTTTTATTGTTGATTTTGTTATATTTTGGAATTGAGTTCTTTGTATTTAAACAACTATCAATTTGACTTCGACTATGATATTTTGTGATGACAATCATCTTAGTGGAAGGTTCTTCAGTTTTGTAGTTTTAAATTCGTTGTATTTTATTTTATTTTTTAAATAAATATTAAGTAACTAGTTTGTGATTACACTTTTCTATGTATAGTTTACTTGATTCAAATTTGTTTTTCTTTATTGTGTTTGATAGTAAGTCTTTTTACTACATATGTTTTATGATATTAAAGGTTCTTTGCATTTTGAATTACTACAATTTTAAGCCTTACTTGATTTAGTTAACAATTTTTTTCTTTCTAAAATTGTCTATTTCTTTCTGTTTAATTTTTTTACAAGAGATCAATAAAGAATTTAAGATCGTAACTCTTTTTTTAGTGTTTGTATTGGCATTGAGAACAAAATAGACGAGTAAGAAGATTTTCATGTATTTCTCATGCTGTATCTTTTGACTTTTTTTCTCAATTATATTGAAATTTTTGAAAATTTAATTTTACTTCTCAAGTATACGTACATGAATTATGTTTTTCTATTCGTCCTTCATATTTTTCTACTAGCAAATAACCCATGCCTGAAATCACAATTTTCGAAAAGATAACCTTATGGTTGTTTCATATTAGGGTTATTTTTTAAAATCGTGTGTTCAAGCACGGGTTATACATTAGTCTATTTAATAAAACAGCTCAGTACATATTTTTCAAACATATTTTTAAACATTTTTAAGCATATTTTCCTTACATATTTTAAGGGAATATTAAATGAAATAACAAGTTTGACTCTCTCCATCCTTTCCATTCTTCAAAACTTTCCTTTCTCTCTCAGGTTCGAACTACTTTCAATGGACAAGTATCTAACCCTTCTCCTTCTCCCTTATTTATTTTTCAAGCCTTCTTTTTTTGTATGTGTTTGTTTGTTTAATTCAAAACAATCCAAATTCCAACGCTCCACATTTTCTTCTTTCCCATTTTTTTATTTCTTATATTTTATTATCTATATAATAAAATAGGAAAAACTATATCAGCGCTTCTATATAGTTCAAAATGTTCGGCGCTAAAAACGAATCATGTCCAAAAAATTAAGATGACAGAAATGAGAATGTTGCGGTGGATGAGTGAGAAGATGAAAATGGATAAAATTAAGAATGAAACTATTAGAAAGAATTTAGGAATAGTACCCATCGAAGAGAAATTTGGAGAAAATCGTTTACGATGGTTTGGGCATTTATATAGAAGACCCATAGAAGCACCAGTGAAAAAATATAATTTAATTCAAGTGCAGAGAGCTACTAGAGGACGAGATAGACCTAAGAAGACAATAGATGAGACTATTAGAAATGATTTGATGACATTAAATCTGACGGAGGGGATGACCCTTGATCGATCACTATGGCGTAAATGGATTCATGTAGCCGACCTATATAAGTGGGAGAAAAGCTTAGTTGTTGTTGTGGTGGTGGTCTAAGCCTTTTAAAAATGGCCAACAATTAGCTAAAAAACCACTTCGGCGACAAAAATCAAAGACCTAACAGCAAAGGACATAATTTTTGATAAAAGTCTAAAGGACATAATTATACAATTGCAAAAGGCAAAACAACCAAAAATCCATAAAGTAGCAAAGAGTAAGCAAAAAATCTACAATTGACAAATAAAGCCTAAATATTTGAACTTCAAGCTTAGTAATATGGTGCACACGTACCGATTTCCAGCCATCAGGATCCAGGCAGGCAGTAATCTTGGTGTTGATACCTGGCAATGGTCCTGGTTCCAGAATAATCTCCCCTCCAGAGAGTTTGATTGCTTCTGCAGCCTTATAGACATCATCTGTTCCTATTGCAATCTGGTCAAAATGTATTGATTAAGCATTCTTGACTGGGCCCAGCTTAGTGTGGAAGAAATTCTCATTATCAACCTGATGATTGTCGCTCTGCCAAACTCTCTGAAATATTTTCTTATGGTCTGAAATATTTTCTTATAGAGGACTGACCTGTGCATAGCCATTTCCTTTATCATACTCTCTAACTCCATATGTACATGTCAATTCAAGAACCGCATTTTTGTCTTCAGGACCGTAACCCATCACGGCCACCATGGACTGTATATGAGAGAGTAATAGAAAATCAGCAACATTGAAATATACAGAGTATATAGAGCAATATTTTCATTAAAAGGTTATGAATGGAACAAAAAATGATAGACAACGGATAAACAATGACAATAACACACAATTCAACATCTTTACACAATATCATGGCCAGGCTAAAAAACCTCGACCTCAGAAACAGGATTTACAAGTAAATCTTATTTAGCTGCACTATCATTCAATAGGCAATATACTTATAGCTCAGTTTTTGGTCAGTTGAACTCTAGAACAATGGCATCATGGTGAAAGATTTTGGGACAAAAAACATTTAGGTAGTGTTTGGTTTCATGGAATTGGAGTCTCAGAATTGGAATTTGAAATGAACACATGCAAAAACTTGAAAATTTCTCTGGGTTCATCTCTAATTCCAATTCCGAAGCTCCAATTCCTTACAATCAAACACTGCCTTAGAGTTATATGGCATCATAAGGAATGAAAGCATAGGTAAGCTACAAAATGGATTGTCAAATATGAGCACCAACTAGATACTCTAACGGATGCGTGAACAGTAGTTACAGAGAAGTATGAGATGTTGAACTCTATTTCACAGAAGAACCAAAGAGTTAAACATATAAAAGGTCATCCAAATTAGAAGCAATTGACTCACTTTGTCTTCGGGGTAATCAGTTTTCCTGAGAAGCTCCATGCCAAAAGCCTTTACATTAGCAAAAGAACATTCAAAATATCATGCACTCTCTTTAGACAACATATTTTTAAAATTTCATCGGATGAAACCATTTAGCCCAGTATTTATCTCAGTTTACCTTTCTATAGAAACTTATGGAGCGGCCAAGATCGCCCACGTGCAGCATTACTTGGCATAAAGGCTCAGGGGTAGGACCCCTTTCCAAAAGCTGAAATTTATATCCAGTGGGGTCTTCAATGAAGGCAATTCGTGCACCATCTTTGACAGACCTAGCTTGCCTAGCCACTTTGCCTCCTTTTGCTTTCACGAAATCTAGTGTTTTCGCTACCTAAAAAGATAAAAAAAAATTGAATTGTAGTACTTGCGAGACATAGTTGAAGCCCATCAACTAACTATTTCAGAGAATGAAACTTAAGTGATATGCAAGGCCCCAAACCGATGAAAATGAACAGTGATCAAGTGATCACTAATAAAGGATCTATTAAAACTAATCCCCTGATAAATTATCCATGGGCATAATGCATCATGGATGATACTTGAAAAAAATTGCGATAAGATGATGCAATTTATACATATTTCCAGAAAACTTGGAACAAAACAAAAATTTGGAAACAATTTGGTTCTGGTACCAATAATTTGTTCTCAAAATCTAGGAGTAGAACAGAAACATATTTTCTTATGTTCCCATATTTTTTTTCTGATCCAAGTTCTCTGGGAAGAGATATAGATATCAGAGAACAGTAACACTAAACAAAGGGGGCTTGGAACACCTTCGTGATCCCCGGAAAGAGAGAGGGGATGGGGGTGGAAGAATAAATACATATAAAGAAAGAAAACGCATTGGTTAAGAAATCTTACATCCTCAACCACAATACCAAAATGTCCAAAGCCCATTCCAATGTCATACTTATCAACCCCATAATCTGCAAGCAAACACAACCAATAAGTTCCAAGATTCCAGGTAATAGGTAAGAAAGTGAGCGATTAATCAGATGGCATGGCCTACTATAAGTAAGCTCAACAGAAAAATTTGATTCTTCAGGCCCATATCCGAGAAAAGCATTTGTATATTTCTCCTCTGGTATGTCACGTTTTCTTAACAACTTCATGCCCAAGCACTCAGTATAGAATCTGCAAAAATGACAAGATATGTAGATTCCAATTTAAATTCTCACATGATGAGCAGCCAACATGACTAAATGTCCTACAAATTGACATACTTTATAGTCTTGTCCAGATCCCCGACACGATAAACCACATGGAGCATTCTTCTCTTGTCATTTTTGGCCCACTCTAAGACGTTCTCGTCAGTTAGGGAAGAGCTTAGTTGTGCTGTATTTCCAGCAGTGCTGGCTTCTTTTGGGTTCTCTTCTGTTTTCAGAAGCGTGGATGCTTGTATACTGAACAACTGTGACTGAGGGATAGCTGTATAACAAAATCAAAGTTCCGTTCTAGTCATTGCAGAACAAGTCACTTCTTCATTTAGTCCTTATATTGCTAGAAGAAAACTTTCATCATCCACTCCTACCCAATTCCACCACAGTTATATGTATAATTTTAATTTTCTTTAGCGCTTCCATTGCTACCAACATCAACCCGCAACTTGCCCAGGCTTACTTGACTAAGTTGGATTGAGAAAAAAGTAGAAGAGGGTCATCCAGAAGCTGAGGGCCTGTTTGGTTTAGCACTCAAAATTAGTTTTCCAAAATTTGAAAATAGTTTGCAAAAACAGTTTTTGAAATTAAGAAAACTTACTTGGTTTGTTTTGTAGAATTTTTTTAAAACTTAATCTACATTATATTGTTTAAAAAAATTAAAAGAAGTGATTTTAAGTGGTTGATTGAAAATTTTAAAAAAGTGAGACAAGATATTATTGATGTGATTGACTAAAAAAGTATACCTGCGAGAGAGAGAAATGTAAGTGGAGAAAAAATAGTAAAAATCATTTTTAAAATAATAAAAATATGGAAACTGGTGATGAGATTGACTGAGAATTGTGAAAATTATTGTACTATAGTTTTTGATATTTGTCATTAAAGTAGTTGAACTTTCAGTTTTTCGAAAGCAATAAATTCAGATCTCAGTTGTTAACGAAACAGGTTGTGAACAATCCAGCAAGAAGAAGCTCTTGATATTTCAGTCAAAGGAGTATTCAATCAGGAAAAACTACTATGTTTGCACAAGAGCATTTATAACAATTCTCGAGGTACCAAAACCACAAAAAAATGGAATTGAATGGATCATGCTACACTATCCATTCGGATAAAGGTTTCTGAAAAGAATCACCCCGCCCCCCACCCCGGTAAATGCTAAAGATTGCACAAGGTACCTCTAATACAAAGTAAAGAAATGCAACCGATGGAAATAATTTGTATAGTTTCATAGTGAGGCAAGATGATATTGTATCAAACCCACCCCCAACCCCCAACCCTAACCAAAAAGAAAACATATAATGCGAAAAAAAATAAAATCTAGAGGATAATTGTTAGAATTTGTCAGAGAATGCCTAGTTATTTGTTAGAGTGTACGTGGTAATCAAATTGGAAATTCGCAGAACTAGCCAGATGAACAGAAATGACACAATTATGTCATATTTGGCAGTATGAAGCTCACATAGAACTTTCTATCCTTAAGGATATTATCCAAATGTTTATTCTAAGTTCTTGTCAATTTCAGTTTTTCATTTGCTGGATAATAACTAAACCAATCACAAATGCTGTATCAGACGTTCATTCTTCCCCAGCTTCCTCAGGAAATAATCATAAAATCTAGCACAATCGATAAGCATATGTGCAATTTGAATATAGTTTCAAGTGTTCCAAGTAAAATACCGCTGCCGAGCTGCAAGAGAGCGAGTCTGCGGGAAGGATTATAGGCGGAAGAAGAGAGAGAAGCACCACGTCTTGAAGAAGAAGAAGTGGAATGCGATGATGATTTGTTGTTTGAAAGAGAAGGTCGAATGGAGTGCGCATGAAGACTCAACGACGCCATTGCCGCAATCTCCAGTATTTTCTCTCTCCGGCACCGGGCGTTCTCCACACTACTGTAGTATGTATAAATCAAATGGTGTCTTCTGGAGAAGGGAGGGAGAGTGGGCTTGGAATTTTGTTTTATGAGGCCCATTATTGAACCACAACTTCGCTCCAATTCAATGAATAGGCCTGGCCCATATTGGAAGACATTTTTAGGGTTTGCTTGATTAGTATTTTTGCTTTTATTTATCTTTTTAGAAAAATAAAAAATAAAAAGATATATGTGTTCTCATCTCATAAACAAAGTAAATTTTGAAATTAAAGCATAAATATATTTCTTATTTTTCTCTATTCTTAGTTTTTTGAAAATAAAATAAAAATGGGAACATGCATCAAACGTATTGATAATTTACTTGTTTAAAAAATTTGACCTTCGACCAGTTTTTTTTTTTAAAAAAAAGAATTAGAGAAGAGCCTTTTCAATGGATATTTTATATTAAAGATCCATTTTTTTACATGTTTGTTTTGACCGTATTCGTAGCGTTTGATTAGTGTTTTATGTTAGTCTGTTTCTATTCCCAATAAATTGAGATGTGAATTATGTTTCCATTTTGAAATATTCTGGGAACAAAATTAAGTTTCATGATGATCATTGCTTTGAATTGTTTTCTTTAATTTATGAGAATAGAAACACATTTGGTTGCAACATTTGTTCCCATTTTTTTTTTCTTTAGATGTATGATAAGAGACATACATATTTCTTGACCAATCATCTCTATCAAAGTAGAAAAAACCAAAAAATAAACTTCGTTACAACTGACACACCCCAGATTTTGAAAAGGGAGAAAAGAGGAAAACGCGATTTGGTTTCCTCCTCTCAAATCCGTTCATTTTTAGAAAAACAAATTTGAGGACTTTTCTATCCGCCGGTTCTAAAAATATTTCTTTGGGCTGAAATTTGTTAGAAAAATGGAATCACCACCTAGCATTGAGTTAAATGGTGTGCTAGCTCATCAAGATTTTTTAAAATCATTTTATTTTTTTAAATGGCCCAAGTTTTTTACCAAAAAAAACATTTGTTCTCATCCAGAAAATTCTTTAAAATTCAAGAGTCAGTTATGCTCAGGGAAGATGTTAGGCACCCGTAAGACACATGTCCGAAGATGGTATCGAAGTTTAAATAAACATTTAAATCGTAATAAGTCCAAGTAATTTTCTTTGGTTTTGTTTAATATAAAACTTCACATTATGTTATTTTTATGTTTATTTTATGCAAAAGAAAGGAAATACTTTTAAAATGACAAAAATTTAAAAAAAATAAAATAAAATAACACATAAACACAAGGATTAAAGAAAAAAAAAAAAAAAAAAGGACCATATGTCCCCCTTTTTAGACTGTCCATCGATTATGAAAGAATCGACAAGTTTGGCCTTCGGAGATATTTTTATTGTTCCATTTGTTTAGTTTAGGTCATTTTGGTGAAATTAGTATGCATTTTGAAGAGAAGAAAAAGGGTAAAAGATTTTTTTTTGCTTTTCGGAATGTGAAAAACCAAGTTTGAAAACACGAAGATACGTTTTTTTTTTAGTTTGTTTAGAAAAAAAAATTAGAAAAGCTTTTATAAGAAAAAGAAAGTTTTTGACTTTAAAACAAAATATCTTTTTGGTTTTTTTTAAAAAAAAAATTGTTGGTAAAAAGAGTTTAGAAACGAAATTTGGAAGAATCTTCTTTAAGAAATTTTTTTAGAAAAACCAATTTTAAGAAAATGTTTATTTTATTAAATAACTTTTAAAGGCGATTTTTGAAAGGGTTCCTCTGAAAGGCAATTTGTTAAAAGAATTTTGTTTAGAAGAAACCCTAAAAATCATTTTTAAAGAAGAACCTTTCTTTTTAAGAACAAATTGAAAAAAGAATTTTTGTAAAACTTTGGTAAAGACCATTAAAAAAAATAAAAAATAAAAAAATAATTTTTTTGTAAGAATCATTTTGTAGAAAAAAAAAATTAAGACAACATTTAAAAGATCTTTTAGAAGAAACACAAGTTTGAAAAAAAAAATAATAAATTCATTTTTTTAAGAAGAAACTTAAAAATCATTTTTGAGGAAAAAACTAAAGGTTTTTTGTTTTGTTTTTTTTAGGGTGAAAACAAAAAGTTCCTTTTTGTGAAGAAACCTCCCCTTTGCAAAACTCATTTTTCTTCCTTATTTTTTTTTAGGTTGTTGTTTGTTTAAGGAAAAATACGGACAAAACATTAACAAAATGAAATACCACCTCAACCAAACCCACTTGCTTAGGCAAGGTTATGTTTTCGGTTGGTTTTTTTTTTTTTTTTTTTTTTTTTTTAAAGGATCATAAATAAAACTAAATATATACATATCCACACACACACACACACACACACATATATATATATTGTCATTCCTAATCATAGCTAAGAAAGGAAAAACGTTTTTAAAGAAGGCCACACTTATATTTCTGTGAGGAATAGAGGGTCTCCCTTTATTTTACCTTTTAGCCGTGAGAGACTTGACTTAGATTATATATAGAGTGTCAGTCCGAAGACTGTACTTAAATATAATATACATGTATATAGAGTGTCAATCCATAGTCTAAGACTCTTAATCCTCGTCCATAGTCTTGACTTAAAAAAAAAAAAAAAAAAAAAAAAAAAAAAGGAAAAATGATGTTAGACGAAGGTCTGTGACTTAATTCCAATCAATGGCCTAGACTAATAAAGAAAAGGAATTATGTCAGGCCAACATGTGGAACTTAATGCCAGTCAATGTCCTAGACTAAAAAGAAAAAAACAGTATCAGACCAAGGTCTATGACTTAGTGCCAATCAATGGCTTAGACTAAAAAAGGAAAAAATCTGTCAAGCCATGGTCTGTGACTAAGTAAGTGCTAATCCATGGCCTATACTAAAAAATAAAAAATACAGAAAAAATAAAGCACAAAAAGGCACAAAGCATGAAAGTAAATGATAGAAAAGTAAAGCGTGAAAAGGCGCAGAGTAGAAAAGTAAATAACAGTAAAGTAAATAGTTAATCGTTAGTGTAATGTTAGTGGTTTATTTTAGGTTTCTCGGGTTTGGTTTCTTTTGATTTTTACTTGACAAGAAAAGATGGTATAAGAGAGGGTTAGGAAAAACTTACCTTGCTAGGGAGAATGTCTTTCCCCAAGTAGTCCACATTTTTCTTCTCCTTCTTCCTCATTTTTCTTCTTCCTATTTTATTTTCTTTTCTTGTTTGATTTTTTGACCTCTTTGTGTGAGTGGTTCAAGAGGATTTTTAGAGATTTTTTATAGCGCTTTTTGGAAGGTTAAGAAAAGGTGTCAAGCTTAGAGATTAGCCAAATCTAGAGAGTTTTGATCTTAGAGAGTTTAGATTTGGCTAATCCAGAGAGCTTTAAATGTTCTTTGATTGATGGAAGGCTACCTCCTAGTGCATGGCCATTACATTTTAGACCCCCTACATATGGTATTGCATGTGGAATCTTTTGTTTTGCCAAAATCAAAACATACTTGTAACGACCTAATTTCCCAAGGCCGCCAAGCGGTTTCTCTAAAAGAGAATTAATACTAAAATTGAATAACCAATACTTTATTTTATAAAAATATGAGAAATTTTACAAACTACATCGACAATTATATTTATCAATTAATCAAGTTAATTTTACAACAATAACAATGAATACAAATATTGCAAAATTTAATCTAAATCTACTTACAATTTTAGACACAACTCAATTTTTTTTGTTGACCCTACAAAAAATATAGTGTGAGGTAGTGAGTTAAAGCTCAGTAGAACTTTAACCTCTTTAATACATGTATCCAATCAATTCAACAAATAACATATAGGCATGTATTCCACATAATTAGCACATAATATATGTTTATAAATAATTTATACAAAACCAATAGTTATAATTAAATAACAATAATAACATGAACTTCACAATACATGAAGAGATTAAATAGATGTATCAAAAAGGTTAAGAATCTTATCTTAAATTAGAATATTTCTCCCATTTTTTCATTTTCTCCTGATTTTTATACTATGCTTTTCTTGTTCTCCTACTCCCTGCTTTGCCTAACTCTCCATCCCCCAAAACTCCCAATTCTCCATTCTATATTTTATATATATATATATATATATATATATATATATATATATATATAATATAATATAATATAATATAATAATAATATTAATATAATATATTTATTAAAAATCTTAATTTTTTTCTTCTTTATTTCACACACACACACACACACACAGATACACATTTCACATTAAATCAACCCCAACTTTACACCTCAAATCCAACTTTACACCTTAAGCCTTTTTTTAACAAAATTATACCAACACCCCATAATTTATATAATATTATTATTATTAAACCTTAAAATTTACACTTACAACCACAAAAAATATCAAATATTTATTTATACTTTAGAATTTTCATATATATCAAAATAATCCCAAAAGTATTAAAAATATTATTTTAAAAAATGTAGATTTTTGGGGTATTATAATCTACCCCCTAAGTAAATTTAATCTTCCAAATTTTGTTTGAAAACGAATAATTCAGAATCGCATGGTCATGTTAGTTACACTCAATTCTGGAACAAGTGTTCTCTATGTAGGGCCCTGTAATTGAAAGTCACCAACAATCCATTTCTTACAAAATCCATATTACACATCGCCACTTTCGCATTTGCGGTGGCCCATACTTTATCCAACACAACACAATATCGTGTACTTTGGTCGGTAACTCCTAACATAGCTAAATTAATTGTCAAAATTTTTTATGTTACTAGACACTTTTGCTGTACAACTCTAATAAAAATAGCAATATATATATATATATATGTGTGTGTGTGTGTGTGTGTGTGTGTGTGTGTGTGTGTGTGTATAGATGTATACATATATATATACATACATATATGTATACACATACATACATATATATAACCAACAAATATAATTTTAAATCATCACGGTAGTCTCGCTTGGATTGGATCCATCTTAATGTCAATAGGTCCAAGACCTCAATAATTTTTCTCACTTGGCATGATATTTCAAGTCCACTGTCATATCTCATTAACCAATATTGATCAATTTCATCCAATATTCATAACCCACATATTCCCAACGAACATCATAATCACCACATAACCCGTTTTCTTGTGAATTGTCCCGTGAGACAAAAAAAAAAATACTCATCTCCAATATCCACAATACTATTTTTTTAAATCCCAATTTAATTTCATAATCTCGTAAATTTTTTTATCAAATCGCAACACAAACCAAATTTCAAATAATAGATTCTGAGAAAATAAGCAAATATATAGTTGTTTAATCCAAAATAATAGATCTAATTTCCATCATATAAATATGTTTCAAAATACATAAATACGTCCCAAAATACATAAATACATCTCAACCACATAAATACGTCTCAACCACATGAATACGTCCCAAAACACATAAATATGTCCCAAAAATATAAATATGTCTTACAAGTTCAATATTCATTCATGTAACATAATGAGTTGAATACTCACGTAACATATATATATGCTAGCGTATAACTCATGCCTGAAGACACGGATGCATAGAAAAAAAAAATTAATATCTTTAATTTTTTTTTTTGACATAATCCCCCAATTTAAACAATATTCTACACCTATTTCAATTAAACATAAATAATAACTAACAAACCAAGACTAAAACTTTTACCGAATAAGGAGTTTCCCAATAAGTGAATAAGAACGGAAGATTCTACATCTTTAGATTACAATCAAATGTAAATGTCACTTTTTAATAAATAAAAAAATTTAAGTACAAATTTAAATACAATTATTTGAGACAATCACATTGGTACTTTCACATTAGCCTTACTCCCCCAACAAATGACACTACACGCTCGTGGCCAACCTTCGAGAAATTTGTCACAGAGGGAAAATAGAAGCAAGAAATTAAAGTTGCATCACGACATAAATAATTACCTTAATTGGAAAAAAAAATGCAGTATATAGAGATTATGTTCCTAGGGTTAAGAAAAGAAACCAGAAAGAGAGAAGAACAACAATAAGATAGATAAAATTGTGATAAACAAACAAACGACTAAACTTGTTCAAAGAACCAACCCAGAACATAAAAAATCCAATCCTAACACATAAAACTGTCACTCGACATAATTTTACTACATAACATGTCATCTCCAGTTCCATATTGGTTGTCAACTAGGTTACCACCATAAATTCGCTAGCATTTCCTATGGAGAGTTGCATAATGTCAACATAAATAAATAAGAACCAAACATCAACCAAAGAAAAAGGAAAAATCAAAAATTTTGCAGGTGCTTTTATCTCTATTAAACATTACATTACCCAGATATTTGTTTGATCTTTTTACATCAAGGGAGACAAAAAATGTCTAAAAATTAGGAAGATAGAGAGGAATGGGGTTAAAGCAAAACTTCAAGTAGATAAATTACCAAACACATTACAAACAGGTAGAGACGCACCCTATTGGAGATACAAATAGGTAGTTGAGGCTTCGCTGCCGACTAGGCGATAAATGAAGAAATAGAGAGAAAGAGAGAATAGATACAATCAATCTAAGACGAAGAAAATCAAATCAAACAAAGCTTCATATGTATTTCCTTGTTGCACTTTGATTTATCATATATAACGCAATAAATTACTGCATAAACACATAAATTTATAAAGATATAAAACTGATATATAATAAACAATTTATTGAGCATAAATAAACATGAATTTCACCAAAACAAAAGTCTATCTTAAAGATAATAAACTGATATAAACCAAAACAATGATCTTCAAAATAGGTTACTCATAGGTTTGGGAATATCATTATTTATCTAAAAAAAACTACTGTATGCAAAACCCTTCCCCCGAGATATGACGACTTGCTTAATTTTTCTCCAAATCTTTCTGTTGAGCCTAAGATTTTGATAAAAAATTAAGTGTTGATGTTTTAATGGAACTAATGGTTTGTTCAAGTGTTTCAGATTAATTAAGTTCATGTGATGAAGATGCAATGACAAATTTATAAATGGATGCTTAATGATGATGTCAAAGATGATGAAGAATTAAGAGTTTGAAAAAATTAGGGAAAACAACTCAGGTGAATTTCAACTCTTAATATCCCAATTAGGAACACACACGACACAAAAAGTTTTTATTGTTTATGTGTGTTTTTGATAAGATGAAATTATTTGTTCCTATGTGTATTTAAAGAGAAATATTTATAATTGACTAAAATGGAATTTAAGAAATTAATAGAGCTTATTTAGAAAAAAAAAAATGGTTAAATGGGCGAAAATGTAAAAGAGAATGAGTTAAAAATGAGTTCAGAAAAAATATTCAGCATATATAAGTCGACTGATGATAGGTGTGATCGACCTATATATTTCCAAACCGGTTTTATTAGTTTTAGAGTATTTTTAATAGTATTTTATTACATTTTAATTAAATTCTATTCTTTTTGTATAAATCAGGTGTGTGGGGTGAAAAAGTATGAAAACGGAGCATAAACGATCAGATCGAACCAAGAACGGTCGAATAACGATGGAAAAACAAGCATGGAGGGAAGATTCTGAAAAGCAGCCCACCGCTGCGACGTTAAACCTTCGTCGCGGCGGTGAAAATATAGAGTGGACCTTATCTTACTGGACATCCACCGTCGCAGCGGTGAAACTGCAAGATGGTCCCTGAATCTACTACTTTCTTCACCGCCTAGGCGATCACTTAACCGACACTCTCCACCGCCATGGTAGTGACCTCTGCACAGATTTAAATATTTTTTGAGATATTTTCTCTATTTAATCCCCTCTCCTCTTCTCTCCTTTGAAGATCCTCGGCCATTAGAGCCCTTAGGACTTAGTATAGAATATAGAGAAAGAGTATGGGGAGTGCTCAAACAAATTCGAAGGAGAAGATTACCACAAGGAGAAGGAGAAGTGATCGGTAGACGGTTTTAGCAGCTAATCTTCGGATTACAGCTAAGTTCATCCGTTTTTCCTTTTATTTCTTAACTTCTACATTTGTTTGAGCATGTTTAGCTTGATTTTAATGTATAAACGATTATGACCATGAGTTAAACGTGGATTATATATGGGATTAATATTATTTATAAAAACATAGTTTTGTTCGAGTTTTTGTTTCTTTAATGATTGTTTTTCGCTATTTTGATTGTGTTTGCCGTATTGTTTGTTTATTATGCTTAGATAGATATTTTGAGGATTCGAGGTTTGACGCTCGGAAGAGGTAACCCCATATTCGAACTAGGGTAAACAACGTGACGATCCAATAAACCGAAAGAGAGTTGGATTGTAGACAATCGATGATGTTGGGGTAAGACTCATGTGACCTAAGGTTATTAAGACATTGAGGGAGATTTCTTCATTGACATGAAGTTGCGTATTTTCCCGTCTTACACTTGAGAGAGATGGCGGGGGAGTTTTCTAACTGAGATTGTCGATAGGGTAAACACAACGCGACGATCCAATAACCCGGGACAGAGTTGGATTGTATGCAATTAATGATGTTGGGGAGAGACTCACGTGACCTAGGGTTGTTAAAACGTTGAGGGGGACTTCTTCATTGACACAAAGTCACGTATTCCCTCATCTTACACGTAGGAGAGGTGACGGGGGAGTTTACAAACTGAGATTGTCGAATAGGTTAATCACCATTATTGTAAACTAAACGAAATCAAACGCATTTAAGTAAATAAAGTTAATCCCTAGATAATCCATCCCCTAACCATCTCGTATTAGTATAATTAGTATAGATTAAATTAGGTTATATTCGTATTAGTATTCGTTAAATTAAATTACATTTTTTTTATCGCCTAGATAAAAGTAGGTCATGACAAACACAGTATTCGATAGTAAAGACAACTAATCCCTGTGGATATGATACCCGATCTTCAAGATCCATTATACTAAAACTTTGACCTCGTACACTTGCGAGTAGTCAATATGCTAGCATGTAACAAACGCTCATCGTACAACTGGTCAGTTAACCGGATAAAGCAGCATGAACTCTCTGTATCTCTAAGTCGACAGGTAGGTTGACCAGTAAAGGTAAATTGAACTCTCTGAATTTTCAAGTCGACAGATAGGTCGACCGATGAACGCAACAGCTTTGGCTTGGATATATCCTGAATCTAGCAGTCGATTAGCCGGTTAACTGAGGGCGTTGTTTCAGAATTCTGTGCATTCCTAAATCATATCTAAAAGTAGTCATTTTTGGTTGGGATTTGAAAGAGATTTAAGGGATTTATTGACATTTAAGATATGCTTCATCTATTATTTAAATCCTATTAAGTTGGTTCATTAAGTTTTAATATTTCTCAATTTGGTACATGAAATTGTTTCTATTCTATTCTAATTGAGATTGCGAAATATTTGGGGGACTTAATTGAAAGTTTTAAAATGTATAATTAAGTGAATTGAACCAAAATGAAGTCATAATGATATACGGGGTCTAAGAGAGCATTTAAGTATCATGATACATGGGAACTAGCCGTTAGAGAGCTGATTTATATCCCATATATATAGACCTGCGTTTTTCATATATCATTAAGCAGTGAAACATAGAATCAAGAGAAGTGAGCGAAAAAAGTTAAGATCATATTGAGATGTTGTAAGAGTTATTATTCTGAGATATTGTGTGAGCTATTCTAAGAGTCGATCTTGAGAATCAACTATTATTAATCTTTGCTGCTACCGGATCTGAAGTAACATCGCGCTATTTATTTTTTCTATGGATTCCGAGTGAGATCTTTCCAATTATTTTCTATTTGTGCCTTGTTTAAATTTGGAAATTGATCTTTAGAAATTATTTTTGATTCTTTGTTGAAGAAAATATTTTATAAACAATTTCTTAAATCTGATTACATGCTCAATTATTTCTACCCATATTTTGTTTAAAATCAGATTTTCAATCTCACATTTTTCTATCACTAGATTTGGGATATTAATCAAGTTTTAATTTATCTGAGGTGATAGAAACTTCGAGTGGGATAATCTTCTTATCAATTTGTATTGATGAGTAGTGTGACGGATTAAATACTATTGGGGGTATTTAATTAGGGATAGCCGACTTTCAGTATTTTTTTCTAAAGAAATTGAGGTAGTAATTCTTCCTAGATAGAATTGTGTTTGAGTGAATTTTGTAATGATTCAATCCTTACTGGGTAAAAGGAAATTTGGAGTGTTGGTGAGATTTTGATTCTTTTGCCTAAGTGTTAAAAAAAATTAGGTTATTCTTTAACTTGTAAAAAGTAGAGGTTCTTCCTTAGCCTGAGAAAAAGATTTTGTAAATGTTGATTTTGAGCCTGTAAAAAAATCATTGTGAGGGTTTGGTTCTTACCTTTAAAGGGATATTGAGTATTAGTGGGTGCGACTCTCCATGGGGTTCAGGGGACTGGATTAGCCAACAGTAGCTTGGTGAACCAGTATAAATCTTTGGTGTGCTGCAATATTTAATTTGTTTATTTTTGCTGTTTGGTGTGCACCTAGTTGATTATTTAATTCCACTGTGATATAAAGATAATAATTAATTTAGGATTAAAATTAAATATTTGATTTATTGAAGTATTATTCTGATAAATTTTTAATTACCCAATTCACCCCCTTCTTGGGTATTCCACTAGGCCAACACTTTCCATTTTAAAAACTGGTGGATTAAAATAACAGTTTAAGACTTAGCAAAGGTTGGTAACTATAGAATGAAATTGAAACTGGTAGCAAAATTGTTTGAACATAATTAAAAAACGTAAAGCAAAATCAAACTGAAAAAGTGGAAGAGAGAGAAAAGAAGAAATGAGAAGGAGAAAAAAGACAATGATTAGTGAAAAGAAAAAAAATCATGGTGAATGTTGGAGACAAAATAGCTGGAAACAAAATTGAAATCAATAGGAGATACATCAAAAGGTCAGAGAGATAAAAGAATTGCTTGAGACTACCACGACTATCGGGAGTGTCTTCACCATGGGCATGGCCGATTACTGAGGAGAACACAGAATTTAGATACCCCATAGCCATTGCTTGACTTGATCATCTTAATAGACCACTCCCAATATTTCTATATCCACAACTATTTATTATAGTAATGTATCTTTATATTTGATCAAGAAAATGAAATGTCTATTCGACCACGGTGATTAACCAACATATAATCATCTCAATTACGTAAAATTCAGATCGACTTGTAAGAAGGAAAAAAAAACATGAATTTCAAATTCTAAATCACAATAGTATCATCATCTGAACCACATTCAGATCTCCAAAACCTAATACACGTATTAACTAAAACTCGCAAAATAAACGCTCAACACAAACAATAAACAACCCAAATAATATCCAAAAGAATTGTGACATCATAGCAAAATTATCATCAATTTAAACAACAAAGCTAAGCATAATAGGATGAGGAAGGGAAACTGAATTTATAGTCTCAATCCAGTGCTGAGAAGCCAGTTTTTGCAATTTAGCATCTTTTGATAAATCCTTATTGACCTGCACATCCATCTAATTAATAAACAATTTAACCTAATTTGAATTCAAAAAATAAAACAAAGTAAAATAAAATGGAAAGTTCTTGATGTTTCGTGCTTGATTTATTTTCAATTTCTTTTTTTCCAGCATAAGGGGTAAATCATACCTTAGAAACATTCAAGCTGATTTGACTCTACCTCGATGCAACTGTCTTTGATTATAGAAATTCCTGAAATTGAAGCTACCTGTTCAAGCATTAACAAAAATATTAGATGAATTCAGAAGGAGAGAGATGGCGCGGTGATGGTGGTGGTGTAAGATTCAAAAATTAATTTAATTCAGAAACACTAAACAAAGGCATTCTTGTTCCAAATTTTCTGAGAATAGAAACACTTAACAGACGCATTCTTGTTCCAAGTTTAATGAGAAAAGAAACACTAAACAGAAATTAGAGGTAAGGTTACCGAAATTAGGGTTGAGAAGGGGGGAGAGAGAGAGAGGGCCTAAAAAAATCTATTACCTGATTTTGATCGGTAAATCTGGTGGTGATAGACGGTGGCCATGGAAATTTGGAGAACCATTGGAATAGAGAAATGGTGAGAGCAAGAGATAGAGAGAATAGAAGCTGAGAGTGTATGTGTATGTGTGTGTGAGAGAGAGAGAGAAGCGAGAGGAAGAGGCTGAGAGATCGAACCCGATCAAGAACTTGAAACACAACGACGGTGATGTTCGGAGGTTGAGTCTGAGAGCAGATGGTGAGGGGGCAGACGGAGGAACGATGAGAAACTGAGTCTATATTGTATGTGATTAGGGGTTTAGGGTTCAACGACTATTAAGAGGAATGTAGTAAATTAAGGCAGAATTAGGGCGACTTGGAAGTAAATTAGGAAATAAAATTGTAAAATTAAAAAGAATTTATTGAAAAAGAAAATTGCTTAGTGTGAGAATGAGAGAAAAGTTAACTAAGGAAGGGTTGATTAACTTTTAATTAGCAAAAATTAGGTGAATCAATGTTATATCAATATTATATTAATTTAATTTCCACTTAATATAATTAAAATTTCCTTTTTGGCCAATTTAGTTTAAATTCAAATGGACGTTTTATGTAATATATATACATATATAACTGTTAATAAATAATAAGCAAAATTAATAAATTATTATTTTGTATGGGTATATTTTTTTTTTTCATTTTATAGTACTTAGAAAATATCTGGGTCTAATGTGTGATTTAAATTCCGCTTTAAATTGTTAGGGGTCATTGTATGGTATTTAAAAATTTTGTTTGAAAAACTTTAGGAATTAAATGTTAATTTTAATTTTTACTTTTAAAATTTTAGGGATTATTATGTTATATTAAAATAAAATGTTAAGAGTTTTATGATAAAATTAATATTTTTTATTTTATTTTAGAATGGATAATAAGTGTAAATAAACAAATAAATAAATCATGTGAAACGTTGTCTTTATTGCATGAAGACAACACAAAAATACTTTTAAAAAAACAAAAAAAGATGGCATGATAAGTTATATGCCACATTTTTCTTGCCCATTTATATACATATAAAAGAAAAAAAATGTAAATGAACCATTTTTTTTTCTCCCTTTCTATATGTATGGTTTCCTTCCTTTTTCATTTTTTTATTTATTCTTTTTCTCACATTACTCCATCTTTCCTACCCTAAAGGTAACTTTCTTTTACTTTGTTTTCCTTTAATTATGCATTAACTTTTTATGTATATAAATATAATTTGTGTGTCTATATATATATATATGTATGTATGTATATATATATATATATATATACACACAGTAATATGTATATATATATTAGATTTATAATTTTAATAGAAATATATATATATTGTCGAAAAAATTTAATTTTGAATAAAAATTCTAAATTTTATTAAAATGGTAATTTTTAGTATTTCGTTGACTAATCAATATTATTAACAGTTGGTTAATATTTTTCTGTAGACTAAATTATAAATTGAGAAAATTTTGTAATGGTTATTATAATATTTTTGTATAGTTAATATTGATTTAAGAAAAAAATTGAGCGTTTAATTCTAATATATTTCATATAATCAAGAAAATCCAGGAATTGAAAAAATTGCATTTTAGTATTACGCATTGCATATTAGATTATTTAAATAAATTCTTAATATAGGCTTTATCATTATTAGGTTCACAAGCGATGCTGACCCCGCCAGTATTATGACATTAATATGAAACGTAGCAGTGCAATTATCTAGGTGAGTGTATCGCCTTTTATGTAAATTACCAAATTATATTTTCGTACTAAAATGTGAAAAAAAAAAAACAGTCTATTATAATGCGAAATGGATCAAGTAAATGGTTAAATGTGGAAGGTGATTTTATTTATTATACTACTATGCCATAGTATGATCCCGATAGGAGGGCATGTCCTACGGGATATTGTTGGTCCTAATAGGAGGACATGTCCTGTAGGACATTATGTTATAACCTGAAAAGAGAATAAGTCCTGCAGGTGGTGGTTGTTGTTGTTCTTGTTGACGATGATGATTATCATCATGATATGGTGATTTATACCACGTGCTAGCTCCTACCATTAGAGATATTTAATGACTCTATCACTGATGGCAACCATGGATTTCATAGTTATATAGGTTACGGTACCGCTATAACTCCTGATTGTGAGGTGAAGCGATCCTATGATTAGTAGAAAAATACGTTTGTGGTATTTTATTATATAAGAGTGATTTGATTAGTTGATTTATATTCAATTGTTATTCATTGATGATATCTGTGAATTTCGTTACTATTCAGTGCGATTATATTTTGTTTTGGAAAATATTATTGTGGTTATATTCTGTTTTGGAAAGTAGATTTTGATAAATGTGTTCGATCCATAAATTATTTTTATAATATGAAGACAGTACACCGTTAAAATATTTTATTTTAGGTACTCCAAATAGAGAAGGGTTTACTACTAGCGTTAGGTACAGTCGGAGAGTAGTGTCATATTTTTTTGGGCTGTTAGAACAGGTGTTGATCAGGAAGAGTTTTGATTTTTGTAGTTTTGCTATGGAATAGTTGGTTATATATTTGATCGTTCAATTTTGAGTTGGTAAAATATAATATATATTTTGAAAATCTATGTTAATTGACAGTTAGTGGATATTTATTATTTTTATCACAGTGACGTAGCAGAAGTGTGGTGGTGGAGTGGTTTGTCGTTTATTTCTACTTCTTCATAAAAATAAAATGGAAAAATCGAGTGGTGACCCTGAAAAATCGAGTCGTTACAATACCACTTTTGTAGATGACCTAGATATTCTTAATTTTGGATATCACAACTCTCAAGAAGCATCCGATGCTTCGTCTTATTCCCGGGGTTGTGTACATAGCATATTTTATGCTTTGGGCACTTCTTTATCTAATTAAAGACTTATTGCTTGATTTTTCTTGAAATTAAAGATTTAAAAATGAAATTAAAATATCCAAAATATCATTGGAATGCTCAATTTTGAAAAATAAATTTTTTTGATCGTCAATTTGATAAAGTCGGCGAAAACGAAAGTTTTTGGGGTCAAAATATACAGTAAGTATATTTGGTGAAATTTCTTCAAATTAAAAGTGGAAACTGAAATTAAACATATTAAAAGTGATATCAATAGAAAAATCACTTTCAATATTGTCATTTTGGTCCTCAATTATTTTTTTAAAATTTCCAATTTGACCCAAAACTTTTGTTTATGCCGCAATTCGATACAATTGGCAATTTTCTATTTATCATTTTCTTTTTATCTCTTTTTCAATTATTAACATGTAATTGAAGGTGGAAATTCATATCTCTAACATTGGTTTAAAGTTTGTCTAAATTTTCACTTTAGACCCGATTTTTTTTTTTTTTTAAAGTAGAAGGGAGCGGGATAGAATGTGATGTCTACAACTACCTCTATTTGTCATGCGAGTTTACTTGTAATGAAAAATATATGAGACAACCATTTTGTTGCATGAGACATGGAAAGGAAAAAAACCTCACCTGTAGTAGCCTAGGTTGTTTTTTTATAGGAAAGGAAATGAAAATGGTATTTTCCAAGATAACATGGAAATCATCGGAAGCAAGTAAATTTAAATGGTGATCCAGGGGTATGTGTGGAAAACATCGAAAGTAGTAAATTTAAATGGAAATCTAGGGGTGTGCCTGGGAACATCGAAAATAGTAAATTTAAAAGGTGATCCAAGGGTGTTCCTGGGTATACTAGAAGCAATATATTTAAATAGGTGATCCAGGAGTGTGCCTAAAAAAATTGAAAACAGTATATTTAAATAGTGATTCAGGAGTATGCCTAGGACACCGAAAATAGTAAATTTAAACAGTGATCCAGGAGTGCGCTTGGGAACACCGAAAGTAGTTAATTTTGAACGGTGATCTAGGAGTGCACTTGGGAACACCAAAAGCAATAAATAACAATTCCTACCTAGCAGGTCAGGAACCAACTCTAAGGAGAGCTAGTAGACCAGTCCTAGAGGAATACGCCACAGCGTAGGGGACGTAGAATGTTGATAATCAACATCTTCTCAGTTTGACCGAACCCAACCCGAAATTTTTCTACTTATCTCAGACAAGCTGATAATTAGGTCAGATGTAGTTATAACAATAATGTTGTTCTAGATTTTAATCCAGAAGTAACTGAAGAAAGTAATTTAGAAAGTGAAATTAGGGTTGTGCATGGGTAACACTATAGTTTGTAAACGATGAATGGTAAACCAGGATTGCGCCTGGGCATCATTGATAGTAAATGATTAATGGTGAACTAAGGTTTGTGCTTGGGCATTCTCGACTGTAAGAAAATGATAAATGGTGAGCTAGGATTGTGCCTGGGCATCACCTACAGTAAATAAATGATAACTAGTAAGCGAGGGTTGTGCCTGGGCATCACTGACATGAAGTAAATAAGGAATGGGTGGGCAAAGATTCTTTGTTAGAGAAATTGTTCCCAGAGTGTAATCTCAATCCAAGATTGATGACGACTTAAATGGTTCTTGGAAGAGAAAACAATGGGAAAACTCAATCATTCAGTGATGCAAAATTTCAGGGCAGCATCCCACCTGGGATTACTAAAGAAGTTTAGAGAACTTTCCCAAAGAAAGTTAACTTGAATAAAATGTGCCCTCAAGACTAGGGCTTGGTTGCAGGTACTTCTCAAAGGAAGTCAATCGTAACTTTAAAATAACCCCAGCTCAAAGTTGGGGTAAATCAGATAAGTAAATCTTGAAGAAAAAATTTGATATGATGTGCCCCAGCCCTAGGATAGGGTAAAAGAGTATATCTTGAGGTGTTTGGGAAGATATGATAGAACCCACATGGGTTGCTTATGTATCTCGAATCAAGCATTTAGGTTAACAAACACTTTTCTCAACAGTATAAATTTTCAATTTGAAAGATGACTGAAACCACATGGATTGCTTACGCATCTTGGTTTAGGTCAAGAGTTAGGATAGAGTGTAGTTCTGACGATGTCGTTTTTACTAAAGTGTACGACCGAACCAGCGTGGGTTGCTTGCGTATCCTGGTCTTCACCAGGAATCAATTTGAAACGTAGTTTGGGCTATAAAGATTTTGATTGATTGGATGAACGAACCCGCATAAGTTGCCTACACATTCTAGTCTTCACCCCAGAATCAGGTCGAAACGTAGTTTGTCACTGATTTTTAGGCGTCCCCGTCTAAGACTAGGAGCGGAGACGAACACGGACTCTTGTAGGAGATCTTGAATACGATAAAATATACCCCAGTCTCTGAATAGGGCGATGAATATCTAAGTTCTGCAAAGGATCAAATTCGATACTTTTTAGTGTAAAGTAGGGAATGAGACCGGTGTAAAATATGCCCTAGCCTATGGGATGGGGAGAAGACATAATATCTGCTATAAGATAAGTTAATTCTGTCTTTAGTTGGGGGTGATGAAAAATGAATTCAAAATGAAGGTGGTAAATCTCTAGGCACACTCGTCAGTGCTAACGCACCCCGAATTTTGATAGTGGAAGAAGTAGAGAATCGGGAAGAGGATGAAAATAAGTTTCATCTCTTCATCTCTAAGTCATCCAAATCCATTCATTTTGAAAATGGTTTTTCAAGTGCTTATCTAGACGTCGGTTTTGGAAAATTTCTTGGGCCAGGATTTTATGCTAATTGCCACTTAGCATGGGGTTAAATGGTGTGCTAGGTCACCAAAATTTTGGAAATTCATTTTTCTTTTAAAATGGACTATGTTTTGACTTCCATAAGTCTATGTACCATAGATATTCTTTAATCACGGGAGTCAGTTATGCTTGGGGAAGATTTTACGCACCCCATGACACTCGTCCGTAATTGGTTCCTTGGTCTAAATAGATATTCACTGTTAAACACTATCTGACCAGTTTTCTTTGATTATTTAAACAAAAATAATTCCATTTTTTAAAAAAATTCGTCTTTTTATGTTATTTTCACATGATGTAATGAAAAGCAATTAAATACTACAACTAATACTAGTTAGTGACACCTAATAAAAATTTATATAGACAGAAATATAAATATGCAAGCTATACTAACTGAAATGCAAACTAAGACTAGATTATTTGGATATGCGACCGAACCTTCATGTGGGTTACCTATTGTACGGCGAGCGTTTGTTACACGCTCGCGTATTGACTACTCGCAAGTGTACGAGGTCAAAGTTTTAGTATAATGTGATCTTGAAGATCGGGTATCTTGAAGATCTTGACTCTAGGTCACATGAGTTTTGCCCCAACGTTATCGATTGCCCACATTCCAACTCCCTCCCGGGTTATTGGATCGTCACATTATTTACCCTAGTCTGAATCCGGGGTTATCTCTTCCGAGTGTCAAATCCTAAATTCTCGATTTATCTATCTAAGCATGATAAACAAACAATACGACAAACACAATCAAGAAAGCGAAGAACAATCATTAAAGAAATAAAAACTCAAATAAAACTACGTTTTTATAAATACTATTAATCCCATATATAATCCACATTTAACTCATGGTCATAACCATTTATACAATTAAAATCGAGCTAAACATGCTCAAACAACTATTGAAGATAAGAAATAAAAGAAGAAACGGATGAACTTAGCCGATATCCGAAGATTAGCCGCAAAAACCGTTCACTGATCGATTCTCCTTCTTCGCGTGGTAATCTTCTCCTTTGGAATTGTTTCAGCACTCCCCAAACTCTCTCTCTATTCTAATCTAAGCCCTAATGGCTCTAATGGCTGGAGGGTGCAAAGAATAGGAGAGGAGAGGGATTTAAATAGGTAAAATATCTAAAATAAATATCTAAATCTATGCAGAGGTCACTACCGTGGTGGTGAGTAGGTCGATTGGTTGATCGCCTAGGCGGTAAGGAAAGCGGTGGACTTGGTGACCATCCTATATTTTCACCGCCATGACAGTGGATCTCACAGCTGCGGTGGTGGACTTTCTGCAAGAATAGGTGCACTCTGCATTTTCACTGCCGTGGCGGAGGTGGGCTTTTTTCAGAATATTGCCCTCGAGCTTGTTTTTCCACCATTCTTCGAATGTTTTTGGTTCGATCTGATTGTTTACGCTCTATTTTCCTACCTTTTCACCCCACGCACCTGATTTATATGGAAAGAATATAACTAATTAAAACATAATAAAATAAACTATAAAAATACTCTAAAACTAACAAAACCGGTTTGGAAATATGTAGGTAGATCACACCTATCACCTACGTATCTCGTATTAATGAGAATCAGGTCCTCACGTAGTTCGAATGTGTTAGGTTAAAGGATATAGTTTATGTTATTAAAGGTGTGACTGAACCCTTATGGGTTGCCTACGTACTTTAGGTGCTTACCAAAGATCAGGTCAAACGTAGTTCATTCTTATTAAGTTGAAAGTTGGGTTGGTTTTATTTGGTTTTGGTTGTGAACAACCTGAATCACAACCTTAGTTAGCTATTATTAACAATTTTTAAAGTTGTGAACAACCTGAATCACAATCTTAATTAGGTTTATTATTAATCATTTTGAAGTTGTGAACAACCTGAATCACAACATGACATGTACATAATCTCTTTGATTTATCAAGAACACCTTAAACGAACTCTTTTGTTTTGGTTAGTTAGTGTTAGTGTGTGAGTAGTTAGTTAAAAGTGAAAAGAAATACCATATATTTTTGCCAGTCCTACTTGTAACTAAGGAATATATATATATATATATATATATATATATATATATATATATATATATATATATATATATATATATATATATATAATGTTCTTGAGAGAATCGAAGTGAGTATGTACAACTCATGGTGTGATTGAAGTTTTGTTTGAATCCTCACATGTTCTTAACATGTTCTCCAATTATTTGGGTCCTCACATGTTTTTAACATGTTCTCGGATGTTCTTGATGTTCTTGGAATGATTTTTTATGATTTGAACATGGTTTAGTTATTAAGCGATAATTAAGTGTTTGTTTGGTTGTTTAACAAAAATTAAGTGTTTGTTTGGTTGTTTATTTGTTTTATGTGTTATGTACATGAAAGTAAAGTGTGTGGATTACATGATTATGCTATATACAAGTCACATACACAAGTTCAAACTATGATCATAAGTTTTTTTAAAAGAAACATACCAACTTAGGGGATGTGGTATTCCTTAAGTGATTACCTCATTTTTCTTCTTGATCTTCTTGGTTGGAAGTTGATCAGTGATCATCGATCCCTTGATTTCTTAGCTAAGAACCCTAAGAACACCCTACTTAGAGGATATGGTCATCCCTAAGTAGCTATTTCCCTTCATTCCTTGATATTTTTGGCTAGGTATTGATCGATGATCGTTGATCTTTAGTGTTCTTGCTCCCAGAACTTCAAGAACACCTTTCGGGACTGGATTTCAATAGAATAACGACATGTTATTTAAGAAATATGCTTAATAAGATGCTTGAGAATCCTAGCACCTGAGAGAGTTACTCGAGTTTAGAGAGAGAAACTAGGTATTGAAGGCTTGAAAAATGAAGACCCTAGCACCTCTATTTATAGGCTGGGAGCCTGCACATTTATCTATACACAGGCTATTCCAACCTCTTCCTTGAGGTGTGTTTGGCCTAGGGGACATGTTTTTCTTGTATTGATGTTGTTTAGCTTTGAACGAATTTAGGGTGGAATGGAAGGTTCTCAAATATTTGGTAATCATTACTAAATATTTTCAAAGATTTGGTAATGATTGGCAATCATTACTAATGATCGGTAATCATTACCAATCATTACTTTACCACCAATCACATTTCTTTCATATGGGTTTATTAATGACTTGATGTGACGTATCCGGTTCGGTTAAGGAGATAAGTACCAATTAGTTTCACTATTTCGGTTTAGTTGTCATAAATGCTTCCAAGGCGCATTGTATTTAGTGTTGAAGTGTAACTTTTCATTTAATTCTAGACAATGAGTCATGACTTGGCGGCCACACATTCGGGTGGTTTTGGACGGAATCGGGTTAACTTATCTTGTATTCGATGGTTGGTTTTCAAGTTCTTAGTTAACCCTAAGATATTTTAGTGAAAATGTATACATCCTTTGAACCTAATCATTTAATGTCATCCCAATAATTTATTTCTTGATGGGATGTTGATGAGTGGTTCATTTATCAACAAATCAAGTACTTTAGATTCAAACATTGGTGTGTTTTCAAGAATTTTTGTTAGTTTAATGTGTGTTTGTATTGTTTTATAGGTTTTTGAATAAATGGGTGAAAAGGTGCAAGGCCAATTCAGGTGAAGTAACTTCAAAGAAAATTTTGGACACTAAGAAATTCGATTTTGGAAAAACTCAAAACATGGAAGTTGTAAATCTCTGCTTTAGATTTCCATAAGTTTTTAAATCATCTCAATTGAAGTTTTGACGAGAAAGTTACGGCCAAAAGACCACCGCTGCAGCGGTGAAGAGTCAGTGAACCTACTGACTTCCCACCGCTGCAGCTGTCCGGCAGTAGGTGGCTTAGATATTTCTTAATAGTTTTGAGATATTTTGGACCCCTACTTGATTACCTTTTTCCCCAACACCCTTAGGATGTTTTTGGGAGTGTTTTTGGAGCTCCAAGACATATTGAGCAAGAAAAGATCACAAATCAAGAAGAGGAAATGATCTCAGAGCGGTTTTAGTGGACGTTCTTCAGATAACGACTAGTCTCCTTTGTTTCTTTCTTTATTTATTAGTTTGGTTGGTAGTTTTTTTCATGTTTAGATTGTATATTGTTGAATATTGGGCTATGGCCATGTGTATCTAAACATATATTGTTTAGGGGTTAATGTGTTTCATGAAAACGTGCTTTGAATAAATTAATGTTTTGTTAACGGTTATTTATCTTTATCCGATTGTGTTTATTTTTTTATTACTTTCATTGTATGCCTGTTATGATATATTGGTTGGTTTGAGAATACGGGGTTCGACACTCGGTAGAGGTAACCCCGAATTTAGACTAGGGTTTAAACACAACGTGACGATCTAATGACTCGGGAGAGTATTAAAAAGTATGCAATCTGTGAGGTTGGGGCGAGACTTATGTGATCAGTGTCATATAAACGCTAGACGGGGACGTTGGCGTTGACACGAAGTCGCATATTCATTCATTTTACACTCCGGAGAGATAGTAAATGAGATTTTGATACCTAGATTGTCAAATAGTGTGAATGCCGTTAATGTAAATTAGATTGAATTGAACACGATTAAGTGAACAAAGTTAATCCCTAGACAATATTTTTCCATTAATGTCATAGTAGTATTATAGTTTAATAATTAATTTAGTTTAGATAATAATTATTATAAAAAACCCTAAATTTGAGTTGCCTAGATAAAGTTAAGTTATGACAATCGCGGTACTTAGCAACGATCTAATCCAATCCTTGTGGATATGACAACCCTTACTTTTCCTACTATACAAAACTTAATCTGTACACTTGCGGTAAAAGTAGCGACGTAATATTTTGCTACAAAGTTTTTGGCGCCGTTACCGAGGATTAGTTTTTAGATTGTTGTTGATGTTGTGAGTAAGTAACTTGATTTTAATTTAGGAATTTATTTTGTTTATAATTTTGTTTTTAGTTTGTTTTGGTTTGTGAGGTACTTTGAGATGGATCATCAACAAGTCCTCATGAATTTCTTTCAACAGGATTATGAACTGTTTTACTGTGCATGGGAAGGATCACTACAAGAAAAATGATCTATAGCAGCAATTATTTTAGCGGCAGTTAAAAAATAGCCACTAATGATATGTTTTTAGTGGCAAATTGATTAATTGTCGCTAATTTATTACAATTTCTACTAAATGTTACCAAATTAGAGTCGATTTTGATGCCAAAATTTTGCGCCAATTTTCGGTGCCTTATCTTTAATTAAAAAAACAAATCAAAAATAAAAAATTAATGAAAAATATCAATTATTGCAAAAAAACAACAACAACTAAAATTAGACCTAAAAAGAAACAAAATAAAAGAAAAAAGGGAAAAAAAATCAATCAATTATATTGGGGAAACCCCATCTTAAAATTACACATGAAAACCGCTCTCCACCCCTACCCCCACCCCCAACATCAGAATTTTCATTGTGAAACCGTACCTGACACACCACCCCCCTCATTCGATTCTAAATTTCTCCCTCACCTCGATTACTCTCAATTCGATCAATGGTCACCTCCACGGATCTAACACTCGGGCCTAGCGATGAATGAATCAATTTGTTCTTTGTCCTCCTTGACATAGCTGATTCGGCCGGCGATTACATGCCTCGCCTTGAGGGAGATGACGCAATAGGCGTTTAGGTCATCAAATCAGATATGAATGATAGCGAGAAGAGGAGAAATACTAGAGGGCTTATACGAGTGATAGTGGAGAGAGGATGTTGGAGATGTAATAACTCAACTACTGGTATATACATTGTTTTTTTTTTTCTTTCGTTCTTTCTAACCTGTATTACATTTCTATTTCCATTAAAAAAAATTCATTTTATACATTTGATGATCATTAACATTTTTTGTTCTGTAGGTGGCGTTCGTTTGGTGTTATTGTTCCCAGATCACTGTAATAGTCCTTGATTTCTAATGTAATGGTCTGTTTCTTAGATTAATGCAGCGAAATGTTTTGGATTTCTGGGAACAAATAATCTATTTCTTAGGTAATTTGTCTTCTATATTGTTCCATTTAATGCTGGGTATTATTCTGCATCAGTGGTAGTTCGAGTGTCATATCCATTGTTCTTATAGTTAATTGAAACTTGAAGATTAATTTTAGCATAGTTTTTTTTTTTTTTTTCTTTATTAGATATGCCATGATTCTATTATATTTCCTACCAAAGAAATGCCCAAGTTCTTCTTAGACTAAAAATTCATTATTTTCTCATATTGATTCATTGGATAAACTCAAAAATAACATGGATCAAGATGGTGACGAGTATGATTTAAAAATATTTAGGGTTAAACCTGCTCTTCAGTAAAACTGGAACACAGACAGAGTCAACACTCTTGATTCAAAATTTGAGCATGAGGTATGCTGGACTTTTATCTCACTGTGTATTGTCACATCTCATTTGATTGGCATATCTTAAATTGGGGGAAGAAGTCGCATAAAAATTTTCATCTTTAGTGTTTATCTTTTTATTTTTGGGTTTGTATTGGGTAGACATTTTTTAGCCCTTATTTGTATTTAGTTAATGTTAGCTATTATATCAAATACAAATTAAACAATAGTTAACATATAGCAGATACAAGGAATAAAACATATACAACACTAGTGAACTTAAAAATGACAGAAACTGAAAGAAAAGACAAAAAGAAAATAAAAAATAATAGAACAAAAAGAAAGGAATAGTGCCTGGATTTTCACTTTATATCTATGCTCTAGATTTCTATTGCTGTTTCAGTTCCCAGATACAATGTTTCGGTTAGTTTGAATTCCCAGATACAATTTTTCAGTTCTCGGATTTTTGCTTGTGTTTCTGGTTTTTGTTTCTGAAATGAAACAATGTTTCAGTTCTCTGATTTATGTTTGTGTATCTAGTTTCTGTTTCTGTTTCAATTCCCAGATACAATGCCTATCGATTTCACACGTACTGTTTTATCTCCTTTTATATTGATTTATGCACTTTAAATTATGATTTGTTATTCTTGTTGAAATATATGGAGAGAAGAACCCTAAATTTTAAGAGAAATTTGTGTTCAATATGATTGAAGGTCTAAGGAAGATGAATGTTGTCGTTTGTAATAGCAATGCCATCACCTATTGTGACTTAATAGGCAATGGAAAGTAACTATCTCTCTCTCACTCTTGAAGAATTTTCTCAGTTTTATGCAAGTTATGGTTTTGAGTTTTCCATCTTGAATTTGCTAAGCAATTGAATGGCTTGCTAATAGTTTCGTTTGAAATTTGTACCCAGGGTTGAATCTAGTTCACTTCTAGTTTAGTTCTAAATTTTTTTCTTTAACATGTGATATATTTTCTTGTTTCTTTTTCTATTACGGAAATTAACCAAATCAATTTCTATTGAAATGGTGATAGGAGTTGCTTCATTTCTTGAAGCAAAACTTTTTTGGGGTCAAATTAGAACAATCTAATGAAGGTTTAATTGGGGAATTGTTGATTAATATTGAGATATTTGAAATCCACTTCAACTGCTGAATGCCCAGGGGTCTTCTTAATTGTGGTTATAGACCTGCTTGGCTACCTCCTTCGGACCCGCACCATTTTTTAGCCTTGTGGAGGTAAAAAGGGCTGACGATTCTGTGTAGTATAAGAAAATAATGAAACAAAGGATAAAACCAGCTTTGGAGGGAATTGTTTGGGCTTGGCAAGGTCAAAATCATCATGATCAACATCAGAATCAGTAATCTCAAGGTAAGTCTGTGTTATACTTTTCCTAAGGGGTTGTTTGGTTTCGTATAATTGCGATTTCAAAAATGGAATTGAAAATTTCCAATTTTAGGGTGTTTATTTCCTGAAACTAAACACTGCCTATAAAATGCGTTTACTAGAATTTTTATGTTTGCTTGGTGTTTTATTCTTGGGGAAGTCTTAGTTGAACTATTGGTGTTAGGAGTTGCTTCATTTCTTGAATTAGAAATACATATATATAAATATTTTAAAATGATGACATGAAATCCACCTAAATCTATCTAAATAGATTCAGAGCTTTAGTTCACTAAAAAGTTTTCATTTTTTTTTTGTTTAGAAATTGGGATTTGTGTTTCATTTATGCTATGCAAGCTAATGATAGGTACTTCTATTTGCCTGCTGCAGATTTAAATATAGAAGCAGCTCAGCAGGGCATAGTTTACATTGTTGAAGTTGATTTGATTTACGTGTAAGAGGATTTGAATTTAATATTATCACTTTTTTTTTTTTTTGTATTTGTTTTTTTACTTTTTGGGAGGTCGAGTTTATGTCCCCTTCAATTATTTGTATTCCTCTTTGTTGATGATTAATAAAGTTTTTGGCTTGAGTTTTTCTTAAAAAATAGTTGATTTGTATTATTGAATTGTTATTGTTAGACTTATTAGTGACAATTATTGAGTGCCAGTATTGCTATAAACATCTACAAGGTATAATACTAAATGTAAAAATAAATATATATATATATTTTTTTTAATTCTTAGTGTCATTTAGATTTTCCACTATATAAAAAATATAATATCCGGCAAAATTGTCATTTTGCCACTAAATATTTAAAACTAATTTATTTTTATGTTTTAGCTATATTTAAATTTGCCGTTATACGAAATTTAAATCGCCACTAAATCTTTTATATTTAGTGACTAATTATATATTAGCCGCTATATCTTATAGCGACTGCACTATTAGTGGCAGATATACGAATTGCTGCTAAAACCTTTAGTGGCTAAAATATGAGTTTTTAGCGGCTAATAAAATTGCCGCTACGCTTATTTTTCTTGTAGTGGATACAAAAAGTTGCTAATCGGGTTTCCCAATCATCATTTCCCGAGGGAGTGTCAACTACTGAATTTCCTCGATGGGTTACAAGCCGCAACAAGAACTTGGGTTGAAAGAGGAAACGGTACCACCTCTTTTAACCTACTAATTGCGAATGAAGCCTATTGGTTGTTGGAAGACATGGCGGAGTTTGATTTTCAGTATTGGAATTATTCACCAAGTTACCAAAGCTTGGGGGATAGTTTCACCATTTCGACGCCATGGATTGACACCGAGAACCAACATGTGGAGTCTTCCCCCGCATTGGAAATCATGTTTGCTAAATTTATGGGGGAGACTCAGGTTTTTTGGAGGGAAATACATGACCGACTTAATGAGCATGAGGACTGTCGTGACAAAATTGAGACGACTTGCGCTGAAATTGATGAGACTGTCAAGTCTCTTGAGACTCAAATCGGTTAGCTAATTCGCTTCATTGAGGCCGAATCAAAAGTGGTGGCACTGAGAAACACACAAGCCACATTTATCCGTGAAAGTCACTAGGAGGAATCGGATACAAGCGGGAGGAAATTAGAAGCATTCAACGGAGATGATTCGAAAGAGGACGAGGCTCATAAATTGTTCGTTGATGACAAATCAAAAGATGATTTTGCTTTCTCACCTCTTGAAATCCAAATTTTGATGCCGCCACTGATCCAAGAAGATCACATCTATGAGGATCCAATGTGGCTCAATTGTCCTCCACCGCCTTTTACACCGTTCATTCAAGATTACCAAGCTCATGAGTTGGAGAAGAATCAAGTTGAGAGTACGTGCTATAAATTGCCACATTTCGCCAAGATTGAGGGCGTTCTGAACCAAGACCCATATGTTATGTTGTATGACACATACTCTGGGCGGAAGCCGCTCTTGTTGAGCCCTTCTCCATGTTAAGTTGAGGACATTAAACCCAGCGCTTCTTGGGAGGTAACCCAAGTTTCAAAATAAATTAGAGCATTACCGCCGACTTCACTCAGAGGCGGTATTGTCTCGCCTCCCAGGTACGTGTTCTAAAACCCCTATCGTCAGTATGCTATATTTCAATTGTTGAGATCGATGATTAGGTCATTATGGACACTGATCATTTTAAGTTTGAGAGGGATGTTTAGTATGTTTAATTGTTGTTAGTTGTGTTAGTTTAGTTTAATTGTATGCATGTTTGTTTGTGTAGTGTGTTTATGTTTGTAGTTGTTTTTGTGTGCTGAGTTTTGTAGTTCTTCTGGGCCATTACCCGATGATGATATTATCCCCTAGTTGTTTTTCGAGGTCAAGGGTAATGCCCATTCGTGTGTGTTCTGTGTGCTTGACATGTCTTTTTGGTAGAAGTTATTGTGGATCCGAATCTGCATGAGCACGTAAACTCAACGTATAACTATTCAATTGATTTGAGGTCGATTATTCATTAGCCAAATTCATGATAATTTTAAGGATTCTAGAACCTGATTGGGAGATACTTGAGGTGAAATCCTAGGTGAGGTAGTTCAAGAGACATGATTTAGGCATTCATTTTGATCGCTTGAGCCGTTGAAGTCGTCCATGTTATATGTTTTATCCCTTGTTACCTTATCGAAGCCTGTAAGCCATTTCAATTCTGAACACGTAACAAATACCCTGGCCAATTGAATTTTTTCCAAACCACTATCGCTAAACCTAAGGCACAATTTGAGTTGAAATTAAGTTAATATTTTTATGCTACTTGAAGTGAGCGATTGGTTTTAGGGCGAGTTTTTGATTGGTTCGGTATTCAAGTACTTACTTGTCATTTTTCTATCGTTTTCCCACACCCTTGAAATTGTACAAATCAAATAAGTTTTGGGGTGTGGTATGTTTTAAAAAAAAAAAATAGTTATATTTTAGTTTCTTTTGACAAGTGAGTACGATGTTCTTAAATGTTTGTTCAGGATTGTTTCGAATTGATCATAAAGGGGTTCGAGAGTGATTGAGTGCCAAGCACTGTGCCTTGGGTATCGTTGAGTTAATGATATTAACCTATTTTATATTCCTGATATACCCTTGGTCATTTTTCAAAAATCGAACCAAGTCCTATTGATCTTTTTGAATTTCCAAACCTACATTAGTGGAGAGTAGAATCCAGTCAGACATATGGATATCCTAATCCTTTATGGTTTAAGTCATGAGCTTCGTTGCTGGATAATCCAATCCGATTATTGGATGGTTGTATAATTGAGTTTTCGCACACACACTTGAACAGGATCTAGAATGGCGTTTGCCGATATCGAATGTTGAAAATCTAGAACACCACATGGTGCGGTTTTATTTTTGAACTCGATATGATTGGGGGCCGTTGAGGGAAAACCTTTTGGTCGATTAGTTGAATTCAAAACTCTCATGTCGTTATATTTAGGTTGTTTGTGTTTTTATTCGTTTTTAGTATTTAAGTTCGTTAATTAGTTGCAGTAGTTTGTTATATAATGTGAGTGTTTTTGCTTGAGGACAAGAAAATATTTCAGTTTGGTGGTATTTGATGAGTGATTTATTTACCAAGTACTTTTAGATTCAAATATTTGTATGTTTTCAAGAATTTTTGTTAGTTTAATATATGTTTGTCTTATTTTATAGGTTTTTGAATAAATGTGTGAAAATGTGCAAAGCCTATTCAGATCTAGTAACTTCAAGGCTAATTTTGGACACGATTCAATTCGATTTTAGAAAACTCAAAACATAGAAGTTGTATATCTCTATCTTAGATTTCCATAGTTTTTTGAATCACTTCAATTAGAGTTCGAAAGAGAAAGTTACGACCAAAAGACCATCGCTGCAGCGGTGAATAGTCAGTGAACCTATTGACTTCCCACCGCTGTAGCGGTGATTCCCACCACTGTAGCAGTCTGACACCAGGTGGCTTAGATATTTCTTGATATTTTTGAGATATTTTGGACCTTTACTTGATCACCTCTTTTCCTAAAACCCTTGGGAAATTTTTGGGAGTGTTTTTGGAGCTCCAAGACATATCAACCAAGAGGAGATCACAAATCCAAGAAGAGGAAACGATCTCGGAGTGGTTTTAGCGGATGTTCTTCAGATAACGGCTAGTCTCCTATGTTTCTCTCTTTATTTCTTAGTTTGATTGGTAGTTTTGTTCATGTTTAGCTTGTATATTGTTGAATATTGGGTTATGGTCATGTGTAGCTAAACATATATTGTTTAGGGGTTGATGTATTTCATGAAAACCTGCTTTGAATAAATCGATGTTTTGTTAACAATTTTTTTTTTTTTTTTTTTTTTTTTTTTTTTTTTTTTTTTTTTTTATATATATATATCTTTATCCAATTATGTTTACCATTTTATTATTTCTATTATATGCTTGTTCTAATATATTGGTTGGTTTAAGAATATGGGGTTTGACATTCGAGAGAGGTAACCCTGAATTCTGACTAGGGTTTAAACACAACACGACGATCTAATGACGCGAGAAAGTATTAGAAAGTATGCAATCCGTGGGGTTGGGGCAAGACTTACGTGATTAGTGTCATTTAGACACTAGATGGGTACATTGGCATTGATGCGAAGTCGCATATTCATTTACTTTACACTCGGGAGAGGTAGTGAGTGAGATTTCGATAACTAGATTGTCGGATAGTGTGAATGCCGTTAATGTAAACTAGATTGAATCGAACATGATTAAGTGAACAAAGTTAATCCCTAGACAATATTTTTCCATTAACGTTATAGTAGTATTATAGTTTAATAATTAATTTAGTTTAGTTGATAATTATTATAAAAAACCCTAAATTTGAGTTGCCTAGATAAAGTTAGATTATGACAATTGCGGTACTTTACGACGATCTAATCTAATCCCTGTGGATACGACAACCCTTACTCTTCCTACCATACTTAAAGTTGATCCGTACACTTGCGGTAAAAGTACCAATGTAATATTCTACTACCAGATGTACATTTAATGCGTTGGCTAGGTGGCAAACCAATTTAGTTTGGTTTCGGTAACGGGGAGTCACGATTCAAGGTTTTCGGTTAACTCTAAGATATTTTACTCAAAATATGTAGATACATTGAATGTAGCCTATCCATGTCATCCCAAGTGTTTAATTCTTAATGGGATGGTCATTTAATGCTTATTAAATGCCTAACTTAGGTGGCGAATTGAATCGATTTAGTTTCCATAACGGTTGGTTGTACCCTAAGAGTCTTGGTTCCCTTAGCCATTTGTTAAGAAAATTCTAGGAAGGTCCTTTTGTCATTTCGAGACCTCTTTTTTGGGACTTTAATGATGGCTAGGCCCTTAATCCATTTGGCCTAGGGTGGTTTGTCAAGACAACTTAAATTTGGTGTAATTCTAAATCAAACCCAACTCCTTAATCACCCTTGTGATTTAAGGCTTGTCATGACCTTTCCAAACCTTGATTAAGGTCTCTTATATTGTTTCTTGGTGGGATGTGGTGTAATATGCATAAATTAAATAAATATTTTTGGTGTTAAACCAACAAGATTCAGTGGAAATAAATGTTTCATGGTCAGGGTAGGCAACCGTATTAATTGTTTGAAATATCCTATAATTTAAGGGTAGTGGCTAATTTTTTTCTATACTAAAGATTATTTAATGAAAATCAAACTTTAATAAAGTTATTTTAGACCCCCTTAAATTATGGAAATTTTGAGGTTAACCCGAAACTTTTACTTAACTGTATTTTGTCAAATCAATAACTTTGTGTTTTTCTTATGTTTTTAGGTATTTTTGTATATTATACAATGTGATCTTAGGTAGAAATTATTTCCCTTTAAACCCAAATTTAAAATTTATCTGAACTTGTACTTGATTTGACATTGTCTAGGCAGGACAAAATGCAATGTCTATAGCTGTCATTTTTTGTCATGTGAGTTTACTCGTAATGACAAAGAAAGAGGCACTAACATTTTGTTTTACTTGACATAAAATATAAAATACAGGTATTCAAATCTATCCTAAAGGATGGGGATATACCTGATCCTTGAGGATTTGACGCGGATGACGATTTGATCACTTCTATCATTGTATACTTCAGAGAATGACGAATAATCAACCTCAAAAGATTACTAATGGAAGGATGTTGACACATCTGATTCCTTGTCTATCTGTATTCCTGAAAGATGGTGATACACCTGATCTTATAGGGAATGGTGAGAATGACGGTCTAGTACAAGCCTTCCTAATAACTATATATTATACTACTATACTATACCTTAGAGCGATGAAATATCAGACCCTAAAGGTCTTGGTGTGGACGACGGTCTAGTACAAACCCTCTTGTTCAAATACTACACTACACTATTATATACCTTAGAGAATGAAATACCTGGCCCTAAAGGTCTTGGTGAAGACGACGGTCTAGTACAAGCCCCACCTGATCAAATACTATACTACTATATTCCTAAAAAATGACATGCGATCTATGTTAATAGGGTATGGAGAAGATGACACTCGGTCAATCAACTTTTGGTTTTGATCGTACCCAAAGGGTTCTCCTACATATCTCAAATTAATGAAAATCAAGTCACATGTAGTTCTAGCATGGAAAGTAAATCTATACTATATGACACTATACTATACTATACCTTAGAACAACGATATACCAGGTTCTAAGGTCTTGGGGAGGACGATGGTCTAGTACAATCCGCTCCAATCAAATACTACTCTATACTATTACTATATCTTAGAGCAGCGAAATACCTGGCCCTAAAGGTCTTGGTGAGGATAACGGTCTAGTACAAGCCCTCCAAATCAAATACTACACTGCACTATTACTATACCTTAGAGTGGGGAGATAGCTAGCCCCAAAGGTCTTGGTGAGGACGACGGTCTAGTACAAGCCCCCCGATCAAATGCCACTACTATACTATTCTATACTTTAGAGCGACAAAATACTTGGCCCTAAAGGTCTTGGTGAGGACGACAGTCTAGCACAAGCCCTCTTGATCAAATACTATACTACTATATTCCTAAAAGATGACACACAGTCTACCTTAATAGGGTGTGGAAAAGATGACACTCGGTCAATCAACTCCTGGTTGTGACCGTACCTAAAGGGTTCTCTTGCATATCTCAAATTGATGAGAATTAGGTCACATGTAGTTCTAGCATGGAAAGTAAATCTTTACTATATTATACTATACTATACCTCAGAATAGTAAAAAACCAGACTCTGAGGTCTTGGTGAGGACGACGGTCTAGTACAAGCCCCCCCAATCAAATACTACTCTATACTATTACTATACCTTAGAGCAACGAAATACTTGGCCCTAAAGGTCTTGGTGAGGACAACGGTCTAGTACAAGCCCCCCGATCAAATACTACTACTATACTATTACTACACCTTAGAGTGGCAAAATACCTGGCCCTAATGGTCTTGGTGAGGATGACGGTCTAGTACAAGTCCCCCCTGATCAAATACTACTACTATACTATACTATACTTTAGAGCGATGAAATACTTAGCCCTAAAGGTCTTGGTAAGGACGACGGTCTAGTTTAAGCCCTCCTGATCAAATACTAGACTACTATATTCCTAAAAGATGACATGTGGTCTATTTTAATAGGGTGTGGAGAAGATGACACTCGATTAATCAGCTTCTGGTTGTGACCGTACCCAAAGGGTTCTCCTAAATATTTTAAATTAATGAGAATCAAGTCACATGTAATTCTAACATGTAAAGTACATCAAGATTGGGTGGAATGGTTCTGGGTAAGATAAACCAATTTCGGGGGCTCTAGTTAGTTTGAGACTGAGGTCGACGATATATTTAACTATTGATTTTCGTGAGCTGGCTTGACTGAACCCCATAAGGGAGCCTACATATCTCATAATTAACTAAGAATTAGGTCAAATATAGTTCAAACTCATAAAGTACATTAATATTTGGTGGAACAGGTTCTTGGTTAGATAAACTAATTTGTGGGTCGTTATATCAATACATGATTGAAAATAACTGAGAGAATTCACAAGGCCGAAGACTCTCAGGGAACCTCAACACCTAGTGGAGTTTCACAACCACATCCCACCTGGATAAAATGTTCCCCAATCATAGACTGGGGCTTAACGACACTTATTTATTTTCTAGGATTATATATTTTAGTTGGTGATTGGCGTGAGTCTTATATCAAGAAACTCTCTATGGAGAAGATCTGATATAATATGCCCTAGCTCTAGCTGGGGCAACTCCTATCACATAATCTCTACAGAGAAACCGAATATAATGTTCCCCACCACTAGTAGGGGCGAGTCCCATCATAGATTCTAAATGAAAACACCGTATATAAAGTTCCCCAGCTCTAGCTGGGGCTCAGAACTATCTCTTAAGCATTTAAAGGATGTGATAGAGCCCACATGGGTTGCCTCTATATCCCGAACTGAGCGCACGATTGTAATGTTTATTTTAGTCTGGAAAACGCATTGGGTTGTTTATGTATTATTGATATTACTGTTCTGGATGGTGATCATCGGATGACCAAAACCCATTTAGGTTATCTACATACAGTGATTTCCTAGGTTAGCAATCCAATCAAAATGTAGTTCGACCCTCGCTTTGCTATCGCAAATTATCAACCTTACCCACAAGGGCTTTCTACATACCATGGTAATCTACCAAGGATCAGGTTGACACATAGTTCGATCAAAGGTATCCTTTGTTGTTTACTTAACAAAAGGATTGGAAATCAACATTCTCAAGGAAGTCAAGGGACTTCTCGGGAGATGTGCCCTGATACAAAAATAAGAGAATGTCATAATGTAGACATCTCTCTGACTTCGACCGGACCCACTTAGGTTTCCTATGTACCTTGGTGATCTACCAAGGACAGAGCCAAGCGTGGTCTATTGGGGATGGAGGAATTTTTTTTAAGGTGACGACCCAACCTATAAAAGTTTCATGTATCCTGGTATTTACCAGGACTCAGGTTGACACCTAATTCTTCCTTAATTGATTAAATTTGTTATGGTTAAATCTGGATTAGTAGGCTGTTTGTCATATTTGGTATGGTTCAATCTCGATGTATTGGGGGATTTTTATTATTGAGAAACTTTGTGGGGATTTTAATACTTGATAATCATGATAAGATCCCAATTGGTATGGTATTTTTGTTAATGGCAACTGAACTCGTATTATGGATTGACTACGTATCTCAGATGTTTGAGAATTAGGTATGAACGTAGTTCATTTTGCATTGGTCTGTTGACTAAACCCACAAGGGTTTCCTACGTATACCGGGCTTCGCTAGGAGTTAGGTTGACGCGTAGTTCTTGGATAAGTATCCTCTATTGTATTGTAAGCAAGAAGATTGCATATGGATTTTCTCTGGAGAGTCAAAGGACTATTCCTAGAGATGCACCCTGGTCTAGGGCTGAGATAACATTATAATGATGATACCCCTCCCCTTTTTATTTCGACCGAACCAACTTGAGTTTCTTACGTACCGTGGTGATCTACCAAGGACAACTAGAAATGTTACTAGGTATTTGATAGGGGTAATTTATCCATTTATTTCTAATCCGAATTTGGTAGTTTTTGAGTATTTTTATCGTGTTTTAATTTGTTTTAATTAGCTTTTATTTATTTTTGTATAAAGCAGGTGTTTGGGACGAAAAAGAGCTAAAACGGTTGAAAATCAAGCAATCGGTGGAACGACGGTGGAAAATCGATGAAAAAAAAATAAGTATTCAAATCAGCACATCTACTGCTGTAGTGGTCAGGCCATCCCTATAGCAGTGAAACTATTGGGAGTGCAGAAAGTTTATCGCCGCAGCAGTCAGGCCACCGCTGCAGTAGTGAAACAATAGAGTGCGATTGATGAACCACCGCTGTAGTAATCAAGCCACCGCTGTAGCGGTGACCACTACTGATATACCCACTGCTGCAGTGGTGAACGCTGCACCTGTGAAGAGCATTTTTTAGATATTTTTAAATATTTTTGTTCCCTTATCTCTTCCTCCTCCTCCAATTTCGGCCATGAGACCTCATTATAGAATAGAGGAATAGTTTTGAGAGGTTTTTGGGAGAGCTCAACCAAACCAAAGGAGAAGAATACCGAGCGAAGAAAGAAAAACGCTCTCGGAGTGGTTTTAGTGTCGGTTCTTCGGATAACGGCTAAGTTCCTTTGTTTCTTTATTTATTTCTTAACTTTAGTAGTTTGTTTGAGTTTGTTTAGCTCGTTTGTTATTGTATATATGGTTATGGCCATTGGATAAATATGGATTATTGATAGGTGTGATCTACCTACATATTTCCAAACCGGTTTTGTTAGTTTTAGAGTATTTTTATAGTTATTTTTACTATGTTTTAATTAGTTTTTATACTTTTTGTATAAACCAGGTGTGTGGGGGTAAAAAGGTATAAAACTAGAATGGAAACGATGAGATCGAACCAAAAATGATCGGAGAACGGTGGAAAAAACGAGCAAGACAGCAATATTGTGAAAGAAGCCCACCGCCGCGGCGTCCAAACCTCTGCCGTGGTGGTGAAAATGTAGAGAGGGCCTAAAGCTGCTGGAAGCTCATCACCTAGGCGGTGAGATTCACCGCCTAGGCAATAAAACTGTAGAAAGGTCACTAAATCCATCGTTGTCCTCACCGCCACGACGATCAACCAACCGACATACCCACCGCCTAGGCGGTGGCCTCTGCACAACTTAGGATATTTATTAGATATTTTTGGGATATTTTTCCTATAAATATCCACTCCTATCCTTTCTTCTTGCTCTCTCTTGGCATTTTGAGCCCCTTAGAATATATCTAAGGGTAGATAGAGGAGTTTTAGAGGGAGAACTCACATTCTGAAGTAGGAGAAGACGACGAAGCGATCGTTGAGCGTTCTTAGTAGCTAAACTTCGGACAAGGCTAAGTTCTTCGATTTCTTCCCTTGTTTCTTTAACTTAGGATTTTGTGAGCATGTTTAGCTCGATTTCAATTATACGGTTATGACCACGTGTTAAATATGGATTGTATAGGGATTAACGATATATTTATAAATATGTGTTTGGATGATTTCGGTGTTGCGTTTATGTTTGTTCTTTGTAGTTTGATTGTGTTTATTGTATTATTTGTTTATCATGATTAGATAGATAAATAGAGAATATGGGGTTTGACAGACCTCGGATTCAGATTAGGGTAAACAAACGCCACGATTCAATAACCTGGTCATGGTTAGGATTGTGGACAATCGATGACATTGGGACAAGACTCACGTGACCTAAGGTCGTTAAGAAGTTGAGAGGGACTTCTTTATTAACTCTAAGTCATGTATTCCCCCATATTACACTCGGGAGAGGTGGCAGTGGAGTTTTAGAACTCAGATTGTCGATAGGGTAAACACAACACGACGATCTAATGACCCGGTTGGGAGTTGGATTGTGTGTAATCAATAACGCTGGGTGAGACTCATGTGACCTAGGGTCGTTAAGACATTAAGGGGGACTTCTTCATTGACTCTAAGTCATGTATTCCCCCATCCTACACTCGGGAGAGGTGGTAGTGGAGTTACGAACCGAGATTGTCAAATAGGTCGAACACCGTAAATGCGAGTAAATCGAGATCGAACATGTATTTGTAAACACGTTAATCCCTAGGAAATTATTTTCCCTAAAATGTATTAGTATATTAGTATAGATAATTTAGGTTATATTAGTTTAGTTTAATTAATTATTTACATTTTTGTTCGCCTAGATTAATTTAGGTCATGACAAACACGGTACTCGATAGTAACGACACCAATCCCTGTGGATACGATAACCCGATCTTTCATGATCACATTATACTAAAACTTTGACCTCGTACACTTGCGAGTAGTCAATACGTGAGCGTGTAACAAACATTATCGCCGTACAATTATCTATGGGATTAATATAGTTTATGAAAATATTGTTTGTTTGAATTGTGTTTCTTTAATGGTTGTTCTTCGCTATTCAATTGTGTTTACCATTCTTGTATTTCCATTATATATTTGTTTAGATATACTGAGAAATCGGGGTTTGACACTCGGGAGAGGTAACCCCGGATTCGGACTAGGGTTTAAACACAACGGGACTATCTAATAACCCGGGAGAGAGTTAGAAAGTATGCTATCCATGACATTGGGGCGAGATTCATGTGACTATGTGTTCTAAAAAATGCTAGAGGAGGACTTTGGCCTTAACGCGAAATTACATATTCATTCATTTTACACTCGGGAGAGGGAGTAAATGAGTTTACAATACTGAGATTGTCGGATAGATCGAATACTGTTATTATGAACTAAATGAAACCACACACATTTAAGTAAATGAAGTTAATCCCTAGATAATCCATTCCCTTAAACGTCTCAATATAGTATAAATAGTGTAATTAGATTAATTAGTGTTTTAGTTTAGTATTTATATTTATAAACAAAACATATTTTTATCACCTAAATAACGTTAGGTTATGATAATTACGGTACTCAACAATAATCTCAACCAATCTTTGTAGATACGATAACCCTTACTCTTCCCATTATACTAAAACTTAACTCGTACACTTGCGGTGAAAGTAGCGACATATTTACGCGCTACCAAGTTTTTGGCACCGTTGCCAGGGATTGGCTTTCAGATTGTTGTTGATATTGTGAGTAAATGACTTGATTTTAATTTAGGCATTTCTTTTGTTTATGATTTTATTTATTTTTATTTCTCATGCAAGGTACTTAAAGATTCTAGATCAACAAGTATTGTAGCATTTCTTTCAATGAGATTCTGAGCCGTTTTATTGTGCTTGGGATCGATACAAAGAATTGCTCAATCGGTTTCCAAATCATCAGTTCTCGAGGGAGTGTCAATTACTAAATTTCCTTGATGGTTTACAAGAAGCAACTAGAACATGGGTAGAAGGAGGAAACGGTACCACCTCTTTCTATGACCTAACCGTGGATGAAGCCCTTTGGTTGTTACAGGAATTGGCGGACTTTGATTATCAGAGTTGGAATTATTCACCAAGTCACCAAAGCTTGGGGGATTGTTTCACTACTACGGCACCATAGATTGACACCTCGATCCAAGATGTGGAGTCTTCCCCTGCCCTGGAAGAAGTGTTCACCACAGTTATGTGGGAGACTCAGATATTCTTGAGGGAAACAAATGACCGACTCACTGAGCATGAGGATCGTCTTGGTAATATTGAGATGGCCTACACCGAAATTGATACAATTGTAACGTCTCTTCAGACGCAAATTGGTCAGCTTATCTGCTATGTTGAGGTCGAGTAAAAAACGGTGGCACTGAGAGAAGCAAATGTCACATCCGTATGTGAAAGCCACCGTGAGGAACCGAATGCAAGTAGAAGGTAGTTGGGTGAGATCGAAGATGATCATGCTAATGAGGAGAAAACCCAAGTATGGATTGGTGATGAAGAATCACATGTTAATAGTTGTGATTTTTTACCGTTTGAATTCCTATTGGTGATGCCGCCCCCGATCCAAGATGATCACATTTATGAGGATCCAATGTGGCTCACTTATCCTACCCTATTTCTATCTCAGTACATTTAAGCTCCCCAAGCACAAAATTCGGAGAAGAATCAAGTTGAAAGATCAAGCCGAACAGAGCTAAATCTCGCCAATCTTGAGGGCGTACAAAACCAAGACCCATATGTAGCATTTTATGACACTTACTATGGGCAGAAGCCGTTCTTTAACGAGCCCTTCACCATGTCAAGCCGAAGACCTTAAATCAAATGCTTCTTAGGAGGCAACCCAAGGTTTCAAAAATTAATTAGATCCGTCACTACCGACTTGATTCGGAGGCGAGATTCTCTCGCCTATTAGGTACGTGTTCTAACCCCCCGTCTTCATTATAATGCTTAATGCTTTCATTGGGATCGCTGATGGGTTGTTGTGGACATTGTCCGTTTTAAGTTCGGGGGTGATGTTTAGTATGTTATTATGTTTTTAGTTATGTTGTATTATTTTTATTGTATGCATATTCGTTTAGGGTAGTTGGTGTGCATGTGTTGAGTTTTGTACTTTATCTGGGCCATTGCCCGATGATGAGTCTGTCATCTAATTGTTTATTGAGGTTGAGCATAATGCTCATTCATGTGTGTTCTGTGTGCTTGTCGTCTCGTTTTAGTAAAAGTTATTGTGGATCCTAATTGCACAAGCACATAAATTTAATGTATAGCTATCAAATTGATTTGACACTGATTATCCGTTAGCCATGTTAATGACAATAGGGATTTTAGAACCTGATTTGGGGGAAATTCGAGGCAAAATCCTAGGCGAAGAGTTCAGGAGATATAATTTAGGCATTCATTTTGATTGTTTAAACCTTTTAAGCCTACCATGTTATATGTTTATCCCTTGTTACCCTGTCGAAGCTGGAAAACCGTTTCAATTCTAAACACATAACAAATACCTTGGCCGATAAAACTTATTTTCAAACCTATATCGTTGAGCCGAAGGCATAATTTGAGTGAATCAAGTTAGCATTCGTTATACTACTTGAAATGAGCGGTTGGGTTTAGGGTGAAATTTTTATTGGTTCGGTATTCGAGTACTCACTTTTCATTTTTCTTTTGTTTTAGCTACACCCGTGAAATAGTAATAATCAAATACCTTATCGAACCAAGTCTTATTTATCTTTTTCAATTTCTGAGGCTACATTAGTGGAGAATGGAACCCTGTCAGGCATATGGATTTCCTATACCTTATTGGTTTTAGTCATGAGTTTTATTGGTGGATAATCCAATCTGATTGGTGGATATTTGTAGGATTGAGTTTTTGCACACACATTTTAAAAGGATCTAGAATGATACTTACTATTATTGAATGTTGAAATTCTAGGACACTACATGGTGCGTTTTGTTTTTGAACTCGATGGAATTGGGGGCTGCTGAGGGAAAATCGTTTAGCCGGGTAGATGAAATTCAAAACTTGCACATTGTTGTTTTTAGTTTGTTTGTGTTTTTTTTTTTTTTTTTTAATTTATTTATTTTTAGTATTTAAATTTCATAATTAGTCGTTGTAGTTTCTTATATTGTATGGGTATTTTGCTCGAGGACTAGCAAAATTCTAAGTTTGGTTTGATAGGGGTAATTTATCTATTTATTTCCAAACCGAATTTGGTAGTTTTAGAGTATTTTTATCGTGTTTTAATTAGCTTTTATTTGTTTTTGTATAAATTAGGTGTTTGGGATGAAAAAGAGCTAAAACGGTTGAAAATCAAGCTAATCGGTGGAACGGCGATGAAAAAATGATGAAAAGAAAAAAGGATTCAAATTAGCACATCTACCGCTGCAACGGTGAAACTACTGGGAGTACAAAAAGTTCACCGCCGTAGCTGTCGGGCCACCACTGCAGCAGTGAAACAACAGAGTGCCACTGATAAACCACTACTGCAGCAATCAAGCCACCATTGCAGCGATGACCATTACTGACATACCCACTGCTGCAGCGGTGAACCTTACACCTGTAAAGAGCATTTTTTTTTAGATATTTTTGTTCCCTTATCTCCTCCTCCCCCTCCTCCAATTTCGGCCTTGAGGCCTCATTAGAGAATAAAGGCAAAGTTTTGAGAGGTTTTGGGGAGAGCTCAACCAAACCAAAGGAGAAGAACACTGAGCGAAGAAGGAGAAATGCTCTCGGAGTGGTTTTAGCATTGGATCTTTGGATAATGACTAAGTTCCTTCATTTCTTTCTTTATTTCTTAACTTTGGTAGTTCGTTTGAGCATGTTTAGCTCGTTTGTTATTGTATATACGGTTATGGCCATTGGCTAAACATGGATTATCTATGGGATTATTATAGTTTATGAAAATGTCGTTTATTTGAATTATGTTTCTTTAATGGTTGTTCTTTGCTATTCGATTGTGTTTACCATTCTTGTATTTCTATTATATGCTTGTTTAGATATACTGAGAAATCAAGGTTTGACACTCGGGAGAGGTAACCCTGGATTTGAACTAGGGATTAAACACAACACGACGATCTAATAAACCGGGAGAGAGTTAGAAAGTATGTAATCCATAACGTTGGGGTGAGACTCATGTGACTATGTGTTCAAAAAAACACTAGAGGGGGACTTCGGCGTTAACGCGAAGTCACATATTCATTCATTTTAAACTCAAGAGAGGGAGTGAATGAGTTTACAATACTGATATTGTCAGATAGGTCAAATACTGTTATTGTTAACTGGTAGGGCATAAAATACGCTGCTACTTACAATCGCAAGTATACGAGGTCTAAGTTTTAGTATAGTGTGATCGTTAAGATTGGGTTATCGTATCCATAGGGATTGGTGTCGTTACTATCGAATATCGCGTTTGTCGTGACCTAACTTTATCTAGGCGAAAACAAATGTATTTAATTAATTAAACTAATACTAATATGACCTAAATTAACTACATTAATATGCTAATATGTTTTAGGGTCAATAATTTCCTAGGGATTAATGTGTTTACAAATACGTGTTCGATCTTGATTTACTCACGTTTACGGTGTTCGACTTATTTGACAATCGCGGTACGTAAACTCCGCCGCCACCTCTTCCGAGTGTAAGACGGGGGAATACATGACTTTGAGTCAACGAATAAGTCTCCCTCAATGTCTTAACGACCCTAGGTCACGTGAATCTCACCCAGCATCATTGATTGCACATAATCCAACTCCCTCCCGGGTTATTGGATCGTCGCGTTGTATTTACCCATCGATAATCTCCGTTCTAAAAATCTCTCGCCACCTCTCCCGAGTGTAAGATGAGGGATATAACGAACTTCGAGCCAACGAAGAAGTCCCCCTCAACGTCTTAACGACCTTAGGTTGTGTGAGTCATGCCCCAACGTCATCGATTGTCCACGATTCAAACCCCGACCGGGTTATAGAATCGTGGCGTTTATTTACCCTAATCCAAATCCGGGATTTTTCAAAACCCCGTATTCTCCATTTACCATTCTAAGCATAATAAACAAACAATACGATAAACACAATCAAACTACGAAAAACAAACATAAACGCAATACTGAAATCATCCAAACAAACATATTTATAAATATACCGTTAATCCCTACTACAGTCCATATTTAACTCGTGGACATAGCCTCATAAACATATAAATTGAGCTAAACATGCTCACATGATCCTAAGATAAAGAAATAAGGAAAAATAATCGAAGAAATTAGCCTCGTCTAAAGATAAACCGCTAAGAACGCTCAACGATCGATTCACCGTATTTTTCACTTCGGGATGTGAGATCCACCTCTAAAACTCCTAAACCTAGGCTTAAATATAGCCTAAGGTGCTCAAAAAACCAGGAAGAGACCGGAGAAAGGGGAGGGGATGGGTATTTATAGGCAAAAGATCTCAAAATATCTAATAAATATCAAGTCTGTGCTGCTGGATTTTCTCCTAGGCGAATAAAACTTTGCCTAGGAGAAGTTAGATCGGTTAACTTTCTGCCAGAACTTTGCCTCGGCGAAGTTACTATAGGTTTGCAATTTTGTTTTGACTGTAACTTCTTCATCCGAACTCTGATTGAGGTGATTCAAAAACCTATGGAAAGATAAGAAAAATATATACAACTTTAATGTTTCGAGTATTTCCAAAATCGGATTCCATCATAGTCCAAAATAGTCTTGAAGTTACAACACCTGTACCGGCTTTGTAGGTTTGGTAACCGCCTAGGTGAAGAAGTAGGCGGTGGACTTGGAATTGTTTCTATTGGGGTTTGCACCTAGGTGGAGGAATTTCCTGCCTAAGCGGTGGGATTTTAGTAGCCTTTTGTCATTCTCAGCATCTTCACTGCCTAGGCGGAGGTTTGGATGCCTAGGCGGTGGGCTTTCTTTATATTTTTGCCTCCTTGCTTGTTTATTCACCGTAACTTTGACTCGCCTTTGGTTCAATCTCATCGTTTTCGCTTCAGTTTTCTATCTTTTTGCTCCACACACCTGATTTATACAAAAAGTATGGAAAGTAATTAAAACATAATAAAATACTATATAAACGCTCGAAAACCAACTTAATTTGGTTTGGAAATACGTAGGTAGATCACACCTATCAAATACTCCCAAACTTGAAGTTTGGCTAGTCCTTGAGCCAAACACACACACTAAAATGAAAAAAAAACAACAAACTGAATTAAATAACAAACACCCTAAAAACAATCTAAACATAACAACATGCGAGTTTTGACTTCTTCTAACGACCTATTTATTTTTTCCTCAACAACTGCCAATTATTTCGCGTTCAGGCGGTAACACACAGCATGTAATGTTCTAGAATTTCGACATGCAATAAATGTGAACGCTATTCTAGATCTTGTAAACGTGTTAGTGCGAGACTCAATAATATAACTATACAATGATTAGATTGGATTATCCTCCAACGAAATTCATGACTTAGACTATAAAGGACTAGGATTTCCATAGGCTCGATTGGGGTCCACTCTCCACTAATGTAGGTTTAGTAGTTCATGAAGATCATTAGGACTTGGCTCGGTTTTGGTATATTTGGCCAAGGGTAATTTGGAATAGAAAACGGGTTAACGTTACCCAAGGCTCAACGCTTGGCACATTCACTCTCGAATCCTCATAGAAAGATTGGAAACAATCTTGAACATGTAATTAAAACCGACGTACTCACTTCTCAAAAGAAACAAAAATAAAAACCGTATTTACATTTCATTTTTTTTTCCTTTTCTATATTTGTTTTTCTTTTATTTTCAACGAACACACTCCCAAACTTATTTGATTGTTACAATTGAAGGGGTGTGTGAAATACAAATGAAAAATGACCAGTGAGTACTCAAATACTGAATCAATTAGAAGTTCGCCCTAAATCAAACTGCTCACATCAAGTAGCATTTACAATTGCTAACTTGATTCACTCAAATGTGCCTTTAAATTCAACGATTTAGGTTTGGAAAAAGATCCACTGGCCATGGTACTAGTTTATGTGTTCTGAATTGAATTTGCATTTAGGCTTCGACAGGGTAACGAGGGATAAACATGTAACAAGGTAGGCTTAAAAAGGCTCAAGCAATAAAGAGAATGCCTAAATCACGTCTCCTGAACTACCTAGCCTAGGATTTCGCCTCAAGCTTCTCCTCAATCAAGTTTTAGAATCCTTAATGTGTCATGAATTTGGTTAATCGATAATCGTCATCAAATCAATTGAATAGAAATACATTGAGTCTATGTGCCCGTGCAAATTAGGATCTACAATAATTTTAACCAAAACACATAGTCAAGCACGCAGAATTACACATGCATGGGTATTACCCTTAACTTCGAAAACAAGCAAGGGTAATTTTCATCATCGGGTGACGGTCCAGATGAATGCAAAACTCAACATATATCAACAACACACAAAACACGTTCTAACCTAAACACACATGAAATACGAAAAACGATAAAACATACTAACAATACTACATACTACACATCACCACCAAACTCAAAGTGGACAGTCTTTTTGGCAAACCCAATCATCATTCTTCAACATATGGAATTAAAGCATGTTGACGAAGGGTGTTTAGAACACTTACCTGGGAGGCGAGAGGATCTCGCTCTGAATCAAGTCGGATGTGACGGATTTAATTTATTTGACCTTGGGTTGAATCCCAAGAAGTGCATGGTTTAATGTCCTCGGCCCGACATTTTCAGAACGTCCTCAAGATTGGCGAGGTTTTGCTTTGGATGGCTCAATCTCTCAACAAAATGCCTCACCGTCTTATGTGCTTGGCCAAGAAACATAAAACGACTTGGAATCCTATCAAAAGGGATACATCAATACCCGATGATCTGACATCAGCAAGTACCCTGCATAAGAAACAAAAACAAAACTACAAACAAAAATTATATACAAAGAAATGCCTAAAGTAAAATTAAGTCATTCACACACAATATAAATACTAACAAAATCTCCAATCCCCGGTAATACAAAACACTTGCTTCTCCTATCTAAAACTTAAGTCTAGAGCCGTTACCGCATTTCTCCGACAATAACATCAAAACATTCCCCGACAACGGCGCCAAAAATTTGTTAGGGCATAAAATACGCTGCTACTTACACTCGCAAGTATACGAGGTCTAAGTTTTAGTATAGTGTGATCGTTAAGATTGAGTTATCGTATCCACAGGGATTGGTGTCGTTACTATCGAATATCGCGTTTGTCGTGACCTAACTTTATCTAGGCGAAAACAAATGTATTTAATTAATTAAACTAATACAAATATAACCTAAATTAACTATACTAATATGCTAATATGTTTTAGGGTCAAGAATTGCCTAGGGATTAATGTGTTTACAAATACGTGTTCGATCTCGATTTACTCACGTTTACGGTGTTCGACCTATTTGACAATCTCAGTACGTAAACTCCACCACCACCTCTTCCGAGTGTAAGACGAGGGAATACATAATTTCGAGTCAATGAATAAGTCCTCCTTAATATCTTAATGACCCTAGGTCACGTGAGTCTTGCCCAACGTCCTTGATTGCACACAATCCAACTCCCTCTTGGGTAATTGGATCGTCGCATTGTATTTACCCTATCGACAATCTTCGTTCTAAAACTCTCTCGCCACCTCTCCCGAGTATAAGAAGAGGGATATAACTCAACTTTGAGCCAACAAAAAATTCTCCCTCAACGTCTTATCAACCCTAGGTCGCATGAGTCTTGCCCTAACATCATTGATTGTGCACGATTCAAACCCCGACCGGGTTATAGAATCGTGGCGTTTGTTTACCCTAATCTGAATTCGGGATTTGTCAAAACCCCGTATTCTCCATTTACCATTCTAAGAATAATAAACAAACAATACGATAAACACAATCAAACTATGAAGAACAAACATAAACGCAACACTGAAATCATCCAAACAAACATATTTATAAATATACCGCTAATCCCTACTACAATCCATATTTAACTCGTGGCCATAGCTGCATAAACATATAAATTGAGCTAAACATGCTCACATGATCCTAAGATAAATAAATAAGGAAAAATAATCGAAGAAATTAGCCTTGTCCGAAGATAAACCGCTAAGAACGCTCAACGATCGATTCGCTGTCTTCTCTACTTTGGGATGTGAGCTCCACCTCTAAAAATCATAAACCTAGGCCTAAATATAGCCTATGGTGCTAAAAAAACCAAGAAGAGGCTGGAAAAGGGGGAGGAGAGGGGTATTTATAAGCAAAAGATCTCAAAATATCTAATAAATATCAAGGCTGTGCTGCCAGATTTTCACCTAGGCAAAGAAAACTTCGCCTAGGCGAAGTTAGGTCGGTTAACTTTCTTCCGGAACTTCACCTCAGCAAAGGAAACTTCGCCTAGGCGAAGTTACTACAGGTTTGCATTTTTGTTTTGACTGTAACTTCTTCATTCGAACTCCGATTAAGGTGATTCAAAAACATATGAAAAGCTAAACAAAAGATATACGACTTCCATGTTTTGAGTGTTTCCAAATTTGGATTGAATAATAGTCCAAAATAGCCTTAAAGTTATAGCACCTGTACCGCCTTTGTAGGTTTGGTGATCGCCTAAGCGAAGAAGTAGACGGTGGACTTGGAAATGTTTCTATTGGGGTTTCTGCCTAGGTAGAGGAATTTCCTACCTAGGCGATGGGCTTTAAGTAGCCTTTTGTCATTCTCAGCATCTTCACTGCCTAGGCAGAGGTCTGGACGCCTAGGCAGTGGGCTTCCTTCATATTTTTGCCTCCTTGCTTGTTTATCCACCGTAACTTTGACTCGCCTTTGGTTCGATCTCATCGTTTTTGCTCCAATTTCCAATCTTTTTGCTCCACACACCTGATTTATACAAAATGTATGAAAACTAATTAAAACATAATGAAATACTATATAAACGCTTGAAAACCAACTTAATTTGGTTTGGAAATACATAGGTAGATCACACCTATCATTAACTAAACGAAACCAAACATGTTTAAGTAAATGAAGTTAATCCCTAGATAATCCATTCCCCTAAACGTCTCAATATAGTATAAATAGTATAATTAGATTAATTAGTATTTTAGTTTAGTATTTATATTTATAAACAAAACATATTTTTATCGCCTAAATAAAGTTAGGCTATGATAATTACGGTGCTCAACGATAATCTCAACTAATCCCTATGGATACGACAACCCTTACTCTTCCCATTATACTAAAACTTGACCAGTAGATTTGTGGTGAAAGTAGAGACATATTTACGCGCTACCAGTATTCTTAGTTGTCAACTTAACCTTGTAAAGGTTTCCTAGGTATCCCTGTTTTCACAAGGAATCTAGTTGAAACCTAGTTCAATGCTCATAAATGGTTTTTATTTGAAAGGGCGCGACCAAACTCGTATTTGGGTTGCCTATGTATCTTAGATAATTGAGAATTAGGTTAGCACTTAGTTCAACACACAAGGTTGGGCTTCAGTTTGTCTACCGAACCCGCAAGGATTTTTTATGTATCTCGGGCTCCGATGGGAATCAGGCTGACACGTAGTTCCTACTTCTTTAGGTTTAATGAATTGAATTAAGTTCATTATGATTTGAAGACTTCATTTTATGTCGTGGGACAAAATGAGCACTCTTTCCATTAAGAAAACATGGATAGGATAAAATGTGCCCCAATTGTAGACTAGGGCATTGACTAGATAAGTTCTATTGGGGAATCTAATCTGACACTTCATATCACATAATTCATGATTATTAACAGTGTAAAATATGCTCTAGCCTAGAGGCTAGGGAGTAGACTGATTAGCAACAAGATTAAGATGCTAAAATGGTTTATCTCGCTATTTGTCAGGGTGATGAATTCAAGATTTTACTGATTTAAATCCCAGAATATTCCTGGCTGACGGGTTCATTATTATTATTATATTATATGTTTTCTTTGAGAGTCTTGGATACTATCTTTTATTTTACCATATTGATAGTGTAATTTAATTAAGTTATCTCTCTTTTTGGGGCGGGAATTTTTAACTTGGTTTTCTCAACTATACCTAAGTTTAAGTAATAAACAACCACGTACTTAAATTTAAAGAATGTAGAATCGTAACCATTTTTCTTAGAGAGGTAAACTCAATTATTTGCCCCTAGTGATCAAACAATGCTAGCTCGTTAAAGATTAGTCATGCTCGTTCATGATTGTTTTTATAGAATAATTGTAGCAGTGAGTCTGACGTATCTTCTAAAATCCTACCGATTCCAACTTTTCTCTCATGTCAAAACCCTAGTCATAAACCCTTGACTTTTATTTTTTAACTGATATTATGTTAGCCATGGTTTGATGATGGTATCCTAATGCCTTGATTGAGCATTGGTTTTTGATGACGAATTCTCTTAACCTAGTCTACGGAAAGTTGGTACCGATGCCCCTTGCCTGGGTGATGATCACTGGAGTTAGGTTTTGAGGGCGAGCCGTTCCCTTGAGGAAGAAATCATGGGCAGAGGCCGAGATGCTCCTAGGTGCTATACCAACAGAGGTAAGGAGTAGAGCGCATATTCGACAGAGCATCTTAGTGCCCGAGTCGATCTTTACCCTTCCAGCTCTAGAGGACCCGGAGTTGATAGATCAGAGGTATTACATCCCATTGCTTCTATTATTTGGTAGGACTTCCATCGATTTTTTATCCGAAAGTTGCTTCGTCTATAGATGTTCTTCTTCTCTTGTCAAAAGATCCATCCTTAAGGTAACTCTAAAGTATATTACACTTGTCTCGTAATCGAAAACCAAGCATTCTATGGTGCACAATGGTTTTTCTGGTTTTATAGTTTTAATGAATTTGGCTCATAGGATAGTATTTAATAAAGATTTATTGTTAATGGCGGGAATCATGGGAATTTGTGGTGTTGTGTATAATTGGTTTAGTAATGACTGTAGGCATACTAAACTGGTTTTGAAATTGACTATCGTTTATTAGGATCGTAAGTTATCATGAAGGTATGATGGTATGGTAAAACCTTCGATCATTTGAGATAGGATGGTATGGTAGAATCGCCAACTGCTTAGGTTGGACAAGATGTATTTTACCGACCCATGTGAGGTAGACATGGATTATCTATTTCTGCGATCAACTGAGGTAGGAAAGGATGTACTCCTTCAACTACTTAAGGTTGGACAATATGCTATCATCTTCGACTAGGAGAGTATGTAAATTCTCTGATTACTTAAGGTAGGTCAGTAGGTATTCTTCTCCGACCACTTGAGGTAGGTAAGAAAGTTGGTTTTCCGACCACTTAAGGTTAAGCAGTAGGTAATTTTTTTGACTACTTAGGATTGAATAGTATTTCTCTTATCTTTTCCTCTTTCCTATGTCGTTTGTTCTCTTGACTATCTACCTAGAGATGAAAGAAGAACGTAGACAATCGAAGGTCATAGCTTGCTATGTAGGTTTGCTAGATTTCTAGCAGTTTTTTGACTTCGATTTCCTTCTAATCCTGAAGAATTCTAAATTACTAGTCGAATTTCAGATTTTCCAACCCGATTTCGAAATTATTGTCCTTAGCTGAACCTAAGACCTTCCTTAGCAACCAAAATTGAAAGACTTTATTTTCTATTTTGGTTTGTCATTTTTACCTCCTAGTATCTTTTAACAGGGAGTGAGACTGTGAACTTAGACCCCTACTACTTGGTGGAAGGCGTACGACAGATTTTATTAGCTCTAATCTATGTACGATGATGGAAACTCAAGAATGCACTCTAGTCAATGGCTGGGGGTTCCTACAGCTTGGATGACCAATCCTTAATAGGTTTCCTATGTACCTTAGAGCTTACCAAGGATCAGGTCGAGTGTAGTTCTGGCTCAAGTATCCCCTATTATTTGAATAGCAAGGAAAGTGAATTTTTTTTTTTCATTCGGAATGTCAATGGACTGTTTGAGATATGTGCCCTGGTATAGGGCTGAGAGAGTATCATAAATATGATACCTCTCTTTCTCTCATTTTGACTGAACCTACTTGGGTTTCCTATGTACCTTGGTGATCTACCAAGGATCAGGTCGAACGTAGTTCCTAGCATCAGATGATTCTAAGAATCATACGTATTGCAGATAAAGATAGCTATATTTGTGGGCAACAATCTTATCTAGCCTAAATGATAGATTGTCTTGCCTAAACTTTAGCTAGTTTAATATTGATTGTTATCTTTGATTAGTAGTTTGCTTAAGTTTTTAAGTTACGCTATTTTGATTTGGTTTACTAGAGGTCTGGTACTTAGAGTGTTTGAACAATGCTAAAAATTACGCAGTTCTAAAATGATCCTATTAAATCCTAGCAAGGTTAATTTTCTAATGACACTCTACTACACCCCGATATTTTATAGTAATGGTTCTATTATCAAGACACACTGATCGCACCGTATTTGTGTGATTTTATAGCCTTAAACTTAGGTTTGTTAATCGTTCAAATAGTGTAAAATATTATAAATAAAGTTATTTTAGTTATTTTTGTAAGTTTATGAAAATGGAGCAAAACGACGTTAATATGGGGTAAATTAGATTAAAAACGAGTAATCCACAGCAATCCGAACAAAAGTTGAACAAAAACCAAATAAACTGGAATGAATTGTTCGATCCCTTAACAATATAAAAAATTGAATTATTTTATATGGTTTTGTAGGTTTTTGAAAAGTGAACAAAATGGTGTTGATTTGGAGTGAATCGAATAAAAATCGAGCAAACCACGGTAAGCCTAACAAAAGCTGAACCAGTCGGAACAGTAGAGAAGCCAGTGAGCCATGACTCAGATGGCTCAGACCAGCCACTACAGTGAGAGGAGCCAAGCCGGCAGCACGGCTTCCACCTTTTGGAAGCTTGGCTTTGCCACTTGGCCACTTAAGGCCCTCCAACTTTAACCGACTGATATTTTTGACCCCCGACTTTTACCAGCCAGTTTTGAATGTCGCTTTCACCCCACTTGGTTCCTATTTTTGACCATTTTACCCCCCAAGGCTTCTTTCTGGTGCCTATAAATATGACTTGAGGTTAGACACAATTGGATACACATTTTTTAGTCTATTTTCAAGCCATTTTGGACATCAGGGAGTCTTGGAGATGATGTCAATTTCCAATAAGATTTTGCTTTCATTTTCTATGTATTTATAATTTTTCTTATACTAAGATTAAGGTTGAAATCATTTATAATTAATTAAGTTGTTATATTGTTTTGATTCCAAACAATTTGTAATGAAATGTTTAAGGTTTTTATTTCAATTAAATAAATGATTTCATCTTTAATATCATGTATTATTGATTGTTATGAATTATTTAATGCTTGGATTTTTATTGTGAAACAAGTAACATCTTTTGATTATATGTTTTCTATTAAATTGTATACATATAAAACTTAAGAATTAAACACAACGTGATGATCTAATAACCCGGGAGGGAGTTAGAAAGTGTGCAATCCGTGACGTTGGGGCAAGACTCATGTGACCAATTGTTGTATAGACTTTGAGGGGGACTTCTTTGTTGACGCGAAGTCACATATTCATTCACTTTACACTCGGGAGAGGTAGTAAATGAGATTTCGATACAGAGATTGTCGGATAGGATGAACATTGTTAATGTAAACTAGATTGAAAAGGACACATTGAAGTGGACAAAGTTAATCCCTAGGCAATAATTTTCCATTAACGTCATACCACTATATTAGTATATTATTAACTGTACAAACCATTTTTTATCGCCTAAATAAAGTTAGATTATGATAATTACGGTACTCGATAATAATCTCAACCAATCCCTGTGGATACGACAACCCTTACTCTTCTAAACTATACTAAAACTTGATCTGTACACTTACGGTGAAAGTAGCGATGTATCTACGTGCTACCACACAACAAGTGTTTGGCGTCGTTGCCGGGGATTGCGACGAAAAAGCTTTGGAATCCAAGTTTATTTAATTCTTCTACTTTTATTATTATTGTTATTACTACTACTATTGGCTTTATTTCTATTGGATTGGAGGCTAAGCGACCTACTCTTTATTTTATTGTCTTTATTTCTGTTGAGAATCGGCAGGCTGAGTCACCTATCTCTTTTATTTTATTATATTTATTTTCTGTTGAGAATCGGCTGGCTGAGCCACCTACCTCTTTTATTTTATTGTCTTTATTTTTTGTTGAGAATCGACAGGTTAAGCCACCTACCTCTTTTATTTTTTATTTTTTTAAATAAAAAAATAGATTTTTTTTTATTTAATTAAAAAAATTATTATAAAATTTGTTACAGGTTGTTTATCCATGCTTGGGAGCGATATTCAAAGAATCGTTAGGTTAGGAGAAGACTATCTTTAAGTGGAATTGCACGTGAAACTTTAATAAAAATGGAAGAACATGTTGAGAACCCAGAAAGACCTACAAATCTAATAGCACCAGAGAAAACTCTTCTTGAATACTTTTCTCCCATGTTAGCCAACTCTCCTTCCTGTATAGTTTTACCACAAACAACTACTTCCCACTTTGAGCTCAAACCGTCCATAATCCAACTTTTGCCAACTTTCTATGGGTTAGAAAGCAAAGATCCATACATGCATATTAAGGAATTTCTTGAGATATGCTCTACTTGCAGATTCCAAATTTTTTCTAATGAATTTGTCCGACCAGCAGCTACAGTGAGAGGAGCCAAGTTGGCGGCGCGGCTTCCACCTTTTGGAAGCTTGGCTTTGCCACTTGGCCACTTGAGGCCTTCCAACTTTGACCAACTGACATTTTTGACCCCTGACTTTTAGCAGCCTGTTTTGAATGTCGCTTTCACCCCACTTGGTTACAGTTTTTGACCATTTTACCCCTCAAGGTTTATTTTTGGTGCCTATAAATATTACTTGAGGTTAGACACAATTGGATACACATTGTTTAGTCCATTTTCAAGCTATTTTCGACATCAAGGAGTCTTGGAGAGGATGTCAATTTCCAATAAGGTTTTGGTTTCTTTTTATATTTATTTCTATTTTTTCTTATACTAAGATTGAGGATGAAATCATGTATAATTAATTAATTCGTTATATTGTTTTGATTCCAAACAATTTGTAATGAAATGTTTAAGGTTTTTATTTCAATTAAATAAATGATTTCATCTTTAATATTATGTATTATTGATTGTTATGAATTATTTAATGCTTAGATTTGTATTGTGAAACAAGTAATATCTTTTGATCATATGTTTTCCATTAAATTGTAACCATATAATACTTAAGAATTACAAATTTTAAAGCAAAGAAAAACTAACTTGAGATTTACGTCGGACTTAATTTCTAAAACTATCACTAAAAATTTGGAGTCAAAACAATAATAAGAACTAATTAACTATATATTGGCGGATTCTGAAATCTTAGTATCTCTCCATCTTAAATCAAGTTAAACTAGTTATTTCACTGTTTATTTAGTTTTCCATTTCTTAAATCACAAAACAAAATCATCTTGAACTAGATTATAATTAAATTAAATTGGATTGATTGAGTTTTTCTATAAAAAATCCTCGTGGGATCGACCTCGCTTCCGTTAACATTTGCTACAATTGATTCGTGCACTTGCGATTATTTTTAAAATAAGACAGAACAAGTTTTTGTCACAACACACACCTTATGTGAGGTTGACTCATTATCTAACCCTAAGTTTGTTGAAAACCACTATCAGAGATGGACGATGGTACGGTGACATGGTGAGATTACTTGACCAGATTACATGTCTGACGATTGGATGCTAGCATATTAGATCTCCCAAATAAGGTGTATGGGTGTAAATGTTATACTGATAAAGACCTATTGATGCAACATGATATACAAGATGCCATAGTTTTTTTTTTTTTTTTGTTAAGAATGATGCCTAAGTATCCTCATGTGTATGGAGGTTATGCATGCCTAAGTGATTTGTGATGCATAGTGCCTGTGTAGTACTTTGATACTAAATTATGTATTGTATAATTTTATGGCGCCTAAACCTTTTATCTAGAATGTTTTCTTAGGGAATATATCATCTATATAGAGATGCTTGTTTTCTCCTAGAATATTTTAGAGAATATTTGCGCTAGGTACCCTATCGTTATTAGCTATCTCCTTTGGTGACTTCCATGTCACTCCTGATGTGAAAAGCTGACTGGTGCTTCTGAGAGGTTTCTTGCTACTTCGCTCCTTCTTGCGTTGTAATTGGAATTTTGATCGGGATTTTCTTCGAACAATCTCTAGGTTTTAGTGGCAAAATAGGAATATTTGGACAGAAATAGCGAAGGTTTATTTCAGGTCTCGCTTGGTTGAGATCGAGATTTCCCAGAATGGGAATGTATAGCTTGGAGTAGGGATCAATATTGATTTGGCTAGGGCTTTGATTGACTTTGGATGAGTTTTGGGGGAGGGTTCGAATGAACGACCTATTTAGCAAGGCTTCTTCTCTTCCTATCCCGTATTTTCCCAAGTTCATTTCTAATGTTTTAATTATTATACCTATACGTTCCATGTATATTTCCCAATTCACATTTATGTGAGATTATTTTGACTAGAGTATACTCAGGTAATCATATTCAAATGTTCAAACATCTTAATGATTGTTGCGATTTTTGCATCAGATTAATCTAAATTATGATGAAGATAAGTTCAATAGTAATTTACACCAAATATCTGTAGTTATTAGTTAACGAGGTTGTCTAGTTTCAATTCCATCAAGTTATGATATAGATATTTTCTAAGATTGTTATCGAGATTACCTAGGCCATATATGCTACTTGAGGCTTCATCGATGGCTCTACTTTATTTCTTCTGTCTTGGACTGAGGGCAGACAAAATGGGCATTCTCGGCATGACTCAGAGGAGGGAGAATAGAAGTAATGAAGAAACAAGTGTTAGTTGGTGATGACTAACAAATGCTATTCTATCCTGGTAGTATTAAGAGAATTTTTAGTTATTTTTTGTTCACTCCAGCAAGTAGGAAGTCATACTTTCTATATAACCCATGTAGCAAGCTTTGGGTAGTGATCCTGGTCCATTTGGCCCAAGTCACTAGGTGTTGAGACACCTCTAAGACTTAATACTCGGATCATATAGAGAGCGTGATTCACTAAATGGCTTTCTTGTGACCACTCAGTGTTTGGAAACTTTCTGAGACCGGTCTTAATTTCTTTGTTTCTCTTAACACATACTTTCAGAATTTTTACATTTTTAGAGAATTATGGTAGTTTGAGTCAATCTCGAGGGCTTCGTTGATTTCGGCCTTATCCCGACCACTTTCCCCATTATCCGTTATTATATTATCAATGGCTTATAGTCTTCTTTTAGTATTAAATGTCTTCAATTGTGTGAGGCCCCTATTATTTTTATTTTTAAGTAGTATTTCATAGTGTTGCTGAATTGGTTATTTCTAGATAGAGTCTTAACTTATATTATTCAATCTTCCTTTGTTTATCTACCTGATCTTTCAAGAACTTTTCTCGGATGGGCTTAGGCTCTAAGACTTTATCTATCATTCTTCACAACGTAAATCTTTCGAGTATTTCTTATTTCGTTCCGGTTGAGGAGTTCTTTGTATTTCTTCAAGGTTCCTTGGATACTCCTAGGTTGGAACATATGTAGCGATTCCATAACATAGCTCCTAAGTTTTCTTTCTAACATTCTCAGATTTTTGGTCAGTATCTCACCATCGTTTGGTTGAAACAAGACATTTCTTTTAACATTTTTCCTTTGTATAATGGTATAATTTAGTATTGAAATTATATTATCATTATTCTGATTATTCACGGTTTGTGAATTGTGACAATCAAGTTGATTTATGAAAGTTAAGGTGATAAGGACCTAAGTTGACCTTGGATAAAATAAGCTTGTATTTAGTAATTTGTTAGATTTAGTACATAGGCATATAATATAATAACTGGTTTATTAGAAAGCACTTAAGAAACTAAAGGAAATGAAGTTATCGACGTTTTATCCCCCTATTCTTTGATAGTCAGAGTTTCTCTGGAAATACTTATGATCCTTATCTGAATGAGATCCTCAATACAGTTCTTGAGGTCCTGGAACTAATTGGTTTGGTGACTAGTCATTCCGAAGTGATACTGATAGAAAGTGCGACGGTTAAACCTCGAATATTGGGAGTTTCCTAGGCTAGGGGGAATAAGTGCTAACAGTTTATTCTTGAAGCAATAGAGATAGATTTGAGAGAGTGGAATAGGGAATGAAATAAACTACCTCTTCTCTTCAAGGCTTGGGTAGGCTTGAAAATTTGGTGAGGTAACTAAATTGGAGTTTGTAATTAGCCGCAAGTTTGAGGTGAGCAGCTTGGATATGGAGAAGAAATGAAAGATTGGTGTTCTGGATGGATAAGGGTCCAAATAACCTATTTGATCTCATTAATAGATTGCTTCATGTAGTCCATCTGCTTCCATATCCTGGAAATTTCTCCTGGGATTATGTCTTCCTTAGGTTCAAGGTTCTTCTCCCAGCTAGGTAAATCTTGACTTGTGGCGGTAGCACAAATAAAGTCCTCCCATTTAGCAAGGATATAATGATATTCAGTAGAAATCCATTTTCCATAAGGGATCCTCTCAATTCCTGATTCGTTCTAACACTTTATCATGCTAAGGGTATTTTTAGGTGATGGTAATTGGTCCTCTTCTTGTAGTAGTGAGATTGGGTTCATCTGATTCAACATTTGTGTCAGGGAGGAAATGTCTTCCTGCATCGTCGAGATCTTGGAGTCATTCTGAATACTTCCAACAGAGAGAGGGATCAGTTCCATCTTATAATATTTGCGAAGATCTCGGGTGACTTTTCGCAAAAGTTATCTAAAGCAGATTTTCTAGATTTATTAAGTGATTAACAAACTAGACCCCTACTAGTAAACTTTTAATGAAGTAAATTATCCTTTCTTTATGCATGGTTATATTCTTAACTACGTAATTTTGTTCGTGATGCATGTATGCAATCATAGGAAGACGTATCTCTAGTAGGCAATTCTTAGATATGTTCTGGACCGACCTTGGGTTGGACTTGGCTTTGTAGAAATAGGGTAACTTGAACCTTTTAGTTTATTCTCAAGTTTAAAGTTCCAGTCATCCTAGGACTAGGGCATGATTGACCTTTTATCCTCAAGGTATAAAAATTCTTCCGAGGACTCTGGGTACAAATGTCATTTTCTTCCTCAAGACAAGGATCATGACTCCTGGGACTTAAATGATAAAATTATCCTTCATTTTTCTCTTCTGAAAATTGGGATAATTGCTCCAAGAATTTGGTGATAGACTCTTTTATTTTGTTCCTCCGAAATGGATTAATGTTCTTAGGACCTAATAACAAGATTGGATCATTTTTCCTAGGACTTATTAATGGGATCATCCTATTTTCTCCTAAAGATTAGTGACAGGGTTGTCCTATTTTTCTCCTTAAACATAGATCATGGCTCCTAGTAGGAATTAATGACAAAATTATCCTTTCTTTTTTCTTTTCAAAGTAGGGATAATTTCTCCTACGACTTGATGACATACATGTCTTTCTTCCTCAGAAATTGATTACTATTTCCCTAGGATCTAAAGGCAGAACTATTTTTTTTTTATGTTTATTTTCTTTCTCATAAGATGGATCATTATTTCTTAGTGCTTGAGGAAGAGTCTAAGACACCTTTGAATTCATGATATCTACAGAGGTGAATTTGAAAATCTGATCGGTGAACCTTAACTGGTTTCCCATCAGAAAAAGGGTTTTGACCTACTTAAGGCATTTTGAACCTAAACTAAATGTATTTATTATGGTGCAGAATTCCTACTGTATAGGATTTATGATAAACGACACTATACTTAGTGATGCAACTCAGATTTTAATAACAAAAGAAGTAGAGAATCTGAAAGAGGATGAAAACAAGTTTCATCCCTTCCTCTCTAAATCGTCCAAATCCGTTCATTTTGAAAATAGTTTTTCAAGGGTTATTCTAGGCGTCGGTTTCGAAAAACTTCTTGGGCTGAGATTTTTATTAAAACTAGAGTTACCACCTAGTATGGGGTTAAATGGTGAGCTAAGTTACCTGGATTTTTGAAAATTCATTTTTCCTTTTAAAATGACCCATGTTTTGACTTCAATAGGTCTATGTACCAGAGATATTCTTTAAGTTTAGTATTCGGTTATGATTAGGGAAGGTTTTACGCACCCCAAAACACTCGTCTGTAAATGGTAACTTGGTCTAAATAATATTCACTATTAAACACTATCCAAGTAGTTTTCTTTGATTTACTTTAAACAAGAATAAATAATTCCCTTATTAAACTTTTTACTCTTTTTATTAAAGGTGTGACCAAACCTTTATGGGTTGCCTACGTACTTTGGGTGGTTACCAAAGATCAGGTCAGACATAGTTCATTTTGGTTATGTTGAAAACTGGCCGGCTGGGTTGGTTTTATTGAAAACTGGTCTGGTTTTCTTATAAAACTATTTTGTTTTAGTCGATTTTAGTTGATTATTAATTGATTTTGGCTGTGAACAACCTGAATCATAACCTTAGTTAGTTATTATTAACAGTTTTTAAAGTTGTGGACAACTTGAATCACAACCTTAGTTAGGTTTATTATTAATTGTTTTTAAGTTGTGAACAACCTGAATCACAGCATGATATGTGCATAACACTCTTTGATTTTGTCTATAATACCTTAAACAAACTCTTTTGTTTTGGTTAGTTTAGTGTTAGTGTGTGAGTTGTTGGTTGAAAAAGGAATAGAAATGCCATATATTTATGCCAATCCTACTTGTAATTAAGGAAAATGAGAAAGTTTCAGAAGAAGAATCACATATATTCCCAAAAGAATAGAGGCCCTCCCTTTATCTTGATTTCCTAGCCACAATGGTCTGTTGGTGTAGTATATAAGTGTGTGTGTGTGTGTGTGTGTAGGTGCCAGTCCATAAGCTAGCCTTGTTGTGATTTTGACGTTCAGAAGAAAGTAAATCCAGTTATTAGTAGTTATATATTTAATATTAACAATTAGTAAACTTTTAGTAAAGAGTCGGTGTAATGTTTGAATCCTCACATGTTCTCTGATGATTTGAGTCCTCATATGTTCTCGGATGTTCTTGCAATGGTTTTGTATGTTTTCAACATGATTTGGGTATTACAGCAAAAATTAAGTGTTTGTTTGATTGTTCTTGACAAAATCGAGTGTTTATTTGGTTGTTTAAGTGTTTGTTTAGTTGTTTATGGGTTTTACATGTTATGTACATGAAATTAAAGTGTGTTATCTACATGGTTATGCTATGTGTTGATCCCTAGGTTTTGATGAACAATTAAGTGTTGATGTTTTTAGTAGAACTAATGTGTTTGTTGAGTATTTCAAAAAAAAAAAAAAAAAGTTCCATTTATTTGATTATGTTGAAGACATCATGAAGAAGATATAAAGGCTACAAATATGAATACAATGAAGAAACGAAGAGTGTTGAAGATCTTCAAGAAATTGGGTGAAAACAGCTCAATACTCTTATACTCTTAATAGAACCCAAATTAGGATCACACATGACACTATTAAACGAGTTATCTTTATGTGTATTTTGATAATGATATGATAGTATTTAGGATCCTAATTAAAGTTTTGATATGTGCTCCTTATGTGAAATTGAATATGATAATTGACCTAATTGAAAATAAGGATTAAAGTATAAAAGTTGAATTTTAGGGACAATTTAGTCAACCGAGAAAAGCAATTGGTAAACTGAATCAAACAGTGAGTTTTGGACTAGAATTGGTAAAGGAAATGACCATTCAGCTTCAATCAGTCAACTGATTAAAAGGATTCGGTCAACTATTTGAATCCGTGAGGTTTTCGGAGTAAAATAAAACGTTCCTGCAATAATCGGTTAATCGAACGAAGAAAATCGATCAACTGATTGGATTTGAGATTTTGGTAAGGAACGACTCTGAAGCAATCAGCCAGCCGATTGGAAGGAAATCAATCAATCGATTGGGTTGAAGTTTGGCTTGGGAAACTCTCTACGATGATCAGTCAATCGAACATAGTTATTCGGCTAATCGACTGCCTAGGAGCTCTTAGCCTGGTTTTGGTGCTGTATAAATTGATCAACTATACACCAGGGATCGGTCAACTGACAATTTCGGTTGAGATTTGAGGAACTTGGTCTTTCGGTCAAAACTAGTCATTTTTATGATTCCAAGGGAGAGATTTGGGGGATCTGATTTTATTAAAGATATTGTACATGTATTTTAATATCCCTATTGATTTGGTCCACATAATTCATGATTCTCTTAATTTAAGTAGTTAAATACTTCCTATCTTTGTGTTTTGAAATTGAGAAATATTTCATGGACTTATTTGAGAGATTTAAGAGTTATTTTTAATTGGATTACCCCAAAATTGAAAGATATTATTATATGGAGTCTAAGAGTGCCTTTTAGAGGTATATCTTTTGAAGAGTAGTCGTGAAGGGCTTGTTATCAGTCTATATATATAGACCTGCCAGATTTAGAGTACATATATCAAGAACAATAAGTTCTAAGATTTTATAAGAGTATTCATTACACTAAGATTTCTGTGAGATATTTGTGTAAAGTTCTTGATCTAAAGTGCTACTGAATTGGCGCCACCAATTTGTGCTATTTTGTAATTCTGTTTCAATCTTTGGTGTTTTCTCGGTGAGATCTTTCCAAGCTATTGTTCTTTATTTTGATTTCATATTATTATTGATTGCTTAGTTATAAGATTGCTAGAAATTCATTTTCAAACTTAAGAGCCTGAAAATCTTTTTTAAAAAATGATTATCTTATTACGTGCTCAACATTGTGCTAGCCACATTGTTTATTAATCAGATATTAATATGCCTTACAATGTATCTATCACGTAATAAATTTTGGGACATTAATCGAGTATATCTATATTGAGGTGGTAGAAGATCCTTATGGGAAAAAACTCATATTTTTTTTGTATTTGTGAGTTTGAGTGGATTAGACACGGTTGGGCTGGTGTTTAGTCAGGATAGCTAGGCTTCGATCTTTTTCTCGTGAAAAAGAGTAGGGTTTAATCTTTGTCCTGGAAAAATGTTAGGTTATACTTTTTCCTTGAAAAGAACTAGGTTTTGATTCTCCCTATAATTGAATTAATTTTGAGTGAATTATAAAGGTTCAATCCTTACCTGTGAAAAGGATACCTGAGAGTGTGGTGAGGTTTTGACTCTTCTTGTAATAGAATTAGGTTAGTCTTTAACTTGGTAAAAATATTAGGTTCTTCCTGAGCCTGAGAAAAGGAAAATTGTAAAGGTTGATTTTGAGTCTGGGAAAAGAACCATTGTAAGGGTTTAGTTCCTACGGTTAAAGGAATTGGAGGTTTATTCTTTATTTTTGTTATATTCTGTTTGAGTATGGTCCTAGAATTATACACTTACCTGCTACGAAACAAAGATAATATTTGATTTTGGAAAAATTAATGATTTGTTAATTAACTGTTGAAAGATTTAATTGTTTAAATTTTTGTTACTACCCAATTCACCCCCCTCTTGGGTGGCTCATTGGGCTAACAATTGTTACTAGTACTGGTTTAACGCAATTGACTTAAAATCCTAGCTAAGAAAGATCATGGCATATTATATGAGCTATATCAGTGAGGGGCATCCTATGCACCATCTACCCTTGTTTACAGATAGTATTTATGCTGTTTGGAAGAACATGATGATTGCATTTCTGCAGGCCACTGACTTTGAGGCATGGTTGGCTATTGAAGATGGTCCATACATTCTGATGAGTGGTTTATTTACAAAATCAATCAAGTACTTTTAGATTCAAATATTTGTGTGTTTTCAAGCATTTTTGTTAGTTTAATTTGTTTTTGTATTGTTTTGTAGGTATATAAATAAATGGTAGAAAATGTGCAAAAAGGGTGCTGGTTCTGTAACTTCAAGGTCAATTTTGACCATGATAAAATCCAATTTTTGGAAACACTCCAACCTTGGAAATTTTATATCTATGTCTTATATTTCTATAGCTTTTCGAATGACCTTAATCGGAGTTCAGACGAGAAAGTTACATCCAAAGTACGAACCGACATTGGATTTGCCAAAACAACGCTGCAACATGTGTTTTCGCGCTGCAGCGCACTCCCGATAGTGTGCACTACCCATAGCACGCTGCAGCGTGCAAAAATGCACACTGTGTCGTCTTTTTACCTGAAAACCCTAATTTTGGACCCCTTTAAATGCCCCATTTTGCCTCAAAATAAGGCGAGACGAAAAAGGAAGAAGATGAGGCAATTTTGGGAGAGACAACTGGCAATTTTGGGCGAGAAAACATTGGATAGTGGCGTTTTGATGTGAGATTGAAGAGGAAAATACCATTGGTGGCACTTGGTATTGAAGATTTGGAGCTCAAACCCACAATAAACATTTTCTCTTCCTTTCTCTCTCCCTAATCTTGAGTTAATTTTGTATTTCTAATATTGTATCAAACATGTTTACATTTATGATTTTACTGAAAAGATTGGTTATGGATCTATCTATGTCTTGTTTGTAATTTAATTTAGGGCTTGATGTAGTCTCATTTGAACCATATTTTTATTATTTTATTAATTCTTAGTTTTAATTCCATCATATGCATCTCTAGGGCTTAATGTATTTGATTCATGTTTCCAAAGAATTAGATGAGTTTAGGTTACGAATTTTATACTTGGGAGAGATTGAATTCATAAACGAAATTGAGAGTACATAACTTAGGTTGTTGTGAATCTGGGAAGAAATAAACACATAAGTAATCTAGTTGGGAATGTAGGATTTTGTGAAATTGGAAGATGATCAAGTTCTAGATTTACCAACTAGGTTTTCTATTCAATTGTGTTTTCCTTTATAATGCTTCCAATTTATGCTTCCACATGATATTTTGGTTGATTTGAGAACTTGGGATTTGACACCCATGAGAGGTAATTTCGGGTTTGGACTTAGGTTAAACACAACATAAGTTTTAATAGATCGGGAGATATTTGAAGATTGCGTAATCTATAAGGTCGGGTATAATGAATGTTTTCACCTAAATAGGGATATTGGTACTGAAGTGATTACATATTCTCTCACTTGATGCTCGGGAGAGGTAGTGAGACAACAATAGCACGAGGACCTTGATTTTTGAATAAACGAAATTGACTAATAATTTACTTAATAGGACAACATGGGAATAACGAGATGAAATCAAGCCCCTAGAATATTTGTTCGTAGAAAATCCATATTTTATTTTATTTTTATAGGGGAATGGTGAGGCGGGCCCCATCCACTAGATTACTTTACAGGCTTGAATGAATCCCAGGGACAAGAACCTTTCCTCTTACAAATATTCATTATCTAAAAAAGGCAATATATCCAAAGCCAATTTATATTTATTTTAGTTTTAAAAACCCAAAATTTGGGCGCCTAAGTGAAGTTAGGTTACAACAATTATGGTACTTAATGACAATCTAAACCAATCCTTGTGTATATGACAACTCTACTCACTTTCTATACTATTAAAACTTAACCTGTACACTTATGGTATCGTAGCGACGAATAATTTGTTACCAAGTTTTTGGCGCTGTTACCGGGGATTGACATTTTAAATTGTTGTTAATATTGTGAATAAGTAACTTGATTTTAATTTAGGCTTTTATTTTATTTTTAGTTTTAGTTTTTTAGTTTTGTTTATTTTGCGAGGTTCTTGGAGTTGACTCATCAACAAGTCCTCATGAGTTTTTCTCGACTAGATTTTGAGCCATTTTATTGTGCTTGGGAAAGATATAAGGAGTTTCTCATTCAGTTCCCTAGTCATGGTTTCCTGAAGAAGTGTTAACTATTGAACTTGCTTGATGGGTTATATGCCGCAACAAGAACTTGGGTGGAAGGATGAAATGGTACCACCTTTTTCTATCAATTAACCACAGATGAAGCCTATTAGTTATTGGAAGACATTGCGGAGTTTGACTGTTAAAGTTGGAATTATTCAACAGGCTACCAAAGCTTGGGGGATAGTTTCAACCTTTTGGCGCCATGGATTGACACCCCGCACCAACCGATGGAGTTTTTCCCAACCTTGGAAGATGTGTTTGTTGCATTTATGGGGCAAACTCAAATTTTTTGGAGGGAAACTTATGACCACCTCAATAAGCATGAGGCCCATCATGACCAAATTGAGATATCCTGCACTGAAATCGGCACTACGGTAAAGTCCCTCGAGACACAAATCGGTCAACTTGTCAACTATATTGAGGCCGAGTCAGGAACGATGGCATTGAGAGACACACAAGCCATATCCATTGAAAGCCACCATGAGAAAATGAATACAAGTGGGAAGAACTTGGGTTTGTTCGATAATGATGATTCTAATAAGAAGGAGATGTTAATCGACGATGAAAAATCACAAGATGACAATTGTGATTCTTCATCTTTTGAGATCCAAATTGTGATGCCACCACCGACCGAATACAATTACATCTACGAGAATCCGATGTGGCTCACTTGTCCCCCACCACTTCCAACTCCGTTCTTTCATGCTAACCAAGCACATAGCCCAAAGCAGAATCACGTTGAGTATACGTACCGATTATTGCCATATCTCACCAAGCTTGAGGGCATTCTGAACAAAGGCCTATTCATTGTATTATATAACACATATTATGGGTGGAAGCTTCTCTTTGATGAGCCGTTCTCCGTGTCCAGCCGAGGACACTAAACCAAGCTCTTCTTGGGAGACAACCCAAGTTTTCAAATAATAGAGCCTAAGGATGCAAGCTATGGAAGAAATCCCCATACCGGTCACTTGGCCCGAAGCATTACTGCCAATTGCAATAGGAGGTGAGATTGGCTCACCTCCCCGGTACGTGTTCTTAGTCTCTTGTGCTTATTTTGTATACATGTTTGACTTTGAGTTTGGGGGTGAGACACATGTTGGTTTATGTTGGTTGGGTTTAGAAAAGACATGAGCGAATTTTTTCATCCTATAACTTGTGTTTTTGTGGCTATGTTTTTAGTTTGATTTTATTTTTATGTCTGTTTGAATAAATTGTAAGTTTTGTTGAGATGAAATGACTTGATATCGATGATAAGTATAGACACTTGATGTTTTCTTAGGTAATTTGAAATGTACTACATTGAGATTTCTGTGTGCTTGACTTGTGTTAATTGAAATTTACTCTTGACTCATTACACTTGAGCACCATGAATCATGATCACTTGACCTTTTGAGTACTTAGAGACCATTTATGTCCTTTAGGTAGGTTTTGACATCTCGTGAACACTAGAACCCATTTGAGTGAACCTTGAGGCCAAATACTAGGTATATGTTATTGGAGAGATGATCTACGCATTCTTTGGATTGTTTGGGACTTTGAAGTTAACCCTTGAAATTGTTTAACCTTCGTTAACCTCGTTGAGCCTCATTGCCTAATTCTTTCATTACCCATATTTGTGCATCCAACCCACCACATGTTTTTCCACTTCCTAAACTCGTCACTAATAGGCATATTTACATGTATCATTGAGTGTAAGGACTAGCATGGGCTATGTTTGGGAAATCATTTGTGGATTGGGATGTGTGTTTCATTTTGTATTTGTGTTGTTTATGCTAAAAAAAGGTTATAGTATAGTGGTGAGTATCCTATTTGTTCCCTTGTTTTTCCTGCAACATTGAGGACAATGTTGAGTTTGAGATTTGGGGGTGTGGTTCTCACCTATTTTGTAAAAAAAAAAGAAAAAAAAAAGAATAAATAAAATGAGTGTGCTTTTGTCTATTTTGTAAATAATATATTGTGGGATTGTTTGAAAGAAGACATTTGATGAAAGGGAGAGTCGGTGAATTTTCTTTTTTCTTGAAAATAGTGGAAGATCCATGAGTCGTAATACATTCCTAGGGTAATTTGAGCCTAAAAATGACATTTTCATCTACCTTTTACCCTAGCCATACATTACAACCCTATACCTACACAATTAGTAAAGAGTGACACGAAAAATGGGCTTATGGTTGTTCTTAAATTCACCATCTAGAGATCGTTCATTGTTTTCTTAGCACATAAATCTATTCAGGGCTCATTTGGTTGGGTGAGAGTGATTGTGCATGCACATACACATCGAGAGTCTTGAGTGGGTTGGAATTGATGCTTAAAGTTGAAATTCTAGATAATCTCAATGTGTGCATTTCCTATGAGCGTGGAGCCTTTTGTGGTTGCAGAGATTCTTGCACGGTCATTGTTTCGATACAAAACTCACATTTTTATCGTTAGTATTTTAATACTTGACTTTTGTTTTCCTGTATTATTTTTTTTCTTTTGCTTGAGGACAAACAAACATTTGAGTTTGGGAGAATTTGATGAGTGGTTTATTTACCAATAAATCAAGTACTTTTCGATTCAAATATTTGTGTATTTTCAAGCATTTTTGTTAGTTTAATGTATTTTTTTATTGTTTTGTAGGTATATAAAAAAATGTGAAAAAATGTGCAAAATGAGGGCAGGTTCTGTAACTTTCAAGGCCAATTTTGACCACGATTCAATCTGATTTTGGAAACACGCAAAACTTGTAAATTGTAGATATACGTCTTATCTTTCCATATATTTTTGAATTACCTCAATTGAATTTTGTATGCGAACTTTACGGCCAAAATACAAACTAACGTCAGATCAGCCAAAACAGCGTTGCAGTTCGCAAAAACAGGCGCTGCAGTGCGATCTAATCGGGCTATGTTGTATTTTACCTGAAAACCCTAATTTTGGACCCTTTAAATACGCCATTTTTCCTTAAAATGGGGGGAGACAAAAGAAGAAGAAGAGGAGGCGATTTTACACCTGAAGACGATAATCATGTGAGCTATGAAGAATATGCCCAAGAACGCCACAACAAAATGGTGTTGTAGAGAGAAAGAACAAGAGTGCTTCAGGAAGAGAATAGAACAATGTTAAATGAGATTCATTTTTCTAGACCAAAGCTATATATATTCTTTTTATTTTATAATTTTTGGTTGCAAATGTTTTATCTTGAATGATAAGGATAATTTGGGTAAATTCGATTCTAAATATGACTATGGAATTTTCCTTAGGTCTGCTACTAACAGTAAAGCTTATCGAGTTTATAATAAATGTACGTTAGTAGTAGAAGAATCTATGGATGTCGTATTTAAAGAATCTGATCCACTTGTGTTGAGAAAGATTTTGGATGATGATGATGCAGGTATAAAAAATATCTAAAACTAAGGATGAGATATGAAAAATGAACCACAAAATAAGGAACCAAAATAAGAGGGGACAACTTTACCACGGGTTATAAAGACAACACCGGGACATTCGGTAAAAGAAATTATTGGTAATTTCGAAAGAGGTGTAAGTACAAGATCCTCCCTTAAAGATATAATAAATCTTGTCTTTCTTTCTCAAATTGAGACTAAAAATGTGAATGAGGCGTTAACTAATGAATTTTGGATCTCGACAATGCAAGAAGAATTGGTTTAATTTGAATATAATAAGGTGTGGTCTCTAGTTCCTAGATCGGATTTTCATCCTGTAATTGGTACTAAATGGGTTTTTTGTAATAAAAAGGATGAAACTGGTATGGTATTTAGGAAAAAAGTAAGACTAGTGGCACAGAGATATAATTAAGAGGAGGGAATTGATTATGATGAAGCGTATGCGCCTGTGGCAAGATTAGAAGCCATTAGAATGTTACTCGCCTTTGCATGTTCACAAAATTTTAAATTATATAAAATTGATGTAAATAGTGCATTTTTGAATGACTTTTTAATAGAAGAATTTTATGCCAAACAACCACCAGGATTTGAGAGTGATAAACTTCCCGATCATATGTTTAAACTTTGAAAGGCTTTGTGTGGGCTCAAACAATCTCCAAGAGCTTGGTCTGAGAGACTTAGCTGATATTCGATCGAATATGGTTTTCGACGTGGTCTTAGTGATATAATAGTATTGATTATGCAAAAATGAGGTTGATATCCTATTAGTACAGATTTATGTTGATGATATTATTTTTTGTTATACTAATGAGGATTTTTGTTAAGAGTTTACCAAGATAATGCAGGTCGAATTTGAGATGAGTATGATGGGGGAGTTAACATTTTTTTATTGGGTTGCAAATTAAGCAAAATGAAGGATTTTTTTTATTAATCAAGCCAAGTGCATTAAAAAGTTGTTGAAAAAATATGGCTTGGACGACGCAAAAGAGTATAAAACTCCCATGGAAACAGCTAAGAAAATAGACAAAGACGATATGGGCTAAAATGTAAATAAGTAAATGTATCAAGGTATGATTAGTAGCTTGTTGTATTTTACTGCTAGTAGACCTTATATAATGTTTAATGTTTGCCTGTGTGCTAGATTTTAGTCCTGTCCTAAAGAATTGCATTTAATTGTGGTTAAGCGGATCTTTCAGTTTTTGAAAGAGACAAATGACCTAGGATTATGGTATCCTAGGGGGAGTAACTTCAAGTTAACTAGTTACTCTGACGTTGACTTTTCCGGATGCAAAGTTGAACAGAAAAGCACAAGTGGGTCATGTCATTTTTTAGGATATGCCTTGGTTTCTTGGTCTAGCAAAAAACATAACTCTATTACCTTATCTACTATTAAGGCTGAGTATATGGAAGCTGGTAATTATTACACTCCAATTCTATATATTAAGCAACAATTAAATGATTTTGGAATATGTATGGATGAAGTTCCTATTAATCGTGATAATAAAAGTGCTATTTGCTTACGTAAGAATTCAACATAGCACTCTCGAACTAAGCACATAGAGATTAGACATCATTTTATTCGTGATCATATTCAGAAAAAGAATGTTACTATTGAGTACATTGATACCTTTGATGAGCTTGCTGATATCTTTACCAAACCTCTAGCGGAAGATCAATTTATGAAAATTATTCGAGGTTTAGGTATGGTTCCTGGTAGCGGAATATTACGTCGCTACTTTCACCGCAAGTGTACGGGTCAAGTTTAATAGAATAGTAAATGAGAAGGGTTGTTGTAACCACAGGGATTGGATTAAATTATTATTAAATACCGCGATTATCATAACCGAACTTTATCTAGGCGATTGAATTTAGGGTTTTTGTTTTTAGATACATACTAAACTAAATAAATTAACTAATTAAATTACAATACTAAATATATATTATATGTGAGTAGATTATCTAGGGATTAACTTCGTTTACTTATACGTGTTTGATCCAATCTAGTTTACATTAACGGTATTCAAATTATCCGACAATCTAGGTATCAAAAACTCTCTCACTACTTCTTCTGAGTGTAAAGTGAATGAATATATGACTTCACGTCAACACCGATGTCCCCATATAGCATCTAAACAAGACTGATCACATGAGTCTCGCCCTAACCTCATGGGTTGCACACTTTCTAATACTCTCCCGAGTGTTAAACCTTGTATTCTCAAATCAACCACAATATCATAATAAACATACTATGGAGGTAAAAAAATAGTAATCACAATCGAATACGGATGAACAATCATTAACGAAACACAATTTACTCAAACAACATTTTCAAAAACTATATCAATCCCTAGACAAAATACGTTTAGCTAAACAAGATCATTGCCAAATATTCATTAAAAATAAGAGAATAACATCATTTTATAATTATGAAGTTTAAGAACAAAGGGAGAAACAAGGGAGAATAGCCGTTACCTGAATAGTGGAGTGTTCGACTTCCGCAAAAACCGCTCTGAGATCGTTTCCTCTTCCTCAAATTGATGTTCTCCTCTTGGGTCTTGATCTTGAGTTCCAAAATTTCCCAAAAAACGTGCTTGCCAAAAGTGGGATTGAAGTTGGAACCAAATGGGAACAAAAATATCAAAAAAATATCTAAAAACACTTTATAGCTAGGGGCTTCAGCGTTGCAGCAGTCAAAAGCACCGCTGCAGCGGTGGGATGTCGGTAGGCTCACCGTTGCAATGGTGGATAGGCATAAACATACTGACATTTCACTGTTGCAATGGTGAGGGCCATCGCTACAACGGTGAAGCTACAGTGATGATCTTTGCCCTTCTTCATCATTTTTCCACTGTCTTTCTACCGATTTGCTCGTTTTTCAACCGTTTTCGCTCCTAACCCCTGCTTTGAACAAAAACAAATAAAAATGAATTAAAATATAATAAAACATAACAAGAACACTCGAAAACTACCAATTTCGACTTGGAAATAGGTTGATAAATTTAACCTATCAAATACCCCGAAATTTAGAATTTTGCTAGTTTTCGAGCAAAACACCCACACAATAAATTAAACTACCACGACTAATTAACAAATTTAAATACTAAAAATGAAAAAACAAATGAACTAAAAAACATGTGAGTTTTGAATTTCATCTAATCGACCAAAAAAGTTTCCCTCATCGGCCTCCAATTATATCGATTTTAAGAATAAAACGCACCATGTGGTGTTCTAGAATTTCAACATTCAATAGTAGTAAGCGCCATTCTAGATCTTGTTCAAGTGTGTGCAAAACCTCAATCATACAACCATCCACAGACCGGATTGGAGTATCTACCAACAAAGTTCATGACTTAAACCATAAATGTATAGGAAATCCATATACCTGACTGGGTTCTACTCTCCACTAATGTAGGCTTGGAAATTCAAAAAGATCAATAGGTCTTAGTTCAGTTTTTGTTAAATGGCCAAGGGTATATCAAGAATATCAAACAGGTTAACGTTATTAACTTAGCGATACCCGAGGCACAACACTTGCCTCAATCACACTCATAACCCCAAAGACCAATTCGAAACAACCCTAAACTAACAGTTCAGAACATAGTACTCACTTGTCTAAACAAACAAAAATAAAACCGTATATACCTATTTTTTTTACATTATGAAACACACCCCCAAATTTATTTGATTTTTACAAATTGACGGGTGTAAAAATATGATAGAAAAATGGAAAGTGAGTACTCGAATACCGAACCAATCAATAGTTTTCCCAAAACCCAACTGCTCACTTCAAGTAGCATAACAAATTCTAACTTGATTTCATTCAAATTGTGCCTTAGGTTTAGCGATAATGGTTTAGAAAAAAATTTAATTGGCCAGGGTATTTGTTACGTGTTCAAAATTGAAATGGCTAACACGCTTTAACAGGGTAATGAGGGATAAAATATAATACATGAGAGGCTTCAACGGCTTAAGCGGTCAAAATGAATGCCTAAATCATATCTCCTAAACTACATTGCCTAGGATTTTGCCTCAATTTTCCCGCAAATCAGGTTCTAAAATCCCTATTGTCATGAACTTGGCTAACGGATAATCGGTGTCAAATCAATAAGATAGGTAGTACATTGAGTTTAAGTGCTCGTGCAAGTTAGGATCCACAATAACTTTTACTAAAATGAGATGTCACGCACACGAAACACACATGAATAGGCATTACCCTCGACCTCGATAAACAACTAGGGGATAAACTCATCATCGGGTAATGGCCCAAATGAACTACAAAACTCAACACACAACAATAACAACTAAAAACATAAACATACTTATACTAAACTAAACAATTATACATACAATTAAATTAAATAACATTTAAACTTAAACTACATAAATAATCAAAAAGAAAACATACTAACATACTACACATCACCTGCAAACTTAAAACGGGCAGTGTCCACAATGACCCAATATCGATCTCAACAATTAAAATAAAGCATGACGACGAAGGGGGTTTAGAACACGTACTTGGGAGGTGAGACAATTTCGCCTCTGAATCAAGTCGGTGGTGATGGAATAATTTATTTGAAAACTAAGGTTGCCTCCCAAGAAGTGCTTGGTTTAATGTCCTCGGCCTAACATTGAGAAGGGCTCGTCAAAGGGCGGCTTTGCCAGTAGTATGTGTCATACAACACAACATACAGGTCTTGATTCAGAACGCCCTCAAGATTGGAGAGATTTGGCATTGATTGGCCCATATTTTCAACTTGATTAGTTTGTGTCTCATGTGCTTGGGAAGCTTGAAAGAACGGAGTTGGAAGTAAGAGAGGACAGTTGAGCCACATCGAATCCTCGTAGATGTGATAGTCTTGGATCGGGAATGGCATCACAACATGGATCTCAAGAGGTGAGTACTCAATATCATCTTTTGATTTATCATCTATGAACAATTCTTGAGCCTCGTCCTCTTTCGAATCATCTTCAATATACAAATCCATGTTTCTCCCGCTTGTGTCGGGTTCCTCGTGGTGGATTTCGATGAATGTGGCGTGTGTGTCTCTCAGTGCCACCACTTCTGACTCAGCCTTAATAAAGCAGATAAGCTGACCGATTTGCGTCTAAAGAGATATTACGGTGGCATCAATTTCAATGAGTGTCGTCTCAATATTGTCAAGATGATCCTTATGCTCGTTGAGACGGTCATGCGTTTCCCTCAAGAAAATTTGAGTTTTCCCATAACTACAGCAAATATCTCTTCCAGGGTGGGGAAAGACTCAACAAGCTGGTCCGGGGTGTTAATCCATGGTGCCGAAATGTTGGAATTATCCTCCAAGTTTTGGTAACTTGTTGAATAATTCCAATTCTGAAAATCAAGCTCCGCTATGTCTTCCAACAACCGATAGGCTTCATCCACGGTTAGTTGGTCGAATGAGGTGTTACCATTTTTTCCTTCAACCTACATTCTTGTTGCGGCTTGTAACCCATCATGGAAGTTCAGTAGTTGACACTCCCTTGGGAAACCATGATATGGGAACCAAAATAAAAACTCATTGTATCGATCCCAAGCACAATAAAATGACTCAAAATCTCATTGAAAGAAATACAATAGTAGTCGTTGATGAGACATCTTCAAGTACCCTACATTACAAAACAAACTAAAAACAAAAATAAAAATAAAATAAATTCCTAAATTAAAATCAAGTTATTTACTCACAATATCAACAACAATCTAAAAGCCAATCCCCGACAACGGCGCCAAAAACTTGGTAGTAGAATATTACGTCACCACTTTCATCGCAAGTGTACGGATCAAGATTTAAAGAATAGTAAATGAGAAGGATTGTCGTATCCACAGGGATTGGATTAATTTGTTGTTAAGTACCGCGATTATCATAACCGAATTTTATCTAGGCGTTTGAATTTAGAGTTTTTTTTTAGATACATACTAAACTAAATAAACTAACTAATTAAATTAAAATACTAAATATATATTATATGGGAATAGATTATATAGGAATTAACTTCATTTAATTATACATGTTTGATCAAATCTAGTTTACATTAACGGTATTCAAATTATTCGACAATCTAGGTATCAAAAACTCACTCACTACCTCTCCCGAGTGTAAAGTGAATGAATATGCGTCTTTACGTCAATGCTGATGTCCCCATCTAGTGTTTAAATGACACTAATCACATGAGTCTCTCCCCAACCTCACGGATTGCACACCTTCTAATACTCTCCCGAGTTATTAGATCGTCGCGTTGTATTCAAACCCTAGTCCGAATCCGGAGTTACCTCTCCCGAGAGTCAAACCCTGTATTCTCAAATCAACCACCATATCATAATAAGCATACTACGGAGGTAAAATAATGGTAAACACAATCGAATACGGATGAACAACCATTAACGAAACGCAATTTACTCAAACAATGTTTTCCTAAACTATATCAATCCCTAGACAAAATACATTTATCTAAACAAGATCATTACCAAATATTAATTAAAACAAGAGAATAACCTTATTTTAAAATTACAAAGTTTAAGAACAAAGAGAGAAATAAGAGAGAATGGCAATTATCTAAATAGTAGAATGTTCTACTTCTGTAAAAACCGCTCCGAGATCATTTCCTCTTCCTCAAATTGATTTTCTCCTCTTGGGCCTTGATCTTGAGTTCCAAAATTGCCCAAAAAATGTGCTTGCCAAAAGTGGGAATGAAATTGGAACCAAATGAGAACCAAAATATCTAGAAAATATCTAAAAACACTTTAAAGCTAGGGGCTTCAGCGCTGTAGTGGTCAAAAGTACCGCTGCAGCGGTGGGATATCAGTGGGCTGCATAGCAGTGAGGCCAACCGCTGTAGTTGTTGATAGGTAAAAATCTACTAACATTTTACCGCTGCAGCGGTGAAGCTGCAATGATGCTCTTTGCCTGTCTTCATCATTTTTCCACCGTCTTCCTACCGATTTTCTTGTTTTTCAATCGTTTTTGCTCCTAACCCCTACTTTGAACAAAAACAAATAAAAACGAATTAAAACATAATAAAACATAACAAGAACACTCGAAAACTACCAAATTCGGCTTGGAAATAGGTAGATAAATTCAATCTATCAATTTGGCAAAATAATGTATGCCTAGAGTGATTTTTTTTGGGTCTCTGTCCCCACTTTTGAGATGACAAAGGGGGAGAAACTGATTTTTAAACGAGTTAGTTGATGTTTAGGAATTTTTTCGCCTAAGCATTGCATTGATTAAAGAGAAATCTTGGTTGAATTGATTATATTGAGCTTTTATTGAATATCTTATGAATTGTTTGACTATGTTTTCATCAATATTCTTAAATGAGTGAAATACTCGTCCTCGAATTTAGGGGGAGCGTGGTTACATTCTCTATTTAAGAAAATATCAAAGTTAATTGTCATCATAAAAAAAGAGGAGATTGTTGATCCCTAGGTTTTTATGGACAATTAAGTATTGATGTTTTTGGTAAAACTAATGTGTTTGTTGAGTATTTTAGAAAAAGAATTCCATTTATTTGATTACTAATAGGTGTGATCTACCTATCTATTTCCAAACCGATATAAGTTAGTTTTAGAGCATTTTTATAGTTTTTTATTATGTTTTAATTAGTTTTTATTCTTTTTGTATAAATCTGGTGTGTGGGTTGAAAAAGTAGGAAAACGGAGCATAAACGATCAGATCGAACCAAGAATGGTCGAAGAATGGTGGAAAAACAAGTAAGGAGGCAAAATTCTGAAAAGAAGCCCACCGCCGTGGCGTCCAGACCTCCACCGCGGCGGTGAAAATGCAGAGTGGAATTAATCTTGCTGGACATCCACCGTCGCGGCAGTGAAACTGCAGGATGGTCACCAATTCCACCACCGTCTTCACCGCCTAGTGGATCACTTAACCGACCTACTCACCGCCACGGCGATCACCTCTGCATCAGATTAGATATTTTTTGAGATATTTTCTCTATTTAATCCTCTCTCCTCTCTTCTCATTTGCTTCTGTCCGGCCATTAGAGCCCTTAGGGCTTAGAATAGAATAGAGAGAGAGAGAGTTTGGGGAGTTCTCAAACAATTCTGAAGGAGAAGATTACTACGCAGAGAAGGAGAAACGATTATTGAACGATTTTAGTGACTAAACCTCAGACTACGGCTAAGTTCATCTGTTTCTTCCTTTATTTCTTAGCTTTGATAGTTGTTTGAGCATGTTTAGATCGAGTTTAATTGTAAATATGGTTATGGTCGTAGGATAAACTTGGATTATCTAAGGGATTAATATTTTTTATAAAAATGTAGTTTTGTTTGAATTGTGTTTCTTTAATGATTATTCTTCGTTATTCTGATTGTGTTTTCCGTTATTCTATGATTATATTCTAGTTTAGATATATTGAGAATATAGAGTTTGATACTCGGGAGAGGTAACCCTAGATTTAGACTAAGTTACGCACAACATGACGATCCAATAACCCGGGAGGGAGTTGGAAAGTATGCAATCAATAACGTTAGGGCAAGACTCACATGACCTAGGGTTGTTAAGATGTTGAGGGGGACTTCTTTGTTGACGCGAAGTCGCGTATTCTCCCATCTTACACTTGGGAGAGGTGGCGAGAGAGTTTACGAACTGAGATTATCGGATTGGTCGAACGCCATTATTGTAAACTAAACGAAATCAAACGCGTTTAAGTAAATAAAGTTAATCCCTTGATAATCCATCCCCTAACCATCTCGTATTAGTATAATTAGTATAGATTAATTTGTAGTAAATTAATTTAGTATATTTTAATTTAAAATCATTCTTTTGAGCCTAGATAAAATTAGGTTATGATAATTGCGGTATTCGATAATAACGATAACCAATCCTTGTGGACACGGTACCCCTACTCTCCCTACCTTTACTAAAACTTGACCTCGTATACTTGCGAGTGAAAGTAGCGACATATTTACGCGCTATCAAGTTTTTGGCGCCATTGCCGGGGATTGGGTTATTATCGATATTGTGAGTAAATGACCCGATTTCACTTTAGGCATTTCTTTTGTATATAATTTTTATTTTGTAGTTTTGTTTTTATTTCTTATGCAGGGTACTTGGAGATGTTACATCGCCAGGTATTGATGCATTTCTTTCAACGGTATTCCAAGCCATTTTATAGTGCGTGGCCTCGCACATAAGCTGTTGAGGCATGTCATTGAAAGATCGAGCCGAACAAAGTAAAACTTCGCCAAGCTTGAGGGTGTTCTAAGTATGTCGGGCCGAGGACATTAAGCCACGTGCTTCTTGGGAAGTAACCCAAGGTAAAAAATAAATTAAATCTGTTACAGTCGAATTCATTTAGAGGTACGTGTCCTAAACCCCCTTCGTCAGCATGCTTTAATTTCCTATATGTTGAGATGGATGATTGGGCCGTTGAGAACACTGTCCGTTTTAAGTTCGGAAGTGATGTGTATCATAGTATGTTAAATGTTTTGTTGTTTTCTTGTGTGCATGTTTGTTTAGGTTAGTTTGTGTTTGTTTGTATTTGTTGTTGCATACTGCGTTTTGCGTTCATCTGGGCCGTTACCCGATGATGATATTACCCTCTGGTTGTTTTCGAGGTCAAGGGTAATACCCATCCATGTGTGTTCTATGTGCTTGACAATGAGTTTTTGGTGAAAATTATTGTAGATCCTAATTTGCACGAGCACATACACTTAATGTATTTCTATTCAATTGATTTAAGTTTGGTCACCGGCTTATGTGTGTGGCCACGCATTATAAAATGGCTCTGAATCCCGTTGAAAAGAATGCATCAATACCTGGCGATCTAACATCTCCAAGTACCTCGCATAAGAAATGAAAACAAAACTACAAAATAAAAATTATATACAAAAGAAATGCCTAAAGTAAAATCGAGTCATTTACTCACAATATCAATAATAACCCAATCCCCGGCAATGGCACCAAAAACTTGGTAGCGCGTAAATATGTCGCTACTTTCACTCGCAAGTGTACGAGGTCAAGTTTTAGTAAAGGTGGGGAGAGTAGGGGTATCGTGTCCACAGGGATTGATTGTCGTTATTATCGAATACCACAATTATCATAATCTAATTTTATCTAGGCTAAAAAGAATGATTTTAAATTAAAATATACTAAATTAATTTACTACTAATTAATCTATACTAATTATACTAATACGAGATGGTTAGGGGATGGATTATCTAGGGATTAAATTTATTTACTTAAACGTGTTTGATTTCGTTTAGTTTACAATAATGGCGTTCGACTTATCCGACAATCTTAGTTTGTAAACTTTCTTGCCACCTCTCCCGAGTGTAAGATGGGAGAAAACGCGACTTCGGGTTAACGAAGTAGTCCCCCTCAACGACTTAACGACCCTAGGTGGTGGTCGCACTTACGCGTCACCACTTTCACCGCAAGTGTATGGCTCAAGTTTTAGTAAAGGTGGGGAGAGTAAGGGTATCGTGTCCACAGGGATTGAATTTGAGTATTATTGACTACCGCATTTATCATGACCTAACTTTATCTAGGCGAAAATAAATGTGAATAAAATTAAATACTAATACTAATCTAATTAATCTAATTAAATTATCTATACTAATATTAATATTGAGATAGTTTTTAGGAAATAGATTGTCTAGGGATTAACTTTGTTTACGAATACGTGTTCGATCTCATTTTAGTTCATGTTAATGGCGTTTGACTTATTCGACAGTCTTAGTTCGTAAACTCTCCCGCCACCTCTCCCGAGTGTAAGACGAGGGAATATGCGACTTCGTGTCAACGAAGAAGTTCCCCTCAATGTCTTAAAGACCCTAGGACATGTAAGTATCGCTCAAACGTCATTGATTGCGCATAATCCAACTCCCTCTCGGGTTATTGGATCGTCACATTGTGTTTACCCTATCGACAATCTCAGTTCGAAAATTCCCTCGCCACCTCTCCCGAGTGTAAGACGAGAGAATACATGATTTCGTGTTAACGAAGAAGTCACTCTCAACATCTTAACGACCCTAGGTCACATGCGTGTTGCCCCAACATCATCGATTTCCCACAATCAAACTCCTTGCCAGGTTACTGGATCATCGCGTTGTTTACTCTAGTCCGAATCCGGGGTTACCTCTCCCGAGTGTTAAACTCCGAATTCTCGATATATCCATCTAAGCATAATAAACAAATAATATGATAAACACAATCAAAATAATGAAGAACAACCGCTAATGAGACATAAACTCAATCAAACAACATATTCATAAATATAGTGTTAATCCCTAAACAACCTATGTTTAGCCAATGGTCATAACCATATAAACAATGTAAAATGGACTAAACGTAGCCAAAAACTACCAAAATGAAGAAAATAAAAAATAAAATAAAAGAACTTAGCCGATATCCCAAGATTTGGCGCTAAAACGGTTGAACGATCACTTTTTTCTTCTTTTTCCACCTCGGGTTGTGGGCTCTCCCTCAAAAATCTCTTAAACTCACCCTAAATATATTCGAAAGGCCTTAGGGGGTGATAAAATAGGAAGAGAGGAGGAGATAAGGGGTTTCGTATGGCTTAAAATATCTAAACATATCTATTTTTGTGTGCAGAGAGACCGCTGCGACGGTGGGTATATCGGTTAGTGATCGTTGCAATGGTGGATGAGGCTATGGAATTAGTGACCATCCTTCATTTTCACCGTTGTGGCGGTGGATCTCACCGCTGCGGTTGTGGACATTCAGCAAGATAGGGTCTTCGCTTCATTTTCACCACCACGGCGGATGTCTAGATGCCGCGGCGGTGGGCTTCTTTTTAGAATATTGCCACCTTCCCTATTTTTCCACTGTTCTCGATACGATTTGATTGATTCTGCTCTGTTTTCCAACCTTTTCACCCCACATACCTGTTTTAATACAAAAAAAAAATGAAAACATATTAAAACGTACTCGAAAACTAACAATGTTCGATTTGGAAATAGATAGGTAATTTACACCTATCAAATACCCCCAAACTCTGAATTTTTCTAGTCCTCGAGCAAAACACCCACACAATAAAATAAAATATAACAACTAAAAACTAAAAATAAAAAACACGAAAAACCAGTATGTGCAAGTTTGGAGTATCATCTACCGGTCAAACGAAATATCCCTCATCGGCCCGCAATCCTATCGAGTTCAGGCATAAAAACACACCATGTAGTGTTCTAGAATATCAACTAGTAAGCGCCATTATAGATCCTACTAAAATGCGTGTGTGTTTAAAATTCAAATATATAACTGTCCATTAATCAGATTGGATTATCTACCATATAAGCGCATGATAGGAACCCCCCCCCCCCAAAGGTATAGGGAATCTATAGGCTTGACCTGGGATCTATTCTCCACTAATGTAGGCTCAGAAGTTCAAAAAGATCAATAGGTCTTGGTTAGGTTTAGGACAAATGGCCAAGGGTAATTTTGAAAGCGAAAACGGGTCAACGTTGTTGACTTGATGTTACCTAAGGCACATCACTTGGCACTCTCACACTCGAAACCCCATAGTTAAATTGGAAACAACCCTGAACATACGTTAAGAACGATGCACTCACTTGTAAAAAACAAACGGAAATAAACTATATATACATAGTTTTTTTTTTTTTTTTTTTTTTTTTGTTTTTTTTGTTTTTTTTTTCCAAACAAACACACCCCCAAACTTATTTGATTTGTACAATTTAAAGGGTGTGTGAAATATGAATGAAAAACAACAAGTGAGTACTCGAATACCGAACCAATTAATAGCTCACCCACAACCCAACTACTCATATCAAGAAGCATTTGCAACTGCTAGCTTGATTCACTCATATTGTGCCTTTGGTTAAGCGATGTAGGGTTGGACAAGGTTCAATCGGCTATGGTATTGGTTAAGTGTTCAGAATTGAAACAACTTTTAGGCTTCGACAGGGTAATGAGGGGTAATGATATATCATGGTAAGCTCAAAAGGCTCAAGCGAGAAAATGAATACCTAAATCATGTCTTTCGAACTACCTCGCATAGGAATTCGCCTTCAATTTCCCCCGAATCAAGTTCTACAAACCCTAATGTCATGAATTTAGGTGAGATAATCGTTTTCAAATCAATTAAACAGTTATATAATGAGTTTTCGTGCTCGTGCAAGTATGATCTATAATATCTATTACTAAAACATAACGTTGAGTACACAGAACATACATGCATGAGTTTTATACTCGACCTCAATAAACAACCAGGGGACAAACTCATCATCGGGTAATGGCCCAAATGACGTCAAAACTCAGCATATTCACAACAACTAAACTAAACAAACTAATCCTAAACAAGCATGCATACATAGAAAACAATAAAACATAACTAACACATCACCCCCAACTTAAAATAGATGATGTTCAAAACAACCCATTAACATCCCAATAGATAGAATATAACATGAAAATGAAGACGAGGGTTTAAAACACATACCTGGGTTCTCTCGCCTCCAACTCAAATTGGCGGATATGGATCTAACTAATTTTTCCTTGGGTTGCCTCCCAAGAAGCGCTTGGTTAAAGGTCGTCAGCCCAACACGCTGAAGTACTCGTCAAAGAGTGACTTTTGCCCATAGTAAGTGTCGTACAACACCACATACGGGTCTTGGTTCAGTACGCCCTCAAGACTAGCGAGATATGGTAATGTATAGCTCGAGCTTTTAACAGGATGCTCCACTGGATCATATACTTGGTGGGCATGGAAGAATGTTGCTAGCGGAGGAGAAGGACAAGTGAGCTATATCGGATCCTCATAGATTTGATCATCTTGGATCGACTGCAGCGTTACGAGCTGGAATTCAAACGGTAAAAATTCACAATGATTAAAATGTGAATTTTCATCGCCGAACCACACTTGGGGGTCTCCTCTTCATTCGAATCTTCAACATATTCTCCCAAGCTCCTCCTACTCATCTTCGGTTCCTTACAGTGTCTTTCATAAATGAATTCACCTTCTCGTATCTTAGTGCCATCGCTTCCATCTCGGCCTCAATGAAGCAAAGAAGATGACTGATTTGCGTCTGCAAAGACATTACGGTCTCATCGATGTTGGCACAGACCATCTCGATTTGATCAATACAATCCTCATACTCATTGATCTGGTCATGCATATCCCTCAATAATCTTTGAGTCTCTCCCATAACTATTGCGAGCATTTCTTCTCAATTGGGGGAAGACTCCTCATCGTGATCCAGAATGTCTAGCCATGGCGCCGTAGTATTGGAAAAATTCCCCAAGTTTTGGTGACTCGGTGAACGATTCCAACTCGGATAAACATAGGCTGCCATTTTCTCCAACGACCAAATGGCTTCATCCGTAGTTAGGTCGTAAAGAGAGGGGGTACCATTTCCTCCTTCCACCCATATTCTGGTTGCGACTTATAACCCGTTAAGAAAATTGAGGAGTTGACTCTCCATTGGGAAATGATGGTTCGAAAACTGGAGTAGCAAATCCTTGTATGGATCCCAAGCATAGTAAAATGGCTTGGAATCCCGTTTAAAGAACTACAAGAGTACCTGTTGATCTTCCATTTTCAAGCACCCTCCAGGAAAACAAAAACAAAAACTATAAACGAAAAAGTTATAAACAAAATAAATGCCTAAAGTAAAATTTGGTCATATACTCACAATATCAATAATAACCAACAAATACAATCTCCGGCAACGGTGCCAAAAACTTGGTGGCCGCAACTACACGTCGCCACTTTCACCGCAAGTGTACGGGTCAAGTTTTTGTAAAGGTGGGAAGAGTAAGGGTATCGTGTCCACAGGGATTGGTTTTGACTATTATTGAGTACTGTATTTATCATGACCTAACTTTATCTAGGCGAAAATAAATGTGAATAAAATTAAATACTAATAATAATCTAATTAAATTATCTATACTAATATTAATAGATTGTCTAGGGATTAACTTCGTTTACGAATACGTTTTTGATCTCGTTTTAGTTCATGTTAACGGCGTTTGACTTATCCGACAATATCAGTTCGTAAACTCTCCCGCCACCTCTCCCGAGTGTAAGACGAAGAAATACGCGACTTCGTGTCAACGAAGAAGTCCCTTTCAAAACTTATTAACAACCCTAGGTCACATGAGTCTCGCTCTAACATCATTGATTGCACACAATCCAACTCTAGCACGGGTTATTAGATCGCAGTGTTATGTTTACCCTATCGACAATCTCAGTTCGAAAACTCCTCCACCACCTCTCCCGAGTAGAATACGGGGGAATACATGACTTCATGTTAATGAAGAAGTCCCTCTCAATGTCTTAACGACCCTAGGTCACGTGAGTCTTGCCCCAACGTCATCGATTGCCCACAATCTAACTCCCTCCCAGGTAATTAGATCGTTGCGTTGTTTACCCTAGTCTGAATTCAGGGTTACCTCTCCTGAGTGTCAAACCCTGAATTCTCGATATACCCATCTAAGTATAATAAACAAACAATACGATAAACATAATCAAAATAACGAAGAACGATCGCTAACGAGTCATAAACTCAATAAAACAACATATTCATAAATATAGTGTTAATCCCTAAACAACCTATGTTTAGCTAATGGTTATAACCATATAAACATTATAAAATAGACTAAACATTCCCAACAACTACCAAAATAAAGAAAACAAAGAAAAGATTTGGCGCTAAAATCGTTAAACGATCACTTTCTTCTTCTTCCATCTCGGGTTGTGAGTTCTCCATAAAAAATCTCTCAAACTCATCCTAAATATATTCTAAAGGCCTTAGGGGGTGATAAAATAGGAAGAGAGGAGGAGATGAAGGGTTTTATAGGGCTCAAAATATCTAAAAATATCTATTTTTGTGTGCAGAGAGACTGCTGCGGCGATAGGATTCACTACCGTGACGGAGGTCTAGATGCCGCCGCGGTGGGCTTCTTTTCATAATATTTCCACCTTGCTTATTTTTCCACCATTCTCGATACGATTTGATTGTTTAAACTCCATTTTTTGACCTTTTCACCCCACACACCAGTTTTAATACAAATAGAATTAAAACATATTAAAACGTACTAAATGTACTAAAAAACTAACAAAGTTTGGTTTGGAAATAGATAGGAAATTTACACCTATCATTAGGTCACATGAGTCTCGCCCCAACGTCGTTGATTACACACTTTCCAACTTCCTCCCGGGTTATTGGATTGTCGCATTATGTTTAACCTAGTCCGAATCCAGGGTTACCTTTCTCGAGTGTTAAACCCCATATTCTCAATATATCTAAACTAGCATATAATCATAGGATAGTGGAAAACACAATCAGAATAACAGAGAACAATGATTAAAGAAACACAACTCAAACAAAACTCTATTTTTATAAATAATATTAACCCCTTAGATAATTCAAGTTTAGCCTATGGACATAACCATATTTACAATTAAAATCGAGCTAAACATGCTCAAACAACTATTGAAGTTAAGAAATAAAAGAAGAAATGGATGAACTTAGCCGTAGTCTGAAGTTTAGCCGCTAAAACCATTAAACGATTGATTCTCCTTCTCTACATGTTAATCTTCTCCTTCGAAATTGTTTGTGCACTCCCCAAACTCTTTCCCTATTCTATTCTAAGCCCTAAGTGCTCTAATGGCTGAAGAAAGGCAAAAGAGAGGAGAGGAGAGAAGAGGAAAGGAGAAGGGATTAAACAGAGAAAATATTAAAAAAAATATCTAATATGGTAATATGGTGCAGAGGTGACTGCTGCGGGGGTAAGTAGGTCAGTTAAGTGATCGCCTAGGCGGTGAGGACAGCGGTGGAATTGGTGACCATCCTACAGTTTCACCACTGCGGTGGTGGATGTCCAGCAAGATTAGGTCCACTCTCCATTTTTACCGTCGGGGCGGTGGGTTTCTTCTTAAAATTTGCCTCCTTGCTTATTTTTACATCGTTCTTCGACCGTTCTTGGTTCGATATGATCGTTAATACTCTATTTTCCTATATTTTCAACCCACACACCTGATTTATACAAATAGAATAAAAACTAATTAAAACGTAATAAAAAACTATAAAAATGTTCAAAAACTAACTTAGTTCGGTTTAGAAATGGATAGGTAGATCACACCTATCAATTACGTTGAAGACATCATGAAGAAGATATAAAGGGTGCAAATATTAATGCAATGAAGAAATGAAGAGTGTTGAAGATCTTGAAGAAATTAGGTAAAAATAACTCAATACTCTTGTACTCTTAATGCAACCCTAATTAAGATCACACACAACACTATTAAGCGAGTTATCTTTATGTTTCTTTTGATATTGATATGATAGTATTTAGGATCGTAATTAATGTTTTAATATGTGCTTCTTATATGAAATTGAATATGATAATTGACCTAATTGAAAATAAGGATTAAAGTATAAAACGTTGAATTTTAGGAACAATTTAGTCAACCAAGAAGAAGCAATTGGTAAGCTGAATCAAACAGTGAGTTTTGGAGCAGAATTGGTGAAGGAAATGACCATATAGCTTTAATCAGTTAACCAATTAAAAGGAATCGGTTAACCGTTTGAATCAACGAGGTTTTTTGTGCAAAATAGAATGTGTCTACAACGATTGGTCAACCGAACGAAGAAAATCGGTTAACCATTTGGATTTGAGGTTTTGGCAGGGAATGGCTCTGAAGCAATCGGTTAACTGTTTGGAAGGAAATTGGTCATCCGATTGGGTTGAACTTCGTCTTGGGAAACTTTCTGTAACGATCGGTCAACTAAACAGAGTAATTCGGTCAATCGACTGTCTGTGAGTCCTTGGCTTGGTTTCGATACTATATCAATCAGTCAACCGAACACTAGGGATCGGTCAACCAATTATTTCGGTTGAGATTTCGAGGAACATGGTAAAAAACTAGTCGTTTTTTATGATTCCAAGGGAGATATTTGGGGGATCTGATCTTATTAAAGATATGATACAGGTATTTTATTATTGCTATTGATTTGGTTCACATAATTCATGATTCTCTTAATTTAAGTAGTTAAATACTTCCTATCTTTGTGTTTTTAAATTGAGAAATATTTTATGGACTTATTTGAGAGATTTAAGAGTTATTTTTAATAAGATTACCCCAAAATTGAAAGATATTATTATATGGGGTCAAGGAGTGCCGTTTAGAGGCATATCTTTTGAAAGTAGCCATTGGAGGGCTTATTATCAGTTTACATATATAAACCTACGGGATTGAGAGTAAATATATCAAGAAAAAAATATTTCTAAACTTATCTAAGAGTAATCATTACACTGAAAGTTTTGTGAGATATTTGTAAAAAGTTCTTAATCTAAATCACTGTTGAATTGGCATCACCGATTTGTACTATTTTGCGATTCTATTTCAATATTTGGTGTTTTCCGATTGAGATATTTTCAAACTATTATTTTTTATTTTGTTTCCATATTATTATTGATTACTCAGTTATAATATTTCTAGAAAATCATTTTCAAACTTAAGAGTCTGAAAAACTTTTTCGAAACGATTTTGTGTGATTATTTGATTACGTGCTCAACATTGTGCTACCCACATTGTTTATTAATCTGATATTTAATTTTTCGCACATTGTATTTATCATGTAGTAAATTTTGGGACATTAATTGAGTATATCTTTATTGAGGTGGTAGAAGTTCCTTACGGGATAAAACTCATATTTTTTGTATTTATGAGTTCTAGTGGTATTGATCCTAAGATTTTGATGAACAATTAAATGTTGATATTTTTGGTAGAACAAATGTGTTTATTTAATGTTTCAGTTTAAAGAGTTCTAGACAATATCATGAAGTAATTGTAAAAGTTGTAGAGACAATAACATCATGAAGAAATTGTGAAAGATGCAGAGACAGATACTAAGAGATTGAAGATTATGAAGAATCTAGGTGAAAACAACTCTAATCTATTTTTACTCTTAATGTATCCCAATTAGGATCACACACGACCCAAAAATGATTTTATAATTATGTGTTTTTTTTATAGGATCCTAATTAGTGAAATTATTTGCTCCTTTGTGTAATTGAAAAAGAAATAAATATAATTGATTAAAATTGGATTTAATAAGTTAGTAGAGCTAACCGAGAAAAGAAATCGGTTAAAGGGGCAAAAACGTTAAAGAAAATGATTTAAAATAAAATTAAGGAAGGAGCTCTACATGGTCCAATCGACAGATAAGTCGACCTATCAAAATTAGAAAAAGTCCTTGAATTGTTCTGTGGATAGGTACGTCGACCTTTGCCCAAAGAATGAACTCTCTGAATCTCTAGGTCGACATATAGGTCGACTTGAGAAACTTTCTGAATCGTATAGTTAACAGATGATTGCTGGGCGATCGATCGATGGGCGAAGGAATTTTGGCTTAGCTGGTATCCTGAATCTAGCAGTCGACAGATGTGTCTTAGTCGGTCGACTGATATGTTTATTTCAGGTTTTGTGGAATTTCGGGATTTGTTCAAAAAACTAGCCGTTATTTGGTTACTTGATTGAGAGATTTTAGAGATATGTATATCTTTAAGATATAATACTATTATTTGAAGATCTATATAGATTTGGTACATAGAATTAAAATACTTTTCAAATCGGTCCTTTTAATACTTCATATCTTATTGATTTGAAATTGAAAATTCTTTTGAGGGACTATATTGATTATTTTGAAAGCTATAATTAAGTAAAATACACCTTACATGAAAGGAATCAATATGTGGGGTCTATAAGTGATTTTAATTGACATATTTTGTGGAAACTAACCGTTATAGGGCTTGTTTCATGTGGCTTTAAATAGACCTGCGGATTTCATTTAATATTGACACCATATAATGAACTATTCAATTCATAATTTTTTATAAGAGTCATTATTCTAATATTTTATGAGAGAAATATGTACTTATCCATGGTTATGCATACACGAGACTTATGATTGATAAATTATTCTTGAGATACGCTTCCTATTCTAGTGCGTTAAAGATTACATGTTTTGTTTCTATAATAGGAATATAATATTTGGTATCATTAGTAAGACATTCGGACTTAACTAAAATTATATGATTACATGCTATATTATTGAAATATTTTGTCTCAAGAATATTCTCCTATGCATCAATTTGTTAGTTTACAATTATTTAGGTGGAGACATTTTTATAAGTGGGGCAATAATGTGTTGAAAAAGATGATATTAAGGATTTTGAAAGTTTCGATTAGCTTGTTGATATACTCACTAAATCTCTAGTAGAAAACTAAAGTTCATGACATTTTCCTTGAGTATTGATGTTTTTGGTTTCCCTTCCCCACCTTTTGAGATGACAAAGGAAGAGAATTTATTGATGTTTTGTTGAATATCTTAAGAAGGAGAGTTGAATATCTTAAGGGGGAGGCCATGGTTTGCATGTGTGCAGGGGGAGTGTGAATTATTTATTATTAATCATATTTTGTGCTTTGTTGAATATCATATGTTTATCTTCATGATTATGCTTTAAAAAGTTATGCTTAGTTGAATATAATATGTTTATTATATTATCTTCATGATTATGTTTGAACAAGTGAAGGAAGCCATTCTCGGATTTAGGTGGAGTGCGGTTACATTACTGTTTTGCAGAAAACATCAAAGTTAATTGTCATCATAAAAAATGGGGAGATTGTTGATCCTAAGATTTTGATGAACAATTAAATATTGATGTTTTTGGTTGAATTCATTTGTTTATTGAGTGTTTCAGTTTAAAGAGTTCTAGACAATATCATGAAGTAATTGTAAAAGATGCATAGACAATGCAGAGACGATAACATCATAAAGAAATTGAGAAGGATGCAGAGATGGATACTAAGAGATTGAAGATTCTTAAAAATCTAGGTGAAAACAATTCTAATCTATTTTTACTCTTAACATATTTCGATTAGGATCACACACGACACATTTTTTTTTTTTTTTTATAATTATGTGTATTTTTTTATAGGATCCTAATTAGTGAAATTATTTGCTCCTATGTGTAATTGAAAATGAAATGAAGATAATTGATTAAAATTGAATTTAAAAAGTTAGTGGAGCTAACCCAGGAAAAAAAATCGGTTAAAGGGGAGAAAACGTCAAAGAAAATGATTTAAAATAAAATTAAGGAAGGAGCTCTATATGGTCCAGTCGACAGATAAGTCGACTTATGAAAATTAGACAAAGTCCCTGAATTGTTCGGTCGATAGGTAGGTCGACCTGTGGCCAAATAATGAAATCTCTGAATCTCTAGGTCAACAGAAAGGACTTGAGAAACCATCTGAATCGTCTGGTCGACAGATGATGGACGGGTGGTCGACCGATGGGTGAAGGAATTTTGGCTTGGTTAGTATCCTGAATCTAGTGGTCGACAAATGTGTCTTGGCCGGTCGACTGATATGTCTATTTCTGGTTTTGTGGAATTTTGGGATTTGTTCAAAAAACTGGTTGTTATTTGGTTACTTGATTGAGAGATTTTAGGGATATGGATATCTTTAAGATATAATACTCTTATTTGAATATCTATATAGATTTGGTACATGAAATTAAAATGTTTTTCAAATCGGTCCATTTAATACTTCCTGTCTTATTGATTTGAGTTTGAAAATTCTTTTGAGGGGCTATATTGAATATTTTGAAAGCCATAATTAAGTAAAATACACCTTAAATGAAATGAATCAATATGTGGAATCTATATGTGATTTTAAATGACATATTTTGTTATAGGGCTTGTTTCAAATGACTTTAAATAAACCTGCGAATTTCCTATAATATTGATACCATATGAAGAACAATTCAATTTATAAACTTTTATAAGAGTCATTATTCTGATATTTTATGAGAGAAATAGCACTTATCCATGGATACGCATACACTAGATTTTTTCTTGATAAATTATTCTTGAGACATGCTTCCTATTTTAGTGCGTTAAAGATCACATGTTTTGTTTCTAAAATAGGAAGATATTATTTGGTATCATTAGTAAGGCATGCAGACTTAACTGAAATTATATGATTTCATGCTATATTATTTAAATATTTTGCCTTAAGATTATTCCCCTATGCATAAATTTGCTTGTTTACAATTATTTAGGGGGAGAAATTTTTATAAGTAGGGAAATAATGTGTTGAAAAAGATGATATTGATGATTTTGATAGTTTCGATTAGTTTGTTGATATACTCACTAAAGCTCTAGCGGAAAATTAAAGTTCATGACATTTGCCTAGAGTAGTGATATTTTTTATTTCCCTTCCCCACTTTTGAGATGACAAAGGGGGACAATTTATTGATATTTTGTTCCATATCTTAAGGAGGAGAATTGAATATCTAAAGGGGGAGACCATAGTTTGCATGTGTGCAGGGGGAGTGTGAATTATTTATTATTGATCATATTTTGTGCTTTGTTGAATATCATATGTTTATCTTCATGATTATGCTTTAACAAGTTACGCTTTGTTGAATATCATATGTTTATTATATTATCTTCATGAATATGCTTGAACAAGTTAAAGACCCCGTTCTCGAATTTAGGAAGAGTGCGATTACATTATTGTTTTGAAGAAAACATCAAAGTTAATTGTCATAAAGGGGGGGGGGGGGGAGATTGTTGATCCTAAGATTTTGATGAATAATTAAATGTTAATGTTTTTTGTGGAAATAATGTATTTATTAAGTGTTTCAGTTTAAAGAGTTCTGGACAATATTATGAAGTAATTGTAAAAGATGCAAAGACAATGCAGAGACGATAATATCATGAAGATATTGTGAAAGATGCAGAGATGGATACTAAGAGATTGAAGATTTTGAAGAATCTTGGTGAAAACAACTCTAATCTATTTTTACTCTTAATGTACCTCGATTATAATCACACACGACACAAAAATGATTTTATAATTATATATTTTTTTAATAGGATCCTCATTAGTGAAATTATTTACTCCTATGTGTAATTGAAAAAGAAATAAAGATAATTGATTAAAATTGAATTTAAGAAATTAGTCGAGCTAACCGTGAAAAGAAATCGGTTAAAGGGGCGAAAACGTCGAAAAAAATGATTTAAAATAAAATTAAGGAAGGAGCTCTACATGGTCTAGTCGACTTATGAAAATTAGACAAAGTCCCTAAATCGTCCGGTCGACAGGTAGGTCGACCTGTGGCCAAAGAATGAACTCTCTGAATCTCAAGGTCAAAAGATAGGTCGACTTGAGAAACTCTCTGAATTGTCTGGTCGACAGATGATTGATGGGCAGTCAACTAATGGGTGAAGGAATTTTGGCTTGGCTAGTATCCTGAATCTAGCGGTCGACAGATGTGTCTTAGTCGGTTGATTGATATGTCTATTTTAGGTTGTGTAGAATTTTGGGATTTGTTCAAAAAACTAGCCGTCATTTGGTTACTTGATTGAGAGATTTTAGGTATATGGATATCTTTAAGATATAATACTCTTATTTGAATATCTATATAGATTTGGTACATGAAATTAAAATGTTTTAAAAATCGATCCTTTTAATACTTCATTTCTAATTGATTTGAGTTTGAAAATTCTTTTGAGGGACTATATTAAATATTTTGAAAGCTATAATTAAGTAAAATACGCCTTAAATGAAAGGAATCAATATATGGGGTCTATAGGTGATTATAAATGACATATTTTGTGGAAACTAGCCGTTTTAGGACTTGTTTCAAGTGGCTTTAAATAGATCTGTGGATTTTATATAATACTAACACCATATCAAGAACTATTCAGTTCGTAAGCTTTTATAAGAGTCATTATTTTGATATTATTTTGAGAGATCAAATTGTGAGATTAATTGCTAAGATGTTCTTGAGTTAAAGTGTTGATTGTGTAAGCGTCACCGATTTGAGTTATCTAGCGTTTTCAATCTTTAATTCGTCGGTTTTATTCGGGTGAGATCTTTCCAAGTTATTAGTCTTTATTTCATATTTATTTCTATATGCTTGCTTGGTTGAACTTTAAATCGCATAAAAATATTTTAAAATGATGTTTTGTGAAAATCTGATTACATACTTATTTGTGTGCTATTCATATTTATCATAATCTGATTTTTACGTTTTATTGGTGAAAGTGTTCCAAGCATATGCTTAATTGAGTTTATTGCGATCATTGCTTGGTTGGTTAATTGATTGTTGAGAAATTGTTTTTGAACTTTAAAAGTATAAAAAAAAAAAGAAAAAAAAATTAAAATAATTTATGTGATAATCTGATTACGTGATCAATTTTTTGCTACCCGCATTATTTTTATAATTAGATTTTTTTTTTTTTTTTTTAATTTCCTCACTTAATTCTATCACTAGTAAACATCGAGACATTAATTGAGTTTAAATTGATTTGAGGTAGTAGAAGCTCTGTGGGAAGAACTTATTAATTGATTGTAATTAGTGAGTTGAGTGTCGGATTAGATACTATTGGGAGTGTCTAATCAATGGTAGCTGGTTTCAATCTCTTCCGATAAATAGATTGAGGTGTTAATTTTTCCTTGATTGAATTTGTGAGAGATTTTGTAAACATTCTATCCTTAGCTGTGAAAATGATAGTTTAAGTGTTTCTGTGAGGTTTTAATTCTTTAGCCTAAGGTGTAAAAAGAATTAGGTTATTTTTTAGCCTATAAAAAGTAGAGGTTATTCTTGAGCATGAGAAAAAGAATAGGTTATTCTTGAGTCTGGGAAAAGGAATTTGTAAAGGTTAATTCTAAGTCTATGAAAAGAATCATTGTGTAAAGGTTTGGTTCCTACTTATTTAAAGGAATCATAGTGATTAGTGGGTGCGAATCTCTATGGGGCTCGGAGGACTGGATTAGCCAAGATGAACTTGGTGAATTAGGATAAATTTATGGTGTGCTGTTTTCTTTACATTATTTATTTTGATTGTATGGTGTGTACCTAGTTAATAATATATTTTTGCTGCTATATGGAGATAATAATTAATTTCGGATTAAAATTAATTATTTGGATTTTTAAAGTATTTTTTCTGATAATTTTTTATATCTACCCAATTCACCCCTCTCTTAGGTAGCTTACTAGGCCAACAAGTGGATTAGACACAGTTGGGCCAGTGTCTAGTCAGGATAGCTAGGTTTCGATCTTTTTCCTGTGAAAAAAGATTAGGGTTTAATCTTTATCCTGCAAAAATGTTAGGTTATTTTTTTCCCTTGAAAAGAACTAGGTTTTGATTCTCCCTGCAATTGAATTAATTTTGAGTGAATTGTAAAGGTTCAATCCTTACTTGTAAAAAGGATACTTAAGAGTGTGGTGAGGTTTTGATTCTTTATGTAATAGAATTAGATTAGTCTTTAGATTGGAAAAAAGATTACGTTATTCCTGATCCTAGGAAAAGCAAAATTGTAAAGGTTGATTCTGAGCTTGGGAAAAAAATCATTGTAAGGGTTTGGTTCTTACCGTTAAAAGAATCAGGGGTTTAGAGGTTGTGAATCTCTGTGGAGCTCGAGGGACTAGATTAGGTAAGGTTAGCTTGCTGAATTAGGATATATCTTGGTGTGCTACATTATTTATTTTTGTTATATTTTGTTTGGGTGTGCTCCTAGAATTATACACTTATCCGCTGCGTAACGAAGATAATAATTGATTTAGAAAAAATTGATTATTTTAAAATTAAATGTTGAAAGATTTAATTGTTTAAATTTTTGTTACTACCAAATTCACCCCCACTTGGGTAGCTTATTGGGCCAACACTATGTACAAGAAACATACACAAGTTTAAACCAAGATCATAAGGCGTTTTTTTCTTTTTTTAAAAAAAATACCTACTTAGGGATTTATCTTCCCTATGTGATTTTCTCCTTGATCTTCTTGGTCAGTGGTTGATCAATGATCGTCGATTTCTCGAGTTGTTAGCCAATAACTAAAGAACACCCTACTCAGGGGATGTTTTTGTCCTTAAGTTGCTAATCTACTTCCATCCTTGACCCTCTTTACTTGGTGTTGATTGGTGGTTGTTGATCTCATGAGTTCTTTCTCCAAGAAGTTCAACAACACCTTCTAGGACTAGATTTCACTAGAATAATAGTATGTTGTTTGAGAAATATGCTTGAAAATCCTAGCACTCGTGAGTGTTGCTCAAGTTTAAAGAGAGAAACTAGGCATTCAAGGCTTGAAAATTATAAAAGAAGACCCCTGTATTTATAGGCCTGGGAGCCTGTGCATTGGCTAATGCATAGGCCATTCCAGGCCCTTCCTTGGGGTCTATTTGGCCTAATAGACTTGGTCTCTTGCTTTGGTTTTTGTTTTGTGCTGTACGAATTATTATGGAATGGAAGATTCTCAAAGATTGGTAATCATTACCAATCATTACCTTCCCACCAATCAAATTCCTCACACATGGGTACATCAAAGGCTTGATATGATGCATCCAATTTAGTTTAGGGGCTAAGTACAGGTTAGTTTCATTATTTGGGTTAAGTTGTCATAAATGTTTCCAAGGGGCTTTGAACCTAGTCTTGAATTGTCACTTTGGATTTATTTCTAGATGATGATTCTTTTCTTTGGGACCACACATTTGCTTCATTTCAAATGGAATCATGTTAACTTACCTTGTAACGGACAGTTGGTTTTCAAGTTCCTAGTTAACCCAAAGATATTTTGGTAAAAATATCTACATCATTTGAACCTAGTCATTCCATGTCATCCCAAACATTTATTTCTTTATGGGCATTCAATTCATAGGCTAGATGGTAAACCAATTTGGTTTGGTTTCGGTGACAGGTAGTAACGATTCAAGGTTTTCAGTTAACTCTAAGATATTTTGCTTAAAATGTCTAGATACCTTGAATGTAGCCTATCCATGTCATCCTAAGCATTCAATGCTTCATGGGATGGACATTTAATGCACATTAATTTCCTAACTTAGGTGGCAAACTGAATCGATTTAGTTTTGATAACAATTGGTTGCACCCTAAGTTTCTTGGTTCCCTTCCTTAACCATTTGGTAGGAAACTTCTAGGAAGGTTCCTTGGTTATTTCATGGCTCCTTGTATGGGTCTTTAATGATGGATTAATCCATTAGGCCTACGGTGGTTTGTCAAGACTACTTAAATTTGGTGTAAATCCAAATCAAGCCCAACTCCTTAATCACCCTTGTGATTTAAGGCTTGTCATGACCTTTCCCAGACTTAATTAAGGTCTCTTGGATTTTTTATTGGTGGTATGTGATGTAATATGGATAAATGAAATAATTTTGTTTGGTGTCAAACCAACAAGATTTAGTGAAAGCAAATGTTTCAAGGTCGAGGTAGGTAACTGAATTAATCGTTCGAAATTTCTTATAATTTAAGGGTAGTGGCTAATATTTATCTATACTAAAGATGATTTAATAAAAATCAATCTTTAATAAATTCTTTTTAGACCCCCTTAAATTGCATAAATTTTGAGGTTGACCCGAAATTTTTACTTAGTTATATTTTGTCAAATTTAAAAGTTTCTGTTTTTCTTATGTTTTCTTGTCATTTTTCTGTATTATATAGTGTGATCTCATGTAGAAATTCATTACCTTTAAACCCAAGTTTAAAGTTCATCTGAATTTGTACTTGATTCAACATTGATTGGGCGTGACAAAATGTGGTGTCTACTGCTTCCTCTTTTTGTTATGCAAGTTTTCTCGTAATGATAAAGAAGAAGACACTAACATTTTGTTTTGTTAGACATGAAATATGAAGACATCTATTTAAATCTATCCGAAAGGATAGAGACATACCTGATCCTTGAGGATTCGACAAGGATGATAATTGATCACTTCTACCATTGTATACTTCGAAGGATGATGAACAATCAACCTTGGAAGACTACTACTAGAAGAATTGTGACATATTCAATTCCTGTCAATCTACATTCTAGGAGGAGGGTGATATATCCGATCCTATAGGGCTTTGGCGAGGACGACACTTCGTACAAGCTCTCCCAAGCATTATACTATTATATTGTACTACTAGATGGCCAGAATTATAAAATTATACAACTGTCATATTATACTACTATTGCATTATACTACTATCACATTGCACTACTATTGTATTATACTACTAGTGGCATATACTACTGGTTGCATTACACTATCATATTTTTGAAGGATGATGCACGGTTTATCCTATAGGAGGTGGAGAAGATGATACTCGATTAATCGACTCCTAGTTGTGACCGTACCCAAATGGTTCTCCTGTATATCTCAAATTAAATGAGAATCAGGTCACATGTAGTTCTAGTAGGTAAAGTAAATCATACTACTATATTATACTAATGTCCGTAATTATTAAAATATTGTTTGGCTAGCTGTTAGCTATATACTACAAAATTAAAATACACTGGCTGTCATCTTTACACTATGAAATTAAAATACACTAGTTGTGTAATACCCTGCGAAATTTATATTTTGAAAATATTGTTTTTAATAATTTTGGGTTGTTTTGTATATTACAGAAATTTATGGATTAAATTATATTTGATAAATTTTTGGAGTTAAATGTTAATTTTAAGTTGACTTTTAATAGTTTTGGGACTATTGTATTATTTAAAATATAATTTAAGAGTTTTGGAGTATAATTAATATTTTTATTTTATTTTAAGGGGGCAAAGCTTAAATAATAATAAAATATTATATCTAAAAATGTGTTGTCTTCATATAAATGAAGACAACACATTAATTGTAGACATATATATGCCTTTAATTAACATGTGTATTGATTATTAAAATAATAATAATAATAATAATAACGAGAATTATCATGATCTTATCAACTGAGATATCAAAAAAGAAATTTACAGGAAACATATATATGTTGATCCTAAGATTTTGATGGACAATCAAATGTTGATGTTTTTGGTGGAACTAATCATTTGTTCAAGTGTTTCATTTTATTAGTTCCAGTGATGAAGATGCGATGACAAATTATGAATGGATGCTAAATGATAATGACAAAGATGATGAAGAATTAAGAGTTTGAAGAAATTAGGGAAAACAACTTAGGTGAATTTTAACTCTTAATATCCTAATTAGGAACACACATGGCACAAAAAGTTTTTATTGTTTATGTGTGTTTTAATAAGATAAAATTATTTGCTCCTATGTGTATTTGAAAAGAAATATTTATAATGGATTAAAATTGAATTTAAATATTTGGTGGAGGTAATTAAGAAAAGAAAATGGTTAAAGGGGCGAAAATATAAATAAGAATAAGTTAAAAACGAGTTCAGAAAAGAGATCCAACATACATAAGTCGACTTGACAAAGAATGCAAAACTCTCTGTATCTCTAAGTCGACAGGTAGGTTGATCGGTAAAGAGAAGATGAACTTTTTGTATCTCTAAGTCGACAGGTAGGCCGATCGGTGAAGGTAAATTGAACTCTCTGAATCTCCAAGTCAACAAATAGGTCGACCGATGACCGCTACAACTTTGGCTTGGCTACATCTTGAATTGAACGGTCGACTGGTTGATAGACTGGATGAGCAGTTTCAGGATATTAGATGATTTCGAATTCATATCTAAAAGTAACCATTTTTTGTTGGGATTTGTAAGAGATTTAAGGGATCTTATGATATTTAAGATATGATTCACCTATTTTTTAATTCCTATTAAGTTGGTTCATTAAATTTCAATGTTTTTTCAATTTGGCACATAAAATTGTTTCTATTCTATTCAATTGTTATTGAGAAATATTTGGGGGACTTAATTGAAAGATTTAAAAACCATTTATTAAGTGAATTGAATCAAAATGAAGTCATAACGATATACGGGGTCTAAAAGAACGTTTAAATGTTATGACACATGAGAACTAGCCGTTAGAGAGGTTATTTATTTCCCGTATATATAGACCTGCGTTTTCTATATATAAAATTTAAGAGAAGTGAGCTTAAAGAGATAAGATCATATTGTGATGTTCTAAGAGTTCTCTTTCTTAGATTTTGTGAGAGTTATTCTAAGAGACAATCTTAAGAATCATTGCTAGTAATCTTTGCTGCTACCGGATCTGAAGTATCATTACTCTATTTATTTTTTCGGTGAATTTTGGGTGAAATATTTCCAATTACTTTCTATTTGTGCATTGCTTGTTTAATTGTTGGAAATTAATCTTTAGAAATTGTTTCTCATTTTTATTTAAGAAATTATTTTATAAACAATTTCTTGAATCTGATTACGTGCTCAATTATTTGCTACCAATATTTTGTTTAAAATTATATTTTCAATCTCACACTTTTTTATCACTAGATTTGAGATATTAATCAAGTTTTAATTTATCTAGGGTGGTAGAAGCTTCGAGTGAGATTATTTGCTTATCAATTTATATTGGTGAGTAGTGTCACATATTAAATACTGTTGGGGGGTATTTAATCAAAGGGTAGCCGTTTTTCAGTCTCTTCCTGTATAGAGATTGAGGTAGTAATTATTCCTGGATAGAATTGGGTTTGAGTGAATTTTTTAACGGTTCAATCTTTACCAGGTAAAAGGATATTTGGAGTGTTGGTGAGATTTTGATTCTTTTGCCTTTGTGTTAAAAAGAATTAGATAATTATTTAGCCTGTAAAAAGTAGAGGTTCTTCCTTAGCCTGTGAAAATGATTTCGTAAATGTTGATTCTGAGTCTGTAAAATAATAGGTGTGAGGGTTTGGTTCTTACCTTTAAAGGGATCTTGAGTATTAGTGGGTGCGACTCTCCGTGGGGCTGGGGAGACTGAATTAGCTAAGAGTAGCTTGGTGAACCAGTATAAGTCTTTGGTGTGCTGCAATATTTAATTTGTTTATTATTGTTGTTTGGTGTGCATCTAATTGATTATATAATTCCGCTGTAATATAAAGATAATAATTAATTTAAAATTAAAATTAATTATTTGATTTATTAAGTATTTTATTTTGATAATTTTTAATTACCCAATTCACCCCTCTCTTGGGTATTCCACTGGGCCAACAATATAGTTTTGAAAGTTTCTTTGAGTGAGATTTATGTTGTTATTATCATCAGAATATAGTTGTTAATTTTCATGAAATAATTGTGATTATGTGAAAAATATGTGGAAATCATGCCTATGTGTTTTATTTGTTGTATTAATTAGATACACGTTTATGTGTTTAGTTGGAAATTGATTAAATGCATATATTAAAGGAGTTGAAATTCTTCTAAGCGTTGGCTCACAACCCGACAGTTTTGATTGCAGGGCCGGTGAGAATGAAACTACGCCTGGAATGTTTTCTGAATTTCTATTTAATTTGTAAAAATTGCAATTATATATGTGTGTGTGTGTCTCTCTCTCTCTCTCTCTCTCTCTCTATATATATATATATATTTTAATTTTTTTTTTTTTTTTGAGACCTAGTCCAATCAATTCCATGAAGGAACGTGAGATTGACAAGTTGTTGATTATGTTGTTACCATAGGATACCTATAAGAATGAATTCCCAAGTTGTTGATTAGTTGAATTAAATGTGAATCTAAGCATGAATTCAAACATATATATATATATATATATATATATATATATATATATATACTAGAAAGTAGTATTTTATTAGATATTATGTATAATTGATTCCCAGATGTACTATTTTTTGTAAGGTTTTAGGGTAATGATATACTGACAGCAAAATTAAATATCTTTCTCTAAAATTGTCATAAGTAGATTAGGGTTTTGGCTATCCTCTATCCTAGGCTCACTATATGTGGTTTTGGCTTTTCTTCTAGCGAATCCTAAAAATATTGGTTCCCAGACCATTAAACCTCTGGCATCCTCCCCGAGGGAACATCCATCTCAGGTTGGTGGTCTGAGCGAGAAAATATTTGTAGCCGGATCCCGTGGGAGGAACCTTGATAGGTGGAATTTGTCTATATATTCCCACGCTGATTTTGGTAGTTTTTAAGTGTTATTATAGTGTTTTAATATGTGTTAATACTTTTTTATTTGTTTTGTTATACATTAGGTGTTTGGGACGAAAATGGATGAAAATGGTCGATAAACGAGCAATTCGGTAGAACATCGTGGAAGAACGGTGGAAAAATAAGCAAAAAGTCAAATTCAGGTCTGTAGCTCCACCGCTGCAACGGTGAATTGAACATAAATCTTCTACTTGACCACCACTGCAGTGGTCATCCATTAGTGACCCTACTGACGTCCTACCTCTGCAGCGGTTCGACACCAGATCCTTTAGATATTTTTTTTGGATATTTTTAGATATTTTGGATCCCTTAAGTATGTCCTTCTTCCCAACACATGGAGAACGTTTATGGAACTAATTTTGGATCTCCAAACCCTATCAACCAAGAGAAGATCACAAATCCAAAAGGAAGAAATGATCTCAGAGCGGTTTTAGCGTCGGTTATTCGGATAACGGCTAGTCTCCTTGTTTATCTCTTTATTTCTTAGTATTGGTTGATAGTTTTGTATATGTTTAGTTGTATATTGTTGTATATGTGGTTATGGCCATGAGAAACTAAACATACATTATCTAGGGAGCGATTCGTGTGTGATAACATCGTTTGTTTAATCTTTGTTTCGTTATCGGTTGTTCTTGCCTATTCGATTGTGTTTTCCGTTCTTCCACTTTTATATGCTTGTTAAGATAAATTGAGAATATGGGATTTCACACTCAGGAGAGGTAACCCCGGATTTGGACTAGGGTTTAAACACAATGTGATGGTCTAATTACCCAGGAGGGCGTTAGAAAGTATGCAATCCATGAGGTTGGGGCGCGACTCATGTGACCAAGTGTTGTATAGATGCTAAATGGGGACGTCAGCATTGATGCGAAGTCACATATTCATTCACTTTACACTCGGGAGAGGTAGTGAGTGAGATTTCGATACCTAAATTGTCGGATAGATTTGAATGTCGTTATTGTAAACTAGATTGAATTGAACACGATTAAGTGAATGAAGTTAATCCCTAGACAATATATTCCCTTAAACATCATATTAGTATTATATTATTTTAGTTAAATTAGTTAATTAGTTTAGTATATTATTTATAAAACAAAAATCTAAATTTAAATAGCCTAGATAAAGTTAGGTTATGACAATTGCGGTACTTGATGACAGTTTAATCCAATCCCTATGGATACGACAACGCTTACTCTTCCTATTATATTAAAACATGACCCATACACTTGCAGTGATAGTAGCGACGTAATATTCCACAACCAAATCCCTCGGCCTTGCTTCTACTAACTTCTATTTCTAACTTAATGGTTTTCAGGGCTTAGATCAAAGTGATGAAATCAATGACTTCAGCCCCTACTGTCGGCCTCTCTATCCCTAAGAGGGTTTCCATCAATAATATGCAATGCAAAGTGAGTGCTCGTGCGTTGGAGAGAGTACAGAGTAATGTAAATGCAGAATTGTAAAGATAGTATTTAAATGTGGTATTTGAAGATAGTAAATGTGAACGCAATAAATAAAGACAATAAATATGCATGCATGCTAATATGTACATATGAAATTATATGCTTATGCTTATTACAATTATTATTATTATTATTATTATTGGTAGGGAACTATTTATGCTTGAAATCAAAGACATAATCCTTGGATATTATTAAACAATCAATATAGATTTAGACTCCAACTAGGCCTGACTCTCTTATAGTCCCCAGTGGAGTCGCCGGCTGACGCACCTTGGATTTTGATAATCAAAAAAGAAGAGAACCGAGAAGATGATGAAAACAAGTTTCATCCCTTCCTCTATAAGTCATCCAAATCCATTCATTTTGTAAGTGGTTCTTCAATGTTTTTTCTAGGCGTCGGTTTTGAAAAACTTCTTGGGCAGAGATTTTTGTTAAAAATTGAGTCACCACCTAGCATGAGGTTCAATGATGCACTAGGTCATCAGCATTTTGGAAATTCATTTTTCCTTTTAAAATGGTCCGTGTTTTGACTCATATAGATCTATGTACCAGAGATATTCTTTAAGTTCGAGAGTCAATTATTCTTGGAGAAGGTTTACACACCCTAAGACACCCGTCCGTAAATGGTACCTTGGTTTAAATAGATATTCACTATTAAACACTATCCAGAAAGTTTTTTTTTTTTTTTTTTTTTTTTTTTAAATTAAACACTAATAATTCCCTTATTAAAGTTTTTACTCTATTAATGGTATTTTTAACATAATATAATGGAAAGCAGGTAAATACTACAGCTACAACTAGTTAGCGACACCCAATAATAGTTTATATATAGACAGAAATGTAAATATGCATGCTATACTAAATGAAATGCAAACTAAGACTAAACTATTTGGATATGCGACTGAACCTGCACGTAGGTTGCCTATGTATCTTGAATGAGAATCAGTTCAATATGTAGTTAATTTGTGTTAGGTTAAAGGATATGGTTTATTATTAAAGGTGTGAATGAACCCTTGTAGGTTGCCTACGTACTTTGGGTGGTTACCAAAGATCAGGTCAGACGTAATTCATTCAGGTTAAGTTGAAAACTGCTAGGATGGATTAGTTTAATTGAAAACTAGTCTAGTTTTAGTTAATTTTAGTTGATTATTAGTTGTTTTTGGTTGTGAACAATCTGAATCACAACCTTAGTTAGTTATTATTAACGGTTTTTAAAGTTGTGAACAACTTGAATCACAACCATCGCATTTTGTCCCACCTAGTCAGTATCGAATTGAGTACAAGTTCAAGCAAACATTAAAATTGGGCTTAAAGGGAATGAATTTATACCTGAGATCACACTGTACAGTATACAAAAGCAACCAAAAACCTATCCACAACACACAAAAACTGTTAAATTTGACAAAACACAAGTAAAAGTTTCAAGTTAACCTCGAAATTTCCATGATTTAAGGTGGTCTAACATGACTTTGTTAAAGTTTGATTTTAATCAAATCATATTTAGTATAGATAAATCTTAGTCACTACCCTTAAATTATTGGACATGTCAAACAATTAACTCAGTTACCCACCCCGACTTTGAAACATTTACTTTTCACTAAATCTTGTCAATTTAACACCAAAAACATTCATTTCATTTATTCATATTACATAAAATAATACCAAGAAACATTCCAAGACAACTTAATAAAGGTTGGTAAAGTTCATGACAAAACCCTAAATCACAAGGTGATTTAAGGATTGGGCTTAACTTGGATTTACACCAAATCCAAGTAGTTTTGGAAAACCACCCTAGGCCCATGCAATCAAGCGACAAGACATCATTTAAGGTCCAAAAATAAATCCTTATAATTACCAAGGATCCTTACGATAAGTTTCCTACCAAACGGAAAAAGGAAGGGAACCAAGACACTTAGGGTAAAACTAACCGTTTTTGAAACTAAACCGATTCGGTTCGCCACCTAAGTAAGGCATTCAATGAGAATTGAATGCCCATACTATCAAGAATTAAATTATTAGGATGACATGTCAAGACCACATTCAAGATATCTATATATTTTAAGCAAAATATCATACAACAAACCGATAGCGTTAAATCATGACGACCTGTTTCCAAAACTAAACCGGATATGTGGCCTCTAAGCAATGCACTAAATGCACATCCCACCAAGTATTAAAATCTTGGGATGAAATGGAATGTCTAGGTTCAAAGGATGTATATATTTTCACCAAAATAACTTAAGGGTTAATTAGGAACTTGAAAACCAATCGCCGGTTACATGGTAAGTTTACCCGATTTCATCTGAATCCAATCATAGGAGTGACGTCCAAGTTATGATTCATAAATTTGAATTAAATGAAAAGTGTCACCTAAGGAATAGATACAATGAACCTTGGATGTATTTATGATGACCAAACCAAAATAGTAGATCTAATCGGTACTTAGCCCCTTAACCGAACTGGATCCATCACATCAAATCATAAATGCACCTATGTGCTAGAATTTTGATTGCAAGAGAGCAAATAATTGGTAATAATTTCCTATCATTGGTAATGATTGCCAAATCATTGAAAATTTCAATTCCATCATAAATACGTTCCAAGCCAAACCAAACTAAGACAAGGCAAGCAGTTCTCTTAGACAAATACTACCCAGGGAACACCCTAGATTAGCCTGTACATTAGCTAATGCTCAGGCCCCTAGGTCTATAAATACATGGCCACCTCTCTTATTTTTTGCAGGTTTTGAAGGCCTAGCTTCTCTCTTTAAACTCGAGCAGCTTTCTTGGGCCCTAGGCCCCTCATGCATATTTCTCAAATAACACATTGTTATTCTATGGAAATCCAATCCTGGAAGGTGTTCTTGAAGTTCTTAGAATAAGAAATCTAAGGATCGACGATCACCAATGAACACCGAGCCATGAAAAGCAAGGAGGGAAATGAGTTTAGCTACTTAGGGATGACCACATCCCCTAAGTAGGGTGTTCTTGGTTACTTGGAAAGAACTCGAGGAATCGACGATCATCGATCATCAATTGACCAAAAAGATCAAGGAAGAAAATGAGGTAAACACTTAGGGACGACCACATCCCCGAAGTAGGTAAGTTTCTTCAAATCCCCCTATGATTTTTGGTTAATATTTGTATATGTTGCTTGTATATAGTAGAATCATGTAGGTAACATACTTTACTTACATGTACATAACACATAAAACGCCTAAAGAAACCAAACAAACCCTAAACAACCAGGTAACCATTTGGTTTTGTCAAGAACATCAAACAAACACTTAATCTTTACTATAACAACCAATCTAGGCTCAAATCACACACAACCATTACAAGGATCTCAAGAACATTCAAAAACACCCAAGAACACTCAAAAACATCAAATCATCCAAGAACATATTAAGAGTACGTAAGGATTCAAACAAAACTTCAATCACACCATGAATTGTGCATAGTCTATACGATTCCCCCAAGAAAATCACATTTATTTTCCTTTTTAGATAAACAAAGCACACAATAACACTGAACTAACCAAAACAAAGGAGCCTTGACAAAAGCAAAGGTTGTGATGTATATATTAGGGTTGTGATTCAGGTTGTTCACAACTCTAAAAATTGTTAATAATAGATAATTAAGGTTGTGATTTAGGTTGTTAACAACCAAAACTAACTACTAATCAACTGAAACTAACTAAAACAAACCAGCCTTTAACCAAAACCAATCTTTAACTAAAACCAACCCAGCTTTCAAACCATAAACATATTGAACTATGCCTGACCTGATCTTTGGTAACCACCCAAATTACGTAGGCAGCCCATAAGGGTTCAGTCACACCTTTACTAATAAATTATTTTTCTTTAAGAGAGACAAATGTTGAATCAAAGGTTTTGATGAACAATTAAGCATTGATGGTTTTGGTGGAGCCAATGATTTTATCAAGTATTTCAAATTTATAAGTTCCATGCATATGATTAAGAAGCAGACCTTATCAAGAAAACATAGAGGGTGCAAGATAGACGTAATGAAGATGTGAAGAGTTTTCCAACCCGAATTCGAATCACACACGTCACTTTAAATGAGTTACTTATACGTGTAGCAGGATAAGAAATGATAAGTTAAAGATCCTAAAATAAGATATTGCATGTGCTCATGTGAAATGAAATTTACAATTGAACTAACTGAAAAACATGTTTTAAAGTATAAAAAGTTAAAGTCTCGAGTCATATTGGTTAACCAAGAAAAGAAATCGGTCAATTGAATCAAATAGTGAGTTTTGGAGTTCAAATAAGGTGATATTGATCCAGTTGGTTATCCAAATTGAATTGTCCAGTCAACCATTTGAAGTAGTAGCTAAATTGATGAAGGAAGTGAGTACACTGATCTAATCGGTTAACTGTTGGAAAGTAGTCAGTCAACTGTTTGAGTCAAAAGGAGAAATGGTGGAAGAAAGGATCACATTGATACAATCGGTCAACCGATTGGATGCAATCAATTAACCAAATGGATTTAAGAGAACGGTAATGTTTGGCTCTGGATAGGTCGCTCAACCAACCTGTAGGATTCAGTCAATCGACTGAGTTAGTTGGGAAATCCTTGGAAAAAAAGCTATCCATTGTTTTTTATGATTCCAATAGAGGGATTTGGTTTTATGATTCCAATAGAGGGATTTGGGAGATTTGAACTTAATTAAGATATTCACAACCTAATCTATCATCCATATTGATTTGGTCCACATACTTAAAGATTCTCTTAATTTAAATGAATTAATACATCCTATATCTATGGTTTTAAATTGAGAATAGTTTTATGGGGTTATTTGAGAATATCAAAAGTTATTTTTCAGTAAAATACTCCTAAATTGAAAGTTTATCATATATGGGGTTTAAGAGTGTCTTTTAGAGGCACATCTTTGAGAAACTAGCCATTGGAGTGTTTGATATTTGTCTATTAATATAGACTTGTGGGATTTGTGATCAACACATCAATAACTATCAGTTTGAGCTATTCTAAGAGTGATATTTACGTTGAGAGTTTTGTGAGAGATTTATTCTAAGTTCTTGATCTAAAGCGCTTGTGGTTTTGCATCACCAACTTGTGTTCTATTGTTGTTTTATCATTATCTTTTGTGTTTCCTCGTGTTTCCCAGGGAGATCTACTCAAGCTTTGCTATTCAATTTGAAGTTATATTTTTTATTGCTTACTTGTTATAGAATTATTTAGAAAATTGTTTGAAACTTAAAAGCTTACTGAAAATCTATTTTAAATGATTTTTATTTGATTATTTTATTACCTACTTAAATTTTGCTAGCCACATTATTTATTAATCAAATTTTATTTGCCTTACTATGTATCTATCACGTAGTAATTATTGGGGTCATTAATTGAGTATATTCGTATTAAGGTAGTAGAAGCTCCTTGTGGGAAGAAACTTGCATTTTTTTTATTTATGAGTTGGAGCGAATTAGATGCGTTTGGGATGATGTCTAGTTAGGGTAGCTAGGTTTCGATCTTTTTCTTGTGAAAAAGGTTAGATTTTGGTCTTTGTCCTGTTAAAAATGTTAGGTTATTATTTTCCTTTGAAAATAATTAGATTTTGATTCTCCCAGTAATTGAATTGTATTTTGAGTGAATTATAAAAGTTCATTCTTCCCTGTTAAAAGGTCAATTGAGATAGTTGTACGCCGAACGTTTACACACTCGCGTATTGACTACTCACAAGTCCACGAGGTCTAGTTTTAATATAGTGGATCTTTAAGATCGGATATCATTCACACAGGGACGGGTTGAATAATTGAATACCGCAATTTGCATAGTCTCCTATTATCTAGACAGTTAAAGAAATGTTTTAAAATTGAACTAAGTTAAACTACAATTAGTGGGTTAATCCTAACTAAGTTGATTAACTAGGGATTGATTTCATTCACTTAATACATGTTTGATTTGGTTTAGTTAACAATAATGGAGTTTAAGTATCCGACAATCTCGGTTCATAAACTCCTCTACCACCTCTTCCGAGTGTAAGACGGGGGAATACGTGACTTCATGTTAACGAAGAAGTCCCCCTCAATGTCTTAATGACTCTAGGCCGCGTGAGTCTTTCCCCTACGTCATCGATTGCACACTCACTAACGCCCTCCCGGGTCGTTAGATTGTAATGATATGTTTACCCTAGTCCGAATCCAGGGTTACCTCTTCCAAGCGTCAAACCCTAAATTCTCAAATCCAACCCTAATACCTTAACAAGCATATTAAAGTTGTAATAAAATGATAAACACAATTGGAATTAAGAGAAAACAACTGTTAAGGAAACATATATTAAACCAAACTAGTATTTACACAACTACACCAATCCCTAGCTAATATTTATATAATCTATCGTGATCTTGGACATGGGAATATTAAAACAAGAGAGATTCATCATTATTTACAATAAAACAATAAATTACAAAGAGAGAAACAAAGAGAGAAAGATCAAATCTTAAAGTGAAGTGGTTTCCACTTTCACCGAAGATCAATCCGCCAATGTTTCCTCTTCTCCGGATGATGATTATCCTCTTTGAGAACTTTAGAAATGGCCAAGGATCACCTCCTAAGGATTAGGGACGTTTAACCATCCAAGAGGCGTCAATGGAAATGGGGGAATGGGTATTTATAGGTGCAAGGTTTCAAAATATCTAAAAATATCTATTTTGTTGTGCAGAGCACACCGCCGCAGCCGTGGGATCACCACCACATCCGTGGGTATGTCAGTTAGCTCACAGATATTTTACCGCCGCGGCCGTGGGTTTGCGCTGTGGTGGAGGAATAATATCCAACTCTTTGATCTTTTACCGCCTCAGCCGTAGGATTCTCGCCGCGGCTGTGGGACTTTATTCATTTTAGCACTTCTTTGCATTCTCACCGCCACGGAGGTGGATTCTGTGATATTGAAACCTCGTTTCTTCATAATTTCTTCACCATTTTCCTACCATTTTCGCTCGTTTGTCTTTTGTTTGCGTTGCTACACCTGAATTATATAAAAGCAAACTAAAAAGAAATTAAATGTAACTAAAACACTCGAAAACTATCAAATCCAGTTTAGAAGTAGATAGGTATTTAACACCTATCAATAGTGTTAGGTTAATCTTTGGCCTAGTAAAAAGATAGGGTTCATCCTTGACCTGGAAAAAGGGTAATTTGTAAAGGTTAATTATGTACCTATAAAAGAATCATTGTAAGGGTTTGCTTCCTACCTAGTAAAGGGATCAAAGTGGTATAGTGGATTGTGAATCTCCGTGGAGCTTGGGGGACTAGACGTAGGCAATACTAGCTTGACCAAATCAGGATATATTGTTGTGTACTACATTATTTATTTTATTATATTGTGTTTGGGTGTGCACTTAGTATTAAACATATATCCACTGCGTAACTAAGATAATAATTAATTTAGAGAAATTGATTATTTAATATTAAGTGTTTAAAGAAATTAATTGTTTAAATTTTTTAACTACCCAATTCACCCCTTCTCTTAGGTAGCTATTTGGGCCAACAATGGTACCTGAGCTGATTTAGCTCGTTTGGCTTAAAATCTTAGCTAAGAAAGATTACATGGCACACCGCATAGGCACTCTATGTGAGGGACAATCGATACACCATCCACCTTTGTTTCCAGGTGATACCTGTTCATTCTAAAAAAACAAAATGATTAATTTTCTTCAAGCCACTAATTATGATGTGTGGTTATCTATTGAGGATGGTCCATTCATTCCTAAGGAGAATGGAGTGATTAAGAAGAAAGAGCAACTGATAACCCCTGATAAATCGAAACTTTCTATTAATTCTCATATTATTAATATTCTATTAGATGCTAATGAATATACCAGAGTTTCAAGTTATGGATCGGCTAACGAAATGTGGGATACAATGAAAATCACCTATGAAGGGGCAAATCAGGTGAAACAGTCCAAGATCAATGCCTTAGTTCATCAATTCAAGCTATTCATAATGGGTAAAGCAAATTCAATTCCAGAAATGTATACGAGATTCAATAATATCTACAACAACCTCGACCAACTTGGAAAGCCTTATAATATGGAGGAAAAAGTTTGAAAGATTTTGAGATCATTGACTAAAATCTGGTAGCCAAAAGTGATGGCAATAGAGGAAGCTAAAGATCTCACAGTTTACACCATTGATAAGCTTATTGGTAACCTAATGACCCATGAAATGACTATCGAGGATATGAGAACGAAACAGGGAAACATCAAAAGGAAGTCATTGGCATTGAAAGTTCAGAAAAATGAGAAAGAAGATGACAGTGCTGACATCAGTCTTGACTTCAATCAAGAAAAGGATGTGGCACTTCTCATGAAAATTTCAGAAAAATTACTCAACGAACATTTCGGGGAAAGAGAAATTTCAACATGACTAATGTAAAATACTTCAACTATCACTAGAACGGACACTTCTAATTCAATTATCCTAAACAAAAAGAGGAAAAAGAGAAGAAGAAAAAGGAAAAGAAGAAGGTAAAGAAGAGTAAGAAGAAATCAATGAAAGCCACTTGGGATGACTTTGAGTCAAGTAACCCAAAAAAGTCGGGTAGTAACAATTCATGTTTGCTTGCTTTGATGGCCACTAAAGATGAGGTAACAAAATGTTCTAGTTCTTGTCATTTAGATTTCGATGATTTATTTGATGTTTATCAAGAACTAACACCTGATTATAAAAACCAGTGTTCTCAAATTAATGCCCTACAAAGTACAATTAACACACTTAATAAGTAAGTGATGAAATTCAAATCTAAAAACATTGAATTGAAATTGAAGATACCGGATTTACATTCGATAGCTCTCAAATTCACAGGTGTTGAGAATAATCTAAAAATACTTTTGGGAAGTTCACAAGGTATCTTTAATAAAATTAGAATTGGGTTTCAGAAAAACCTTAAACAAAAGAGATTTCATAATATTTGTTTTCAAACTAGGAATCTTGTTAGATGTTTTAAATGTAACGTTGTAGGGCATACTATTAGTAAATGCTTTTCTAAAGTATTTAAGTACAAACAAGTTGGGGTTGCTAAAGGAACTAAAATTATCCCAACTAACAAGATCGGACCCACATAGATTGGGTACCACTTCAAAACTATTTAAGGTACTCCTTGCAAGTTCCTCTAAAAGCATTTCGCTAGGAAAGGAAAAATAGTTCTTTAACACCTAAAGATGGAGGTCATGTGACGTTTGGAGACAACGCAAAGGGTAAAATTATTGGTATAGGCAATATCGGTAACGAGTCTACTACTATTAAAGATGTTCTCTTAGTAGACGGTCTTAAACATAACCTGCTTAGCATTAGTCAATTATGTGATAAAGATTATAATGTTGTTTTTTTATCATGATAGATACATTATTAAGAATGGGCATGATAGTAGCATATTACTTATTGCATCACGTTTTAAAAATGTTTATACATGTTCATTAAATGATTTCTCTTCTCAAAATTTATCATGTTTAAATCCATTATCTAAGATTAGTTGCTTATGGCATAGAAGACTTGGGAATGCTACTATGGAGTTATTTTCAAATTTGTCAAAGAAGAGTCTTGTATGTGGGTAACCTACATTAAGATGTGTGAAAGATAAAGTATGCGATGCATGTCAATTCGGTAATCAATTTAGATAATATTTTAAGAAGAAGTTGCACACATCCATATCTAGATGTCTTGAAATATTGCATCTTGATTTATGTGGTCCGAATGCCATTTTTAATTTAAGAGGTAAATTTTATGCATTCATAATTATGGATGACTATTCTAGATTTACATGGGTATTTTTCCTAGCTAAGAAGAGTCAAGTTGCTTTTATATTCTCTAAGTTGTGTAAACGTGTTCAAAATGAGAAGTAATGTTGCATTAGTAACATCTGTACTGATAGAGGTAAAAAGTTTCAAAAAGATGAGGTAATAAGTTATTGTGATGAGCTCAGATATGCTCATAATTTTTCTATACCTAGAACACCACAACAAAATATTGTTGTGGAAAGGAAAACAAAACGCTTCAGGAAATGGCCAGAACAATGCTGAATGAGAATTGTCTTCCTAAATACTTCAGGGCCGAAGCGATAAGCACCGCTTACCATGTTGTAAACAAGGTTTGTATCTAAAAAGGTTTTAATAAAACCCCTTATGAAATTTAGAATGGTAAGACTCCAAGTATAGCCTATTTTAAAGTTTTTGGTTGTAAATGTTTTATCTTAAATGATACGAATAATTTGGGTAAATTTGATGCTAAATCTAATTACGATATTTTCCTTGGGAACGCTACCAATAGTAAAGCTTAGAGAATTTATACTAAATGTACCTTAGTAGTAGAAGAATCTATGCATGTCGTATTTGAGGAATATGATCCACTTGTGTCGAGAAAGGTTTTGGATGATGATGATGATGATGCAGGTACATAGAATAACCAAAACCAAGGAGGTGATACAACAAATGAACCACATAATAAGGAACCAAACGGAGAGGAGACAACTTTACCATGTTCTATAAAGACATTGTCGGGATATTCAGTAAAAGAAATTATTAGTAATTTTGAGAAAGGTGTAAGTACTAGATCCTTTCTTAGGATATAATCAATCTTGATTTTCTATGTCAAATTGAGCTTAAAAATGTGAATGAGATGTTAACTGATGAATCTTGGATATCCGCGATGCAAGAAGAGTTAGTTCAATTTGAATGTAATAAGGTGTGGTCTTTAGTTCCTAAACCAGACTTTCATCCTGTAATTGGTACTAAATGGGTTTTTCATAATAAAAATGATGAAACAGGTATCATAATTAGAAATATAGCAAGATTAGTAGCACAGGGTATAATCAAGAAGAGGGAATTGATTATGATGAGACATATGCTTCTGTAGCTAGATTAGAAGCTATTAGAATGTTACTCGCCTTTGCATGTTCACGAAATTTTAAACTATATCAAATGCATGTAAAGAGTGTATTTTTGAATGGATTTCTATCAGAAGAAGTTTATGTCGAACAACCACCAGAATTTGAGAATGATAAACTTCCTGATCATGTGTATAAACTTCAGAAGGTTTTGTATGGGCTCAAACAAGCTCCGTGAGCTTGGTATGAGAAACTTAGCCGATCTTTGATCAAAAATGGTTTCTGACGGGGTCTTAGTGATATAAATTTATTTATCATGCAAAATGATTTGATATCCTATTAGTATAGATATATGTTGATGATATTATATTCGATTCTACTAATGAGGATTTTTTTCAAGCGCTTACCAAGACTATGCAGGTTGAGTTTGAAATGAGTATGATGGGAGAGTTAGCCTTCTTTCTTGGGTTGTAAATCACGCAAACCAAATAAGGAATTTTCATTAATCAAGCCAAGTATACTAAGGAATTATTTAAAAAGTATGGCTTAGATGGTGCTAAAGAGTACAAAACTCCAATGGCAACAGTTACGAAAATAGACAAGGACGATACAGGGAAAAACGTAAATGATAAAATGTATCGAAGTATGATTGGCAACTGGTTGTATCTTACAGCTAGCATACTTGACATAATGTTTAGTGTATGCTTATGTGCTAGATTTCAGTTTTGTCCAAAGAGAATCGCATCTAATTGCGGTCAAGCGAATCTTTCAATATTTGAAAGAGATAACTGACCTAGGATTCTAGTATCCTTGGAGAAGTCAATTTAAGTTAATGACTTGCTCCGACGCTGATTTTTTCGGATGCAAAGTTAAGCGTAAAAGCACAAGTGGGTAATGTCACTTTTTAGGACATACTTTGGTTTCTTGGTCTATGAAGAAACATAACTCAATTGCCTTATCTACTATAGAGGCTGGGTATATGGCAGCTGGTAATTGTTGCGCTCTAATTCTATATATTAATCCACAATTATATGATTTTGGAATATGAATTGAGGAAGTTCCTATTTATTGTGATAATAAAAGTGTTATATGCTTAAGTAAGAATCTGACACAACACTTACGAACTAAGCACCTAGAGATCAAACATCATTTTATTCATGATCACATTAAAAAAAAAAAAGGATGTAATTATTGAATATGTTGATACCTTCGATCATCTTTCCAATATTTTTACCAAACCTCTAGCGGAAGATCAATTCATGAAAATTATTCGAGATTTAGGTATGGTTAGGCATAACGATGTATACCTAGAGTGATGTTTTTGGTTGTTCGCCCCCACTTTTTGAAATGACAAAGGGGGAGAATTTGATGTTTAATGAGTTAGTTGATGTTCAGAAATTTGCTTGTCTAAGCATTGTATTGATTAAAGAGAGACATTAATTAAGTTGGGCTTATATTGCATATCTTTATCATTGTTTACTTTTGTTGTCATGTTTATGCTTAAATGAGTTTAAATACCCATCCTTGGATTCAAGAGGAGCGTGGTTACATTTTTTATTGAAGAAAACATCAAAGTTAATTGTCATCATAAAAAGGGGGAGATTGTTGGATCCAAGGTTTTGATGAACAATTAAGTATTGATATTTTCTGTGGAACTAATGATTTTATCTATTGTTTCATATTTGTAAGTTCCATGCATGTGATGAATAAAAAGACCTCATGAGGAAAACATAAAAGATGAAAGATGGACTCAATGACGATGTGAAGAGTTTTGAAGACCTTAAACAAAAATAGGTGAAAACAACTCTTTACTTATATACTCTTAATGCAACCCGAATTAGGATCATACACGACACTTTAAATGATTTAAATATATGCGTGTCATGATAAGTTCAAGATATTAAAATGAAATATTGTATGTACTCCTTATGGGACTTGAAATTGATAATTGATCTAATTGGAAAACATGTTTCAAAGTATAAAAAGTTAAAGTTTCTGCTTAATTCGTTCAACCAAGAAAAATAATCAATCAATCAAATCAAACATTATGTTTTTGGAGTTGAAATGAGGTGACACTGATCTAGTCGGTCAACCTAATTGAATTGGTCAGTTAACCATTTGAAGAAGTAACTAAATTGGCGATGGAAGTGAGCACACTGATCCAATTGGTCAACCATGTAAAAGTAATCGGTCAACTATTTGAAAGTGGTCGGTCAATAGTTTAAGTTAGAAGGAGAAATACTAGAAAAATAGATCACACTGATCTAATCGGTCAACCGATTGGAAGTAGTTGATCAACCGAATGGCTTTAGGCCAATGATAATATTTGGCTTTCGCAAAGTCGGTCAACCGACCTGTAGGACTCGGTCAACTGACTGAGTCAGTTGGGAAATCTAGAGATTTGGTCTCTTGGCCAAAAACTATCTATTTTTTATAATTCCAATAAAGGGATTTAGGGTATTTGAACTTAATTAAGATATTAGCAACCTATTATGTTATCCCTATTGATTTGGTCCACATACTTAAAGATTCTCTTAATTTAAATGGATTAATACTTCCTATATCTATGGTTTTAAAGTGAGAATAGTTTTATTAGCTTATTTCAGAATAACATAAGTTATTTTCAAGTGAAATACTCCTGAATTGAAAGGTTATCATATATGGGGTCTAAGAGTGTCTTTTAGAGGTATATCTTTGATAAACTAGCCCTTGGAGGGCTTGATATTTGTCTATTAATATAAACTTGTGAGATTTGTGATCAACATATCAAGAAATATCAGTTTGAGTTATTCTAAGAGAGATATTTACGCTGAAACTTTTGTGAGAGATTTATTTAAGTTCTTGATCTAAAGCGCTTGTGGTTTGGCATTACTGACTTTTGTTCTATTGATGTTCTATCATTATATTCGGCGTTTACCGATGAGATCTATCTAAGCTTAGCTATTTGATATAAAGTTACATTTTTTATTGATTCCTTGGTATAAGTTTGTTTAGAAAAACATTTTAAACTTAAAAGCCAGAAAATCTATTTTAAATGATTTTTGTTTGATTATCTGATTACATACTTAAATTGTGCTACCCATATTATTTATTAATCAGATTTTATTTTCCCCACATTGTATCTATCACATAGTAATTATTTGGGTCATTAATTGAGCATATTCGTATTGAGGTAATAGAATCTTCTTGTGAGAAGAAACTTGTATTTTTTGTATTTATGAGTTTGAGCAAATTAGACACATTTGGGACAATGTCTAGTCAGGGTAGCTAGGTTTCAATCTTTTCTTGTGAAAAATATTAGGGTTTGATCTTTATCTTATTAAAAATGTTAGGTTATTCTTTTCCCTTAAAAGGAATTAGGTTTTGATTCTTCGGGTAATTGAATTATATTTTGAGTGAATTGTAAAGGTTTATCCTTCCCTGTGAAAAGGATAAGTGAGAGAGTGTTAGGTTAATCTTTGGCCTAGTAAAACGATAGGGTTCATCCTTGGCTTAAGAAAATGATAATTTGTAAAGGTTGATTCTGTGCCTATAAAAGAATCGTTGTAATGGTTTGGTTTCTATCTGGTAAAGGGATCAAAGGGGTTTAGTGAATTGTGAATCTCCATGGAGCTCAGGGACTGCACATAAGCAAGACTAGATTGACCAAATCAGGATATATCGTTGTGTGCTGTATTATTTATTTTATTATATTGTGTTTGGTTGTACACTTAATATCAAACACATATCTACGGTGTAACTAAGATAATAATTAATTTAGGAAAATTGATTATTTGATATTAAGTGTTTAAACAAATTAATTGTTTAAATTTTATAACTACCCAATTCACCTCCCATCTTGGGTAGCTTTTTGGGCAAACAACAAGGATGAACTACGTTTGACCTGATCTTTGGTAACCACCCTAAGTACATAGGCAACCCATAAGGGTTCGGTCACACCTCTAATAATAAACCATATCCTCTACCCTAACTGGAATGAACTACGTGATGACCTGATTCTCATTCGAGATACATAGGCAACCCACATGCGGGTTCGGTCGCATATCCAAACAACTTAGTCTTAGTTTTCATTTCATTTAGTATAACTTGCATATTTACATATCTATCTGTATATAAACTGTTATATGGTGTCACTGACTAATAGTAGCTGTAGTATTTACATGCTTTCCATTACGTCATGTAAAAAAAACGTAAAAATGACAAAAAAAATTTAAAAATAGGAATTATTGTGTTTAAGTAAATCCAAGAAAACTATTTGGATAGTGTTTAATAGTGAATATCTATTTAGACTCAGGTACCATTTTCAGACGGGTGTCTTGGGGTGTCTAACACACTCCCTGAGTATAACCGACTCTTGAACTTTAAGAATATCTTTAGTACATAGACCTATGGAAGTTAAAACATGGGTAATTTCAAAATGAAAAATGAATTTCCAAAATCCTAGTGACCTAACACACCATTTAGCCCCATGCTAGGTGGAGACTCCATTTTTAACAAAAATGTCAACCCAATAAGTTTTTCAAAATCGACGCCTAGAAAATCTCTTGGAAAACCATTTTTGAAATGTATAGATTTGGAAGACTTAGAGAGGAAGATGTGAAACTTGTTCTCATCCTTTTTCCCGATTCTATACTTCTTCCGTTATCAAAATCCGGGGTGCCTCAACAACCTTAGTAACCTTAGTTAGGTTTATTTTTAACTATTTTTAAGTTGTGAACAACCTGAATCATAACATGACATGTACATAACACACTTCGGTTTTGTCAAGAACACCTTAAACAAAGTCTTTTGTTTTGGATAGTTTAGTGTTAGTGTGTGAGTTGTTAGTTGAAAAAGGAAAAGAAATACCATATATTTATCCTAGTCCTACTTGTAACTAAGGAAAATCGAAAGGTTTCTGAATAAGAATCACACATATTCCCGAAGGAATAGAGTCCCTCCCTTTATCCCGAGTTCTTAGCCACAAGGGTTTGTTGGTATAGTGTGTGTGTGTGTGTATATATATATATATATAAATATATATATATATATATATATAGGTGCTAGTCCCTAAGCCAACCTAGCAAGGATCTTGATGTTCAGTAGAAAGTAAATCCGGTTATTAGTAGTTTTATTGTTAATATTAACAGTTAGTAAAAAGTCAATGTAATGTTCTTGAGAGAATTGTAGATACTAGGCACAACTCATGGTGTGATAGAAGCTTTGTTTGAATCCTCATATGTTCTTAACATGTTTTTGGATGAATTTATTCCTCATATGTTCTTAACATATTCTCGGATGTTCTTGATGTTCTTGAGATGCTTGGAATGGTTTTGTATGATTTGAGCTTGGTTTGGTTATTATAGCGAAAATTAAGTGTTTTTTTATTTAAGAAAATAGAATGACATTAAAAGGGGAACTAAAAACCCAAGGAATACAAAGGGAATGGCCTATCCAACCAAACCAAATGCAAACCTCTATCACAGAGGAAATACAAAGTAGAAAACCAACATCCTCAACGAAATGAGGGAATATAACAATCAAAAACAACAAAATGCATAAAAAGCATAACATATTATGCCTTCTAAGAACAATCATAAAGAACTGCAAATCAGCTTGGTGATCCAACAATCTAAGAGCAAAAGAAAAGACGGCGAAAGCTATCTATCTCGATAACAAAAGCACCACAGTGAAAGGAATAGAAAACTAGGTAAATAACACTAACTACATTTAGCAGACAAGATTCAAAATGAACTAAACTACAAGCGATCTAGCGCAAGAACAATAACACAACTGAACATTGTCTTCACCAGGAGAGAACACTACCTGCACAAGGAATCAAGAACATTGCATAGAGGCAACAAATCCAAACATAGAACTAAAAATTGAAAGGACCTGAAGTAACCTAACAATAGCAATTCAAACTCTACTATATTAGAATGTAAAGTCAGAATAAAAAAGTCATCCATCAGAAACAGTGTCAGCCTTGATCAAGTTTACCTGTGATGACGAAATAAGGGAAAAGACGAATTAAGAGGGAGATTTGGGTATTCACATAGCCTTTGCAAATGATTTATGCACAAATGGGATTTAGGGGGAGATGAATCAAAACAAGACGGGAGCCTGGCAGTATCAGACTGATAATCAAACCTGAGGTCCACTGAGGAACCAAAGCCTTCAGATCTGCTCATTTCTAAATAGATCGAAGATTTGGCCAACACCAGTCGTTGTCCAGGCCAGATCTGACCACTGTCGTCCACAGCTAGCAATAATCCCTCCTTTAATTTTCCAGAATCACTCAGATCGAGTCTAATCTAGTGAGAGGGCTTGAGAGAAGTGAAAGAGGGCTCAGATCTTTGGGGGGGGTGGGGTGAGAAAGAGGGTTCAGATCTGAGGGGAATCCTATTGGTGCGATAATGGATTCATTTGGATTGGGCATTGATGCCCATTTTTTGGTGGTCGGAGGTGGCATTGTCGATAGCAGTGGTGAGGTGGAGGTAGTGGCGATGAAGTGTGTGTTAGGTGTCCGTTTGGAGAGGATGGGAGATGCCAACGCCGAACAATCACCGAGACTGAGAGTTGAGGAGTTCAGGTGTAAATCGAAGCTGGAAGGGAAGGCAGCGATGGAGAAGCCTCCACCACCGCCTCCTTCGATTAGGGTAAAGACAAATCATGGATTTGTAAAAATTAAGAGTTTGTTTGGTTGTTCTTGACAAAATCGAGTGTTTGTTTGGTTGTTTCTAGGTCTTATGTGTTATGTACATACAATTAAAGTGTTCTATTTATGTGATTATGCTATGTACAAGCAATATGCACAAGTTTAAAGCAAGATCATGTTTTTTTTTTTTAAGAAACGTACCTACTTAGGGGATATAGTCTTCCCTAAGTGATTTACTCTTTTTCCTCCTTGATCTTCTTGGTTGGTGGTTGATCGGTGATCGTTGATCCCTCGAGTTCTTATTAAAGAATTGAAAAACACCCTACTTAGGGGTTGTGGTCATCCCTATGTAGCTAATCTCTTTTCCTCCTTGACTTTTTTTTGCTCAATGTTGATCGGTGGTCGTCGATCTCTCGAGTTCTTGCTCCAAGAACTTCAAGAGAACCTTCCAAGATCGGATTTTAGATTATTAATGTAGTGTTATTAAAAAAATAGGCTTGAAAATTCTAGCACCCGAGAGAGTTGCTCGAGTTTAGAGAGAGAAGTTAGGCATTCAAGGCTTGGAAATTAAGAAAGAAAACCCCTATATTTATAGCCCTGGGGGCTACGCATTGGCCAATGCATAGGCCATTCCAAGGCCTTCCTTAGGGTATGTTTGGCCTAATGGACATGGTCTCTCGCTTTGGTTTTGTTTTGTGTTGCACAAATTTAGGATGGAATGGAAGATTCTCAAAGATTTAGTAATCATTCCAAATGATTGGAAATCATTACCAATCATTACCTTCCCACCAATCATATTCCTTGCACATGGGTTCATCAAAGGCTTGATGTAACGCATCCGGTTCGGTTTAGGGGCTAAGTACCGATTCGTTTTAGTATTTCGGTTAAGTTGTTATAAATTTTTCCAACGTGATTTGAACCTAGTCTTGAAGTGTCACTTTTCATTTATTTATAGATGATGATTCATTTCTTGGAGACCACACATTCGGCTCATTTCGGATGATGTTGGGTTAACTTACCTTGTAACTGACGGTTGGTTTTCAAGTTTCTAGTTAACCCAAAGATATTTTGGTAAAACTATCTACATACTTTGAACCTAGTCATTCCATATCAACCCAAGAATTTATTTCTTGATGGTATATTTTTTTAATGCATTGGTTAGGTGGAAAACCAATTAGGTTTGGTTTTGGTAACAGGTAGTTATGATTCAAGGTTTTCGGTTAACTCTAAGATATTTTGCTTAAAATATATAGATACCTTGAATGTATCCTATCCATGTCATACCAATAATTTAATGATTTATGTTATGGTCATTTAATGCACATTAAATGCCTAACTTAGGTGTCGAACTGAATCGGTTTAGTTTCGATAACAGTTGGTTGCACCCTAAGTGTCTTGTTTCCCTTCCTTAGCCATTTGGTAGGAATATTCTAGGAAGGTTCATTGATTATTTAAAGGCTCCTTATTTGGGCCTTTAATTATGTCTAGGCCCTTAATCCATTGGGCCAAGGGTGGTTTATTAAGACTACTTGAATTTGGTGCAAATTCAAATCAAGCCCAACTCCTTAATCACCCATGTAATTTTGGGCTTTTCATTGACCTTTACAAGCCTTGATTAAGGTATCTTGGATTGTTTATTGGTGGTATCTAATTTATTATTCATAAATAAAATAAATATTTTTGGTGTTAAACCGACAAGATTCAATAACAGTAAATGTTTCAAGATCGGGGTAGGTAACCGAGTTAATTGTTTGAAATATCCTATAATTTAATGTTAGTGGAAATTTTTTATCTATAAGAAATATGATTTAAAAAAACATAAACTTTAATAAATTAATTTTATACCCCCCTTAAATTATGAAAATTTCGAGATTGACTTGAAACTTTTACTTCGCTGTATTTTGTCAAATTTAATAGTTTTTGTTTTTCTCATTTTTTTTAGCATTGTTCTATATTATACAGTGCGATCTCAGGTAGAAATTCATTCCCTTTAACCCAAGTTTAAATTTCATCTAAATTTGTACTTGATTCAATACTGTTTGGGCGGGACAAAATATGGGGTCTACACTTAGGACATGACATGCAACTGCTAGGGAATAGTGATAGGAGATATGCTTACTATTTGTATCACACAGTCCAAATTCAATTATGTGATAACACTTTCTCACATTTTTGTAGTTTAACATAATTTCACACGATCGAAGTAGATTACTTCGTGTTGTCCTGGTGGGCGAAACTTAGTAAAATTTGTTTAGCAAAGGCTATGATTATTTGTTTATTTGGGATGAATTCTATTTATTTATTTTTAAATGAGAAGGTAGTTGTGATTTTATTAGAGTAATTTTTAATAAATTCATATGGATGAAATGGGCATTATTTATTTAATGTTTATATTTGAGGATTTATTGGGTTAAGTACAATAAGGATTCTTGTTCTTTCCTGCAGTTTTCCCTGTATTCAAATTTTGAAAACTTTTTTTATGCTGAGTTGTTCTGGCAATGCGTAGAACAGAACAAAAACTCTTACACTGATTAGTATGCTCCTATTTGTCCTAGAAGGTTATTCTATATGCTTAGTACAATAGTAATGTAAATAATTGTATAGAAATTGAAAATGACAACTCTTTCCAAGATAAGTGTCCTAAGTAGAACAGAGTTTTGGTTATCCTTTATCCTAGGCTCACTATATGTGATTTTGGCTTTTCTTCTAGCGTATCATAAATAAGCTCAGTTCCCAAACCTTCAAACCTCTAGCATCCTCCCTGGGGTAACATCCATCTCAAGTTGGTGGTCCAAGCGAAAAGAGGTCCATAGCCAGATCTCGGGAGAGGAACCCCCAGGCCTTGCTTCTACCAACTTCTATTTCTAAATTAAGGGTTTTTAGGTCTTAGATCGGCATTATGACATCGCCAATTTCAGCCCCTACTCCCGACCTCTCTATCCCTAAGAGGGTTACGACTTGGGTTTTCTATCAATGAAATGTAATGCAAAGTGAGTGCTCGTGCATTGGAGAGAGTATATAGCAATGTAAATGCGAAAATGTTAAGATAGCATTTAATTGTGATATTTAAAGATAGTAAATGTAAACATAGTAAATAAAGAGACTTAATATGCATGCATGCTGATATATACACATATGGTACACTTCTTTTAAGTGTTTCTCAAATTGGTACATTAAATATTTCCTATCTTGTTTTATTTGAGATTGAGAAATATTTGGAGGACAAAATTGAATATTTTAAAAGCTAAAATTAAGTGAATTGAACTAGGAGTAAGTCATATTAATATATGGAGTCTATATGATCATTTAAATAGACCTGCATTTTAAACTTTTGGAGATATCAATCTATCAACAACAAATCAGTTCATGAGCTTTCTGAGAGTTATTATTCTAAAAACATACTGAGAGTTTATTGTGAGATTATTCTTGAGAAAAGTGCTGAGAATTTTGCGATCACCGATCTAAGCTTTAATTGCGATTCAGTTTTCATTCTCTCAATGGTACCCTGGTGAGATCTTTCCAAGAAATTGTTCTATATTTTCAGTAGTTGTTATTATTATTAGCTTGAATTTAAGATTTGTTTGAAATTGTTTTCAAACTTTAAAGTGCATAACATTATTTTTTAAAACGATTTATGTGTTAATCCGATTCTGTGTTTATTTGTGTGCTACCCATATATTTTATAATCAGATTTCAAATTTCTCACATAAAATTCTATCACTAGTAAATTCGAGACATTAATTGATTTTAAATTAATTTGAGGTGGTAGAAGTTTCGAGTGGGAAAAGACTTATCAATTTATTATAAATGGTGAGTTGTGTGCGGATTAGATATTGTTGGGAATATCTAATTAGGGGTAGATTGGTTCCGATCTATTCCGGTAAAGAGATTGAGGTTTGATCTTTACCTAAGGTATAAAAAGGTTAGGTTACTCTTTTCCGTGAAAAGATATAGGTGTAAATTCTTCCTGAATAAAATTAGTTTATGTGACTTTGGAACGATTCTATCCTTACTAGTGAAAAGGATACTTGGAGTAATTTTTTGTGAGGTTTGATTCTTAGCCTAAGTATAACAAAATTAGGTTATTCTTTAGACTGTCAAAAAGATATAGGTTCTTGCTTAGCCAGTGAAAAGAGAATTTTAAAGGTTTATTTTGAGCCTATGAAAATAATAATTATGTAAAGGTTTGGTTCCTACCTAGTTAAAGGAATCTTAGTGATTTAGTGGGTGCGACTCTCCGTAGAGCACGTAGAACTGGATTAGCCAAGAATAGTTTGGTGAACCAGTATACATCGTGGTGTGTTGTATTTTTACTTTATTTATTTTCTATTATTTGGGTGTGCACCTAGAGCTAATTACACTTATTCGCTGCTATATAAAGCGATAATAATTAATTTTGCATTAAATTAATTATTTGAATTGAAGTGTTGAAAAGATAATTATTTGTTTTAATTTTATAACTACCCAATTCACCCCATCTCTTGGGTAGATCATTGGACCAACAATTGAAAATTGGTATCATAGCTGGTTTAGCTCGATACACTAGCTAACAAAGATCACATGGGGCACTTAGTAGGCACACTAGGTAATGGGCAGTCTATGCACCGACCACCATTATTTGCAGGTGAAAATTATACATTCTAAAAGGACAAAATGATTGCATTCCTTCAGGCCACAAATTATGATGTGTGGCTAGTGATTGAGGATGGTCCGTTTATTCCTAAGGAAAATGGGGTTGCCAAGAAGAAATGGCAACTGACCACTTCTGATAAACAAAAGCTCTCTATTAATTCTCAGGCAATTAATATTTTGTTTTGCTCTTTAGATGTTATTGAATATTCTAGGGTCTCAGGTTGCAGATTGGTGAATGAAATGTGGGACAAATCAACGCCTTAATCCGTCAATTTGAATTGTTCAGAATGGGAGAAGCATAATCAATTCAAGAGATGTACACAGGATTCAATAATATCTGCAACCATTTGAGTCAACTCGGAAAGCCATATTCCACGGAGGACAAAGTTTGAAAGATCTTGAGATCTTTAACTAAAGTATGGGAGCCGAAGGTGACTACGATTAAGAAAACTAACGATCTTGCAAAATATGAAATTAATGACCTCATCGACAACCTAATGATTCATGAGATGTAAATTCGAGGATATGGGGATGACACCGAGAATATCAAAAAGAAGTCATTAGCATTGAATGTTCAAAAAATTGAGGAAGATGATGGCAGTGATGATATGAGTCTTGACATTGAGCAAGAAAAAGATGTGTCACTTCTCATGAAGAATTTTAGGAGGATGACTAGACGAAAATTCCATGGAAGAAGAAATTTCAACATGAACAATGTGGAATGTTACAACTGTCACAAGACTAGCCATTTTCAAACTGATTATCCAAAAATGAAGAAGGATAAGACAAAAGAGAAGAAGAAAGGAAAGAAAATTAAAAAAAAAAAAAAAAAAAGTCCATGAAAACTACTTGGGATGATACAGAATCAAGTAGTTCAGAAAAAAAAATTAGGAAGTGAAAAATCGTCTATGTTTGTGCTAATGGCCACTAGTGATAAGGTAACTAAATGTTCAAGTTCTTGTCCTTTAAATTTTGATAAATTATTTTGTTGGCCCAGTGAGCTACCTAAGAGGGGTTGAATTGGGTAGTTATAAAAATTTAATCCAAATTCTTATCTTTCAACACTTAATTAATTAAATAAATAATTTAATCCTAAATCAATTATTTATCTTTATATCACAATAGATAAGTGCTATTAACTAGGTGCACACCCAAACAACATAACTTAAATAAATTAAACAAAGCAGCACACAAGGATATATCCTGATTCACCAAGATACTCTTGGCTAATTGATAGGTGTGATCTACTTACATATTTCCAAACCGGTTTTGTTAGTTTTAGAGTAGTTTTTATATTTATTTTATTATGTTTTAATTAGTTTTTTATACTTTTTGTATAAATCAGGTGTGTGGGGTGAACAAATAGGAAACTGGAGTGAAAATGATGAGATCGAACCAAAAACGGTCGAAGAATGGTCGAAAAATGAGCAAGGTGCTAATATTTTGAAAGAAGCCCACCGCCGCGGCGTCTAGACCTCCACCACGGTGGTGAAAATGCAGAGAATGACTTATCCTTGCTGAACATCCACCACCGCGGTGCGAGACCCACTACCGCAGCGCTGGAGATGCAGGATGTCAACCTAATCCACCGCCGAGGCGATCAGCCAACTAACCGACTCACCGCCGCGGCGGTGACCTCTACACAGATTTAGATATTTTTTTAGATATTTTTCCTATAAATACTCTCTGCTCTCCTCTCATTTGTCCTACCTCCGGCCATTAGATCCCCTTAGGGCTTAGTATAGATAGAGAAAGAGTATGGGGAGTGATCAAACAATTTCGAAGGAGAAGATTACCACGCGGAGAAAGAGAATCAATCGGGGAACGATTTTAGCGACTAATCTTCGGATATCGGCTAAGTTCATCTGTTTTTCCTTTTATTTCTTAGCTTCTATGTTTGTTTGAGCATGTTTAGCTCGATTTCAATGTTTATACGGTTATGACCACGAGTTAAATGTGAATTATTTATGGGATTAATATTATTTATAAAAACGTAGTTTTGTTTGAGTTGTGTTTCTTTAGTGATTGTTCTTCACTTTTTTGATTGTGTGTGCCATATTGTTTGTTTATCATGCTTAGATAGATATATCGAGAATACGGGGTTTGATAAACCCCGGATTCAGACTAGGGTAAACAAACGCCACGATTCAATAACCCGAGAGGGAGTTGGATTGTGGGCAATCGCTGACGTTAGGGAAAGACTCATGTGACCTAACGTCGTTAAGACGTTGATGGGGACTTCTTCGTTAACTCAAAATCATGTATTCCCCCGTCTTACACTCGAAAGAGGTAGCGGTGGAGTTTTAGAATTGAGATTGTCGATAAGGTAAACACAACACGACGATCCAATGACCTGGTCGGGAGTTGGATTGTGTGCAATCAATGACGTTAGGGTGAGACTCACGTGACCTAGGGTTATTAATATGTTAAGGAGGACTTCTTCGTTGACACGAAGTTGCATTATATCCCTCGTCTTACACTTGGGAGAGGTGGCGGGGGAGTTTATGAATTGAGATTGTCGGATAGGTCGAACACCATTATTGTTAACTAAACGTAATCAAACGTATTTAACTAAATAAAGTTAATCCCTAGATAATCCATCCCCTAACTATCTCGAATTATTAGAATTAGTTTAGATTAATTTATGTTATATTAGTATTAGTATCAATTAATTAAATACATTTATTTTTTGCCTAGATAAAGTTAGGTTATGACAATCGCGATACTCGATAATAACAAAAACCAATCCCTGTGGATATGATACCCAATCTTAATGATCACACTATACTAAAAATTTAACCTCATACATTTGCAAGTAGTCAATATGCGAGCGCGTAACAAACGCTCGCTGTACACTAATCCAAACCTCTAAACCCCACGGAGATTCACACCCACTAAACCACTAAGATTCCTTTAAATAGGTAGGAACTAAACCTTTACACAATGATTCTTTTCACATGCTCAGAATCAACCTTTACAATTTTCTTTTCCCAGGCTCAGGAATAACCTTATCGTATTACCAGGCTCAAGACTAACCTAATTTTATTTAGGAGGGATCACCAACTAATCCTTTTCCTAGGTGCAGAAATAACCTTATCTTTTCTTTAGGCTAAAAAATAAAAAGACTAACATAATCCTTTCACAGGCTAAGGATCAAACCTAATTCTTTTATTCCTTAGCCTAAGAATCAAACCTCACAAAAACCATTCCGAGTATCCTTTTTACCGGTAAGAATGGAACCATTACAATTCACACAAATTCATTTCTAATCAAGAAGAATTACGCCTATCTCTTTTCACGGAAAAAGAGTAACCTAATCTTTTTATACTTAGGAAAAGATCAATCCTCAATTTCTTTACCGGAAGAGATTGAAACTCAGCTATCTCGGATTAGATATTCCCAACAATATCTAATCCGCACACAACTCACCAATTACAAATATTGATAAATGTTTCCCACTTAGAGCTTCTACCACCTCAAATTAATTTAAACTTGATTAATGTCCCGATAAATACTAGTGATAGAATTTTACGAGAGAAATTTAAAGTCTGATTATAAAATAAATGGGTAGTACACAATTGAGCACGTAATCAGATTATCACCAAAATCGTTTTAAAATAATTTTTATACACTTCAAAGTTCAAAAACCATTTCACAATATCTAAAAATCCAAGCAAGCAAAATAATATTTAATTACAACAAATAATTAAAGCTTGGAACAATCTCACCAAGATATCACCAAAAGAATGAAAATTTAAATGCGACAAAGCTTAGATCGTTTTTGCAAAAATTCACAAAACTTATTCTCAAGAACTTTTTCACAAGAAAAAATCTCACGATAATTGTTCAATATAATCTCAAAATGATAACTCTCAGAAAGCTTATGAACTCAAGGTTCTTGATTGAATGATGACTCTCAGAAAGCTCACGAACACTTAGTTATTGATTAATTGGGATCACTCACAAGTGAAAAACGCAGGTCTATAAATAATGATTTGAAACAGGCCCTATAACGCCTAGTTTTCACATGTTATGACAATTAAATACACATATAGACCCCATATATCAATATCATTCATTTCTGGTACATTTTATTTAAATATGTCTTTTAAAATATTCAGTTAAGTCCCTCAAATATTTTTCAATCTCAAATCAATAGGATAGAAAGTATTAAATGTACTAATTTGAGAAACACTTAAAATATATGCACCATATCTTTAGGGATATCAAAATAACAACCATATCTCTATAATATACTCAAATCCCTAGAATATCTCTCAGATTTCAACCAAAAAAAGGCTAGTAATAGCTACTTTTTGATCAAATCCACGAAATCCTCAAATCCTGAAAAAACTCCATCGATTGACCGATCAAAACTCACCAGTCGACTGATCGATTCAGGTTGTAGCCCAAGCCAAAATTATTCACCAGTCGGTCGACCGATCCTCTATATGTCAGTTGACCGATCAATTCAGGATGCTCCCCAGGCCATTTTTTTACCATAGGCTATCGACTAATCATCGATGATCTGTCGACTGACCGATTCAAAGAGTTCAGGTATCGACCATAGATCGATCGATCTCCCCTCGATCGGTTGACCGATCAATCCAGAGACTTTTTAATTTCTTAACTACTTCCCGTCAGTTAACCGATCCTTCCAGGTCAGTCGACTGATCCTTGCTGGAACACTTTCTCCTTAATTAATTTTTAACTCCAATCTTCGACATTTTTGCCCCTTTTAATCGATTTCTTTTCTTGGTTAACTTAATTGACATTATTAATCAATTTTTAGGTCTATATTTCGTCTTCAATTTCATATTGAAGAAAATATGTTTAACTAATTAGGATCCTAATAAAAACACAAATAAATATAAATTCATTTTGTGTCGTGTGTGGTCTTAATCGTGATACATTAAGAGAAAATTAACCTGAGTTGTTTTCATCTAGATTCTTCAAAATCTATAGTCTCTTAATGTCCAATTCTTTGAAAGTATCTTAGCATCCTTAGCATCTTCAACATTTGTTTCAAAATATCATCAATAGAACTTTTACACTGAAACACTGAAACAACTCGTTAGTTCTACCAAAAATATCAACCTTTTATTGTCCATCAAAATCTTAGGATCAACATATTTGATGTATATCAAGAACTTATGCATGATTATAAAAACAGTGTTCTAAAATCAAAGTGATAAGTGTGATCTACCTATATATTTCCAAACCGATTTTGTTAGTTTTAAAGTATTTTTTATAGTGTTTTTATTATGTTTTAATTAGTTTTTATTCTTTTTGTATAAATCAGGTGTTTGGGGTGAAAATGTAGAAAAACATAGTGTAAACGATCAGATCGAACCAAGAACGATCAAAGAATGGTGGAAAAACAAGCACAGAGGCAAGATTCTGAAAAGAAGCCCACCGTCGCGGTGGTGAAAATGAAAAGAGGGCCAATTCTTGTTGGACATCCATCACCGTAGAAGTGAGATCTATTGCTACGGCAGTGAAACTGCAGGATGGTCCCTGAATCAAACACTTCCTTCACCGTCTAGGCGATCACTTAACCGACATACTTCACCGCCGCGATGGTGACCTCTGTACAGATTTAGATATTTTTTGACATATTTTCTCTATTTAATCCCATTTCCTCTCATCTCCTTTAAGGGTCTCCGACCATTAGATCCCTTAGGTATTAGTTTAGAATAGAGAGTAAGTACGGGGAGTGCTCAAACAAATCCGAATGAGAAAATTATCACGCGGAGAAGGAGAAGCGATCGGTGGACGATTTTAGAGACTAATCTTCAGACTACGGCTAAGTTAATCCGTTTTTCCTTTTATTTCTTAACTTCAACAATTTTTTGAGCATGTTTACCTCGGTTTTCAATGTATAAATGGTTATAACCACAAGTTAAACATGGATTATCTATGGGATTAATAGTATTTATAAAACGTAGTTTTGTTTGAATTTTTGTTTCTTTAATGATTGTTCTTCGCTATTTTGATTGTGTTCGCCGTATTGTTTGTTTATTATTCTTAGATAGATATATCAAGAATTCATGGTTTGACATTTGGAAGAGGTGACCCCGGATTCAGACTAGGGTAAACACAACGCGACGATCCAATAACCTGGGAGGGAGTTGGATTGTGGGCAATCGATGACGTTGGGCCAAGACTCACGTAACCTAGGGTCGTTAAGATGTTGAGGGGGACTTTTTTGTTGACATAAAGTCATGTATTCCCTCGTCTTACACTCGGGAGAGGTGGCGGAGGAGTTTACGAATTGAGATTGTCGATAGGGTAAACACAATGCGACGATCCAATAACCCGGAAGTAAGTTGCATTGTGTGCAATCAATGACGTTGGGACGAGACTCACGTGATCTAGGGTTGTTAAGACGTTGAGAGATACTTCTTCATTGACACGAAGTCGTATTCCCTTTTCTCGTCTTACACTCGGGATAGGTGGCGGGGGAGTTTACGAACTAAGATTGTCGAATAGGTCGAACACCATTATTGTAAACTAAATGAAATCAAACGCGTTTAAGTAAATAAAGTTAATCCCTAGATAATCCATCCCCTAAACATATCATATTAGTATTAGTATAGTTTAATTAGTATTTTAGAATTAGTATTAATTAATTATATATACATTTGTTTTAGCCTAGATAAAGTTAGGTCATGATAATTACGGTACTCGATAATAACAACAACCAATCCTTGTAGATACGATACCTAATCTTAAAGATCACATTATACTAAAACTTTAACCTCGTACACTTGCGAGTAGTCAATACACAAGCGTGTAACAAACGCTCGTCGTACATAATGCCCTCCAAGTATAATTAACACATTAAACAAGCAAGTAATGAACTATGAATATGAAAACATTGAATTGAAATCCAAGATGTCGGATTTATATTCAATAATTCTCAAATTCACTGGCAATAAGAATAACTTGAAAATGCTTTTGGGAAGTTGACATGGTATTTTTAATAAAGCTGGTATTGGATTTCAGAAAAATCTTAAGTAAAAATATTTTCATAAATTCTTTTATGAAACCAGGGGTCATGTTAGATGTTTTAAATGTAACGTTGTGAGGCATACTATTCGTAGATGTTTTGCTAAAATATCTAATTGCAGACAAGTTTGGGTTCCAAAAAGAATTAAAATTGTCTCGACTAACAAAATCGAATCCACTTAGATTGGGTACCACTTAGGTACTATTTAAGGTGCTCATGAAGGTTATTCTAAAAGCATGATAGGCAAGAACAAATGGTTCCTGGACAGTGGTTGTTCTCAGGACATGACAAGAGATACATCAAAATTTATATCTTTGACACCTAAAGATGGAGGTCATGTGACATTTGGAGACAACACTTGGGGTAAAATTATCAGTATAAATAATATTGGTAATTGTACTACTATTATTAAAGATGTATCATTAGTTGATGATCTTAAAACATAACTTGCTCAGTATAAGTCAATTATGTGATAAGGGTTACAATGTTGTGTTTGATGATGATAGATGCATAATTAGGGCATGATAATAGTATCTTATTGATTGCATCATGTTTTAAGAATATTTATACATGTTCATTTGATGATTTCACTTCTCAAAATTTATCTTGTTTGAATACTTTATCTGAAAACAGTGGGTTATGGCATAGGAGACTTGGACATGCTAGTATGAAATTAATTTCTAACTTATCTAAGAAGAGTCTCCTATGTGGCCTACCTGATTTGAAATTTGTAAAAGATAAAGTATGTGATGCATATCAGTTAGGCAAGCAATCTAGATCATCATTTAAGATAAAGATGCACACGCCCATCTCTAGATGTCTTGAAATGTCGGATCTTGATTTATTTGGTCCTAATTCTTTTGCTAGTCTTGGAGGTAAATTTTATGCATTTGTAATAGTTGATGACTACTCTAGATTTACTTGGGTGTTCTTCCTTGCTAAAAATAGCGAAGTTGCTTCCATATTTTCTAAATTTTGTAAACGTGTTCAAAATGAGAAGCAATACTCTATTATTAATTTTTGTAGTAATAGAGATAAGGAGTTTAAAAATGATGATGTAATGAGTTACTGTGATGAGCATGGTTATACTCACAACTTCTCTGCACTAAGATCACCACAACAAAACGGTGTTGTGGAAAGGAAGAACAAGATGCTTCAAGAGATGGCCAAAACGATGCTTAGTGAAATTTATTTTCCAACCTACTTCTGGTCCGAAGCAATAAGTATCGCTTTCCATGTGGTAAATCGAGTATTAGTTCGTAGAAGGTTTAATAAAACCCTGTTGATCCTAAGATTTTGATGAACAATTAAGTGTTGATGTTTTTGTGGAACTAACAGTTTAATTAGTTCCAGTGATGAATATGACGACAAATTAAATGGATGCTAAATGATGATGTCAAGATGATGAAGAATTAAGAGTTTGAAGAAATTAAGGAAAACAACTCAGGTGAATTTCAACTCTTAATATCCCAATTAGGAACACACATAGCACGAATTTTTTTTTATTATTGATGTGTGTTTTGATAAGGTGAAATTATTTTCTGCTATATGTGATTTGAAAAGAAATATTTTTAATTGATTAAAATGGAATTTAAGAAGATTAGTGGAGCTTATTTAGAAAAGAAAATGGTTAAAGGGGCAAAAATGTAAAAAAATTTAGTTAAAAACGAGTTCAGAAAAGAGATCTAGCAGACATAAGTCGACTCCTAGGTCGACCGGACCAAGAAATAGAAATAACCTGTATCTCTAAGTCGACAGACAGGTCGACTGGTCAAGAGAAGATAAACTATCTGTATCTCTAAGTCGACCGGTAGGTCGACCGGTGAAGATAAATTAAACTCTCTGAATCTCCAAGTCGACAGGTAGGTCAACCGATGAACGCAACAGCAATGGCTTGGCTACATCCTAAATTGGGTAGTCAACTGACCAGTTGACCGAAGGCACTATTTCAAAATTCTGTTGATTCCAAGATTATATCCAAAAGTAGCTGTTTTTTGTTAGGATTTGAAAGAGATTTCAAGGATATTTTTATATTTAAGATATGCTTCACCTAATATCTAAATCCTATTGAATTGGTTCATTAAATTTTAATGTTTCTCAATTTAGTACATAAAATTGATTCTATTCTAATTAATTGAGATTGAGAAATATTTGGGAGACTTAATTGAAAGATTTAAAAGCTGTTATTAAGTTAATTTAACCAAAATGAAGTCATAATGATATAAGGGGTCTAAGAGAGCACTTAAATGTCATGATAAGTGGGAACTAGCCATTAGAAGGGTGATTTCATTATCTTATATAAAGACCTGCGTTTTTCATATATAAAGACTAATCATCAATCAATATCAAGAGAGCATAAGAGTTAAGATCATTTGTGATTTGTTATAAGAGTCATCATTTTGAGATATTGTGTGAGCTATTCTAAGAGGTGTTCTTGAATCAATTACGATTAATCTTTGCTGCTACCGGATCTGAAGTTACATCATTGTATTTATTCTTTTTGAGGATTCCGGGTGAGATATTTTCAATTATTTTTTATTGTGCATTACTTGTTTATTATTGGAAATTAATCTTAGAAATTGTTTCTGATTTTTATTAAATAAAATATTTTTACAAATAATTTTTTGAATCTGATTACGTACTAAATTATTTGCTACCCATATGTTGTTTAAAATCATATTTTCAATCTCATATTTTTCTATCACTAGACTTGGGATATTAATTGAGTTATTATTTATCTGGAGTGGTAGAAGCTATGAGTGAGATTTTTTGCTTATCAATTTGTATTGGTGAGTAGTGTAACGGATTAAATACTGTTGGGGGTATTTAATCAGGGGTAGCCAGGTTTCAGTCTCTTCTTGTGAAGAGATTGAGGTAGTGATTCTTCCTGGATAGAATTGTGTTTTGAGTGATTTTTGTAACGGTTCAATCCTTACCAGGTAAAAGGATATTTGCAGTGATTGGTGAGGTTTTGATTCTTTGGCCTTAGTGTTAAAAAAATAAAAAGGTTATTCTTTACCTGTAAAAAGTAAAGGTTATTCCTTAACCTGGAAAACGGATATTGTAAAGGTTGATTCTTAGCCTATAAAAGAATCGTTGTGTGGGTTTGGTTCCTACCTGTAAAGGAATCTTAATTTTAATGGGTACGAATCTCCGTGGGGCTAGGAGGACTAGACTAGCTAAGAGTAGCTTGGTGAACCAGGATATATCTTGGTGTGCTGCAATATTTACTTTATTTATTTTTATTGTTCACTATGCACTTAGTTGATTATTTAATTTCGCTGTGATATAAAGATAATAATTAATTTAGGATTAAAATTAATTATTTGATTTATTAAAGTTTTATTCTGATAAATTTTTAATTATCCAATTCACACCACCACCCCCTCTTGGGTATTCCACTGGGCCAACAATCCCCTTATGAAATCTTCAATGGTAAGACTCCTAACATATCGTACTTTAAAGTATTTGGTTGTAAATGTTTTATTTTGAATCATAAGGATAATCTAGGTAAATTTAATGTTAAATCTGATTGTGGGATTTTCCTTCGATATGATACTAACAGTAAGGCTTATGTAGTTTATAATAAATGTATGTTAGTAGTTGAGGAGTCAATGCATGTTGTTTTTAAAGATGTTGATTGATAGGTGTGAAAAACCTATCTATTTCCAATCCGAAGTTGTTAGTTTTCGAATATGTTTATATAGTATTTTATTATGTTTTAATTAGTTTTCATACTTTTTATATAAATCAGGTGTGTAGGGCAAAATGATAGAAAACTGAAGCGAAAACGATGAGATCGAACCAAAGCAGTTCGAAGTTACGGTGGATAAACTAGCTCGAAGCTAAAAGATGAAACAGGCCCACCGCTTAGGCTTCCAGACCACCGCCTAAGCGGTGAAAATATAGAGAAGAGCAAAATGTTACTGATGGATCACCGCCTAGGCGAATATTCTATTGCCTAGGCGAAAATCCAGCAGAAGACGCAATGGGCTACTGACAGCCGTTGGCCTAGGTGGAAATTCTACCGCTTAGGCGAAAATCCAACAGAATATTTTCCCAATCCACCACCTACTTCACTGCCTAGGCGATCAGATCAAACCAACCTAAACTCCGCCTAGGCGTAATTTCCACCACCTAGGCGGATTTGCCCTGCACATTCTTGAGATATTTTTAGATACTTTTAGGATATTTTTGCTATAAATACCCCCTCACCTCCCCCTTGGCCGAAACTCTCTTCCCTCTCTTGCATTTTTGAGCCCCTTAGGCTATATTTAAGCCAAGGGCTACGAATTTTAGGTATGGAGCTCGCATCCTGAAGTGGAGAAGACAGTGAATCGATCGTTGAGTGTTCTTAGCGGTTTATCTTCGGACGAGGCTAAGTTCTTCGATCGTTTTTTCTTATTTCTTTATCTTAGGAGCATGTGAGTATATTTAGATTGTTATTTCATTGTATATGCGGCTATGGCCCCAAGTTAAATATGGATTGTCGTAGGGATTAACATATAATTTATAAATACGTTATTTGGATGATTTCGGTGTTGCGTTTATGTTTGTTCTTCGTAGTTTGATTGTGTTTATCATATTGTTTGTTTATTATGCCTAGAAGGGTAAATAGAGAATATGGGGTTTTGATAAAACCCCAGATTCGGATTAAGGTAAACAAATGCCACGATTCTATAACCCGGTCGGGGTTTGAATCGTGGATAATTGATGACGTGGGGCAAGACACACGCTACCTAGGGCCGTTAAGATGTTGAGGGGACTTCTTCGTTGGCTTGAAATTGCGTTATATCCCTCATATTACACTAAGAAGAGGTGGCGAGGGAGGTTTAGAACAGAGATTGTCGATAGGGTAAATACAACGTGACGATCCAATAACCCGGGAGGGAGTTGGATTGTGTGCAATCAATGACGCTAGGCGAAACTCACGTGACCTAGGGTCGTTAATACGTTCAGGAGGACTTCTTCGTTGGCTCGAAGTCATGTATTCCCCCGTCTTACACTTGGAAGAGGTGGCGGTAGAGTTTACGTACCGAGGTTGTCAAATAGGTCGAACAACGTAAACGTGAGTAAATCGGAATCGAACACGTATTTGTAAACACGTTAATCCCTGTGCAATTCTTCACCCTAAAACATATTAGCATATTAGTGTAGTTAATTTAGGTTATGTTAGGATTAGTTTAATTAATTAAATACATTTGTTTTTGCCTAGATAAAATTAGGTCACGACAAACGCGATATTCGTTAGTAACGACAACAATCCCTGTGGATATGATAACCCGATCTTAACGATCACACTATACTAAAACTTAGACCTTGTATACTTGCGAGTGTAAGTAGCGGTGTGTCATTTCCCGCGCTACCAAGTTTTTGGCATCGTTGCCGGGGATTGTTTTGATGTTATTGTCGGAGAAACGCGGTAACGGCTCTGAACTTAAGTTTTAGATAGGAGAAGCAAGTGTTTCATATTGCGGGGATTGGCGATTTCATTAGTATTGATATTGTGTGTAAATGACCTAATTTTACTTTAGGCATTTCTTTCTATATAATTTTTGTTTGTAGTTTTGTTTTTATTTCTTATGCAGGGTACTTGCTGATGTTAGATCGTCGGGTATTGATGCATCCCTTTCGACGGGATTCCAATCCATTTTATGTTGCTTGGCTAAGCATATAAGCCGGTGAAGCATTTCGTTGAAAGATTGAGCCATCCAAAGCAAAACCTCGCCAATCTTGAGGGCGTTCTAAATGTCGGGCCGAGGACATTAAACCACACGCTTCTTGGGAGGCAACCTAAGAAATTCTTTTTTATCCATCCCATCCAACTTGATTCAGAGGCGAGTTCCTCTCGCCTCCCAGGTAAGTGTTCTCAACACCCTTCGTCAGCATGCTTTAATTCCATATGTTGAGATTGATGATTAGGATCGCTGAGGACACTGTCCACTTTGAGTTTGGCGGTGATGTGCATATGTAGTATTGTTAGTTTATGTGCTATTGTTTTTCCGTATTGTATATGTGTTTAGGTTAGAATGTGTTTATGTTTTTCTGATGTTGTTTATATATTGAGTTTTGCATTCATCTGGGCCGTTACCCGATGATGAAAATTACCCCTGGTTGTTTTCGAAGTCAAGGGTAATACCCATTCATGTGTGATTCTGTGTGCTTGACTATGTTTTTAGGTAAAAATTATTGTAGATCCTAATTTGCACGAGCACATAGACTCAATGTATAGTTATTCAATTGATTTGAGGACGATTATCGATTAATCAAATTCATGACACATTAAGGATTCTAGAACTTGATTGAGGGGAAGCTTGAGGCGAAATCCTAGGCGAGGTAGTTCAAGAGACGTGATTTGGGCATTCTCTATGTCGCTTGAGCCTTTTTAAGCCAACCTTGTTACATGTTTATCCCTCATTACCTTATCGAAGCCTAAATGCAAATTCAATTCAGAACACATAAACTAATACTATGGCTAGTAGATCTTTTGCCAAACCTAAATTGTTGAATTTAAAGGCACATTTGAGTGAATCAAGTTAGCCATTGCAAAGGATTCTTGATGTGAGCGGTTGGGTATAGGGCGAACTTCTAATTGGTTCGGTATTTGAGTACTCACTTGTCAGTTTTCATTTGTATTTCACACACCCCTTCAATTGTAACAATCAAATAAGTTTTTTTTTTTTGGGGGGGGGGTGTTCATTGAAAAAAAAATCAAATGTAAATACGGTTTTTATTTCCGTTTCTTTTGCCAAGTGAGTACGTCAGTCTTAAATGCATGTTCGAGATTGTTTTCCAATCTTTCTGTAGGGGTTCAAGAGTAAATGTGCCAAGATTTGAGCCTTGGGTAACGTTAAGTTAACAACGTTAACCCGTTTTCTATTCCAAATTACCCTTGGCCAAATATACCAAAATCGAACCAAGTCCTAATGATCTTTATGAACTACTAAACCTACATTAGTGGAGAGTGGACCCCAATCTAGCTTATGGTAATCCTTAACTCATGAATTTTGTTGGGGGATAATTCAATCCGATCGTTGTATAGTTATATTATTGAGTTTCGCACTAACACGTTTACAAGATCTAGAATAGCGTTCACCATTATAGCTTGTCGAAAATCTAGAACATTAGATGTTGTGTGTTACCGCCTAAGCTCGGAATAATTGGCGGTTGTTGAGGAAAAAATAAATAGGCCGTTAGAAGAAGTTAAAACTCGCATGTTGTTATGTTTAGATTGTTTTTAGGTTGTTTGTTATTTATTTCAGTTTGTTGTTTTTGTATTTTTTTTTCATTTTATTGTGCGTGTTTGGCTCGAGGACTAGCCAAATTTTTAGTTTGGGGGTATTAATAGGTGTGAAAAACCTATCTATTTACAATTCGAATTTGTTAGTTTTCGAATATGTTTATATAGTATTTTATTATGTTTTAATTAGTTTTCATACTTTTTGTATAAATCAGGTGTGTGGGCCGAAAAGATAGAAAACTGCAGCTAAAACGATGAGATCGAACCAAAGCGGTTCGAAGTTACGGTGGATAAACAAGCTCAGAGGCTAAAAGATTAAACAGGCCCACCGCTTAGGCGTCCAGACCACCGCCTAAGCGGTGAAGATGCAGAGAAGAGAAAATTTTTACTGACGGACGACCGCCTAGGCGAAGATTCTATCGCCTAGTCAAAAATCCAGTAGAAGATTAAGAAGGGCTACTGATAGCCGATCGCCTAGGCGAAGTTTCCTTCGCCTAGGCGGAATTTCAACAGAATGTTCTCCCAGTCCACCACCTACTTCACCACCTAGGCGATCAGACCAATCTGACCTAACTCCGCCTAGGCGCAATTTCAACCGCCTAGGCGGATTTGCCCTGCACAGTCTTGAGATATGTTTAGGATATTTTTGCTATAAATACCATTTCTCCTCCCCCTTGGCCAAAACTCTCTTCCCTCTATTGCATTTTTGAGCCCCTTAGGCTATATTTAAGCCAAGGGTTGGGAATTTTAGGTGTGGAGCTCGCATCCCGAAGTGGAGAAGATGGCGAATCGATCGTTGAGCGTTCTTAGTGGTTTATCTTCGGATGAGGCAAAGTTCTTCGATTGTTTTTCCTTATTTCTTTATATTAGGATCATGTAAGCATATTTAGCTCGTTATTTCATTGTATATGCGGCTATGGCCCCGAGTTAAATATGGATTGTAGTAGGGATTAGCCTATATTTATAAATACGTTGTTTGGATGATTTTGGTGTTTCGTTTGTGATTGTTCTTCATAGTTTGATTGTATTTATCGTATTGTTTGTTTATTATGCTTGGATTGATAAATGGAGAATACGGGGTTTTGACAAAACCCCGAATTCGGATTAAGGGAAACAAACGCCACGATTCTATAACCCGGTCGGGGTTTGAATCATGGACAATCGATGACGTAGGGCAAGCCACACGCTACCTAGGGTCGTTAAGATATTGAGGGGGACTTCTTCGTTGGCTCAAAGTTGCATTATATCCCTCGTCTGACACTCGGAAGAGGTGACGAGGGAGTTTTAGAACGGAGATTGTCGATAGGGTAAATACAACCCGATGATCCAATAATCCGGGAGGAAGTTGGATTGTGTGCAATCAATGACACTGGGCGAGACTTACGTGACCTAGGGTCATTAAGACGTTGAGGGGGACTTCTTCATTGGCTCGAAGTCATGTATCCCCCCGTCTTACACTCGGAAGATGTGGCAGTAGAGTTTACGTACTGAGGTTGTCAAATAGGTCGAACAACGTAAACGTGAGTAAATCGGAATCGAACACGTATTTGTAAACACATTAATCCCTATGAAATTATTCACCCTAAAACATATTAGCATATTAGTGTAGTTAGTTTAGGTTATATTAGTATTAGTTTAATTAATTAAATACATTTGTTTTCACCTATATAAAATTAGGTCACGACAAACGCGGTATTCGATAGTAACGACAACAATCCCCTTGGATACGATAACCCGATCTTAACGATCACACTATACTAAAACTTAGATCTCGTATACTTGCGAGTGTAAGTAGCGGCGTGTCATTTCCCGCGCTACCAAGTTTTTGTATTGATAGGTGTGAAAAACCTATCTATTTCCAATCCGAATTTGTTAATTTTTGAATATGTTTATACAGTTTTTTATTATGTTTTAATTAGTTTTCATACTTTTTATATAAATCAGGTGTGTGAGGCAAAAAAATAGGAAACTAGAGCTAAAACGATGAGATCGAACCAAAGCGGTTCGAAGTTATGGTGGATAAACAAGCTCGGAGGCTAAAAGATAAAACAGGCCCACTGCTTAGGCATCCAGACCATCGCCTAAGCAGTGAAGATGCAGAGAAGAGAGAAATGTTACTGATGGACGACCGCCTAGGCAAAGATTCTATCGCCTAGGCGGAAATCCAGCAAAAGATTAAGAAGGGCTACTAACAGCCGATCGCCTAGTCGAAGTTTCCTTCGCCTAGGCGGAATTTCAACAGAATGTTCTCCCAGTCCACTGCCTACTTCACCGCCTAGGCGATTAGACCAAACTGACCTAACTCCGCCTAGGCACAATTTCCACCGCCTAGGCAGATTTTCCCTGCACAGTCTTGAGATATTTTTAGATATTTTTTGGATATTTTATCTATAAATACCCCATCTCCTCCCCCTTGGACGAAACTCTCTTCCATCTCTCGCATTTTTTAGCCCCTTAGGCTATATTTAAGCCAAGGGTTAGGAATTTTAGGTGTGGAGCTCGCATCCTGAAGTGGAGAAGACGGTGAATCGATCGTTGAGCATTCCTAGCGGTTTATCTTTGGACGAGGCTAAGTTCTTCGTTTGTTTTTTCTTATTTCTTTATCTTAGGAGCATGTGAGCATATTTAGCTTGTTATTTCATTGTATATATGGCTATGGCCCCGAGTTAAATATGGATTGTAGTAGCGATTAACATATAATTTATAAATATATTGTTTGGATGATTTCGGTGTTGCGTTTCCGTTTGTTCTTTGTAGTTTGATTGTGTTTATCATATTGTTTGTTTATTATTCTTAGAAGGGTAAATGGAGAATATGGGGTTTAGACAAAACCCCAGATTCGGATTAAGGTAAACAAATGCCACAATTCTATAACCCGGTCGGGGTTTGAATCGTGACAATCGATGACATGGGGCAAGATACACGCTACCTAGGGTCGTTAAGACATTGAGGGGGACTTCTTCGTTGGCTCGAAGTTGCATTATATCCCTTGTCTTACACTTGGAAGAGGTGGCGAAGGAGTTTTAGAACGGAGATTGTCGATAGGGTAAATACAACGCGACCATCCAATAACCAGGGAGAAAGTTGGATTGTGTGCAATCAATGACGCTGGGTGAGACTCATGTGACCTAGGGTCGTTAATACGTTGATGGGGACTTCTTCGTTGGCTCGAAGTCATGTATTCCCCCGTCTTACACTCGGAAGAGGTGGCGGTGGAGTTTACGTACCGAGGTTGTCAAATAGGTCGAACAACGTAAACGTGAGTAAATCGGAATCGAACACGTATTTGTAAACACGTTAATCCCTATGCAATTCTTCACCCTAAAACATATTAGCATGTTGGTGTAGTTAATTTAGGTTATATTAGTATTAGTTTAATTAATTAAATACATTTGTTTTCTCCTAGATAAAATTAGGTCACGACAAACACGATATTCGATAGTAACGACAACAATTCCTGTGGATACGATAACCCGATCTTAACGATCACACTATACTAAAATTTAGACCTAGTATACTTGTGAGTGTAATTAGCGGCCTGTCATTTCTCGTGCTACCAAGTTTTTGAACGTTTATGTTGTTCGACCTATTTGACAATCTCGGTACGTAAACTCCACCGTCACCTCTTCCGAGTGTAAGACGGGGGAATACATGACTTCGAGCCAACGAAGAAGTCCTCCTCAACGTCTTAACGACCCTAGGTCACATGAGTCTAGCCCAGCGTCATTGATTGCACACAATCCAACTCCCTCCCGAGTTATTGGATCGTCGCGTTGTATTTACCCTATCGACAATCTCTGTTCTAAAACTCCCTCGCCACCTCTTCTGAGTGTAAGACGAGAGATATAATGCAACTTCAAGAAAACGAAGAAGTCCCCCTCAACGTCTTAACGACCTTAGGTAGCGTGTGTCTTGCCCCACGTCATCGATTGTCCACGATTCAAACCCCGACCGAGTTATAGAATCGTGGCGTTTGTTTACCTTAATCCGAATCCGGGGTTTCGTCAAAACTCCGTATTCTCCATTTATCAATCCAAGCATAATAAATAAACAATACGATAAATACAATCAAACTATGAAGAACAATCACAAACAAAACACCGAAATCATCCAAACAACATATTTATAAATATAGGTTAATCCCTACTACAATCCATACTTAACTCAGGGCCATAGCCGCATATACAATGAAATAACGAGCTAAATATGCTCACATGCTCCTAATATAAAGAATAAGGAAAAACAATCGAAGAACTTAGCCTCGTCGAGGATAAACCGCTAAGAACGCTCAACGATCGATTTGCCGTCTTCTCCACTTCGGGATGCGAGCTCCACACCTAAAATTCCTAACCCTTGGCTTAAATATAGCCTAAGGGGCTCAAAAATGCAAGAGAGGGAAGAGAGTTTTGGCCAAGGGGTAGGAGAAGGGGTATTTATAGCAAAAAGTTCCTAAAAATATCTCAAGACTGTGCAGGGAAAATCCGTCTAGGCGGTGGAAATTGCGCCTAGGCGGAGTTAGGTCGGTTTGGTCTGATCGCCTAGGTGGTGAAGTAGGCGGTGGACTGGGAGAACATTATTTTAAAATTCCGCCTAGGCAAAGGAAACTTCGCCTAGGCGATCGGCTGTCAGTAGCCCTTCTTAATCTTCTACTGGATTTCCGCCTAGGCGATAGAATCTTCACCTAGGTGGTCGTCCATCATTAATATTTTGCTCTTCTCTACATCTTCACCACTTAGGCAGTGGTCTGGACGCCTAACTGGTGGGCCTGTTTCATCTTTTAGCCTCCGAGCTTGTTTATCCACCGTAACTTCGAACCGCTTTGGTTCGATCTCATCGTTTTAGCTTCAGTTTCTTATCTTTTTGCCCCACACACCTGATTTATACAAAAAGTATGAAAACTAATTAAAACATAATAAAATACTATATAAACATATTCGGAAACTAACAAATTTGGATTGGAAATAGATAGATTTTTCACACCTATCAATACCCCCAAACTCAAAATTTGGCTAGTCCTTGAGCCAAACACACACACTAAAATGAAAAATACCCAAACGAAAATAAATAACAAACAACCTAAAAACAATCTAAACATAACAACATGTGAGTTTTAAATTCTTCTAACGGCCTATTTATTTTTCCCTCAACAACCGCTAATTATTTCGAGTTCAGGCGGTAACACACAGCACGTAATGTTCTAGAATTTTGACATGCAATAATGGTGAACTCTATTCTAGATCCTGTAAACGTGTTACTGCAAGACTCAATAATATAGCTATACAACGATCGGATTGGATTATCCCCCAATGAAATTCATGACTTAGACCGTAAAGGACTAGGATTTCCATAGGCTTGATTGGGGTCCACTCTCCACTAATATAGGTCTAGTAGTTCATGAAGATCATTAGGACTTGGTTTGGTTAAGGTTAATTTGGCCAAGGATATTTCGGAATAGAAAACGGGTTAATGTTGTTAACTTAACGTTACCCAAGGCTCAACGCTTGGCACATTCACTCTCGAATCCCTATAGAAAGATTGGAAAACAATCCTGAACATGAATTTAAGACTGACGTACTCACTTGTCAAAAGAAAACGAAAATAAAAACCGTATTTACATTTGATTCTTTGTTTTTCTTTTTTTTTTTCTTTTTTTTTTTTTCTTTTCAACGAACACACCCCCAAGCTTATTTGAATGTTAAAATTGAAGGGGTGTGTGAAATACAAATGAAAAACGACAAGTGAGTACTCAAATACCGAACCAATTAGAAGTTCGCCCTAAACCCAACTGCTCACATCAAGATGCCTTTGCAACAGCTAACTTGATTCACTCAAATATGCCTTTAAATTCAGCGATATAGGTTTGGAAAATGATCAACTGGACATGGTATTAGTTTATGTGTTCTGAATTGAATTTGCATTTAGGCTTCGATAGGGTAACGAGGGATAAACAAGTAACAAGGTAGGCTTGAAAAGGCTCAAGCGACAAAGAGAATGCCTAAATCACGTCTCCTAAACTACCTCGTCTAGGATTTCGCCTCAAGCTTCCCCTCAATCAAGTTCTAAAATCTTTAATGTGTCATGAATTTGGTTAATCGATAATCGTCCTCAAATCAATTCAATAAAAATACATTGAGTCTATGTGCTCGTTCAAATTAGGATTTACAATAATTTTTACCAAAAAGCATAGTCAAGCACACAGAATTACACATGCATAGGTATTACCCTTGATTTCAAAAATAACCAGGGGTAATTTTCATCATCGGGTGACGGCCCAGATGAACACAAAACTCAACATAAAAACAACAACACAAAAACATAAACACATTCTAACCTAAACACACATGCAATATGAAAAAATTATAACACATAAACTAACATACTACTACTACACATCACCGCCAAACTCAAAGTGGACCATGTCCTCAACGATCCCAATCATCAATCTCAACATATGGAATTAAAGCATGCTGACGAAGGGTGTTTACAACACTTACCTGGGAGGCGAGACGATCTCGCCTCTGAATCAAGTCGGATGGGATGGATCAAAAAGAATTACTTGGGTTGCCTCCCAAGAAGCACGTGGTTTAATGTCCTCAGCCCGACATTTAGAACGCCCTCAAGATTGGCGAGGTTTTGCTTTGGATGGCTCAATCTTTCAACGAAACGCCTCATCGGCTTATGTGCTTGGCCAAGCACAATAAACAGCTTGGAATCCCGTCGAAAGGAATGCATCAATACCTGTCGATCTAACATCGCCAAGTACCCTGCATAAGAAACAAAAACAAAACTACAAACAAAAATTATATACAAAGAAATTCCTAAAGTAAAATTAGGTCATTTACACAGAATTTCAATACTAACGAAATTGCCAATCCCAGGAATACGAAACACTTGCTTCTCCTATATAAAACTTAAGTCTCCGAAGCCGTTACCGCATTTTTCCGACAATAACATCAAATCAATCCCCGACAATGGCGCCAAACACTTCGTAGGCATTGACGGGAATAGAGTTTGACAATATTCAAATAAAATTCACACTACACCCCGGCAACGGCACCAAAAACTTGGTAGCACGGGAAATGACACACCGCTACTTACACTCGCAAGTATACGAGGTCTAAGTTTTAGTATAGTGTGATCATTAAGATCGGGTTATCATATCCACAGGGATTGTTGTTGTTACTATCGAATACCGCGTTTGTCGTGACCTAATTTTATCTAGGCGAAAACAAATGTATTTAATTAATTAAACTAATACTAATATAACCTAAATTAACTACACTAATATGCTAATATGTTTTAGTGTGAAGAATTGCGTAGGGATTAACGTGTTTACAAATACGTGTTCGATTCCGATTTACTCACGTTTACGTTGTTCGACCTATTTGACAACCTCGGTACGTAAACTCCACCGCCACCTCTTCCAAGTGTAAGAGGGGGGAATACATGACTTCGAGCCAACGAAGAAGTCCCCATCAACGTCTTAACGACCCTAGCTCACGTGAGTCTCGCCCAGCGTCATTGATTGCATACAATCCAACTCTCTCCCGGCTTATTGGATCATCGTGTTGTATTTACCCTATCGACAATCTCCATTCTAAAACTCCCTCGCCACCTCTTCCGAGTGTAAGACGAGGGATATAATGCAACTTCGATCCAACGAAGAAGTCCTCCTCAATGTTTTAACGACCCTAGGTAGCGTGTGTCTTGCCCCACGACATCGATTGTCCACGATTCAAACCTTGACCGGGTTATAGAATCATGGCGTTTGTTTACCTTAATCCAAATCTGGGGTTTTGTCAAAACCCCATATTCTCCATTTACCCTTCTAAGAATAATAAACAAACAATATGATAAACACAATCAAACTACGAAGAACAAACATAAACTCAACACTAAAATCATCCAAACAACGTATTTATAAATTATATGTTAATCCCTACTATAATCCATATTTAACTCGGGGCCATAGCCACATATACAATGAAATAACGAGCTAAATATGCTCACATGCTCCTAAGATAAATAAATAAGGAAAAACGATCGAAGAACTTAGCCTCGTCCGAAGATAAACTGCTAAGAATGCTCAACGATCGATTCGCCATCTTCTCCACTTCGGGATGTGAGCTACACACCTAAAATTCCTAACCCTTGGCTTAAATATAGCCTAAGGGGCTCAAAAGTGAAAGAGAGAGAACAAAGTTTTGGCCAAGGGGAAGGAGAGGGGGTATTTATAGCAAAAATATCCTAAACATATCTCAGGACTGTGCAGGGAAAATCCGCCTAGGCGGTGGAAATTACGCCTAGGCGGAGTTTAGGTCGGTTTGATCTGATCGCCTAGACGGTGAAGTAGGTGGTGGACTGGGAGAACATTCTGTTGGATTTTCGCCTAGGCGGTAGAATTTTCGCCTAGGCGAGCGGCTGTTAGTAGCCCATTGCGTCTTCTGCTGGATTTCTGCCTAGGCGATAGAATATTCGCCTAGGCGGTGATCCATCAGTAACATTTTGCTCTTCTCTGCATTTTCACCGCTTAGGCGGTGGTCTGGACGCCTAAGCGGTGGGCCTGTTTCATCTTTTAGCCTCCGAGCTTGTTTATCCAACGTAACTTCGAACCGCTTTGGTTCGATCTTATTGTTTTTGTTCCAGTTTCCTATCATTTTTCCCTACACACTTGATTTATACAAAAAGTATGAAAACTAATTAAAACATAATAAAATACTATATAAACATATTCGAAAACTAACAAATTTGGATTGGAAATAGATAGGTTTTTCACACCTATTACTGATCTATTTTTGTCGAGAAAGATTTTGGATAATGATAATACAGATATTTCAAATAACCAAGACTAAGGCGATAATGTGACAAAGGAACCTCAAAAAGAGAAGTCTAAGGGAGAGGATTCGATATTACCACAAGCTATAAAGAAAGTACCTGGATACTCGGTAAAAGAAAACATCGGTAATTACGTAAGAGATGTAAGTATTCATTATTCTTTTAGAGATATTATTAATCTTGTTTTTTTTTTTTTTTATCTCAAGTTAAGCCTAAGAATGCGAATGAGGTGTTAACTGATGAATCCTGGATCTCCATAATGCAAGATGAGTTAGTTTAATTTGAATGAAATAAAGTGTGGTCTTTAGTTCCTAGGCCGTATTTTCATTGAGTTATTGGTACTAAATAGGTTTTTCGAAATAAAAATGATGAATCTGGTATGGTAATTATAATCCAAGCAAGATTAGTTGCACAGGGCTATAATCAAAAGGAAGGTGTTGATCCTAAGATTTTGATGGACAATTAAAGGTTGATGTTTTTGGTGGAACTAACGGTTTAATTGAGTGTTTCAGTTTATTAGTTCTGATGATGAAGATATGATGACAAGTAATGAATGGATGCTAAAAGATGATGACAAAGATGATGAAGCATTAAGAGGTTGAAGAATTTGAAGCACCTAGGGAAAACAACTCAAGTAAAATTTCAACTCTTAATATCACAATTAGGATCACACACGACACAAAAAAATAAATTAAATGATTTTTATAAATATGTGTGTTTTTTATAGGATCCTAATTAGTTAAATTATTTGCTCCTATGTGAAATTGAAAAAGAAATAAAGATAATCGATTAGAATTGAATTTAAGAATTTAGTGGAGCTAACCGAGAAAAGAAATTGGTTAAAGAGGAGAAAACGTCGATGAGAATGTATTAAAAACGAATTTAGAAGAGGTTCCCAATGTGGACAAGTCGACAGGTAAGTCAACCGAAGTGTAGAAGGTAAAGTCTCTAAATCTCTTGGTCGACAAGTAGATCAACTTGAGCTTAAATGGTGAACTCTCTGAATCGATAAGTCGACAGGGAGGTCGACCTGTGACAAAAAATGTAACTCTCTAAATCTCTAGGTCAACAGATAGGTCGGCCAATGGGTGATAGATCTTTGTCTTGGCTATATCTTGAATCTAGCGGTCGATTGGTGACCCTTGGTCGATCGACTTATGGCACAGTTTTAGGATATTGTGGAATTCTCTTATTCAAAAGGTATCAATTACTAGTCGTTTTATGGTTAAGATCTGAGAGATATTTTCGGGATTTGATGTTATTTGAGATATGCAACATATAATATGATATTCTTATAGATATGGTTCATTAAGTTTGAATATTTCTCAATTTGGTACATATAATTCTTTCTATCCCATTTAATTGTGATTGAAAAATATTTGGGGGACTTAATCGAGAAATTTAAAAGCTATAATTAAGTAATTTGAACCAAGATGAAGTCTTAATGATATAAGGGGTGTATAAGAGCAATTAAATGTCATAACAAGTGGGAACTAGCCGTTGGAGAGCTTGTTTTATTCCCTTTTAAATAGACTTGAATTTTTCACATCAATGATAGATTAGATATCAATCATTCTCAGCTATTCTGCTCTTTTTCTTTCTAAGAGTTATCATATTGAGCGTTTTTTGAGAATTATCTTAAAAATCATTCTTGAGATATTGAAGAAAATTATTGTTGATCACCGATTTGAAGTTCCATTACTAATCATTATTTATTCGGTGGAATCTTGGTCAGATCATTCCAAATTACTTGTTATTAATTGTTTCTTGATTCTATTATTTATTATTTGGATTTTGATCTTTGAAATTGTTTTTTGGATTTTTTATTGAAAAATATTTTTCAAACAATTTTTTGAGAAATCTGATTATGTGCTCAATTACGTGTTACCCAATTTTTGTTTAAAATCAGATTTTGAATATCTCACTTTTCTATTTATAGTTTTGGGATATTAATTTAGTTTTAATTTATCTAGGGTGGTAGAAGCTCCGAGTGGGAAAATCACTTATTAATTATTTGTAATTAGTGAGTTGAGTGTCGAATTAGATACTACTGGGAGTGTCTAATCAAAGGTAGTTGGTTTTAATCTCTTCTGGTAAAGAGATTGAGATTTTGATATTTGCCTAAGGTATAAAAAGATTAGGTGTTAATTCTTCCTTGATTGAATTTGTGAGTGATTTTGTAAAGGTTCCATCCTTACTTGGAAAAATGATAGTTGGAATGTTTTTGTGAGATTTTGATTCTTGATCCTTAAGTATAAAAAGAATTAGGTTGTGATTCTCCCTGTAATAGAATTAGGTTATTCTTGAGCCTGAAAAAAGTAGAGATTATTCCTAAACTTCGGAAAAGGAATTTGTAAAGGTTAATTCTGAACCTGTAAAAAGAATCTTTGTAAGGGTTTGGTTCCTACCTTTAAAGGGATCTTGAGTTTAGTGGGTGCGAATCTTCGTTGGGATCGGAGGACTGGATTAGCAAAAAGTAGCTTGGTGAACTAGGATATATCGTCATGTGCTGATTTATTTATTTTGCTTATATTGTTATTTGGTGTGCACCTAGTTGATAACACATATCCGCTGCTATAAAGATAATAATTAATTTTAGGATAAAATTAATTGTTTGAATTTTTGAAATGCTATTATTATTCTGATAATTTTTTAATACTACCCAATTCACCACCCCTCTTGGGTGGCTCACTAGGCCAACAATTGGCATCAGAGTTGGTTTAGCTCAACACACTTAGCTAACAAAGATCACATGGTGCACATAATAGGCACATTAGCTGAGGGACAGTTTGTGCACTGACCACCGTTATTTGCAGGTGAAAATTATTCATTCTGGAAAGACAGAATGATAGCCTTCCTTTAGGCTACAAATTACGATGTGTGGCTAACAATCGACGATGGTCTATTTGTTCTAAAGGAAAATGGAGTCGAGAAGAGGATGGAACAGCTAACTGCTTCTGATAAGTAGAAACTCTCTATAAACTCTCAGGATATTAACATTCTATTTTGCTCGTTAGATGCTAATGAATATTCTAGAGTTTTAGGTTATAAATCTGTAAAGGAGATGTGGGACAAGCTACAAGTTACCCACAAAGGGACAAGTCAAGTGAAGCAATCGAAAATCAACGCTCTTATGAGAAAATTTGAATTGTTCAGAATGGAAGAAACTGAATCGATTCAAGAGATGTATACTCACTTCAACAACATTTGCAATCATATGAGTCAACTTGGAAATCCATACTCTATGGAGGATAGGGTTCGAAAGGTCCTAAGATCTTTAACAAAATTATGGGAGTCAAAGGTAACGGCAATTGAGGAAGCTAAGGATCTTGGCAAATACGAAATTAATGATCTCATAGGCAACTTGATGACTCATGAAGTGGCGATTAAAGGATATGAGAATGACACCAAAAATAGCAAGAGAAAATCTTTGGCACTAAAAGCTCAGAAAATTGAAGAAGATGATAACAATGATGCTGAAAGTCTTGACAGTGAGCAAGAGAAAGATGTGGTACTTCTTACAAATAATTTTAGAAGAATGAATCGACACACATTCTGCGGGAGAAGAAACTTCAACATGAATAATGTGGAATGCTACAACTGTCATAAGACTGGCCACCTCCAAACCGAATACCCCGAGCTGAAGAAAGAAAAAAAAGAAAAAAAGAAAAGAGAGGAAAAAAGTGAAGAAGAGTACAAAAAGTCAACAAAAGTCATATGGGATGACTCGGAGTCGAGTAGCTCAGAAAAATCGAGCAGTAATGATTCGTCTATGCTTGCTTTGATGGCCATTGAATTTGAGGTACCAAAATGTTCAAGTTATTTCCCTTTAGATTTTGATAAATTATTTGATATTTATCAAGAACTTTTGCATCAAATTCAATGTTAAAAAATTAATGCTCTTCAAAGTATAATTAACACATTAAACAAGCAAGTGATAGATTATGAAACTGAAAACGTTGAATTAAAATCCAAGATGTCAGATTTACATTCAATAGTTCTCAAATTCAGTGGTGGTGAGAATAATTTGAAAATGCTTTTGGGAAGTTCACGCGGTATCTTTGATAAATTCGGTATTGGATTTCAAAAAAATATTATGTAAAAACGTTTTCATAAATTCTTTTCTGAAACCAATGATCTTGTTAGATGTTTTAAATGTAATATTGTGGGGCATACTATTCATAAATATTTTTCAAGAATATCTAATTTCAGGCAAGTTTGGGTTCCCAAGGGAACTAAAATTGTCCCGACTAATAAGATCGAACCCACTTAGATTGGGTACTACCTAGGAACTCTTTGAGGTGCTTCTTGCAAGTTATCAAATAAACATCTATTTGAAAGGACAAATTGTTCCTAGGAAGTGGCTGTTCTCAACACGTGACAGGGAATAAAGTAAAAATTTATGTCTTTAATACTTAAAGATTAAAGCCATGTGATTTCTGGAGACCATGCCATGAGTAAGAAATTAAGGTTAAATGAGTTGGTTTACATGTTCTTTTGTTATCTTAGAATTATTGCATGTTTATTAGAAACGCTTACATACTTATATGTGATATCTTTATGCTATATAAGATCTACTATAAGTCATATTTAAAAGATGGTATTCAAGATTTTGATAGTTTCAATTAGCTTGTTGGTATACTCACTAAATCTCTAGTGAAAAATTAAAGTTCATATCATTTGCTTAGAGTAGAGATGTTTTTGGTCCCCCTTCCCCAATATATTTTTTTTTTTTAAGATGACAAAGGGGGAGAATTAGTTGATGTTTTGTTGAATATCTTAAGGGGGAGTATATTGAAATTTGTTATTTGTTGAATTTTTTTTGATTATCTTCATTACTTTGCTTTAATGAGTTGAAGAACATGTCCTCAGATTTAGGGGGAGTGTGGTTGCATTATTGTTTTGATGAAAATATCAAAGTTAATTGCCATCATAAAAAAATGGGAGACTGTTGATCCTAATATTTTGATGGACAATTAAAGGTTGATGTTTTTGGTGGAACTAATGGTTTAATTGAGTGTTTCAGTTTATTAGTTCCAATGATGAAGATATGATGACAAGTAATGAATGGATGCTAAAAGATTATGACAAAGATGATGAAAGATTAAGAGGTTGAAGAATTTGAAGAACCTAGAGAAAACAACTCAAGTTAAACTGCAACTCTTAATATCCCAATTAGGATCACACACGACACAAAAAGTTTTTTAAATAATTTTTATAAATATGTGTGTTTTTTATAGGATCCTAATTAGTTAAATTATTTGCTCCCATGTGAAATTGAAAAAGAAATAAAGATAATTGATTAAAATTGAATTTAAGAATTTAGTGGAACTAACCAAGAAAAGAAATCGGTTAAAGGGACAAAAATGTCGATGAGAATATATTAAAAATGAATTTAGAAGAGCTTCCCAACATTAACAAGTCGATAGGTAAGTCGACTGGAGCATAGAAGGTAAAGTCTCTGAATCTCTCAGTTGACAAGTAGGTCGACCTGAGCTTAAATGGTGAACTCTCTGAATTGATAAGTCAACAGGGAGGTCGACCTGTAACCAGAAATATAACTCTCTGAATCTCTAGGTCGATAGATAGGTCGACTGATGGCGATGGATCTTTGGCTTGACTACATATTGAATCGAGCGGTCGACCGGTGACCCTTGGTCAGTCGACTTATGGCACTGTTTCAAGATATTGTGGAATTCTGAATTTTATTCTAGAAGTAGTCATTACTAGTCGTTTTATGGTTAAGATCTGAGAGATATTTTAGGGATTTGATGTTATTTGAGATATGCAACATATATTATGATATTCCTATAGATATGGTTCATTAAGTTTGAATATTTCTCCATTTGATACATGTAATTCTTTCTATCCTACTTAATTGTGATTGAGAAATATTTTGGGGACCTAATTGAGAAGTTTAAAAGCTATAATTAAGTGATTTGAACCAGGATGAAGTCTTAATGATATGAGGGGTCTATAAGAGCAATTAAATGTCATAACAAGTGGGAACTAGCCGTTGGAGAGCTTATTTTATTTTCTTTTAAATAGAATTGCGTTTTTCACTTCAAAGAGAGATTAGATATCAATCATTCTCAGTTATTCAGCTCTTGTGCTTTCTAACAGTTATCATATTGAGCGGTTTGTGAGAATTATCCTGAAAATCTTTCTTGAGATATTGAAGAAAATTATTGTTGATCACCGATTTGAAGTTGCATTGCTAATCATTATTTATTCGGTGGAATCCTAGTAAGATCATTCCAAATTACTTGCTACTAGTTGTTGTTTGATTCTATTATTTTTTATTTGGATTTTGATCTTTGAAATTATTTTTCGGATTTTTTATTGAAAAATATTTTTGAAACAATTTCTTGAGAAATCTAATTACATGTTCAATTACATGCTACCCAATTTTTGTGTAAAATCAGATTTTGAATAACTAACTTTTCTATCACTAGTTTTAGAATATTAATTGAGTTCTAATTTATCTGGGATGGTAGAAGCTCCGATTGAAAAAATCACTTATCAATTATATGTAATTGGTTAGTTGTGTGTCAGATTAGATACTACTGGGAGTATCTAATCAAGGGTAGCTGGTTTCAATATCTTCTGATAAAGAGATTAAGATTTTGATAATTGCCTAAGGTATAAAAAAATTTGGTGTTAATTCTTCTTTGATTGAATTTGTTAGTGATTTTGTAAAGGTTCGATCGTTACTTGGGAAAAGGATAGTTTGAGTGTTTTTGTAAAGTTTTGATTCTTGATCCTTAGGTATAAAAAGAATTAGGTTGTGATTCTCTCTGTAATAGATTTAGCTTATTCTTGAGCCTGTAAAAAGTAAAGGTTATTCTTGAGCCTAGGAAAATGAATTTGTAAAGGTTGATTCTGATCCTATGAAAAGAATCTTTGTGAGGGTTTGGTTTTTACCTTTAAAGGGATCTTGAGTTTAATGGGTGCGAATCTCCGTGGATCTTGGAGAACTAGATTAGCCAACAGTAGCTTGGTGAACCAGGATATATCGTGGTGTGCTGCTTTATTTATTTTACTTATATTGTTCTTTGGTGTGCACCTAGTTGATAACACATATCCGCTGCTATAAAGATAATAATTTATTTTAGGATAAAATTAATTGTTTGAATTTTTAAAGTGTTATTATTATTCCGATAATTTTTTAATACTACCCAATTCACCCCCTCCCCCCCCCCCCCCCTGCCACCCCTCTTGGGTAGCTCATTGGGCCAATAGAAGGAATTGATTGTGATGAAATTTATGCTCCTGTCGCTAGATTAGAAGCTATTAGAATGCTATTCGATTTTGCCTGCTGACGTAGTTTTATGCTATATGAAATAGATGTTAAGGGTGCATTTTTAAATGGCTTCCTAGCAGAAAACATTTATGTGGAACAACCCCTGGGATTTGAAAGTGATAAATTTTTTGATCACATGTTTAAACTTCGTAAGGTTTTGTATGGGTTCAAACAAGCTCCTAGAGCTTGGTATGAGAGACTTAGTTGATATTTGATCGAAAACAATTTTCGAAGGGGTCTTAGTGATGTAACGCTATTTATTAAGCAAACTGATTCTGATATCCTATTAGTACAAGTTTATGTTGATGATATTATTTTTGTATCTTCTAATGAGGATCTTTACTAAGTGTTTACCAAGGTAATACAGGTTGAATTTGAAATGAACATGATAGGAGAGTTGAATTTCTTTCTTGGATTACAAATCAAGGAAACCAAAGTAGGGATCTTCATAAACCAAGTTAAATACACCAAGGAGTTGCTAAAGAAATACAGCTTGGATAGTGCTAAAGAGTGCAAAACTCCCATGGCAATAGCTGCAAAGATAGACAAAGACGATACAGGCAAAAACGTAAATAAAAAATTGTATCAAGGTATGATTGGTAGTCTGTTGTATTTAACTGCTAGTAGACCTGACATTATGTATAGCGTTTGTTTATGTGCTAGATTTCAGTCTTGTCCTAAAGAATCGTATTTAACTGTGGTTAACCGAATCTTTCAATGTTTAAAGGGGATGACTGACCAAGGATTATGGTATCCTTGTGGGAGTGATTTTAAGTTAATATGTTACTTCGATGCCGATTTTTCTGGTTGCAAAGTCGAGCGAAAAAGCACAAGTGGATCATATCATTTACTGCGATATGCCTTGGTTTCTTGGTCAAGCAAGAAACAAAATTAGGTAGCCTTATCCACTATTGAGGCTGAGTACATGGTAGCTGGTAACTGTTGCACTCAAATTTTATATATTAAGAAACAATTGAATGATTTTGAAATATATATAGAGGAAGTCCCAATCTATTGTAATAATAACAGTGCTATTTGTCTAAGTACGAATCCTACACAACACTCACGAACTAAGAACCTAGAGATTAGACATCATTTTATTCATGATCATATTAAAAAAATGGAGTTTGTCAAAATCATTCGCGGTTTGGGTATGGTTAGGCATAATAATGTTTGCCTAGAGTAGTAGTAATATGTGGTTCCCCTTTCTCACTTTTTGAGATGAAAAAGGGGGAGAATATGTTGATATTTTATTGAATATCTAATTAATTGAATTTGATTTAAAGGGAAGATATAAAACGGAAAACCATAGTTGTGCTTAAAATGAGTTAGTTAATGGTTAGGATTTGTTTGCCTAAGCATTGCACTGTAACAGGAGGAGAACAATGTTGATTATGCTTTATTAATATGCTTTATTGAATATCTATAATGAATCATAGTGTATCATATTTTGTGCTTCGTTGAATATCTGATATGTTTTTAAATTATTCTTCATTATTGTGTTCTAACAAGTTAAAAAACCCGTCCTTAGATTTAGGGGGGAGTGTGGTTACATTCTTGTTTTGACGAAAACATCAAAGTTAATTGTCATCATCAAGAAGTGGGAGATTCTTGATCTCGAGATTTTGATGGACAATTAAATGTTGATGTTTTTTGTGGAAGTAATAAGTTTATTGAGTGTTTTAGTGTAAAAATTCCATTAATGATATTATCATGAAGAAATTGTTAAGGATGCTGAAGATGCAAAGAGACAGAGAAAAAAGTGGATATTAAGAGATTAAAGATTCTGAAGAATTTAGGTGAAAACAACTCAGACTAATTTTTACTCTTATTGTATCCCGATTAGGATTATACACGACGCAAAAATGAATTTATATTTATGTGTGTTTTTATTAGGATCCTAATTAGTTCATATATTAGCTCCAAGGTGAAATTGAAGAAGAAATATTTACCTAAGAAATATTAGTGTTTAAAATTGATTAATAGTGTCAATTAAGTTAACCAAGAAAAGATTGGAGTTGAAATTAACTAAGGTAAAGTTGTTTTAGCATTGATTGGCCAACCGAACAAGTAAGATCGGTCAACCGATGTGCGTAGGTTGGAAAATGAAATAGTCTCTAAATCGATCGGTCAACCGATCACGGCTGAAAAATAGCCTGGGGAGCATCCTGAATTGATCGGCTAACCACCCAGGTATTAGAAATCCATATGCCTAATAGGGTTCCATTCTCCACTAATGTAGGTTAAGAAATTCAAAAAGATCAATAGGAGTTGATTCAGTTTTTAGAAAATGGACAAGGGTATATCGGGAATAGAAAATAGGTTAACGTTATTAACTTAACGCTACCCAAGGCACAACGCTTGGCTCAATCACTCTCGTAACCCCACATAGATCAATTCGAAACAACCCTGAGCTTATATTTGAAAACGTAGTATTCATTTATCAGGACAAAACAAAAATGAAACTGTATTTATTTATTTTTAATTTTTTTCATAAACTCACCCCCAAACTTATTTGATTTGTTATAATTTGACGAATGTGGAAATACGATAGAAAAAATGACAAGTGAGTACTCGAATACCAAACCAATCAATAGTTCGCCCAAAATCCAACTGCTCACTTTAAGTAGCATAAACAAATGCTAACTTGATTTTACTCAAATTGTGCCTTAGGTTTTGATGATAAAGGTTTGGAAATAATTCAATTGGTTAGGGTATTTGTTACGTGTTTAGAATTGAAACAGCTTATAGGCTTCGACAGGGTAACGAGGGATAAATGATATTACATGGTAAGCTTCAAAGGCTCAAGCGATTAAAATGAATGCCTCAATCATATCTCTTGAACTCTTCGCCTAGGATTTTGCCTCGAATTTTCCCCAAATCAGGTTCTAGAATCCCTATTGTCATGAACATGGCTAATGGATAATCGGCGTCAAATCAATTGGATAGTTATACATTGAGTTTATGTGCTCATGTAATTAGGATCCACAATAACTTTTACTAAAACGAGACGTCAAACACATAGAACACAAATGAATGAGCATTACGCTCAACCTTAATAAACAATTAAGGGACAGACTCATCATCTGGTAATGGCCTAGATGAAGTACAAAACTCAAACACAACAACTAATACATAAACAAACTAAACCTAAACAAACATACATACATTGAAACAATAAAACATAATAACACACTACATATCACCCCCGAACTTAAAATGGGTAGTGTCCACATTGACCCATCAACTATCCCAATAAAAATATATAGCATGATAATGAAGACAGGGGTTTAGAACATGAACCTGGAAGGCAAGAAAATCTCACCTCCGAATCAAATTGGCAGTGATAGATCTAATTTATTTTGGACTTGGATTGCCTCCCAAGAAGCGCTTGATTTAAGGTCTTCAACTTGACACGGAGAAGGGCTCGTCAAAGAGTGGCTTCTGTCTGTAGTATGTGTCGTACAACACAACATATGGGTCTTGGTTCATAACGCCCTCAAAACTGGTAAGATTTGGTATTGTATCGCCCATACTTTCAACTCGATTCGTTGTTGGCTCATGTGCTTGGTAGGTATGAAACAACGGTTCTAAAGGCGGTGAAGGATAAGTGAGCCATATCGGATCCTCATAAATGTGATCGTCTTGGATCGGTGGTGGCAACATTTGGTGGATCTCAATTGACAGATAATCACAAGTGTTATCTTGTGATTTTCCATCGTATTCGAACTGATCCAAGTTCCTCCCGCTTATTTCTAGTTCCTCATGGTGGCTTTCAATGTATATGCCGTTTGTGTCTCTCAGTGTCACCGTTTTTGACTCGGCCTCAATTAAGCAGATAAACTGACTGATTTGCATCTAAAGTGATGTTACGGTCGCATCGATTTCAGCGCAGATCATCTCAATATTGTCAATACGATCCTCATGCTCGTTGAGCCGGTCATTTATTTCCCTCTAGAAAGCCTGAGTTTCTCCCATAAATTTAGCGAACATTTCCTTAAATGTGGGGGAACACTCCTCCTGTTGGTCCGAGATGTCAATCCATGGCGCCGAAATGGTGAAACTATCCCCCAAGCTTTGGAGCTTGTTAAATAATTCCAACAGTGAAAATCATACTTTGCCATGTCTTCTAGTACCCAATAGACTTCGTCTGCAGTTAGTTGGTCGAAAGAGGTGGTACCGTTTCCTCATTCAACATAGATTCTGGTTGCGGCTAGTAACCCATCGAGGAAGTTCAGTAGTTGACACTCCCTCGAAAAATGATGATGGGGGAACCGAAATAGCAGCTCCTTATATCGATCCCAGGCATAATAAAATGACTCAAAATCTTGTTGAAAGAAATGCATCAATACTTGTTGATCTAGAATCTTCAAGTACCGTACAAGAAAAACAAAACTACAAACAAAAATTATAAACAAAATAAATGCCTAAATTAAAATCAAGTTACTTACTCAAAATATCAACAACAATCTAAAAACCAATCCCTGGCAACGGCGCCAAAAATTAGGTAGTGCGTAAATTACGTCACTACTTTTACCGCTAGTGTATGGGTCAAGTTTTAGTATAGATTGGAAGAGTTAGGGTTGTCGTATCCACAAGAATTAGATTAGATTATCGTTGAATACCGTAATTGTCATAACCCAACTTTATTTAGGCGATAAAAAATAGGTTTTTTGTTTATAAATATAAAATACTAATTTAATTAACTAATTATACTATAATACTAATATGATACGTTTAGGGGAATGGATTATTTAGGAATTAACTTCATTTAGTTAAACATGTTTGGTTTCGTTTAGTTAACAATAATGGTATTCGACCTATCCGACAATCTCAGTATTGTAAACTCATTCACTCTCTCTCCCAAGTGTAAAGTGAATGAATATGTGACTTCGCGTTAATGCTGAAGTCCCCCTCTAGCGTTTTGTAGAATATATAGTCACATGAGTCTCGCCCCGACGTCATGGATTGCATACTTTCTAATGCCATCTTGGGTCATTAGATCGTCGTATTGAGTTTAAACCCTAATCCGAATCCGAGGTTATCTCTCCCGAGTGTCCAAACCTGATTTCCCAATATATCTAAACAAGTATATAATAGAAATACAAGAACGGTAAACACAATCGAATAGCGAAGAACAACCGTTAAAGAAACACAATTCAAAAAAACAACATTTTCATAAATTATGTTAATCACATAGCTAATCCATATTTAGCCAATGGCCATAACCGTATATACAATGACAAACAAGCTAAGCAAGCTCAAACAAACTACCAAAGTTAAGAAACAAAGAAAGACACAAAGGAACTTAGCCGTTATCCGAAGATTCGATGCTAAAACCACTCCGAGAGCGTTTCTCCTTCTTCGCTTTATGATCTGCTTCTTTGAGTTTGAATGAGCTCCCCAAAACTCTCAAAAATATCCTATGTTATCTCTCATTAAGTCTAATGGCCGAAAAAATAAGAGGATGAGAGGATATGGGAACAAAAATATCCAAAAAAAAAACAATTTACAACTGCAGGGTTCACTACTATAGCGGGGGGTTCACCGCTGCAGCAGTGGGTATGTCGGCAGTGGTCACTGCTATAGCGGTGGCTTGATCACTGCAACAGTGGTTCATCAGTGGGCACTCTATTGTTTCATTGCTGCAGCAGTGGACAGACAGAGTGAAATTGAGCTCTCTATTGTTTCACCGCTGTAGTGGTGGACAACTTGGCATTTTTTCTTAGTTTTCCCATCGTTCTTCCACTGTCGTTCTACCGATTAGTTTGATTTTCAACCGTTTTAGCTTATTTTCGTCCCAAATACCTGATTTATACAAAAACAAATAAACGCTAATTAAAACAAATTAAAACACGATAAAAATACTCAAAAACTACCAAATTCGATTTGGAAATAAATGGATAAATTACCGCTATCATAAGCCTAATAAAAAAATCATTGTAAGGGTTTGGTTTCTACTTGATAAAGGAATCAATAGTTTAGAGGTTGTGAATCTCCGTGGAGCTCGGGAGGATTGGATTAAGAAAGGCTAACTTGTTGAACCAAGATATATCTTGGTGTGTTGCATTATTTACCTTCTTTATATTTTGTTTGCGTGTGAACCTTGAATTAAACACTTATCTGCTACGTAACGAAGATAATAATTGATTTGATAATTAAGTGTTGAAATATGTATTTGTTTAAATTTTTTATAATTACGCAATTCACTCCCTATTGGATAGTTCACTGGATCAACAATAAATTTTTGAAGTGACGATTTTACCTTTTACTGCCTCTTCCCTTTTCCCTTATCTCTCGCACGATCTGCTATACACAAATCCTCAGACGGGCAAATCAATTTGGATAGTAGTGGTGGAAATCCTCGATTTTTTGTTCCTCAAATCCTTAGTTGATAGCGAAGACAATGAGAATCTGAATCAATTCCGACGGAATAGATTAAGTCAAGAACAAAAATTTCTTCATCAAAGTGGATTCGTTGAAGTCGGGATTCAAATCTCCTTAGATCGGAATAATTTAGATGACGGCGAAGACATTAGAATCAACACGATTTGTTTTTAAAATCAGTTCTGATTTAATCTAATTCTTTCGCCGACAAAAGGCCGAATTTAATGCAGAAGCCATTCCATAATCTAAAAACTCATTCGAAGGCCTATTGAATCGATCATGGCTGACGATATTCCAAAAGAAGTCAAGCGAAAGATGAACGATCCAGAATCTATTTTGAATAGATTCTTAATCTAATGTACAGTATAATCTAAAGTTTTAGAAATAATCATTTATTTTGTTGAATGTAGAAAATGAAGATCCATTTGGCCATCACCTTACCATTGTTTCGATTCAAGATCGTTTTTTCAGTATTTGATTACGTTTGTGGGTTTAGAAGAGACAAATAGATAGAGAGAGGAGAGAGAATAAATGGAGCCAGATCTTTCAACTCAATAGTTTTTTAATAATTACAGTTTGATCCCTTAAATTTGATTGAATGATAAATTTGAAATATATATATTTGAAATTTAGGGTTCATTTTGGTTGGATTGAATAGTGAATTTGATATATATATATATATATATATATATATATATATGTGTGTGTGTGTGTGTGTGTATGTGTGTGTGTGTGTGTGTGTGTGTGGTATTTAGGATTTATTTGGTTGGATTGATTTAATTTGTATCGGAAAAAAAATCAAGCATATGAATGTAGATAAAAAATTATCAATTAATTTGGATGAAAAAATTAAAAGATAACATGATGGCGGCGACCCCTATCTTGTTGCCCTAAACAAATGTGAGAGAGAGACAAAGAGAGAAGGGACTTGATGTATGTACCTGGTGGAGTGAAACTTATGTTGGGTATATTGTATGGTTGTTTTTGTGAGATAAAATGGATACGACGATTTAGTAGAATTTGAACGGCGGTGAAAACGGAATATAACACGATCTCGTGTTATATTCAATATGAGATCGTGTTGAGTATAACATGAGATCGTGTTCAATAATCATGTTAAAAATAACACGATTTCGTGTTATATTCAATAAAATCTCATGTTATATTTAATGTGAGAGATAAAATTGTCACAAAAAGATAAAATGATTATTTTATGACATATTTCTTAAAAAACATAAATTGGGTAGTTTTATTCTCATGGGAATTTTTTGGTATCCGGATTGAGAAAACCAAAAAGGAAAATATCACACCTACTAAAATTAACCTGATTGAGAAAAACAAAAAGGGAAAATATCACACCTACTAAAATTACTATATGTTATTTATTTATTTATTTCATGCCAAGACAAAATGTCTTGTCATTCATATATAATACATGTCGACACATGCAAACAAATGAACACGTATTTTTTTATCAAATAAATATTAGACAGCGCTGTTTTTTTCCTAGAGTGGGCCTGGGACCGGACCAGATCAACACATGCCACAATTAGTGAACCTTTGGGGGGGGGGGGGGGGGGGGGAGGTATATATACTAGTTATGTTTGGTGATATTTGGCATATACTCACAAATTTCTCTTATTATTTTGAAAAATATAAAATATCCTTACGACCAATTTTTTTTTTTTTTTTTTTTTTTATTTTTTATTTTTTAAAAAAAAAAAAAAAAAAGACATGAATGCCTTAATATTTACAAAAATATTTTTTATTCTTTTATTAAAAAAAAAAAATCACTAACACTCCTATTTATCAAAATATATTTTTAAATCACTAATTTTTAAACAATTACATTTACCCCAACCTCACCCTCCCACTGCCCCCTGCCAAAATCCTCTTCTCTTTCTTCCTCCTTCCCCAATCTCTCCCCAGATCCGTTAAGACAGATCTGGAGAAAGAGGGCGAGAGGGAGGGAAGAAGAAGAAGAAGAAGAAGAAAGAGGAGGATGAGGGAGAGGAAAAGGAGGAGGAAGAAATAGGAAGGAGGAGGAATGTTCCGGCCAGGTAGGGGTGCAGGAAAAAGTAGATTTTTTTTTTTTAATTTGCTAAAAATAAAAGGGTGAAAAAACATATTTCTTTCAAAATATGGATATTAGTGTAAAAAAATTACACGAGATAAATATTCAAAAAGAACTCAAAGGGATATTTATGTAATTATTTAAATATTTTAAAATTATTAATGATAAAGTTATTATTACAATAATATTTTTATTAATTTTTAACCTATATGGAAACTAATTGGAGTCTGATGAAAATTATGAAGAGATGATCGGTATTTTTCAAATGACAATAGAAATTTGTTTTGGGGGGGCAAAAGGACAGGGGAGGTGATAGGTGTAAATTACCTATCTATTTCCAAACCGAACATTGTTAGTTTTCGAGTGCGTTTATTACGTTTTAATACATTTTAATATGTTTTTATTCTTTTTGTATTAAATAAAGTGTGTAGGGTGAAACTTTATGAAAACAGATCAAGAATAGTGGAAAAACAAGCACGGAGGCAATATTCAGAACAACAGTCCACCGCCGCGACGATGAATATGCAGAGAGGCGCCTAAATCTTCTAGAAGCTTACCACCTAGGCGGTGAAACTGCAAAAAGGTTCCTGATTCCACCACCTCCTCCACCACTGCGGTGAAAATCTAACCGAAATACCCACCGCCTTGACGGTCACCTCTACACAGATTTAGATATTTTTTTAATATTTTTAGGATATTTTCCACATTTAATCCCCTTTCTTTTATCAGTTTCGGCCTTCTACCACCCTTAGGATATACTTAGGGTTAGGTTGAGAGATTTTAGAGGGAAAACTCACAACCCGAAGGAAGAGAAGAAGGAGACGCGATTGTGGAACGATTTTAGCGTCAAATCTTTGGATATCGGCTAAGTCATTTGTTTCTTTTCTTTATTTTATTCATTTCGGTAGTTGTTGAGCATGTTTAGCTCATTTTACATTGTATATATGGTTATGACCATTGGCTAAACATTGGTTATTTAGAGATTAATATAAATTTATGAATATGTTGTTTGATTGAGTTTATGTTTCGTTAGAGGTTGTTCTTCTTTTTTTGGATTGTGTTTATCGTTCTTGTATTGTTTATATGCTTAGAATGATATATAGAGAATACGGAATTTTACACTCGGGAGAGGTAACCCCGGATTCGGACTAGATTAAACACAACACGACGATCCAATAATCCAGGAGGGAGTTGGAAAGTGTGCAATCAATGACATTGGTGCAAGAAGCATGTGACTATGCGTTCGAAAAGACGTTTGAGGGGGACTTCGGTGTCAACGCGAAGTCACATATTCACTCGCTTTACACTCGGAAGAGGGAGCGAGTGAGTTTACAAACCGAGATTGTCGGATAAGTCGAACGCCATTAACGTAGACTAAAACGAGACCAAACACGTTTTTGTAAACAAAAGTTAATCCCTAGGCAATATTTTCCCTAAACATCTCATATTAGTATTAGTATAGTTAGATTAATTAATTAAGTATTAGTATTTATTCATTATAAATTACATTTTTAGCATCTGGCTAAAATTAAGTTATGATAATTACGGTAATCGATAATAATCTTAAACAATCCCTGTAGACACGATATCCTTACTCTCCCCATCTGTACTAAAACTTGACCTGTATACTTGCGGTGAAAGTAGTGATGTACTTACGCAACACCAGGAGGTAAGTAGTATAAATTTATAATTAATATAATATACATTTTTTATCTACATTTTTTATGAAAATAATCTTTTTGAAATCTATACCTAAAAATTCAAAAAAAAAAAATACCAATAATAAATATAAAAAAAAATTATTTTTTGCACATTTCCAAATATTATTTTTTTTACTCGTAATTTCAATTGTAAGAAAAGTTACACATCATTGTAACTGGTATTAGACAAAATTACAACAATGTTATATTGAGATATAATTATAATAACAATTTTTGGTCCAATGAGCTACCCAATAGAGGGTGAATTGGGTTGTAATAAAAAAATTATCAAATAATAACACTTCAAAAACTTAAATAATTAATTTTATCCTAAATTAATTATTATCTTGAAAAAATTATATTTTAAACCCTCTAAGTATTGACACTTTTTAACACGGTCCATCTCCATTTGCGCGTTTCATTTTAAACCCCCTACGTATCAACATGTTTTTAAATGGTCCTTCTGTAAAAAAATTCGTCAAAACTAATAGAATAGAGGAGTAAAATAGTCTTTTTACACATTTTAAATATTTTTAATGATTTTTTTTTCTTTTTTTTTCTTTTTTCTTTCCTAATCTCTCTCTCTCTCTCTCTCTCTCACGCTCAACTCTCTCTCTTCCTACTCCTCTCTTCTTCTCTCCCTTTCTTCCTCCCCTTCGCTCTCTCCCTAGTGTTTTCACCCCCTTCAACATGGGGTGTTCATAGGGGGTGACTATTGTAGTAATTGGTACGGCATGAGTTGTGATCCGACAACTAGTCGCGTTGCCAACATTGCCCTCCGGGGAGAGTCCGAAGATCCGATATTCGAGAAAGCTGGATGGTCCAGATACATGACCGGTTCGATTTCTCCGTCTATCTACAAGCTCGACCATCTTACCACCCTCATCGTCGCCGATTGGAAGGCGATTTTCGGTGAAATCCCGACTTGCGTCGTGTCCATTCAAAACCTTTGCATCCTCGACCTTATTGGAAACCAGCTCACTAGTGAAATCTTGGCCGACAATATCATTAAGACTCAATCCTGGTATAATTTACTTAATTATATATTTTAAAACATTCAATTTAGTCCCTCAAACTTTTTCTTAATCTCAATTAGATAAGATAGAAATAATTACATTAACGAAATTGAAAAATATCCAAAATACTTGAACCATATCTATAGGGATATTAAAATATTAACTATATATCTCAAAATCCCTAAGATCCCTAAGATATCTCTGAGATCCTAACCATAAAACAGCTAGTAATGGCTACTTTTTGGATCAAAACCAAAAATTTCTCAAATCCTGAAACTGATCATCAGTTGATTGACCAACACCTATCGGTCGACCACCCGATTCAACACATAGCCCAAGCCAAAATCACTTCGCCCATAGGTTGACCACCACCTATCCATTAGTCGACCAGACGATTCACAGACTTCCATAGGTCGACCTCCCTATCGACTTAACGATTTAGAGAATTCATTTTTTGGCCATAGGTCAACCTATCTGTAGACTGAATAATTCAGAGAGTTTAACTATATTCCATAGGTCGATTAATCCTACACCATAAGTCGACTGAACAATGATGGATAATTAATTTTTACTAAATTTCTTTGACGTTTTTGCCCCTTTAACCGATTTCTTTTCTTAGTTAACTCTACTAAATCCTTAAATTCAACTTTAATCAATTATATTTCTTAAATCAATGTTTCTTCTTCAATTACACACGTGAACAAATATGTTAGCCAATTAAGATCCTACTAAAAACACACCTAAATGTAAAAACATTTTGTGTCATGTATGATCCTAATCGGGATACATTAAGAGTAAAAATTTAACCTGAGTTGTTTTGCCATAGGATCTTCAAAGTCTTCGATCTCTTAATGTCTATCATCTTTGTCAGTCTCTTTCGCATCCTTTCAGCATTTTTCTCAACTTCTTCATGATAATATCTTCGCTGGAACTAATAAACTGAAACACTCAACAACAAACCATTAGTTCCATAAAAAACATCAACAATTAATTGTCCATCAAAATATTAGGATCAACAAAAATAATAATAAAAATGATTACTCTTAATGTAACAGTTCAAATTTATAACTTTTGCTAAAATTCTTAAAGTCAATAGCTGTTTTTTGTAAAAACATCCCATCTAGACCTTTACTTACTCAATTGATCATATCTCATTCATTTGGAGTCCAAATGAGGTAATTCTTTTTGTTATGGAACCCTAACTCAATAAAATTTATTTGTGTATAGTATAAATAATTTGGATATGTTTTTCCTATTGGATTTAAATGTCAAAATGTTTTCTCTCTTCTAATCTGTTTTCGCTTTGTTTTTAGCTTGACGTTTTGGAAATCTTTGGTTGTTCTAAGTGTTGTATGATGGTTTCTAAACATTGTATTGGATGTTTAACATATTAAGCATCATTCAATTTGATCAAAAAAATATTAAGTTAAAGAGAATTAATCAAAATATTTTGAAACTCTTAAGAACTCATTTTGTAACTTTTTGTTATGAACCGAGAATTGGATTTACATATCAAATCTTATTCAAAATGTTAAAATCATGTCATTATATGTTATTTTAATGTGTCTACTTGATATATGTATGATCAATTGATATGTGCATCATTATATCTAAGATTAATTGACAAATTGGCTCAATGAATAAGGAAATTCTGTTATCTACATAAGAAATGTGTTCTAAGTGTTGAAACTCTTGAAATGCTTCTAATTGATAAAATAGATTGTATTTATGTTTAAATGTGATTATACATCATGTATTTTATGTTTAAAACCGTGCTCCTATTGTTATACACATAAAATACATTGTCTTTACAAAATATGCAAGTGGTTGAGTATTTAATACTATCCTACTTTTTGGTAGGGTTGGCTAAAGTATGGGCTATACTATCTTGTCTCATGTAAACCATATTCATTTATTATCTTGAACATAATTAAAATTGAAAGATCCTTACCTTTAATGATTTACAACCAACTTTGAAGACCTCCATCATGATTTGTCTATATGCATTAATGTCAATCATACTCAATTATATACTTCGAATATATAAGCAAACAAGCTGTATTTTTCAACTACCATAATGACAAAATGGAAAATGGTTCATATGTAATTAATAAGGTATGTCTAGCATTTGTGGTATTAGAAAAAATGGTTGGAATCTTGACAAATCTGTAGAGAATTAAAAGTGGAGAGGAGCCCTTGTCTTGACAATTTTGAATAGAAACTCATAACGGTCAATTGCTATCAAATCCTTTAATTGTGATATGCTCCTTACATTATATACATATATATAAGGGGGGGAGATTGCTGGAAGAAAAAATGAACTCACCAAGTATCATTTATTCAATTGAGCTACAAAGATCAAAGAGACACTACCAAAGCTTCCAAGTAAAATTATGTGCAACATCTCTTTGTTTCTTATTTGATTCATATTCTTGAGTGATTATTGTATTATTGTTTCACACACATACATTATTGAGTTCTTTCTTTTGCGAGTATTGAATCTCTATTTTGTGAGACAGTGAGAATTTGATTGTAAATCTTGTGTAAGGATTATGCTCAAGAGAAAACATTTGTGAGTGGAACATATTCACTCTAAATTGTAAAGTATTGAGATACGAACTTCTTAAGCGGCGACTTTATATGGTTTGGTCTTCACTCGAAAGAAGATCAAAGATAGTGAAATCCTCAAAGGAACTTGGTGGAGTAGACTAGGCAAAGAGTGATACGTGTAATTTATCTAATTATTTCCAAATCGATTTAAGTAGTTTTTGAGTATTTTTACAGCGTTTTAAAATGTTTTTATTTATTTTGATATAAATTAGGTATTTGGGGTGAAAAAGGACTAAAACGGTCCATAAACGAGTAAGTCGGTGGAAGAACAGTGGAGAAAAAGAGTAAAACGGACTATTTTCAGAACCTACTGATAGGTGTAAAATACCTATCTAATTCTAAATCGAATTTGCCAGTTTTCAAATACTTTATTGAAGTTTGAATATCGTTTTAGCTGTTTTTATTAGTCAGGAGCAGGGAAGTAAACAATCGGCAAACCGAGCAAAATGGCACAAAAAGGGTAGCCAAAAAGATAAAAAAAAAAAAAAAAAAAGAGGTTTTGAATAACAGAGCAATTCCGCCTAGGCGAAGTTTCCACCGCCTAGGCGAAAATTCAGCAGAAAGATGCAAAAACTGAAGTATTGAATCCGCCTAGGCGAAGTTTCCACCGCCTAGGCAGAAATCCATCAGAGTGCTGGATTGACTGAACTGCTGGATTGAGCTGCACTGCTGTAAATCCGCCTAGGCGAAGTAGCTACCGCCTAGGCGGAATTCCGTCAGAAAGATAAGGAGCCAAGAAGTTAGTCCTCTACCTAAGCAAAGATTATACCGCTTAGGAAAAATTCTAACCGACTTAAGCACCGCCTAAGCGAAGTTTCCACCGCTTAGGCAAAAATCGCAGAAGAGGTCAAAATATCTGTTTAGATATTTTTGAACCCCTAAGCCTATAAATACCCCTTGGCCACGTCTGAAACTTGTTGTTGAAGAACCCTAACCCTAGTAGAGAGCTCTTAAGCTATATTTTGAAGATCAAGAAGGAGGTTCATTATTCGGATAAAGAAGGATAACTTGCGGATCGATCATTAGTGACAGTGAACCGTTTCACTTCCAGATTTGATCGTTTCTCTCTTGTTTTATTCTTTGTAATCACTTTTTCATATCTAAGAATGCTGAATCCCTCTTATTTTGCATGGTATATGGCTAAGATCTTGTAGTAGTAGTTAAATGTTACTTAGGAGTACTCGAAATCATGTAACCATTTAGTTGAGTAAATTTATGTTACTTTAACGTGTTGTTTGTAGAAATCCGATTGTGTTTATTGTTATTTTTGATATTATGCTTGTATAGATAAACCGAGAATACAGGGTGTAACACTCGGGAGAGGTAACCCCGGATTCAGACTAGGGTAAATACAACGTGATGTTCTAACGACTCGGGAGGGCGTTAGAACATTTACAACCCATGACGTTGGCTCAAAACTCACGCGACTTAGGGTCGTTAAGGCATTGAAGGGGACTTCTTCGTTGACACGAAGCCGTGTAATCCCTCGTTTTACACTCGGAAGAGGTAGCGGAGGAGTTATTGATACAAAGGTTGTCGGATTAGATAAAAACCGTTATAACTAACTAAATGAAATCGATTATGCATTATGTGAAAGAGATTTATACCTAAGTAATTAGTGTAATTAAAACTAATTTTATAGTTGTCATTTATCTTAGTATAGTAATTAGAAAACAATCAAAATTTGATTAGTCGAGATAATATGAAGCTATTGAAATCACAATACTCACTTGAATTACCTGCCTATCCCAGTGAAACGATATCCGATCCTAAAAGATCCATTATATTAAAACCAGACCTCGTATACTTGCGAGTAGTCCAACTACCGCGAGGAGGAAACATGTATGAATCTGAGCGCGTAGCAAGTTTTTGGCACCGTTGCCGGGGATCGGCAATGTGTTTTTCAATTAAGTTGATATTGTGATTAAGTAGTTGAATGTTAATCACGATAATTCTTTTGCTTTTAAATTTTATTCAATTAATTAATTTATTTTATTTATCAATTGAATTTGAGCAGTGCATGTGGCGGAGTAAACGTATTGCTAACCAAAAAGAAGAAAAAGCTACAGTAATGGCCGATGGACATGAGAATATTCCACAACCACCAGAGCCACAAGCACTCCAGCCTCCGAAGCATGAGAGGCCACAACGAGTCCTTTGGGACTATTATCGGCCCCTTATGTTAGACAATTATTCAGGGATCCGGAGGCAGCCGATCCAAGCTAATAACTTCGAGTTGAAACCCGCCTTAATCAACATGGTTTAGCAAAACCAATATGGCGGTAATCTTCACGAAGATCCCAACGTACACTTAGCTACTTTTCTGGAAATCAGTGTCACCGTAAAGATCAATGGAGTCGCCGAAGATGTGATAAGACTGAAGTTATTTTCATTCTCTTTACGAGACCGAGCAAAGAGATGGTTTCAATCGATTCAGCCAGGGAGCATTAACACTTGGGAGGACCTTGCACAAAGATTCCTCACTAAGTTCTTCCCACCCTCGAAGACGCCTCAACTCCGAGGCAAAATTGCGCAGTTTCGTTAAAGAGATTTTGAGCCATTATTTGAGGCATCGGAAAGGTTTAAAGACTTATTGAGAAGGGCCCCCCAACACGGTTATCAAGATTGGTTTCAAACCCAATTATTCTATAACGGGTTGGACGGCAAGACAAGAACGATAGTCGATGCGGCCTCCGGGGGATCATTGTTGTCCAAAACCCCAACCGAAGCAAATGTGTTATTGGAGGAGATGGAGACTAATAACTATCAATGGCCGAATGAGAGGAACACGGGAAGACGGTTCGCTTCTATTCAAGAATCTGACCATATTTCAACGTTATCGGCCCAAGTGTCCAAGCTCTCGGACCAATTAGTCGCCTTATCTACAAAAGGTGCTTTGTCAAGTCAAGGGGAGGAGATAGCTGCAAGTAGTTCTCAATCCGAATTGGATAACGAGTTTGAGGAATGTCATTTTCTGAACAACCGTGCCTACACTTTCAGGCCGGCTACCAACATTCCAACTCACTACAATCCTGGACTTCGTAATCATGAGAATTTCTCATATGCGAATAATCAGAACACTTTGCAGCCACCTCCGGGGTATGGAAATCAATCTTCGGGATATCCAATGCAAGCTAATCGCCAAATGCAACAACCGCCAATGCACAATCCAAAGCCAAATTTGGATGAAGTTCTGGGATCATTTATGAAAGAGACGCAGACTATGATGCGTGAGACTCATAATCGCCTGAATAAACATGAAACACGGCTGGACTCTATTGATACCACGTGTACCAACACTAATGCCACGGTGGAGGCTCTTGAGACTCAAATCGCGCAACTTGCTAGGGCAATTCAAGAACAACAAAAGGGAAAGTTTCCAAGCAATACAGAAACCAACCCTCGGGGATGCAAGGTGATTAAGTTGAGGAGCGGCAGAGACGTGGAAGTGAGGAGGCCTATAGAAACTAAGCCGGCTGTGAGTCGTGAGTTTCTGGATGATGAACCAAGAACTAGTGTGGAGGAGGACGTTGAACTAAAGGCTGATGAAGGAAAGGAGAAGCTAAGTGAAGACGTGAATGAGAGTAGCAACAAGGAGAAAGTCGAGGAAAGAAGAGAAGATGGAAGGGTGATACCGGGAAGAGTCACATTTTCAGAGAATCCACCGATTCTAGTAACACCATTGCCATATCCTCAAAGGTTCCAAAAGAGGAAGTTGGATGTTCAATTCGAAAAATTTCCTGAAATCTTCAAGAAAATCCACATCAACATACCTTTTGCGGATGCGTTGGAACAAATGCCCAACTATGACAGGTTCTTGAAGGATATCATGACAACGAAGCAGAAGTTGGAGGATTATGAAACGATGAAGCTAACTAAAGAGTGTAGTGCAATACTACTGAAGAAGTTGCCTACCAAATTAAAGGATCCGGGTAGTTTCACGATTCCGTGTACTATCGGGAAATCCCACTTCGATAAGGCACTTTGTGATCTAGGGGCAAGTATCAATTTGATGCCTTCTTCCGTATATCGGAAGTTAGGACTCGGAAGTGCAAGGCCTACGATGATTTCTCTTCAAATGGAGGATCGTTCACTAACCTATCCGAAGGGGATCATTGAGGATGTGCTAGTGAAAGTTGACAAATTTATATTCCTAGTGGATTTCGTGGTTCTTGAAATGGAGGATGACATAGAGATCCCGATCATCCTTGGAAGACCTTTCCTTGCAACGGGAAAGGCCTTAATAGATATGCATAATGGTAATTTGACCTTAAGAGTAAATGATGAAGAAATACGGTTCAACAATTTTAATACTATGAACTTTCTGGATGAATCTCCCAATTGCAATCGAGTTGATGTTGTGGACTCTTGCGTGTGGGAGTTCTTTCTTGCAAACATGGATATAGATTCTTTAGAGAACATTCTCACAAGTTCCTTATCTATGAGGGATCTTGGTGAGGAAGGCTCTGCCACAGACCTTGATGTGGTGGAATACGTGCTAGCTCTTGACGCTCAACCGAAAGACGTAGATTGTCCTATTCATGTGGCGGAGATTGAAGAAGTTGAATACTCTCCAGAGAAATCAAATCCGCCTCACGGTGGGTTATTACTCAAGCAATTATCGAAACACCTTCGGTATATCTTTTTGGGAGAGAATTTGACCGATCCGGTTATAATTTCATCAACTCTGACAGAAGAAGAGGAGAGTAAGTTGCTGAGAATCTTGAAGAGGCACCGATCCGCTTTTGCTTGGTCTATTTCGGATATCAAGAGAATTAGTCCGTCGGTATGCATGCATAAGATTTTGATGGAGGATACGTTCAAACCCTCCATTGAACATCAACGGCGGCTAAATCTGGCTATGAAGGAAGTGGTGAGAGCGGAGGTGTTGAAGCTATTAAATGCGGGGATTATATACACTATATCGATAGTAAGTGGGTGAGCCCTGTGCAAGTGGTGTCAAAGAAATGAGGCATGACGGTAGTAAAGAATGAGAAGGATGACCTTATTCCGACATGGACCATCACAGGATGGCGGGTATGTATTGATTATAGGAGATTAAATAAGGCAATGAGGAAAGATCATTTTCTTCTTCCTTTCATTGACCAAATGCTAGATCGTTTAGCCGGTTATGAGTACTACTACTTCCTTGATGGCTATTCCGGTTACAATCAAATAGCCATTGCACCGGAGGACCAAGAGAAGACGACTTTCACATGCCCGTATGGAACGTTTGCTTATCGACGTATGCCGTTTGGCCTTTGCAATGCACTGGCAACTTTCCAATGGTGTATGATGGCAATATTTTCTGATATGGTGGAGGAGAAAATCGAAATCTTTATGGATGACTTCTCAGTCTTTGGATCGTCCTTTGATCACTGTCTTTAAAATCTGGCGCTTGTTCTTGATCGATGTGAAGAGAAGAATTTGGTTCTAAATTGGGAGAAGTGCCACTTTATGGTTAAAGAGGGGATCGTCTTAGGTCATCGAGTCTCTTCCAAGGGGCTTGAGGTGGACCGAGCAAAGATAGAAACGATTGAGAAACTTCCACCACCAATAAATGTGAAAGGAGTTCGTAGTTTCTTGGGGCATGCCGGCTTTTACCGGCGCTTTATTAAGGACTTCTCGAAGACGGTGAAGCCGTTATGTCACCTTCTTGAGAAGGATACTTCGTTTGAATTCAATGAATCTTGTATGGAGGCGTTTAAGGCGATAAAGGAGAAGTTGATCTCGGCTCCAATAATGGTCGCTCCGGATTGGGAAATGCCATTTGAGATAATGTACGATGCGAGTGACTATGCCGTTGGCGCGGTGTTAGGCCAACAGAAGGAGAAGATCTTCCGCTCGATCTATTATGCAAGCAAAACATTGAATGACGCCTAGGAGAATTACACCACAACCGAGAAAGAAATGCTAGCGGTGGTCTTTGCTTGTGATAAGTTCCGTTCATATATCATTGGCTCAAAAGTGATTGTCTACACGGATCACGCGGCTATCCGGTACTTATTTACAAAGAAAGATGCCAAGCCAAGGTTGATAAGGTGGATTCTCTTATTACAAGAGTTTGATGAGGAGATAGGGGACAAAAAGGGGAGTGAGAACGTTGTTGCCGACCATTTGTCGAGGTTGATTCAAGAAGACGTTGGTGACGAGTCTAATATCACGGAAGTGTTCCCTAATGAACAACTCTTTTCAGTAGAAAATGCACTTCCCTGGTATGCTGACATTGTTAATTATCTTGCATGTGGCGTGTTACCACCTGATATGACAGGAGCCCAAAGGAAGAAATTTCTCTTTGATGCTAAGTACTATCTATGGGACGAGCCGTTGCTATTCAAGAAATGTGCTGATCAGGTGATCCGGAGATGTGTTCCGGAAGAGAAAATGGCTAGTATTCTCTACCATTGCCATTCATCACCTTGTGGCGGCCATTTCGGTGCGACTCGGACGGTATCAAAAGTACTACAATCAGGTTTTTACTGGCCCTCTTTGTTTAAAGATTCATATACGTTTGTAAAAACCTGTGATAGACGTCAAAGGGTGGGTAACATATCAAGGAGGCATGAATTACCATTGACGTCAATTCTTGAGCTTGAGTTGTTCGACGTGTGGGCATTGGATTTCATGGGGCCATTTCTGCCCTTATTTAGGAAGGAGTATATTCTGCTAGTGGTGGATTATGTGTCCAAATGGGTCGAGGCCGTGGAAACACCTACTAATGATGCCAAAGTGGTGTTAAAGTTCCTTTAACATAATGTCATGACACGGTTCGGGACACCTCGAGCCTTAATCAGTGATGAGGGGACCCACTTCTGTAACAAAATGCTCAATGCCTTGTTGGTAAAGTATGGAGTGAGGCATAAGGTGGCGTTACCATACCACCCACAGACAAATGGCCAAGCGAAAGTTTCTAACCGTGAAATTAAGCTCATTCTGGAAAAGATGGTTCATACAAATCGCAATGATTGGGCAGTGAAGCTTGATGATGCTTTATGGGCGTATCACACCGCTTTTAAGACACCGATCGACATATCTCCGTATCGATTAGTGTTTGGGAAAGCTTGCCATTTGTCCGTTGAATTGGAGCACTGTGCATTCTGGGCGATAAAGAAACTCAATTTTGACATAAAAGCTTCTGGTTCACAACGTCTCCTCCAATTAAATGAAATGGAGGAATTCCGGCATGAGGCTTATGAGAATGCCAAGCTCTACAAAGACAAAACGAAGAGATAGCATAACAAAATGATAGTCCAGAGGGAGTTCAGTCCTGGCCAACAAGTCCTATTGTTTAATTCAAGGCTGAGGCTCTTTCCCGGAAAGTTGAAGTCTCGGTGGTCTGGACCGTTCCGGATCAAGCATATCTATCCTTTTGGAGCTATTGAGCTAGAAGCCGAAGACGGACGTACTTTCCGAGTCAACGGGGAGCGGATCAAGCATTACTTCAAAAATGAAGAGCGAGTTGTGGAGAACATCTCCCTCGTTGAAGGATAAAGCCGAAATTCTTAAACGTCCATGCTAAGGATGTAAAACCAAGCATCATTTTTTTTGACGTGACATCGAGGGTAACGAATATTCCCAACTTTTGTATAAATACCATTTTGGAGATCGTATTGATCTCGTAATAATAATTTTTGTGGTGAATTGATGAGGTTAGATGCTTAGGATTGATTTGCATGCTAAAACTAATTTGAGGATTGAAGAGGAAATAAGAAGTGTAGAGAAACAATGTGAAAACCTTAAGGAATCCAGCTTAGGTCCACATAGGTAAAAATTCGCCTAAGCGGTAAACCCACCGCCTAGGTGAACATTGGATAAAAAGGCTGAGAAATCATTCTGGCCTAATTTTGCCCAAGCGGTAAAACCACCGCTTAGGCGATAATTGGACATAAAAAGTCAGTATTTTTGCAATGCCGAAATTTCGCCCAGGCGGTAAAACCACCGCCTAGGCAGAAAATAGAAGAAAAGCTGAACTTTCACACTGGTGTAAACTCGCCCTGGCGGAAAACCCACCGCCTAAGCGGATTTACAACCAAATCAGGCTTTCACACTGGTGTAAACTCGCCCCGGCGGAAAAACCACTGCCTAAGCGAATTTACACCAGAAAGTTTTCAAAAAGAAAAGGCCCTAATCCGCCTAAGTGGTAAAACCACCGCTTAGGCAAATTTACGCGAACTCTGTTTTTAAAACGCACAGTCCACTTCGCAAACGACATTTCCCTCCTAAAAATTTCAAGAAACCTCTCAATTTCACCATCCCAAATTCCTTCCCCCTTTAAAGATTCATTCTATAGTGCTAAAAACTTGGATTCTCATCAAGAATCTTCGTCCAAACGAGGAATTTCTCTGCCCATTTTCAAAAAATTAGGGTTCGAAGGGTGAACAGTGCGAAATCACCATTCTCCACTGTTTTAATCAAATTTTTCAACAAGTAAGTGTCAATGATCCTATTTTTCATTTAGTTGTTGAATTATTTGCTTCATTTGCTCATTTATTTCAACAAAACAGTGGATTTGATTGGAACCCTAAACCTCTTTAAACCCTAAATTGCGATTTTCATGTTATTTGGGATTGAGGAATGCTAAATGATAAACCCTATCATATTTTTGTGTGGATATACAATGTGAATCATGTAGTTTGCGCTACATTGCGACAAAAATGTGATTTGGTTATGGTTGGTGGAATATCTTGTGAGTTTTGTGTTGATTGACCTTGGTTCGCTGATTAGGGTTTGAATTACTTGTTCTATTGTTATTCTTGTGGTTGGTGTGGTGATTTGAATTTTTAGGGACAATGGCACAATGCAGGGCTGCCAAGCACCCAAGAATAGATGAACCTCCGTCCGCTTCGGATTTCAATTCCCTTAAGTTTGTTTCTAAGCAGGTGGAGGATCGGTATAAAGAACATGAGAGTAAGCGGCCAGGCATCCGTCAAAGAGGATTTGGGCCTTTGAATGATCTTCCTGAAGAAATCAGAACTGTGATTGTACAAAGACGATGGCAACAGTTCTGTGCCCCACCTCCAACGGGCGAGTTGGCCCTTGTTTGAGAATTTTATGCAAACGTCGCAGAGGCTACAGGGTTTCAAACACGGGTCCGAAACATTCCCATCCTCTTCAGTGTCGATCACTTTAATGAATTGCTAGGATTGATAAGGCCTGAAGCTTCAAGAGATTTATCCGATGCCGCCTCACCGACAATGAGTGCGGTGATTCAAGCTTTGACGACAGGAAACGCACAATAGACCAACACATGGCAGGGCCAAGCAATCTTCAAGTTGCGGTTTCTAAAACCGATCCCCAAGAGTTGGTTTTCATTTATCTACGCCAATCTGCTCCCGACGACTCATTTGTCTGACGTGTCCAAGGAGAGAGCTTTCATGCTCTACGACATCGATAGAGGGACGCCCATAAACGTCGGTTGGCACATTTATTCTTCCATACTTCATGCTGCCAAGTCGAAAAAGGGTGCCCTTCCTTTTCCTTCCTTCCTCATCGCGCTTTTTCAACGAGCCAGAGTTCGAATCACATCCACGAGCCCATTTCTTCCTGTGAAGCCACTTGATCTAGCATTTATTAAAAGGTTATGGAAAGGCGGACAAGGTGAAGGAGAGGAGGGTCAAGAAAAGGAAGAAGCGGGTCCTTCGGAGCGACCAACGCCTACAACCAGCTGAGGCTAAATCACACAAATCTTACAAGATGTCCGTAGTCTCCAGTCCGATGTGAGTCAACTTCAAGATAATTTGGCCCGGATGGAGAACTACATGGAGTCCTACATCCGGCAACAAGATCAAAACCAACGAGTCATATTCGAGCATCTTGGAATCGACATGGCGCGTTATACGCCCGTGCCACTTTTTGAGCCGGATGAGCTGCCACCGCCATCTTATCCACAATGAACGGTAGGAGGTTAGACTTCTATATCTTCCCTCCTAGGTTTGTGTCCGCCCCAGTTTTAATACATATTTTTCTATTCTGCTAAGGCTTCACTGCTTAGGCAGTGGGGACACTGCCTTGTTTAAGTTTAGGGGGAGTATGACATGCGATACATGTAGTTTTTGTTTTTGTTTTTTGTCTTGAAGGGGATAAGAAGGACGAAAAAAAATTTGATGTAAAGGGGACAAAAATTCTTTTTGTGTACAAATTTATATATTAATGTTAAAATTTTTGTAAATTTTGAAATTCTTTTTGTTATACATGTGTAATGTTTAGCTATGCATGTGTAAGGATAATTAGCATAGGGAATATTAGTTTGTAGAAGTAGAATAGAATTGTTAATGAATTGAGTTATATAAGCATGCTGAGTTTCTGAGTTCGTCCGAACCATGTCCCGATGATGAAAATCACCCCCTAATTTTTGTTTTAAGGTTGGGGGTAATGTCATTCACGTGTGTTTTGTGTGCTTAGCATGTCAATTAGGTAAAAATTATTTTGATCCTAAAATCACACGATTGCATACACTCGTTGTATAATTAATTGAACGATTGGACATCGATTATTCAGTAATAAGTTCATGACAGAAATGAGGAATCTAGAACTTGACTGGGGGAGGCTTGAGGCGAAATTATAGGTAAGGTAATTCTGGAGGCATGATATAGGCCCTCGTTTTTATCGCTTGAACCTTTCGAAACTAACCTGAAAAGTTATTCCCTCGTTCTCCTGTCGAAGCCATAAAATTGTGTCACTTCTGAAATTGTTTTTATACTTTAACCAAGTAAATCTTTCAGAACCATTGTCGCTAGGAATAAAAGTGAAAATTGAGTGAAAACAAGTAGCATTAGATTATGCTAACTTGAAGTGGGCAATCGGGGTTTCAGTATTTTTGGTTAAGTATAAGAGTATTCACTTGTCAATCCTGTAGTTGTAGCTAAACACCCCTAAAATTGTATAAAATTGAATAAGTTTGGGGGTGTACTTTAAAAAGAAAAAAAAAAAAAAAACAAACAAACAAACAAACCTATGTGAATATAGTGTTTAAATTCGATTGTTTTGACAAGTGAATACAAGTTTACTAAATCCTGTTCAAGGTAATATCTTCAAATATAAGGGAATTATGAGAGAGATTTAGCGACAAACGTTTGTACCTCGGGTATCATTAAAATTATAACGAGTTTCTATTTCTACTATACCCTTGGCTGTTATCCAAAGCCTGACCAAGCCCTATTGATCTCCGTGAATGTTCGAACCTACATTAGTGGATAGTTGAGCCCAGTCAAGCATATGGCTTTCCTAAATGTTTTAACAAGTTTAAGTCATGACCTTATTCATTGAATAATCCAATCCGGCGTTTGATTTGTTATATATCCGAGTTCACACACACACACATTTCAATAGGATCTAAAATGATTTGAACTGATATTGAGTGTTGAAATTCTGGAGCACCACGTGGTGTGTGTTATTCCTTAACCGGATCTGATTACGGGTTGTTGAGGGAAGAAGAGCATGGTTTCTTTGACTAAACTTGTATCTCACAGGTGTGTAATTCTTAATTGTTAATGATTGCGTATCTGTAGTTTAGGATGTAGCTAATTAGTGTAGTTAGTGTTATTTAGCATTAGGGTGTTTTGCTCGAGGACTAGCAAAATTCCAAGTTTGGGGGTATTTGATAGGTGTAAAATACCTATCTAATTCTAAACCAAATTTGCCAGTTTTCGAGTACTTTATTGAAGTTTGAATATCGTTTTAGCTGTTTTTATTAGTCAGGAGCAGGGAAGTAAACAATCGGCAAACCAAGCGAAATGGCGCAAAAAGATAAAAAAAAAAAAAAAAAAAAAAAAAAAAGGAGGTTTCGAATAATAGAGCAATTCCACCTAGGCAAAGTTTCCACTGCCTAGGCGAAAATTCAGCAGAAAGATGGAAAAACTGAAGTATTGAATCCGCCTAGGCGAAGTTTCCACCGCCTAGGCGGAAATCCATCAGAATGCTGGATTGACTGAACTGCTAGATTGAGCTGCACTGCTGTAAATCCGCCTAGGCGAAGTAGCTACCGCCTAGGCGAAATTCCGTCAGAAAAATAAGGAGCCAAGAAGTTAGTCCTCCGCCTAAGCAAAGATTATACCGCTTAGGCGGAATTCTAACTGACTTAAGCACCGCCTAAGCGAAGTTTCCACCGCTTAGGCGGAAATCGCAGAACAGGTTAAAATATCTGTTTAGATATTTTTGAACCCCTAAGCCTATAAATACCCCTTGGCCACGTCTGAAACTTGTTATTGAAGAACGCTAACCCTAGTAGAGATCTCTTAAGCTATATTTTGAAGATCAAGAAGGAGGTTCATCATTCGGATAAAGAAGGATAACTTGCGGATCGATCATTAGTGACAGTGAACCGTTTCACTTCCAGATCTGATCGTTTCTCTCTTGTTTTATTCTTTGTAATCACTTTTTCATATCTAAGAATGCTGAATCCCTCTTATTTTGCATGGTATATGGCTAAGATCTTGTAGTAGTAGTTAAATGTTACTTAGGAGTAGTCGAAATCATGTAACCGTTTAGTTGAGTAAATTTATGTTACTTTAACGTGTTGTTTGTCGAAATCCGATTGTGTTTATCGTTATTCTTGATATTATGCTTGTATAGATAAACTAAGAATACGGGGTTTGACACTCAGAAGAGGTAACCCCAGATTCAGACTAGGGTAAATACAACGTGACGTTCTAACGACCTGGGAGGGCATTAGAACGTATGCAACCCATGACGTTGGCTCAAAACTCATGCGACTTAGGTTCGTTAAGGCGTTAAAGGGGACTTCTTCGTTGACATGAAGTCGTGTAATCCCTCGGAAGAGGTAGCGGAGGAGTTATTGATACAGAGATTGTTGGATTAGATAAAAACCATTATAGCTAACTAAATAAAATCGATTATGCATTATGTGAAAGAGATTTATACCTAAGTAATTAGTGTAATTAAAACTAACTTTATAGTTGTCATTTATCTTAGTATAGTAATTAGAAAACAAACAAAATTTGATTAGTCGAGATAATATAAAGCTATTGAAATCGCAATACTCACTTGAATTACCTGTCTGTCCCTGTGGAACGATATCCGATCCTAAATGATCCATTATATTAAAACCAGACCTCGTATACTTGCGAGTAGTCCAACTATCGCGAGGAGGAAACATGTGTGAATCTGAGCGCGTAGCACCTGCATCCACCGCTACAGCGGTGAAAATATAGAGAGTTGCTGATTCTCCACCGCTGCAGCAGTGAAAACACAGAGAGCTCCACCACTGTAGCGGTCAAACCACCACTGCACTAGTCACCCACTAGAAACCTACTGACCTCTCCACCACTACAACGGTGATTCCATCGCTGCAGCGGTTATCTTCTAGACAGTTTAGATATTTTACGATATTTTGAGATATTTTGAATCCTATAAATATAATCATCTTTCTCCCAAAACGATAGTAGACATTTTTCGGGAGTCTTGAGAGCTCCAAGGCTATTCAACCAAGAGAAGATCATCAAGGCCAAGAGGAGAAAGCGTTCTCGGAGCGATTTTAGCATTGGATCTTCAAATAACGGCTAGTCTCCTCGTTTGTCTTCTTTATTTCTTAGTTTGGTTGAATGTTTTGAATATGTTTAGATTGTTTCTAGTTGTATATAGGGCTACAATCATGTGTAACTAAACATATGTTTTCTAGGGCTTGATTAACTTCATGTAAATGATGTTTGAATAAATCGATATTTTGTTAATAGTTGTTCATGTTTATCCGATTGTGTTTACCATTATTCTACATTTATATGCTTGTTATGATATACTGAGAATATGGGGTTTAACACTCGGGAGATGTAACCCCGAATTCCAACTAGAGTTTAAACACAACACGATGATCTAATAACCTAGGAGAGAGTTAGAAAGTGTGTAATCCGTGACATTGGGGCGAGACTCATATGACCAAGTGTCGTATGGATGCTCGATGGGGACTTCGGTGTTGATGCATAGTCACATATTCATTCACTTTACACTCAGGAGAGGTAGTTGATATCTATTTATTTTTAAGTTGATTTTGATAATTTTTGAGTATTTTTATAGCGTTTTATTATGTTTTAATACATTTTTATTTATTTTGTTATAAATAAGATATTTAGGGTGAAAAGGAACCAAAATGGTCCATTAATGAGCAAGTCGGTGGAAGAATGGTAGAGAAAAAGGGCAAAAATATCAATATTTAGAACCTGCATCCATCGCTGCATTGGTGAAAATATAGAGAGTTGCGGAAAGCTCCACCATTGCAGCGGTCAAAATGCAAAGAGCTCTACTGCTACAACAGTTAAACTACCGCTGTAGCGGCCACCCGCCAAAAAGCCACCGATCTCTCCACCATTGTAGCGGTGATCGGGTAGATAGTTTAGATATTTTAGGATACTTTGAGATATTTTGGATCCTATAAATATCATATTTTCTCCCCTAAATACAAAGTAGATGTTTTTGGGCGTCTTGAGAGCTCCAAGACTATTCAATCAAGAGAAAATCATCAAGGCCAAGAGGAGGAAGTGCTCTCGGAGCGATTTCAGCCTCGGATCTTCGGATAATGGCTAGTCTTCTTATTTCCCTCTTTATCTCTTAGTTTGGTTGGATGTTGTGAATATGTTTAGCTTATTTTTAGTTGTATATAGGGCTACGGCCATGTGTAGTTAAACATATTTTTGATCCTAAGATTTTGATGGATAATTAAACGTTGATGTTTTTGGTAGGACTAATGGTTTGTTTGAGTGTTTCAGTTAATTAAGTTCCAGTGATGAAGATACGTTGACAAGTTTTGAATGGATGCTAAATGATAATGACAAAGATGATGAAGGTTTAAGAGTTTGAAGAAATTAAGGAAAACAATTGAGGTTAATTTCAACTCTTAATATCCCAATTAGGATCACACACGACACAAAAATGATTTTATAATTATGTATGTTTGATAGGATCCTTAATTAGTCAAATTATTTGCCCTTTTGTGTTATTGAAAAGTAATATTTGTAAATTGTTAAAATGGAATTTGAGAAAGTTAGTAGAGCTAACAGAGAAGAGAAATTAGTTAAAGGGGCAAAAATGTCAATGAGAATGTACTAAAAATGAATTGGAGAGAAGTGTTCAGCAGTGAGGAGTCGATTGATAAGTCAACCGAAGCGTATAAGACAAACTCTCTAAATCGATCAATCGACAGATAGGTTGACCAGTGAAGAGAAATGAAATTCTTTGACTCTCTAAGTCGATAGATAGGTCGACCGATGAATGTAGAATCTTTGGCTTGGCTACATCTTGAATCGAATGGTCGACTGGTCGGTCGACTAGTGTGTCAGTTTCAGGATATTGTGGAATTCTAAATTCATATCTAAAAGTAAACGTTATTTGGTTATCTGATTGAGTGATTTTAGGGATATGGATATCTTTATAGTGGTAAGGTTTCAAAAATATTTGAAAATATCTCGAAAGATCTTAATTCTGTACAAAGCTGATCGCCTAGGTGGTGGGTTTACCACTTAGGCGGTGGGTAAGTCGGCTGCTCTCTGATCTTTCACCGCCTAGGCCGTGGGACTGGCTCCCAACTCTTTACATTTTCACCGCCTAGGCGGTGGGACTTTGCTTATTTTCAGCATTCTCTGCATTCTCACCGTTGCGGCTTCATCGTCTTCCCACCGTTTTCGCTCGTTTGTCACTTGTTTGCGTCCCTACACCTAAATTACATAAAAACTAACAAAAACACAATTAAATATTACTAATTCACTGAAAAACTACCAAATCTAGCTTAGAAGTAGATAGGTTATTTCAACCTATCAAATACCCCCAAAATTGAAATTTTGCTAATCCTCGAGCAAAACACCCTAACACTAAATTAAACTAACTACACTAATTAACTAACAAAAAATATAAAAATGAATAAACATAAAAAATAAGAAGTAAATGCATTCGAGTTCTAAGTCCAATCGAAGAAACCAAGTGGTTCTTCCCTCAACAAATCTCAATCTGATCAAGTTCGGGAAATAACACACACCAAGTGGTGTTCTAGAATTTCAACACTCAATTTCAGTTAAAAGCATTCTAGATCCATTGGAAATGTGTGTGTGAGAGATCAAATGTATAACTAACGAAACATTGGATTGGATTATTCAGTAGCTAAGCTCATGACTTAAACCTTAAAGGATTCAGGAAAACCATATGCTTTACACTAGGCTCGACTATCCACTAATGTAGGTTCGGATATTCACAGAGATCAATAGGGTTTGGTTTGGCTTTAGAGGACGACCAAGGGTATCACAGGAATAGAAAACATAAAATTGTTAAGATTAAACGATACCCAAGACACAAACGCTTGTCACTATAACACTCTCTCGTAACCCCACATAAACACAACCCTGAACAAGAATTTAAGAACTTTGTATTCACTTGTCGAAAATAATGAAAATAAAAACTATATTTAGATTGCTTTTTTTTTTTTGTTTTTTTTTTTAAAGAAACATAACACACCCCCAAACTTATTCGAATTTCTACAATTTTAGGAGTGTGCAAAAAAAAATAAAAAAAATTAAGTAACACACCCCCAAACTTCTTCGAATTTCTAAAATTTTAGGAGTGTGCAAAAAAGGATTAAGCAAATGACAAGTGAATACACTAATACCAAATCAATAAAAATTCATCCGAAACCCAACCGATCACTTCAAGTAGCATAAATTAATGCTAACTTGATTTCACTCAATTTGAAACTTAGGCTTTGCGACAATGGTTTGGAAAAATTTAATTGGATAGAGTATTGATATGTGTTCAGAATTGAAAATATTATTGGCTTCGACAGGTGAATGAGGGATAAAATTTTCAGGTTAGCTTCAAAAGGTTCAAGCGATAAAAGTGAAGGCCTAAATCATGCCTCCGGAATTACCTTACCTAGGATTTCGCCTCAAGTCTACCCCAAATCAAGTTCTAGATTCCTCTTTTCTGTCATGCACTTATTACTGAATAATCCGTGTCAAATCATTCAAATAATTATACACCAAGTCCATGCAATCATGCAATTTTTTTATCAAAATAATTTTTACCTAATCAACATGCTAAGCACACAAAACACACATGAATGGCATTACCCCCGACCTCGATATACAATTGGATGATAAGTTTCATCATCAGGACATGACCCCGACAAACTCAACAACTCATCAACTATATAAGACTCCATACATAAACATTTCTACATTAAAACTAAACACTAACATACATATACTAACTAAGCATTTAACATGCAAAAACAAAAATTGAAATTGATAATAACCAAAAAAAATTCCATACAAAAAATATTTTCATCATTCTCATCTTTCTTTAACAACACAAAACGTGATGTACATTCCCCCCAAACTTAAAAAGATGCAGTGTCCTTACTGACTAAACAGTGAACCTAATAACAGCTTATAACAATGACAAGTAAAATTGGGTATCGACACATACCTAGGGGATAAGACGTAAAAGTCTCACCCCCTACCATTTTCTGGGAGGAAAGTCATAGCTACTACTATCATGTCGGAATCGAAATTGTGGCGGTTGCAAGAGTTGCGGCGGCACATGCGGCATAGGAGGATAAGCACTCATATAAATGCCGAAGTGTTTGCACATGAGCCGGTGGATTTGATCTTGCACACACACTAATCGCAATGTTTCAACAAAATTTCAAAAATGTAGCGTCCAATTTTGTTTCACACAATTTAACAATCCATAGAAACTTAGTTCATCACCAAAAATTAAACCAAAATCCCATAAAAATTGAAAATCGGAAAAATGGGGGTTAAACCTGATTTTTTATGGATGATTTGGGGTGGAAATCACAAATTTTGTGAATGGAAGGATGAATTTGAGGGTTGGAAACGGTTTGGGAGGATGAAAATTGAGAAATTTGGGATTTTAGAGGTGGTAGTGGCATTTTTGTAAAATCGGGATGGTTTTAATCAAACAGAGACCTCACCTCCACAGTGGTGGGAATCACCGCCTCGGCGGTGTGAGTGCCTTTTTAAAACCAAAACATTTTGTCGTGTCACCACCTCGGCGGTGAAACGCCTTTCTCAAAAACTTATACTTTGTTGTTTCACCGGTGCGACGGTGAGCTGTTCGTGGTGAAAATTTGATGATAGGTGTAAATTACCTATCTATTTTCAATGCAAACATTATTAGTTTTCGAATAAGTTTAATACGTTTTAATTTGTTTTTATGTGTTTTGTATAAATTAGGTGTTTGAGGTGAAACGGGATGAAAACGGATAAAAAACGATCATATCGGATCAAAGACAGTGGAAGAATGGTGGGAAAAGGGCAAAGAAGCTAAAATTCAGAACCTGCAGCCCTCGCTGGGGTAACCAAACCACCGCCGCAGCGGTCAAAGTACTGAGCCAAGCCTAAACTCATTTCAGTTTTACCGCCTAGGTGGTGAGAATGCAGAGAGTGGCATTATCTTTCGGAACGTCCACTGCCGCAGCAGTGAGATCTACTGCCGTGGCGATGAAACTGCAGAATGTCAACCAAGGCCACCGCTGATTTTACCACCGAGGCAATCACCTAACCGACATACCCACCGCTTAGGCGGTCACCTCTACACAAATTAGATAGTTTTCCTATAAATACCCCTTCATCTCCTCACCTCCGGCCATTAGAGCACCATTAGGGATAGTATATTTTAGAGAGAGATTTTGGGAGTGCTCATTCAAATCCTAAGGAGAAGATGACGTTGCCAAGAAGGGGGAGTGATCTTGAAACATTTTTAGCGATAAATTTTTAGACTAGGCTAAGTTTCTCTCGTTCTTTCTTTTATTTATTAACTTAGGATTGTTGTTTGAGCATGTTTAACTTAGTTTTCATTATATAACTGGCTATGTCCATGAGCTAAATGGGTTTTTTTTCTAGGGATTAATATATTTATGAAAATGTTGTTTTGTTGAGTTTGTATTTCGTTTGCGATTGTTCTTCGTTATTTTGATTGTGCTTATCGTATTGTTATGTTTATTATGTTTAGATAGATATATCGAGAATATGGGGTTTGACACTCAGGAGAGGTAACCCCGGATTCGGACTAAAGTAAACATAACGCCAATTGATAACATTGGGGGCAAGACTCACGTGATCTAGGATTGTTAAGATGTTTAGGGGGACTTATTCATTAACTCGAAGTCATGTATTCCCCAATATTACACTCGGGAAAGGTGGCGGTGGAGTTTTAGAACTGAGATTGTCGCTAGGGTAAACATAACGCGACGATCCAGTAACCCGGTCGGGAGTTGGATTGTGTGTAATCAATAACATTAGGGCGAGACTTACATGACCTAGGGTCGTTAAGATGTTGAGGGGGACTTTGGTGGCACGTAATTAAGCATCACCACTTTCACTGCAAGTGTATGGGTCAAGTTTTAGTATAGGTTGGAAGAGTAGGGGTATCGTGTTCACGGGGATTGGTTGAGAATATTGTCGAGTATCACGATTATCATAACTCAACTTTATCTAGGCGATAAAAATAATATTTAATTAATAAATACTAATATTACAATACAAATTTATCTAATTATACTAATATATTGGTAGGACGTTTATAGGAATTATTGCCTAGGGATTAATATCGTTAACATAAACGGGTTTGTTTCAATCTAATTTCATTAATGGAATTCATCCTATCCGACAATCTTTGTATCTATAACTTGCTCACTCCCTCTTCCGCGTGTAAAGGGAACGAATATATGACTTCGCGTTGATGTTGATGTCCCCCTCGAACATCGTTTCGAACACATAGTCACATAAGTCATGAACCAACGTCATTGATTGCACATTCCCCAACTCCATCTCGGGTTATTGGATCGTCGCGATGTGTTTACCCTAGTCCGAATCCGGGGTTACCTTTCCCGAGTGGCAAACCCCGTATTCTCGGTATATCATAACAAGCATAATAAACAATACAACATGGCAAGCACAATCAGATAAACATGAACAACCACTCACAAAACATCGATTTTATATATACAACATTTTCATGAATTCAATCAAGCCCTAGATAATATATATTTAGTTTTTCATGGTCATAACCACATATACAATGAAATACAAACTAAACATATAGAAAACATCCAACCAAGCTAAGAATAAAAGAGATAAATGAGAAGACTAGCCGTTATCTGAAGAATCGTCGCTAAAACCGCTCCGAGATCGCTTCATCTTTCTTGGCCTTGTGATCTTCTTTTGGTTGAATGTGTTTTGAGCTCTAAAAACCACCCCCCAAAATGTTCTAGGGTATTTTGAAAGAAGATGAGATGATAAAGGGATAAACAAATATCAAAAAATATCTCAAAATATCAATTCTGTCAACTGTCTTACCGCCGCGGCGGTGGAAATGCAGAGAGTTTAGTAACTCTCTGCTCTTTTACCACCGCGGCGGTGATACTCTTTGGTATTTTGACCGTAACTTTCTCGTCAGAACTCCGATTTAGGTGATTCAAAAACCCATGGAAAGATAAGAAAAGGTCTACAACTCACATGTTTTGAGTTTTTCCAAAATCGAATTGAATCATATTCCAAATTGGCCTTGAAGTTATTGCACCTGTACCGACTTTGCCTCTTTTCACCCATTTATTCAAAAACCTATAAAACACTTCAAAAACACATTAAACTAACAAAAGTACTTAAAAATACACAAATATTTGAATCTAAGAATACTTAATTTGTTGGTAAATAAACCACTCATCAAATACCCCCAAACTCAAACGTTTGCTTATCCTCAAGCAAAACCACACAAACTAAAATAAAAAAAACACAACGAAACAACTAACACAAACAATCTAAACATATACAACTTAAACATAATGATATGTATGTTTTACATTCTTCTACCGACCAAACACATTTTCCCCTCAACAACCCCCAAATTTTATCGAGTTCAGGAGTAACACGCACCTTGTGATATTCTAGAATTTCGACATTCAAATAATAGTAAACGACATCCTAGATCCTGTTAACGTGTATGTGCAAGACTCAATAATATAGCCATCCAAGACCGGATTGGATTATCCACCAACAAAGTTCACGACTTTAACCATAAAGGATTAGGATATCCATAGGCTTGACTGGGTTCCACTTTCCACTAATGTAGGCTCAGAAGTTCAAAAAGATCATTAGGATTTAGTTCAATTTTGGGAACATGGCCAAGGGTGTATTGGAAATAGAAATCAGGTTAACTTTGTTAACTCAACGATACTCAAGGCCCAACGCTTGGCACAAAATCACACTCGTAACCCCACATATAAATTTAAACAACCCTGAACATATATTTAAGAACATCGTACTCACTTATCAAACGAAATGAAAATAAAACGATATTTACATTTTTTTTTACAATGAACCACACCCCCAAACTTATTCAATTTTTACAATTTCATGGGTGTGGTTAAAACAAAAGAAAAATGACAAGTGAGTACTCTAATACCGAACCAATTAACTGCTCACTTCAAGTAGCATTTGCAACTACTAACTTGATTTCACTCAAATTGTGCCTTTGGGTCAGCGATATTGGTTTGGAAAGAATTCAATTGGCCGGGGTATTTGTTATGTGCTCAGAATTGAAACGGTTTTTAGGATTCGGTAGGGTAACGAGGGATAATGATATTGCATGGTAGGCTTCAAAAGGCTCAAGCGATCAAATGAATGCCTAAATCATGTCTCCTAAACAACCTCGCCTAGGATTTCTCCTCAAGTTTTCCCCAATCAGGTTCTAGAATCTCGAAAATTGTCATGAACTAGCTAGTGGATAATTAGCCTCTAATTAATTGAATAACTATACATTGAGTCTATGTGCTCGTGCAAATTAGGATCTATAATAACTTTCACCAAAACGACATGCCAAACACACAGAACACACATGAATAGGTATTACCCTTGACCACGACAAACAATTAAGGGATAATTTCATTATCGGGTAATGGCCCAGATGAACGTAAAACTCAGGCAATAACGACAAACATAAAAACACATTCTACACTAAACAAAAATGCACACAAGAAAACAATAAAACATTTAACATACTATACTAACATACTACACATAACCGCAAACTTAAAATGGACAGTGTCCTCAATAACACATCAGTGATCCGAATGAAAGCATAAAGCATGATAATGAAGACAGGAGTTTAGAATACGCACCTGGGAGGCAAGAGAATCTCGCCTCCGAATCAAGTCGACGGAAATGGATTTAACTTATTTTTGCCTTGGGTTGCCTCCCACGAAGTGCCTAAGTTAAGGTCGTCGGCCTGATACGCCGAAGTGGTCATCAAAGAATGGCTTCCACACGTAGTACGTGTCAAATAACACCACGTACAGGTCTTAGTTTAATACGCCCTCAAGACTGGTGAGATATGGCATTGTATGGCCCGAGCTTTCAATAGCACGCCTCACTGACTTATGTACTTGGTGAGCATAAAAGGTCGTTGCTGTTGATAGCGAAGGACAAATGAGCCACATTAGATCCTCGTATATATGATCGTCTTGGATCGATGGCGGCATCACCAGATGGAATTCGAAAGGTGAAAATTCACAACGATTGAAATGTGAATTTTCATCATCGAACCACACTTGGGTCTTCTTTTCATTCGAATCTTCAACATATTCTCCCAAGCTCCTCCCGCTCGGCTCCGGTTCCTCACGGTTGTTTTCAATGCATACAACATTTGTATCTATCGGGGTTACCACGTCTTACTCAGCCTCAATGAAGCAAAGAAGATGACCGATTTGCATCTATAAAGACGATACAGTCTTATCGATTTCAGTGCAAATCATCTCAATATTGTTGAGACGATCCTCATGCTCGTTGATTCGATCATGAATCTCCCTCAACAATCTCTAAGTCACCCCCATAATAGTTGCGAGTATTTTTTCCAGATTGGGAGAAGACTCCTCGTCGTGATCTGGAATGTCTAGCCATGGCGCCGTGGTTTTGGAAAAATCCCCCGAGCTTTGGTGACTCATTGAATGATTCCAACTCTAATAATCATAGGCCGCCATTTCCTCTAACGACCAAAAGGCATCTTCCGTGGTTAGGTTGTAGAAAGAGGGGGTACCATTTCCTCCTTCTACCCATATTCTGGTTGCGACTTGTAACCCGTCGAGGAAATTCAAGAGCTGACATTCCCTCGGGAAATCATGGTTCAGAAACCAAAACAACAATTACTTGTATCGATCCCAAGCACTATAAAACAGCTCAGAATCCCATTGAAAGAATTACAACAATACTCGTTAATCTAACATCGTCGAGTACCCTGCAAGAGAAATAGAAAACAAAACTACAAACAAAAATTATAAACACTAAAAATGCCTAAAGTAAAATCAAGTTATTTACTAACAATATCAACGATAATCTAAAACATAATCCCTGGCAACGGTGCCAAAAACTTGGTCGCACTCAATTAAGCATCGCCACTTTCACCACAAGCATACGAGTGAAGTTTTAGAATAGGTTGGGAGAGTGGGGCTATCGTGTTAATGGTGATTGATTGAGAATATCGTCGAGTATCGCAATTATCATAACTTGGCTTTATCTAGGCGATAAAAATGATATTTAATTAATAAATACTAATTTATCTAATTATACTAATATATTGGTAGGACGTTTATGGGAATTATTGCCTAGGGATTAATATCGTTAACTTAAACGGCTTCGTTTCAATCTAATTTCATTAATGGCATTCATCCTATCCGACAATCTCTATATCTATAACTCACTTACTCCCTCTTCCGAGTGAAAGGCGAACGAATATATGACTTCGCATTGACGCCGAGGTCCCCCTCGAACGTATTTTCAAACACATAGTCACACGAGTCGGGAACCAACGTCATCGATTGCACATTCCTCAACTCCATCCCGGGTTATTGGATCGTCGCATTGTGTTTACCCTAATCCGAATCTAGGGTTACCTCTCCCGAGTGTCAAACCCCATATTCTCGGTATATCGTAACAAGCATAATAAACAATACAACATGGCAAACACAATCAGATAAACATGAACAACCACTAACAAAACATCGATTTTATATAAACAACATTTTCATGAATTCAATCAAGCCCTAGACAATATATATTTAGTTTTTCATGGTCATAACCACATATACAATGAAATACAAACTAAAAATATACAAAACATCCAACCAATCTAAGAATAAAAGAGATAAACGAGGAGACTAGCCGTAATCTGAAGAATCATCGCTAAAACCGCTCCGAGATCGCTTCCTCTTTCTTGGCCTTGTGATCTTCTCTTGGTTGAATGTGTTTTGAGCTCTCAAAACCACTCATGAAAAAGTTCTAGGGTCTTTTGAAAGAAGAGGATATGATAAAGGGATAAAAAAACATCCCAAAATATCTCAAAATATCAATTATGTCGACTGTCTTACAGCAGCGGCGGTGACACTATTTTGTATTTCGGTTGTAACTTTCTCGTCGGAACTCCGATTTAGGTGATTCAAAAACCCATGGAAAGATAAGAAAAATATATACAACTCCTATGTTTTGAGTTTTTCTAAAATAGAATTTAATAATATTCCAAATTGGCCTTGAAATTACTGTACCTGTACCGACTTTGCCTCTTTTCACCCATTTATACAAAAACCTATAAAACACTTCAAAAACACATGAAACTAACAAAAGTACTTGAAAATACACAAATATTTGAATATAATAATACTTGATTTGTTGGTAAATAAACCACTCATCAGACTTCTTCGTCGACACGAAGTTGCGTTATATCCCTCATCTTACACTCGGGAGAGGTGGCGGGAGAGTTTACAAACTGAGATTGTCGGATAAGTGGAACGCCGTTAACGTAAACTAAAATGAGACCAAACATGTTTTTGTAAACAAAAGTTAATCCCTAGGCAATACTTTTCCTAAACATCTCATAATAGTATTAGTATAGTTAATTTAATTAGATTAACTAACTTAGTATTTGTATTATTAATTTTAAACACATTTATTTTCACCTAGATAAAGTTAGGTCATGATAAACACGATACTCGATAATAATCATAACCAATCCTTGTGGACACGATAACCCTAACTCTCCCGATCTATACTAAAACTTAACCTTGTGTACTTGTGAGTGAAAATAGCGGCGTATTCACGCGCTACCACTTGACATCCTGCATTTTCACCACCGTGGTGGTGCGTCCACCACTGCGGCGGTGAGCCTTCTGCTGGATTTTTATTTTTTCTTCAAGTTTTCACACAAAGGCTCCACACCATGCGTTTCCACTTCGCTTGTTCAATGATTTTAAGCACGAAACACATCTTCAAGTATCCTCACTCCTTAATTTACCTCCAAACACGCTCCGAGACCATTCCGGCTTCCAAAAAAAATAAATAATAGAACAAATCTGGTAAAATTTGATACCCTCGGTTTTGGATAAAAAAAATGTGACTTTCTTGATTTAACGTCCCTAGCTGGACTTGGTTGAGTATTTTTTACCAAAATCTCTCATACACATGGAATTTGGGATAGAATGCTCTATTGGATCTCAATTCATGGTATTGAAGTTGGATTCTTCTCTCTTTTCTTATCCTTTTCAATGTACACTCGATCTCCGAATCAAGAGCCAAGAATTTCAACTTCTTTTACGTTGTATGCAATACTTGATCACAACTGACGAAACAAATGAGAAAAATAATTGAAAAAAGAATAAAACAAAAGAATTGTCTGGATTAATATTCAACTACTTACGCAATATCAATTCTACGCATTCAACACCATCCCTGGCAACGACGCCAAAAACTTGTACGACGAGATTTTTTACACGCTCGTGTATTGACTACTCGCAAGTATACGAGGTCAAGTTTTAATATAGTGGATCTTTAAGATCGGATATCGTTCTATAGGGACGGTGTGAATAATTGAATATCGCAATTTGCATAGTCTCATATTATCCAAACAGTTCAAGAATTATTTAAAATTAAACTAAGTTAAACTACAATTAGTGGGTTAATCCTAACTAAGTTGATTACCTAGGGATTGATTTCATTCACTTAAGACATGCTTGATTTTGTTTAGTTAATAATAATGGTGTTTTATCCTATCCGACAATCTTGGTATCTTAAACTCATTCACTCCCTCTCCCGAGTATTTAGTGAATGAATACATAACTTCGCATTGACACCGAAGTCCCCCTCGAACGTCTTTTCAAACACATAGTCACGTGAGTCTTGACCCAACCTCATGGATTGTACACCTTCCAACACCCTCCCGGGTCATTAGAACGTCGCGTTGTGTTTACCCTAGTCTAAAATATTTAAAAATATCTCAAAAGATCTTAATTCTGTACAGAGCTGACCGCCTAGGTGGTGGGTACGTCGGCTGCTCTCTGATCTTTCATTGTCTAGGCCGTAGGACTGGCTCCCAACTCTCTGCATTTTCACCGCTTAGGCGATGGGACTTTGCTCATTTTCAACATTCTCTGCATTCTTACTGCCGCGGTGGTGGGTCTTGTGCCTTTGAAACCTTGCTTTTTCAACATTTCTTCACCGTTTTCCCACCGTTTTTGCTCGTTTGTCACTTATTTGCGTCCCTATACCTGAATTACATAAAAACTAACAAAAACACAATTAAATATTACTAATTCACTCGAAAACTAACAAATTTGGCTTAGAAGTAGATAGGTTATTTCAACCTATCATGGCTCAATTATCCTCCACTGCTTTTTGCAACGTTCTTTCACGCCCACCAAGTACATGAGCTGATGAAGAGTCTTGTTGATAGCTTGAGTCGATTAGAGCTATATTTCTCCGATCTTGAGGGCATTCTGAACTAAGACCCATATGTGGTGTTGTACGACACTTACTATGGGCGGAAGCCACTACTTGACGAGCACTTCTCCATGTCAGGTCAAGGATAATAAATCGCATGCTTCTTGGGAGGTAACTCAAGTTCAAAATAAATTAGATCCATCACTATCGATTTGATTCGAGGTGAGATTCTCTTACCTCCTAGGTATATATTCTAAACCCCTGTCTTCATTATCATGATATATACTTTATTGGGATGGCTGATGGGTCAATGTGGACACTACCCATTTTAAGTTTCGGGGTGATGTGTAGTATGTTATTATGTTATATTGTTGTTAGTTATGTTTTATTGTTTCAATGTTTTCATGATTGTTTATATTAGTTTAAATGTGTTTATGTTTGTAGTAGTTGTTGCATGTGCTGAGTTTTGCGTTCATCTAGGCCTTTACCCAATGATGATATTACCCCCTGGTTGTTTTTCAAGGTCAAGGGTAATGCTCATTCCTGTGTGTTTTATGTGCTTGACATGTTGTTTTGGTAAAAGTTATTGTGAATCCTAATTTGCACGAGCACATAGACTCAATGTATAGCTTTTCAATTCATTTGAGGTCGATTATCCATTAGCCAAATTCATGATAATTGTAAGGATTCTAGAACCTGATTGGGAGAAACTTGAGGCAAAATTCTAGGCGAGGTAGTTTAGGAGACGTGATTTAGGCATTAATTTGATTCGCTTGAGCCTTTGAATCTTACCTTGTAATATGTTTATCCCTCGTTACCCTATTGAAACCTGTAATGTCGCTTCAATTCTGAACACATAACAAATACCCTGGCCTACTAATTTTTTTTCCAAACCTTTATTGCTGAACCGAAGGCACAATTTGAGTGAATCAAGTTAGCATTTGTTTATGCTACTTGAAGTGAGCGGTTGAGTTTAGAGAGAACTTTTGATTCGTTCAGTATTCAAGTACTTGCTTATTATTTTTCTTTCATCTTAACCGTACTCGTGAAAGTGTAATAATCAAATAAGTTTGGGGATGTAGTACAATTAAAAAAAAACTATATGTAAATATAGTTAAATTTCTATTTATTTTGATAAGTGAGTACGACATTCTTAAATGATTGTTCAGGGTTGTTTCAAATTTATCTATAGGGGTTCGAGAGTGATTTTGTGCCAAGCATTGTGCTTTGGGTATCGTTGAGTTAACAACGTTAACCTATTTTATATTCCCGATATACCCTTAGCCATGTTCTAAATCGAAGCAAGTCCTATTGATCTTTTTGAACTTCTAACCCTACATTAGTATAGAGTGGAACCCATTCAGGCGTATGGATATCCTAATCCTTTATGGTATAAGTCGTGAGTTCCGTTGGTGGATAATCCAATCCAATCGTTAGATAGTTATATTATTGAGTTTCGCACACACACGTTGAAAGGATCTAGAATGGCGTTTACCATTATTGAATGTTAAAATTCTAGAACATCACATGGTGCATTTTACTCCTGAACTCGATATGATTGGGGATTATTAAGGGAAAAATATTTTGGTCAATAGTTGAATTCAAAACTCGCATAACGTTATGTTTAGATTGTTTATGTTTAGGTTGTTTGTGTTAGTTATTTCATTGTGCTTTTTAATTTTTAGTGTGAGCGTTTTGCTCGAGGACTAGCAAAATTCTAAGTTTGGGGGTATTTAATAGGTGAAATTTATCTATTTATTCCCAAGCCAATTTTGGTAGTTTTCGTGTATTTTTATAGCGTTTTAATATGTTTTAATTTATCTTGTTATAAATCAGGTATTTGGGGTGAAAAGGGACTAAAACGGTCCATAAACGAGCAAGTCGATGGAAGAACGGTGGAGAAAAAAAGCAAAACGAAGTATTTTCAAAACCTGCATCCACTGCTGTAATGGTGAAACCACTGTTGCAGCGGTCAAAATCAAAATACAGAGAGTTGTTGATTCTTCACTGCTGCAGTAATGAAACCACTACAATGGTCAAAATATAGAGAGCTCTACCACTACAACGGTCAAACCACCGTTGCAGCGGTTACCCGCTAAAAACCTATCGACCTCTCCACCGCTGCAGCGGTCATCTACCATACAATTTAGATATTTTAGGATATTTTGAGATATTTTGAATCCTATAAATATCATTCCTCTTTTCCCCAAATGATAGTAGTCATTTTTTGGTAGTCTTGAGAGTTCTAAGGCCATTCAACCAAGAGAAGATCATCAAGGCCAAGAGGAGAAAACTTTCTTGGAGCGGTTTTAGTAACGGATCTTTAGATAATGGCTAGTCTCATGGTTTCTCTACTTTAGTTCTTATTTTGGTTGAATGTTTTGAATATGTTTAGCTTGTTTCTAGTTGTATATAGGGCTATGGCCATGTGGAGCTAAACATATATTGTCTAGGGATTAATTGACTTCATGTAAACATTGTTTGAATAAATCGATGTTTTGTTAATGGTTGTTCAAGTTTATCCGATTGTGTTGACCATTATTCCATGTTTATATACTTGTTATGATATACTGAGAATACTGGGTTTGACACTTGTGAGAGATAACCCCGGATTTGGACTAGGGTTTAAACACAACGCGATGATCTAATAACCCGAGAGAGAGTTAGAAAATGTGCAATCCGTGACGTTGGGGTGAGACTCATGTGACCAAGTGTCGTATAGACGCTTGAAGGGGACTTCGATTATTGGCTAGTGGAATATCCAACAGGGGGAGTGAATTGGGTAATTAAAAAATTATATCAGAATAATACTAATACTTCAAAAATCAAACAATTAATTTTATCCTAAAATTAATTATTATCTTTATAGTAGTGGATAAGTGTAATAAACTCTAGGTGTACACCCAAACAACACAAGATAAAATCAAGGAAATAAAAAATGCAGTACATACCGATATATCCTGATTCTCCAAGCTACTCTTGGCTAATCCAATCCTCCGAGCCCCACGGAGATTCACACCCACTAAACTCAAGATTCCTTTACAAGTAGGAACCAAACCCTCACAATGATTTTTTTTGTAGGTTCATAATTAACCTTTACAAATTCATTTTACAGGCCTAGGAATAATCTCTACCTTTTATAGGCTTAGGAATAACCTAATTCTATTACAGAGAGAATCACAACCTAATTCTTTTTATACCTTAGGCTCAAGAATCAAAACCTCACAAAAACACTTCAACTATTTTTTTCTCAGGTAAGGATGGAACCTTTATAAAATTCACTCAAAATCAATTCTATCTAGGAAGAATTACTACCTCAATCTCTTTACAGGAAGAGACTGAAAACCGGATACTCTTTGATTAAATACCTCCAACAGTATTTAATCCGTCACACTACTCACCAATACAAATTGATAAACATATTATCTCACTCGGAGCTTCTACTACCCCAGATAAATTAAAACTCGATTAATATCCCAAATCTAGTGGTAGAAAAGTGAGATTGAAAATCTGATTTTAAACAAAAGATGGGTAGCAAATAATTGAGCACATAATCAGATTCAAGAAATTTTTTATAAAATAATTTCTTAAAGAAAAATCAGAAATAATTTCTAAAGATCAATTTTCAACAATTAAACAAGTAATGCACAAATAGAAAGTAATTGGAAAGATCTCACCCGGAATCCATATAAAAAAATAAATAGAGCGATGATACTTTAGATTCTGTAGTAGCAAAGATTATTAGCCAATGATTCTCACGATCGTCTCTTAGAATAGCTCTCACAAAACCTCAGAATGATATCTCTTGTAACAGCTCAATATGATCTCAACTCTTTAAGCTCTCTTAATCTATGTTCCACTGCTTAATGATATATGAAAAACGCAGGTCTATATACATGGGATATAAATCAGCTCTCTAACGGCTAGTTCCCATGTATCATGACAATTAAATGCTCTCTTAGACCCCGTATATCATTATGACTTCATTTTGGTTCAATTCAATTAATAAATGGATTTTAAATCATTCAATTAAATCCCCTAAATATTTCTCAATCTCAATTAAATAGAATGGAAATAATTTTACGTACCAAATTGAGAAACATTAAAATTTAATGAACCAACTTAATAGGATTTAAATAATAGGTGAAACATATCTTAAATATTATAAGATCCCTTAAATATCTCACAAATCCCAACAAAAAATGGCTACTTTTAGATATGAATTCGGAATCCTCATTATCCTGAAATAGCGCTCTCCGTCGACCGGTTAGTCAACTGCAAGATTCAGGATGTAGCCAAGCCAAAGCTGATGCATTCATCGGTCAACCTATCTGTCGACTTGGAGATTCAGAGAGTTTGATTTACCTTCACCAGTCGACCTACCTGTCGACTTAGAGATACAGAGAGTTCATTTTCTCTTCATCGGTCGACCTACTGGTCGACTGCTAAATACAGAGAGTTCATATTGTTTTGTCCGGTCGACTTACCAATCGACTTATGGATACTGGATCTCTTTTCTAAACTCGTTTTTAACTCATTCTTATTTATGTTATCGTCCCTTTAACCATTTTCTTTTCTAAATAAGCTCCACTAACTTCTTAAATTCCATTTTAGTTAATTATAAATATTTCTTTCCAAATACACATAGGAGTGAACAATTTCATCTTATCAAAACAAACATAAATAATAAAAACTTTTTGTGTCGTGTGTGTTCCTAATTGGGATATTAAGAGTTGAAATTCACCTAAGTTGTTTTCCCTAATTTCTTTAAACTCTTAATTCTTTGTCATCTTTAATATCATCATTTAGCATCCATTCATAATTTGTCATTGCATCTTCATCACTGGAACTTAATTAACTGAAACACTTAACAAACCATTAGTTCCACCAAAACATCAACACTTAATTGTTAAAATCTTAGGATCAAATCCGAAGTTGACACAAAGTCACATATTCATTTACTTTACACTCGGGAGAGGTAGTGAATGGGATTTCGATACTGAGATTGTCGGATAGGATGAATGTCGTTAATGTAAATTAGATTGAAACAAACACGTTTAAGTGAACGAAGTTAATCCCTAGGCAATAATTTTCCATAAACGTCATATTAGTATTAAAGTATAATTAGTATAATTAGTTAATTATATTAGTATAGTATTTATTAACAAAAATATAAATTTAAGTTGCCCAGATAAAATTAGGTTATGACAATCGCGGTACTTAACGACAATTCTAATCCAATCCTTGTGGATACGACAACCCTTACTCTACCCAATCTATACTAAAACTTGACCCATACACTTGCGGTGAAAGTAGCAACGTATTTACGTGCTACCAAAGAATTTTTGCCGAACTACGATAAATACCGGTATCAATCTCTCTAACTTTACTCTTTACTTTTCTGTTTATATTTGTGTTTGTGATTACTTGTTTGATTGAATATCCGCTATGCACATCACATAAACACTTAGTTTAAATTGAGTAGAAATAATTAACGAAAATTTGCCAAACCCAATTCACCACCCCTCTTGGGCAATTCTTGGGCCTTCAATAATTTTCCATTGTAAATTTTCTACCCCAAATTGTAACTCAATTATGTCATATTGTTATTGGTTTTATTCCATACTATAACGAAGCACATTGTGAAATTTGTTTATTTTTAATCATAAACAATAAACTTCATAAATAAGTATTCATTTTAATTTTATTAATAACATATACAATATGTCTTTTATTAAAATTCATAAAGATAATTTCTTAATTACACTTAATTAATTGCCTAATTTTTCCTCTTTGTCTTCTAGTTCTTTAGTTAACTTCAACTAGATTGAATATATTTAGTTAGTGTTAACTAGAGTCGAATTTGTGTTTGGTATGGTAGTTAATGTAACTAAAATGCCAAAGGACTAACAACGAAGAGGATAAGGAGTGAAAAAAAATATATATATATATAGAATAAAATATTTAAAAACAACCAATAAAAGAAGAAAATTTTATTGTTTAGATCATATCTCATACTTTCTCTCCTTAATAGACCATTAAGGAAAAAAGAAATTTTTTTGAACCTTCCCACAGAACATGTTAGAAATTGATCATTTGACAATTTTATTTATTAGTAAAGAGACACTTACATCCCTATATAAATATATAACCCTAAATAATATTCTCTCACACACACTCTATGACCTCTTCCCCCTTCTTTTCCCAGGCCATTCATCACTCCCTCTTTGTCCATCTTCAAATCCTAGCTAATGTTCATCTTTAAACCCTAGTCATTCATCTTCAAACCCTAGCTGTCATGCACTAGACCAGATCACAATTCTTCTCTCTCTTCTCTCTTTTTGCCTTCGTGCACCTGACTTGATTCTCGACTGAAATCGAATTTGAAGTGGCAGTGGAATAGATAGATGTTGCCGAAATTGACTGCTTTTCCATTGAAATCGAATTTGAAGTGGCTGCGAAATGTCTCCCAACGGTAGCGTTGAAAAAGATTTGAACCTCTATTTTGCCTCTCATTTGCTTTACTGACATTGGACTCAACAGCTGAAGAAGAATCAGATGGTCCCAATAAAACTTCTTCATCGCCAGATCCTCTAATCCTCTTGAATACCTTTCCAACAACTCTGGTTGAAGCTGAACCAAGAATAAGAAAAAGAAGAGCGAGATTCATTCCGTTCGGATCAAACAAATCCAGTGGTACAAGTTGGAGGAGGTGATGAGGATATGCTAAGAGTGAAGCTTTTGGAAGACGCAGTCATTTATTCGGAGGAGAGAGAAGAATATTTTTGGGGGAAATAGGTGGGTAAGGTATAAGAGAGAAGTCTTTCTCTTCTAATTAGAATTTGTCTATTTGGTCACTATTTTTCGTGGGCCTTATCTCCCAACAACCTCTTGCAAACATCGATTGCCGAGGTCTCCCATGTGTCGCCCTTGTCTTTCTTGAACACGAACCCTAGAATCGTCATCTTTTTGCCGGAAACGGTGTTGAACATGGAGGCGGCGACCCAGTTTATGAACCAGTTTTTTTGATATTCGTTGACCTAAATCACTTGCTTCCAATAGTTCACTACGTCGTGAAGGTTGTTGCATTGGAAAATGTTGACCATATGAAAGTGTTTTCTGGTGAATGTTCAATGTGGTTTGGTGAATGTTTATATTAGTTCATATCTGTTTTGATTGTTCGATTTTGTTGATTTTTGGTGGAGTTATGTTTTATTCATTATAAATGTGTTTTTTTTATTTTTTTTGGTTCATTGCGGTTGATAGATCTGATTTGGGAAATTCCAGTAGTGGAAATCACCACTTTGCCGCCGTGTTTATGATTTTGGTATAGGTTTGTTTATTGATTGTGAATGTTCATTAAGGATTTGTGTTTTCTATAAATGTTCTTGTGGTTTCGGTGAAATGTTTACAATAATTTATTTTTCGGTAATTTTGTTTTTCTGTTAATGTTTTTTATTTCATTTTTTTAGTGAATGTTCATTGTTTGATTTTGGTGCCACGATTGTGATTTTGGTGGAGTTTGGGTTATTGCTTGTGATTGTTCTTTTTCAATCGTTTTGTTTTTTGTGAATTTTCATATTGATGTGTTTTAGTATTTTGGTAGAAATAAACATCAGTGTGTTTTGTGAAAATGTCATATCAGTGTGTTTTGGTGTTTTGATGTAAGTTCATAACGGTGTGTTTGACGAAGTTGTGAACATTCATTGCAGTATAATCAGTCATAAACACGTATTAAATATTAAAAAGTGGAAAAAATACAAATATGAATGTTCATGTCTTGCCATATTTTACTGAATGACATTGATGTAAATTGTGAAAAAATAATAGTAAAAAAACAAATGACTATTTTCTAGACATCTTCGAGGACTAAAAACTTTATTATAATAGTTGGGGTTTATTTTTAAATTTATGTATCTCTTAAGGGCTAAACAATAATTTTTTCAAAAAGGAATAGATAGTCAAAACTTTTAAATTTAATTAGACAAACAATTATTTATTTTATTTTCATTGATAACAAAATTAACAATTTTTTTAAACCAAAATTAGTAATCATAATTACTTAATTAATTACTTTAAATATTTTTTTATTATTTATAAAAATCAAGAATTCTTTTTATTTTTAAATCATAAATATTTTATTAATTAATAATATAATAATGGCATTCTTTTTTTATTAATAATTAAATTCACATTTAATTTTTTTTAGCATTATTAAGATAATTATTTATTTATAATTAATTAAATATTGTCATTATTTATTTGCTCGTAAAATTATGGATTCCATATCATTATTTTTGAGATAATGACACTTTTGCTCTCTGACAAATCAAGTCAGTGTTCAATTGGACCCCCGTATTTGAACTTTAACACATTAGCTACCTTACATTTCATTTTCGTTTCAATTTGGACCCTTAGTTATGGTTTCTGTTAATTAATATTAAATTACAATTATACCCTTAATTTTTTTTAATTAGGGTCATTTTGTTTTCTATCTAAAACTTAGGGTTTATTGTGTAATTTTTCTTTGATTTCATCTTCATGTTGTAGCCTCCAAGCACCTTTGTAAATTTGTAGCCGCATCTGCTCATCATCGGCAATAGCTTTTGAATTGGCGACGGCTTCTTCATTGGTGGTGGCATTCGAATAGGCGGCGGCTTCTTCACCGGTGGCGGCTTCACCTTCGGAGGTGGTTTTACCACTGGGGGAACGGGCGACTTGTGCTCATAGGGCGGTGGTCTAGCCCCCCTCTCTCTTTCTCTAAACTCACTCATCTCAGTTGCCACATTGCTCTCTCTCCTTCTCAGCCACCTCCCATTGTTGGAGACATCACCACCGCAAGCCTAGATCTGAAACTCGCCGCAAGCACACTGACAATCGCCACCATTTGCGCATTTCTTTCGGCAACAAACAACGTCAATGAACACCGATGACCATCTCCACCTTTGTATGGCGGTCCTTCAAAGCCTTCTTCGACGGTTGAACCGCCAACAACTTCTCCACCCTGTGCATCTCCATAGACATCGAAGCTATACCCTCTAAATAATCGTTATTCCGCGAGTCTCAATTGACGCCATGCCGAATCGAATCAAACTCAAATCAAACAAACCCAGAAAAATTAAGTGGAAACCCAGAAAAATTTAAATACACTATTCATCTTCTTCCTAAACCCAAATGATGGTTAGTGGCTACCACCTCCCTCCATACAACACCGACGACCACCACAACACCAATAGCCACCACATCACCGATCAACGGTGACCGACGTCACCTTCCCACTCACTGTTGCACTACCGTCGTGGCGGTGGTGGTGAGTTTTAGAGAGAGAGAGAAGAGAGAAAGAGAACTTGTATGAGTGACGGTGGTGGTTTGTTGGTTCGACGGTCGACGGTGAAGGAGATGGTAAATTTGGGTGGTGATGTTCAGCGGTGGAGCGGCAGTGTGGTTATGGCAGGGACACGAACCAAGTAGGTATGGGGAGGGGGTTTGGAAGAAAATATATAAATATATGTTTTACCCTTAAATTTAGAATAATTTACAAATAGATCCCATTAAATGAGTTAAAAGTAAAATAACTAAATTACCCTTATTGTTTAGTATGAAATGACCAAATTACCTTTACTTTAATGTTAATTGTTAAAGTTGACCTAACAGAATCGTCAAAAAAGACACTTTTAACCCTTTCAAACTATGTGGGCCCACTACAATTGTGAGCGTGAAGAAATATCCGAAATCTTTGACATTGACTAGCAATGCTATGGATTGAGGTTTTTATTTTAAATTTTTATCTGAAATATTTTTCATATTTATATAGTATGAATTAATATAATATTTGGTTATTATAAAATACAATGATATAAAGTTAAATAAACATTTAGAATATACTTTAGAATGTATAGTGTTATTGGTTGGCATTTGAACCCTTACCCCAAATATATATTTTTTTAGCCCAAAGAAATCCATAAAGTTAGCATATCTAATCTAATACTAATATATGAAAATGGAAGGATAGAAAAACTTTGAATGAGATTTAAGAATGACTCATTCAAACTTTTTAATGAGTTTTTATTTATTTTTCATTAATTATTACCACATCTTCCCAAGTTCATATATTTTTTTATTTTTTATTTTTCTTTTTTCATCAATAAACCTCCTTCAAGACTTTTGGAAATTTCACAAAAAAATAAATAAAAATAATAATAAAAATAATATTAAAATCTATAATTATTGTAATTTAAAAAAATAGTTATAATTACAAATAGGAAATCCACAAGTCTAATGTTTTTTAACTAAGTGAAAGTATTAATAAATAAAATATCATATGAAACCTTCCCCAAATCATTCAAAAAAAAACAAAAAAAAAAAAAACTAAATTAAACAACTTATATATGAAGTGTAATTAAATTTCATAGATAAAAAATATTTAATTTTAGAGTAATTTTAAATTTAAAAATTTCAGCATCAAGTACTCTTTAAGTACTCAAAAAACACAAAGAATTATTGTTTGATCCCAAAAAGGAAACAAAAAGTTAGAATAGAAAATGTATTACATAAATCAACAATTTTTAATTCTCATAATAATTTTAAATTCTCAAAGAATTAGAACAAAATACTTTTTAAATAATTGAAAAATGTAGCAACCATCATTTGATCCCAAAAGTGTTAAAAAAAATTATAAATATATTTACATAAACAGAATTTAAAAATTAAAATTGTAATTCTTTTAAGAGGGTTATAAGAGTAATTTTTTATTAGATAGTTTTAATTTTTTTTAATAATATAGTATCAAGAATAAATATGTAATTTTATATCTAATATCAAAGAAAATGAGGGTCGAATATATTTTTTAAATGATAGGGGATATCATTATAAGTTTTTTCAATGATAATGACTAAAACATTCACTAAAATTTATCCATATTTTAATTGAAGATTATTTTCATTATAATTAATTATACGTAACCTTATCTCTTCATTTCCCTCTCCCTCTCCAACCATTTAATAAAATAAAATTCTCTCTCTTCACCAATTAGTTACATATAACTTTTAAACAGTATAAAAAAAAAACAACCAAAACCTATTAGCTTATTTTAAAACTATTATTTAAAGAAAATAGAAAATTTAAAAAATCCTCTTGAGATTATTTACATATTATATACTATTTTCTAAAAATAAATGTGAGTGATGAACAATAATTTTTTCATAGGTTGACATTATTTATTTTTTAGCTTACAATTTTATTTTTATTATTCAGCATTAACTTTTCTTTTTTTTTTTTTCATACTTTCATAAGATAGATTAAATATAAAATTAAACGATCAATTGTTGTACGTGTAATATTCAAATAAAAAATATATACTGATATGATTTTTTTTAGACTTGTATATTATGCGGGTCTAAAACTAGTATATATGAACTCCGAAGAAGCTTCAAGAAAAGTTGTGTGAAAAAGAAAGAAAGGAAACTAAAGAAAAGAAGAAGAAGAGGGTTTGTTTTTTTTTTTTTTTTCAATAGAAGTTTTGTACTATGGAAGGGTAAAGAAAGAAAAATTCATATATCGGAATATATCTACATAAATTCAAATTATATATACAAGATAACGTGGATACACCATAACCACACAAGTGTATTTATTTTTAGATCAAGTTGCATACACTCTAATACTTCTTTAAATTTTAAATTCATGTTTGATTGTTTCCTCTAATAATATTTGATTAATTTTCCACTTTATATTATGTGTGTCAAGTGCTTTAGGGATATCCCAATGGGAAAAATCCTTACCTAGATTTGATAAATTCATAAAAAAATTTAAATTATGGAATTTTAAAATTTTAGATTTTAAAATCTCATCTTTTATAAATTCCTTATTTGGACAATTTTTGTAGATGAAGAATTTAAATGTATAATTTCATAATTCTCTTGTGTGGATAAACAACTATTTGTATTCAGGATTTTGAAATTTATTAAATTTTAATAATAAGAAATATAAAAATATAAATAATAGTATAATTTTTATTTCGTAATTTAATAATATAATTTTTATATATTTTAATAATAGACAAGGAATTGAAAAAATAACAAATTATCTCCTCGAATTATTTAGAAATAACATGAGTTCTGAACGAATTTGTAAATCCTTCTTGTTCTCCTATTTTACAAATCAATAGATTTTATAAATTTTTCTTCACAATACCCAAATAAATTTTTTTCTAAATAAAATTTGTAGAATTCCTTATCAAATGAAATCCTTCCTTAAATTATTTTATCCCAATGTAATATGGAAAAATATTAAATATCTCCACTCTCTTTGGTTAGAAAAATAGAAAAAAAAAAAAAAAAAAAAAAAAAAAGAAAAAAGAAGAAGAAGATAATTACAATTTTCAGACTTAAATTTATTTTTATTTTGTTTGAAGGTTTTGTGGAATGAATGATAAAATGTCAGCAAAATTTTTCGGAGAAATATGAGATTGAGAAACATTTTAGTTACTCAATTGATAAATTTATAAACATGAGAGGTTGAAAGATGAAATAAAAACAATATATGAGGAGAAAACCTTTAAGTTGTTCAATTCACAAATTTGCCCTTGATGAAAGGTTAAAAGAGGAAACAATTTCACTTGTTTGCTCTTAAGAACACATGAGAAAAAAAATATACAACCATTGTCTATTTTAAATCTTCGAAATGACATAACTTTTTTGCATGAAAGAAATAAATATAACATGTGTTTAATTCAACACGTTCAATCATTTATGAAATTTGAAATTAGTATTATATTGAATCCAATAATCTGTTTGGAATCCAACAATTTATGCGGAATTCAATATGGTCAATTAATTAAGAAAGTTTAATTATTGAGATCCAAAGCTTGTGTTGAATTCAACGCGCGTAAAATCGCCAAATTTTGTTGGATACAGAACATAGGATAGACGAGAGAATATGATGTTTTATTCAACATGATAATATTGTGTTTTTTTGTAAATATTTTGTTGAACCTAACGTTTTGATGAATAATTAAATATTGATATTTTGTGGTAATGTTACCAAAAATTCTCAGCACGTGCAATCAGCACCTCTCGTGCCAAAAACATCTTCAACTTCACCACCTTTCAACTTGCAAAATCGATTAGTTCTTAAGGAGGGCACCAATGTGATGTCGGCCAAAGAACCTCCGGCATGGGAATAAGTTAATATGATTATGTAGAAGGTTTAAGCACTTGAATCAGTTGCAAAAATAAAATAATGATACATTTCCTTTATATAGACTTAGTAGATCACTGTCGTTTCATTGGTGAGGTTGCCCGTTTCGTGATTTCCTCCTAACAACATGGGATATAACCACGATCGTTTCCATTGAACAAGGGGGAGATCTCTTTTACATTACTCTCATCAAATATAGGTCATTACAGTTAGTAGGTTGCAACGTTCCTCATGCATGGGGTACGTGGAGGTCATGGGCTGGCCTGTTCTTGGCCTTGTCACCGTACGTTCTAATTACCCATTTTGGGCCTATTTACAAGGCTTGTTTTATTTGTCTTCTGGACCCCTTCGGTCTTTTTCCTGATAGGATTGATATGTTCAGCCCAATCCATATGTCAATTTATATCTTTCGGGTCGGATCATTGACTTGATCTGATCCACTAAGACTCTCATGCCTTTGATAATCATGAGCATGTGTTTTCCCATATCATTTGCCCTCCTAACTTTCGTGACGATTCAGAGAAGAGAGACAAAATATCGCCTCTCCTGTTCGCATAAGTTCTTATTATTCTTCAATCTTTTGATTGTTGTTGCTTGTTCACATCCCTATTTCAATTTTTGTTGCTATGTTTGTAATATCATTCAGTCAATCAAACAGTCCTATTGTGGCTGGTTCGTCGGCGAATTTCCTTGCGGAGCAGACACCGACAGCCCAAGCTCATCGATTCATCGATTCTTCATTTAACTGGGGAGATCATGGTGCAAGTTCTGTTCCAAAGGAATGGCTTGTTCCATTTTGAGAACAATATGACATTCCTTCATTCGTGTTGATTAGGGTTCTAGCTGAAGACGAACGCCCTTATGACGTCAAAAAGGGTGAAATATGCCTCTTTGTGTGTATGTTTGAATATGGATTCACACTTCATTTGACTCATTTCCTCCATAATCTTTTTCGTCAACTAGAAATTACTCCTACTCAGTTAACTCCTAATGACTTTCGTCAGATCATGGGAGCCATTGCACTTTCTCATGTAAATATTGTCCTTCTTACTGTAGATATAATTAGGAGTATAGGTTCCCTCAAATTTCTTTCTAAGCTAGGGAGATTTTATTATGCCTTCCCTAAGAGGTTTTCCTTCCTTACTAACCTTCATACTATGGTGAGAGAAGATTGGCAAAGACGTTACCTCTTCTTCAAGGGTGATCGGGATTTTTCTCCTGAAGAAATAGGGTAGCCTTTAGTTGTACTGAGGCATTTAAATTTCCCGAGTAATTTCTTTTGCTTATACTTTCTTTGCAATTCAATTTTAAGAATTTTGCAATAATGGTCTTGATGTCTTCTTGGGTTTTTGGATGTAGGTGGAGAAGTTTGCAAGAGCCTTGGTGGTAGGGGCGCAAAATGCGCCGCTACTTACTCTCGCAAGTATACGAGGTCTAAATTTTAGTATAGTGTGATCGTTAAGATCGGGTTATTGTATCCACAGGGGTTGTTGTTGTTACTATCGAATACCGTATTTGTCGTGACCTAATTTTATCTAGGCGAAAAATAAATGTATTTAATTAATTAAACTAATACTAATATATCCTAAATTAACTACACTATTATGTTAATATGTTTTAGGGTGAAGAATTGCATAGGGATTAACGTGTTTAAAAATACGTGTTCGATTATGATTTACTCACATTTACGTTGTTCGACTTATTTGACAACCTCGGTACGTAAACTCTACCGCCACCTCTTCCGAGAGTAAGACGGGAGAATACATGACTTCAAGTCAACGAAGAAGTCCCCCTCAACGTCTTAAGGACCCTAGGTCACGTGAGTCTCGCCCAGTGTCATTGATTGCACACAATCCAACTCCCTCCTGGGTTATTGGATCGTCGCGTTGTATTTACCCTATCAACAATCTCCGTTCTAAAACTCCCTCGCCACTTCTTCCGAGTGTAAGACGAGGGATATAATGCAACTTCGAGTAAACGAAGAGGTCCCCCTCAACGTCTTAACGACCCTAGGTAGCGTGTGTCTTGCCCAACGTCATCGATTGTCCACGATTGAAACCCCGACCGGGTTATAGAATCGTGGCGTTTGTTTACCTTAATCCGAATCCGGGGTTTGTCAAAATCCCGTATTCTCCATTTATCAATCGAAGCATAATAAACAAACAATACGATAAATACAATCAAACTACGAAGAATAATCACAAACAAAACACCGAAATCATCCAAACAACGTATTTATAAATATTAGGTTAATCCCTACTACAATCCATATTTAACTCGGGGCCATAGCTGCATATACAAGAAAATAACTAGATAAATATGCTCACATGCTCCTAAGATAAATAAATAAGGAAAAACAATCGAATAACTTAGCCTCGTCTGAAGATAAATCGCTAAGAACGCTCCACGATCGATTTGCCGTCTTCCCCACTTCGGGATGCGAGCTCCACCACGAAAATTCCTAACCCTTGGCTTAACTATAGCCTAAGGGGCTAAAAAAAGCAAGAGAGAGGAGAAATATCCCAGCTAAGGGGGAGGAGAGGAGATATTTATAGCAAAAATATCCTAAAAATATCTAAAGGCTGTACAGGGAAAATCCGCCTAGGCGGTGTAAATTGCGCCTAGGCGGAGTTAGGTCGGTTAAGTCTGATTGCCTGGGCGGTGAAGTAGGCGGTGGACTGGGAGAACATTCTGTTGGATTTTCTCCTAGGCGGTAGAATTTCCGCCTAGGCGAGAGGCTATCAGTAGCCTTTCTTCGTCCTCTGCTGGATTTTCGCCTAAGCGGTAGAATTTCCACTCTAGCGATCGTCCGTCAGTAATATTTTGCTCTTCTCTGCATTTTCACTGCTTAAGCGGTGGTCTGGACGCTTAAGCCCTGTTTCGTCTTTTAGCCTCCGAGCTTGTTTATCCACCGTAACTTCGAACCGCTTTGGTTCGATCTCATTATTTTAGCTACAGTTTCCTATCTTTTTGACCCACACACCTGAGTTATACAGAAAGTATATATACTAATTAAAACATAATAAAAATAACTATAAACATATTCGAAAACTAACCAATTCGGATTGGAAATAGATAGGTTTTTCACACCTATCAATGCCCCCAAACTCAAAACTTGGCTTGTCCTCGAGCCAAACACACACACTAAAATGGAAACTACAACAAACGGAAATAAATAACAAACAACATAAAACAATCTAAATATAACAACATGCGAGTTTTGACTTTTTCTAACGGCCTACTTATTTTTCCCTCAACAACCGCTAGTAGTATCGAGTTCAGGCAGTAACACACAGCATGTACTGTTCTAGAATTTTGACATGCAATAATGGTGAACGCTATTCTAGATCCTTTAAACGTGTTAGTGCGAGACTCAATAATATAACTATACAACGATCGGATTGGATTATCCACCAACGAAATTCACGAGTTAAGGATTACCATAAGCAGGATTGGGGTCTACTCTCCACTAATGTAGGTTTAGTAGTTCATGAAGATCATTAGGGCTTGGTTCGGTTAAGATTAATTTGGCCAAGGGTATTTCAGAATAAAAAAAAAAATGGGTTAACGATGTTAACGTAACGTTACCCAAGGCTCAACGCTTGGAACATTCACTCTCGAATCCCCATAGAAAGATTGGAAACAATCTCGAACATGCATTTAAGACCAACGTACTCACTTGTCAAAAAGAAACGGAAATAAAAAAACCGTTTTTACATTTGATTCTCTCTTTTTTTTTTTTTTTTTTTTTTTTTTTTTTTCTTTTCTATTTTTTTTTTCTTTTCTTTTCAACGAACACACCCCCAAACTTATTTTATTGTTACAATTGAAGAGGTGTGTGAAATACAAATGAAAAACGACAAGTAAGTACTCAAATACCGAACCAATTTGAAGTTTGCCCTAATCCCAACCGCTCACATCAAGAAGCCTTCGCAACGGCTAACTTGATTTACTCAAATATGCCTTTGGTTTAGCGATAAAGGACTGGAATGAATTTAATTGGCCGTGGTATTGGTTTATGTGTTCAGAATTGAATATGCATTTAGGCTTCGACAGGGTGACGAGGGATAAACATGTAATAAGGTAGGCTTAAAAAGCTCAAGCGACAAAACAACTGCCTAAATCATGTCTCCTGAACTACCTCGCCTAGGATTTCGCCTCAAGCTTCCCCTCAGTCAAGTTCTAGAATCCTTAATGTGTCATGAATTTGGTTAATCGATAATCGTCCTAAAATCAATTGAATAACTATACATTGAGTCTATGTGCTCGTGCAAATTAGGATCTACAATAATTTTTACCAAAAAGCATAGTCAAGCACACAGAATCACACATGCATGGGTATTACCCTTGACTTCGAAAACAACCAGGGGTAATTTTCATCATCCGGTAATGGCCCAGATGAACACAAAACTCAACATATAAACAACAACACAAAAACATAAACACATTCTAACCTAAACACACATGTAATACGGAAAAACAATAACACATAAAGTAACATACTACTACTACACATCACTTCCGAACTCAAAATGGACAGTGTCCTCAGCGATTCCAATCATCAATCTCAACATATGAAATTTAAAGCATGCTGACGAAGGGTGTTTAGAACACTTACTTGGGAGGCGAGAGGGTCTTGCCTCTGATTCAAGTCGGATAGGATGGAACAAAAAGAATTGCTTGGGTTACCTCCCAAGTAGCGCGTGGTTTAATGTCCTCGGCCTGATATTTTCAGAATGCCCTCAAGATTGGCGAGGTTTTGCTTTGGATGACTCAATCTCTCAACGAAACGCCTCACCGGCTTATGTGCTTGGGCAAGCACAATAGATGGCTTGGAATCCCGTCGAAAAGGATGCATCAATACCCGTCGATCTAACATCGCCAAGTACCCTGCATAAGAAATAAAAAACAAAACTACAAACAAAAATTATATACAAAGAAATGGCTAAAGTAAAATTACGTCACTTTCACACAATATCAATAATAACAACTTCGCCAATCCCGACAATACGAAACACTTGCTTCTCCTATCTAAAACTCAAGTCTGGAGCCGTTACCGCATTTTTCTGACAATAACATCAAAACAATCCCCGGCAACGGCGCAAAAAACTTGGTAGGGGCGCAAAATGCGTCGCTACTTACTCTTGCAACTATACGAGGTCTAAGTTTTAGTATAGTGTGATCATTAAGATCGGGTTATCGTATCCACAGGGATTGTTGTCGTTACTATCGAATACCGCATTTGTCGTGACCCAATTTTATCTAGGCGAAAAACAAATGTATTTAATTAATTAAACTAATACTAATATATCCTAAATTAACTACACTATTATGTTAATATGTTTTAGGGTGAAGAATTGCATAGGGATTAACGTGTTTACAAATACGTGTTCGATTATGATTTACTCACATTTACGTTGTTCGACCTATTTGACAACCTCGGTACATAAACTCTACCGCTACATCTTCCGAGAGTAAGACGGGAGAATACATGACTTCGAGTCAACGAAGAAGTCTCCCTCAACGTCTTAACGACCCTAGGTCACGTGAATCTCACCCAGCGTCATTGATTTTACATAATCCAACTCCCTCCCGGGTTATTGGATCCTCGCGTTGTATTTACCCTATCGACAATCTCCGTTCTAAAACTCTCTCACCACCTCTTCCGAGTGTAAGACGAGGGATATAACATGACTTCGAGTCAATGAAGAGGTCCTCCTCAATGTCTTAACGACCCTAGGTAGCGTGTGTCTTGCCCAACGTCATCGATTGTCCATGATTCAAACCCCAACCGGGTTATAGAATCGTGGCGTTTGTTTACCTTAATCCGAATCCGGGGTTTGTCAAAATCCCGTATTCTCTATTTATCAATCTAAGCATAATAAACAAACAATACAATAAATACAATCAAACTACGAAGAACAATCACAAACAAAACACCAAAATCATTCAAACAACGTATTTATAAATATTAGGTTAATCCCTACTACAATCCATATTTAACTCCGGGCCATAGCCGCATATACAAGAAAATAACGAGCTAAATATGCTCACATGATCCTAATATAAATAAATAAGGAAAAACGATCGAAGAAGTTAGCCTCGTCCGAAGATAAACCGCTAAGAACGCTCCACGATCGATTCGCCGTCTTCCCCACTTCGGGATGCGAGCTCCACCACCAAAATTCCTAACCCTTGGCTTAACTATAGCCTAAGGGGCTAAAAAATAGAAGAGAGAGGAGAGATATCCCGGCCAAGGGGGAGGAGAGGGGATATTTATAGCAAAAATATCCTAAAAATATCTAAAGGCTGTGCAGGGCAAATCCGCCTAGGCGGTGTAAATTGCGCCCAGGCGGAGTTAGGTCGGTTAACTCTGATCACCTGGGCGGTGAAGTAGGAGGTGGACTGGGAGAACATTATGTTGGATTTTTGCCTAGGCAGTAGAATTTCCGCCTAGGCGAGCGGCTGTCAGTAGCCCTTCTTCGTCCTCTGCTGAATTTCCGCCTAAGCGGTAGAGTTTCCGCTCCGGTGGTCGTCCGTCAGTAACATTTTTCTCTTCTCTACATTTTCACCGCTTAAGCGGTGGTCTGGACGCTTAAGCGGTTGGCCTTTTTCGTCTTTTAGCCTCCGAGCTTGTTTATTCACCGTAACTTCGAACCGCTTTAGTTCGATCTCATCATTTTAGCTCCAGTTTCCTATCTTTTTGACCCACACACCTGAGTTATACAAAAATGTATAAATACTAATTAAAACATAATAAAAATAACTATAAACATATTCGAAAACTAACAAATTCGGATTGGAAATAGATAGGTTTTTCACACCTATCACTTGGCCTTACAACCAAGGTTGAGGAAGAACTAAAAACATTGTTGGTCCTAGGAAAATGGTCCTGCAAGGTTTTTACTTCCCACCCTTTCAATCTACCAGCAATAGATGTATCCGAGTTCAACCAATTGGAAAAGCTGCAAATTGGGGAGAAGAGGAAGAAACTTGCAAAGAAGTCATCCAAGCCATCTAGGCAGTCATAAGCTCAGCCTGTTATTTTTGTTACTACCAGGTCTACAGTTCATCCTGTTATTCAGTCGCCTGTTCAAGAAGCGGCCAACCCTTCAGTTTAGCCCACTGCTCAACCAGCAGATTCTCATATTCATTTATTTCTTCCTACGACATCTGAGTTTGACGATGATGCTCAACCCTTGATCATACACAAGCATGGGGTTATTTCTGTGACGGTTCTTTTAGCCCAAGTTCCTATCCCCAGAAAGATCATAGGGTTGGAACTCGCTAGTTATGCAACTGGCATTCCCATTAATCGTGCTACTGAGCTTGACTCTACAAGTTATCAGCCTCTTCCTACAACAAATTCTTCCGGTAAAGAGGCTTTAAGAAGTCGTGGCATGTCTCGTCAATAGATGTGCCAATTGATAAAGGAAGTTAGGCCCTCAATCCCTGATCTCCAGGAGATCTTTGATAATACATTCAAGTTCTTATATGAGGAGTCCTAGAGCAAAGGTTGGGAAATGATTGGAGGTTATAGAAAGGCTGAACTCTTTAGGATTCTCGTTTGTGCACTCTTTCAGGTTATCATTCTTATATTTAATAAGTGTTAGATTTCTTGAGTTGTTATATTAGTTTTTGACTAATTTCTCTTGTATTGCAAGGCATCCATGTGTATTCTGCACTAGCTGGAAGTTCTGATAACGTGAGTAAGTTAGACACTTAGCACATGCACTAGTTAACTGAGTCCAGTCGCCTGGAAAAAGACCTATGTGCTATCCAAGAATAGAAGGTTTCCTTTGAGATATATTTAGCACTGGCAAGGTCGTCTCAAGAGAGGTTTGAGACAGGGCTGTGTTTCGCCAATGAACAACGTGAAGTGCTCTAAAGAAGTAACGAGCTATACTACACAAAGAACAATAGGATTTAAGTGAATAACTCTACTTTGAGGGGAGAGAGATCTACTTTGAGGTAGGAGATCCTCACTCTGAAATGAGAGGTCAACTCAGGATACTCAGAGCTGGATCGCCTGGGGGCTGACCTCTAAGTTAAGGATACTGCCTTCCAGGTGAAAGATGATGCCCTCCAACATCTTCAAAGTGAGAGGAATCAACTCTCAGTTGAGCTGAACCAGGAGCAATTGAGGTTTATGGATCAGGCATAGACAGTGGAGAAGCTAATGGTAGAGCTGATGACAAAGGGAGAAGAGACTGATCAGAATATCAAGAAACTCTAGGCTGAATTTAAAACTAGGTTAAAGAACATCTAGTTGGTGGGCATCCGCCATTACCAAAGACTGGCATTAGAAGAGTTCCCAAAGATAGATTTTTCCTTCTAAGAGACTGAACTAGAGGGAGAAATAGAAGGAGAAGATGTTGTTGATGAAGAGGAAGACAGTTCCAATGCTGACGAAGATACACTTTGTGCTGAAGGTGAAGAGCTTCCTTAAAAAACTCCTACGTCAGCAACTGAGGTGCCTACAAGCAACTCATATCCAAACCTTTCATGTTAGCTCACCCCAAGTTCAGATCATACTCATCCTCTGCCTGGTAATGTTGCTGGTTTGCAGATCTCTAGCCAACCATATGTTACGGACTAGAGTGTTGTCCTTTGATTCGACATTCTGTCCTTTTAGTTTTTCATATCTGTAACTAATTTTTTGTAATTATGAATTCTTTTGTAATTATGACCTATTTTAAAATAGTAGCCACTGATTAATCTTGGAAATAAATTGTCATGATTACAGTACGTATTCCGTCAGTGCACGTCACACACTTCATAAATGCACATTACTTGACGTTTCGTTTACACTTCTCTGGCGTTTCTCTCTTAATCGGTTTGGCTATTTAAAACTAAACCATGCGTTTATGTTTCAGATACATTCAACATTTTCTTTTTTTGGTTAAGTGTCCAGAAAACCTTCTCCTCATTTCTTCCTCTTATTTCTTTCCTTTTTTAACCATGTTGTGGACATTGCCAACCTCTTTTACAGCCATACAAAATAAAAGACAACAAGATATTGAGCTAGGGAATAATTTTTGGGCTTTGATAATGACGACAAAAACCCTTAGCGATGAGCATCCTCGTCTCAAAGCCTTGGAAGATGCCTATGTGGTTTTTCCGCTATGGAAACGACACATTTCTTTGCTATCTCACAGCTCCATGAGCTTAGAGACCAGTTGAAGAAATCCGAGAAGGAGAGACGTGAGTTGTCCACTGAATTAAACTTCTATAAAGAGTATGCCGATTCTATGAAGGAGAAGCGCGATAAGCTCTGGGAGAAGAATGAGAAGAAGAAGGAAAAAATCAGTGAGTTGGTCCTGAAGATCAACCAGTATGAAGAACATGACTTCTACCACTCCAACTTGGACTCCGGAGGACTAGGTCCCCAGCCTTCTCCTGGGTCGAACTAATGCTACCCAATCAGCCCTCGTTTTCTGCTACTGAGCCATCTTTTGCATACTTGATGCATTGGTGATATGTCAACGCCACTACCTTTATTGCATGCAGACATAGTTGTCCCAAAATTGTATTGTATGGAGATGAGAATTCCATCACCATAAACTTCGTGGCCTTTGCGTACCCATTCTCTTCTTTGTTAGCCAAGACTAACAAAGTGATTTTTTCTCTGGCAGAGCTAAGGTCTCCGCTAAATCCCACTATTACTGTCTGAGTCGAGCTAACATCTGAGCTAGGCACTCCCATTTACTTCAATGTGTCTACAAATATGGCATTAACAGAACTGTCTGTATCTAACAAGATTCGTCTTACCTCGAAACTAGAGATCTAGAGGGTGATGACCAGGGTACCTTCGTGGGGGTGTATTATCCCTTTGTAATCTTTGTCACAAAAAGTGATGACTGGTTTTGGCTTAGCAGTAACTGACATTACTTCCCCATAGTAGCGCTCTAGTACTGCCTCACAGACTTTCCTCTTCCGTTTATGGTTGATTTCTCATGTAACTGGTCCAACAGTGTTTATCATGTAAATTGTTGATCCTAAGATTTTGATGAACAATTAAGTGTTGATATTTTGATGGAACTAATGGTTTATTCAAGTGTTTCAGTTAATTAAGTTCCAGTGATGAAGATGCGATGACAAATTTATGAATAGATGCTAAATGATGATGCCAAAGTTGATGAAGAATTAAGAGTTTGAAGAAATCAGGGAAAACAAATCAAGTGAATTTCAACTCTTACTATCCCAATTAGGAACACACACGGCACAAATTTATTTTCTCCTATGTGTATATGGAAAGAAATATTTATAATTGACTAAAATGGAATTTAAGAAGTTAGTGGAGCTTATTTAGAAAAGGAAATGGTTGAAGTGGCGAAAACGTAAAAGAAAATAAGTTAAAAACGAGTTCAAAAAAGAGATCCAGCAGATATAAGTTGACTTGTAAGTCGATCGGATCAAGCAGCAGAAAATCTTTGTATCTCTAAGTCGACAGGCAGGTCGACCGATAAAGAGATGAACTCTCTGTATCTCTAAGTCGACAGGTAGGTCAACCGGTGAAGTTAAATCAAACTCTCTGAATCTCCAAGTCGACAGGTAAGTCGACCGATGAATGCAACAGCTTTGATCCTGAATCTAGAAAGTCGACTGGTCAGTTGATTAAGGGCACTGTTTTAAGATTCTGTGCATTCTGAAATCATATCTAAAAATAGTCGTTTTTTGTTGGGATTTGAGAGAGATTTGAGGGATTTATTGATATTTAATATATGCTTCATCTATTATTTAAATCCTATTAAGTTGGTTCATTAAGTTTTAATATTTCTCAATTTGGTACATGAAATTGTTTCTATTCTATTCTAATTGAGATTGGGAAATATTTGGGGGACTTAATTGAAAGTTTTAAAAGCTATAATTAAGTGAATTGATCCAAAATGAAGTCATAATTATATATGGGGTCTAAGAGAGCATTTAATTGTCATGACATATGGGAACTAGCTGTTAGAGAGCAGATTTATTTCTCATATATATAGACCGACATTTTTCATATATAAAAAAACAGTAAAATATAGAATCAAGAGAAGTGAGCTTAAAGAGATAAGATCATATTGTGCTATTCTAAGAGTTATCTTTCTGAGATTTTGTGAGAGCTATTCTAAGAGACAATCTTAAGAATCATTGCTAGTAATTTTTGCTACTACTGGATCTGAAGTATCATCTCTCTATTTATTTTTTCTATGGATTCCAGGTGAAATCTTTCCAATTACTTTCTATTGTTCATTGCTTGTTTAATTTTTTGAAAATTGATCTTCAAAAATTGTTTCTGATTTTTATTGAAGAATTTGTTTTATAAACAATTTCTTGAATTTGATTACGTGCTCAATTATTTTCTACCTATCTTTTGTTTAAAATTAGATTTTCAATCTCACTATCACTAGATTTGGGATATTAATCAAGTTTTAATTTATTTGGGATGGTAGAAGTTCCGAGTGAGATAATCTGCTTATGAATTTGTATTGGTGAGTAGTGTGACAGATTAAATACTGTTGGGGATATTTAATCAAAGGGTAGCCGATTTTTAGTCTTTTTTTGTAAAGAGATTGATGTAGTAATTTTTTCTAGATAGAATTGATTGTGAGTGATTTAGTAAAGGTTCCATCATTACTTGGGAAAATGATAGTTGGAGTGTTTTCGTAAGATTTTGATTCTTGAGCTTAAGGTATAAAAAGAATTAGGTTGTGATTCTCCTTGTAATAGAATTAAGTTATTCTTGAGCCTGTAAAAAAGTAGAGGTTATTCTTGAGCTTGGAAAAAAGAATTTGTAAAGTTTGATTCTGAGTCTGTGAAAAGAATCATTGTGAGGGTTTGGTTCCTACCTGTAAAGGAATCTTGAATTTAGTAGGTGCGAATCTCCATGGGGCTTGAAGGACTGGATTAACTAAGAGTAGTTTGGTGAACCAGGATATATTGGTGTGTGCTGTAATCTTTAATTTGTTTATCTTGTGATTGTTTGGGTGTGCACCTAGAGTTTATTACACTTATCCACTGCTATAAAGATAATAATTAATTTTAGGATAAAATCAATTGTTTTATTTATTAAAGTATTATTCTGATAATTTTTTAATTACCCAATTCACCCCCCGTCTTGGGTATTCTACTAGGCCAACATAAATGACCTTATGATTATTGTTGGGATGATCCTTTTTACGCTCATTGTCACTATTTTCATGATGGATTTTGTATTTGGATCTCTTATTATCCCTGGAGCGCTCTTATAAATAGCCACGTAAATGACCCATGTTAATTAGTCTTTTGATTTATTTATTGAGCTCCCAATAGTCATTTGTATCATGATCATAGTCCTTATGGAAATCACAATAATTTGACTTGTTCTTCTTGTTAGACATCGTGTTTTTCTTGGGAGGCCATTGAACCACCTTAGACGACAGAATCTCATGCAAAATCCTAGAGATTAGCATCCTTAGGCCTGGGAGGTTTTGTTCATGACGTGTATCTGGTCTGGAACCTGAACTTCTGGGATGATCTTTCTGCCTGTTTGAGCTGTTACCCTTTGTTCTGCTGTGGTCTTTCTCACTTTTCCTAGGGTGATCTTTGGTTGATCCCCTTATTTTCCTTGCAAGTTTGATATCCTCTAGCTTCATGTGGTGCTTAACTTTCTCTATCAGCTCAAACTTACTGTTCGGGTTATACTTGGTGAGGGAGTCTTGGAATCTGCCATGGCGTAACCCTTAGGTAAATGCATTGATTATGAGGTTTGAGTCACAACTCTCAATGCACGTCAGCTTCTCATTGAATCGATTCATGTATTGACATAAGGACTCTCATTTTTCTTGTCGCAAGGCCATTACATAATTTGGTCCCTTAATCAACCTTTGGCAAGTTATGAATTGATTGATGAACATCTTCCCAAAGTCTTTGAATGATGAGATGGAGTTGGGTGTGAGCTTGTGTAAGTACTCCAGGGCAGCCTTTCAGGGTTGTAACGAAATCTCTACACAACATAGAGTCACCTGCTCCATATAAGGCCATGACATACTTGAACTGGCGGATGTGGGCCACACGATCTGTTTTCCCATCATGCTTATCGAACTTTGCGGGGTCAAACTTCTTAGAGAGTGGTACAACTAAGATGTCTGAGGTGAATAGCATCTTAGTTCCTTTCAACAGCGTATCCAGTTTATCCCAGGGTAGATCTCTCTCTTCTTTGCTTCTAGGATGCTAATGTAAATCAACAGTCTTAGTTCTAATGAACACCTTTCTCTCGAGTGGTTGGTTTCTAGTATCTCCCTAGATAACTCTTTCCCCATGGATAGTAGGTATGTAGACCTTGGAGACTTCACTTTTTCTCCCAAATTGTTATCAACTATAGGAGGTTGTGGCCTATTTTTGGCGATTAGATCCACCATATACTTGATTATATCTACCATTTCTGATATTTTCCCCGTAAGAGCATTGATCTTTGCATCAGTGCTCTGCACCTCTAGTGAAGGGTTAGCACGAACCTCTTCTGACGTTCTTACAGGAACCTCATTGTCAGCTGGTGGTGACATGTCACTACTTTAACTTGGCACTACACCTCTTACTTAGGGTTGCCTCATTGTTGCAACGAAAAGCATTTATATAATCGTTTCCTACAGACGACACCAAATGATGTTATAAAAAATTGTCAGCACGTGCAATCAGCTCCTCAAAATCGACTAGCTCTTAAGGGGGACACCGGTGTGGTGTCGATTAAAGAACCTCCGACGTGAGAATAAGTTAATCTAATTATGTAGAAGGCTTAAGAAATTGTATTAGTCGTAAAAGAAAATAATGATACCTTCTCTTTATATAAACTTAGTGGACCGCTGTCGTTTTATTAATGAGGTTGCCTATTTCGTGATTTCCTCCTAATGGCATGAGATATAACCACGATGTTCTCCATTAAACCAGGGAGAGATCTCTATAACATTGATCCCAACAAATATGGGCCATTACAGTTAGTAGGTTATAAGGTTCCTCATGTATAGGAGACGTAGAGGTTATGGGCCGACCTGTTCTTAGCCTTGTCACTGTAGGTTCTAATTACCCATTATTGGGCCTATTTGTGAGGCCTATTTTATTTGAGTTATAGATCTCTTTGGTCTTTTTCCTAATGGGCTTGATATGCTCAGCCTAGTCTATATGTTAGTTTATATCTTTCGGGTCGAATCATTGACCCGATTCGACCAACTAAGGCTCTCATGCCTTTGATAATTTTGAGCGGGAATTTTCCCATATCATGCAGAACTAATATTTTTATTAAATGGTTTCAAATTTAAGTTCCATATATATTTAATCAAGAACGTGAATAACTGAAGGATCTATAATGGGTGCAAAACGAAAGGCAATGGACATATGAAAAATACTGAAGACAACGAAGACAATTAGGTGAAAACAACTTGTTGATCCCTAGGTTTTGATGAACAATTAATTGTTGATGTTTTCGGTGAAACTAATGTGATTGTTGAGTTTTTCAGAAAGGAGTTCCATATTATTGATTATGTTGAAGACTTCATGAAGAAAATGTTAAGGGTGTAAAGATGGATGCATTGAAGAAATGAAGATCTATGAAGACCTTGAAGAAATTAGGTGAAAACAACTGTATACTTTTATACTCTTAATGCAACTCGAATTAGGATCAGATACGGCACTATTAAATGAGTTATCTTTATGTGTTGTTGATATGATAGAAGTTAGGATCCTAATTATTGATTTGATATATATCCCTTATGTGAAATTGAAAATGAAAATTGACCTAACTGAAAATAAGGATTAAAGTATAAAAAGTTGATATTTAGGGTCAATTCAATCAACTGAGAAAAGAAATCGATTAACTGAATCATACAGTATGTTACAGAGCAAAAATTGGTGAATGATAGAACCACACAACATTAATTAGTTAACTGATCAAAAGGAATCGGTAAACCATTTGAAACAATGAGGTTTTTTAGAGTAAAATGGAATGTCCTTGCATCAATCGGTTAACTGAACAAAGGTAATTTGTCAACTAATTATATTTGAGGTTTTGGCAGGGAACGACTTTGAAGCAATTCGTCAACTGATTGGTAGGAAATCAGTCAATCGATTTGGTTGAATTTTGGTGGGAAAGAATCTTAACAATGATCGGCCAATTGAATAGATGGTATCAGTCAATCGACTAGGGTTATGGTTTGTCTTGGTTTTAATGTTGTATCAATTGGTCAACTGACCGTTATGAATCGGTCAATCGATTGGTTCAGTTGAGATTTCGAGGAACTCGACTCGCCCCTGGAACAAGTGGATGGAGAAAGAATTAGGCCTAATGACCACATGAGGATTAAAGGAGAAATCAAGACAATTCACGAAGGGTTTGTCTCCAGTGGCGCTAAAAATAATATCTCAAGGACATTAAGAGAAAGCTAGAGAGAAATAGCAAAGAGATCCTGGTGACCATGGTACCCGACACCATTATCAATTTCTCCGACGAGGATCTCAGAGGTCTACACTTTCCCCATGTGACGTCCTAGTCATCATAGTCATAATATCTAATTACCTGGTCTAAAGGATAACAATGGAGAGTGGGAGCTCCACTGACATCATCTTCAATGGATACTTCGACAAAATAGAAGTCAACCATGCTAAGATCATTAAGGTAAACTCTACTGTTGTAGGCTTGGAAGGGGAAGGGAGAGGGGGGGGAAACAATCTACCCCCTAGAGTGGATCGATCTTCTGGTGTCCCAACGGGAATAACCTAGAAGAACCATCGTACGACTCCAATTCTTGGTCATGAACTGCCCATCTGTATACAACGCCATTCTTGGATGACCAGCCATGAGTTCCCTAAATGTTGTGTGCTCCACTTACCACCTAGACATGAAGTTTCCTAGAGAGAAAGGGATTAGTGTGGTTATGGGAGACCAAACTGCAGCTAGAGAATGCTTCATAGCTATGGTCAAGGCTGACCCTCCACCAGCGGTGGAATAACAATCACAAGAGATGCTCGAACTCCTCTCTTACAGAATGAATTGGGGCACCTGCATGTGGAGGATCCCAGGGAAGAAATAGCACATCCAACGCTTGATGAAAACCTAGTCTACATCCAAGTCCACCCTAAGAAAAAGTCTAAGATAGTGAAAATTGGGACCGAAATAGCTCCCGAAGTATGCCAAGCCTTTGAGGAACTTCTCAAAACTAATAGAGACATATTCGTATGGTTGCAATACTACTTACCAAGGATTGATCTTTGTGTGTCCATCACCGATTGTTCATCAACCCCGCTCACCTTCTAGTTCACCAAAAGAGAAGGAAGTTCCACCCGAAGAAGCAAGTCATTATCGCCGAAGAGACTTAGAAGCTAATAGATGCCAAAGTAATCAAGGAAATCACTTGCTTGGATTGGATTGACAACATGGTTCTAGAAAAGAAGGCAAAGGGAAAGTGGAAAATGTGTGTCGATTACAAAGACCTCAATAAGGCATATCCCAGAGACTTCTTCTCCCTTTCAAGGATCGATGTGGTAATTGAATCCACTTCCGGATATGAACTTTTGAGTTTCCGGGACACATTTTTTGGGTACAATCAAATCTTGATGTACCCTCCCGTTCGCCCAATAATATCATTCATAATGGATAAGGCCACCTATTGTGACAAGGTAAAGCCATTTGGACTAAAGAACGCCAACACAACCTACCAGCAACTTGTGAATAAAATGTTGAAGTTTGAGATAGGGATTTCTATAGAGTTATATGTGGATGATATGCTCGTCATGAGTCTGTTGGTTGAGTAGCATATCATCGATCGCCATAGTGCTTCTATATTCTCCAGGTGCACAAAATGAAGCTCAACCCCTCCAAGTGTGTCTTCAGAATGGCCTCCGGTAAGTTTTTGGGCTTCATGGTCTTTAAGAGGGAAATAAACACCAACCCAGATCAAATCTGGGATATTATGGAAATGTCCTCTCCAAGAACCAAGAGATAAGTTTAGAGTCTGGCGTGAAGGGTGACAGCCCTTAGCCGCTTCATCTCCTAATCAAGTGATATGTATTTTTTCTTCTTCAAACTGTTGAGGGGAAACAAGATCTACTAATTGATGGAGCAGTGCAAACTCTTCTTCCAAGAGTTAAAGTTCTATCTTGTAACAGCTTCATTACCTACTATGCCTAAACTTAGAGAAGAATTATTCTTGTACCTCACCGTATCTCTAATGATCCTGAGCGCCACCTTAATCCGAGAGGTTGGGACTAGCTAAAGTTTGGTGTTTTACTCCGGTCAGGTTCAGACTCCCATCGAGGTCCGATACTCCGGGATGGAAAAGTTAACACTCGCCTTCCCGGTAGACTCTAAGAAAATAAGGCAATATTTCTAGGACCACTCTATAGTTGTGCTAATTGGAAATCATCTGTAACAAATATTCCATGCCCCGGATACATTAGGGAGATTGATAAAGTGTTCCTTCGAGCTTAGCAAGTTCCACATCGACTACCTTCCGCGCACGACTATTAAAGGTCAAGTCATGGCTAATTTCATCGCTGAGCTCACATTCATCGAGGTATCGCTACCAAAGGTGACTGCCTTATCCGACCCAAATAAGACCACCACAGTTTGATCGCCAAAATCATTCTAGTTAACCATTGTCAATACAAATGATGCTCCTAATGAAGACCCTTCCCTACCAAGATAGAGGTTATTCACCGATGGTTCCTCTAGCAAAAAGGGATACGGGACAAAACTGGTCCTATCCACCACTATTGAGGAAGAGATCAAGTATTGTCCCAAATTTAACTTCAAGGCCACTAACAATGACACTGAACATGACGTATTGATCGTCTGACTGAAATTGTCCAAGCTATTGGGAGCAATTGACCTGTTGATCTTTTGCAATTCTCAACTGGTGGTTAATCAGGTGAGAAGAGAATACCAAGGTAAGGATGCCCCTATGGTGAGGTATCTAGATAAAATAAGGGACCGCTGGGAAGAGTCTCCCTCTCCTACAATCACCCATGTTCCCAGAAATAAAAATCGCTACGCCGATGCCTTAGCCAATCTAACCTCATCTATGCCATCCAGATGCCCTAGACATGTTCTTGTTGAGATTCTCAATTCACCCAACATCGATGACGCATAGTAGATGAACCAGGTTGACAACATGGATGGTTTTCGATGTTGGATGGACCCAATCCAGTAGTATATCGAGCATGGCACCCTTTCTGAGTGATAAGACTGTAGATGGGTGACTATGATACCAGGCCTCCAAATATTATATGGCCAACAGAGTTCCGCACTGAATATTATTCCATGGACTAGATTCTTGGTGCTTGTGCCCCAAGGAAACTCAGTATATTTTGTTTGAAGCTTATGAAGGCATGTGTGATAACCACACTGAATGGCAGTCGCTCGTATCGAAAATAATTCCCAATGGGTATTACAGTCCAATGTTGGCGTACAATGCAAAACTCCACGTGCAAGCATGAGGTAAATCCCAAAGGTTCGCCCCCCATCTGCAGCTACCTCTAACAAAAATGATGCCCATAAGTAGCCCATGGCCTTTTGACCAGTGGAAAATTGACATCGTTGGACCTTTCCATGTGGGTACGGGCCAACAAAAGTTTCTGCTAATGGCAATCGATCATTTCATCAAGTGTGTGGAGGCAGAACCCCTGGATACAATTACCAAGGAGAAGATCTGAAACTTCGCATTGAAAAACCTAGTGTTCCGCTTAGGTATGGCCTAAGGGCCATCATAGCCGATAATGGGAAGCAGTCGACAATGATTGTCGATGGACTCTTGCTCCGGATTGGGAATCTAGAATCACTTCTCGTCTCCTGGCCACCCTGAAGCAAAGTATTTTTGTATGAATCTCTTGTAACATCAAAACAAATTAATAAAGAATTTGTTTTTTATGTTTTACGCCTCAATCCATATGTTATTACATACCTAAATGCTCGACGGACTGATGAGCATCTCTGATGAGATACTCCCGACAACGAGGTAAAGAACCTAAATTGTCGATTCGGAAGCCAAGGTAAGACACCTATTGCGGCGGGGTAAAATGCCTAAGTCATCGAACGACCACCATGGTGAGATACCTCTGATAGGAGAATGTATTACCCATCGACCGACCGATGGCCATGATACGACACCTCCAACCATGAGGTGAAATGCCTAAGCCATCAATCAACATCTCTGAGAAAACATTATGTAACGGAAAGGTAAAACACCTAAGTTGCTGAGGGAAGACCATGGTGAGACACTTCTGACTGCGAAATAGAGTGCCCTTGCCAGCCAGCCCATCACCATGGTGAGATACCTCCAATTGCGAGGTAAAACAATTAAGCGACTAGCTGGCTACTACAGTTAAACACCTCCATTAGAGAGGTAGACAACACAACCAAATCAACTAATAAAATGGAGAAAAGTGGTCTCTATCTTCCTCTTGTTAGCGAATCACACGAAGAGGAGTGCATAGAGTTTTGCTCCACTATCGAGAACATTGAAGGATGGGACATGTACAATGCATAGTAGCATAGTAATGATAAAATTCAGAAATGGAAAAAGTACATCCAATCCAAAACAAAAAATAACCTGCTCATTCCAAATTGATCCTGTTACAAATCCACAATGGGACCAAAAAAACAACAACGAAACAGTGACTAAGTCAAGGCTCCTCCGCCTCCGTATCTCAAATAGTCAGGGAATCATCATCCTCTTGAATAGTGTTTTCAGCTCCAGCTTCGACTCTCCAACACCTGAATCTTTCTCTCGTCTGGGGGAAGGATCTCTATCAGGAGCCATAAGAAGGTGCTTACCCCAAATATCATGATAGCGGAATCCCTATAGAATTGCCTATACTCCTCCAATGCGCCTTTTGGAAAATCGTTGTGGATAGCTAATCTCAGAGGAGGACTGGGACCATTTAAAGCACCAACAATGTTAACCTCTATTACATTGTTCCTGTGGAATGCTCTCCGATCATGCAGGTAACGAGTATACAACCTGTTACAGACCACATCGACATTCTACTTCAACCAACTCATGGATGCCTGAAATTAGTTCTTCGCCTGTTCCAAGGAATGCACCTGAGCAGTAAGGTCCTCCACCTAGGACTCCAACTTTAACTGCTCGTTGGCTTGCCTTGAATTACATCTAGAGTATCCTAATGCGAGATGCCTACGAAGCGCACTCCACTCTCATCCTGTCCAGTTCTTCATTAAAGACATCATTCACCCTAGATAGATATTTCTAGTGATGGACAAGTTCCTTCTGATTTCTAGCAAACAGGCCATGACTTCTCTGTACCTGACGAAATAGCTTATTTTCCCCGTGAGCCCGAACCTGCTTCTTGTCACAAGGGAGGACACCACCCTATAGAATAGATAAGTCCACGAATGGACTATTCAGAGTCGCATCCTTAGACGTAACGAGAGATCCATGCACCTAGAACCATAACGACCCAGTTTTAGCACTCCCAATGGGGCCAACTTCCGAGCCACACGAGAGTTTTGTAGGAGCCTTTTTTGAGGTTTCTTCTAGGACGATCCTATATTCCCAGAGGATCGATGATGGGAGTAGGAGATATACTATGCGATACGTACCACCACTCTCTCGATTGCGACGAGCTTGGCTGTGCTGGTCGGCCAGATGCCATAAGCCCAAGAGGAGGAGTTGATTGAACTCCCTCCGAAAGTCTAATGTGGAGTTGATTGATCATATGGTGTGGCATGATCACGCTAATTCTCCCAACACGTACCAGCCCACTTGGTGCCACTGGTTCACTCGGGGTACCAAAGGGCATATACCTCGCTGATCTTCAGAAACACTCTCTAACCGATGTATTTTCCAAGGCAAGTCCCACTTTGGCAGACGAGGATGATAACAACGGACTATCCACCTGCCCATTGGGCTTATTTGAATAGACCCACAAAAGGGCAAAAAATAGGTTCCTAAAAGTCCGTATTGAATACCCCAAGAACAATGCCCTCCTTACCCTGTAATGGTTGTATTCTCTTGAGGTGGAAGGTCGGTTATGGCCCTCTTGGGAGGACGCATGTCACCATGAGGAACACTCAAAAAATGGTTCTTTGATGTTCTAAACTCCCACTGACTCGTTAAGAAAATGACCTCCTAGTTCTAACCCTTTTTGGTAAAGTCTGGCTCCTCCAATAGTTGGGAGTTGCTTCCATAGTGAAGATGAAAGAAATAGCCCGCACACTTTTTCTTCACTTGTAGTATGTACTGACTGTACACCTAGTAGCGATTTTATTTTTATACACACCGCAAGTGTATGGGTCAAGTTTTAATAGTATAAGGAGAGTAAAGTATCGTATCCACAAGTATTGGTTTAAATCGTCACAAAGTACCGCGATTATCGTAACCCAACTTTACCTACAGGTTCAAATTTTGGATTTATAAAAATAAAACTAAAAACAAATATAAATACGAAAGAAAAATAAAATGTGGATTTTCTATGAACAATTATTCTAGAGACTTGACTTCATCTCGTTATTCCCATGTTATCTTATTAAGCAATTATTAGTCAGTTTCATTTATTTAGTAATCAAGGTCACTCATGCTCCCTCACTACCTCTTTCAAGTGCCAAGCGAGAGAATATGTAAACACTTTAGTACTGATATGCCTATCTAGTATTTAGGTGAAAACATTCGCTATACTCGACCTTATAGATTACCCAAGCTTTAAATATCTTCCAATTTATTAAAGCTTACATTGTGTTTAACCTAAGTCCAAACCCGAAATTACCACTCTTGAGTGTCAAATCCCAAGTTCCCAAATCAACCAAAATATCATGTGGAAGCATATATTAGAAGCATTATAAATATAAATACAATTGAATAGAGATCCTAGTTAATAAATCTAGAACTTGTTTACCTCCCGGTCTCACAAGATCCTAAATTCCCAACTCGAATACGTAGTTGTTGATCTCCTCCCGAACTCACAACAATCTAAATTATGCAATTTCAATTTTGGTCACGAACTAAATCTATCTTGGGTATAAAAATCACAACCTAAAATCATCTAATTCATTTGCCACATGAATCAAATACATTGAACATAGAGAGGTATAAAAATGCAATTAAAACTAACAATTAAAAAAATATTCAAAACACTGTTAAAACAAAATTACATGAAGCCCTAGATATAGATATTAGCTGAACATAAGAAAATTCATAATTAATACTATCAATAATTTCAGAGATGTAAAACAACAAATACAAATTCAAGAAAGATTAGGGAGAAGAAAAGAAATTCAAATTTGATACGTAGAGAAGTTTTACTCGAAATCTTTAATCTTGCCCCTTTTCTTTGTCCCGTTCTCATTCTCCTAGGATTTCTCTCATCCTCCTCCCCCTTCCAAATGAGCCAAAATGCCCTTAAGTAGGATTCAAATCCGAGAGTTAGCACTGTAGTGTGGGTCTTTGTCGCTTCAACATGCACCTTCTAACATATGGCCATAACTTTATTGTCCAAACTCTGATTGATGTGACGAAAAGTAATTTGAAAAGTTAAGAAAATGATGTAAAACTTTCATGTTTTGCATTTTCCAAAAATCAGATTGCATTATGGGAAAAAATGGTCTTTAAGTTCGTTGAGCGACGCTGTAGTGCCGTTTCAAGGTAAATTAGGGTTCAAAACAAATGGAGTTACAACCCCGTCGAATTGGCTCTACAGCGCTAATTTGCGATCATGAGCAGCACTGCAGCACCACCTCATTGGTGTTGTAGAACCGATTCACTGTGAAACCATCCTCCCACAATACCATTATATTGGCGTGGTAGTGCTGATCTGCTGGTGGCCTTATTTTTCTTGATTTGTTATGTTCTCCTAAAGTCCTACAAAAAAACCGAATACAAATTAAAACTAACAACAAAACCACTAAAAAATACTCAAAACTAACACTTAATTAGGGATAAATAATGATAAAAAAATTGGATTATCAACAACCTTCCAACCTTAAGGGACAGCCAAAACGATTTGTTTAGGGCAATGACTCCCATTATAATGTGAATAATATTCGGGGCACAATAGAATAATGACATGTTAAAAAAACTTAGAATCTCGCACACAATGCTAAGGAGTAGGAACTAGAGGTTGCACCAGGTCATATACCAAGAACGGATGAGTATCTCCCCATCCTCTAAGGTTTCAAGCTAGTGACCAGGTTTGACCAAAGTCCCCTTGTCAGATGAGCATAGGTTCAACTCTTGTGGAAGGTATCGATGAGTATTTTTTATGAACGAGGCTATGGAGATATCGAAAAGATGAAAGAAACATGAAAGAAAGATTCTCTAAGATAAAATAGAGAACTCTAATTACGGGAGGTAAATCTCCAAAAGATACCCGCACATGCTATATAGGAAATCCCAATAAGATAAGAGATGTACTATAAGACACATGTCTACTCAGATAGCGTGTCTAGGTAGCCGCACTAAACAAGAAATGGTAGAAGTAGAAGCACCAAATTTAATCGTGATGAAACCCTTCACCCACGCCAAAATAACTCTAGCCCAGATAAAGGTCTAAAGGAGAGCAGGCGAGTGGGTACACATGCCAATAATTAGCATACAATGCATTAAAGAAATCACAAAAATCGGGCAAAGGGAAAGTTCTTTTTCCATTAATGAAGGGAAGAGGTACATCAAAACCAAGAAAAAAAAAATCCAAATGGGTAGTCGATTCTCTCCCTCTTCCTTCGTCTTACTTACCCTTCCTTCATCTTCTCCCTTCTTCTTCAAAATTTAGTGGCCTCTTCTCCTCCTTCCTAGGCTAAGAGTTTGAGGAGCTTCCCTTAGGTGAAGAAAATATCCCGCCTTCCTAGATGGTTCGGTTGTATCACCACAAAATAAAAAGATTTAGCCCAAGTTGTGGCGGGCTTGGAGTACGCTATCCATGAGCTTTGAAATATGTCAGTTCACGCCATCGACATTCACAGCAAGGTCTGGGGTCTTACCTTCCGCACTCTCTTACTCCCTCTCTAGAATCGCGTAATGAATAGCCTCCAAGCGAATGGACTTCTCAAGTCGTTCCAGTCGGTCGTCCATGTCGTTTATCTTCGCCTAAAGGTGAGCCTTCTGCTCTCCACACTTTAGACAAAATTTACCCATCTCTCATTATGTTTCCAACTTCTGGATAGACATGTGAAGGAAGTGGTAATCCATAATAGTTATGGCTGACCGGATAGAACTCATATGGGAAATCTCCTCAGTGTTGGTGTAAGAAGAAAAATAACATTGTAGGCTACCTCCACCCTAGTTTACTGGAGGGTGAAGAAGTGGCGGGCCTCCTCAACAGTGTAAATGTTAACTTCGGAAATTTTTTTAAACGAGGCAGAAGAAAAGCAAAAAACAACAAAGTAAGGAATAAGGACTTAACTTAACACGTCTACAGTTTTTATAGAAGGAGAAACGCCAATTGAGATCTCCCTTACATGTTTTCCCTTGTTAAATCGGAACAACGACATGTGAAAGTAAACCAGTGTGACCAACCTGCATGGAAAATCATGCGTGCCATTATGAGGATATTCATGAGAAAACATGAAAATGTCCATAATGACACATGAACCCTAGAAATGGGTAGTTATTCTTTCTGTAGCCTACTTTGGAGGCGTTGTGCCCTTGTAGGCCAAGTGCTTCTTTTAGAAAACACCCATCATGTATAATCAATGGATTGAGGGTGGCAAGCCTTGTTCACTTATGTGGACGAGACAAAAGAGGATCTCCATTACCATCACCCAATGGAATAGGCTAATGGACCGACGTCTCCCTCACAGGGCTAAACAGGGAAGAGGTGTTGGGACCCTTGATGATATGAGCCGTACCTAATTCCCAAAGATCCATCCTAGCAAGCATAGGATTATTTTGAACTCCTCGGAGGACGCGATAAATCCAATGTAACTCCCCTTAAACCAATTGAATATTTGCACGATATCTCTCCCACTAGAAAAATAGATAATATTCGTTGGTACTGGAAGCACAAAGTTCTCAAAGCCCTTCTCGCATAAGATACACTTGGCTCTCTCTCTCACACAAGCATCGGCCTGCTTCTTTAACTCTCTTTCTTTGTCATAACAAAAGTATAGAAAATCGACTGTGAAGAAGCTGCATACTTTAGGACACAGTAAACCTGTTTACCACTTGTGGATCAGCCCTTCATAGAGACTGCATATTGCGAGGTATGAGGATTAAGCGACAGAAGTCTAAAGCATTTGAAGAATCTCCGTAGACGGTGGACTCCAACATAAGTTGATATTCTTTACCTCCAAAGTAGGAGGAATCTGCAATGGAGGAACTGTTAGGGGTAGCTTATTCGGCGGGGGTACCATTCCTGTGGTAACGGATCCTTCAACCCCCGAAACGCACCTGTGGGTCCAAAACTCTTTTCTTGGGTTCCGACATTCAATATTTTTTTGAAAAGGGTAGTGAATCCAAGAACCTTATAAATTCACTCCCAAAAAGGGAAGAGTCCTCGAAAAGAAGTCCAAATAAGGATAATACAAAGCTAACGGGAAGTGTTACCACGCGAAATCTTATGCCAAACGACATTTAAGATAGGGCCAGCTGTCCTAGGAGTCTGGAGGGCTAATGATGGTAGAGGATTTGGTACTAGGACGCCCATTCTATAAATCCCAAATAATTTGGCTCCATAAGCCTAGGCCACGACCATTTTGGACCCGAGCCCATTATCTCTAATAGTCTAGAGCATCGGGGAAAGAGTGTTGTCTTGGAAAAGCCTAGAATCAATCCTCGGAAAAGGTCGGGTCATCGGGTGCACCCAAACACTAACTGCCAAAGGTTGTTTCTTCACCAAAACATTGGAGAATATTCGCCTGGCATTGGGAACGCATAAAAGACGGAGAAAACATTGCTCCATAATAGAATGGGGACGAGGCACCCTATCATCTGTCCTAAAATCAGATAAGGATCAAATAAATAGCTGGGTAAGTTAAAGGCTCAGGTATAGCATATTATACCCGACTATCACTCATCATTGCCCCCTTACACCTAGTTCTTTATTCATTTACATCAGATACTTACTCTCATGCCGGAGGTCCTTCGCCGAGATCCCCTCTCGGTGTCAAGGATTTGTGTAGGTACCTCACTGGGTGCAGCAAGACGAAGATGAGCGAGGATATATATATAAATTCACTGTGTTATTATTTTCAAACAACATCATAAATGCCTTTGGAGAAACACGTTTTTTATAAATCTTATTATTTCGGAAAGAAAACAAAGTTTGGTACTCTTTTATATGTTGGTTATTTATTTTTTTCAAAAAACGTTAAACCAATTTTTTACGAAATTGAGTCACCACTTATTATTGGGTAAAATGGTGTGTTGGCCACCTAGATTTTTACCTCGGGGGAGTTTCAACGGTGAATTTTAAGGTTGGGTTAATTTGGTAGGAGAAAAGATTAAAGAATGTGCTTTGATGCTTGCAAAGTAATTTTTTCTTGGAAATATTTGAAAAACAAAATTAGAGAAAGTGGAAAAGGATTTTTTTTTTAAATAGTTTTTAAAAAAAAATTAGGGAAAAAAAGGGAAATTAGTTTTTTGAAGTTTTTGTTTGGAAAAATATTAATAGAACATATAACAATTTTGCTTTGTACATTTTATATTATTTTTTTATGAAACATGAATTTTTCCCTAAATGAAAAAAAAAAAAAAAATCTTTTGTGAAAAATTTCTTCAAAAAAAAAATTCCTTTTTTCTAATGATTGTTTTAGGAGAGAAAAGGGGAAAAAAGAAGGATAAACTTATAGCAAACAAAGTATATTTTATTTTTTAGTACGTTTTAAAACAAAATGGGTCATTATTATTTTTAACTCTTTTTTTTTTTTTTTTTTCTTTTCTCCTTACCAATTTAACCTAAATTGAAAATCTATCTTGGGAAAGTGTCTTCCTAAACCCACTGATGATGCATGAAAGTGGATTACTTGACACGTCACTTCTGATACTGGGGAGGTGGTTGACAACAATGGTTACCTCTCTTTCTCTCGGTCTGGCTCTGCACAACAATGCACCACGATTGGGCCTGCTGGCAATGCACCTTCGGTGTGAGAATTTGTACAAGTTTCTGAGAGAAACGTAATGTAATATGGTAAAGAGCATATGATATTTCATCACATACCTCAGACCTCTAGGGTTCTGACCTTTATATAGGAAGTGGAAAAGACCCGTTTGGCAAGTCTTCCTTAATTCTTTGGATACCGATATGGTAAGTAGCAAGGATCTCGAATCCTTTTACATAGAGATGGCGGGATGGTAGGCAGAGATTGTGGAACACCTATGACAATGGTGCTTTTCTTTGTGGGACAGGTGATTATAGCCTTCTTTAGAGAGGGAGCATGATATCACTCATGCCCTAAGAGTATTTAGTCGAGATGAGCGTAGAGATCCAGAACGGATATGGAGACTTGAGTGGGTGTAGTGACGTGAAGCGAGTACATAGAAGGGCCTATCCGATTGGTTAGTTATAGAAATCTTGGACTAGTGGTGCGTTCGAGGACATGTGGCACCCTGTTGCCTTTTGGCTGAATTTTCTCTTATTAGATGCCCCATATTCCTAGGGTGTAATGATTTTACGCCTTGGAAATACTTAGACATTTCATGATAATTTGATATTCGGTCGTTTCTTATGGGGTGCTTCATGTCAGCACTCTGGTGGTAGACTAACGTCATAGGTTTTTGTCTTTTGAGAGTTTTACACATTAACTGCTACATAACTTGATTCGACAACTGATCAATTTAGCTTATGTAATAATGGTTGATCGGGAATTGTGTTCGACCCGTTTAAATAAAGAAATTTGTGAACTCTTGAGCTGTGTTTCTTAGAGCGTTGCTTTCATTTGGAAGAAGTTGTTGTGTCCAGTTTATGTAATTCGTAATCGCAAGAGATTTTGGACTTTCTTCCCATTTGTTAGTAAACGGGGGATAATCATGAGACTGGGCCGTCATCTAGAGAATGACTTATCCTTGCTGAACATCCACCGCCGCGGCATGATACCACCACCGCGGCTCTGGAGATGCAGGATGTCAACCTAATCTACCACTTTCTTCCTCGCCGAGGTGATCAACTAACCGACCTACTTACCGCCGTGGCGATGGCCTCTGTAGCAAATTAGATATTTTTTGTGATATTTTCCCTATAAATACCCTCTCCTCTCCTATCCTTTCCTTTGGACACCCTCCGGCCATTAGAGCCCTTAGGGCTTGGTTTATAGTAGATAGAGAGTGTAGGGAGTGCTCAAACAATTCTAAAGGAGAAGATTACTACGCAGAGAAGGATAATGGATCGGTGAACAGTTTTAGCGGCTAATCTTCAGCTATCGGCTAAGTTCATCATGGTTTGTTTGTTTCTCATGCTTAGAATGATATTCGAAGAATACAGGTTTTGACAAACCCCAGATTCAGACTAGGTTAAACAAACGCCATGATTCAATAACCCGAGAGGGAGTTGGATTGTGGGTAATCGATGACGTTGGGGCAAGAATCATGTAACCTAGGGTCGTTAAGACATTGAGGAGGACTTATTCGTTGCCTCGAAGTCATGTATTCCCCTGTCTTATACTCGGGAGAGATGGCGATAGAGTTTTAGAACTGAGATTATCGATAGGGTAAACACAACACGACGATCTAATGACCCGGTCGGGAGTTGGATTATGTGCAATCAATGATGTTAGGGTGAGACTCATGTGACCTAGGGTCATTAAGACATTGAGGGGGACTTCTTCGTTGACGTGCTTACACACGGGAGAGGTGGCGGGGGAGTTTACGAACTGAGATTGTTGAATAGGTCAAACACCATTATTATAAACTAAACAAAATCAAACACTTTTAAATAAATAAATTTGATCCCTAGATAATCCATCCCCTAACCATCTCATATTAGTATTATTAGCATAGATTAAATTAGGTTATATTAGTATTAGTATTAATTAATTTAAAATTATTCATTTTTAGCCTAGATAAAGTTAGGTCATGACAATCACGGTACTCGATAATAACGCGAACAATAATCCCTGTGGATACGATACCCAATCTTAAAGATCACGTTATACTAAAACTTTGACCTCGTACACTTGCGAGTGGTCAATACGTGAGCGCGTAACAAATACTCACCATACAAGTTTTTGGCGTCGTTACCGGGGATTGGTTCTTAGTCGAATTCAGTTTTTGGCAATCGTCACCAAGTTTTTGATGACGTTGCCAGGGATTGGATATAATTATTATCGATATTGTGAGTAAAAGACCTGATTTTACTTTAGGCATTTATTTTGTATATAATTTTTGTTTATAATTTTGTTTTTATTTCTTATGCAGGGTACTTGGAGATGTTAGATCGACAGGTATTGATGCATTCATTTCAATGGGATTCCAATCCGTTTTATGTTGCGTGGCCACGCACATAATCCGGTGAGGCATGTCATTGAAAGATCGAGCCATCCAGTGCAATACCTCGCCAAGCTTGAGGGCGTTCTAAAAATATCGAGTCGAGGACATTAAACCATGCGCTTCTTGGGAGGTAACCCAAGATAAAAAATAAATTATATCCGTTACATCCGACTTGATTCAGAGGCGAGATTCTCTCACCTCCCAAGTACGTGTTCTAAACCCCCTTCGTCAGCATGCTTTAATTTCATATGTTGAGATTGATGATTAGGTCCAATGAAAACACTATCCGTTTTAAGTTTGGAAGTGATGTGTAGTATAGTATGTTAAATGTGTTATTGTTTTACCGTGTACAGGTTTCTTTAGGTTAGAATGTGTTTTTGTTTTTTGTTGTTGTGTGCATGCTGAGTTTTGCATTCATCTAAGCCATTACCCGATGATGATATTACCTCTTAGTTGTTTTCAAAGTCAAGGGTAATACCCATGCATGTGTATTCTGTGTGCTTAACAATGGTTTTTGGTCAAACTTATTGTAGATCCTAATTTGCACGAGCACATAGACTCAATGTATTTCTATTCAATTGATTTGAGAATGATTATCAATTAGACAAATTCATGACAGATTAAGGATTCTAGAACCTGATTGAGGGGAAGCATGAGGCGAAATCCTAGGCGAGGTAGTTCAGGATATATGATTTAGGCATTTTTTTTATTTTTTTTTTTGGCGCTTGAGCCTTTTTAAGCTTACCCTGTTAAATGTTTATCCCTCGTTACCCTGTCAAAGCCTAAAATGCCAATTCAATTCTGAACACATAAACAAATAACCTGGCCAGTTGATCTTTTTCCAAACCTATATCGCTGAATTAAAGGCACATTTGAGTGAATTAAGTTAGCGGTTGACAATGCTTCTAGATGTGAGCGGTTGGGTTTACGGCGAACTTCGGATTGGTTCGGTACTCGAGTACTTACTTGTCTTTTTTCTTTCGTTTTAACCACACCCGTGAAATCATACTAATCAAATAAGTTTGGGGGTCTAGTTCATAAAAAAATAAAAAATAAAAATAATAAAAATAAATAAATAAAAAATTATTTACGTTTCTTTTGACAAGTGAGTACATCAATCTAAAATGTTAGTTCAAAATTGTTTTCCAATTTATCTATGGGGGTCTGAGAGTGCATGTGCCAAACGTTGAGCCTTGGGTAACATTAAGTTAACAACGTTAACCCGTTTTCTATTCTAAATTACCCTTGGCCGAATATACCAAAATCGAACCAAGTCCTTTTGATCTCTATGAACAACTCAACGTACATTAGTGGAGAGTGGACCCCAATCATGCATATGGAAATCCTAGTCCAATAAGGTCTAAGTCAAGAATTTTGTTGATGGATAATCCAATCTGGTCGTTGTATAGCTATATTATTGAGTCTCGCACTAACACGTTTACAGGATCTAGAATGGCAGTCACTATCATTGCATGTTGAAATTCTAGAACACCACATGATGTGTTTTACCGCCTGAACTCGATATGATAGGTGGATGTTGAGGGAAAACATGACTTGGTCGTTAGAATAATCTAAAAGTCGCATGTCGTTATATTTAGATTGTTTTAGGTTTGTTATTTTATTTATTTGTGTTTTCATTTTCGTGTGTGTGTTTTACTCGAAGGACTAGCAAAATTCCATGTTTGGGGGTATTTGATAGGTGTGATCTACCTACATATTTCCAAACCGGTTTTGTTAATTTTAGAGTAAGTTTTATATTTATTTTACTATGTTTTAATTTGTTTTTATACTTTTTGTATAAATCAGGTGTGTAGGGAAAAAATATAGGAAACTGGAGTGAAAACGATGAGATCGAACCAAAAATGGTCGAAGAACGGTGGAAAAACGAGCAAAGCGGCAATATTCTGAAAGAAGCCTACCACCGCGGCAACCAGACCTCTTCCGCCGTGGTGAAAATGTAGAGAATGACTTATCCTTGCTAAACATCCACCGCCGAGGCGAAATACCACCACCGCAGCGCTGGAGATGTAGGATGTCAACCTAATCCACCGCCTTCTTCACCGCCGAGGCGATTAGCCAACCGACCTACTCACCGCTGCGGCAGTAGCCTCTGTAGCAGATTAAATATTTTTTGAGATATTTTCCCTATAAATACCCTCTCCTCTCCTATCCTTTGGACACCCTCCAACCATTAGAGCCCTTAGGGATTAGTTTATAGTATAAAAAGAGTGTAGGGAGTGCTCAAACAATTTTGAATGAGAAGATTACCACGCGGAGAAGGAAAATTGATCGATGAACGGTTTTAGCGGCTAATCTTTGGATATCGGCTAAGTTCATCTATTTTTGTTTCTTATTTCTTAACTTCTATGTTTGTTTGAGCATGTTTAGATCGATTTCAATGTTTATATGGTTATGACCACGAGTTAAACGTGGATTATCTTTGGGATTAATATTATTTATAAAAACATTGTTTTGTTTGAGTTATGTTTCTTTAATGATTGTTTTTCGCTATCGTGATTGTATGTGTCGTATTGTTTGTTTATCATGCTTAGAATGATATTCGGAGAATACAGAGTTTGACAAACCCCAGATTCAAACTAGGGTAAACAAACGCCACAATTCAATAACCCGAGAGGGAGTTGGATTGTGGGCAATCGATGATGTTGGGGCAAGACTCACTAGGGTCGTTAAGTTGTTGAAGGGACTTCTTCATTGACTCGAAGTCATGTATTCCCCTGTCTTACACTCGGGAGAGGTGGCGGTGGAGTTTTAGAACTGAAATTGTCGATATGGTAAACACAACATGACGATCCAATGACCCGGTCGGGAGTTGGATTATGTGCAATCAATGACAATGGGGAGAGACTCACGTGACCTAGGGTCATTAAGATATTTAGGGGGACTTCTTCGTTGACACGAAGTCGCGTTATATCCCTCGTCTTATACTCGGGAAAGGTGGAGGGGGAGTTTACGAACTGAGATTGTCGAATAGGTCGAACACTATTATTGTAAACTAAATGAAATCAAACATGTTTAAGTAAATAAAGTTAATCCCTAGATACTCCATCCCCTAACCATCTAGTATTAGTATAATTAGTATAGATTAAATTAGGTTATATTAGTATTAGTATTAATTAATTTAAAATCATTCGTTTTTAGCCTAGATAAAGTTAGGTTATGACAATCGTAGTACTCTATAATAACACAAACACCAATCCCTATGGATACGATACCCAATCTTAAAGATCACATTATACTAAAACTTTGACCTCGTACACTTACGAGTAGTTAATACGCGAGTGCGTAACAAACGCTCGTTGTACACTACGCCAGTGGAAGAGTAATGATGAGCAACGACCCATCATGTGACAAGTTATTAGAGGAATTTCCACCCCTAAGAAATGTGTAGGGAGTTCTTCCTTCCTTTAACTATACACGATTTCTCTTAAGCCTTCGTGGGATATGCTCTAGTGTCTGATGGTATGCACCGCTTTATATGATAAAGAGTCCCATGGAGGCGTTCATTTTTCTCTTCATCATTTTCTTTGTGAAGTCCTCTACGTGGTCAAAATATCACCTTTACATTTGGTGCCCAGTGGATGGAGACCAATGGTGGGGTTTTCTATTTTGTGTTTGCGGAACAACGTCCCTCCTTCATCTTCTCTATTCTTTCATTTTTATAAGTTTGCCAAGAATGCAATGCCAGCTGACTGTTGGCATTAATTTTGGGCCCTAAATAGATAACTTGAGAGGTCCTGGGAGTGACCCTTGAGAGGAGATAGGGCCCACCCATTGCTGAGGTGGTAGAAAGATCTAGGTAAGTTTGTGCCCTTACTTTCTTTTTCATGTTGGGTTTCCCCCTTTAACTTTCTTCCTCTTCTTTCGTAGAGTCTTTGGTCAGCATAGCGATTAGTGAGGTAGAGGAAGTGGTGGTTGCTCTTCTACGAAGGCTTTAAATGGACGAGACGGATTTTCTTTACTCAAGGCCATTTTATTTGATCTTTTCTTTGCTACCCTTGTTGAGGCTACTAGTCATCCGGATTTGGATTATTCATTAGGATCCGATTTGGCTTTTTTTTGACGCATTATCTGGTGAAGGAGGTTTGGTCCGTCCCCTCATTTTTTAACCTTTGATGGTTGTTTTTTGCTCAATCATTAAGCAATGGTGGATGACTTTGTTGGTGTAGATGTACGTCAAGGTTTTTACACGCTCACGTATTGACTACTCGCAAGTGCACGAGGTCCAGTTTTAATATGGTAGATCTTTAAGATTGATTATCGTTCTCACAGGGCCGGTGTGAATAATTGAATACCGCAATTTGCATAGTCTCATATTATCCAGACGGTTCAATAAATGTTTAAATTAAACTAATTAAAACTAAGCTAAACTACAATTAGTGAGTTAATCCTGACTAAGTTGATTACCTAGGGATTGATTTCGTTTACTTAATACATGTTTGATTTCATTTAGTTAACAATAACAGAGTTTAGGTATCCGATGATCTCGGTTCGTAAACTCACTCGCTATCTCTCCCAAGTGTAAGACGAGTAAATACGTGACTTCCCATCAACCAAGAAGTCCTCCTCAACATCTTAACGATGCTAGGTCACGCGATTCTTGCCTTAACGTCACCGACTGCACACTCACTAACGCCCTCCCGGGTCGTTAGATCGTAACGATGTGTTTACCCTAGTCCGAATTCAAGGTTACCTCTTCCGAGTGTCAAACCCTGTATTCTCAAATCCAACCCTAATACCTTAACATGCCTACTAAGATTTTCATAAAATGATAAACACAATTGTATTTAAAAGCAAACAACCGTAAAAGAAACATATATTTCATCAAACTAGTATTTACACAACTACATCGATCCCTAGCTAATATTTATCTAATCTAACATGATCTTGGCCATTGAAACATTAAACCAAGCGGGATTTATCATCATTCACAATAAAACATTAAGTTACAAAGAGAGACACACAGAGAGAGAGATCAAATCTTAAAGTTCAGTGGTCTCCACTTTCGCCGAAGATCAATCCGCTAGTGTTTCCTCATCCCGAATGATGAATCTCCTCTTTGAGCTCTTAAAGATTGGCCAAGGATCACCTCCTAATGTTAGGGATGTTCAAATGTCCAAGACTTTTCAATGGAAGTGGGAGAATGGGTATTTATAGGTACAGTGAATACATTAATACTGAACCAATAACAATTCATCCGAAACCCCAATCGCTCACTTCAAGGAAGCATTAGTCTATGCTACTTGATTTCACTCAATTTTGACTTTTAGGCTTAGCGACAATAGTTTGGAAAAATTTAATTGGATAGAGTATTGAAACGTATTCAGAATTGAAAAGTTTATCGGCTTCGACAAGGGAACGAGGGAATAAATTTCTAGGTTAGCTACAAAGGTTCAAGAGAAAAAAGTAAAGGCCTAAATCACCCCTCCGGAATTACCTTACCTAGGATTTCGCCTCAAGTCTACCCCAAATCAAGTTCTAGACTCCTCATTTGTGTCATGAACTTATTACTGAATAATAAACGTCAAATCATTCAAATAATTATACACTGAGTCCATGCGATCGTGTGATTTAAGGATCATAATAATTTTTACCTAATCAACATGCTAAGCACACAAAACACACATGACTGGTATCATCCCCGACCTCGATATACAATTAGCGATAATTTTCATCATCGAGAAATGGCCCTAGACGAATTCACCAACTCATCACGCATATATGACTTATACATAAACAATACTATATTAAATCTAAATACTAACATACATAAACTAAACTAAGCATTTATCATGCAAAAATATGAAAATTAAACTACAACTTAACTATTTAATTAAAGTTTACAAAACATAAAACATTTAAATTAAATACATCAAAATATTTGTTCATCCTTCTTCTATAAACAAAAGAAAATGGATGAACACCCCCAAAAATTAAACATGGTAGTGTCTACACAGTCTAGGCAGCGAACCCGATAACAATTTATAGCATTCATGAACAAAATATTGGGTTGGAACACATACCTAGGGGATAAGACATAGGAGTCTTACCTCCTACTGTCCACTTGGGGGAACGTCACCACCACCACTATCACGTTGGAATGGAAATTGTGGCAGTTGCAAAAGGTGCGGCGGCACCTGAAGCATAGTAAAAAAAGCATGCATCTCGATGTTGAGGCCCTCGCAAATAAGCTGGTTCACTTGATCTTAAAATCGTCCGTATTGATCCTGGTAGGTCTAGAGCTCATATTTCCATTGTCGAAGATACTGGAGTTCTTGATAAACACATTCCTCATCGATCGAGGCCGGTCCAGGTACCTCGGGAACTAGGGCCTCAGAACGCCCTGTCTCATCATCTACGTGCTCTGGATCCTCTATCACTCCTCCCTCCGTCGGGCCTTGAGCACTGCCTTTCGACATTCTTGTAATAATGGCAAGGTCGAGAGTATTGATTTGTTCCAATGGGATATCCCCAAGGATCATCACCCCGGCTCGCCTGAAAAGCTCGGTCAAGAGTGATGCAAATAGGAGACCGACCTTTGTCGTGTTGATTGCATAGAGAATTAAATAATAGATCAAGGAGCCAACATTGATTGACTTCCCAGTCTGGATTGAATATAACACCATGGCCCGATCTTTAGAGACATTTGATAAGTGCGACATCAGGAGAAGACTTCCACACACAAAATAGTTTCATATCTTAGGGATTGGATTGAGAAATTTTTCCAGGAATGTGGTGAGACCTGGCCCAATGTGTGTCCACTGGACATTAGCATAAAACTCCCGCACTAGGGCCACCTCGCCTTGGGGAGTTGATTTGCATAATTGTTCCCAACCGCAGCTTTGAATGACATCTTGAAATATGATGGAAGGTTATCTAATGGTCCAAATCCCCTTTGTTAGATACAAGTTCGCTTACGCTCAAATTGGTGGAAATGTTCCTCCGCTTGCTTGGACACAAAGCGTGTGGAATCGTAGTCCGTGGCGGCACCTCCAGTTCAACTTGAACCTTCACCACATGCCCTCTTTGAAGCAACTCTCTTAGTCAGGTTTCCTAGCAATAACAATCACAAAATAGAACAACCCAATCATATATGCACAATACAAAACAGTCCCCAAATCAACATTATCAAGAACAAGACACAATCTCAATACACATACACCAATCGCAACAATTTTAACAAAATATGAACAATGTAGCATGAATTTTTGTTTCCCACAATTTAAAAATCCATAAAAACTAAGTTTATCACCAAAAATCAAACTAAAATGCCATAGAAAACGAAAATCACGAAAATGGGGGTTTAAGGGTTAGGGCACATTCCAAATCCAATGATTTTTTATATAATCATGCAAATCAAGCAAAGATTTCAACAATTATATGAAACATAGGATCATAGACACTTACTTGTTGGAAAATGGTGGTCCAATCGATTGAAAATGGAAGAAATGCTACCTGTCGATCCTTAAACCCTAACTTTTCGAAAATAGGGCAAATCTGATTTTTGGAGGATGATTTTGTGGTGGAAATCACAAGTTTTGTTAAGAGAATGATGATTTAGAGGGTTGGAAATGGTTTGGAGGGATAGGATTAGAGAGATTTTGGAGTTTTTGAAAAGGTTGTGGCGTTTTTGTTTTAGCGGGATGGTTTTAATCAAATAGAGGCCTCACCACCGCGGCGGTGGGAATCACCACCTCAGTGGTGTGAGCACTTTTTTAAAACTTGAAATTTCTGTCATTTTATCGCCTAGGCAGTGGGAATCACAACCTCGGTGGTGGAGCACCTTTTTCACAACCTAATACTTTGTTGTTTCACTACCTCGGCGGTGAGGCGTTTATACTAAAAACTTGACATCCTGCATTTTCAATGCCGCGACGGTGCGTCTAGCGCTGCGGCGGTGAGCCTGCTGTTGGATTTTTATTTTTTCTTCAAGTTTTCACACAAAGGCTCCACACCAAGTGTTTCCACTTCTCTTTTTCAACGATTTTACGTGCGAAACACATCTCCGAGTGTCCTTACTCCTTAATTCTCCTCCAAACACGCTTCGAGACCATTCCATCCTCCAAAAAAATAAATAATAGCAAAAATTGGGTAAATTTTGATACCCTCGATTTTAGATAAAAAAACATGACTTGCTTGATTTAATGTCCCTAGCTGGACTTGGTTGAGTATTTTTCACCAAAATCCCTCACAAACAAGGAATTTGGGATAGAATGCTCCGTTAGATCTTGATTTATGTCATGAAGTTGGCTTCTTCTCTTTCTCCTTATCTTTTTCAACGTACACTCGATCTCGGGATCAAGAGTCAAGACTTACAAACTTCTTCTTCGTTGCATGCACAGCTTGAACACAACTGACGAAACAAAAAAAATTAAAAGAAAATAAAACAAAAGAATTTTCTGGATTAATATTCAACTACTTAGTTTCCATATCAATTCTACACATTCAATACCATCCCTGACAACGGCACCAAAAGCTTGGTGGTCGTAATTTAAGCGTTGCCACTTTCACCACAAGTCTACGGATCAAGTTTTAGTATAATGGACCTTTCAGTTGGGTATCGTATCCACAGGGATTGGTTGAGATTACTATCGACTACCGCGATTATCATAACCTAATTTATCTAAGCGATAAAAATGGAATATAATTTAATACTAATACTAAAATACTAATTACTAATACGAGATAGTTTAGGGGATGGATTATCTAGGGATTAACTTTAGTTACTTAAACGCGCTTAATTTCGTTTAGTTTACAATAATGGTGTTCAACCTATTTGGCAATCTCAGTATCTAAAACTCCTTTTCCACCTCTCCTGATTATAAAACGGGAAAATATGCAACTTCGTGTCAACGAAGAATTTCCCCTCAACGTCTTAAAGACCCTAAGTTGCATGAGTCTTACCCCAACGTCATTGATTGCACATAAAATCTCAGTTCGTAAACTCCTCCGTCACCTCTCCCGAGTATGAGACGAGGGAATAACATGATTTTGTGTCAATGAAGAAGTCCTCCTCAACGTCTTAACGACTCTAAGTCATGTGAGTCTCGCCCCAACGTCATTGATTTCATACATTGTGTTTACCCTAGTCCGAATCCGGAGTTACCTCTTCCGAGCGTCAAACCCCATATTCTCGATATATCTAAACTAGCATATAATCATGAAAATGTAAGAAACACACTCGAACATTGAAGAACAATCATTAAAGAAGCACAACTCAACCAAAACTATGTTTTTATAAATAACATTAATCCCATACATAATCCACATTTAGCCTATGGCCATAGCCGTTTATACAATTGAAACAAAGAAAAACATGCTCAAACAAACGTAGAAGTTAAGAAATAAAATGAAAAATAGATGAACTTAGCCAATATCCGAAGATTAGCTGCTAAAACTGTCCACCGATCGATTCTCCTTCTCCGTGTGTTAATCTTCTCCTTCGGATATGTTTGAGCACTCCCCAAATTCTCTCTATCTTGTAAATTAATCCCTAAGGAGTCTAATGACTGGCGAGTCCAAATGAGAGGGGAGGAGAAGGGTTTAAATAGGCAAAATATCTATTATGGTGCAGAGCTGACCGCCTAGGCGGTGGGATTCACCGCCTAAGCGGTGGAGTATGTCAGTTTAAGGTTCGCTGCGGCGGTGGATTTCAGAGACATCCAGTAGTTTCACCGCCTAGGTAGTGAATCCTACTTCCTAGGCGATGAGTTTACAGCATTAATAGCCCTTCTCTGTATTTTCACCTCCGCGACAGTAGTCTGGATGCTGCGGCGGTGGACTTCTTTCCAAATATTGCCTCCTTGCTTGTTTTTCCACCTTTCTCCGACTGTTTTTCCTCTGAATTGATCATTTGCGCTCCAATTTCATACCGCTTCACCCATACACCAGTTTTAATACAAAAAAATAAATAAAAACATATTAAAACTTAATAAAAATATACTAAACGTACTCGAAAACTAACAATTTTGGTTGGGAAATATATAGGTAATTTACACCTATCAATCCCTAGATAATCTATTCTCATATAATATATTTAGTATTATTGTTTAATTAATTGTTAATTTAGTATTTTATTTACAAAAACAAAAACTCTTTTTTTATTGGCTAAATAAAGTCTGGTTATGATAATCACGGTACTTAGTAACAATTTAATCCAAACCCTGTGGATACAAAAACCCTTCTCATTCACTATTCATTAAAACCTGATTCGTACACTTGCGGTGAAAGTAGCGACGTAATATTCTGCTATCAGTAACACAAATTAAAGCACGTAATTGGATAATCATAGGAAATCGTTTTAAAATAACTTTTTCAGGCTTTTAAGTTTGGAAATGATTTTCTAAGTATCTTAACATCAAGAAAATAATTATAATATGAAATCAATATAAAGAACAATAGCTTGAAAATATCTCACCGGGAAAACACCAAATATTGAAATAGAATCGCAATATAGTACAAGTTGGTGACGCCAAATCGACAGTGCTTTCAATGAAGAACTTCACACGAATATCTCCCAAAAATCTCAGCCTAACAATATCTCTTAGAAAAGCTTAGAACTGATTGTTCTTGATGTAATGTATCTCAATCCCATAGGTCTAATTATATATAACAAGCCCTCCGATGGCTAATTTTCAAAAGATATGCCTCTAAAATACACTCTTAGACCCCATATAACATAATCATTCAATTCTGGGGTAATCCACTTTAAAATAACTCTTAAATATCTCAAATAAGTTTATAAAATATTTCTTAATTAACAATTATAAAGATAGAAAGTATTTAACAATTTAAATTGAGATAATCTTAAATTATGTGGACCAAAATAATAGGGATATATAATACATGTACCATATCTTTAATAAGATTAGATCCCCCAAATCTCTCCCTTGGAATCATAAAAAAGTTTAGTTTTTTACCGAAAGACCAAGTTCCTCGAAATCTCAAACGAACCAGTATGTTGATCGATCCCTGGCAGTTGACTGATTGATACAGCATTGAAACAAGGCCAAACCATAACCCAAGTTGGTTGACCGATACCCTTCGTTCGGTTGATCGATCGTTGTAGAGACTTTTCTCTGCCAAAATTCATCCCAATTGGTTGACCGATTTCGTCCCAATCGGTTAACCGATTGCCTTCTTTCAATTGATCGATTGATGTAGGGACATTCCATTTTGCTCTGAAAACCTCACTATTTCAATGAGTTGACCAATTATTTTTGATCGGTTAACCGATTAATGCTGGGTGGTTCTATCCTTCACCATTTCTGCTCCATAACATACTGTTTGATTCAGTTAACCGATTATTTTTCTTAGTTGACTGAATTGACCCTAAATTTTAATTTTTTTAATACTTTAATCCTATTTTCAATTAGGTCAATTTTCCTTTTCAATTTCACATAAGGAGCACATATCAAATCAATAATTAGGATCCTAAATTCTATCATATCAAACACACATAAAAATAACTCGTTTAATAGTGTCGTGTATGATCCTAATTCAGGTTACATTAAGGGTATAAAAGCATAGAGTTGTTTTAATCTAATTTCTTCAAAGTCTTCACAACTCTTCATTTCTTCATTGCATCCATCTTTGCACCCTTAACATTTTCTTCATGAAGTCTTTAACATAATCAATAATATGGAACTTTTTTTTGAAAGCACCAAAAACATCAACAATTAATTGTTCATCAAAACCTAGGGATCAACAATTTCTGTATTTTTATGATGATAATTAACTTTGATGTTTTCCTCAAAAACGAATGTAACCATGCTCTCCCTAAATCCGAGGATAGGTATTTAACTAATTTAAGCATAAACTTGAAGACGTAATCAAATAATTCAAAAGATATTCAATATAACGATAATAATATTCAACAAGTGCTCCATGTAACCAATTCAACCAAGATCTCTCTTTAATCAGTGCAATGCTTACGTGAACAAATTCCTAAACATCAACTAACTCGTTTAAATTATTTTCATAAATTGTTCTTCTATTAGAGGTTTGGTAAAGATATAGGCAAATTGATTGGAGGTATCAATATTCTCAATAGTAATATCCATTTTCTGAATGTGATCACGAATAAAATGATGTTTAATCTTTATGTGCGTAGCTCATGAGTGTTGTGTTGGATTCTTGCTAAAGCATATGACACTCTTATCATCACAATAAATGGGGACTTCCTCCATACACACTCCAAAATCATTCAATTGTTACTTAACATATAGAATTTGAGTGCAATAATTACCATTTGTTATATACTCAACCTCAGTAGTAGATAAGGCAATTGAGTTCATTTTCTTACTAGACCAAGAAACCAAGGCATGTCCTAAAAAATGACATGACCTGCTTGTGCTTTTCCGCTCAACTTTGCATTCGGCAATGTCAGCACCGAAGTAACTAGTTAACTTGAAGTCACTCCCCCTAGGATATCATAATCCCAAGTCAATTATCCCTTTCAAATACCGAAAGATCTTCTTAACCGTAGTTAAATGCGATTCTTTAGGACAAGACAAAAATCTAACACACAAGCATACACTAAACATTATATCTGGTCTACTAGCAGTAATATACAACAAGCTACTAAACATAAATCTATATATTTTCTCATTTATATTTTTTCCCGTATCATCTTTGTCTATTTTCGTAGTTGTTGCCATGGGAGTTTTATACTCTTTAGCGTCATCCAAGCCATACTTTTTCAACAACTCTTTAATGTACTTGGCTTGATTAATAAAAATTCATTCTTTGTTTTACTTTATTTGCAACCCATGAAAGAAGGTTAACTCCCCCATCACCCTAATTTCAAATTTGACCTGCATTATATTGGTAAACTCTTGACAAAAATCCTCATTAGTAGAACCGAAAATAATATCATCAACATAAATATGTACTAATAGGATGTCAGAATCATTTTGCTTGATAAATAATGTTATATCATTATGACCCCATCGAAAACCATTTTCGATCAAGTATTGGCTATGTCTCTTATACCAAGCTCTTAGAGCTTGTTTGAGCCCATATAAAGTCTTTCAAAGTTTAAACACATGATTGGAAAGTTTATCACTTTCAAATCCCAGTGGTTGTTTGACATAAATTTCTTTTGGTAGAAAGCCAATCAAGAATGCACTCTTTGCATCCATTTGATAAAATTTAAAATTTCATGAACATGCAAAGGCGAGTAACATTCTAATTGCTTCTAATCTAGCCACATGCGCATAAGTCTCATCATAATCAATTCTCTCTTTTTGATTATATCCTTGTGCTACTAATCTTGATTTATTTCTAATTATCATACCAGTTTCATCCTTTAAAAAAAAAAAAAAAAACATTTAGGACCAATTACAGGATGAAAGTTCAGTCTAGGAACTAGAGACCACACTTTATTACATTCAGATTTAACTCATTCTTCTTGCGTTGGGGAGATCCAAAATTCATCAGTTGATGCCTCATTCACATTCTTAGGTTCAATTTGAGATAGCAAAGCAAGATTTATTATATCTCTAAGGGAGGAACGCGTACTTACACCTCTTTCGAAATTACCAACGATTTCTTTTACCGAGTGTCTTGGTATTATCTTTATAGCCCATGGTAAAGTCGATTCCTCTCTTTCTGGCTCATCAATCTGTGGTTCATTTTTCGTATTACCTCATTGGTTTTGGTTATTTTGTGTACCTACATCATCATTATCCAAAACGTTTCTCAACACAAGTGGACCAGATTTCTCAAATACAACATGCAAAGATTCTTCTACTACTAACATACGTTTATTATAAACTCTATAAGATTTATTGTTAGTAGCATACCAAAAAAAAAATCCATAATCAGATTTAGCATCAAATTTATCCAAATTTATCCAAATTATCCTTATCATTCAAGATAAAACATTTGCAACCAAAAACTTTGGAATAGGATATATTTGGAGTCTAACCATTCCAAATTTCATAAGGGGTTTTATTAAAACCTCTTCGAATAGATACTCTATTTACTACATGGAAAGTTGTGCTTACTGCTTCAGCCCAGAAATATTTGGGTAGACAATTCTCATTTATCATCGTTTTGATAATTTCCTGAAGTGCCTTGTTCTTCTTCTCCACAAAACCATTTTGTTGTGGCGATTTCGGTGTAGAAAAGTTGTGAGCATACTCATGCTCATCACAACAACTAATAACCTCATCATTTCTAAACTTTCTACCTCTGTCACTATGGATGTTAATAATGCAGCATTGCTTTTCATTTTGAACACGTTTACAAAATTTTTAAAAATAGAAATAACTTCACTCTTTTTAGAAAGGAATAAAACCCATATATATCTAGAATAATCATCCATGATTACGAAAGCATAAAATTTACCTCCTAAACTAGCAATGGCATTCGGACCAAATAAATCATGATGCAACATTTCAAGGCATCTAGATGTGGAGGTATGCAATTTCTTCTTAATTGATGATCTATATTGCTTGCCTAATTGACATGCATCACCTATTTTATCTTTTATATATTTCAATGCAGGTAAACCATATACAAGACTTCTCTTAGATAAATTGGATAGTAATTCTACACTAGTATGCCCAAGTCTTCTATGCCATAACCAACTATTCTCAAACAGTGCATTTAAACTTGATAAATTTTGAGAAGAGAAATCAACAAATGAACAAGTATAAACATTCTCAAATCGTGATGCAACAAGTAATATGCTACTATCATTCCTATTCTTAATTATGCATCTATCATGAACAAAAAAAACATTATAACTTTTATCATATAATTGACTAATACTAAGTAGGTTATGTTTAAGACCATCTATAAGGAGAACATCTTTAATAATAGTAGACCAATTATCGATATTACCTATACCGAGACTTTTACCCTTTGTGTTATCTCCAAATGTCACATGACCTCCATCTTTAGGTGTCAAAGATGTAAATTTGAAGTTATCTCTTGTCATGTGCAGAGAACAACCACTATCCAAGTACCATTTTTTCTTATTTATTGATACTTTCATAATAACCTACAAGGAGCACCTCAAATAGTACCAAAGTAGTACCCAATCTACGTGGGTCCGATCTTGTTAGTCGGGACAATTTTAGTTCCTTTAGGAACCCAAACTTATCCGCATTTAGATAATTTAGAAAAACATCTACTAATAGTATGCCCCACAATATTATAATTGAAACATCTAACAAGATCTCTGGTTTCAGAAAAGAATTTATGAAATCTTTTTGTTTAAGGTTTTTTTTGAAACCTAATACCAGCTTTATAAACGATACCTCGTGAACTACCCAAAAATATTTTTAAATTAATCTCACCACTTGTGAATTTGAGAACTATCGAATGTAAATCCGATATCTTGGATTTCAATTCAATGTTTTTAGATTCCAATTTCATCACTTGCTTGTTAAGTGTGTCAATTGTACTTTGTAGGGCATTAATTTGAGAACACTAGTTTTATAATATTGTGTTGGTTCTTGATAAACATCAAATAAATCATCAAAATATAAATGAAAAGAACTAGAACATTTTGTTACCTCATTCCAGTGGCCATCAAGGCAAGCATGGATGAACCGTCACTGCCCAATTTTTTCGAGCTACTTGACTTAGAGTCATCCCAAGTGGCTTTCATCGATTCCTTCTTACTCTTCTTTACTTTTTTCTTCTCTATTTTCTTTTTTTAGCTTAGGACATTCGGATTGGAAGTGTCCGATCTTGTGATAGTTGAAGATTTCGATATTGCTCGTGCTAAATTTTTTCTTTCCCCAGAATGTTCGTCGAGTCATTTTTCTGAAATATTTCGTGAGAAATGCCTTATCCTTTTCTTGCTTGCTGTCAAGAATGATATCATCATCTTCCTCATTTCTCTGAACTTTCAATGCCAATGATTTTTTTTTTGATATTTCCAGTTTCTCCATTATATCCTTATATAATTGTCTTGTGTGTCATTAGGTTGCCGAAAATCTCATCACTAGCATAAAATGTAAGACCTTTAGCTTCATCTATTACATTTACTTTCGGCTCCCAGACTTTAGTCAATGATCTCAGAATCTTTCACACTCTATCCTCCATATTATAGGGCTTTCTGAGTTAACTAAGGTTGTTGCAGATATTATTGAATCTTGTGTAGATCTCTTGAATAGATTTTGCTTCACCCATTCTAAATAGTTCGAATTGACTAACTAAGGCATTGATCTTGGACTGATTTACTTGATTTGTCCCTTCATGAGTGATTTGCAACTTGTCCCACATTACTTTCGTCGATCCAAAACTTGAAACCCTGGTATATTCGTTAACATCTAAGGAACAAAACATAATATTAATAACTTGAGAATCAAAAGAAAGTTTATGTTTATCAGAAGTGGTCAACTGCAATTTCTTCTTCATTACTCCATTCTCTATAAGAACGAATGGACCATCCTCAATACCTAACCACACATCATAATTGGTGGCTTAAAGATAATTAATCATTCTATCCTTCCAAAATGAATAGTTTTTACCTGCAAATAAAGGTGGACGGTACATTGACTGCCCCTCACCTAGAGTACCTATCGGGCGCGCTATGTGATCTTTCTTAGCTAAGATTTTAAGACAATTGAGCTCAACCAACTCTAGTACCAACTGTTGGCCTAATGAGTTACCCAAGATGGGGGTAAATTAGGTAGTAAGAAAAATTTAAACAATTAAATATTTCAACACTTAATTATCAAATAATCATTATTTCCTAAATCAATTATTATCTTCGTTATGCAACAGATAAATGTTTAATTCTAGGTGCACACCCAAACAAAATATAACGAAAGTAAATAATGTAGCACACCCAGATATATCCTGGTTCAACAAGCTAGCTTTGCCTAATCTAGTCCCCTGAGCTCCATTGATATTCATAACCTTTAAACCCCTAATTTCTTTCTAGGTAAGAACCAAACCTTATAACGATTCTTTTACCAGGCTCAAAATCAACCTTTACAATTTTTCTTTTCCCATGGTAAAGAAGAACCTTATCTTTTTACCAGGCTTAAGACTAATATAATTCTATTACAAGAAGAATCAAAACCACACCATACTCACAAGTATCCTTTTCATGGGTAATGATGGAATTTTTACAATTCACTCAAATTAATTCAATTGCAGGAAGAATCAAGACATAGTTAATTTCAAAGGAAAATAATAACCTAACCTTTTTACTTAGAACAAAGATCAAACCCAAATATTTTTGACAAGGAAAAGGTCGAAACCTAGCTACCCTAACTAGACACCGGCCCAACCACGTCTAATCCACTCAAAGTCACAAATACAGAAAAATATTAGGTTCTTCCCACAAGGAGCTTGTACCACTTTAATACATATATATTTGATTAATGTTCCAAAATTTACTATGTAATAGATACAAAGTAAGGCAAATTAATATCTGATAAATAAATAATGTAGGTAGAACAAATTAAAGCACACAATCGAATAATCACACAAAATCATTTTAAAATTATTTTTCAGGCTTTTAAGTTTGGAAAGGATTTTCTAATGATCTTAAAATCAAGCAAATAATAATAATATGAAATCAATATAAAGAACAATAGCTTGGAAAGAGCTCACCAGGAAAACATCGAAGATTGAAAAAGAATCACAATATAGCACAAGTCGGTGACGCCAAATCAACAGCGCTTTAAATCAAGAACTTCACAGGAATATGTCCCAGAAATCTCAGTGTAGTAATATGTCTTACAAAATCTTAGAACTGATTGTTCCTGATGTAATGTATCTCAATCCTACAGGTCTAATTACATAGACTGATAACAAGCCCTTCAACGACTACTTTTCAAAATATATGCCTCTAAAAGGCACTCTTAGAACCCATATAACATAATCATTCAATTCTGGGGTAATCTACTTAAACATAACTCTTAAATCTCTTAAATAAGTCTATAAAATATTTCTCAATTAACAATGATAAAGATAGGAAGTATTTAACTATTTAAATTGAGAGAATCTTAAATTATTAAGACCACATTAATTGGGTTTCTCCTTCCTGGTTATCTTCACGAATGTAGTACCAAAGACAGTCCCATCATATCAGGTTCTCAATTTTCTCTTTCAATTGGTATCACTCATTTGTGGTATAACCGTGATCCTTGTGGAACTCACAATATTTAAAGGTGTTTTTCTTCATACCCTTAGCCTTTTGAGGACCAAGCTGCTTAACCCCAAGTTCTTTCTAATAGGTTGAAAATACCTATCTACTTCTAAGTCGAATTTGTCAATTTTTGAGTATTTTATTAATGTTTTATTGTGTTTTTGTTAGTTTTTATGTAATTCAGGTGTAGAGACATAAACAAGTGACAAACGAGCAAAACGGTGGGAAAATGGAAAAGAAATGATGGAAAAATACAAGGTTTTAGGACAGCAAGCCATTGCCTCCGCGGTGAAAATGTAGAGAAAGGTGAATTCTACTCAATCCCCACCGCCGCGGCGGTGAAAGTTCAGAGAGTTAAGATTTTGGCCCACCACCATAGCGTGATCTCACCATCGTAGCAGTAAGCTAACCGACTTACCCACCGCCGCAGCGGTGATCCCCACCACCGCGGTAATCAGCTCTGCACAGACTAGAAGATATTTCTAGATATTTTTGAAACCTTGGGCCTATAAAAGCTTCTCCCCCACTTGTGAAAAAGAGTTCTGAATGTTTCTAACCTTAGCATAGTTCTTGAGACATCAAATAAAAGGTTCATCATTTGAAGAAGACGAAGCATTTGCAAAGCGATCCTTAGCGATAGTGAACCATTCTACTCTTATATTTGATCGTTCTTCCCTTGTTTTTATCTTTGTAATTACTTTTGTATATCCAATGATGTTGAATCCTTCTTGTTTTGTATGTTTATATGGCTAAGATCATGTAATTTAAATAAATATTATCTAGGTATTGTTGTAAGTCATGTAAATACTACTTTGATTGAATATACGTTACATTAATGGTTGTTTATCTAAATTCGATTGTGTTTACCATTATTCTTGATATTATGCTAGTTTAGATAATTAGATAATATGGGGTTTGACACTCGGGAGAGGTAACCCCGGATTCAAACTAGGGTTAAATATAATGCGACGATCCAATAACCCGAGAAGGAGTTAGAGAGTATGCAATCCATGATGTCGGTTCACGACTCATATGACTATGTGTTTGAAAATATGTTCAAGGGGGACTTAGGCGTCAACGCAAAGTCATATATTCGTTCTCTTTACACTCGAAAGAGGAAGTGAGCGTGTTATCATTATAGAGATTGTCGGATAGGATAAACATCGTTATTGTTAACTAAACGAAGTCAAATATGTATTAAGTGAAAGAAATCAATACCTTGGTAATCCATATAGTTAGAACTAACCCAATAGTTGTAATTTATCTTAGTTGTTAATACAAACAATTCTTGAAAAGTTGAGGTAATATAAGACTATGCAAATTACAGTATTCAACTAATTTACACTATCCCCAGTGGAACGATATCCAATCTCACGATCCATTATACTAAAACATGACCTCGTGTGCTTACGAGTAAAGTCATACGTGAGCGTCTTAAATGGCCGCATCCATTTTCCCATCAATCTCGCGTAGGATTGTTGCCACAAGAAGCCTCAGGGGTGTGAACTACTCATGCCTTGATAGGTGGAATTTATCCATTTATTTCCAAATAGAATTTGATAGTTTTTGAGTATTTTTATAGTGTTTTAATTTATTTTAATTAGTTTTTATTTGTTTTTTGTATAAATTAGGCGTTTAGGACGAAAAGAAGATAAAACGGTTGAAAATCAAGCTAATCGATGGAATGGCAGTGGAAGAACAGTGGAAAAACAAGCAAAAATGCCTTCCAGCATCTGCAGCTCCACTACTGCAGCAGTGAAATCACCGTTGCAGCGGTCAAAATGTAAAGAGTTACTAAAATTTTCTGCTTGACCACTGCTGCAACGGTGAAACTACCACTGCAGTGGTCACCCGCCAGAAAATATACCGACATGTCCACCGCTGCAGTGGTGAGCCCTACACCTGTAAAGTGTTTTTTTTTTTTTTTTTTTGATATTTTTAGATATTTTATCATTATTGCACCTCCATTGTCGAAGATAGAACCGGTTAGAGACATTTTGAGGGAAGATTTTGGTGTGCTTAATACAACCAAAGGACAAGATCACATTCCCAAGAAGAGGGAACAATCTCGGAGTGGTTTTAGCGTCGATTCTTGAGATAACGGCTAGACTCTTTTCTTTCTCTCTTTATTTCTTAACTTTGGTAGTTCGTTTGAGCATGTTTAGCTCATTTGTTATTGTATATATGGTTATGACCATTAGCTAAACATGGATTGTGTATGGGATTAATATAGTTTATGAAAATGTTGTTTGTTTGAATTGTGTTTCATTAACGGTTATTCTTCGTTGTTCAATTATGTTTATCATTCTTTAATTTCCTTTATATGCTCATTATGATATAATGAGAAATCAAGGTTTGACACTCGGGAAAGGTAACCCCGGATTCGAACTAGGGTTTAAACACAACGTGATGATCTAATAACCCGGGAGGGCTTTAGAAAGTATGTAATCCATGACGTTGGGGTAAGACTCATGTGACTAAGTGTTGTATAGATGCTCAAGGGGGATTTCTGCATTGACGCGAAGACACATATTCATTCACTTTACACTCGGGAGAGGTAGTGAGTGAGTTTACGATATCGAGATCGTCAAATCGGTCCAATACCGTTATTGTAAATTAGACGAAATCAAACACATTTAAGTAAATGAAGTTAATCCCTAGATAATCCATTCCCCTAAACGTCTCATATTAGTATTATAGTATAATTAGTATAATTAGTTAATTAGATTAGTATTTTATATTTATAAACTAAAATCTATTTTTTATCGTCTAAATAAAGCTAGGTTATGACAATTATGGTACCCAGCAATAATTTAATCCAATTCCTGTAGATACGATAACCCTTACTCTTCCCATTATACTAAAATTTGACTCGTACACTTGCGGTTGCTGAGGATTGGTTTTTAGATTGTTTTTTATATTGTTGAGTAAATAACTTGATTTTAATTTAGGTATTTATTGTGTTTATAATTTTTTTCTTTGTAGTTTTGTTTTTTATGCAGGGTACTTGCAGATGTTAGATCAACAAGTACTGTTGCATTTCTTTCAATGAGATTTTGAGTCATTTTGTTGTGCGTGGGATCAATTAAAGGAGTTGTTGTTCCGGTTTTCAAATTATCGTTTCCCGAGGGATTGTCAACTACTGAACTTCCTCGATGGGTTACTAGCCGCAACAAGAAATTGGGTTGAAGAAGGAATCAGTACCACCTCTTTCGACCAATTTACCGTGGACGAAGCCTATCGGTTGTTGGAAGACATGGAAGAGTATGATTTTCACTGTTGGAATTATTCAACAAGCTACCAAAGCTTGGAGGATAGTTCCATGATTTCAACGCCATGGATTGACATCCCGGACCAACAGGAGGAGTCTTTCCCCGCCCTAGAAGAGATATTTGTTGCAGTTATGGAAAACTCAGATTTTATTCAAGAAAACGAATGACTGCCTAAATGAGCACGAGGATTGTCTTGACAATATTGAGACGGTCAGTACTGAAATCGATGCCACCGTAATGTCTCTTGAAACACAAATCGGTCATCTTGTCTGCTTTATTGAGGCCGAGTTAGAAATCGTAGCATTGGCAGATAAACAAACCACATTTATTTGTGAAAGCCACCGAGAGGAACCGGATACGAGTGAAAGGGTCTTGGGTGAGTTCAATGATGATTATTTGAATGAGATGGGAACCCAAGCATAGATCACCAATTGTGATTCTTTACCAATGGAGATCCACATTGTGATGCCACCACCGATCCAAGACGATCACATCTATGAGGATACGATGTGGCTCACTTGCTCTTCATCGCCATTTGCAATGTTCTTTCATACCCACAAAGTACATGAGTTGGTAAAGAGTCTTATTGAAAGCTTAATCCAATCAGAGCCAAATCTTGCTAAGCTTCAGGGTATTCAAAACCAAGACCCATATGTGGTATTGTATAACACTTACTATGGGCAGAAGCTGCTCTTTGACGAGTCATTCTCCATGTTAGGCCAAGGACTTTAAACCAAGCGCTTCTTGGGAGGCAACCCAAGTCTAAAATAAATTAGATCCATTACTGCTGACTTCATTTGGAGGTGAGATTGTCTTGCCTTCCAAGTACGTGTTCTAAACCCCCTTCGTCAGCATACTATATTTCAATTGTTGAGACAGATGATTGGGTCACTATGGACACTGCCCGTTTTAAGTTTGGCGTTGATGTGTAGTATGTTTAGTATGTTTTATTGTTGTTAGTTATGTTGTATTGTTTTTAATGTATGCATGTTTGTTTAGGTTAGTATTAGTATGTGTTTATGTTATTAGTTGTTTTTGTGTGTTGAGTTTTGTACTTTATCTGGGCCATTACCCGATGACGAGTCTATCCCCTAGTTATTTATCATGGTCGAGCATAATGCTCATTCATGTGTGTACTATGTGCTTGACAACTCGTTTTTAGTAAAAGTTATTGTGGATCCTACTTGCACGAGCATGTAAACTCAATATATAACTATCCAATTGATTTGACGCCGATTATCCATTCGCCAAGTTCATGACAATAGGGATTCTAGAACTTGATTTCGGGAATTCTAGGCGAAATCCTAGGCGAGGTAGTTCAGGAGATATGATTTAGGCATTCAATTTGTCGCTTGAGCCTTTGAAGATTACCTTGTAATATGATTATCCCTCGTTACCCTGTTGAAGCCTATTAGCCATTTCAATTCTGAATACATAACAAATACCCTGGCCAATTGACCATTTTCCAAACTTATATCGCTAAATCGAAGGCCCAATTTGAGTTAATCAAGTTAGCATTTGTGTATGCTACTTAAAGTGAGCGGTTGGATTTAAGGCAAACTTTTGATTGGTTTGATATTCGAGTACTCACTTGTCATTTTTCTTTCGTTTTAACCACACCCGTGAAATTTTAATAATCGAATAAGTTTGGGGGTGTGGTTATTGTTGAAAAAAAAAACATATGTAAATATAGTTAAATTTCCGTTTCTTTTGACAAGTGAGTACGATGTTCTTAAATGTATGTTCAGAGTTGTTTCAAATTTATCGACTGGGGTTCGAGTGTGAGTGAGCCAAGCATGTGCCTCAGGTATTGTTAAGTTAATAATGTTAACCTATTTTTTATTCCCAATATACCCTTGGCTATTTTCCAAAAAGATCGAACCAAGTCCTATTGATCTTTCTGAATTTTTGAGCCTAAATTAGTAGACAATGGAACCCTATCAGGCATATGGATTTCCTATACCTTATTGGTTTTAGTCATGAGCTTTGTTGGTGGATAATCCAATCCGATCGGTGGATATTTATATAATTGAGTTTTCGCACACACATTTTGACAGGATCTAGAATGGCACTTACTATTACCGAATGTTGAAATTTTAGAATACCACATGGTGCATTTTACTCTTGAAATCGATATATTTGGGGGTCAATGAGGGAAAAATATTTGGCCGGTTAAATGAAATTCAAAACTTGCACGTTATTGTTTTTTTAGTTTGTTCGTGTTTTTTGTTTTTAGTATTTAAATTCGGTAATTAGTTGTGGTGTTTTGCTTGAGAACTAGCAAAATTCTAAGTTTTTGGGTATTTGATAGGTGGAATTTATCCATTTATTTTCAAACTGAATTTGGTAGTTTTCGAGTATTTTTATATTGTTTTAATTTTTTTTATTAATTACTTTTGATTTGTTTTTATATAAATATGGTGTTTGGTACGAAAAAGAGCTAAAACAGTTAAAAATCAAGCTAATCGGTAGAACGACGGTGGAAGAACGATGGAAAAACAAGCAAAAAGGCCTTCCAGCATCTGTAGCTCTACCGCTGCAGCGGTGAAACCACCGTTGCAGCGGTTAAAGTACAGAGAATTGTTGTATTTACACCACTGCAGCGGTGAAACCACTGCTTCAGCAGTCAAAATATAGAGAGTTTCTAAAACTTTCTGCTTGACCACCATTGCAGCGGTAAAACCACTGCTGCTGCTGTCACCTGCTAGAAAGCATACCAACATGCCCACCGCTGTAGTGGTCAACTGCAATTTCTTCTTCATTACTCCATTCTCTATAAGAACGAATGGACCGTCCTCAATACCTAGCCACACATCATAATTGGTGGCTTAAAGATAATTAATCATTCTATCCTTCCAAAATGAATAGTTTTTACCTGCAAATAAAGGTGGACGGTACATTGACTGCCCCTCACCTAGAGTACCTATCGGGCGCGCTATGTGATCTTTCTTAGCTAAGATTTTAAGACAATTGAGCTCAACCAACTCTAGTACCAACTGTTGGCCTAATGAGTTACCCAAGATGGGGGTAAATTAGGTAGTAAGAAAAATTTAAACAATTAAATATTTCAACACCTAATTATCAAATAATCATTATTTCCTAAATCAATTATTATCTTCGTTATGCAACAGATAAATGTTTAATTCTAGGTGCACACTCAAACAAAATATAACGAAAGTAAATAATGTAGCACACCCAGATATATCCTGGTTCAACAAGCTAGCTTTGCCTAATCTAGTCCCCTGAGCTCCATTGATATTCATAACCTTTAAACCCCTGATTTCTTTCTAGGTAAGAACCAAACCTTATAACGATTCTTTTACCAGGCTCAAAATCAACCTTTACAATTTTTCTTTTCCCATGGTAAAGAAGAACCTTATCTTTTTACCAGGCTTAAGACTAATATAATTCTATTACAGGAAGAATCAAAACCACACCATACTCACAAGTATCCTTTTCATGGGTAATGATGGAATTTTTACAATTCACTCAAATTAATTCAATTGCAGGAAGAATCAAGACATAGTTAATTTCAAAGGAAAATAATAACCTAACCTTTTTACTTAGAACAAAGATCAAACCCAAATATTTTTCACAAGGAAAAGGTCGAAACCTAGCTACCCTGACTAGACACCGGCCCAACCACGTCTAATCCACTCAAAGTCACAAATACAGAAAAATATTAGGTTCTTCCCACAAGGAGCTTGTACTACTTTAATACATATATATTTGATTAATGTTCCAAAATTTACTATGTAATAGATACAAAGTAAGGCAAATTAATATCTGATAAATAAATAATGTAGGTAGAACAAATTAAAGCACATAATCGGATAATCACACAAAATCATTTTAAAATTATTTCAGACTTTTAAGTTTGGAAAGGATTTTCTAATGATCTTAACATCAAGCAAATAATAATAATATGAAATCAATATAAAGAACAATAGCTTGGAAAGATCTCACCAGGAAAACATCGAAGATTGAAAAAGAATCACAATATAGCACAAGTCGGTGACGCCAAATCAACAGCGCTTTAAATCAAGAACTTCACAGGAATATGTCCCAGAAATCTCAGTGTAGTAATATGTCTTACAAAATCTTAGAACTGATTGTTCCTGATGTAATGTATCTCAATCCTACAGGTCTAATTACATAGACTGATAACAAGCCCTTCAACGACTACTTTTCAAAATATATGCCTCTAAAAGGCACTCTTAGAACCCATATAACATAATCATTCAATTCTGGGGTAATCTACTTAAACATAACTCTTAAATCTCTTAAATAAGTCTATAAAATATTTCTCAATTAACAATGATAAAGATAGGAAGTATTTAACTATTTAAATTGAGAGAATCTTAAATTATTAAGACCACATTAATTGGGTTTCTCCTTCCTGATTATCTTCACGAATGTAGCACCAAAGACAGTCCCATCATATCAGGTTCTCAATTTTCTCTTTCAATTGGTATCACTCATTTGTGGTATAACCGTGATCCTTGTGGAACTCACAATATTTAAAGGTGTTTTTCTTCATACCCTTAGCCTTTTGAGGACCAAGCTGCTTAACCCCAAGTTCTTTCTAATAGGTTGAAAATACCTATCTACTTCTAAGTCGAATTTGTCAATTTTTGAGTATTTTATTAATGTTTTATTGTGTTTTTGTTAGTTTTTATGTAATTCAGGTGTAGAGACATAAACAAGTGACAAACGAGCAAAACGGTGGGAAAATGGAAAAGAAATGATGGAAAAATACAAGGTTTTAGGACAGCAAGCCATTGCCTCCGCGGTGAAAATGTAGAGAAAGGTGAATTCTACTCAATCCCCACCGCCGCGGCGGTGAAAGTTCAGAGAGTTAAGATTTTGGCCCACCACCATAGCGTGATCTCACCATCGTAGCAGTAACCTAACCGACTTACCCACCGCCGCAGCGGTGATCCCCACCACCGCGGTAATCAGCTCTGCACAGACTAGAAGATATTTCTAGATATTTTTGAAACCTTGGGCCTATAAAAGCTTCTCCCCCACTTGTGAAAAAGAGTTCTGAATGTTTCTAACCTTAGCATAGTTCTTGAGACATCAAAGAAAAGGTTCATCATTTGAAGAAGACGAAGCATTTGCAAAGCGATCCTTAGCGATAGTGAACCATTCTACTCTTATATTTGATCGTTCTTCCCTTGTTTTTATCTTTGTAATTACTTTTGTATATCCAATGATGTTGAATCCTTCTTGTTTTGTATGTTTATATGGCTAAGATCATGTAATTTAGATAAATATTATCTAGGTATTGTTGTAAGTCATGTAAATACTACTTTGATTGAATATACGTTACATTAATGGTTGTTTATCTAAATTCGATTGTGTTTACCATTATTCTTGATATTATGCTAGTTTAGATAATTAGATAATATGGGGTTTGACACTCGGGAGAGGTAACCCCGGATTCAAACTAGGGTTAAATATAATGCGACGATCCAATAACCCGAGAAGGAGTTAGAGAGTATGCAATCCATGATGTCGGTTCACGACTCATATGACTATGTGTTTGAAAATATGTTCAAGGGGGACTTAGGCGTCAACGCAAAGTCATATATTCGTTCTCTTTACACTCGAAAGAGGAAGTGAGCGTGTTATCATTATAGAGATTGTCGGATAGGATAAACATCGTTATTGTTAACTAAACGAAGTCAAATATGTATTAAGTGAAAGAAATCAATACCTTGGTAATCCATATAGTTAGAACTAACCCAATAGTTGTAATTTATCTTAGTTGTTAATACAAACAATTCTTGAAAAGTTGAGGTAATATAAGACTATGCAAATTACAGTATTCAACTAATTTACACTATCCCCAGTGGAACGATATCCAATCTCACGATCCATTATACTAAAACATGACCTCGTGTGCTTACGAGTAAAGTCATACGTGAGCGTCTTAAATGGCCGCATCCATTTTCCCATCAATCTCGCGTAGGATTGTTGCCACAAGAAGCCTCAGGGGTGTGAACTACTCATGCCTTGATAGGTGGAATTTATCCATTTATTTCCAAATAGAATTTGATAGTTTTTGAGTATTTTTATAGTGTTTTAATTTATTTTAATTAGTTTTTATTTGTTTTTTGTATAAATCAGGCGTTTAGGACGAAAAGAAGATAAAACGGTTGAAAATCAAGCTAATCGATGGAATGGCAGTGGAAGAACAGTGGAAAAACAAGCAAAAATGCCTTCCAGCATCTGCAGCTCCACTACTGCAGCAGTGAAATCACCGTTGCAGCGGTCAAAATGTAAAGAGTTACTAAAATTTTCTGCTTGACCACTGCTGCAACGGTGAAACTACCACTGCAGTGGTCACCCGCCAGAAAATATACCGACATGTCCACCGCTGCAGTGGTGAGCCCTACACCTGTAAAGTGTTTTTTTTTTTTTTTTTTGATATTTTTAGATATTTTATCATTATTGCACCTCCATTGTCGAAGATAGAACCGGTTAGAGACATTTTGAGGGAAGATTTTGGTGTGCTTAATACAACCAAAGGACAAGATCACATTCCCAAGAAGAGGGAACAATCTCGGAGTGGTTTTAGCGTCGATTCTTGAGATAACGGCTAGACTCTTTTCTTTCTCTCTTTATTTCTTAACTTTGGTAGTTCGTTTGAGCATGTTTAGCTCATTTGTTATTGTATATATGGTTATGACCATTAGCTAAACATGGATTGTGTATGGGATTAATATAGTTTATGAAAATGTTGTTTGTTTGAATTGTGTTTCATTAACGGTTATTCTTCGTTGTTCAATTATGTTTATCATTCTTTAATTTCCTTTATATGCTCATTATGATATAATGAGAAATCAAGGTTTGACACTCGGGAAAGGTAACCCCGGATTCGAACTAGGGTTTAAACACAACGTGATGATCTAATAACCCGGGAGGGCTTTAGAAAGTATGTAATCCATGACGTTGGGGTAAGACTCATGTGACTAAGTGTTGTATAGATGCTCAAGGGGGATTTCTGCATTGACGCGAAGACACATATTCATTCACTTTACACTCGGGAGAGGTAGTGAGTGAGTTTACGATATCGAGATCGTCAAATCGGTCCAATACCGTTATTGTAAATTAGACGAAATCAAACACATTTAAGTAAATGAAGTTAATCCCTAGATAATCCATTCCCCTAAACGTCTCATATTAGTATTATAGTATAATTAGTATAATTAGTTAATTAGATTAGTATTTTATATTTATAAACTAAAATCTATTTTTTATCGTCTAAATAAAGCTAGGTTATGACAATTATGGTACCCAGCAATAATTTAATCCAATTCCTGTAGATACGATAACCCTTACTCTTCCCATTATACTAAAATTTGACTCGTACACTTGCGGTTGCTGAGGATTGGTTTTTAGATTGTTTTTTATATTGTTGAGTAAATAACTTGATTTTAATTTAGGTATTTATTGTGTTTATAATTTTTTTCTTTGTAGTTTTGTTTTTTATGCAGGGTACTTGCAGATGTTAGATCAACAAGTACTGTTGCATTTCTTTCAATGAGATTTTGAGTCATTTTATTGTGCGTGGGATCAATTAAAGGAGTTGTTGTTCCGGTTTTCAAATTATCGTTTCCCGAGGGATTGTCAACTACTGAACTTCCTCGATGGGTTACTAGCCGCAACAAGAAATTGGGTTGAAGAAGGAATCAGTACCACCTCTTTCGACCAATTTACCGTGGACGAAGCCTATCGGTTGTTGGAAGACATGGAAGAGTATGATTTTCACTGTTGGAATTATTCAACAAGCTACCAAAGCTTGGAGGATAGTTCCATAATTTCAACGCCATGGATTGACATCCCGGACCAACAGGAGGAGTCTTTCCCCGCCCTAGAAGAGATATTTGTTGCAGTTATGGAAAACTCAGATTTTATTCAAGAAAACGAATGACTGCCTAAATGAGCACGAGGATTGTCTTGACAATATTGAGACGGTCAGTACTGAAATCGATGCCACCGTAATGTCTCTTGAAACACAAATCGGTCATCTTGTCTGCTTTATTGAGGCCGAGTTAGAAATCGTAGCATTGGCAGATAAACAAACCACATTTATTTGTGAAAGCCACCGAGAGGAACCGGATACGAGTGAAAGGGTCTTGGGTGAGTTCAATGATGATTATTTGAATGAGATGGGAACCCAAGCATAGATCACCAATTGTGATTCTTTACCAATGGAGATCCACATTGTGATGCCACCACCGATCCAAGACGATCACATCTATGAGGATACGATGTGGCTCACTTGCTCTTCATCGCCATTTGCAATGTTCTTTCATACCCACAAAGTACATGAGTTGGTAAAGAGTCTTATTGAAAGCTTAATCCAATCAGAGCCAAATCTTGCTAAGCTTCAGGGTATTCAAAACCAAGACCCATATGTGGTATTGTATAACACTTACTATGGGCAGAAGCTGCTCTTTGACGAGTCATTCTCCATGTTAGGCCAAGGACTTTAAACCAAGCGCTTCTTGGGAGGCAACCCAAGTCTAAAATAAATTAGATCCATTACTGCTGACTTCATTTGGAGGTGAGATTGTCTTGCCTTCCAAGTACGTGTTCTAAACCCCCTTCGTCAGCATACTATATTTCAATTGTTGAGACAGATGATTGGGTCACTATGGACACTGCCCGTTTTAAGTTTGGCGTTGATGTGTAGTATGTTTAGTATGTTTTATTGTTGTTAGTTATGTTGTATTGTTTTTAATGTATGCATGTTTGTTTAGGTTAGTATTAGTATGTGTTTATGTTATTAGTTGTTTTTGTGTGTTGAGTTTTGTACTTTATCTGGGCCATTACCCGATGACGAGTCTATCCCCTAGTTATTTATCATGGTCGAGCATAATGCTCATTCATGTGTGTACTATGTGCTTGACAACTCGTTTTTAGTCAAAGTTATTGTGGATCCTACTTGCACGAGCATGTAAACTCAATATATAACTATCCAATTGATTTGACGCCGATTATCCATTCGCCAAGTTCATGACAATAGGGATTCTAGAACTTGATTTCGGGAATTCTAGGCGAAATCCTAGGCGAGGTAGTTCAGGAGATATGATTTAGGCATTCAATTTGTCGCTTGAGCCTTTGAAGATTACCTTGTAATATGATTATCCCTCGTTACCCTGTTGAAGCCTATTAGCCATTTCAATTCTGAATACATAACAAATACCCTGGCCAATTGACCATTTTCCAAACTTATATCGCTAAATCGAAGGCCCAATTTGAGTTAATCAAGTTAGCATTTGTGTATGCTACTTAAAGTGAGCGGTTGGATTTAAGGCAAACTTTTGATTGGTTTGATATTCGAGTACTCACTTGTCATTTTTCTTTCGTTTTAACCACACCCGTGAAATTTTAATAATCGAATAAGTTTGGGGGTGTGGTTATTGTTGAAAAAAAAAACATATGTAAATATAGTTAAATTTCCGTTTCTTTTGACAAGTGAGTACGATGTTCTTAAATGTATGTTCAGAGTTGTTTCAAATTTATCGACTGGGGTTCGAGTGTGAGTGAGCCAAGCATGTGCCTCAGGTATTGTTAAGTTAATAATGTTAACCTATTTTTTATTCCCAATATACCCTTGGCTATTTTCCAAAAAGATCGAACCAAGTCCTATTGATCTTTCTGAATTTTTGAGCCTAAATTAGTAGACAATGGAACCCTATCAGGCATATGGATTTCCTATACCTTATTGGTTTTAGTCATGAGCTTTGTTGGTGGATAATCCAATCCGATCGGTGGATATTTATATAATTGAGTTTTCGCACACACATTTTGACAGGATCTAGAATGGCACTTACTATTACCGAATGTTGAAATTTTAGAATACCACATGGTGCATTTTACTCTTGAAATCGATATATTTGGGGGTCAATGAGGGAAAAATATTTGGCCGGTTAAATGAAATTCAAAACTTGCACGTTATTGTTTTTTTAGTTTGTTCGTGTTTTTTGTTTTTAGTATTTAAATTCGGTAATTAGTTGTGGTGTTTTGCTTGAGAACTAGCAAAATTCTAAGTTTTTGGGTATTTGATAGGTGGAATTTATCCATTTATTTTCAAACTGAATTTGGTAGTTTTCGAGTATTTTTATATTGTTTTAATTTTTTTTATTAATTACTTTTGATTTGTTTTTATATAAATATGGTGTTTGGTACGAAAAAGAGCTAAAACAGTTAAAAATCAAGCTAATCGGTAGAACGACGGTGGAAGAACGATGGAAAAACAAGCAAAAAGGCCTTCCAGCATCTGTAGCTCTACCGTTGCAGCGGTGAAACCACCGTTGCAGCGGTTAAAGTACAGAGAATTGTTGTATTTACACCACTGCAGCGGTGAAACCACTGCTTCAGCAGTCAAAATATAGAGAGTTTCTAAAACTTTCTGCTTGACCACCATTGCAGCGGTAAAACCACTGCTGCTGCTGTCACCTGCTAGAAAGCATACCAACATGCCCACCGCTGTAGTTTCATTTTTGTAGCTTCTTATCTTTTAGATTTGATGGTTCTTTTCCTGTTTCAACTTCTTGGTTCTTTGGCTTAGTCATTATACCTGCATCATCATCATCCAAATCTTTTTTGGACACAAATGAATTAGATTCCTCAAATACTATAAACTCTATGCTTTCTTATCTGAAGCATATCCAAGAAAAATACCATAATCTGAATTAGCTTCAAATTTTTTCAAATTATCGTTATCATTTAAAATAAAGCATTTATATCCGAAAACTTTAAAATAAGATATATTTGGGATTGTGCCATTTCAAATCACGTAAGGTCTTTTGTTAAAACCTCTTCCGATAGATATTATATTAATAACATGACATGCAATACTTACCACTTCAGCCAAGAAATATTTAGGAAGATTGTTCTCATTTAACATAGTCCTAGTTATTTTCTAAATCATCCTGTTCTTTCACAACACCATTTTGTTGTAGTATTCTTGGTGCAGAGAAATTATGATAATATTTATTTTCATCACAATAACTGATAATTTCATCATTTTTTAATTCTCTGCCTCTATCACTATGAACGTTAATTATGCTTGATTGTTTCTCATTTTGCACAAGCTTACAAAACTTAGACAATATAGACGCCACCTCACTTTTCTTAGATAAGAAATATACCCATGTTAATTTAGAGTTGTCATCTATAATCATGAATTCATAAAACTCATCTCCTAAATTAGCAATTGCATTAGGACTGATGATTGGTTTATTTACCAACAAATCAAATACATTTAGGTTCAAATATTTTTGTATTTCCAAGCATTTTTGTTTGTTTGATATGTTTTCATTGTGTTTAGTAGAATTACAAATAAATAGGAGAAACGGTGCAAAATGCATACAGGTGTTGTAACTTCAAGGCTAATTTTGACCACGATGCAACCTGATTTTAAAAAATCTCAAAACATGGAAGTTGTAGATATACTTCTTAGATTTCCATATATTTTTGAATCAATTCAATTAGAGTTCGGACAAGAGGGTTATGGCCAAAAGATGAACTGACATCGAATTTGTCAAAACCGTGCTGCAACGCATTTTTAGCAGTGTGTACTACCCATAGAGCGTGCAAAAACACGCGCTACAGCACACTCCCACCAGCCTGCACTGTTTGGAAGCCTGAAAACCCTAATTTTGGACATCTATAAGTACCCCCTTTAAGTCTCCATACCCAAGCAAGGCGATTTTTAGAGAGAGAGGAAAACACCCCATGGTATGGCGATTTGAGGCAGATTTAGATAGGAATACACCATTGGAAGCACAAAACTATGCCTGGGTTGAAGATTTGAAGCTCAAACCCACGATAAGAATTTCTTTTCCTTTTTCTTCTCCCTAATCTTGATTTGATTTTGTATTTGTAATATTGTCTAGATTTATGGCTTGACGTAATCTCGTTTAAACCGTGTTTTGAATTTTATTTTTTTTAATTGTTAGGTTTAATTCCATTTTATACATCTCTTATGGTTAATGTGTTTGATTCATGTGGCCTACGAGTTAGACGGTATTAGGTTGTGAATTTCATACTCTAAAGAGATTTAGTTCGTAACCGGAATTGAGGTTATATATTTTAGGTTGTTGTGAGTCTGGGAGGAAATCAACACTTACGTTATCAAGTTGGGAATTTTGGAACTTCTAAAACTCGGAGGTAATCGAGTTCTAAAATGATCAACTAGAATCACCATTCAATTGTGTTCATCTTTATAATGCTTGTTGATCCTAAGATTTTGATGAATAATTAAATGTTGATGTTTTTGGTGGAACTAATGATTTTACTAAGTGCTACAGTATTAAAGTTCCATTGATGATTTATCATGAAGAATTAAGTAAAAGGAGTTATGGATGCTAAAGAGACTAGCAAAGACAATGGACATTAAGAGATCGAAGATTTTGAAGAATCTAGGGGTAAACAACTCAAGTTAATTTGTACTCTTAATGTATCTCGATTATGATCAGACATGACACAAAAAGTTTTCAAATTTATGTGTGTTTTGATAGGATTCTAATTAGTGAAATTATCTGCTCTTATGTGTAATTGAGAGAGAAATATTGATAATTGATTTAAATTGAATTTAAGTATTTAGTGGAGCTAACCGAGAAAAGAAATTAGTTAAAATGGAAAAAATGCCAATGAGAATGAATTCAAAATAAATCAAGGAGATGATTGCAGAATTGGTAAGTCGACAGGTAAGTCAACCGATGCATAGAATATGAAATCTCTGAATCTCTAGGTCGAGATAGGTCGACTTATGAAACTCTCTGTATTGTCCAGTTGATAGGTGATGGATGGGCGGTCAATCGATGGGCGAAGGAATTTTGGCTTGGCTAGTATCCTGAATGGAACGGTCAACTTATAGGCGTTGGTCGGTCAATTGATGAGTCTGTTTTAGGTTTAGAGGATTTCGAGGATTCTGATCAAACAGTAGTCGTTACTAGCTGTTTATGGTTAAGATATGATAGTATTAAAGATATATCATTGATATTTTGTCATTCCTATAGATATGGTTCATATATTTTGGTTATTTCACAAATTGGATCATATAATTCTTTCTATCCTATTACTTTGAGTTTGAGAAATATTTGAGGGACTAATTGGAATGTTTTGAAAGCTATAATTAATTCAAATGTACCTAAAATGAAACATAATGATATATGGGGTCTATAGGTGCTTTTTAGATACTTATCATTTAAAAACTAGCCATTGGAGGGCTTGTTTCAATTCCCTATATATAAACTTGCGGATTTCACATAACAAAGACATCATATCAAGAACTATTTAGTTCCCAAGCTTTTCTAAGAGTTATCATTCTGATATTATACTGAAAAATATTGTGAGATTATTCTGGAGTTAAAGTTCTTGAGTTAAAACGCTAATTTATTTAGCATCACCAATCTGAGTTATCTAGCGATTTGTTTTGCAATCCATTGGTGTTTTCCTGGTGTGATTATTCCAAGATTATTCTTTAATTAAGTATTTGATTATTATTACTTGCTTGGTGAATTGATCTTTTTAAGAAATCGTTTTTGAACTTTAAAAGCATAAAAATCTTTTAAAAACGATTTGTGTGTTAATCGGATTATGTGCTTAATTGTGCTACCCGCATTCTTTATCATAATCAGATTTTGTTTTCTCACTTTATTTTTATCACTAGTATCGGGACATTAATTGAGTATTAATTAATCCGAGGTGGTTGAAGCTCCGAGTGGGAAGAACTTAATAATTTTTGTAATTGGTGAGTTGTGTACGAATTAGATACTATTGGGAGTGTCTAATCAGGGGTAGCTGGTTTCAATCTCTTATAGTAAAGATATTGAGGTTTTGATATTTTCCTAGAGTATAAAAAGATTAGGTGTTAATTCTTCTTTGATTGAATTGATTTGTGAGCAATTGTGTAACAGTTCAATCCTTACCGGGTAAAAGGATATTTGGAATGTTTTTAAGGTTTTTATTATTTAGCCTAAGGTAAAAAAAGAATTAGGTTATTCTTGAGCCTGTAAAAAGTAGAGGTTATTCCTGAGCCTGGAAAAATAAATTTGTAAAGGTTGATTCTGAGCCTGCAAAAAGAATAATTGTGAGGGTTTGGTTCCTACCTGTTTAAAGGAATCTTAGTGATTAGTGGGTGCAAATCTCCATGGGGCACGGAGGACTGGATTAGCCAAGAATAGCTTAGTGAACCAGGATATATCCTGATGTGCTGCCTTATTTGTTTTACTTATATTGTTGTTTGATGTGCATCTAGTTGATAACACATATTCGTCGCTATAAAGCTAATAATTAATTTTAAGATAAATTTAATTGTTTGAATTTTTGAAGTGTTATTATTATTCTGATAATTTTTTAATACTACCTAATTCACCTCCCTCTTGAGTAGCTCACTGGGCCAACAATGCTTCTAAGGTATGATTTCACATGATATTTTAGATAAATTAAGAACTTGGGATTTGACACTCAGGAAAGGTAATTTCGGGTTCAAATTTAGGATAAACACAACGTAAATTTTAATAGATCGAGAGATATTTAAATCTTGTGTAATCTATAAGGTCGGATATAATGAATATTTTTACCTAAATACGGGATAGAGATATCGATATTGAAGTGATTACATATTCTCTTAGTTGACACTCGGGAGAGGTAGTAAGAGAACAATAGTACTAGGACCTTGATTATTGAATAAAAGAAATTAACTAATAATTTACTTAATAGGACAACATGGGAATAACGAGACGAAATCAAGCCCCTAGAACATTTGTGCATAGATAATCCATATTTTATTTTATTTTTATTATTTTTGTATTTATATTTGTTTTAGTTAAAAAGAACCCAAAAATTGATCGCCTAAATAAAGTTAGGTGACAACAATCGTGGTACCTAACGATAATTTAAACCAATCCTTGTGGATATGACAACCCTACTCACTTCCCATACTATTAAAACTTGACCCATACAGTTGCGGTATTGTAGTAGCAATAAAATTTCGGTACCAACGTTTTGGCGCTTTTGCTGGGGATTGGCTTTTTAAATTGTTGTTAATATTGTGAATAAGTAACTTGATCAATTTTTTTTAATTTTTAATTTTTATTTTTTGAGTTCTGTTTGTTTTGCGAGGTACTTGAAGATGTTTGATCAACAAGTTCTCTTGCAATTTTCTCAATGAGATTCTGAGCCATTTTATTGTGCTTGGGATAGATACAAGGAGTTTTTTGTTTGGTTCCCTAATTATGGTTTCCTCAAGGAGTGTTAACTACTCAACTTCCTCGACGGGTTACAAGCTGCAACAAGAACTTTGGTAGAATGAGGAAATGGTACCACTTCTTTTTACGACCTACTCGAAGACGAAACCTATATGTCGGTAGGAGACAAAACCAAGATGGACTATCAGAGTTGTAATTATTCAACAAGTCATCAAAACTTGGGGGATATTTCCAACATTTCGGCATAATGGATTAACACCCTGTACCAACCTATGGAATCCTCCTCACCCTGAAAGAAATGTTCGCGACATTCATGAGGGAAACTCAATTTTTCTTGAGGGAAATGCATAATCGTCTCAATGAGCATGGGAATCGTCTGGATAATATTGAGATTACCTGCACTGATATCGACGCGACCATAAAGTCTCTTGAGACAAAAATCGGTTAACTTTTAGCTACATTGAGACAAAGTCAGAAATGGAGGCACTGAGAGACACACAAGCCACATCCATATGTGAAAGACACCATGAAGAACCGAATGCAAGTGGAAGAAACTTGGGTGTGTTCAATGACAATGATTCGAAAGGGGAGGAAACCCAAGAATGGATCGACAATAAAGAATCGCAAGAGGATAATTGTGAGTCTTCACTGTTTGAGGTCCAAATTGTGATGCTACCTCCAGTCAAATGCGATCACATCTATGAAGATCTGATGTAGCTCTCCTGTCCCCTCCCCCCCACCACCTTTAACTCCGTTCTTTCACGCCTACCAAGCACATGAGCCGGAGTAGAATCAAGTTGAGAATATGTGCCGATCAATGCTATATCTCTCCAAGATTGAAGGCATTCTTAACCAAAACCCATATTTGTGTTATATAATGTATTATAGGAGGAAGTCTCTCTTTGACGAGAACCTAAAGATACAAGCAATGGAAGAAAGCCCCACACCATTCACCTTACCTGGAGCATCACCGCCGGCCAAACTAGAAGGAGAGATTGTCTCACCTCCCCAAGACGTGTTATATTCCCTTGTGCTTAATTTGAATACATGCTTTACTTTGAGTTTGGGAGTGGGACTTATGTTGGCCTATGTTGGTTTGAGTTAGCGTATACTTGTGTGTGTAACTTTTCTTCATATAACCTATGTTCTTGTGACCATGTTTTTAGTTGTTTTTCTTTTTAGATTTGTTTAAATAAATTGTAAGTTTTTTTGAGATGATTTGATTTGAAATCAATGATGAGTATAAACACTTGATGTTTTATTAGGTCTTTTGTAATGAATGTCATTGAGATTTCTGTGTGCTTGACTTGTGTTAATTGAAATTCAATCTTGAATTATAACACTGAGCACCATGAATCGCGATCACTTGCCCTTTTGAGTACTTGGAGACCATTTATGCGCTTTAGGTAGGCTTCGGCATCTTGTGAACACTAGAACCCATTTGAGTGAAACTTGAGGTGAAATATTAGGTTATGTGTCGTAGGAGAAATAACTTAGGCATTCTTTTTGAATCATTTAGGCCTTTGAAGCTATCCCTGAAAAATTGTTTATCCTTCGTTAATCCTGTTGAGCCTCATTGCCTAATTCTTTCATTACCCACATTTGTGCATCCAACCCACCACATGTTTTTTCACTTCCTAAACCCATCACAAATCGGCATGTTTACATGGATCATTAAGCGTAAGGACTAGCACGGGCTATGTTTGGAAAGTCATTTGTAGATTGGGATGTGTGTTTCATTCTATATTTGTGTTATTTATGCTTTAAAAAATTGTTGTAGTACAGTGGTGAGTATCTCATTTGTCCTATTGTTTTCCCTGCAACATTGAGGACAATGTTGAGTTTGAGTTTAGGGGTGTGATTCTCACCTGTTTTGAAAAAAAAAAATGTGTTTTTGTTAGTTTTGTGAATAATTCATTATGGGATCAATGGAAAGAATACATGTGACTAAAAGATGTGCCAGTGAAAAAATTTCTCGAAAATATTATAAGATCCATAAGTTGTGATACATGCTTATGGTGATTTGAGCCTAAAAATTACATTTCTATCTACCTTTTACCCTAGCCATACATTACACCCCACAAAATCATTTTGATCTCCAATGACATATGTACCTACACAATTAATGGAGAGTGACACGAAAAATGGGTTTATGGTTGTTCTTTCATTCACAATCTAGAGAGTGTTTATTGTCTCCTTAGCACATAAATATATCCGAGGCTCCTTTGGTTGGGTGAGAGTGATTGTGCATGCACTGACACAACTAGAGTCTTTAGTGGATTGAAATTGATACTTAAAGTTGAAACTCTAGATATTCTCAATGTGTGCATTTCTTTTGAGCTTGGAACATTGTGTGGTTGCGAAGATTATTGCACAGTTGTTGATTCAATACGAAACTCATATTTTTATCGTTAATCTTTTTGTACTTGATTTGTTTTCTTTTATTTTATTTCCATTTTGCTTGAGGATAAGCAAACATTTGGGTTTGGAGGTATTTGATGATTAGTTTATTTACCAACAAATCAAGTACTTTTAGGTTCAAATATTTATGTGTTTTCAATCATTTTTGTTAGTTTGATATGTTTTTGTTGTGTTTTGTAGAATTACAAATAAATTGGAGAAACGGTGCAAAATGCGTGCACGTGCTATAACTTCAAGACGTATTTTGATCACAATAAAATCTTATTTTGGAAAAACTCAAAACATGGAAGTTGTAGATCTACTTCTTAGCTTTGCACAACTTTTTGAATCACCTCAATTGGAGTTAGTAAAAAAATATTTTCGACAGTGTACATTGCCCATAGCGTGCTACAGCGCGTCCCATCGGCCTGCATCGCTTGGAAGCCCAAAACCCCTAATTTTGGACCCTTATAAATACCCCTTTAAGCCTCCATACCCGAGGGAGGCAATTGTTAGAGAGAGAAAACACTGGTGTAGGATTTTTGGACTACATTTGGGAGGAAAACATGCCATGGTGTGGCGATTTGAGGCGGATTTAGAGAGGAAAACACCATTGGAGGCACAAAACCAACCTTGGAGTTGAAGATTTGAAGCTCAAACCCACTGTAAGATTTTCTCTTTTTCTTCTCCCTAATCTTGATTTGATTTTGTATTTCTAATATTGTGTTGAACATATTTATGTTTACGAATTTATTGAAAAGATTAGTTTTGGATTGTTCTATGTTGAGCTAATATCTAGATGTAGGGCTTTACGTAATCTCGTTTGAACCGTATTTTGAATATTTTGTTAATTGTTATATTTAATTCTATTTTATACATCTCTTATGGTTAATGTGTTTTATTCATGTGGCCTATGAGTTAGACGATGTTAGGTTGCGAATTTCATACTCGGGAGAGATTTAGTTCATAATCGGAACTGAGAGTGTACATTTTAGATTGTTGTGAGTCCGGGAGAAAATCAACACCTAGGTATTCAAGTTTGAAATTTAGGATCTTACGAGACTGAGAGGCAATCAAGTTCTAAATTGATCAATTAGAATCTCTATTCAATTGTATTTATCTTTACAATGTTTCCAAGGTATGCTTTCAAATGACATTTTGGATGAATTGAGAACTTGGGATTTGACACTCGGGAGAGGTAATTTTGGGTTCAGACTTAGGATAAATAGAATGTGAGTTTTAATAGATCGGGAGATATTTAAAGCTTGCGTAATCTATAAGGTCAGGTATAACAAATGTTTTCACCTAAATACAGGATAGGGATATCGATATTGAAGTGATTACATATTCTCTCACTTGACGCATGGGAGAGGTAGTGAGAGAGCAATAGCACTAGGACTTTAATTATTGAATAAATAGAATTGACTAATAATTTACTTCATAGGACAACATAGGAATAACAAGATGAAATCAAGCCCCTAAAACATTTGTGCATAGATAATCCATATTTTATTTTATTTTTACTATTTTTGTATTTATATTTGTTTTAGTTATTTTAGTTTAAAAAAACCTAAAAATTGATCGTCTAAATAAAGTTAGGTTACGACAATCGCGGTACTTAATAACAATTTAAACTAATCCCTGTGGATACGACAACCCTACTCACTTCTCATACTATTAAAATATGACCGCTACACTTGCAGTATTGTAGCGGCAATAAAATTTTGCTACTAAGGACCAAATAAGTCTAGATGCAATAATTGAAGATGCTTTGATTTGGATGTATGCAATTTTTTTTTTAAAAAAAAAATGATGATCTAGATTGCTTGCCTAATTGTCATATATCACATACTTTATCTTTAACATATTTTAGAGCAAACAATCCACGTACTAGATTTTTTTTTACACAAATTAGAAATTAACTTCTTACTAGCATGGGCAAGACATCAATGCCATAACCTGCTATTTTTAGATAAAGGAATTAAAAATGATAAATATTGTGCTGAAAAGTACTTGAATGAACAAGTGCAAATATTTTCAACACGTAATGCTACAAACAAAATACTACTTTCATGTACATTCATAATAATGCATCTATTATCGAATATAACATTATACCCTTTATCACATAATTGACTTATACTAAGCAAATTATGTGTAAGACCATCTACTAATAATACATCCGCAATAGTAGTAGACCCATTACCGATACTACCTACACCTATAATCTAACCCTTGGTGTTGTCTCCAAAAATAGCATGATCTTCGTCTTTAGGTATTAAAGACGTTAATTTAGATTTGTCTCCCATAATGCGCCAAGAGCAACCACTATTCAGGAACTATTTTTCCATGCCTAATGATGCTTTCAGAATAACCTACAAGGAGTACCTCAAATAGTTCCTAAGTGGTTCCCAATATAAGTGGGTCCAATCTGGTTAGCAGAACAATTTTTGTTCCTTTAGGAAGCCATACTTATTTATATTTAGAAAATCTTTGAAAACACCTCTTTACATTATGCCCCACAATATTTCAGTTGAAACATCTAACAAGACTTTTAGTTTCAGAAAAGAATTTGTAAAATCTCTTTCGTTTAATACTTTTTTGAAATCTAATTCCAACTTTATCAAATATTCTTCTTGAACTTCCTAAAGGAATTTTCAAGTTATTTTCACCACCCATGAATTTGATAACAATAGAACTTAGATCCGAAATGTTGGATTTCACTTCTTTATTTTTTTATTCAAATTTAACCACTTGTTTGTTAAGTGTATTAATTGTACTTTGTAAAGCATTTATCTGTGAACACTAGTTTTTATAATTATGCAATAGTTCTTGATAAACATCAAATAATTCTTCAAAGTTTTAAAAACAAGTACTAGAACATTGAGTTACCTCAACTCCGAAAACCATTAGGGCAAGCATGGATAAATTGTTGCTACTTGATTTTTCTGAGCTTCTAGATTCCAAGTTATCCCAAGTGGCTTTCATAGACTTTTCTTACTCTTTTTCCCTTTTTTTTTTTTTTTTTTTTTTTTTTTTATCCTTCTTTGGCTTAGGATAATCAAATTGAAAGTTACCGATTTTATGATAGTTGTAGCATTCAACATTATTCATATTGAAATTTTTATTTCCTTGAAATGTTCATTAGGTCATCTTGGTAAGAAGCGCTACATCCTTTTCTTGTTCACTTTCAAGACTTACATCATTATTGTCATCATTTTTTTCATCATTTTGAGCTTTCAGTGCCAAGAATTTCATTTTACTGCTTCCTGATCCATCCTCGTATCCAAAAATAGCTAACTCATAGGTCAATAGGTTACCAATGAGTTCATCGACCATGTATTTGGTGAGATCTACAGCTTTCTCGATTCCAGTTAATTTTGGTTCCCATACTTTGGTTAATGATCTCATAATCTTTCGTACTTTATCCTATATGGAATACGGCTTTCCGAGTGCTCCAAGATTGTTACAAATATTAGTGAATCTAGTGTACATCTCTAGAATTATTTCTACATCACCCATTTTGAACAATTCAAACTTATGGACCAGGTATTCATTTTGGACTGTTTCACCTGATTAGTTCCCTTATGTGTGATCTGTAATGTATCCCATATTTCTTTCGCCGATTCGCAACCTGAAACCCTGCTATACTCATATGTATCTAAAGAACAAAACAAAAAGTTTATAGCTTGAGAATTAATAGATAACTTTTTTTATCAGTCGAATCCAGTTGTTACTTATTTTAACAACTCTATTTTGTTTTGAAACATACAGACCATCCTCAATGAGCAACCAAGCCTCATAGTCGGTGGCTTGTAGGAATACAATCATTCTATCTTTCTAAAATGCATAATTATCTCTTGTAAACAAAAGAGGACGATACATAGATTATCCTTCAGCTAGAGTGTTTACGTTGTGTGCAATGTGAGATTTTTAGCTAAGATTTGAAGCCTATCGAGCTAAATTAGCTCTAGTATCAATTATTGGCCTACAGATCTATCCAAGAGGAGAGTGAATTGGGTAGTGACAAAAATTCAATTAATTAATTCAAACTCAAGATATTGATTTTCCTAATTGATTATTTTCTTGTTAAGCAACAGAAATGTATTTGACTAAGTGCATATCCAAACAATCAGAAATATAGCAATGCAGCACACAAAGATTTATCCTGGTTCGGCAAATTACTCTTACCTATGTCCAATCCCCCAAATTGCATAGGGATTTCACAATTCGCTAACCCTCTAATTCCTTTCCTAAGTAAGAACCAAGCCCTTAAGATCCTGATTCTTTTGGCCGGCTCATAATCAACCTGTACAATCTTACACTCTTACACTATTACACTTATCCTTTTTACAGGTTTAGGAAGAAGCTTATCTCACTCTAATTCTATTACAGAAAGAATAAAAATTTAATCTTCTAAAAGGATAAAAATTAACCTAATCTTTTTACAGGCTAAAGATTAAACCCGAATCCTTTCCATAGGCTAAATATTAAACCCTAATCTTTTTCTCAGGCTAAAGATTAGACCCTAATATTTTTCTTAGGCCAAAGATCAATACAATTATGCTTAATTAATATCCCAAATACTATGTGATAGAATCTATCTGAGGCACAAATCTAATTTAATCAATTTAACGCACAAATAGTAAATAATCAAATTTCACAAATAAAAATCGTTTAAGAATATTTTCACGATATTAGATTTGAAAACGATTTTTCTAAAAACACTTAATCTAAGTAATTAAATAAATAATCTAGGAAAGTTAATTAATTAACTTGGAAAGATCTCACTAGAATTTCTTGAAAATGATTACAATGACTTAGTGAAGAACACAGACCGGTGACTAAAATTTTTTTGCACTTCGATCATTCACTCTTGTCAATAAAACTTTCTTATAAATTTCAGCATAAAAAATCTCTCTTATAATAGCCAAAATATTAATGTTCTTGAATAATTAATTTGAAAAACACAGGTTTGTATATATAGACCTTTAACTAGACCTCAAACAGCTAGTTTTCAAATTCTAAGACATTAAGGGTCTGTTTGGTAGCCATTTCCATCCCACCCCATCCAAGTGTAATAGGATGGGATGAGAAATTTTTTTCCGTCTTGGGAGCCAAATCGCGTTCGGTAACGACCTTTTTTTTTTGTTCTAGGACCGGAATCGCATTTGGCAACGATTTTATCCTAAAAATCGAGATTGAACCCTAAACCACAATAAAAAAAAAATTAAGAAATCGAACCCTAAACTCTAATCTAAATCGAAATCCTAAACCCCAATCAAAATCATAAACCATTATTGGAATCGAAATCAAAATTGAAATTAAAAACAAAATTGAAATCGAAATCGAAATCCTAAACCTTAATTGAAATCGAAATCGACTACAGCTCGAAATCAAAACCCTAATTTTGATTGCAAAATCAAAACCCTAATTTCAATTTCAATTTCACCATGGACAGACGAGGACAGAAAAAGAAGACGATGGCCATGGACAGATGAAGCAGACGAAGAAGATGATGGCTATGAAGCCACGAAATCGAAGAAGATGATGGCCACAAAGCAGACAAAGAACACGAATGCCCCAAAAATTGATTGGCAATGGAGACAAGGACAACGAGCCGACGACGATGAGAAGGAGGACAGACGACGAAGAGAAGGACAGACGAGGAGGAGAAGGAGGCTGGAGGAGGATAGGCGACGAGAAGGAGGAGAATGACCGAGGAGAACGACAAACCAGAAACATACGAAGAACATGTTGAAGAAGAATAAGAAGAAGCAGAAGAAGAAGAATGAAGAAAAAAAAAAAGGCTTACAAGAGTTAAAAGCCAGACCTCATCAATAATTTTTTTAATATCGGTCGTATCCTTTTTTGGTTTAAGAATGGGATGAAAATTATGAGAAACAAAAAAAAAAAAAAATGTTTCTCAATTCTTAAGAAAAAGTGGGAATAATTCTTGGTTTTGAGATGGGAATGGAAACTGAAACAGTTTTACTAAGCGCTATGCCCAAACAAAAATCCCAAAAATCAAGGAATTGGATGGGATTTTTTGGGATAGGAATGGTTACGAAACATGGCCTAAACGACCCTTTAATAACCGATATATGATATACTATCAAAATAGTTATATTTCATTTAAAAATACTTTTAGAAAAGCTCGATTAGATCCCCAAAACTTTTTCGATTAAAAACTCTTAAAGATAGAAAGGAGTTTTACTAATTCAATTAAATGAATAATTAAATTTATAGACCAAATAAATAGAAAATAAATAATGTATGACATATAAAAGTAAAATACTCAATTCCCTAAAAAAAAAAACTATTTAAAAATTGTTAAAAGAAAGGACAATTGGATCGAAAACCAAAAAAGTCAGCAAACTAGTTTGCATCCCTCGGTTGACCGGCCTAAACTTAGATCGACCGGCCCCTGTGAAACGATTCATTTTTAACCATTGCACTACCTCGGTCAATTGACCGACGTCGTGGTCGATTGATCGAACCGTCTAATGAATTCTCTATATTGTTCGTTTCGGCTACTGGATTCGTTAGTCGACCGATCCATTTCTTTGATTGATCGAATTGACCAAAAAACTCATCATTTTATGTGTTAAAACATTTTTCCAATTAAATTCTTTACCAAAAACATTTTTATGATTTAACACTTTAGAAAAATCATTTAAGACCTTAAACTTAACACTTCTTACTATAACTCAAATAAGACTTTTCATTTTAAAGCGTCGTACGTGATCCAAATTTGGGTTCTATTAAGAGTATAAAGGTAATGAGTTATTTTTACCTAATTATTTTCAAAGTCTTCAATGCTCTGAAATCTTCATTATATTCATCTTGCACCCGTCTTGAATTCATTTGTTTCTTTAATAATTGCTTCATGAATTTTTCACAGATTAACAACCCATTCTTTTTCTTATTTCAGCCTATGAAATTTTTAATCTGAAATCACTCAATAAAACCATCAATTTCATAAATTATCAACATTTAATTGTTCATCCAAATATTAGATTCAACAATAGTAAAGCATAAAAAATGGTCTAAAAAATTGTAAATTTCTTTTGCTTTCATGGATTTATTCTCTATTTTTTGCTATGTTGAAGAGCAGATTATGTGGATTATTTAAGTAACATATGATTTATTAATTTATCTCATTTGTTTGTGATACATATTGGTGATTCTTTGATCTAAAATTACAAATACTATATTTTTATACAAAGGAAGATATTTGATAAGACGGATTTAGTATTTCTTTATCTTTCTTTTCGGTAAGAATGAGACAATTTTAGTTATATGTATTCACAATTTCTTTTGTGCACTATTTCAGAATTTGAAAATAAACATATTTCTGTAGTTTGATAAATAAGCATTGTGATATTTAATTAAGACATATTTATTCGGGAGTTTTATTTACATATACTTAGAATGTATGTTATTCTAACATATTTTTGTTTCTCTTTGAAATTTAGATGCGATAAATAGGTATTGTGCCAAATATTTGTCCCAAATGTTAATTGTGATGAATGTACTCTTTTGGCGAAGAAATCTATAGTTCTTACAGAAGGTCCAAATTCTAGTTTTAGTAAGGAGTACGATTTTTTCTTAATTTTCTTTTTTTTATATATAAATCTTTTGGCAAAGGATGACATTTTCCATGATAGCTTTAGTTTGACATTTTTGTGAGGAATGATATTTTGTCTCTTAATTTTAACCCTTACTTTTAACCATAAATTTAGTTGGTCTATAGTATGAAAATGTTAACGAGGAGATTATTCAAATAAAATTCATCATAAAATGTTATTTTTGGCGACCAAGTATTTCTTTCGTGAGGATATTTACGATTACATAATTTCTCAGTAAATAGTGAGGAGTTAAGAAATTTTTTACCAAATACTTTTACTGATGTGGCTATTACAAGAAACTTGATGAGGAATTATTTTCCTTGATAAAAGGATTTAGTGACGAATTCACTACTTTGGCAATAAAATATTTCCAAACTAAAACTGAAATTTTTTGTAGCGATATTATAGCGAAAATTGATTGAGAGCAATTTTGTCAAGTCCTGAATTGGAATTTTCGTTAAAAATAAATAAATAAATAAATAGGGCTTGATATATTGTATGAACATTGGAACCAAACCGAACTACCTTTTTCAATTTTGTATTTTTGACCAGCACAAACTAAAAACTCTCAATAAGGATAATGGTAAAATAGTGTTTTGTCAAATTTTAGGTGATTCATACTAAAATCAATTACTGATAATTAAAAAAAAAAAAAAAAAGAATACACGCATAAAATTTCTTTTTCTTTTTCTTTTTTATATGTTGTTTCCGTTTTATTATTATTATCTTTGACTTTTTACAAACTTTTAGCTAATGTTTAAATAATTTTAATTTTGCTATATTGTCCTTGGAGTGAAACTGTGAAAGATATAACAGTTTTTTATATTTGAATAAGTGGTTGAGAAAGAGTTAATTCGAGAAATGTGATACAAAAGAGAGAGTGAACAATTATATTTGAACATTTGGGTTAGGAATAAAACCTACTTTTTGAACATTGGAGAAATATATGTATTATTTTCAAAACATAATCTTCACAATTCAGAAAATAAAAACGCAAACCGAAACTGAAAAACTTGAGTTGTATACACACCAACCACAAAATCAATTTATGGCATTCCCACTATCCATCTTAAATTCTGTACAGTTGGCTTCATTGAACATCTTACAACAATGAAGGAAAACCGGCATTTAGAGAGAGAAATTGCTAGCTAGCTAGAGAGAGAGTGAGAGTTTATCCCTTCAAAGAATAATGAGAAGGGTTAAAAGTTAAAACCCTAAAAAAAAAAAAAATTAATAATAATTAAAGACTAGTAATTCCATAAAAAATATCCAAAACCAGACGAATTTAAGCCATCCGTCACGGATATTTGATCACACAAGTAGCCATTATCATCAGCTGTGTTACTCATCCATGCCGGAGGATAAAACCACCCGTCAACCGAGTCAAAAAACACCGACTCACCACTCAACTCTAGCGACTCAAAATCCGTGTCGAGGCTTGGTAACTCGACGATTTCACTCAATTCGTCTGACCCTGACACGACATCGGCCGCGGCGGAGGCAATGGACGGTGATGAAGATGAAGTGGAAGATGACAGGGAATCGAACTTGTCTAGTGCGGCGGCTTTGGCGGCAGCCACCTGGACGTCACGTGGAGAGAGGGAGACGGGCCTAGGCAACGAGCCGGCGAGTTCGGGAAAGTTAAGAATCGCTGAGTGACCTAAGGACAGCGGAGATTTTTCATTTTTTTATTTTAAATTTTAAATTAATCGTAGGGACATAAATGACATTACACATACGTGTGAGAAGTAAATAGAAAACCCACACTCATGGTGGGGCAGAAATAATTTTGCATTCTGGTATAGCGAAATGAATAAATAAATAAGGCACATTTGAATAACTTTTTTAAGTGCTTTTCGCAATTATATATAGAATACTTAAAAATAAAAACAGGGTTTAAAGTTTGCATTTTCAGAAAAATATTTAAAATATATATATATATAACTAAAATATTAATTTTTTATTCATTTAATTTTTATACTTCAAGATAATAATGTGTAAGAGTTCTTCGCACAAAAATTTTCAAGTCTACAATTTTAAAGATAACATATTAAAATAAATGTAAAATTTTGAAGGATAAAAATTAATTTGATATATTTAAAAAAATATTTTATGTGTGAAAGATGTCAAAAAGATTTGCATGAAGTGCATTATCCTAAAACATATCATACACGGTAATAAACTTACCATAAGAAGTTAGACTGTCTCATTGAAAACCCAAATCTATGCTTTATTTGGGCATGCACCATTTAGTCCTAAAATACAAAAGAAATTATCAAATACTCCCATCATTTTTTTTTTTTGCACCTATAAGTCCTTTTATCTTTTTATAACCAAAATACCCCTCACATAGATGTTGAATATAACATCAAAATTATTAAAAAAAAATTGATTTTTTTTTTTTTGTTTTTTTATTTATTATTTTTTTATTTTTTTTTGCTATTTTTTTTCTCACCAAAATACCCTTCATGTGGATGTTGAATGTAACATTCGGTGTTGAATGTAACATCAATTGTTTGTTTGTTTTTTTTTGTTTTTTGTTTTTTAATGCTATTTTTTTTTACCAAAATGCCCCTCATGTAAATGTTGAATGTAACATTTAACACCTGTGAGTATTGAATGTAACATCAACTGTGGTTTTTTTTTTTTTTTTTTTTTAATGTTATTTTTTTCTGACCAAAATGCCCTCATGTGGATGTTGAATGCCCCTCATGTGGACGTTGAATATAACATTCAATACCTATGGATGTTGAATATAACATCAACTGTGTTTTTTTTTTTTTTTAATGTTTTTTTTTTCTGACCAAAATGCCCCTAATGTGGATGTTGAATGCCCCTCATGTGGATGTTGAATGTAACATTCAACACCTGTTGATGTTGATTGTGACATCAACTGTTTTTTTTTTTTAATGTTATTTTTTTCTAACCAAAATACCCCTCATGTGGATGTTGAATGTAACATCAATTGTGTTTTTTTTTTTTTTTAAATGTTATTTTTTTCTGACCAAAATGCCCTTCATGTGGATGTTGAATGCCCCTCATGTGGATATTGAATTTAATATTCAACACCTGTGGATGTTGAATGTAACATCAACTGTTTTTTTTTTTTTTTTTAATGTTATTTTTTTCTAACCAAAATACCCCTCATGTGGATGTTGAATGTAACATCCATTATTCTCTTATTTTTGTATGCAGAGTAAAATACATATGATATTATATTGAACACCTGTAAATGTTGAATATAACATCAATTGTTCTCTTATTTTACATTACGTTTAGTAATGATTTTATCCTAAAATTAAGATTTTTTTTTTTTGAAACATATAAAAGTGATAAAAAGTGATAAAGTTTGGGGTAAAGCTGTAATTTATGGCGGCGGCGACCGGCGACCGGCGGAGGTAGGCGGCGGTGATAGGCGGCTGACAACGATGGTACACCAATTTGATGATGTTCCTTCTCAATGTGAAACTCATGGGAGGGCATTTCGGTAAACTCAATCCTCACCAGTTTTTAAAATGGGACTAATTGGTGCAAGGAAAGGTGTTGATGGGACTAATTGGTGCAAAAAAAACGTGTTGACGGGACTAATCGGTGTAAAGAAAAATCGATGGGAGTAGGTGGTAAATAATTTCTTTTTTTGGGGATTAATAGGTAATTTTCCCTTTATTATATTACGGAGAAAAGCGACGTGAGTGTTTTGTTTTTGCCTTCTTTGGTTAAGAAAAATGAGAGGAGATCGAGAGGGAGAGAGGGGTGTTGGTTTTACCTTTGATGCTCATGGCGGCTACGTCGTGAGCACGCGCCGCCATTTCCGGCGTCCGGAAAGTGCCGAGCCATATGCGAGATTTCTTGCGGGGCTCGCGAATTTCGGACACCCATTTGCCCCAGCTCCGCATCCGGACGCCCCGATAAACCGGGTGCTTACTCGTCTCCCGGATCCTCTTGATCGTCCTTGATTCCGGATCTAGCTTTTTGGGTTGGGTCCCCGTGTTCTCAACCGACTGGGTTAACCCCGGTGAGTTCGGTGATGTCAATATGTTGGAGCTGGTTTCTGAATTCCAATTCGGGGACTCGCTGCCCATTTCTAATATTCAATCTTATAATATGTATCGATATAGATATATGGATATTCAGAGAGAGATAGAATGGGAGATGCTGTCCCAAAGCGAAATGGAGAAAGAAAACTATAAAATGGATGTGGAGAGAGAGAGAGAGAGAATAAATGGGAATGCAGTTCCAGAGCTATCCTTGTTCAAGTGAAGAAAGCCTTCTTTTTCCATCCCTTTCACAATGAGTACAATACTTATATATGAGAGCTAGAGGGAGAAGGGAGGTGGTGGTGGTGGTGGTGGTGGTTAAGAGAGAGAGAGAAAGAGAGAGGGGTCCATTAAACAAAGAGTCAGCCTGGTAGACCCAATGGGGTCTCCTCCTCCAGCACCACGCAAACCCCAATCTTTGTGGTTTTCACCTACGTTAATACTGTTCACTGATCCCCACTATTGTTATTACCTTGTGGAGTAAATTACATATCTGCCCTTCAATTACACCTTAATGTTCACTTTGATCCTTCAACTATTGTTTTTTTCTTTCAGAAATTAAATTAAAAATATCGAGCCCACATCAGATTTGACTTCAAGTGTGTGAAAATTATTTATAACGATCGACTGAATAATTATAAAAAATGTTTGAACTGAATATGGTTGAATCTTCATACCGTGCATAATGTTTTCATTTACTTGTTTATTACTATCCAATTGAAAACTTGATATTTTTACATACCAAACCACACCATATTTTAACAAACTAGGAGGAAAAAACGTGCACAGAGAGAGAGAGGCTCTGACTTGGGTTCCATGCCAAGGTTTTTTCGAATTTGAATTATCGCCTGCTAGCAACTTCTGATCAAATTACGACGATCTTCGCCGTCATGCTTCGAAAGACAATACCTGTTTTGGAACAGTAACGGGGGAGTGGATGGTGCATTGATGCCAAACAAATAATACACAGTTAAATTAGGTGACATCTTAGCCTCATTGTGCCATTCTTGCAGAAGCTTCAAGATAATTAACGTGAAAGGCATGCTTGGACTACTAAGGGATGGATATGAAGATGATAAAGCTATAGACATATTGGGCTTGGAAGAAAAATGATGTAGAGACCATATTAGAATAGAATTAAAAAAAGGAGAGCAGGAAAGCGAATGGGGGAACAAGCTCGAGATCAAAAAAAGAATCAATTCGAGTATTTGTAGGAAACCAGAAAAGTAGAGAACTTAGTACCAAAGATAGGAAAAATCTGATAACCGGAAGGGTATCATTGATTTTCTCTGTATGCAGCGGCTTCTCGAGAATTATTTATGAGGCATGAAGAAAGTTAGTAGGAGAAGGTTGGGGGGAGGAGAAAGCCCTGGAGGCGTTAGGTTTAGTCCCGAACTGTTGTAGAGTTAATATAAAATATCTCCTAAAGAATGAAGATGAAATCGTGAAGGGTGACCAAACTCTGATTCCTTTCGATCTATATTTCTCTTGTTGCTCAACTTGTAAGCAATATTTTGAAGTTAATTGTTGAAGACTAAAAGATATCTTGAAGTACAAAGATGACGTTTAGAAATCGTTGTACGACTTGGGGATTCATAATCCTTGTTGTAGATCTGATTTCATCAATCACTGGTCGACCGAAGGAGAGCAAAAGGTGGATTCTAAGAGAGTAGAATTTTATCAGGACAATCGAAATCTTGTTCTTAGAAGACTGGAAGGAGAGTCTCAGCATAACTCGGGTAATATGATCTCTAAAATTAAAACTCTTTTTGTGGACAATTTACCTCTGCATCATCCTTTTCACGACTATCGAGGATTTTATAGAATGCTTCATTCCAAAGAAGAAGAAGTATAAGAAGCAAGTGGCATATGGGTTTGTTAGGTTCGAATCCAGAAGCATAGCTGAGAAGGTACTAAAGAAATCCAAGAATTTCGAGGTAGGAGGTCGAAAAATATGGGTTTCAATAGCAAAGTATGGAAAACCAAGCTCGTTGAATCAAGAGGAGGAATTTAACGAAAAAGATGATTTGGAAGGCATTGGTGAAAAAAATAGAAAGAACGATGGAAAACCAAAGAGAAACAAATAGTTATGGCTGAGGACCCGATGGAGGTAATTGTAGACCATCGATTAGGTATCTTAGAGAGGTTGGGTAAAGAAACGAGCGAAGGAAAAGCAACTGAGCATGAGCATGTTGGAAGGCCTCTTAAGGAGTCTAAGACTCCAACAGTGACATTAGACTTGGATTGGGAAGAAAATGAATGGCTGAAAAGAGCGATGATGGGAAAATTACATTCCCACATGACCATGCAACAACTTCATGCTGGTTTTTTGCAAGAACATGTCTATTCAACCATTGCAAAATCTATGGGAGGTAAGCAAGTGTTGTTAATTTTCGATTCAGTGGAATCCATAGATTCTATGTTAGGTTAGGACAGTTACAAGTGGCTTAAAAATTGGTTTGAATCGGTGGAAGAGTAGAGAGAAGAGTTCTCTAGTAAAGAAAGACTCACTTGGATCTCGATCACAAGTTTACCTATTAATGCTTGGATATGAAAAGTATTCAAGAAGATAAGCGAGGTGTGGGGATACTTGGTGTCGGTTGAAGACGCGACAATGGAGGAAGTATTCTTTGATAAAGGTAGATGCTTGATATCAACAGATTGTAATTTTTGGACCTCCAGTAAGGTAGAGCTTAAGGTTAATGGAAGAATTTTCATGGTTCGAGTAATAGAGGAGCCATTCTTGTGTATAAAAAAGGAGATTGCCGGGGAAAGATTATAAGAAAATAGTCTCTACAATTGTTAGCTCGATGTCGGGTGATGAAGATCCCAGGCCGATAAACTCAGCGGAGAGCTTTCAAAGAGAAGGAAAGTCAAATAAAGAATAGACCAGCTCTGGGGCCATTTTTAGGAAAAAGAAAATTAGAGATGAGGTTGGAGTGGTAAATGAAAATGCTTTTTCGAGTGAAGTCCAAGTCAATATCGATGGTAATGAGTTGGGAAATTGATAGATGGAATTTGTCTATATATTCCCAAGCCGAATTTGGTAGTTTTCAAGTGTTTTAATAATATTTAATTGCATTTATGTTTGTTTTGATGTAAATCAGGTGTAGGGACATAAACGATGGATAATCAAGTAAATTGGTAGGAAATCAGGTGAAAAACGATCAAGAGGATTAAAATTGGTTGCAGCATATTCACCACTGTAGCAGTGAAACAACAGAGAGTTCAAAAACTCTTTGTTTGTTCACCGCTGCAGCGATGAAACCACAGAAGGCCTACTAGTCACCCACCACTATAGCGGGTTACTGTCCAATTCTGTTTAAGATATTTTTTAGATATTTTGATCCTTGTCTTATACCCCTTTGCTCTCCCACACCTATACCATGTTTTTTGGGAGTCTTGAGAGCTCCAAGACACTATCAACCAAGAGAATATCATAAAATCCAAGAAGATGATATGTTCTCGGAGTGGTTTTAGCGTTTGTTCTTCGGATAACGGCTAATCTCCTTGTTTCTCTATTTTATTCTCAGTTTGCTTAATAGTTTTGATTATGTTTAGCTTGTTTATTGTTCTATATGTGGTCATGGTCATGAGTAGCAAAACATATATTATCTAGGGATTGATTGACTTCATGAAAACGTTGTTTGTATAAATTGATGTTTCGTTAACGGTTGTTCATTTATATTTGATTGTGTTTACCATTTTATTACAATCATAGTATGATTGTTATGGTATTGTGGTTGATTTGAAAATACAGGGTTTAACACTCAAGAGAGGTAACCCCGGATTCGAACTAGTGTTTAAACATAACGTGACGATCTAATGACCCGGGAGGGCATTAGAAAGTATGCAATCCGTGAGGTTGGGGCGAGACTTACGTGACCAAGTGTCGTATAGACGCTCGAGGGGGAATTTGGCATTGACGCGAAGTCACATATTCATTCACTTTATACTCGGGAAAGGTAGTGGGTGAGATTTTGATACTTAGATTGTCGGATAAATTTGAATACCGTTAATGTAAACAATATTGAATCGAACACGTATTCGTGAACGAAGTGAATCCTTGGATAATAAATTCACATAAACGTCATAGTAATATTATAGTTTAGTAATTAATTTAGTTTAGTAGATTATAATTATTATAAAAACTACATTTGAGTCGCCTAGATAAAATTCGATTATGACAATCGCAGTACTTAACGATAATCTAATCCAATCCCTGTGAATACGACGACTCCTACTCTTCCGACTATACTAAAACTTGACCCGTACACTTGCGGTGAAAGTAGCGACGTAATATTCCGCTACCATATTTTTGGCGTCGTTGCTGGGGATTAGTTTTTAGATTGTTGTTGATATTGTGAGTAACTAACTTAATTTTAATCTAGGCATTTATTTTGTTTATAATTTTTGTTTGTAGTTTTGTTTTTCTTGCAAGGTACTTGAGGATGTTAGATCAACAAGTGCTATTACATTTCTTTCAATAAGATTCTGAGTTGTTTTATTGTGCTTAGGATTGATACAAAGAATTTTTGTTCCGGATCCCTAATCATCATTTTCAAAGGAGTGTCAATTACTGAATTTTCTCGATGGGTTACAAGCCGCAACGAGAACATGGGTAGAAGGAGAAAATGGTACCACTTCTTTCTACGACCTACCCGCGGATGAAGCGTATTTGTCGTTGGAAGACATGGCCGAGTTGGACTATCAGATTTGGAATTTTTCAACAAGTCACCAAAACTTGGGGGATAATTCCAACATTTCGGCACCATGGATTGACACATCGGACCAACCTGTGGAGTCTTTCCCCACACTGGAAGAAATGTTCGCTATTGTTATGGGGGAAACTCAAATGTTCTTGAGGGAAATGTAAAACCATTTCAATGAACATAAGGATCGACTTGATAATATTGAGACGATCTGCATTGAAATCGACAAGACCGTAAAGTCTCTTAAGACGCTAATTGGTCAACTTATTTGCTACATTGATGATTGGGTTGCTGTGGGCACTGCCCGTTTTAAGTTTGGGGGTGATGTGTAGTATATTAGTATGTTTTATTGTTTTTAATGTATGCATGTTTGTTTAGTGTAGGATGTGTTTAAGTTTGTAGGATGTGTTGTTATGTGCTGAGTTTTGCATTCATCTGGGCCATTACCCGATGATGATATTACCCCCTGGTTATTTGTTGAGGTTAATGGTAATGCCCATTAATATGTGTTTTGTGTGCTTGACAATGCGTTTTGGTAAAAGTTATTGTGGATCCTAATTTGCACGAGCACGTAGACTCAATGTATAGCTATTCAATTAATTTGAGGTCGATTATTCATTAGCCAAATTCATGATAATTTTAAGGATTCAAGAACCTAATTGGGGGAAACTTGAGGCGAAATCCTAGGCGAGGTAATTCAGGAGACGTGATTTAGGCATTCAATTGATTCTTTTGAGCCTTTGAAGCTTACTTTGCTATATGTTCATCCCTCGTTACCTTGTTTAAGCCAATTAGCCATTTCAATTCTGAACACATAACAAATACCCTGGCCAATTGAATTTTTTCCAAACCTATATCGCTGAACCGAAGGCACAATTTGAGTGAATCAAGTTAGCATTCGTGTATGCTACTTCAAGTGAGCAGTTGGGTTTAGGGCAAAATTTTGATTGGTTTGGTATTCGAGTACTCACTTGTCACTTTTCTTTCATTTTAACCACACCTGTGAAATTATAATAATCGAATAAGTTTGGGGGTATGGTTCATGTTAAAAAAAAAACAAAAAAAATAAATATATATGTAAATATAGTTAAATTTCCATTTCTTTTGACAAATTAGTACGTTGGTCTTAAATGATTGTTCGGGGTTGTTTCCAATTTATCTATGGGGGTTTGAGAGTGATTTTGTGCCAAGCGTAGTGCCTTGGGTATCGTTCAATTAACGACGTTAACCTGTTTTATATTTCCGATATACACGTGGGCATGTTCCAAACCGAACCAAGTCCTATTGATCTTTTTGAACATCTAAGCCTATATTAGTAGAGAGTGGAACCAAATTAGGCGTATAGAAATCCTAATCCATTGAGGTTTAAGTTGTGAGCTTCGCTGGTGGATAATCTAATCCGGTTGTTGGATAGTTATATTATAGAGTTTCGCACACACACGTTGAAAGGATCTAGAATGGAGTTTACCATTATCAAATGTCGAAATTCTAGAACATCACTTGGTGCGTTTTACTCCTGAACTCGATATAATTGGGGGTTGTGTGAGGAAAAAATGTTTTGGTCGATTGTTGAATTCAAAACTCGCATAACGTTATGTTTAGGTAGTATGTGTTTTTTATTCGTGTTTAATTTTTGTGTTAGTTAATTTAGTTGTGTTTTCTTATTTTAGTGTGAGTGTTTTGCTCAAAGACTAGCAAAATTCTAAGTTTGGGGGTATTTAATAGGTGTAATTTATCTATTTATTCCCAAGCTGGTTTTCGTAGTTTTTTAGTATTTTTATAGCGTATAATTATGTTTTAATATTTTTTTATTTATTTTGTTATAAATCAGGTATTTGGGGTGAAAAAAGACTAAAACGATTCGTAAACGAGCAAGTCGGTGGAAGAACGGTGGAGAAAAAGGGCAAAAATGTCAATATCCTGAACCATCATCCATCGCTGTAGTGGTAAAAATACAAAGAGTTGTTGAAAGCTCCACCATTACCGCGATGAAACCATCGCTGCAGAGGTCAAAATATAGAGAGTTCCACCGCTGCAGTAGTCAAACCACCATTGCAGCGGTCACCTGCCAAAATATCATCCCTATTCTCCCCAAACAATGGTAAACATTTTCGGGAGTCTGGAGAGCTCCAAGGCCATTTGACCAAGAGAATATAATCAAGGCCAAGAGGACGAAGCATTCTCGAAGTGGTTTTAGCGTCGGATCTTCGGATAATGGCTAGTCTCCTCGTTTCTCTCTTTCTCTCTTAGTTTCGATGAATGTTTGAATATGTTTAGCTTGTTTCTAGTTGTATATAGGGCTATGGCTATGTGTAGATAAACATATATTGTCTAGGGTTTGATTGACTTCATATAAACGTTGTTTATATAAAATCGATGTTTTGTTAATGGCTATTCATGTTTATCCGATTATATTTTTCGTTATTCCATGTTTATATGCTTGTTATGATATACTGAGAATACGGGGTTTGACACTTGGGAGAGGTAACCCCAGATTCGGACTAGGGTTTAAACACAACGCGACGATCTAATAACCCAGGAGGGAGTTAGAAAGTACGCAATCCGTGACGTTGGGGTGAGACTCATATGAAGGAGTTAGAAAGTACGCAATCCGTGACGCTGGGGTGAGACTCATATGACCACGTGTCGTATAGGCACTCGAGGGGAACTTCAGCATTGATGCAAAGTCATATATTCATTCACTTTACACTCGGGAGAAGTAGTGAATGATATTTTGATACCGAGATTGTCGGATAGGATGAGCAGCGTTAATATAAACTAGATTAAAACGAACACGTTTAAGTGAACGAAGTTAATCCCTAGGCAATAATTTCCCATAAACGTCATACTAGTATATTAGTATAATTAATTTAATTAGTTATTTAGATTAGTTTATTATCATATTAACAAATTATAAATTTGAGTCCCCTAGATAAAGTTAAGTTATGACAATTACGGTACTCAACGATAATCTACACCAATCCTTGTCGATATGACAACCCCTACTCTTCTCAATCTATACTAAAACTTGACCCGTACACTTGCGGTAAAAGTAGCGACGTATTTATACGCTACCAGTTGTTCATTTGAATTCAATTGTGTTTACCATTTTATTTTAATCATAGTATGCTTGTTATGGTATTGTGGTTGGTTTGAGAATACAGGTTTTGACACTCGGGAGAGGTAACCCCGGATTCGGACTAGGGTTTAAACGCAACATGACAATCTAATAACCTAGGAGAGCGTTAGAAAGTTTGCAATCCGTGAGGTTGGGGAGAGACACATGTGACCAAGTGTCGTATAGACGCTCGAGAAGACTTCGGCATTGACACGAAATCACATATTCATTCACTTTACATTTGGGAGAGGTAGTGAGTGAGATTTCGATACTTAGTTTATCGGATATATTTGTATGTCGTTAATGTAAATAAGATTGAATCGAACACGTATTAGTAAACGAAGTTAATCTCTAGACAATAAATTCCCATAAACATCATAGTAATATTATAGTTTAGTAATTAATTTTGTTTAGTAGATTGTAATTATTGTAAAAACTACATTTTAGTCGCTTAGATAAATTCCGGTTATGACAATCGCAGTACTTAACGATAATCCAATCCAATCCCTATGAATACGACAATCCTTACTCTTCTCACTCTACTAAAACTTGACTCATATACTTGTGGTAAAAGTAGAAACGTAATATTCCGCTACTAGAAATAAAATAGGAATAGACAGCTTGACTAATCAGAGCAGTCGCATGAAAAGTTTTAGAGAGTTGCTCCCTACGGTAGGTGTCATCTCCACTTCATTTGCCGGCAGCAAGACCATCAGGTCCGTCGCATCTCAGGTAAATCGGGGCGTGACAGAGGGTAAGGTTTCAATAAGTCTCTATGTGGCTCAGAACATGACGAGGCTGCGAACAAGGGTTTTATCAGACTGAGAAATATCTCTGATTGTGACGAGGTAGGACTATACATGTATACCTTGTCGTAGAACAGTGAGCTGCGATCGTAAAAGTTGGTAGAAATTAAGTTGATACTCTGTTCTGCTAGATGGGAAAGTTAATTTTGAGGCATCAAGAGGGAGAACCATTGGTTATTTGAGACAAGAAGATAGGAGTTTAGCATCAGTTAATTCAGGCACTCCTAAAACTTATTATATATGTCCAATCCCCTAAGCTCCACAGGGATTTCGTAATTCATTACCCCTTGATTCCTTTACCAGGTAAAAATCAAACCCTAACACTTATTATTCTTTTCACACGCTTAGAATCATCCTTTACAACCATAATTCTTTTCACAAATTCATAATCAACCTATTATTCTATCACACTATTAGGCTTATCCTTTTCGTAGGTTTAGGAAAAACCTTTATAATTCCTCTAATTCTATTACAAAAAAGAATTAAAGTCTAATCTTGTCAAGGGCTTAAGACTAACGTAATCTTTTTCGCAGGCTAAAGATCAAACCCTAATTCTTTTTCAGGCTAAAGATTAAACCTTAATCTTTTTAACATGCCAAAGATTAAACCTAGCTACCCTAATTAGACACCAACCCAAACGTGTGTCTAATCCGCTCAAAAGCGCAAATTCAAAAGATTTCCAAGTTTCTTCTCACAATGAGTTTCTATTACCTTAATAAGTGTCCTGAAATACTAAGTGATAGATTCATTGTGAGGTACAAACTTGATTTAAATAATTTAACACACAAATAGCAAGTAATCAGATTTCTCAAAGAAAAACTATTTTATAAGATTTTTACAAAATTAGATTTGAAAACAATTTTTCTCAAATAACTTATCCAAGAAATTAATCAAATAATAGAAGAAAGTAAAACAAATAGCTTGAAAATATCTCACCAGGATTCATCAAAAGCGATTACGATAGCACAATAAAGAACACAAATCGGTAACCAAAAACACGTAGCGCTTCGATCAAGAACTCTTAATAATCCTATGTATAAATTTTAGCGAAAGAATCTATCTTAGAATAACAACAATTTGGATGTTCTTGAGTGATATTTTTTAATCTCGCATATCTCTATTAATAGACTTAAAGCTTCACCTATAGCGACTAGTTTTCTAATGTCATGTCTTTAAATGACACTCTAAGACCCTATATACCATATATATAAAAAATAATTATGTTTCATTAAAAACTACGTTTGGAAAAGATCAATTTGGTCCCTAAAACTTTTTCAAATCAAAATCTATAAAAATACGAAATATTTTATTAATTTAATTAAGAGAATAAATAAATAACTAGACCAAATAAATAGGAATCACATAATATATATATGTGTGTGTGTGTGTGTGTGTGTATGTATAATAATTTGAATTCCCTTGAAATACTCTCGTGAAATCATAAAAAACGAGATAATTTGACCCAAAAATCAAATCAGTCAAAAAATTGACTTATTCGATTGGTTGACCGACCCTTACTATCGATTGACCACCTGTTTCAATGGCCGTTGAACACAGCCAGTCAGTTGATCGATTGGACCAGTAGCTTTCTCATCTTTTCCATTTTCAGCTATTGGATTCGTTAGTCGACTAACCCAACTTGGTTAACTGAATTGACCAGTAGGTTACCAATTTCACTTCTTAAACTCACAATTTTGGTTAGAGAATCGATCCCTTTCTCCAGTTAACCCAATTGACCCAAAAAACTACCATTTTAAGTGTTAAAACCATTTTTTCGATTAGGCCCTTATCCAAAAATATTTTAATCACTTAACACAACATAAAAAATATATTAGAACCCTAAAATTATCACAACAAACATAAGAATAATTCATTTACAAGTGTCGTGCTTGATCCTAATGCGGGTTCTATTAAGAGTATAAAACAAATGAGTTGTGTTGGCCCAATGAGCTACCCGGGGGAGGGAGGGGGTGAATTGGGTAGTAACAAAAATTTAAGCAATTAAATCTTTCAACACTTAATTACTTACTTATCAAATAATCAATTTTTACTAAATCAATTATTATCTTTGTTGTGCAGCAGATAAGTGTTTAATTCTAGGTGCATACCAAAACAGAATATAATAAAAGTAAAGAATGCAGCACACCAAGATATATATCCTAGTTCAGTAAGCTAGCCTTTTCTAATCTAGTCGCCCGAGCTCCTCTAAGATTCACAACTTCTAAACCCCAGATTACTTTACCAAGTGGAACTAAACCCTTACAACGATTCGTTTACTAGACTCAGAATCACCTTTACAATTTCTTTTTCCCAGGCTATGGAAGAACCTTTTTCTTTTTACCAGGCATAAGACTAACCTAATTCTATTACAACGAGAATCAAAACCTCACCACACTCACAAGTATCATTTTCACAGAAAATGATGGAACCTTTACAATTCACTCAAATCAATTATATTGCAGGGAGAATCAAGACCTAGTTCTTTTTAAGGAAAAAGAATAACTTAACACCGGCCCAACCGTGTCTAATCCACTCAAACTCACAAATACAGAAAAATATGAGTTTCTTCCCATAAGGAGCTTTTACCACCTTAATACAAATATAATCTATTAATGTCCAAAAAATTAAGATGTGATATATACAATGTGAGGCAAATTAATATTCAATCAGTAAACAATGTAGGTAGCTAATAGATTAAATTTATCTATCTATTTCCAAATTGAATTTTATAGTTGTCAAGTATTCTTTTAATATTTTAATTCATTTTTATTTATTTTTGTTCAAAGAAAGAGTTAGGAGCGAAAACGGTGGAAAAACAAAATGATGAAAATGATCAAAGTTTCAAAGCAACAAATCCACCTTTACAGCTGACGTGCGCCGATTTTTTGAAGAGGAAAAGATAATAAATAATAATTATAAGCTTAAGGAGAGAGGAGGTTTTAAAACACCGATTTTCTAAAAAGATATATTTAGGCCGTTTTTAAAAAAATAAGGAGTCGCAACCTAGTATTGGGTTTAAATAGTGTGCTAGGTCACTGAATTTTTAGAAAAACAATTTAAAAGGCCTAAGTAAAAATTGGCTCCAAAAAACATGGTTAAACCAAAGATTTATTTAAAGGCTCGGGGGTCGGTTATGCTCGGGGAATATGTTAGACACCCAAAGACGCCCATCCAAAAACGGTATCCAATTAAGTCCAATTAGTTCAGTCTAAGTGTTTTATTTTATTTTGAAATCATTCCCTTTTTATGAAATCTTTTTGGTATTTTTCACAAATAAGGTGAGACAAGTTTTTGGATTTTTGAGAATGTTCCTCCGGTATAACTTCTTATTGAATATTAAGAATTCGACAAGGATAGTCCCCAGGAGCGGGGGTTATATATGTTTCCGAGAGACTTCTTTAATTTAAATAGGCAAACTAAAATAGATGAATGAGATTTGAAAATATAAATGCAAAACTAACATCTAAATGAGTTTTATTTTTTTATGCAAGAGTGACTAAAAAACTAAATGATTTAATTTAAATATTTCAATGCAAACTAATATGAATACTGAATCGAATAAGGAACACTACGTGAATTAATGTGAATATGTGGTAGCACGGCAAAAACACGCTGCTACTTACTCTCGCAAGTATACGAGGTCTAAGTTTTAGTATAGTGTGATCGTTAAGATTGGGTTATCGTATCCACAGGGATTGTTGTCATTACTATCGAATACCGCGTTTGTTGTGACCTAAGTTTATCTAGGCGAAAAATAAATGTATTTAATTAATTAAACTAATACTAATATATCCTAAATTAACTACACTATTATGTTAATATGTTTTAGGGTGAGGAATTGCATAGGGATTAACGTATTTACAAATACGTGTTCGATTTCGATTTACTCACATTTACGTTGTTCAACCTATTTGACAACCTCGGTACGTAAACTCCACCGCCACCTCTTCCGAGTGTAAGATGGGAGAATACATGACTTCGAGTCAACGGAGAAGTCCCCCTCAACGTCTTTACAACCCTAGGTCACATGAGTCTCGCTCAGCGTCATTGATTGCACAGAATCCAACTCCCTCCCGGGTTATTGGATCGTCGCATTGTATTTACCCTATCAACAATTTCCGTTCTAAAACTCTCTCGCCATCTCTTCCGCTTGTAAGATGAGGAATATAACGCAACTTCGAGCCAACGAAGAGGTCCCCCTCAACGTCTTTACGACCCTAGGTAGCGTGTGTCTTGCCCAACGTCATCGATTATCCACGATTCAAACCCCGACCGGGTTATAGAATTGTGGTGTTTGTTTACACTAATCTGAATCCGAGGTTTTGTTAAAACCTCGTATTCTCCATTTATCAATCCAAGCATAATAAACAAACAATACAATAAATACAATCAAAATATGAAGAACAATCACAAAGAAAACACCGAAATCATCCAAACAACGTATTTATAAATATTAGGTTAATCCCTACTACAATCCATATTTAAATCGGGGCCATAGCCGCATATACAAGAAAATAACGAGCTAAACATGATCACATACTCCTAAGATAAAGAAATAAGGAAACATTATTGAAGAACTTAGCCTCGTTCGAAGATAAACCGCTAAGAACGCTCAACGATCGATTCACCGTCTTCTCCACTTCGGGATGTGAGCTCCACACCTAAAATTCCTAACCTTTGGCTTAACTATAGCCTAAGGGGCTCAAAAATGCAAGAGAGATGAGAGAGATCGATTCGGCCAAAGGGGGAGGAGAGGGGATATTTATAGCAAAAATATCTTAAAAATATCTCAAGACAGTGTAGGGAAAATCCGCCTAGGCAGTGGAAATTCCGCCTAGGCGGAGTTAGGTCGGTTAAGTGTGATCGCCTGGGCGGTGAAGTAGGCGATGGACTGGAGAACATTCTGTTGGATTTTCGCCTAGGCGGTATAATTTCCGCCTAGGCGAGCATCCGTCAGTAACATTTTGCTCTTCTCTGCATCTTCACCGCTTAGGCGGTGGTCTGGACGCCTAAGCGGTGGGCCTGTTTCATCTTTTAGCCTCCGAGCTTGTTTATCCACTGTAACTTCGAACCGCTTTGGTTCGATCTCTTCGTTTTAGCTCCAGTTTCCTATAATTTCGACCCACACACCTGAGTTATACAAAAAGTATGAAAACTAATTAAAACATAATAAAAATAACTATAAACATATTCGAAAACTAACCAATCCGAATTGAAAATAAATAGGGTTTTCACACCTATCAATACCCCCAAACTCAAAACTTGGCTAGTCCTCGACCCAAACACACACACTAAAATGAAAAATACAACAAATGGAAATAAATAACAAACAACCTAAAAACAATCTAAACATAACAACATGCGAGTTTTGACTTCTTCTAACGGCCTATTTATTCTTCCCTCAACAACCGCTAGTAGTATCGAGTTCAGGCAGTAACACACATCATGAGGTTCTAGATTTTTGACATACAATAATGGTGAACGCTATTCTAGATCCTTTAAATGTGTTAGTGCGAGACTCAATAATATAACTATACAATGATTGGATTGGATTATCCACCAATGAAATTCATGACTTAGACCGTGAAGGACTAGGATTTCCATAGGCTTGATTGGGGTCCACTCTCCACTAATGTAGGTTTAGTAGTTCATGAAGATCATTAGGGCTTGGTTCGGTTAAGGTTAATTTGGCCAAGGGTAATTCGGAATAGAAAACGGGTTAACGTTGTTAACTTAATGTTACCCAAGGCTCAATGCTTGGCACATTCACTCTCGAACCCCCATAGAAATATTGGAAACAATCCCGAACATGCATTTAAGACCAACGTACTCACTTGTCAAAAAGAAACGGAAATAAAAACTGTATTTACATTTGATTCTTTTTTTTCTTTTCTTTTCTATTTTTTTTTCTTTTCTTTTCAATGAACACACCCCCAAACTTATTTGATTGTTACAATTGAAGGGGTGTGTGAAATACAAATGAAAAATGACAAGTGAGTACTCAAATACCGAACCAATTTGAGGTTCGCCCTAATCCCAACCGCTCACAACAAGAAGCCTTTGCAACGGCTAACTTGATTTACTCAAATGTGCCTTTGGTTTAGCGATAAAGGACTGGAAGGAATTCAATTGGCCGTGGTATTGGTTTATGTGTTCAGAATTGAATATGCATTTAGGCTTCGACAGGGTAACGAGGGATAAACATATATCAAGGTAGGCTTCAAGGGCTCAAGTGACAAAACGAATGCCTAAATCACATCTCCTGAACTAACTCGCCTAGGATTTCGCCTCAAGCTTCCCCTCAATCAAGTTCTAGAATCCTTAATGTGTCATGAATTTGGTTAATCGATAATCATCCTCAAATTAATTGAATGACTATACATTGAGTCTATGTGCCCGTGCAAATTAGGATCTACAATAATTTTTACCAAAAAGTATAGTCAAGCACACAAAATCACACATGCATGGGTATTACCCTTGACTTCGAAAACAACCAGGGGTAATTTTCATCATTGGGTGATGGCCTAGATGAACGCAAAACTCAACATATAACAACAACACAAAAACATAAACACATTCTAACCTAAACACACATGCAATACGGAAAAACAATAACACATAAACTAACATACTACTACTACACATCACCACCAAACTCAAAGTGGACAGTGTCCTCAGCGAACCCAATCATCAATCTTAACATATGGAATTAAAGCATGCTGACGAAGGGTGTTGAGAACACTTACCTGGGAGGTGAGAGGGTCTCGCCTCCGATTCAAGTCAGATGGGATGGAACAAAAAGAATTGCTTGGGTTGCCTCCCAAGTAGCGCGTGATTTAATGTCCTCGGCCTGACATTTTCAGAATGCCCTCAAGATTGGTGAGATTTTGCTTTGGATGGCTCAATCTTTCAACGAAACGCTTCACCGGCTTATGTGTTTGGCTAAGCACAATAAAACGGCTTGGAATCCCGTTGAACGGGATGCATCAATACCCGTCGATCTAACATCGCCAAGTACCCTACATAAGAAACAAAAACAAAACTACAGACAAAAATTATATACAAAGAAATGCCTAAAATAAAATTAGGTCAATTACACACAATATCAATACTAACGAAATCTCCAATCCCAGGAGTACGAAATCTCCTATCTAAAACTTAAGTCTCCGGAGCCGTTACCGCGTTTTTTCAACAATAACATCAAAACAATCCCCGGCAACGGCGCCAAAACTTGGTAGCCCAGGAAAAACACACCGCTACTTACTCTCACAAGTATATGAGGTCTAAGTTTTAGTATAGTGTGATCGTTAAGATCGGGTTATCGTATCCACAGGGACTGTTGTCGATACTATCGAATACCGCGTTTGTCATGACCTAAGTTTATCTAGGCGAAAAACAAATGTATTTAATTAATTAAACTAATACAAATATATCCTAAATTAACTACACTATTATGTTAATATGTTTTAGGGTGAAGAATTGCATAGGGATTAACGTGTTTACAAATACATGTTTAATTTCGATTTACTCGCGTTTACGTTGTTCAACCTATTTGACAACCTCGGTACGTAAACTCCACGGCCACCTCTTTCGAGTGTAAGACGGGAGAATACATGACTTCGAGTCAACGGAGAAGTCCCCCTCAACGTCTTTACGACCTTAGGTCACGTGAGTCTCGCTCAGCGTCCTTTATTGCACAGAATCCAACTCCCTCCCGGGTTATTGGATCGTCGCGTTGTATTTACCCTATCGACAATCTCCGTTCTAAAACTCCCTCGCCACCTCTTCCGAGTGTAAGACGAGGAATATAACGCAACATCGAGCCAACGGAGAGGTCCCGCTCAACGTCTTTATGACCCTAGGTAGCGTGTGTCTTACCCAACGTCATCGATTGTCCACGATTCAAACCCCGACCGGGTTATAGAATCGTGGTGTTTGTTTACACTAATCTGAATCCGGGGTTTTGTCAAAACCTCGTATTCTCTATTTATCAATCCAAGCATAATAAACAAACAATACGATAAATACAATCAAACTATGAAGAACAATCACAAACGAAACACCGAAATCATCCAAACAACGTATTTAAAATATTAGGTTAATCCCTACTACAATCCATATTTAACTCGGGGCCATAGCCGCATATACAAGAAAATAATGAGCTAAACATGATCACATACTCCTAAGATAAAGAAATAAGGAAAAACGATCGAAGAACTTAGCCTCGTCCAAAGATAAACCGCTAAGAACGCTCAACGATCGATTCTCCGTCTTCTCCACTTCGGGATGTGAGCTCCATACCTAAAATTCCTAACCCTTGGCTTAACTATAGCCTAAGGGACTCAAAAATGCAAGAGAGATGAGAGAGACCGATTCGGCCAAAGGGGGAGGAGAGGGGATATTTATAGTAAAAATATCCTAAAAATATCTAAAAATATCTCAAGATAGTGCAGGGCAAATTCGCCTAGGCGGAGTTAGGTCGGTTAAGTCTGATCGCCTGGGCGGTGAAGTAGGTGGTGGACTGGAGAACATTCTGTTGGATTTTTGCCTAGGCAATATAATTTCTGCCTAGGCGAGCGTCCGTTAGTAACATTTTTCTCTTCTCTGCATCTTCACCGCTTAGGTAGTGGTCTGGACGCCTAAGCGGTGGGCCTGTTTAATCTCTTAGCCTTCGAGCTAGTTTATCCACCGTAACTTCGAACCGCTTTGGTTCGATCTCATTGTTTTAGCTCCAGTTTCCTATCATTTCGACCCACACACCTGAGTTATACAAAAATTATGAAAACTAATTAAAACATAATAAAAATAACTATAAACATATTCGAAAACTAACCAATCCAAATTGGAAATAGCTAGGTTTTTCACACCTATCAATATGCGTGACAATGATTTAATTAAAAAAGAAGAAGTGGTGCACGTGTCATGACTAGATGTGAAAAAGTAGTATGGACTCGTAAAAAAAATAAAAAATAAAAATAAAAACTATATGTATAAAAAGTGTAAGTGGTGAAAGTATCCTAAACATGCCGTCTAAATGATACAAGAAATAAACACGCTAAGTGGATCCAAAAAATCTACTTTGAGTTTGCCTGATTAACTTAAAGAAATCCCGTTTTGAAATTTCTTCAAATTCTATGGATAAGAGAATCGAGAGAGGTTCGCAGAAACAAATTAGTTGAAATTAATCTTTTCGATACTTTAAAAGAAATCTCACGAAAAATTTACCAAGGGAAAATATTTCCTAAAACCATTAATTTCTAAATTCCACTCGAGTCGGAGAATGGAAACGAGATCACGACAAACTCTCTCACGATTTATCGAATCGTCGGATTCACTTTAAGGTTCGCAAGGATTAATTTCCACAAATAAAATTTTTTTTATTTATTTTTTATTTTTTTGATAAAAAGAATGCAAATAAATAAAGAAAATACAAAAAAAATTAACAACGAAAATATCCTTTACCTAACGATCGGGGTTTAGGTTTAAGCACGAGAAACCTACCCCACCGTTTTCATCGGATCATCGGACGACTTTATTTTTTTTGTGTTTATGTATTTGTAAACAAAACAAAACAAAATAAAATAAATAATGAAAACGTCCTTCACCTACCGATCGGGAGTTAAGTTTAAGCACGAGAAACCCACCTTGACGTTTTCATCGGATCATCGGACGACAATACATAAATAAATAAATAAAACTTGTAGAAATTTAAATTGCGAAAAGAATAAAATATAAACTGAAAGAAGAATTAAAAAATAGGAAAACATACCTGTTCTAGGCCAAGAATCTCGATACCCGTATTTCTTTTCTCGCAAACGGCTTCCCGAAAGGGTTTTGAGAATCACTTTTCTAAAGGGGGTGACTCCTCTCAATTTTTGAATGAATAAAGTGGGAGGAGGAAGGTCCTATTTATTAGAGAAGATTGAGCATGAAAAACACTTTAGAAAACCCTAGAACTAGGTCTGGCCGCCAAAGCCCAGTCCAAATTGGACTGGGAAAGGGTAGAATTGTAAAAAGAACCACAAATGAAGGTTCTGGACAGACAGGCATGAGAAATCACTCGCCCATCCGCCGTAGCAGCAGGGGCTGCCACGTGGTAACCCCTTTTTTTTCTTCTTTTTTTGCTGCAGCGGGTCAACAAGCGAAGGGGGCCCACCACTTTTCTCCTCTCCCTTCTCTCTTTCTCTTTTCTCTCTCTTTCTCTTCTCTCTTCTTTCTTCTCTCTCTCTCTTCTCTCTCTCTCTCTCTCTTCTCTCTTCTCTCTCTAGCGCTGTGCAGAGACAGTGGACAGGCGGGCCCACTGCCGCCTCACTCTCTTCTCTCTCTCTCTATCTCTCTCTCTTTCCTCTAATCTCTCTCATCTTCTCTCTTCTTTACCAATTTTTCTCTCTCTCTCTTTCTTCCTCTCTCTCTTTCTCTCTTCTCTCTTACGGTTTGGACCCCAAAAGGGGGTCCCACAATTTTTCTCTATTCACAATTTTCCCCTCTACTTTTCTCTTCTTTCAATTCCACCCTATTCCCTTATTTCTAATATTCTCCTCTTTCCCTTCACTCCCTTTATTTTGCATTCTTTTAATTTCAATCCCATTTTTCTTCTTCCAATTTTACACTTTTTTTTTATTTCGTTTTTTTTTTATTATTATTATTATTTCTTATGTGGGACGGTCAAAATGTCGTGTCTATAGCTGTCCCTCTTTGTAATGCGACTTCCACTTGCTTGACAAAGATAAAAAAAACACGTCATTTTGATCGTCCCATTTTTCAAAGTGAATTTTCAACAATAGAAAAAATAAAATGACTCATGACGAACAAATGTCCATTTAGAGGATCGTTTAGAGTAATAAAAGAATGACTCATGATGAACAAGTGTCCTTTAGAGGATCGTTTAGAGTAATAAAGAATGACTCATGACGAACAATTGTCCGTTTCGAGGATTGTTTAGAGTAATGGAAAAAGAGACTCATGAAGATACTCATGACGAACAATTATTTGTTTAGAGGATTGTTTAGAGTAATGAAAAAAAGACTCATGATGAACAATTGTCCGTTTAGAGGATCGTTTAGGGTAATTGAAAAAAGAGACTCATGACAATACTCATGACGAACGATTGTTCGTTTAGAGGATCATTTAGAGTAATAAAAAAATGACTTAGGACGATACTCATGACAAACAATTGTCCATTAGAGGATTGTTTAGAGTGATGAAACAAAAAGAGAGAGACTCACGACGATACTCATGACGAACAATTGTCCGTTTAGAGGATCGTCTAGAGTAATGAAAAAGGACTCATGACGATACTCATGACAAACAAGTATCCATTTAAAGGATCGTTTAGAGTAATCTAAAAGAGCTCATGACGATACTCATGACGAACAAATGTCTGTTTAGAGGATCGTTTAGAGTAATAAAGAATAACTCATGACGATACTCACGAACAATTGTCCGTTTAGAGGATTGTTTAGAGTAATGGAAAAAACAGACTCATAACGATACTTACGACGAACAATTATCCATTTAGAGGATCGTTTAAAGTAAATAAAGAATGACTCAAGCCCCAAACCACTTGGTTGGGGACAAAAGAAAGTCCAAAAATATAAAATATGCTCCAGCTTGTGACTGGGCAAAAATGAGAGAGCAAAGATATAAAATGTGCCCCAGCCTTTGGCTGGGGCTGACTCTCAGATGACCGAACCTTTATAGGTTGCCTACATACCTTAGCATTACACCGAGGATCAAGTTTAGTGTAGTTCACTGGACGCCCCTTTCAGGGCAAAGCGCATACCTGAATACTCATTTAGAGCTTCTGAGTTTTTAGCAATAAAAGTCTCTAACTCAAGACTAAAGGAAAAAAAGTTCTAGTTATAGGGAAATCTGTACTTCCAGTCCCTTTGAGATCCCTGTAACTGGACAAACATAAAAATTTAGTCTGAAAAACTTGTTACCTTTGACAACTTGCAATTCCATTGCCCCCTTTTTGGCCATAATCACTTCGGCTGGTGGTGCTTGGATCGAAGCGATACCGAGAGATTTTTTCATTTGAATTTAGAAGTCTCGCTTTTCAATTGAGAGCTTGACATGTTTCACGGTGATTCGAAAAAACTTTTTTACTTCTTTTTTCTTTTCTTTTTTTTTTTTTTTTTTATTTTTTTTTAAGTTCCGGAATTTCACTCTTCAACTCAGGGGAAGGCCCAACATACCTCATCAAGGTCTCCTTAGCTTGCTCGACTGGATTCTTATCTTTTTAAATTACTAGGTGCTTCAATACTTGGGGATCTAATACGTCCTGCATGCCCTATGTTTTCTCAAGTCCTGCAAAACTGATTTAATCCAAAAAAAATAGGCAAATGTCAAAAATTACTAAAACGAGTACCTTCAATGCCCGATATGATTTTCTATGAGATCTTGAGTCGAATTGCAGCGTAATATGGTTCCAATACATTTCCAGACCATGGAGAATGTTTCTTTTCACAAATTCTGATTCTATTCGAATCCATCAAGTTCTGATCCCGAAAAATGTTGTTTGCCTGCCAATTTGGACCGAGCAGAAAACTTGAACAATCAATCTATATTTTCTTTTCAAATCTCTTCCACATTTGCAACAACACTTCTTGCTCGGTTACCCCACTTTTTTCCTTTACTTTTTTTTTTTTTTTTTTTTTGATGACCGAACTTACAATGGTTTAGGGGCAGCCGAGCTTATCAATGAAATTGATCTTCTTTGTAAATTGAGACATTCTTGCAACATTTGAGAGTTTCTTCATTGGGATAAATGACCTGGGGTGATTGCGTTCCCTTTTCGCCATTGGTAATTTAGACAGCAAGCGAACCAGGATATTTACACCCAGTTTTATCAATCACTGTAGGATCATCGAAGATAGCTTGATCATATTGAAATAATATATCAAAGCATCGTTAGGACAGTGGATACCAATCTTGACTTTCGAATCCCCCGGTACTCTGGAGTTGTTGTCGGATTTGGTCAGGGGCCTTTTGGATCTCACCATCGTTTGGCTGAACAAAACCTTTCTTTGTTGCTATTTCCATTGGATCGTGGTCTAGCTCTGTATTAAAATCATATACTTGCATCCTTGCTCAATCATATCACATACAACATATGCAGGCAACTTTAGGTACCTGAAAGAGTAATATTCAAACATTAGACCACAGTTTTGGATAAAACAGTATTGTATTTATTGAAATTTAAAATCCATTACAAAGAAAATCATTTTCCATCCAAAAGACCAACGAGATGGAAAGGTGAGTACTTGAAGATTTCCCAATTTTATCAAAAACACCTAGCAAATTGAAATAAACAAGAACCCCGATTTTGCAACATTTAGATTTTTCAAATCGAGCCTCAGGCACATGACCCGCTCCCATCTCTACCAACATTTTGGTAAAGATTGACTTCCCCACTCCTTGAAGGTGCATGCTCAGGTAGCGGATTCTAATAACAGTTTGGCGTACTGGCCTCAGGTTTTTTAGGGAACGTGATGACTCATGTCCGTATGAACTCCAGGATCTTGTCCTTTAACTGAAAGCATTGCTTGGTCGCATGTCCTTTGGTTCCCGAGTGGTACTCATAGAAATCATTCGAAGAACCTGCTCTACTCCTAGGCCTAAGTTCGTATGATAGAAGGGGTGTCAGTATCCCCTACTTCAAACAACTTTGGTACAACTCGGTGATTGAGACTGAAAGGTCTAGCAGCTCCTTGTTATCGTTCTGAAAGTTTTCCCCAGTAGCACGAGATAGAGAACCTTGGTGGTATTGGGTTCTTGGATTTAAGGTGTGGTTAGGAATTTGAGGTGGTAGATTTTGGTTTGGCTGATATGAGGGTGTTTGGTAGGCTTGGGGATAATATTGGGGAGTGTGGTTTTGGTAAGGTGGAGGTGCGTTTTGGTAGTAGAGGGGATAGCTTTGGGAATAGGGTTGGTTCCGGGGGGTAATGTTGGTTTTGGCGATTTTGAGGGGAATAGTTGCGATATTGGTTATTCTGATTCGGGTAGTTTTGGGGATAGGAAGTTTGGGGATTTTTTAGGTAGAGGGTTTGTTGGGGGGAAACGATAACAGCTACCTCATCTTCTCTTTTCTTTGGCGGGGCTAACCTCCCAGTCGAATCGAGCGAGGTCCCCTCAATCTTTCCATTTCTTATTCCTTATTCTGTCACCTCGGCTTGCTTGATCGCGTCGCCAAAGGATGTCACTGCTATGCTTGAGAGATCTCGATAGAACGACAACGTCTGGATTGACTTGAATATCTCCAACTGAGCCTCCTCGCTCAGCCTAGGGATAACTTTGGCAGCTTCTTCCCTCTAGCGAGCAGTATACGTTCGAAAGCTTTTATTTTTTCTCTTCAGTATCTGGTAAATGGTATTACGGTCTAGTACGGCATCTTTATTGTACACATACTGTTCACAAAAGGCCTTTACCAGATCCTTGAACGTCTTAATCTGTGCCAGGTCTAAGGTCATGTACCAGCTAAGAGCCGGTCATTTCAATGACCGCCAGAACATCTTCAAGCAAAGGTCTTCATTCCGAGCATAAACCCCTAAATCCTCTTTGTAGATATTGATATGCCATTCTGGGGGGCCAGTACCGTCATACTTCGTGAACTCCGAAACTACGTAGTTTTCTGGATACACCACCCGGGGTGGTGCTGATAGCTCCTTGTACGCCGCTTTTCTAGATGGTTTTTCCCTTTTTAGTTCTTCTATGGTTTTCTCTAATTCTTCCATTTTCAGAACCCAGGATGGAGGGGGTCCATCTTCATTTATGTTTGCAGTTTCAACGGCCAGGGCTGGTCAATTAGCATTCGGATCGTTTGGCGGAGCAACGACCCTCTCCGGGTGGATGAAGATCTGGGCTGCAAGAGGGGCCGAACCTTCGAGTGGAGCCTGATAGGTATGCCCCTGGCTGGGGTATACTGGTGCTCCGTAGGTGAAAGGATGAGGGCCCATCTGGGGTCCATAGTAGACTAATCCCGCGAAGTTTGGGCCGGCATGGTTCGGATTTGGCACGGAGTTCTCCATCTCAACACTTGGAGGGTTTCCATTTGGTGATTCAGTCATGAGAGTTCCACTAGATGGGGGGACAGGCGCCTCGTGAGGCTGGCTAAGTTCGTTGATCATTTTCCTTAACATGTCCATATTTTCCTGCATACGAGCCATCTAGACCGCACAGGGAGATTCATGATTGCTTTCTGATGTCATCCTGGAGTGAGTCTGGGCCCGGCTACGAGTAAAGACTGGACTTCGGATGGGGGGAACCAGAATTTCTTTTATGGGACTAATTTTCCTATCTTGTCCTGTTCTATTTTGTTCTTACAACAAGCCCATTTATTAGTCCACGTGGGTCTTAGGTAACCTTAAAATCCATTCGAGTTAGAAGTTTTCAATTCCAATAATGACCGATCACAACAAATAAATAGTTGTGAGAATTCTTTCGTTACTTACTCGATATTGGAAACTTTTAACTCGTTTGGTTTTTAAGGCTTCCTAAGACAACATCAATCCATCAAGTATGAAACCCCCTTACCTTGTATCATAGAATTCCAAGGGGATAATATTGATACAAGATTACTGTATTGGTGTCGGAAGGTTTATAACAATATAAGAGCCCAAGAGAGAAGGAAGAAAAGAAAAGAAATAAACATCATAGCTTATTTGAAAAAAAAAATAGAAAGAAAAGACAACAAAATAAAATATAACATTCAAACAGGAATAGTTGGACTTATTTGGACATATTAGGCTCGACCCTCTAATTGTTCCAAGTGGAGTTGCCAGATGATGCGCCCCAATTTTTTGAAGAGGAAAAGATAATAAATAATAATTATAAGCTTAAGGAGAGAGGGGTTTTTAAAGCGCTGGTTTTTTGAAAAGATATACTTAGGCCGTTTTTAAAAAAATAAGGAGTCGCCAACTGGCATTGGGTTTGAATGGTGTACTAGGTTACCGAATTTTTAGAAAAACAATTTAAAAGGCCTAAGTAAAAATTAACTCCTAAAAACATGGTCAAACCAAAGATTCATTTAAAGGCTTGGGGGTCAATTACGCTCAAGGAAGGTGTTAGGCACCCCAAGATGTCCGTCCAAAAATGGTACCTTATATCCAATTAAGTCCAATTAGTTTAGTCTAAGTGTTTTATTTTATTTTGAAATCATTCCCTTCTTACGAAATCTTTTTGGTATTTTTCACAAATAAGGTGAGACAAGTTTTTGGATTTTTGGGAATGTTCCTCCGGTATAACTTCTTATTGAATATTAAGGATTTGACAAGGATAGTCCTCAGGAGGGGGGGTTATGTATGTTTCCAAGAGACTTCTTTAATTTAAATAGGCAAATTAAAATAGATGAATGAGATTTGAAAATATGAATGCAAAACTAACATCTAAATGAGTTTTATTTTTTTTATGTAAGAGTGACTAAAAAATAAAATGATTTAATTTAAATATTTCAATGCAAACCAATATGAATACGGAATCAAAAAGTGTAAGTGGTGAAAGTATCCTAAACATGCCATCTAAATGATATATGAAATAAACACGCTAAGTGGATGCAAACAATCTACTTTGAGTTTGCCTGATTAACTTAAAGAAATCCTGTTTTGAAATTTCCTCAAATTCTATGGATGAGAGAATCGAGGAAAGTTCGCGAAAACAAATTAGTTGAAATTAATTTTTTCGATACTTTAAAAGAAATCCCATGAAAAATTTACCAAGGGAAAAGATTTCCTAAAACCATTCGTTTTTAAATTCCACTCGAGTCAGGGAATGGAAACGAGGTCACGAAAAACTCTCCCACGATTTATCGAATTGTCGGATTCACTTTAAGGTTCCCAAGGATTAATTTCCACAAATAAAAGATTTTATTATTTTTTTATTTTTTTATTTTTTTAGGGTTTTGATAACAAGAATAAAAATAAATAAAGAAAATACAAAAAAATTAACAACGAAAATATCCTTCACCTAACGATCGGGGTTTAGGTTTAAGCACGAAAAACCTACCCCCACCGTTTTCATCGGATCATCGGACGACTTTATTTTTTTTTGTGTTTATGAATTTGTAAACAAAACAAAATAAAATAAAATAAATAATGAAAACGTCCTTCACCTACCGATCGGGGGTTAAGTTTAAGCACGAGAAACCCACCCTGACGTTTTCATCGGATCATCGGACGACAATACATAAATAAATAAATAAAACTTGTAGAAATTTAAATTGCGAAAAGAATAAAATATAAACTGAAAGAAGAATTAAAAATTAGGAAAACATACCTGTTCTAGGCCAAGAATCTTGATACCCGTATTTTCCTTTCTCGCAAACGGCTTCCCGAAAGGGTTTTGAGAATCACTCTTCTAAAGGGGGTGACTCATCTCAATTTTTGAATGAATAAAGTGGGAGGAGGAAGGTCCTATTTATAGGAGAAGACTGGATATGAAAAACACTTTTGGAAACCCTAGTACTAGGTCTGGCCGCCAAAGCCCAGTCCAAATTGGATTGGGAAAAGGTAGAATTGTAAAAAGAACCACAAATGAAGGTTCTGGACAGATGGGCGTGTGAAATCACGAGCCCATCCGCCGCAGCAGCAGGGGCTGCCACGTGGCAACGCCTTTTTTTTTTTTTTTTTTTTTTGTTGCGATGGGTCAACAGGTAAGGGGGCCCCCCACCGCTTCTCCCCCATCTCTTCTCTCTTTCTCTTTTCTCTATCTCTATTCTCTCTTCTCTCTCTCTCTCTCTTCTCTCTTCTCTCTCTAGCACTATGCAGAAACAGTGGGCTGGTGGGCCCATTGCCGCCTCTCTCTCTTTCTCTTTTTCTCTCTTCTCTCTTACGGTTTGGACCCTAAAGGGAGGTCCCATAATTTTTCTCTATTCACAATTTTCCCCTCCATTTTTGTCTTCTTTGAATTCTACCCCATTCCCTTATTTTTGATTTTCTCCTCTTTCACTTCACTCCCTTTATTTTGCATTCTTTTAATTTCAGTCCCATTTTTCTTCTTCTAATTTCACACCCCTTTTTTTATTTTATTTTTTTAATTATTTTTTTTTGTGTGGGACGGTTACAACAGCGGTCAGCCCACCGCTGCAGCAGAAAAAATACAGAGAGTTCCCTAAGTTTCTGATCGCTCACCACGGCAGCGATAAAACAACAGAGAGCCACTGACTGTCCACCACTGCAGCGATGAGCCTGCCGACATACCCACCGCTGCAACGGTCATACCCACTGCTGCAGCAGTGAAGCCCCTACTATAAAGTGTTTTTTAGATATTTTGTTAGATATTTTGGCCCCAATTCCTATTTTATTCATTTCGAACCATTTTGAGAACATATTAAGAACACTTTGGGAGTGATTCTTGAGGGATCTCAACCAAGCAAAAAGGAGGAGCACAATTGGAAAAAAGGAAACAAGATCGAAGCGGTTTTTACGGACACCACCTTTAGATAATGACTATTCTCTCTTGTTTATCTCTTTATTCTTAACTCGTGTTTGGTTGTTTGATCATGTATATATGGATTATTGTTGAATATATGGTTATGGCCAAGATATAAACATTGATTATCTATGGGATTGATGTAGTTTACTAATATACGTTGTTTGTTTGAATCCGTGTTTGGTTAAAGGTTGTTCTTGCCTATTCAATTAAGTTTACCATTCTCTCACTTAATTAATATGATTGTTAAGATATATTGAGAATACGGGGTTTGGCACTTAGGAGAGGTAACCTCAGATTCGGACAAGGGTTTAAACACAATGTGACGATCTAATGACTTGGGAAGGCATTAGAAAGTATGCAATCTGTGAGATTGGGGTGAGACTCATGTGACCAAGTCTCATATAGACACTTGAGGGGGACTTCGGTGTTGATGCAAATTCACATATTTATTCACTTTACACTGGGGAGAGGTAGTGAGTGAGTTTTTGATACCTAAATTGTCAGATAGATTTGAATGCCATTAATGTAAACCAGATTGGATCAAACATGTATACTTAAATGAAGTTAATCCCTGGTGGCTACAATTTAAGCGTTTCCACTTTCACCGCAAGCGTACGGATCAAATTTTAATATAATGGACCTTTCGGTCGGGCATCGTATCCACTGGGATTGGTTGAGATTACTATCAACTACCGTGATTATCATAACCTAATTTTATCTAAGTGATAAAAATGAAATATAATTTAATACTAATACTAAAATACTAATTTAACTATACTAATTACTAATACGAGATAGTTTAGGGAATGGATTATCTAGGGATTAACTGTAGTTACTTAAACGCGTTTGATTTCGTTTAGTTTACAATAATGGTGTTTGACCTATTTGACAATATCAGTATCTAAAACTCCTCCGCCACCTCTCCCGAGTATAAGACGGGGAAATACGCAACTTCGTGTCAACGAAGAAGTCCCCTTCAACGTCTTAACGACCCTAGGTTGCATGAGTCTTACCCCAACGTCGTTGATTGCACATGAAATCTCAGTTCATAAACTCTCCCATCACCTCTCTCGAGTGTTAGACGAGGGAATAACACGACTTCGTGTCAATGAAGAAGTCCCCCTCAACGTCTTAAGGACTCTAGGTCACGTGAGTCTCGTCCCAACGTCATTGATTTCATGAGTTGTGTTTACCCTAGTCCGAATTTGGGGTTACTTCTTCCGAGCGTCATACCCCATATTCTCGATATATCTAAACTAGCATATAATCATGAAAATATAATAAACACACTCAAACATTGAAAAATAATCATTAAAAAAACACAACTCAACCAAAACTATGTTTTTATAAATAACATTAATCCCATACATAATCCACATTTAGCCTATGACCATAGCCATTTATACAATTGAAACAAATACAAACATACTCAAACAAACATAGAAGTTAAGATACAAAATGAAAATTGGATGAACTTAGTCGATATCCGAAGATTATCCGCTAAAACCGTCCACCGATTGATTCTCCTTCTCTGCGTGTTAATCTTCTCCTTCGAATATGTTTAAGCACTCCCCAAACTCTCTCTCTATCTTATAAACTAAGTGATATGTAGGATTTACCTACATATTTCCAAACTGAATTAATTTAGTTTTCAAGCGTTTATATAGTATTTTATTACATTTTAATTAGTTTTATTACTTTATGTATAAATCAGGTGTCCGGGGCAAAAAAGATAGAAAAATAGAGTGAAAACGATGATATCTAATCAAAAGCGGTTGAAGTTATAGTGGAAAAACAAGCTCGGAGGCAAAAATGTGAAACAGGCCCACCGCCTAGGCGTCCAGACCATCGTCTAGGCGGTGAATTCCTCCGCCTAGGATGAAACCCAGCAAATAGATTTCCATGTCCACCGCCTACTTCTTTGCCTAGGTGATCATCCAAACCGACCTACCTTCGCCTAGGCAAAGAGCCTCCACACAACCTAGATATTTATTAGATCTTTTGTAGATCTTTTGCTTATAAATACCATTCCCTCTCTTCTACTTTGAGGACCCCCGGCCATTTGGGAACCTTCGGCCATATTTTGGCTAGGGTTTAGGAGTTTTAGAGATGGAGCTTACATCCCAAAGTAGAGAAGATGGCTAATCGATCGTTGAGCGTCATTAGCGGTTTATTTTCTGACGAGGCTAAGTTCTGCGATTATTTTTCCTTATTTCTTTAACTTAAGATCAAGTGAGCATGTTTAGCTCATTACTGTCATTATAAATGCGGCTATAGCCTTAGCTAAACATAGATTATAGTAGGGATTAACGAATAAATTTGTAAATACGTTGTTTGGATGATTTTGGTATTGTGTTTATGTTTGTTCTTCGTAGTTTGATTGTATTTATCGTACTGTTTGTTTATCATGCTTAGTTAGATAAATGGAGAATACAGGGTTTTGACAAACCCCGAATTCAGATTAGGGTAAACAAACGCCACAATTCTATAACCAGGTCGGGGTTTAGATTGTGGACAATCGATGACGTTGGGGAAAGACTCACACGACCTAGGGTCATCAAGACGTTGAGGGGGACTTTTTCATTGACTCAAATTTGCATTATATCCCCCGTCCTACACTCGGGAGAGGTGGCGAGGGAGTTCTAGAACGGAGATTATCGATAGGGTAAATACAATGCACGATCCAATGACCCGGTCGGGAGTTGGATTGTGTGCAATCAATTACGCTGGGCGAGACTCACGTGACCTAGGGTCGTTAAGACATTGAGGGGGATTTCTTTGTTGACTCAAAGTCATGTACTCCTCCATCTTACACTCGGGATAGGTGGCGGTGGAGTTTACATACCGAGATTGTCAAATAGGTCAAACACCGTAAACATGAGTAAATCGAGATCGAAGACGTATTTGTAAACACGTTAATCCCTAGGTAATTTTTTACCCTAAAATATATTAGTATATTAATGTAGTTAATTTAGGTTATATTAGTATTAGTTTAATTAATAAAATACATTTGTTTTTAGCCTAGATAAAGTTAGGTCACGACAAACGCGGTGTTCGATAGTAACGACACCAATCCATGTGGATACAATAACCCGATCTTAACGATCACACTATACTAAAACTTTAACATCGTACACTTGCGAGTAGTCACATACAGGCGAGGAAGATGAATCATCGCCCGTACAAGTTTTTGGTGCCATTGTCGGGGATTGTTTTGATGTTATTGCCAGAGAAACGCGGTAACGGCTCAGGACTTAAGTTTTAGGTAGGAGAAGCAAGTGTATCATATTACCGGGATTGGTGGATTTGGTTATTATTGATATTTTGAGTAAATGACTGAATTTTACTGTAGGCATTTATTTTGTATATAAGTTTTGTTTGTAGTTCTATTTTTGTTTCTTATGCAGGGTACTTGGCGATGTTAGATCAATGGGTATTGATGCATCTCTTTCGATGGGATTCCAAACCGTTTTATGGTGCGAGGGAACGCACACAATTCGTTGAGGCATTTTGTTGAAAGATTGAGCCATCCAAAGCAAAACCTCGCCAATCTTGAGGGCATTCTGAAAATGTCGGGCCAAGGACATTAAACCACGTGCTTCTTGGGAGGCAACCCAAGGTCAAATAAGGTAAATACATCTCTGTCGAATTTAAATGGAGGCGAGATCCTCTCCCCTCCCAGGTAAGTGTTCTAAACACCCTTCGTCAGCATGATTTAAATTTCATATGTTGAAGAATGATGATTGGGATCGCTGAGGACACTGTCCATTTTGAAGTTCGAAAGTGATGTGTAGGATATTAGTATGTTAGTTATGTGTTATTGTCTTCTTGTGTGCATGTGTGTTTAGGTTAGTATGTGTTTATGTTTTTGTGTTGTTGTTTGCATGTTGAGTTTTGCATTCATCTGGGCCATTACCCGATGATGAGATTACCCCTGGTTATTTTTTAGGTTGAGGGTAATACCTATACGTGTGTGATTCTGTGTGCTTGACTACGCTTTTTGGCAAAAATTATTGTAGATCCTAATTTGCATGAGCACATAGACTCAATGTATAGTTATTCAATTGATTTGAGGACAATTATCGATTAGCCAAATTCATGACACATTAAGGATTCTAGAACTTTATTGAGGGGAAGCTTGAGGCAAAATCCTAGGCGAGGTTGTTCAGGAGACGTGATTTAGGCATTCTGTTTGTCGCTTGAGCATTTTTAAGCCTACCCTATAATATGTTTATCCCTCGTTACCCAGTCGAAGCCTAAATGCTAATTCAATTCTGAACACATAAACTAATACCCTAGCCAGTTTACCTCTTTCCAAACCTAAATCGCTGAATTTAAAGGCACATTAGAGTGAATCAAGTTAGCAATTGCAAATGCTACTTGATGTGAGCGGTTGGGTTTAGGGAAAATTTTGGATTAGTTCGGTATTCGAGTACTCACTTGTTGTTTTTTGTTTGTTTTAACCACACCCGTGAAATCATACTAATCGAATAAGTTTGGGGGTGTGGTTAGTTTAAAAAAAAAACTATGTAAATATAGTTTATTTTCTGTTTCCTTTTCACAAGTGAGTTCTACGTTCTTAAATGCATGTTCGGGATTGTTTCCAATTTATCTATGGGGGTTTGAGAGTGAATGTGCTAAGCGTTGAGCCTTGGGTAACGTTACGTTAACAACGTTAACTCATTTTCTATTCTGAGATACCCTTGGCCAAATATTCCTAAACCGAACCAAGTCCTTCTAATCTTTTTGAACTACTGAACCTACATTAGTGGAGAGTGGACCCCAATCAGGCTTATGACAATACTAGTCCGTCACAGTCAAAATCGTGAATTTCATTGGGGGATAATCCAATCCGGTCTTAGATAGTTATATTATTCAGTCTTGCACTAACACGTTTACAGGATCTAGAATAGCATTCATCATTATTGCATGTCGAAATTCTAGAACCTCATGATGTATTTTACCGCCTGAACTCGATATGACTGGCGGTTGTTGAGGGAAAAATAAAAAGGTGATTAGAAGAATTTAAAACTCGCATGTTGTTATGTTTAGATTGTTTTAGGATGTTTGTTATTTTATTTTGTTGTGTTGTTTTTCATTTCCGTATGTGTCTTTGGCTCGAGGACTAACCAAATTCCAAGTTTGGGGGTATTTGATAGGTATGATTTACCTACATATATTTAAACCGAATTAAGTTAGTTTTCGAGCATTTATATAGTATTTTATTATGTTTTAATTAGTTTTATTACTTTTTGTATAATTCAGGTGTGTAGGACAAAAAGATAGGAAACTAGAGTGAAAACGATGAGATCGAACCAAAAGCGGTCGAACTTACGGTGGAAAAATAAGCTCGGAGGCAAAAATAAGAAACAGGCCCACCGCCTAGGTGATGGAGAAGCTGAGAAATGACCAAAGGCTACTGACAGCCCATCGCCTAGGCCGTGAATTCCTCCGCCGAGGCGGAAACCCAGCAGAAAGATTTTCAAGTCCACAACCTACTTCTTCGCCTAGGCGATCAGCCAAACAGACCTACCTCCGCCTAGGCAGTAGAACCCTTTACCTAGGCAGAGATCCTCTGCACATCCTAGATACTTATTAGATATTTTGTAGATCTTTTACCTATAAATACCATTCCCTCTCGCCTCCTTTGAGCCCCCCCTCCCCCCCTCCCCCCGACCATTTGGGCACCTTAGGCCATATTTAGGCTAGGGTTTTGGAGTTTTAGAGCTGGAGCTCTGATAGGTGTAAAATACATATCTAATTCTAAATCGAATTTGCTAGTTTTCGAGTATTTTATTGAAGTTTGAATATCTTTTTAGCTGTTTTTATTAGTCAGGAGTAGGGACGTAAACAATCGGTAAACCAAGCGAAATAGTGGAGAAAAGAGTAGCCAAAAAGATGAAAAAAATGAGGTTTCAAAGAACAACGCAATTCCCCCTAGGCGAAGTTTCCACCGCCTAGGCAGAAATTCATCAGAAAGTTGCGAATGCTGAAAAGTTGAAATCCGCCTAGGTGAAGTTTCCACCGCCTAGGCGGAAATCTGTTAGAAGGTTGCAAGGGCTGAAGTATTGAAATCCACTTAGGCAAAGTTTCCACCACCTAGGCGAAAATCCATCAGAACGCTGGAAGTGCTGAACTGCTGGAAGAGCTGAACTGCTGTACATCCGCCTAGGCGAAGTTTCCATCACTTAGGCAGAATTCCGTTAGAAAGAAAGAGGACAAGAAGTTAGTCCTCCGCCTAGGCAAAGAAACCATCGCCTAAGTAGAATTCTAACCGACTTAAACTCTGCCTGGGCGAAGATTCTACTGCCTATGCAGAATTCGCAGAACAGGCTAAAATATCTGTTTAGATATTTTTGAACCCCTAGGCCTATTTATATCCCTTTCCCACGTCTGAAACTAGTTGTTGAAGAACCCTAACCCTAGTAGAGAGATCTTAAGATATATTTTGAAGATCAAGAAGGAGATTCATCATTCGGACAAAAAAGGATCACTTGCGGATCGATCATTAGCGACAGTGAACCGTTTCACTTCCAGATTTGATCGTTTCTCTCTTGTTTTTATCTTTGTAATCACTTTTTCATATCCAAGAATGTTGAATCCCTCTTATTTTTTATGGTATATGGCTAAGATTTTATAGTATTAGTTAAATGTTACTTAGGTGTAGTTGAAATCATCTAATTGTTAAGTTGAATGAATTAATGTTACTTTAATGTGTTGTTTGTCTAAATCCGATTGTGTTTACCATTATTCTTGATATTATGATTGTATTGATAAACCTAGAATACGGGGTTTGACACTCAGGAGAGGTAACCCCGGATTCAGACTAGGGTAAATACAACATGACGTTCTAACGACCCGGGAGGGCGTTAGAACGTATAGTCGTTAGAACGTATGCAATCTATGACGTTAGCTAAAGACTCACGCGACCTAGGGTTATAAAGGCGTTGAAGGGGACTTCTTCATTGACATGAAGTCGTGTAATCCCCTGTCTTACACTAGGGAGAGGTAGCGGAGGAGTTATCGATACAGAGAGTATCGGAATAGATAGAAAACCATTATAGCTAACTTACTGACTTCGATTATGCATTATGTGAAAGAGATCAATACCTAAGTAATTAGTGTAATTAGAACTAACCAAATAGTTTTCATTTATCTTAGTATATTAAATATAAAACAAACAAATTATGATTAGTCGAGATAATATGAAACTATTTAAATTGCAATACTCAACCGAATTACACGTCATTCCCAGTAGAACGTCGATCTTACAAGATCCATTATATTAAAACTAGACCTCGTATACTTGCAAGTAGTCAATACCATGAGGACGATGGTTGTAAATCCTTGCGTGTACAAGTTTTTGGCGCCGTTGCCGGGGAATGGCAAGGTGTTTTTCAATTGAGTTGATATTATGATCAAGTAGTTGAATGTTAATCACGATAATTCTTTTGCTTTTAAATTTCATTCAATTCTTTTAATTATTTGATTTATCTATTTGGCTTAAATAGTGCATGCGGCGTGGTCAATACATTGCTAAACAGAAAGAGGAAAAAGCTACTGTTATGGCCAGGAGACGTGAAAATGTTCCATAACCATCGGAGCCGCACGCACTTCTGCCTCCGGAGCAGGAGAGGCCACAACGAGTCCTTAGGGACTATTATCGGCTACTCATGCTGGATAACTATTCAGGGATCCGGAGGTAGACGATCCAGGCAAATAACTTCGAATTGAAGCCCGCCTTAATTAATATGGTTTAGCAAAACCAGTATGGAGGGAATCTTCACGAAGACCCCAACATCCACTTGGCAACCTTTCTCGAAATCTGTGACACTGTCAAGATAAAGAGAGTTGCCGAAGATGTCATAAGGTTGAGGTTATTTTCGTTTTCTTTACGAGATAGAGCAAGGGGTTGGTTTCAGTCAATTCAACCGGGGAGCATTAATACCTGGGAGGACATTGCACAAAGGTTCCTCACTAAGTTCTTTCCACCTTTGAAGACTTCTAAACTCCGAGGAGAGATTGCACAGTTTCCCCAAAGAGACTTTGAGCCGTTGTTTGAGGCATGCAAGAGATTCAAGGACCAACTGAGAAGGTGCCCCTAACACGGGTATCAAGATTGGTTTCAAACCCAATTATTTTACAACGGGTTAGATGGCCAGACTAGAACGATAGTTGATGCAGCCTCAGGGGGATCGTTGTTGTCCAAAACCCCTACCGAAGCAAATGCATTATTGGAAGAGATGGCGGCTAACAATTATCAATGGCCGAATGAGAGGAACACGGGAAGACGGGTCTCTTCTATCCAAAAATTTGACCATATTGCAACGTTATCGGCCCAAGTGTCCAACTCTCAGATCAATTGGTTTCCATATCTACAAAAGGAGCTTTGTCGAGTCAAGGGGAGGAGATAGCAGCAAGTTGTTCTCAATCCGGAGTAGATAACGAGTTCGAGGAATGTCATTTTCTAAATAATTGTGCCTACACTTTCAGGTCCGCTACCAACATTCTGACTCATTACAATCCCAGACTTCGTAACCATGAGAACTTCTTATATGCGAACAATCAGAACGCTTTGCGGCCACCTCCGGGTTATGGAAATCAAGCTTTAGGATATCCTATGCAATCCAATCGTCAAATGAAATAACCACCAATGCATAATCCGAAGTCAAATTTGGATGAATTTTTGGGTTCGTTTATGAAGAAGACTCAGACTATGATGCGTGAGACGCATAATCGGCTGAACAAACTTGAAACATGGCTGGACTCGATCGATACCACTTGTACAAACACTAACGCCACGGTGAAGGCTTTAGAGACTCAAATCGTACAGCTTGCTAGGGCCATCCAAGATAAACAAAAGGGGAAGTTTCCAATCAACAAGGAAACCAACCCTCGAGAATGCAAGGCGATTAAGTTGAGGAGTGGAAGCGACGTGGAAGTGAGCAGGCCTATGGAAACTGAGCTGGGAGTGAGTCGTGAGTTTTCGCATGATGAACCAAGAACAAGTGCGGAGGAGGAAGTTGAAGTAAAAATCGATTAAAGAAAGGAGAAGCCGAGTGAAGACTTGAATAGGGATAAAAACCAATAGAAAGTCAAGGAGAGAAGAAGAGATGAAAGGGTAATACCGGGGCGAGTAACATTTTCAGAGAATCCACCGATTCTAGTAACCCCATTCCCATATCCTCAAAGATTCCAAAAGAGGAAGTTGGATGCCCAATTTGAGAAATTTCTTGAAATTTTCAAGAAAATCCACATCAACATACATTTTCTTGATGCATTGGAACAAATGCCTAATTATGGAAAGTTCTTGAAGAACATCATGACGAAGAAGAGGAAGTTGGAGGATTACAAAATAGTGAAGCTAACAGAAGAGTGTAGTGCAATAGTACAAAGAAAGTTACCTACCAAATTGAAGGACCTCGGTAGTTTCACAATTCCGTGTACTATCGGGAAATCTCATTTTGATAAGGCGCTTTGTGATCTTGGGGCGAGTATTAATTTGATTCCTTCGTCCGTTTATCAGAAGTTAGGACTTGGGAGTAAAAAGTCGACAATGATCTCTCTTCAAATGGCAGATCGTTCGTTAACCTATCCAAAATGTATCATTGAGGATGTGCTAGTGAAAGTAGACAAATTCATATTTTCGGTGAATTTCATTGTGCTTGAAATGGAAGAAGATAGAGAAATTTCGATCATCCTAGGAAGACCTTTCCTTGGAATGGGAAAGGCCTTTATTGATATGCATAAAGGAAATCTAACATTAAGAGTCAATGATGAAGAGATAAGGTTCAACATTTTTAGAACTATGAACTTTCCGGATGAACCTCTCAATTGCAATCCAGTTGACATTGTGGACTCTTGCGTGAGGGAGTTCTTTCTTGCAAATATAGAGATTGATTCGTTAGAGCATACTTTCACAAATTCCTTATCTGTGGGGGATCTTGGTGAGGAAGGCTCTACCACGGAACTTGAGGTTGTGGACTACACGTTGACTTTAGATGCTCAATCTAAAGACGTAGAAGATCCTATTCAAGTGGCGAAGATTGAAGAAGTTGAAAACTCTCCCGAGGAATCAAATCCGCCTCACGGTGGATTATTACTCAAGCAATTACCAGAACACCTTCGGTATATCTTTTTGGGAGAGAATTTGACCGATCCGGTTATAATTTCATCAACTCTGATGGAAAAAAAGGAGAGTAAGTTGTTGAGAATCTTGAAGAGGCACCGATCCGCTTTTGCTTGGTCTATTTCGGATATCAAATGAATTAGCCCCTCGGTTTGCATGCATAAGATTTTGATGGAGGATGAGTTCAAACCCTCTATTGAACATTAACGTCCACTAAATCCGACTATGAAGGAAGTGGTGAGAGTGGAGGTGTTGAAGCTCTTGAATGCGAGAATTATATATGCTATATTCGATAGTGAGTGGGTTAGCCCTATGCAAGTGGTGCCCAAGAAGGGAGGTATGACAGTGGTGAAGAATGATAAGGACGACCTTATTCCCACACAGACCATCACGGGATGGCGTGTGTGCATTGATTATAGAATATTGAATAAGGCGAAGAGGAAGGATCATTTTCCTCTTCCTTTCATTGACCAAATGCTAGATCGATTAGCTGAATAAGAGTACTATGGCTTTCTTGATGGCTATTTAGGTTACAATCAAATAGCCATTGTATTGGAGGATCAAGAGAAGACTATTTTCACATACCCGTATAGAACGTTTGCTTATCCACGTATGTCGTTTGGCCTTTGCAATGCACCAGCAACTTTTCAACAGTATATGATGGAAATATTTTCTGATATGGTGGAAGAGAAAAAAGAAATCTTCATGGATGACTTCTCAGTCTTTGGGTCATCTTTTGATCACTGTCTCTATAATCTGGCACTTGTTCTTGACCGATGTGAGGAGAAGAATTTAGTTCTAAATTGGGAGAAGTGTCACTTTATGGTTAAATAGGGGATTGTCTTGGGTCATCGAGTTTCTTCTAAGGGGCTTGAGGTGGATCGAGCTAAGATTGAAACGATTGAGAAGCTTCTGCCATCGATTAATGTGAAAGGAGTTCGAAGTTTCTTGGGGCATGCCGGCTTTTACCAGCGCTTTATTAAGGACTTCCCGAAGACGGTGAAGCCGTTATGTCACCTTCTTGAGAAGGATACTTCATTTGAATTCAATAAGGCTTGCATGGAGGCTTTCAAGGAGATAAAGGAGAAGTTGATCACGGCTCTAATAATAGTCGCTCTGGACTGGGAGTTGCCATTTGAGATAATGTGCGATATGAGCGACTATGCCGTTGGCGCGGTGTTAGGCCAATGGAAGGAGAAGATCTTCCGCTCAATCTATTATGCAAGTAAGACATTGAATAATGCCCAAGAGAATTACACCACGACTGAGAAAGAAATGCTAGTGGTGGTCTTTGCTTGTGATAAGTTCCGGTCTTATATCATTAGGTCAAAAGTGATCGTCCACATGGATCACGTGGTTATCCGGTACTTATTTGCAAAGAAAGATGCCAAGCCGAGATTGATAAGGTGGATTCTTCTATTGTAAGAGTTTGATGCTAAAATAAAGGATAAAAATGGGAGTGAGAATATTTTTGCTGACCATTTGTCGAGGTTGTTTCAAGAAGACATTGGTGAGGAGCCTAGCATCACGGAAGTGTTCCCTGACGAACAACTATTTTTAGTGGAAAATGCACTTCCTTGGTATACGGACATTGTGAATTATCTTGCATGTAACATGTTACCACCTAAGTTGACGGAAGCCCAAATGAAGAAATTTATTTTTGATGCAAAATAATATCTGTGGGACGAGCCATTGCTATTCAAGAAATGTGCTGATCAGGTGATCATGAGATGTGTTCCGGAGGAAGAAATGGCTAGTATTCTCTACCATTGCCATTCATCACCTTGTGGCGGCCATTTTGGTGCAACTCGGACAGCATCGAAAGTACTTCAATCAGGTTTTTACTGGCTTTCTTTATTTAAGATTCATATACGTTTGTGAAAACTTGTGATAGATGTCAAAGGGTGGGTAACATATCGAGAAGGCATGAATTACCGTTGACGTAAATTCTTGAGCTTGAGTTGCTTGATGTGTAGGGCTTAGATTTCATGGGGCCATTTCCGCCGTCATTTGACAAGGAGTATATTCTGTTAGCGGTGGATTATGTGTCTAAATGGGTCGAGGCCGTAGCAACACCTACCAATGATGCCAAAGTGGTTTCAAAGTTCCTTCAGCATAATATCATGACACAGTTTGGGACACATCGAGCCTTAATCAGTGATGAGGGAACCTACTTTTGTAACAAAATGCTAAGCGCTTTGTTGGCAAAGTATGGGGTTAGACATAAGGTGGCGCTACCATACCATCCACAAACAAATGGCCAAGCTGAGGTTTCAAACCGAGAAATCAAGCTAGTTCTAGTGAAAATGGTTCATACTAATCGCAAGGATTGGGCAGTGAAGCTTGACGATGCTTTATGGGCTTATCGCATGGCTTTTAAGACACCGATTGGCATGTCAACGTATCGATTGGTGTTTGGGAAAGCGTATCATTTGCCCGTTGAATTGGAGCACCGTGCATTCTGGGCGATTAAGAAACTCAACTTTGACATAAAAGCTTCTGGTACGCAACGTCTCCTCCAATTGAATAAAATGGAGGAATTCCGGCACGAGGCTTATGAGAATGCCAAGCTTTAAAAAAATAAAACAAAGAGGTGGCGGGATAAAATGATAGTCCGGAGGAAGTTTAGTCAGAGCCAACAAGTTTTATTGTTTAAATCAAGGCTGAGACTCTTTCCTAGAAAGTTGAAGTCCCAGTGGTCTGGACCGTTTCGGATCAAGCATATTTATCCATTTGGTGCTATCGAGCTAGAAGCTGAAGACAGATGAACTTTCCAAGTCAACGGGAAGCGAATCAAGCACTACTTCAAGGATGAAGAGCGAGTTGTGGAGAACATCTCCCTCGTTGAAGGATAAAGCCAAAATTCATAAATGTCCATGCTAGGGATGTAAAACCAAGTAACATCTTTTGATATGTCATCAAAGGTAATGAACATTCCCAACTTTTGTATAAATTACTTTTTGGAGATCGTATTGATCTCGTAATACTATTTTTTGTGGTGAATTGATGAGGCTAGATACTTAGGATTGATTTGCATGCTACAAATCATTTGAGGAACGAAGAGGAAGTAAGAGGTGTAGAGCAAAAATGTGAAAACTTGAAGGAATCCAGCCAAAGTCCTCACTGGCATAAATTTGCCCAGGCAAAAAAACCACCGCCTAGGCAAAAATTGGACAAAAGACTGAGAAAACATACTGGCGTAAATTTGCCTAGGCGGAAAAAACCACCGCCTAGGCAGAAATAGAAAGAAAAAGTCTAAATTTCTACACTTTGTAACTTCGCCTAGGCGGTAAAACCACTGCCTAGGCAGAAAAATGAAGAAAAGCTGAGTTCCTACACTGGCGTAAATTTGCCCAGGCAGAAAACCCACCGTCTAAGCGGATTTACAACAAAATCAGGGGTTTCACACTGGTGTAAATTTGCCCAGGTAGAAAAACCACTGCCTAGGCAGAAAAACCACCACTTAGGCGAATTCACGCCAGCCCTGTTTAAAATGCAACAGTCCTCTTCGCAAACGGCACTTCCCTCCTAAAAATTTCAAGAAACCTCTCAACTTCACTATCCCAAAATCCTTTCCTCCCATTAAAGATTCATCCTTCATTGCTAAAAACTTATATTTTCACCAAGAATATTTATCCAAACGTGGAATTCCTCTTCCCATTCTCGAAAATTAGAGTTTAAACGGTGAAACAGTGCGAGATCGCCATCCTCCAGTGATTTAATCAAAAAATTTCAACAAGTAAGTGTCAATGATCCTATTTTTCATTTAGTTGTTGAAATATTTGCTCCATTTGCTCATATATTGCAAAAATCATTTGATTTGGTTAGAACCCTAAACCCCTTTAAACCCTAGATTGCGGTTGACATGCTATTTGGGATTTAGGAATGATTAATGGTAAACCCTATCATGTTTTTGTGTTGATACACAATGTGAATCATTTATGTTATGCTACATTACGACAAAAATGTGATTTGGTTATGGTTGGTGGGATATCTTGTGAAATTTGTATTGTTTGGTTGTGGTTGGCATATGTTTGACAAAATAGGGCATTGTGTGTTCTCTGACAAGGGTTTGAATGGCGTGTTCTATTGTTATTATTGTGGTTGGTGTTGTGCTTGTGATTTACAGGCAAAATGGCCAAGCGCCGTGTACCCAAGCAACCACAAACAGAGGAACTTCCAGTTGCCTCGGATTACAACTCTCTCAAATTTGTCTCCAAGCAGGCCGAGGACCATTACAACAATCATGAAAGTAAGCATCCCGGCATTCTCCAGAGGGGGTTTAGACCTCTGCATGATCTCCCTGAAGAATTCAGGATCGTTATTCAACAAAGACGATGGGAACAGTTCTATGCTTCACCCCCACCAGGGGAGTTGGCCCTCGTACGCGAGTTCTATGCGAACATTACGAAGGCCACGGGATTTCAGACAAGGGTCCGGAACATCCCAGTTCTATTCAGTGCGGACCATTTCAACGAGTTGCTTGGATTGACGGGACCAGAAGCCTCCTGAGATTTATCCGATGCCGCCACACTGACAATGAGTACGGTGATTCAGACCCTCACGATGGGAAACGCCCAGTGGAAGAACACATGGCAAGGTCAGGCAATCTTCAAGTCACGGTTTTTGAAACCAATCTCCAAGATTTGGCATCAATTTATCTGCGCCAATCTGCTCCCTACCACCCATGTGTCCGGTGTTTCCAACGAGCGAGCATTTATGCTATATGGCATTGATAGAGGGACGCCCGTCAACGTCGGTTGTCATATTTATTCTTCAATAATTCATACTGCTAGGAAAACGAAGAGTGGCCTTCCTTTCCCCTACTTCCTCACCGCTCTCTTTCAACGAGTCGGAGTTCGTATCACGTCCACAAGCCCCTTTCCACCTATAAACCCACTCGATCTTTCAATGATTAACAGGTTATGGAAAGGCGGACCAAGTGAAGGAGAAGAGGGTCAAGAATAGGAAGAAGTCGGCCCTTCGGAGCCACCGACGCCCACAACCCACCGTGGCCAGCTCATCAACTTTTACGAGATGTCCGTAGTCTCCAGTCCAATATGAGCCAGCTTCAAGCTAATTTGGCTCGGATGGAGAACTACATGGATACCTACATCCGATAACAAGATCAAAACCAAAGAGTTTTATTCAAGCATCTTGGAATCAACATGGCGCGTTATACGCCCGTGCCGCCTTCCGAGACTGATGAGCCGCCACCGCCATCTCCTCCACAATGAACGGTAGGAGGTTAGACTTGTATGTCTTCCCTCCTAGGTATGTGTCCGCCCTAGTTTTCAATACACATATTTCTATTCTGCTATTGGGTTCGCTGCTTAGGCAGTGAGGACACTGCCTCGTTCAAGTTTGGGGGTATATGATATGCAAGCATGTAGTTTTTTGTTTTTTTTTTTTTTTTTTTTTTTTTTTGGGGGGGGGGGGGGGGATATGAAGGATGACAAATGTTTTTGATGTAAAATGGACAAAATTCTTTTTGTGTACAAATTTTTGTTTATAATGATACTAATGTTAAATTTTTGTAAACTTTGAAATTCTTTTTATTATGCATGTGTAATGTTTAGATATGCATGTGTAAGGATCATTAGCATAAGTAATGTTAGTTTGTAGAATTAGAGTAGATATGTTAATGAATATAGTTGTACGTGCATGCTGAGTTTTTGAGTTCGTCCGAACCATGTCCTGATGATGAAAATTACCCCGTAAATTTCATATTTTGGTCAGGGGTAATGCCATTCACGTGTGTTTTGTGTGCTTAGCATGTCGATTAGGTAAAAATTATTTTGATCCTAAATCGCACGATTACATAAACTCAATGTATAACTAGTTGAACGATTTGATGCCGATTATTCAGTAATAAGTTCATGACAGAAATAAGGAATCTAGAACTTGACTAGGGGAGGCTTGAGGCGAATTATAGGTAAGGTAATTCCGGAGGCATGATATAAGCCTTCATTTTTATCACTTGAACCATTTGAAACTAACCTGAAAAGTTTTCTCTCGTTCTCCTGTCGAAGCCATAAAATTTTTCACTTCTGAACTTGTTTCTATACCTTAACCAATTAAATCTTTCAGAACCATTGTCTCTAGGAATAAAAGTGAAAATTGAGTGAAAAGAAGTAGCATTAGATTATGCTAACTTGAAGCGGACAATCGGAGTGTTAGTTTAAAATGTTTTTGGTTAAGTATAAGAGTTTTCACTTGTCAATCCTTTAGTTGTATTTACATGCCCCTAAAATTGTATAAAATTGAATAAGTTTGGGGGTATGTGACAAAAAAAAAAACTATGTGAATATAGTGTTTAATTTTGGTTCTTGTGACAAGTGAATACAAGTTTACTAAATCATGTTCAGGGTAATATCTTCAAAGAAAAGGGGGTCATGAGAGAGATTTAGTGACAAGCGTTTATACCTCGGGTATCGTTAAAATTATAACGAGTTTCTATTTCTACGATACCCTTGGCCATTCTCCAAAGCCAAACCAAGCCCTATTGATCTCGGTGAATGTCCGAACCTACATTAGTGGATAGTTGAGCCCAGTCAAGCATATGCTTTTCCTGAATGTTTTAACAAGTTTAAGTCATGACCTTATTCATTAAATAATCCAATCCAGTGTTTGATAAGTTATATATCCGAGTTCTCACACACACACACTCTAATTGGATCTAAAATGATTTTAACTGATATTGAGTGTTGAAATTCTTGAACACCATGTGGTGTGTGTTATTCCTTAACCGGATCTGATTATGGGTTGTTGAGAGAAGAATAGCATGGTTTCTTTGACTGAACTTAAATCTCACAGGTGTGCACTTCTTATTTGTTAATGATTACTTATTTGTAGTTTAGAAATTAGCTAATTAGTGTAGTTAGTGTTATTTAGCATTAGGGTGTTTTGCTCGAGGACTTGCAAAATTCCAAGTTTGAGGGTATTTGATAGGTGTAAAATACCTATCTAATTCTAAACCGAATTTGCCAATTTTCGAGTATTTTATTGAAGTATGAATATTTTTTTAGCTGATTTTATTAGTCAGGAGTAGGGGCGTAAACAATCGGCAAACCGAGCGAAATGGTGGAGAAAAGGGTAGCCAAAAAGATGAAAAATGAGGTTTCAAATAACAGCGCAATTCCGCCTAGGCGAAGTTTCCACCGCCTAGGCAAAAATTCATCAGAAAGTTGTGAAAGCTGAAAAGTTGAAATCCACCTAGGCGAAGTTTCTACCGCCTAGGCGGAAATCCGTTAGAAGGTTGCAAGGGCTGAAGTATTGAAATCCGCCTAGGTGAAGTTTCCACCGCCTAGGCGGAAATCCATCAGAACGTTGGAAGTGCTGAATTGCTAGAAGAGCTGAACTGCTGTAAATCCGCCTAGGCAAAGTTTCCATCGCCTAAGAGGAATTCCTCCATAAACAAAGAGGACCAAGAAGTTAGTCCTCCGCCTAAGCAAAGAAACCATCGCCTAGGCAGAATTCTAATCAACTTAAACTCCGCCTAGGCAAAGATTCTACCGCCTAGGAGGAATTCGCAGAACAGGCTAAAATATCTGTTTAGATATTTTTGAACCCCTAGGCCTATTTCTACCCCTTTCCCACGTCTGAAACCAGTTGTTGAAGAACCCTAACCCTAGTAGAGAGCTCTTAAGATATATTTTGAAGATCAAGAAGGAGATTCATCATTCGGACAAAAAATGATCACTTGCGGATCGATCATTAGCGACAGTGAACCGTTTCACTTCCATATTTGATCGTTTATCTCTTGTTTTTATCTTTGTAATCACTTTTTCATATCTAAGAATGTTGAATCCCTTTTATTTTGTATGGTATATGGCTAAGATCTTATAGTATTAGTTAAATGTTACTTAGGTGTAGTTGAAATCATGTAATTGTTAAGTTGAATGAATTATTGTTACTTTAACGTGTTGTTTGTCTAAATCCGATTGTGTTTACCATTATTCTTGATATTATGCTTGTATTCATAAATCGAGAACACGGGGTTTGACACTCGGGAGAGGTAACCCCGGATTCGGACTAGGGTAAATACAACGTTACGTTCTAACGACTCGGGAGGGCGTTAGAACGTATGCAATCTATGATGTTGGCTAAAGACTCATGCAACCTAGGGTCGTAAAGGTGCTGAAGGGGACTTCTTCATTGACACAAAGTGGTGTAATCCCCCATCTTACACTCGAGAGAGGTAGCGGAGGAGTTATCGATACAGAGAGTGTTGGAATAGATAGAAAACCATTATAGCTAACTTATTGACTTCGATTATGCATTATGTGAAAGAGATCAATACCTAAATAATTAGTGTAATTATAACTAACCTAATAGTTGTCGTTTATTTTAGTATATTAAATAGAAAACAAACAAATTATGATTAGTCGAGATAATATGAAACTATTTAAATCGCAATACTCAACCGAATTACACGTTATTCCCAGTGGAACGATATCCGATCTTACAAGATCTATTATATTAGAAATAGACCTCGTATACTTGCGAGTAGTCAATACCGCGAGGACGATGGTTGTGAATCCTCGCATGTACAAGCTCACATCCCGAAGTGGAGAAGATGGTGAATCGATCATTGAGCGTTCTTAGCGGTTTATCTACGGATGAGGCTAAGTTCTTCGATTGTTTTTCCTTATTTCTTTAACTTAGGATCATGTGAGAAGGTTTAGCTCGTTATTTCATTATAAATGCGGCTATGGCCTTTGCTAAACATGGATTGTAGTAGGGATTAACGAATAAATTAATAAATACGTTATTTGGATGATTTCGGTATTGCGTTTATGTTTGTTCTTCATAGTTTGATTGTGTTTATCGTATTGTTTGTTTATCACGCTGAGTTAGATAAATCGAGAATACGGGGTTTTGACAAACCCCAGATTCGGATTAGGGTAAACAAACATCACGATTCTATAACCTAGTCGGGGTTTGGATTGTGGACAATCGATGACGTTGGGGCAAGACTCACGCGACCTAAGGTCGTTAAGACGTTGAGGGGGACTTCTTTGTTGACTCGAAGTTCCATTATATCCCCTATTTTACACTCGGGAGAGGTGGCAAAAGAGTTTTAGAATGGAGATTGTCGATAGGGTAAATACAATGCATGATCCAATAACCCGGTCAGGAGTTGGATTATGTGCAATCAATGACGCTGGGTGAGACTCACATGACCTAAGGTCGTTAAGACGTTGAGGGGGACCTCTTCATTGACTCAAAGCCATGTATTCCCCCATCTTACACTCGGGAGAGGTGACGGTGGAGTTTTAGAACGGAGATTGTCAAATAGGTCGAACACCGTAAACGTGAGTAAATCGAAATTGAACACGTATTTGTAAACACGTTAATCCCTAGGAAATTCTTTACCCTAAAACATATTAGTATATTAATGTAGTTAATTTAGGTTATATTAGTATTAGTTTAATTAATTAAATACATTTGTTTTTAGCCTAGGTAAAGTTAGGTCATGACAAACGCGGTATTCGATAGTAACGACACCAATCCCTGTGGATACGATAACCTGATCTTAACGATGACACTATACTAAAACTTTGACCTCGTACACTTGCGAGTAGTCACATATAGGCGAGGACGCTGAATCCTCGCCTGTACAAGTTTTTGGAACCGTTGTTGGGGATTAACGTACATTTTTCCAAATCGAATTAAGTTAGTTTTTGAGCGTTTATGTAGCATTTTATTACGTTTTAATTAGCTTTAATACTTTTTGTATAAATCAGGTGTGTAGGGAAAAAAGATTGGAAACTAGAGCAAAAACAATGAGATCGAACGAAGAGCGATCGAAGTTACGGTGGAAAAATAAGCTCGGAGGCAAAAATGTGAAACAGGCCCACTGCCTAAGCGTCCAGACCACCGCCTGGGTAGTGAAGAAGCTGAGAAATTACCAAAGGCTATTGACAGCCCACCGCCTAGGCGAAAACCCAGTAAAATATTTCCAAGTCCACAACCTACTTCTTTGCCTAAGCGATCAGCCAAACCAACCTACCTTCGCCTAGGCGGAGAGCCTCTGCACAACCTAGATACTTGTTAGATATTTTGTAAATCTTTTACCTATAAATACCATTTCTTCTCCCCTCCTTTGATCCCCCCTGGCCATTTGGGCACCTCAGGCCATATTTCGGCTAGGGTTTAGGAGTTTTAAAGGTGGAGCTCACATCCTGAAGTCAACAAGACAGTGAATCGATCATTGAGCATTCTTAGCGGTTTATCTTCGGAGGAGGCTAAGTTCTTCAATTGTTTTTCCTTATTTCTTTAACTTATGATCATGTGAGTATGTTTAGCTCGTTATTTCATTGTAAATGTGGTTATGGCCTTAGCTAAACATGGATTGTAGTAGTGATTAACAAATAAATTTATAATATGTTGTTTGGATGATTTCGGTGTTGCGTTTATATTTGTTCTTTGTAGTTTGACTATGTTAATTTTATTGTTTGTTTATCATGCTTAGTTAGATAAATAGAGAATACAGGGTTTTGACAAACCCCAGATTCAGATTAGGGTAAATAAATGCCACGATTCTATAACCCGGTTGGGGTTTGGATTGTGGACAATCGATGACGTTGGGGTAAGACTCACGTGACCTAGGGTTGTTAAGACATTGAGGGGGACTTCTTTATTGACTCGAAGTTGCGTTATATCCCCCGTCTTACACTCAGGAGAGGTGGCGAGGGAATTTTAGAACGAAGATTGTCGATAGGGTAAATACAACGTACGATCCAATGACCTAGTTGGGAGTTGGATTGTGTGCAATCAATTACACTGGGAGAGACTCACGTGACCTAGGGTCGTTAAGATGTTGAGGGGGATTTTTTTGTTCACTCGAAGTCATGTATTTTTCCATCTAACACTCGGGGGAGGTGACAGTGGAGTTTACGTATCGAGATTGACAAATAGGTCAAACACCATAAACGTGAGTAAATCGAGATCGAACACGTATTTTTAAACACGTTAATCCTTAGGCAATTATTTACCCTAAAATATATTATTATATTAATTTAGTTAATTTAGGTTATTTTAGTATTAGTTTAATTAATTAAATACATTTATTTTTAGCCTAGATAAAATTAGGTCACCACAAATGCGGTATTTGATAGTAACGACACCAATCCCTGTGGATACGATAACCCAATATTAACGATGACACTAAACTAAAACTTTGACCTCGTACACTTACGAGTAGTCACATATAGGCGAGGACGCTGAATCCTTGCATGTACAAGTTTTTGGCACCGTTGTTAGGGATTTACGTACATTTTTCCAAATCGAATTAATTTAGTTTTTGAGCGTTTATGTAGTATTTTATTATGTTTTAATTAGTTTTAATACTTTTTGTATAAATCAAGTGTGTGGGGCAAAAAGATTGGAAACTAGAGCAAAAACAATGGGATCGAACCAAAAGCGATTGAAGTTACGGTGGAAAAACAAGCTCGGAGGCAAAAATGTGAAACAGGCCCACTGCCTAGGCGTCCAGACCACCGCCTGGGTGGTGAAAAAGCTGAGAAATTACCAAAGGCTACTGATAGCCCACCGCCTAGGCGAAAACCCAGCAAAAGATTTCCAAGTCCACAACCTACTTCTTTGTCTAGGCGATCAGCCAAACCAACCTACCTTCGCCTAGGCGGAGAGCCTCTGCACAACCTAGATATTTGTTAGATATTTTGTAGATCTTTTACCTATAAATACCATTTCTTCTCCCCTCCTTTGATCCCCCCCAGCAATTTAGGCACCTCAGGCCATATTTCGGCTAAGGTTTAGGAGTTTTAAAGGTAGAGCTCATATCCTGAAGTCAAGAAGACAGTGAATCGATCGTTGAGTGTTCTTAGCGGTTTATCTTCGGAGGAGGCTAAGTTCTTCAATTGTTTTTCCTTATTTCTTTAACTTATGATCATGTGAGTATGTTTAGCTCGTTATTTCATTGTAAATGTGGTTATGGCCTTAGCTAAACATGGATTATAGTAGTGATTAACGAATAAATTTATAATATGTTGTTTGGATGATTTAGGTGTTGCGTTTATATTTGTTCTTTGTAGTTTGACTATGTTAATCGTATTGTTTGTTTATCATGCTTAGTTAGATAAATAGAGAATACAGGGTTTTGACAAACCCCAGATTCAGATTAGGGTAAATAAATGCCACGATTCTATAACCCGGTCGGGGTTTGGATTGTGGACAATCGATGACGTTGGGGTAAGACTCACGTGACCTAGGGTCGTTAAGACATTGAGGAGGACTTCTTTATTGACTCAAAGTTGCGTTATATCCCCCGTCTTACACTTAGGAGAGGTGGCGAGGGAATTTTAGAACGAAGATTGTCAATAGGATAAATACAACGTACGATCTAATGACCTAGTCGGGAGTTGGATTGTGTGCAATCAATTACACTGGGAGAGACTCACGTGACCTAGGGTCGTTAAGATGTTGAGGAGGATTTCTTTGTTCACTCGAAGTCATGTATTTTTCCATCTTACACTCGGGGGAGGTGACAGTGGAGTTTACGTATCGAGATTGACAAATAGGTCAAACACCATAAACGTGAGTAAATCGAGATCGAACACGTATTTTTAAACACGTTAATCCCTAGGCAATTATTTACCCTAAAATATATTAGTATATTAATTTAGTTAATTTAGGTTATTTTAGTATTAGTTTAATTAATTAAATACATTTATTTTTAGCCTAGATAAAGTTAGGTCACCACAAACGCGGTATTTGATAGTAACGACACCAATCCCTATGGATACGATAACCTGATCTTAATGATCACACTATACTAAAACTTTGACCTCGTATACTTGTGAGTAGTGACATACAAGTAAGGACGATGAATCCTTGCCCGTACACTAAGCCCTAAGGGCTCTAATGGCTGGCGAGTCCAAAAGAGAGGGGAGGAGAATGGTTTAAATAGACAAAATATCCAAAATGAATATCTATTCTGGTGTAGAGCTGACAACCTAGGTGGTGGAGTATATCGGTTTAAGGTTCGTCGCGGGGGTGGAGAAGGCGGTGGGTTTCAGGGACATCCTACAGTTTTACCGCCTAGGCGGTGAGTTTACAGCATCAATAGCCCTTCTCTGCCTTTTTACCACCGCGGCGTTGGTCTGGACGCTGCGGTGGTGGGCTTATTTCAGAATATTACCTCCTTGTTTGTTTTTCCACCTTTCTCTGACCGTTTTTGGTCCGAATTGATCGTTTGCACTTTGATTTCATACCTTTTCACCCATACACCTATTTTAATACAAAACGAATAAAAGAATATTGAAACTTAATAAAAACATACTAAACGTACTCGAAAACTAACAATTTTGATTTGGAAATATATAGGTAATTTACACCTATCAAATACCCCTAAACTCATAATTTTGCTAGTGCTCGAGCAAAACACCCACACAATACAAGAAAATATAAATTCTAATTACGAAATTGATAACTAAAAACAAAAAACACTAAAAACAAAAAATGTGTAAGTTTTGATTATCATCTACCGACCGAAAGATTTTTTCACATCGGCCCCCAATCCTATCAAGTTCGAGCATAAATCACACCATGTGGTATTTTAGAGTTTCAATGTTCAAAAATAGTAAGCGCCATTCTAAATATTATTTAAGTGTGTGTGATTAAACTCAAATATACTACTATCCATTGATTAGATGGGATTATCCCTCAATATAGTTCATGACTAAAACCTTTAAGGTATAGGGAATCCATATACCTGAATCGAGATCTATTCTCCACTAATGTAGGCTTGGAAGTTCATGAAGATTATTAGGGCTTGGTTTGGTATTGGAACAATGGCCAAGGGTAAATTTGAATGGAAAATAGGTTAACGTCGTTAACTTAACGTTACCCAAGGCACATCACTGGCACACTCACACTCGAAACTTCATAGTTTAATTAGAAACAACCCTGAACATACGTTTAAGAATGTCATGCTCACTTGTCATGTAAAAAAGAAACGTAAATTTTAGGAGTGTGCAAAAAGGATTAAGTAACACACCCCCAAAACTCATTTGAATTTCTACAATTTTAGGAGTGTGCAAAAGTATGAACGACATACGACAAGCGAGTACTCAAATACCAAACCAATTTAGAAGTTCGCCCTAAACCCAACCACTCACATCAAGTAGCGAAATGCTAACTTGATTCACTCATGTTGTGCCTTTGGTTTAGCGATAAAGGTTTGGAAAAAGTTCAATCGGCTAGGGTATTTAATAAATGTTCAGAAATTGAATTGGCATTTTGGTTTCGACAAGGTAACTAGGGATAATGATATTGCATTTAGGATCCACAATAACTTTTACTAAGACGATACGTCAAGCACACAGAACACACATGAATTAGCTTTACGCTCGACCTCAAAACAATCAGGGGACAGAGTCATCATTGGGTAAAGGCCCAGATGACGTCAAAATGTAGAACAAAACAACATCTAAGCTAACAAACTAATCCTAAAAAACATGCACACGATAAAAACAGTAAAACATGCTAAAAACATGTACACATACTAAAACATACTATACATCACCACCAACTCAATATAGGTAGTGTCCAAACAAGTCGTCAGCGATCCCAATGACAATATATAGCATGATATTGAAGACGGAGGTTTAGAACACATACCTGGGAGGCGAGAGGATCTCGCCTCCAACTCAAATTGACGGAGATGTATCTAACTTATTTGTGACCCTGGGTTGCCTCCTAAGAAGCGCTTGGTTTAATGTCCTCGACCCGACACATGCCTTCAAGACTGGTAAGATATTCAATGATCGAACCGCAAGAGCACCTATCGATCTAACATCTTCAAGCATCCTACCAAAAACAAAAACAAAACTACAAACGAAAATTATATACAAAAATGCCTAGATTAAAATCAAGTTATTTACTCTCAATATCAATAGCAATCAAAAAGACAATCCCTGGAAACAGAGCCAAAAACTTGGTACGTTGACGGGACTAGAATACGATACACTTGCTTCTCCTATCTAAAACTTAAGTCTCTGGCCGTTACCGTGTTTCTCCGACAATAACATCAAAACAATCCTCGGTAACGGCACCAAAAACTTGGTAGGGCGTAAAATACGCCGCTACTTACACTCGCAAGTATATGAGGTCTAAGTTTTAGTATAGTGTGATCGTTAAGATCGGGTTATCGTATCCACAAGGATTGGGGTCGTTACTATCGAATACCGCGTTTGTCATGACCTAATTTTATCTAGGCGAAAAACAAATATAATTAATTAATTAAACTAATATTAATATAACCTAAAACGTTCAAATACTCCTTTTATGTAAATTTTTCCTAACTCAATGTCGCTAAGCCTAATTTTCAAAATTGAGTGAAATCAAGTGAGCGGTTGGGTTTCTGATAAATTTTTATTGATTCGGTATTAGTGTATTCACTTGTCACTTTCGTATCTATTTTTGCACGCTCCTAAAATAAATTTGGGGGGGTGTTTCTATAATTTCTTTCTTTTACATATTCCTTAAATTTTATAAATTTGAATAAGTTTGGGGGTGTGTTTCTCTAACTTCTTTTTGCACTCTCCTAAAACTGTAATAATTTGAATTAATTTAGGAATATGTTGTCTAAAAAAAAAACGTGAATATAGTTTTCATTTTCTTTTCTTTCGACAAGTGAATACAAGGATCTTTAATTCTCATTCAGAGTTGTACTTTGAATGTGTGGGGTTATGAGAAAGGATAGCGACAAGCGATTTTACCTTGGGTATCGTTTAATTAAAACGATTATCTATTTTCAATTCCAGTGATTCCCATGGTCGTTCTCCAAAGCCAAACCAAGCCCTATTGATCTCTGTGAATATCCGAGCCTACATTAGTGGATAGTATACTCCAATCAAGCGTATGGTTTTCCTGAATCCTTCAACGGTTTAAGTTATGAGCTTAACGATTGAATAATCCAATCTGGTATTTGAATAGTTACACATTTGAATTCTCACACACACACTTCAAATGGATCTAGAATGGTTTTTTATTGATATTGATCGTTGAAATTCTAGAACACCACTTGGTGGGTTACTTTCCGAACTTGATCAGATTTAGGGATGTTGAAGGAGAAACAAATTGGTCATTTCGATTGAACTTTATATTTACATGCATGTACTTCTTTTGTATTTAAGTTTTTCATTTTTAGTTGGTTAGTTCATTAGTTAGTTTAGTTTAGTGTTAGTGTTTTGCTCGAGGACTAGCAAAATTCTAAGTTTGGGGATATTATAGGTGTAAAATACCTATCTATTTTGAAACTGAATTTGTTAGTTTTCAAGCGTATTAGTTATATTTAATTGCGTTTTAGTTTGTTTTAGTGTAAAACAGGTGAAAGGATGTTAACAAGTGATAAACAAGCAAAAACGGTGGAGAAACGGTGAACAAAACGTGAAGAACTGGGTTTTGGTGCATGAAGACCACCGCCTAGGCGGAAATTCCATCGCCTAGGCGAAAAAGAGGTAGAAAGTTGGAGTGCTGAAGTGCTGAATCACCTCCTGGGTGAGAAAACCACCACCTAGGCGAGAAAACGTCAAAATGTTGGAGTGCTGAAGTGCTGAACCACCGCCTAGGCGAAATAACATCAGAATGTTATGTCAGCAGCCACCGCCTAGGCGAATATTCGACAGAAGCTTAACCGACTCAACCACTGCCTAGGCAATGATACTCTGCATAGAAATATCTGTTTTTAGATATTTTGAAGATATTTCCCAACCTTGTTTTTTAACCCCTTTCTCCCCCAATTGTAAAAGAGGACCCATTATGTTTTGAAGACCCCGAATCATATTTGGAGAGCTCCTTCCACCTTAGTTAGGATTAGATAATTTAGGAAGTAGATTAGATTAGTTTTAGGAAGTGTTCTTGTCCAATCCTTGAAGAGCTAAAAGAGGAAGTTCATCAATGGAGAAGAGGAAGCCCGGGAGGATTATTCTTTGGCGAAAGTGGACTACTCCACTTTGAGATTTGATTTTTCTTCCCTTGTTTCCATCTTTGTACTTAATGTTTATTAGTGATGTTGATGATATCCTCTTGATTTAATATTGTAATGGCTAAGAACATGTTAGTTTAATTAGAGATTAGTTAGGGTTAGATGTAATTCATGTAAATACTCGTTTGGTTTAATATATGTTTCTTTAACGGTTATACCTTTTAAATCCAATTGTGTTTATCATTTGATGATGATCTTAGTATGATTGTAATGGTATTAGGGTTGGATTTGAGAATCTAGGGTTTGACACTCGAGAGAGGTAACCCCGGATTCGGACTAGGGTAAACACATCGTTACGATCTAACGACCCGAGAGGGCGTTAGTTAGTGCGCAATCGATGACGGTGGGTCAAGATTCACACGGCCTAGAGTTGTTAAGACATTGAGGGGGATCTCTTCGTTGACACAAAGTCGCGTAATCCCCCGTCTTACACTTGGAAGAGGTAGCGGAGGAGTTTACGAACCGAGATTGTCGGATACCGAAACTCCGTTATTGTTAACTAAACGAAATCAAACATGTATTAAGTCAACGAAATCAATCCCTAGTTAATCAACTTAGTCAGGATTAACCCACTAATTATAGTTTAGCTTAGTTTAATTTTAAATCATTTCTTTAATCGTCAGGATAATATGAGACAACGTAAATTGCGGTATTCGATTATGAGATTGTTTAGGGGAGTAGATTTCCTAGGGATTAAATTTATTTACTTAAATGTGTTTGATTTTGTTTTAGTTAACATTAACAGCGTTTGGCGTATCCGACAATGTCGGTTCGTAAACTCCTTTGCCACCTCTTCCGAGTGTAAGACGGGGGAATACGTGACTTCATGTCAACGCCAAAGTCCCCCTCAACATATTAACGACTCAAGGTCATGTGAGTCTCACCCCAACGTCATCAATTGCACACTTTCTAACGCTATCCCAGGTCGTTAGATTGTCGTGTTGTGTTAACCCTAGTCCGAATCCGAGGTTACCTCTCCCGAGTGTCAAACCCCATATTCTCAATATATCTAAACTAGCATATAATCATAGAAAACACGGAAACACAATCAAAATTATAAGGAACAACCATAAACAAAACACAAATTCAACCAAAACTACGTTTTCATAAATAATACGTTAATCCCTATTACAATCCATGTTTAACTCATGGCCCTAACCATTTATACATTGTAAAATGAGATAAACATGCTCAACAACTACCAAAATGAAGAAAACAAAGAGACGAAATGAGTGACTTAGCCGATATCCGAAGATTTGCTGCTAGAAACGTTGATCGATCGCTTCCTTGTTGATCCTCCACATCGGGTTGAGAGCTCTCCCTCAAAAATCTCTTATCCTAACCCTAAAATATAGCCTAAGGCCTTAGGAGCTGAAGATGAGGAAAGAAGGGATTAAATAGGCCAAAACATATTTCCAAAATATCTATTCTACGCAGAGGATTTCGCCTAGGTGAAGAAAACTTCACCTAGGCCAAGTTAGGTCGATTAACTTTCTGCCGGATTTTCGCCTAGGCGAAGTTACTGCAAGTTTGTAATTTGTTTTTGACTGTAACTTCGTCATCTGAACTCCGATTGAGGTGATTCAAAAACCTATGGAAATCTAAGAAAAATATATACAACTTCCATGTTTTGAGTGTTTCCAAAATAAGATCGAACCGTAGTCCAAAATAGCCTTAAAGTTACAGCACCTGTACTGGCTTTGCAGGTTTGGTGACCGCCTAAGAGAAAAAGTAGGCGGTGGACTTGGAAATATTCTCAGTAATCTTCACAGCCTAGGTGGAGGTCTGGACGCCTAGGCGGTGGGCTTCTTTCACAATATTGCCTTCTTACTCATTTATCCACCGTAACTTCGTCTGCTTTGGTTTGATCACATTGATTTTGCTCCGATTTCATACCTTTTCACCCCTCGCACCTATTTTAATACAAAAAGAATAAAAACATATTAAAACATATAAAAATAACTATAAACGTACTCGAAAACTAACAAATTCAGATTAGAAATACATAGGTAATTTACACCTATCATCAATCAAGAACTATCAAAGTTCCTGAGGTTTCGAAGAGTTGTTCTTATGTGATATATTCTAGAGATTTATTGTGAGATTATTGTGTGAAAGGTTCTTGAGAAAATGCGCTATTGAGTTGTCTTTACCGATATGTGCTATCTTGCTATTCTAATTTCAATCTTTCGGTATTTTTCAGGTGAGATATTTTCATGCTATCATTCTATATTTTGAAATCATATTACTATATTTTCTTGGTTGATAAAGTCGTATTAAAATCATTTTTGAACTTTAAGAGAATAAAAAATAATTTTAAAATGATTTTGTGATTATCTGATTACGTGCTTTATTTTTTGCTACCCACGTATATTATAATCAAATATTGAATTCCTCATGTAATTTTTATCATGTAATAATTATCAGGACATTAATTGAGTTTAATTAATTTGAGGTGGTAAAACCTCCGAGTGGGAAGAAACTCAGTGATTTTTTGTAATTGGTGAGTTTGTACGAATGGGATACAGTTGGGACTGTATCTAATTAGGGTAGCTTCGTGATGAGTGATTTATTTACCAACAAATTTAGTATTTTTAGGTTCAAATATTCGTGTGTTTTCAAGCATTTTTGTTAGTTTAATATGTTTTTGTATTGCTTTGTAGGTTTATAAATAAATTAGAAGCAAGATGCAAAATCGGTTCAAGTGCAGTAACATCAAGGCCATTTTTTACAATGAAACAATCCTATTTTGTAAAATTTCAAAACATGTAAGTTGTATATATATGTATTGGATTTCCATAGGTTATTTATTCAACTCAATCGATGTTCGGATGAGAAAGTTACGGTGAAAATAGAAATCTTGCACTAGCCACAGTCCCTATATCACTGCAGGGATGGTTTGATCATTGCAGTGCCATTCTGGCAGTGAGTTTTCTTCCTTCCATCGCTGCGGTGATGCATTTAATCACTACAGCACCAGATATTTTTCATTTCTCTTGATTCCCACTCATGCCCACAAGACCAAGAACATTTTTGGGAGGTTTTTGAGGTCCTAAGATCATACCAAGCAAGAGAGTTCATCAATTTGAGAAGAGGAAACAAGATCAGAGTGGATTTTATGGACGTGGAACCTTCTATTTTTCATATATCAGCTATTCTCCATTGTTTCTCTCTTTATTTATAAACTCTTGTTAGTTTTTTAATCATGTATATATCATTTTTAGTTGAATATTTGGTTATGTCCATGGGCTCAATGTTTATTGTCTAGGGATTTATATAGTTCACTAATATACATGTTTGAGTAAATCGTTGTTTCGTTATTGGTTGTTAATCCCTATTCAATTGTGTTTACTGTTATTTTACTTTTATAATATGCTTGTTATGATATTGTGGTTGATTTGAGAATACGAGGTTTAACACTCGGGAGAGGTAACCCCGGATTCGGACTAGGGTTTAAACACATCACGACGTTCTAATATTTCGGGAGATTATCAGAATCTGTACAATCCATGAGGTTGTGAAAAGACTCATGTAATCGTTTAGATGCTAGATAGAGATATCGATGTTGGCACAAATTGCATATTCATTCACTTTACACTCGGGAGAGGTAGTGAGTGAGTTTCAGACACCTAAATTGTCGGATAGATTAATGACCATTAATGTAAACTAAACTAAATCAAACACGTTTAAGTGAATGAAATTAATCTCTAGATAATTTATTCCTATAGACGTGATTCTTAGTATTTTAGTTTAATTAGTTTAGTTAAGTTTTATATTTCTATAAGAAAAAGATAAAATTGGATCACCTATACAAAGTTAGGTTATGATAATTGCGGTACTTAAAGACAATTTAAACCAATCCTTGTGGATACGACAACCCTACTCTTCCTATACTATTAAAACATGACCCGTACACTTGCGGTAACGTAGCGACAAAATAATTTGCTACCACTTGGTTTTCAATCTTTTCTGGGAAAAAGATTGAGATTTGATCTTTACCTAATGGATAAAAAGGTTAGGTTATTATTTTTCCTTGAAAAGAATTAGTTGTGAATTCTTCCAGAATAAAGTTCGTTTCTGAGTGAATTATAATGGTTCGATCCTTACCGATGGAAAGGCTACTTGGAGTGTTTTTGAGGTTTGATTCTTAGCCTGAAAAAAGGATTAGGTTGTGATTCTTCCTGTAAAAAACTTAGGTTAGTCTTTATTTTGCAAAAAGATAAGATTCTTCCTTAGCCTGTGAAATGGAAATTGTAAAGGTTGATTCTGAGCCTATGAAAAGAATAGTTGTGAAGGTTTGGTTCCTACCGTTAAAGGAATCTTTGGTATTTAGTGGGTGCGAATCTTCGTGGAGCTCGGGGCATTGGATTAGCTAAGGCTAACTTGGTAAACCAGGATATATCTTGGTGTGCTGCATTAATTTAGGATAAAATTGATTATTTGATTAATTAAGTATTTTAAAATATTTTAAAGTTTTATAACTACCCAATTCACCCCCTCTTGGGTAGCTCACTAGGCATACTAGGTGAGGGGTAGTCCATACGCTGCCCACCTTTGTTTGCAGGAGAAAATTATGCATTCTTGTAGGATAGAATGATTGCATTCCTTCAGGCCACAAATTATGATGTGTGGATAGCTATTGAGGATGGTCTATTTGTCCCTATGTAAAATAGAGTTACCAAGAAAAATGAGCAGTTGACCACTTCGGAAAAACAAAAACTTTATATTAACTCTCAAGCTATTAATATTATGTTTTCTTCTTTAGATGCTAACGAATATTCTAGGGTCTCAAGCTATGCATCAGCAAAAGAAATGTGAAACAAATTGAAAATCACCCACGAAGGGACTAGTCAAGGGAAAAAGTCAAAGATGAATGCCCTATACGTCAATTCGAACTATTCAGAATGGATGAAGCAGAATCGATTCAAAAGATGTACACTAAATTCAACAATATCTACAACCATATAAATCTACTCAGAAATCCCTACACTACAGAGGATAAAGTTCAAAAAATCTTGTGATCATTAACCAAAGTGTGGGAGCTGAAGGTGACTGCGATTCAGAAAGCAAAAGATCTTGTGAAGTATGAAATTGATGACCTCATCGGCAACCTAATGACACATGAGACGGCTATTTGAGGATATGAGGACGATACGGAGAATATAAAAAAGAAGTCCTTCGCATTGAAAGCTTAGAAAAAGATGTGGAGCTTCTCACGAAGAATTTTAGAAGGATGACTCAATGAACATTCCGAGAAAAGAAGAACTTCAACATGACAAACGTAGAATACTACAACTATCACAAAACTGGACACTACCAAAACGATTGCCCCGAACCAAAGAAAGACAAGGAAAAATAAAAGAAAATAAATGAGAAGAAGAAATGAAAGAAGAGCAGGAAGAAGAATTAAAGCTACTTGGGATGATTCTGAATCGAGTAGCTCGAAAAAATAAGGAAGTGAATGATCAGCCATGCTTTCTTTAATGGCCACAGGAGATGAGGTACCTAAATATTCTAGTTCTTATTCTTTAGATTTTGATGATTTGTTGGACATTTATCAAGAACTAACTCATGATTATAAAATCCAGTGTTCTAAAATTAATGCCCTTCAAAGTACAATTAACACATTAAACAAGCAAGTGATGGATTAAGAATCTGAAAACGTTGAATTGAAATCCAAGATGTTGGATTTACATTCAATAGTTCTCAAATTCACCAGCAGTGAGAATAATTTGAAACTGCTTTTGTGAAGTTCATGCGATAGTTTTGATAAATCCAGTATTGGATTTCAGAAAAATCTTAAACAAAAACGTTTTCATAAATTCTTTTTTGAAACCAGGGATCTTACTAGATGTTTTAAATGTAATGTTGTGGGGCATACTATTCATAGATATTTTTCTAAAATATCTAACTGTAGACAAGTTTGGGTTCCAAAAGGAACTAAAATTACCCCGACTAACAAGATCGGACCCACGTAGACTGGGCATGACTTAAGAGCTATTTGAGGTGCTCCTTGTTGGTTATTCTAAAAGCATCAATAGGCAAGGACAAATGGTTCCTGGATAGTGATTGTTCTCAGCACATGATGAGAGATAAATCAAAATTTACATCTTTGACACCTAAAGATAAAGGTCATGTGACATTTGGTGACAACACTAAGGGTAAAATTATCGGTATAGGTAATATCATTAATGGTACTACTATTATTAAAGATTTTTTACTAGTTGATGGTCTTAAGCATAACTTACTTAGTATTAGTCAATTATGCAATAAAGGTTATAATGTTGTGTTTGATTATGATAGATACATAATTAAGAATGGACATGATAGTAGCATCATACTTGCTGCATCACATTTTGAGAATGTTTATACATGTTCATTTGATGATTTTAATTCTCAAAATTTATCTTGTTTGAATGTTTCTTCTGAAAATAGTTTGTTACGGCATAGGAGACTTAGGCATGCTAATATGGAATTATTATCTAAGTTATCTAAGAATAGTCTCGTATGTGGCTTACCTGATTTTAAATTTGTGAAAGACAAAGTATGTGATGCATGTCAGTTAAGCAAGTAGTTTAAATCATTATTTAAGAAGAAGATGCACACGTCCACATCTAGATGTCTTGAAATGTAGCACCTTGATTTGTTTGGTCCAAATTCTATTGCTAGTCTAAGAGGTAAATTCGATGCATTTTTTATTGTTGATGATTATTCTAGACTTACTTGGGTGTTTTTCCTCACTAAAAATAGTGAAGTTGCTTCTATATTCTCTAAATTTTGTAAATGTGTCCAAAATAAGAAGCAATGTTCTATTATCTATATTCATAGTAATAGAGGCAGAGAGTTTAAAAGTGATGACATAATTAGTTACTGTGATGAGCACGGATATGCTCACAACTTTTCAGCACCAAGATCACCACAACAAAATAGTGTTGTGTAAAGGAAGAATAGGACGCTTCAGGAAATGTCCAAAATAATGTTGAATGAAAATCATTTACCGACGTATTTCTTGGCCGAAGTAGTAAGTATCACTTGCCACGTGATAAATAAGGTATCTATTCTTAGAGGTTTTAATAAAAAAAACCTATGAAATCTGAAATGGTAACACTTCGAACATATCTTATTTCAAAGTTTTTTATTGTAAATGTTTTATTTTGAATGTTAAGGATAATCTAGGTAAATTTAATGCTAAATATGATTATGGGATTTTCCTTGAATATGCTACTAACAGGAAAGCTTATAGAGTCTATAATAAATGTGCATTAGTAGTTAAGAGTCTATGCATGTTATTTTTTAGGAATCTAATCCATTTATGTCGAAAAGGTTTTGGACGATGATGATGCAAGTACTTTAAATAACCAAAACCAGGGCGATGATGCGACAAAGGAACCTCAAAAAGAGGAGCCTCAAGTAGAGGATTCAACGTTATAATTAGCTATAAAGATAGTATTGGGACACTTGATAAAAGAAATCATTGGTAATTTCAGAAGAGGTGTAGGTTCTCGTTCCTCTCTTAGATATATTATTAATCTTTCTTTTCTATCTCAAATTGAGCCTAAGAATGTGAATGAGATATTAACTGATAAATCTTCGATCTACATGATACAATAAGAGTTAGTTTAATTTGAGCGTAATAAAATGTGGTCTCTAGTTCCTAGACCGGATTTTCATCTAGTAATTGCTACTAAATGCTACTAAATGGGTTTTTCATAATAAAAAGGATGAAAGTGGTATGGTAATTAGAAACAAAGCAAGATTAGTGGTACAGGACTATAATCAAGAAGAATGAATTGATAATAATGAGAATTATGGACCTGTGGCTAGATTTGAAGCTATTAGAATGTTACATGCTTTTGCATGTTCACATAATTTTAAATGATATCAAATGGATATAAAGAGTGTAGTCTTGAATGGATTTCTAGTAGGAGAAGTTTATGTAGAACAACCCCCGGGATTTGAAAGTGATAAATTTTCCAATCACGTGTTTAGGCTCAAACAATCTCCGAGAGCTCGGTATGAGAGACTTAGCTGATAATTGATGGAAAATGGTTTTTGAAGGGCTCTTAGTGATAGAACACTATTTATAGAGCAAACTAAGTATGATATCCTATTAGTACAAATTTACATTGATAATATTATTTTTGGATCTACTAATGAGGATTTTTGCCAAGAGTTTTCAAGATAATGCAAGTCAAATTTGAAATGATCATGATGGGGAAGTTAACCTTATTCCTTGGCTTGCAAATTAAGCAAACCAAAGAAGGGATCTTCATAAATCTAGCCAAATACACCGAAGAGTACTGAAAACATAGGCTTAGATGGCGGTAAAGAGTATAAGACTCCTATGGCAACAACTACAAAGATAAACAAAGACGATAAGGGCAAAAACATAAATGAGAAAATGTATCGGGGTATGGTTGGTAGCTTGCTATATCTAACTTCTAGTAGACCTGATATTATGTTTACTGTTTGCTTGTATGCTAGATTTCAATATTGTCCTAAGGAATCACATTTAACTACAATTAAGCGAATCTTAGGGGGAGTGACTTTAAGTTAACTAGTTACTCCAACACTGATTTTTCCGGATGCAACAAGCGAGTCATGTCATTTCTTAGGACATGCCTTGATTTTTTGGTCTAGCAAAAAATAGAATTTCATATCCTTATCCACTACGGAGGCTAAGTATATAGCAGCTGGTAATTGTTGGGCTCAGATTTTATAAATCAAGCAACAATTAGATGATTTTGGAATATGTATGGAGGAAGTCCCGATATATTGTGATAACAAAAGTGTTATATGTTTAAGTAAGAATCCTACACAACACTCACGAACTAAGCACATAGAGATTAGATATCATTTTATTCGTGATCATATTTAGAAAAGGGACATTGTTATTGAATATATTGTTACGTCTGATCAGTTTACTGATATATTTACTAAACCATTAGCTGAAGATCGGTTCATGAGAATTATCCGAGTTTTAGGTATAGCTAGGCATAACAATGTATGCCTAGAGTGATGTTTTTGGTTTCCCTACCCCACTTTTTTAGATAAAAAAATGGGGAGAATATGTTAGATGCTTATTGAATATCTTTATCGAATTGAATTGATTAATAAAGGAAAAATCATTATTGAGCTTAAAACGAGTTAGTTCATTTCAGGATTTGTTTGCCTAAGCATTGCACTAATATCTTTATAAAATTGAATTGATTAATAAAGGGGAAATCATTATTGTGCTTAAAACGAGTTAGTTGATATTTAGGATTTATTCGCCTAAGCATTACACTAATAAAAGGGGAGCACTTTGTTGAAATGATCATGTTTTTCTTTATTGAATCATCTTCTCGTTGAATTGATCGTATCTGTGCTTATGTTGAATATCAGATAAATTTATTGATTTATCTTCATGATTATGCTTTAACGAGCTAAAAAACCCGTCCTCGGATTTAGGGGGAGTGCGGTTACATTCTTATTTTGAAGAAAACATCAATGTTAATTGTCATCATAAAAAAATGGGAGATTGTTGATCCCAAGGTTTTGATGGACAATTAAGGGTTGATGTTTTTGGTAGAACTAACGTGTTTGTTGAGTGTTTCAGTATAAGAAGTTCCATTAAAGAACAAATCATGAAGTAATTATGCAAGATATAGAGATGGATATTAAAGAGATGAAGAGTATTGAAGATTCTAAAGAAATTAGATTAAAACAACTCAAACTACTTTTACACTTAATTTATCCCGATTAGGATCACACACGACACCAATTAAAGAATTTTATTTATGTGTGTTTAATTTGATGAAATTAATATCCTAATTAGTGTTCAATTATTTGCTCCAAAGTAAAATTGAAAAATAAAAATTGATTTAATTAAGATTAGTATTTAAAATTGAATATTAGTGTCAATTGAGTTAACCGAGAAAAGAAATTGGTTAACGGGATTAAAGAAGATGAAGTTTGAAGTTGAAATAATTTGAGAAATGCGTATTTCAGCAATGATCGGTCAACCAATGGGTGAAGGTTCAATCAACCGATGGGTGAAGACTGGAAAACGAAGAGTCTTTGAATTGATCGGTCAACCAACTATGGGAGATTGGTTAACCGATTGGCCGAAGTAAAACTCTTTGTATCGATTGGTCAACCAACCGTAGGGGATCGGTGAACTGACTAGGGCTTAAAATTGGCCAAGAAATGTAATATGCATTGATCGGTCAACCCACCAGGCATGGGTCGGTCAACCAACTATCTTATCGTTGAAGGAATCTTGGGTTTTTAGTGGGTGCGAATCTCCATGGAACTCGGAAGACTGAATTAGCTAAGGCTAGCTTGGTGAACCCATATATATTTTGGTGTGTTGCATTGATTTACTTTGTTTATATTTTGTTGTTTGGGTGTACACCTAGATTTGAACATTTATCCGATGTGAAATAAGATAATAATTGATTTATGATAAAATTAATTATTTGATTAATTAGTTGTTTTAAATTGTTTAAAGTTTTATAACTACCCAATGCAACCCCCCCCCCCCCCCCCCTCCCCCCTTCTTAGGTAGTTCATTGGGCCAACATTGTATTTTGTGTTTTCTTTCTTTAGCTTCTTTCATTTCCTTGGTAAAGTGTCCATCCAGGAGGATCCAGGCTAGGACGTAATTTATATCAGCTTAACTGGTCATCCTCAGGTTACGTGTCAGATATTGCTTTCTCCCAAGGTGAGGTTGGTTAGAGCGTATATTTGTGTAGATTTTTTAGGTGTATCTAGGCACAATCTTCATGAAATGTATCTCTATGTAGGATTTCGGGAATTCGAAGATCTTCTCATTCATCAACATTTAATGTCGCATGCTCGCCTATCATTTTTAATGACGCGTGTCCCTTGGTTCCTTTTTTGGGATGCCTATTTAAGGAAATATTTTGCTACCACATTTCTTCATTCCTGAATTCTTCCTTTTGATCCACTTATTTATGCATGATGATCCTTCACATAATCTCTGAAGATGACCACGTCAACGAGTTTTGGAAGACAGAGGTATTTCTTTAGCTGTTGTTCGATGGCTTCCATGCTCCTACAATCTGAAAGAATTCAGAGTTTTTTTTATCTTTGTGTATGGCAAATGCTTTACTAATCCCGGGCGTCTGGAGGCTAAAAAGGCATGGCCTGCCAATCCATAGTTGGAAATGGTCTAGAGATTGAGTGCAACGGTGGAGGTAGATGAGGAAGTCTATTGTTCTACCGGATTAATGTCTGACCCTTCGTTTACAGATGAACCTATATCATTTCTCGCCAAGATGAAGTGAGCTTCTGGGGAAAGTCTTATGAAGGTGGTTAGCCATTGAGGAGTACGAAAACTCCCCATGTGGCTTCCTACGTAGATAGGGAAGACATGTGTTGTTGTTAGTCAAGCGTAAAAACAGTTGGCTCTTTGGCGGCTGGTGCCCTGAACTCTTACATGGTAAGTTTGTGGATGAGTCTTCTCTGAGTCTGCTAGTTTTAGATTAGGAAATTAACGCACCTCAAAAAAAAAAATTTGGAAGGAAAGGAAGTAGAGAACAGGAAGAAGAGGAAAACAAAGTTTTGTTTCCTCCCTCTCCAAATTCTCAAAAATCTATTTAGTTTAGAAAACTTGTTTGAGGGGCTTTCTTTAGTCGCTGGTTTTGAAATGTTCTTCGGGTTGGGATTTCGTTTAATAAAAGTAGTCGCCACCTAGCATGGGATAAATGGTGCTCCAGGTCACCGGGTTTTTAGAAAATTATTTTTATTCTTTCAAATGGCCCAAATTTTGACTCAAAGCAGTTGTTCTTTTTCCAGAGATTTCTTTGAGGTATGAGGGTCGGTTATGTTCGGAGAAGGTTTTAGGCACCCCAAGACACATGTCCGAAGATGGTACCTCAGTCTAAATAGATGTGTACATTTAAACAAAGTCCAAGTATTTTCCTCTGGTTTTGTTTAACACAATAATTCCCCTTTTAATGTTTTTTATTCCCTTTTTGTAAGCATTTTTTATGTAATAAAAACAAATAAATGTTTATTCATTTGAGGCAGCAAGAATAGTTTGTTTGTTTGTTTTTAGTGACGACCGAACCTGTAAAAGTTGCCTATGTATTTCGATTTTCATGGCAAATCAGGTCGAAACATAAATCTCCTTTGAAGATGATTTTTTTTAAACAAGTGACCGAACCCGCGTGTGGGTTGCCTATGTATCTCACGTAGTTGAGAATCAGGTCAAAACGTAGTTCATCTCGATATGATATAGTTTATTTTATTTTGGTTTTGAGTTTATTGGAGTTTGGTTTTATGTGTTCATGATTGAAACAATGATACACGTAATACCCCAGAATTTTTTTTTAAAAAAAATATTATTTTATATAAATTTGATATTTTTTGTATTGTTTCGCAAATTCATGGTATAAATAGTAGTTGATAATTTTTTGAGTTAAATGTTAATTTTAAATTGATTTTTAAATGTTTTGGTATTATTGTGTTATTTAAAATATATTTTTTAAAGTTTTGAGATATAATTAATATTTTGTTTATTTTAAGGGGATCTTTCTATAATAAATAAATTGTTTAATTAACTGCTCGGATGAAATTGTTGCCTTCGTGATGAAGACAACAAAATAAACCAAGCACTTGTTTTAATAATAATAATAAAAAAAAAAAAAATATATCTAAGATGATATATAAAATTTCGGTATTATATATTCGGATATTCTGGTTCGAATTTCAGTTTCGGGTTTCATGTGGAATTTCTAACTCTTTTAATATATGTATTTAATTTCTTTATTGTGAGATTTATATTATTATTATTATTGTTGAATTATAGTTGTTAATTCCCATGAGATAATTATGATTATGTAAAAATTATGTGGAAATCATACCTATATGTTTTATTTGCCGCATCAATTAGATACACATATTAGAGGGGTTGAAATTCTACTGAGTATTAGCACACAACTCCACAGTTTTGATTGTAGGGCCGGTGAGAATGAAATTGCACTAAGACTTATATTGAATATATTTGAAAATAGTTCGGTTCCAAGAATTTTATTCGGATTTCTATGAAATTTGTAAAAATTGTGTTTATTATTTCTTGTTGTAAAATTAACTTGATAAATCGATAATTAAAATTCGCATTTTTAATAACTTAGTTCCAATTACATTATTATTGTTAAATTTGAATATTTTATTATTATTGTTAAAAAAAAAAAAGTTAGTTTAATCCTAAACCAAGTTGTATTATGCACAAATAAACTATAATAAATATGGATTGATCATTATCATTAAGAGCAGGTGTTATCAATAATAATAATAATAAACTAATAGGAATGGATCATTGTAATTGATCGTTATGATTTAAATCATTATAATTAATATAAATTCATAATAAATTAATATGAATTGGTCATTCGGTTTAATCGATAATTATAATTATTCAAAAAAGTGATATTAGAGCGAGTTTGCGACTACCCTAGGCTTGGGTTATGGTACCCATTACACATAATAAACGAAGTAATACTTAAAAATAATAATTTTTGTATAACTCATTAATTAAAAAAAAAAAATTTGATATGGAAAGTGTTATAGAGGTTCGGATGCCTAATTTCATTTGCGAATTTTAAGAATATCATGCAAATCAAATTTTTGTGTATATACTCCAACTCATAAATTACTACTTCAGTAGACATTTTACTAATTCCTGTTATGTGAATTTAGGCATATTAAATTATTTATTTACGAGTGTTACTGGTTTTTTTTTTAAAAAAATAAAATATATCCCAAGCTGCATTTGTTCATCATTAGAATTTAATACCTCTGGCAAGAGTAAATGCATGACCTTTGTAATTTTATGGTATTTAATGATCCTCTTGAATCAAATGAGAACCAAAGCTAAATAAATGGGACATAAGCTGTCAACTAATTTTAACTTGTTACTCTCAGAAATAGAACCTTTATGCCTTTAATCATTCTTTATATGCAATAATTTGCTTAACAGTTCTTAAACTTCGTTCATTTGGTTCATTTCTCACAAGCAACAAAAAATTTTAAAAAAAAATGAAAGTAAAAAAAAAAAAAAGTATGTTGCCTTTGGTTATTAATGTTCCATCATTACAGGTTTTAGGTAATTAACTTAATTTTAACATATGAAGTATTTCAACAAAACCTTTCCCTGACTTTTATTCCAAATGACCACTCACCTAAATGAGGTTCACTAGTGGCTAGCTGGCGGTGACAAATTGTGTCGTCACTTTCCGCTCGCAAGTATATGAGGTAAAGTTTTAGTATAGATTGGGAGAGTAGGGGTATCGTGTCCACAGGGATTGGTTGTTGTCATTATCAAATATCGCAATTATTATAACTTAATTTTATCTAGGCAAAAAAGAATGTGTAAAATTAATATAAACTAAGCTAATATAACATAATTTAATCTATACTAATAAAATGAGATGTTTTCGGGAAAAGAATTGTCTAGGGATTAACTTTGTTTACAAATACGTGTTCGATCTCGTTTGACTTACGTTTATGGTGTTCAACCTATTTGCCAATCTCTATATCGTAAAATCACTAGCTCTCTCTCCCGAGTGTAAAGCGAGCGAATATGTGATTTCACGTTGACGCCAAAGTCTTCCTCGAACGCCTTTTCTTACACATAATCACATGAGTCTTGCCCCAATGTCATTGATTGCACACTTTCTAACACCCTCCCGGTTTGTTAGATCATTGCGTTGTGTTTAAACCCTAGTCCGAATCCGGGGTCACCTCTCCCGAGTGCCAAACCCCGTATTCTCGATATATCTAAACTAGTATATATGCATAGAAACACGGTAAACACAATCAAACTTCGAAGAACAAACATAAGTGAAACACCGAAATCAAATGAATCACATATTTATAAATATATTGTTAATCCATAAACAATCCACGTTTAGCTAACGGTCATAACTGTATTTACAATAAAGAACAAGCTAAACATGCTCACAAGTACCAAAGTTAAAGATTGAAAGAAGAAACGGAAGACTTAGCCTATATCTGAAGATTACACCGTAGAACGATCTCTTTCATCTTCAACGTCTCCTCCTTCGAATTGTGAGCTCTCCCTCCAAAACACTCAAAAATATGCCTTAATGGCTTTCCTAAGTGGTCTTCCCAAAAATGGAGAGGGAAGGAAAGATATAGGGCCAAACATATCCTAAAATATCTAAAAAAAAAAAACTTTACAGGTGTAGGGTGACCGCTGCGGTGGTATAATTACAGAGCCGTTACAAAATTTCTGCAGTTTTACTACCGCGGCAATGGTGTCCCCGCTGCAACGGTCACACGCTTTCTTATTTTGGCTATAACTTCTTCGTCCAAACTCTAATTTAGGTGATTCAAAAACCTATGGTAAGATAAGATAAATATATACAACATCCAAGTTTTGAGTTGTTCCAAAATTAGATTTCATAGTAGTCAAAAATGGCCTTGACGTTACAGCACATGTACCAACTTTGCACATTTTCACCCTTTTATTCAAAAACCTACCAAACGACACAAAAACTTATTAAAACAACAAAAGTACTTGAAAACACAAAAAATATTTGAATCTAAAAGTACTTGATTTGTTGATAAATAAATCACTGATCAAATACCCCAAACTCAAACGTTTGTTTGTCCTCAAGCAAAAGACCCGCACAATAAAAGAAAAAAAAAAACTAATTACGAAATTAAAAACTAAAAAAAATGAAAAATATTAAAAACAAAAATGTGCAAGTTTTGATTTTCATCTAACGGCCAAACGATCGCCTCTCATCGGCCCCCAATCCTATCAAGTTCAAATATAAAAACACACCATGTAATGTTCTAGAATTTGAACGTTTTATAATAGTAAATGTCATTCTAGATCCTATCGAAGTATGTGTGTTTAAAACTCAAATATATAACTATCTGTTGATCGAATTGGATTATCTACCATATAATCACATAACAAAAAAAAAAAACCTCGAGGGTATAGGGAATCCATAGGCTCAACCGGGTTCTATTCTCCACTAATGTAGGCTTGGAAGTTCAAGAAGATCATTAGGGCTTGGTTCGGTTTTGGAAAAATGGCCACGGGTATATCGGAAATACAAAACAGGTTAATCATCGTTAACGTGACGAAACCTAAGGCACATTCTTGACTCTCTCACACACGAAATCCCATAGATAAAAATGGAAACAACCCCGAACAATCATTTAAGAATGTCGTACTCACTTGTCAAAAGAAATGGAAATAAAAACCCTATTTACATTTTATTCTTTTTTTTTTCTTTTCTATTTTTTTTTCTTTTCTTTTCAACGAACACACCCCCAAACTTATTCGATTGTTACAATTTAAGGGGTGTGTGAAAAATGAACAAAAATGAGAAGTGAGTACTCGAATACCGAACCAATCAAAAGTTCATCCTAAACCTAACCGCTCACATCAAGTAGCATTTGCAATCTACTAGCTTGATTCTCTCAGATTATGCCTTCAGTTTAGTGATGTACGTTTGGAAAGAAGTTTAATCTGTCAAGTGGTATTTGTTAAGTGTTCAGAATTGAAACAGTGTTTAGGCTTCAACAGGGTAACGAGGGATAATAATATATCAAGGTAAGCTTAAAAAGGCTCAAATGAGAAAATGAATGCCTAAATCATGTCTTCCAAACTACCTCTCCTAGGATTTTGCCTCAAATTTCCACTAAATCAAGTTCTAAAAACCCTAATGTTATGAATTTAGGTGACAGATAATTGTTTTCAAATCAATTAGACAATTATATAATGAGTTTATGTGCTCGTGCAAGTTGGATCTATACTAACTATTACTAAAATGTAACGTTGAGCATACAGAACATACATGCATGAGCTTTACGCTCAACCTCAATAAACAATTAGGGGATAGACTCATCATCGGGTAATGGCCCAGATGAAGTCAAAATTCAGCATATGAAAATAACTATCCTAAGCAAACATGCACACATATAAAAATAATAAAACATACTAACTAAAACATAAATAAACATACTACACATCACACCCAACTCAAACAGGAAATGCCCATAATAACCTAGTCAGCGATCCCAATGACATGATAAAGCATTATAATAAAAACTAGGGTTTAGAACACATACTTGGGAGGTGAGAGAATCTCACCTCCGAATCAAGTCAGTTGCAACGAATTTAACCTTTTTTTTTTCCTTGGGGTGCCTCCCAAAAAGCACTTGATTTAATGTCATTGGCTTGACACGGAGAACGACTCTTCAAAGAACTGCTTTCACCCATAGTACGTGTCAAATAACACCACGTACGGGTCTTGGTTGTGTACTCCCTCAAGCTTGGTGAGATTAAACTCTATTTGGATCGATCTTTCATCGTCACACCTCACTGGCTCATGTAATTGGTGGGCATGAAAGAACGTTGCTATTGACAGAAAAGGACAAGTGAGCCACATCGGATCCTCGTAGATGGAAGCGTCTTGGATCGAGTGTGGCATCACCAGCTAGAATTCAAACGGTGAAAATTCACAATGATTAAAATGTGAATTTTCATCGCCGAACCATACTTGGGTCTCCTCTTCATTCGAATCTTCAACATATTCTCCCAAGATTCTCTCGCTCGTCTCCGGTTCCTCACGGTAGTTTTCATTACATACGGCATTTGTATCTCTTGGGGCCACTACGTCTGACTCGGCCTCAATCAAGCAAAGAAGATGACCGATTTGCGTTGGCAAAGACGTTACGGTCGTATCAATGTTGCCGCAGACCGTCTCAATAAAATTAAGACGATCCTCGTGCTTGTTGATCCGGTCATTCATCTCCCTCCAAACCACTTGAGTTTCCCCAATAAAATCAGTGAATATTTTCTCTAGGATGGAGGAAGACTCTACATTTTGGTCCGGTATGTCAATCCATGGTGCCATCACAATGGAATTATCCCCCAAGTATTGGTGAGTTGGTGAATAATTCCAAATCTAAAATTCAATAGCCGTCATTTCCTCCTACGACCAATTAGCTTCGCTCACAATTTGGTCGTAAAAAGAGGTGCTAGCATTACCTCATTCTACCCATGTTCTGGTTGTAGTGTGTAACCCGTTGAGGAAATTCAGGAGTTGACATTCTCTCGGGAATCCGTGATTTGAAAACCGGTGTAGCATTTCCTTGGATTGATCCCAAGCACTATAAAACAGCTTGGAATCCCGTTGAAAGAATTGCATCAATACTTGTCGATCTAACATCTCCAAGTTCCCTGCATAAGAAATAAAAACAAAACTACAAATAAAAATTATCCACAAAAGAAATGCCTAAAGTAAAATCGGGTAATTTACTCACAATATCGATAATAAACTAAAACCAATCCCTAGCAACGATGCCAAAAACTTGTAGGCGACAAATTGTGTCGTCGCTTTCCACTCACAAGTGTACGAGATCAAGTTTTAGTATAGATTGGGAGAGTAGGGGTATCGTGTCCATAGGGATTGGTTGTTGTCATTATCGAAAATCGTAATTATCATAACCTAATTTTGTCTAGACGAAAAAGAATGTGTAAAATTAATATAAACGAAACTAATAAAACCTAATTTAATCTATACTAATAAAATGAGATATTTTCGGGAAAAGAATTGTCTAGGGATTAACTTTGTTTACAAATACGTGTTCGATCTCGTTTGACTTACATTTATGGTGTTCAACCTATTTGACAATCTCTGTATCATAAACTCACTCGCTTCTTCTCTCGAGTATAAAGCGAGCGAATATGTGATTTTGCATTGACGCCGAAGTCCCCCTCAAATGCCTTTTCTAACACATAATCACATGAGTCTTTCCCCAATGTCATTGATTGCACACTTTCTAACGCCCTCTTGGGTCGTTAGATCATCGCGTTGTGTTTAAACCCTAGTCCGAATCCGAGGTTACCTCTCCCAAGTGTCAAACCCCATATTCTTGATATATCTGAACTAGCATATATGCATAGAAACACGAAAAATGCAATCAAACTTCAAAGAATAAACATAAGCGAAACACCGAAATCAAATTAATCACATATTTATAAATATATTGTTAATCCCTAAACAATCCACACATAGCTAACGGCCATAACCGTATTTACAATAAAGAACGAGCTAAACAAGCTCACAACTACCAAATTTAAAGAATAAAACAAGAAATGAATAGCCTATATCAGAAGATTACACCGTAGAACGATCGTTTCCGTCTTCAACGTCTCCTCCTTTGGATTGTGAGGTCTCCCTCCAAAACACTCAAAAATATTCCCTAATGGCTTTCCTAAGTCTTCTTCCCAAAAATGGATATGGGAGGAAGGATATAGGGCCAAAAATATCCTAAAATATCTTAAAAAAACACTTTACAGGTGTAGGGTGACCGCCGCAACGGTGACACGCTTTCTTGTTTTGGCTGTAACTTCTTCATCTGAGCTTTGATTGAGGTGATTCAAAAACCTTTAGAATGATAATAGAAACATATACAACATCTAAGTTTTGAGTTGTTCCAAAATCGGATTTCATTGTAGTAAACAATGGCCTTGAAGTTACAGCACCTATACTGGCTTTGCATATTTTCACCCTTTTATTCAAAAACCTACCAAACAACCCAAAAAATTATTGAAACAACAAAAGTGTTTGAAAACACACAAATATTTGAATCTAAAAGTACTTGATTTGTTGATAAATAAATCACTTATCACTAGCTCAAAACTTATTTGGCTCCAGTTCAATACTCCAAATTTTAAACAATCACAATGAACACACTCCCAAAAAAACAAACACACTCCATTTTTACTGTTTCATGATTATTAGTTGAAATGGAGTGTGATTTGGTTCTTATTTGGGTGTGTGAATTAAGTTTTCCTGAAAAGAATACTGAAAAATATGCATGAGAATCACATAAATGTATCCTTGCAGTTTAACCAAAATTTCCCTTTGGTCTCTACAGTTTCAATTTGAACATATTAACATCATATGTGGCATTTGATTTATGCAACTTATCAAAGTTAAATAAGTCTAGGTGAGTGTCGTGTTAGTTGTGGAGCATAGGGATTAGTTTAAAAAGATAGTTATTGTCTTCTATATAAATTGTGAAATTATATTTTCATATTAAATTGTGGAAAAAAGAAAGTTATGATGAAAATAGACAGTTTTGCGATGATTAATGGATCAAGTGAAATTTTAAAGGTAAAAAATAATTTTTATTATCCTGCTATACCATAATCATCTCGTCAGGAGGGCATGTCTTGTGAGATGTGGTTGGTCCTTACAGGAGGGCATGTCCTGTAGGATGTTGTTAGTTGTTGTTGTTGAAACCTGACAGGAGGGCAAGTCCTGCATGTGGTTGAATATGTTGTTGAAATGTTAAGACTTGACAGAAGGGTAAGTCCTGCAGGTAGTTGATTATGTTGTTGATATGGTAGTTATACCATTTGTTGCTCTTACCATTGGAGCTATTGAATGGCCATGGCACTGATAGCCACCTTAGATGGCACAATTGTACAAGTTATGATACTATCGTAACTCCCGATCGTGAAGTGAAACGATCCTATGGATAGTAGAAAAATATGTGGGTGGTATTTTATTATATATCAAAATAATCGGATTAGTTATTTTAAATGTATCATTTTTATTGTGATGGTAGCAGAGGAGTTTTATTTCGGCTCAGTGTGAGGTTATATTTATATTATATTTTGAAAAGTGATGGTTGATAAATATACTTGATCCATAAAATTGTTTTTATATTATGAAGACCATACATCGATAAGGTGAGTGCATTGTCTTTATGTAAATTGTCAAATTACGTTTTCATACAAAAATGTGGAAAGAAAATGTTTATTAAACTGGATTATTTTATAACGTGATTTGGATCAAGTAAATTTCTAAATGTGGAAAATGATTTTATTATCTGACTATGTCATAATTCGTCTCGTCAGGAGGGCATATCCTGGGAGATGTAGTTGGTCCTTACAAGATGACATGTCCTATAAGACGTTATGTTGTTACCGGACATGAGGGTAGGTTCTGTAGGGTGGTTAATATTTCTTCTTCTTGTTGTCGTTGTTGATTATGATGATGATTATCATTATGATATGGTGTTTTATACCACGTGTTGGTTCCTACCATTTGAGATATTAAATGGCTCTGACACTGATTACAACATTAGATTGCATAGATGGATAGGTTATAGTACTGTTATAATTCTTGATCGTGAGGAAAATAATCCTATGGCTGACAGGGAATTATATTATTTTATTATATAAAAGAGAGTTGAACTGTCGATTTCAATTCGGTTGTTCTGTTATGATGATATTTTTGTTGAAATTTGGATACTACCCAGTGTAGGTATATTTTCTTGAAAAGTGAATTTTGATTTAAAAAAAATACTTGATCCATAAAATGCTTTTATATTAGAAAGACAGTACACCGATAAAATATTCAGATAAATATTGGTCCAATAGTAACAATAGGTGGAGTCAGAGTGTGGGGTAGTTCTTGAAATTTTTGGGGGCTTTGTGTAATATTTTCATAAACATGTTACATGAGTATTGACCATTAGTGGTGTATCTAATTTTTATAGTTTGACATATATTTATAGATTTCGGGATGTATTTATGTGGTTAAAAAATATTTAAGTGTTTTTGATGTATTTATATGATTAAGAAGTATTTATATATGTTGGGACATAATTATATGATTGAGAGGTATTTATGTATTTTCTAACGTATTTCAAGTTTGGATTATATTGATATTTATGGAACAATTTACAAGATTATCGGAATTTTAATATGAATATTGAAAAATGATTATTTTTAGTCTCACGGGACAGTTTATAAGGAATTGGGCTATCTACTGCTTATGATACTAGTTGCGAACATGTTGATTGAAATATTGGATGGAAATTGATAAATGTTGGTTACGGGATATAGCAGTGGACTTGAAAGGTCATGCCAAGTGGAAACATTATTGAGGTTGTAGATCTATTGGAATTGAGATAGACCCAATCCAGTGAGACTACTGTGATATTTTAAATATATATTGTTATTTGTTGCTATTTTTATCAGAATAGCACAGTGGGAGCGTGGTGGTGTCTTTCGGTTATTATTGGTTAATCGAGAGTGACTAGTACGATGCTATTTTGAATAAATATTGTTTTGAATGAAATTTATTTAAGAGGGATAGATTGTAATAGTCCAGAAATCTATATTTTTGAAAATATTATTTTATATAAATTTGATATTTTTGGGATTGTTTCGCAAATTTATGGTATAAATAATAGTTGATAATTTTTTGAGTTGAATGTAAATTTTAAATTGATTTTTAAAATTTTTTGTATTATTGTATTATTTAAAATATACTGTTAAGAGTTTTGGGATATAATTAATATTCTTTTTTATTTTAAGGGGGACTTTGTGTAATAAATAAATAAAATGCTTGGATGAAATTGTTGCCTTCGTGATGAAGGCAACAAAATCAACCAAGCACTTGTTTTAATAATAATAAAATAATAATAATAACAACTATTAAGAATATATCCGGGATGATATCTACAATTTCGGTATTACATATTCGGATATTTCGGTTCGGATTTCGATTTCAAGTATCAGGTAGAATTTCTAGTTCTTTTAATATATGTATTTAATTTCTCTATTGTGAGATTTATATTATTATTATTGTTGTTGAATTATAGTTATTAATTCCCATGAAATAATTATGATTATGTGAAAAATAAAAATCATGTCTATGTGTTTTATTTGTCGCATTAATTAGATACACGTAATAGAGGTATTAAAATTTTATTGAGCGTTGGCTCACAACCCTATATTTTTCATTGGAGGACTAGTAAGAATGAAACTGTGCCAGGACTTATATTGAATATATTTGAAAATAGTGCGGTGCCAGAAACTTTATTTGGATTTCTATTAAATTTGTAAAAATTGTATTTATTATTTCCCGTTGTAAAATTAACTCGATAAATCGACAATTAAAATTCTCATTTTTAATAACTAAGTTCCAATTTCATTGTTATTGTTAAATTCGTATATTTTATTGTTATTGTTAAAAAAACGTTAGTTCAGTTCTAAACCAAGTTTTATTATACACCAATAAACTATAATAAATAAGGATGGATTGATCATTATAACTAAGAGTAGGTTTTATCGATAATCATAATAAACTAATAGGAATGGATCATTATAACTAATTGTTATGATTAAAATCATTATAATTAATATAAATTCATAATGAATTAATATGAGTTGGTGGTTCGGTTTAATCAATAATTATAATTATCGCCGTCGTTCGTAAAATTTCTCGGATTTGAAATATTGGATATTTAGTTTTAGTTTTAATTCTCCAAGAGGAGAAACCGCATGGTGACCCTGGGAAACCGGGTTGTTACAGAGTGGTATTAGAGATAAATTAATAGTAATTCTAATTTATTTATAAATGGTGAAATATTTGGGTTAGAATTCTCTATATGAGAAACCTAGTGGCAATCCTAGGAAATCGAGCCGTTATACTATGCACAACTCATGGTGTGCTTGACATTCTAGTAATGTTCTTGACATGTTTTTTACGTTCTTGGCATGTTCTTGACATATTTTTTATGTTCTTGACATATTTTGATGTTTTTGACATATTTTGGATGTTTTGGACTCTTTTTTTTTTATATATATATATATACACTATGTACATGAACTATACATCTAAGAACTAACCAAATACGTTACAAACAAGAAATATAATGATATTTAAATAAAATCAAAGGTGTGGTTTAAGAAGACTAACATAACTTAGGGGAGTGATATTTCTCTAAGTGTTTTTCTTCTTCTTTTTCTCTGATCTTTCTCTGTTCTTCTTGATCATTCTTCGTTAACTTCTTGAGATCTTGTTCTAAGATTCTCAAGAACAACTTTTTGAAGTCTTTTTAAAAATATTTGAGGGTGTTTATGAAGTAAAAAGCTTGAGAATTCCCTAGACCCGAGAAAGAAATTTGAGAGTAAAGAGAAAAGCTCTTGGATCAAGCCCTTTGGAAATAAAAAATAGGCTGCCTAATTGTAGGCTCGAGGAGCCAGTGAATTCCTCAATGAACAAGCCTATCCAATCATTTCCTTAAGGGTTGTTTGGTATAGGTTCAACCCTTTGATGTCTCTTAGTTTCATGGTGGGAGCCAAATCTGGAAGATTTATTAAGATTTTCTACAATTGTGTAACGATTACAAAATCTTTAAAATATAATTGGTCATGATTAGTCATTATTAGTTGGCACATGGGGCATTTAATGATTGATGAGTTATTTTTCGGTTCGTTTTGCTTGCTAAGTACTAGTTACTCGAACTATTTCGGTTACTTGCATTAAATGCACTTAGAGGTTCAATACATATGGTCTCTTCATGTCATTTTTACATTGAAGGTTAGATATAATTTTTATTTGATGGGCATTTAATGTCTTTGATGGGATGCAAAATGAGCCGGTTAGTTTTGTAACTGTTTAGTTACTTTTGAAGTAACTTGGTTTCCCTAAGATATTTTGCTCAAAATATCTTGATTCTTTGAATGTAGTCCCCATAGGTTGTTTCAAGAATTAAATAATTGATGGGATGTTGATTTGATGGATCATTTGTGGTATGATTTCATGGCAACCGAACTGGTTAGTTTTGTGACCGTTAGGTACTTTTCAACTAAGTTTCCATCCTAGACATTTTAGTAGAGAGATATTTGAAAGTTCTTGTCATTTAATGCTCATTAATGAGTCATAAAATATGTGATATGACCTTTATGCAATGGGCTTTAAATGCTTGTGTTGGCCCAAAGAGCTATCCAAGAGGAGGTAAATTGGGTAGTTACAAAAACTTTAATCAATTATGTCCTTTGAACACAAATAATTAATTTTCCTAAATTAATTATTATCTTGATACACATAGGATTAAGTGAATATCCAAACACAATATAAATAATAAATCAATGCAACACACAAGAATTTATCCTGGTTCGTTCAAGCTAATCTTGTCTACGTCTAGTTCCTCGAGCTCTACGAAGATTCACAATCCACTAACCCCTCAATTCCCTTATGAGATAGCAACTAAACCCTTATAGCTCATGATTATTTTACAGTCACAAAATTAACTTTTACAATTTACCCTTTTCACAGGCCAATGACAAACCATATCTTTTTATTAGGCTAAAGACTAACCTAACATTCCCTCACTTATCATTTTCACAATGAATGATGAACCTTTACAATTCACTCAAAATAATTTAATTACAGGATGAATCAAAACCTAATTCATTTGAAGGAAAACGAATAACCTAACATTTTTACTAGGACAAAGATCAAACCCTAATTTTGTTCTCGGGAAAAAGATGAAAACCTAGCTACCATAACTAGATACTGTCCCAAACGTCTCTAATCCACTCAAACTCACAAATACAAAAAGATAGGAGTTTCTTCTCACAAGGAGCTTCTACTAGCCCAATACAAATATACTCAACTAATGTACCGAATAATTACTACGTGATAGATACAATATTAGACAATTAAAATCTAATTAATAAATAAAATGGATAACACAAATTTAGTATGTAATCAGATAATTAGGCAAAAATTGTTTAAAATTTTTTTTCAGGGTTTTAAGTTTAAAACGATTTTATAGCAATCCTAAACTAAACAATCAATATAAATATAACTTTAAAGAACAAGTAATAAAACTTAGATGGATCTCACTGGAAAAATACTGAAGATAATAGCAATATAGCATGTAGAACTCAAATCGGTGACACCAAACATCAAGCGCTTTAGATAAAGAACTTATATAAAATCAATCTTTGAAATCTCAGCAAACATCTCACTGTTTTAATAGCTAAAATTGATGTTCTTGATGTGTTTAATTCAATTCCCGCAGGTCTTTATTAATAAATCAATAACTAACCCTCCAAGGGCTAGTTTTTCAAAGATATTTCATTAAATGACACTCCACATAACATATCCTATCAATATAGGTATGTTCCACTTAAAAATATCTTTTAAATCTCACTTTTAAGTCCATAAAACTATTCCTAATTTAAAACCACAAAAATAGGAAGTATTAAATCATTTAAATTAAGAAAATCACAAAATATATAGACTATATCGTTAGGGATTACTAAATAGGTTGTTCGTATTTGAAATACATTCAAATCCCCCAAATCCATCTTTTGGAATCATAAAAAATGGATAGTTTTTGACAAGAGACCAAATCAGCCAAATTGTTGACTGAAGTAGCCAATTAACCGACCTGTGCCATGGCTAAAATAGTTGTTGGCACTACATCCTTTCGGTTGACTGACCTTACCTAGATGGTTGATCGATTTGATTAGTAAGCTTCCATTTTTTACCATTTCATCTAATGACTCATTCGGTTGACAGATTGGATCAATGTGCTCACTTTATTACCCATTTTAGCTACTGTTTCGAACGGTTGATCGATTTCTTTTCTCGGTTGACCGATTGGATCCGTAGGACTCAATTTTAACTCCCAAAACTCACTGCTTTAATAAGTCGACCAATTAAGTTTCTCAATTGACCGAATTAACCCAAAAACAGAATATTTTATACTTTAAAATACACTTTTTAATTTGGTCAATTATCAAAATCATTTCACCCAATGAGCACATAAATTATCTCATTTTAGGATTTTAAATTTATCGCTTCTTATCAGAAAACACATAAAATTAACTCATTTTAAGTGTTGTGCATGAACTTAATTCAGGTTGCATTAAGAGTATATAAGTAAAAAATTATTTTCACCTATTTTTCTTTACCGTTTTTAAAACTCGTCATATCTTTGTCATGTTCATCTTGCACCTTTTATGTTTTCTTCATCAAATCTTTTTCTTAATCAAATTCATAGAACTATAAATCTAGAACACTTGACAAAACCATTAGTTTCACCAAAAGTATCAATACTTAATTGCTCATCAAAATCTTGGATTCAACAGCTTGTCATGATGGCATTTCGGTTTTGTAGGTTTTAAACCAAATCTTTAGAGTTAGTTATATTGAATAACTAAACTTGTGATGGTAGTTTCTTTGGTTTGATCAATTTGTTTTTTTTCTTTTGCTTCAATTCTTAAGGATTAGTACTTTAAACGAAAATTTAAAAAGTATTTTTGGCGTAAGAAAGACGAAACTAGTGATAGTAAATGTTTCAGGGATCAAAATGAAAAATAAGGGTAATTAATGAATTTTTCTTAAATTAAAGGGTAGTAACTAATTTTTATTCATATTAAAGGTGATTTCATTAAAAATCAACCTTTAATAACGTTATTTTAGTCCCCCTTAACTTTTGGAATTTTATGGGATTTTTTTTTGGTTGTTTTTCTGTAGTATCCCATGTAAGCTAAAGCATAAATTAGTTCCCTTCAAACCTCAATTTAAAGTTTATATGAACTTGCACTTCTGATCTGATATTAAATGGGCAGGACAAAATACGGTGTCTACAGCTACCATTTTTTGTCATGCAAGTTTAATCATAATGACAAAGAAGAAGACACAAATAAATTTTTTCAATGAGACTGGAAATTTAATGCTTATAGTAATTTGGTGAGGAAAAGTCTACTCGACTCTCCTCGATGTGAAGTTCTCGCATCTACCATCAAAGGTAGGGATTTTTCCCATCTATCATTGAAGACTAGAATTTTTCACTTTCGTCATTAGGATTTTTTTGCTTCAATCAACAGAGATAGGAAATTTTTGCTTCTATCATCAGAGATAAGAATTTTTTCGCTTCTATCACCAAAGACAGGATATTTTTTGCTTCTATCACTAGAGATAAGAATTTTTTTCTTCTATTACTAGAGACATGAATTTTTGTCTTTTATCACCAGAGAAAGGAATTTTGTTTTCTATTACCAGAGATAGGAATTTTTTGTTGCTTCTATCACTAGAGACATGAATGTTTTTCTTCTATCACTAAAGACAAGAATTAGACGCATCCGTTACCAGAGAAAGGAATTAGACGCATCTGTTACCAGAGAATGGAATTGAACGCATCTATCAACAGGGACGGAAATTAGGCTCTAGGGTTTTGTTTAAGTGTATAACTGAACTAGCATAGGCTTTCCTATATATCTTAGGATAGCTAAGAATCAGGTCAAATACAGTTTTAACAAATAAAGTAAATCAATATTTGGCAGAAAAGATTCTTGGTTAGAGAAACCGATTCCTGGGTTATAACATCAAAGCCTGCTTGAAAATGATTGAGAGGATTCTCACTTAAGAAACCCTCGGGGAAATCCAATACTTAGTGGAGTTTTGTGGCCAAATCCCACCTGGAACTACTGAGGACGACTAGCAAACTTCTCACACAAAGTTACCTTATATAAAATGTGCCCCAATCGTAAACTGGGGGATCTGTGATGCTTGTTTCGTTTTTAGGGATTATGGATTTTATTTCTTAAATTTTGAATTTTTTCCCAGCCCTAACAGAAGCGAATCTTATGAAAGAATTTTGACGGTAAAACCTAATATAATGTGCCCCAACTCTAACTTGGGCAAATATTATCACAAAATCTCGATGGAGAAACCGGATAATGTGCCCCAGCTCTAGTTGGGGCACATGAATATGTCTCAGGCATTTAGGAGAATGTGATAGAGCCCACATGGGTTGTCTATGTATCCCAATCTGAGTGAGTGATTTTTAATGTTCGATTGGGACTGGAAACCTCGGTGGGTTTTTTTTTCTCATCATGTCGATGTTTCTATTAATAATCATTTAGATGATCGAAACGCACTTGGGTTCTCTATATATCTTGATTTCCTAGGTCTGAAATCGAGTCAAAATGTAGTTCGACCTTTGCTATGCTGATTTTGTTTTTCTTTTAGATTGTTGACCGAACCCACGAGGGTTTCCTACGTACCTTGGTAATCTACGAAGGATCAAGTCGAAATTTAGTTCCAAACTTTTTCAATTTTTTTTTTTTTTTTTTTAAAGTTGACGACCGAACCTTGGAAAGGTTGTCTACGTATCCCTATTTTCACAAGGAATCAAGTCGACACGTAGTTCATCACTGGAATCCCTTGTTATTTACAAATGGAGTGAAATCGGGTTCTTAGGAAATTCAAGGAACTTCTCCGAAGATGAGCCCTGATTCAGGGCAGAGAGAACGACGTAAAGTCAATATCTCACTGATTCGACCGGACTTGCTTAGGTTTTCTACGTACCTTGGCATGTTACCAAGGATCAGTTCATAACGTAGTTTTAAATTAACAAGATGATTTTAATGATCATACTTGTTGTAGGCAAACATAGCTACGTTTATTGGAAACAATCTTACTCAAGTTTAATCGATAGTCTTTTGTCTAAGCGTTAACTAGGTAAGATCGATCATTATCATGATTGGTAGTTTGTTTAAGTCTTTGAATAACGTTGTTCCGTTTTGAGGTATTGAAGGCTTAGTACTTAGAGTATTTGTACAGTACTAGAAATTACTCAATTCTAAGAAGATCCTGTTGGATCCTAGCAAGGTCAATTTTCAAATGACATTCTACTACACCCCAATGCTTTATAGGAATGGGTAAGGTATGATGACTAATTTTTTCATGGGCATGCAAGTTATATATGGCTAAGTGAAACGTGATGCTTGATGTTTGCATAGTATTTTGATACTGACTTATGTACTATATGATGTTATGAAGCCCAAATCTTTTGCCTAGAATATTTTCCTAGGGAATGCATCGTCTCTCTAAATATGCTAATTGTTTCTTAGAATTTTTCCAGGAATGTTTGCGCTAGGTACCTTTTGCTATTAGCCATCTCCCCTGGGTGCTTCCATATTGTCTTTGATACAGAATGCTAATTGGTGCTTCTGAGAGGCGTTTGGATCCTTTGCTCCTCTTGCGTTGCAACTAAAATTCTGATCGGGATTTTACTTTAAACATTTCATAGGTTTTGGTTATAAGATGGAAAGGTTTTGATAGGAACGATAGAAGGTTATTTCCTGTTGATTGGTTGAGCTAGGAATATCCCAGAATAGGAACATCCAACTCAGAATAGAGATCACTGTTAACCTGCCTTGGGCTTTGAATGACTTTTGAATGTATTTTGGGTAAGGGTTTGAGCGAATGGCTTACTTAACAAAGCATCTTCTCTTTCTTTTCCTCTACTTTCTCGAGTTCATTTCTAATGTCTTAGGCATTATACCTATATGTTCCATGTATATTTCTCTTTTAAATTTTATGCAAGATTATTTTGGTTAAAGTATACTTAGATAGTCATATTCAAACATGCCATCGTCTCCGTGTTTGTCACAATTTTTCCATCAGATTAATCTAGATTATGATAACAATGATTTATACTAAATATCTGTAGTTATTAATTTAAACAGGTTGTGTGGCTCAATTCCATCTGTTGATCCTAAGATTTTGATGAACAATTAAGTATTAATATTTTGATGGAACTAATGTTTTGATTGAGTGTTTTAGTTTTAAAGTTCCAATGATGAAGATGACAAATTAAATGGATACTAAATGATGATGTTGAAGATATAGAAGAATTAAGAGTTTGAATAAATTAGGGAAAACAACTCAGGTGAATTTTAACTCTTAATATCCCAATTGGGAATATACACATGGCACAAAATGTATTTTATTATTTATGTGTGTTTTGATTAAATGAAATTATTTGCTCCTATGTGATTTAAAAAGATATATTTTTTATTGACTAAAATGGAATATAAGAATATTAGTGGAGCTATTTAGAAGAGAAAATGGTTAAAGAGGCAAAAACATAAAAGAAAATAAGTTAAAAACATGTTCAGAAGAGAGATCCAGAAGACATCAGTTGATTGATGAGTTGACCAGACCAAGTTGCTGAAAGATCCTATATCTCTAAGTCGACCGACAGGTTGACAGATCAAGAGGAGCTAAACTCTCTAAATCTATAAGTCGACCGATAGGTCAACTAGTGAAGGAAAGACGAACTCTATAAATCTACAAGTCGACCGACAGGTTAACCAATGAACGCCTTCGCTATAACCTGAATCTACCAGTCGACTGGTCGGTCGACCGGATGTACTATTTCAAGATTCTGTTTATTCCAAGATTATATCCAAAAGTAGTCGTTTTTTGTTAGGATTTGAGAGAGATTTTGGGGATATTTTTATATTTAAGATATGCTTCACCTAAAATATAAATCCTATATATTTGGTTCATTAATTTTTAATGTTTCTCAAATTGGTACGTAAAATTGTTTCTATTTTATCTAATTGAATTTAAGAAATATTTTGGGGGACTTAATTGAAAGATTTGAAAGTTGTTATTAAGTGAATTGAACCAAAATGAAGTCATAATAATATAAGGGGTCTAAGAAAGCATTTAAATGTCATGACACATAGGAACTAACCGTTAGAGAGCTAATTTATTTCCTATATAAATAGACCTGCGTTTTTCATTATTAAAAAATGATATTAGATCTATCAAAAGAAATCATATCATATCATAAGAGTGAGCTTTTCTAAGAGTATCTTTCTAAGAGTTTGTGAGCTATTCTAAGAGTGATCTTGAGAATCAATTGCGATTAATCTTTGCTGCTACCGGATTTGAAGTTACATCGTGCTAATTATTCTTTCTGTGGATTCCGGGTAAGATCTTTTCAATTATATTCTATCATTGTATTATTTGTTTATCTTTTGGAAATTGATCTTAGAAATTGTTTCTGATTCTTGAATAAAATATTTTTACAAATAATTTCTTGAATCTGATTACGTGCTCAAATATTTGCTACCCATATCTTGTTAAAATCAGATTTTCTATCTCACGTTTTTCTATCACTAGTTGGGATATTAATTGAGTTATTATTTATCTGTGGTGGTAGAAGTTCTAAGTGAAATTTTGTACTTGTCAACTTGTATTGGTGAGTAGTGTGACAGATTAAATACTATTGGGGGTATTTAATCAAAGGGTAGTTGGGTTTCAGTCTCTTCATGTAAAGAGATTGAGGTAGTAATTCTTTCTCGATAGAATTAATTGTGAGTGATTTGTAAATGTTTTATCCTTACCTAGGAAAAGGATAGTTGGAGTGTTTTGTGAGATTTTGATTCTTGAGCCTAAGGTATAAAAATAATTAGATTAATCTTTAATCTGTAAAAAGATAGGTTATTCTTGAGCCTATAAAAAGTAGAGATTATTCCTTAGTCTAGGAAAATGATTTTGTAAAGGTTGATTATGAGTCTGTAAAAGAATCGGTGTGCGGATTTGGTTCTTACCTTTAAAGGGATCTTGAGTATTAGTGGGTGCGAATCTCCATGGGGCACGGAGGACTGGACTAGCCAAGAGTAACATGGTAAACCAGGATATATCTTGGTTTGCTGCAATATTTACTTTGCTATGTTTACTGTTTCGGTGTACACCTAGTTAATTAATTAATTCCGCTGTGATATAAAGATAATAATTAATTTAGGTTTAAAATTAATTATTTGATATTCTAATAATTTTTAAATACCCAATTCACCCCCCCTCTTGGGTATTCCACTGGGCCAACACCATCAAGTTCTGATAATTGATAATTTCTGAGATTGGTATCAACATTACCTAGGCCCTAAATGTTTCTCGAGCTTTTTTCAATGGTTCTGATTAATTTCTTCTGTATTGAAGTGAAGGCAACTAGAATGGTCCTTCCTGAGATGACTTAAAAGAGAAAGAAAATAAGTGATAGAGAAACAAGTGTTAGCTAATGACGACTAACAAAGATTTTTTTATCCTGGTAGTGTTTGAGAGAATCATTTTTATTCTGTTTTTTTTTTTTTTTTTTCTTTTCTTCTTCTTCTTTAATTTCTTTTACTCTGGCAACTAGGGACTCATATTTCCTACATAATCCATGTAGCGAGCTTTAGGTAGTAATATCAGTTTAGTTGGCCCTAGTCACTAGGTATTGAGACACCCCTACGACTTAATACTCAAATTACGTTGACAACGTGATTCACCCGATCGCCTTCATGTAACCACTCAGCGTTAAAAAATTTCTAAGACCGGTGTTTGTCATATTCCTTTTTTTTTTTTTTTTTTTCTTGACACATACTTTTAGGATTTCAAATTTTGGAGAATTAATTAATTTCTTTCGGAATCTGGTAAAAAAAAGTATTAAGGTTTGATTCTAAGTTTGGAAAAAGAATTAGGTTAGTTCTGAAATTGTCAAAAAAATTGTAAGGGTTTGGTTTCTAGATAGGAAAGAAATTAGGGTTAGTGGATTGCGAAATTCCTGCAGGAGCTCAAGGGACTGAACGTAGCCAAGAGTAGTTTGCCGAACCAGAATAAATATGCGTGTTCATTTTCTTTATCCTACTTGTTTGGTTGTGCATCTAGTTAAGCACGTTTCCGTTGTAACTCAAGATAATAACTTGATAGGAAAAAATCGTGATTGCTTGATTAATAATTTATTTTCTTAAATTTTTATAACTACTTAATTTATTTTCTCTTTTGGGTAGATATTTAGGTCAACAATGATGTTAAACGGTGGTGCACATATTTCTGGTGGTGGCATATTTAATATTTCAATGTTTTTTATCCTACTAACTTTTTAAACTTATTCAAATTTAATTTACGAGGTTAACTATTGTTACATAAACGAACATGAGTACTCGCAAGTGAGACTGGTTTCAATATTGTCTCCAAAATTTTAATGTAATACTAATTTAATAAGAAATGTCATTTGCTACTGCATGCTAGTTTCTGTTCAAAAGAAATTCATCTTGCGAATTAAATTGGAAAGATTGTGAAATTTTAGACAAGTAAAAAATTATTACGTTAAAAATAAAATTAATACTTGCAAAATTTATTATCCAAGAAGTGTAAGTTCTGTTGACAAAGGGAAGTGTTCATTTTCCTTATCAACCAAAACTCGACTCTCTTAGAGAGTACTTTGAGAATTAAATAGCCCTTAAAATCGCTCGGTGAGTTGATTAGTTGAGGTGCGTATAACCTAACTTGACACACCTTAGTTTAAAAAAAAAAAAATCGACAAATTTTTTTAGACAATACGGTAATTAACTCTAAATCGAGCAAAATTGAGTCTTTCAGAAAATTAATTGTTTTATGTCATTAAAATATTTTAGAATAAAAACAAAAATAGAGATATAAAACAATTTATCTTTTCCTATTCTTACATTTCTAAAAATAGAATGTGAAGCACTATTTGTCATATTTAGATTTCAATTTATATTTTGAATTTTCTGAACCTCCCCCAACAATTTCTCTGGGTTGTTGACTGTCTGAAACTGCCTTTTGTGGAGACGGCAGATTGATGTTGAAAGATGGAGGCTGTGATAGTGACAAATTTCCATGCATCAGCATCAATGATCAACCCTGTATTAAATTCAATATTATATTATTAAACAGTATCCACCTAATTTATTTATTTATTTTATTTATTTTTTCGAACCTTTTTTTCACCATTTGAGTGACTGATTGCAAAGCTAGATCAGTTTTGACTGATTCAGTGGTTAGATAGTTACGCATGGGCTTTAATCTTTGGCAACACACCAAGCAGAGATATCTACAGTGGTCTCTCTCTGTCCTCATGTTTGTCTGCGAAATAATTGTGGTGTTGAATATTTATTTATTGTACAAAGATTTGTATTGAGAGAGTAAATGTGGTAATAATTGAGATTCTCTTTATTACTAAAATTTGTATGACATTATTGTTTCAACCTACTTGCATTTTATTTAGTTCATTTTATAACCCATTTAATATTTGAAAGAATTGTTATTGATGTTTAATACTCGCACTTCGTTCGATCAAGGTTCAAGTTGATTTTCTTTGCTTAAGTGAGTTTCTCATCTACAGTGGGTTCCGCCATGTGAACGATCCTCAGTTAACAGTTATCGGTCAACAATCATTACAATCGAAGTTTGTCCATAAACAAAGACTCGTTAAGCTATGTCTAGCAAAATCCTTCCTGCGCGAGAGTAAGAGGTCAGGGAAAAAACGTGCAGTATTGATTCAAGTTAGAATTCTCATTGCACCTAGACCATTTACTATCTTGCTATTTATAGGAGCGGGATTAGATTAATATTGCATATTTAAGGCCCAAAGTGTGATCAATTAGTGTAATCCGGCGCGAGGCCAATGAAGAAGCGTGTTGCATAACTTAGGCCAATGGGCCTTGGGTTTCGGCCTACCAAGAGAAGCCTATGGGCTAGCCGAAAGGATCTGGAGGTGAGGCTCAACCCACGGATGCATATGTTGGTGAACTAGAGATTCTAGACGGTGGCCGCTGGGTGGAGGTTGGACTAGGGCATAAATTGGTAAATGCCCTACCTCTAGTCACTGGGCGGTGGGCATGAATGGGTAGGAGTTCAGTGGACTGTTGGGGTGTGGATGGTACGGGGAGAAGCACTGGGCGATCCGATTTGTTGATCGATGGACGTTTATCGGTTAAATCGCACTCCTCGGGGACCCACCTTATCATGTGTAGGGTTGTGACAAGGTCAGCGGTAGCTAATAAAAATATCCCTCATTATTTGCTCACCACTATTGAGCAGCGAAGTACGAGGTGCTGAGGAGTAGTGGTTGTCGTAATTATTGTGAGTCACCGTGGACCATAGAATGAGCTGGCTGTTGTGTGCAAGAGGTGATTGGGCGGAGTTCGCTGGCGACGAAGTGTGGGAACCGTTGGATTGCTAACACATGTCGCTTGTCACATCGGTCATATGTATCAAGGGCCTATAGTCTATTGGATCCTAACTCTTCATATTCTATTCCTCAAAGACCTACAGAAAGGGGATCCTAGAGCCTCATTTTTCACTTTACACTTTCTCAGATTTTGAGAGCCCTTTAGTGCCCAACATCAGTTGTGCCGTATTCTACTTTTCTTTCTCCTCATTTTTGTTATGGCCCATACACTGCTCACTCTTTCTTCATATTCATTTTCTAATCTAAGTTCCTGGTCCTTGTGATCGGAGTGGACAAGCTTTCCTTTGCATCAACAAGGTTGGTGTTCCTCGAATCCCAAGAGGTAGGTCTTTCCTTCACCCTCTATTAATTTGCTCCCAACTGTCTATACGGCTCTGGTCGATTCATCACTAGAGAGAGTGCCAATAGACTTGGCAAGAATAGGAAAACAAGCTCCTCTTGGGACCTAGTGGCCAATCGCGAATCTGATATGAATTAATCAATCCCTAGATAATATCTATTTAGCCAATCATAATTATAACCAAATATACATTAAAATAAGAGAATAATTTCATCATTCAAGATACAAAGTTTGGAAACAAATATGGAAACAAATAGATAATGACAAATTTGAAAAGTGGAGTGTTTCGCTTCTGGAAAAACTGTTATGAGATCGTTTCCTCTTTCTCAAATGAGTTCTCCTCTTTCTTGGTCTGAACTATGGCTTATTCTAAGTGTAAAAACGTGTTTGATATCAGGTAGGAAGGAGTATACATAAATATGGCCTAAAATGTCCCAAAAGATCTAAGACAACTAGTTGATTGATCGTTGTAGCAATGGGAAGCATCGCTACAGCGATTGTAATGCAGTGGCCTTCTGCCCTTTTATCGCTATAGGGGTGGTTGGGCAGAAGGTCTACTGATCTTTCACCACTACAGCGATAAAGGCCATCGCTGCAGCGGTCAAGGGTCAGTAGCCTTTGACGTCGGTGCTACAACGATGGGGCTTACCGCTACAACGGTGAGGCTGCAGTTTCTTTTCTTTGATCTTTTTTAATGTTTCTCCACCGTCTTCTTATCAATTTTCTCGATTTTCAACTGTTTACATATCTACACCCGATTTACATAAAAACGAACATAAACACTTTAAAACATTACAAAAACAATTGAAAACCATCACATTCGGCTTGGAAATAGATAGATATTTTTAACCTATCAAATACCCCCAAACATAGAATTTTGCTAGTCCTCAAGTAAAACACCCTAACACTAAAATAAACTATTTGTCTAATTAACTAACTTTAATACTAAAAACGAAAAAAAAAAAAAAAAAAAAAAAAAAAAAAAAAAAAAAAAAAAACAAAAAAACTGTAAGTAATGACATGCGAGTTCTGAATTCAACTAATAAACCAAAATATTTTTCCCTCAATGTCCCCCAATCAAATCAAGTTCAAGAATAAAACGTAACATGTGGTGTTCTAGAATTTCAACATTCAATATTAGTAAATTTCATTCTAGATCCATTCAAAGTGTATGTGTGTGAAAAGGCAATTATACAACTATCCAAACACCAGATTGAATTATTCACCAACAAAGATCATGACTTAAACCATAAAGGATTAGGATATCCATATGCCAGTCTGGGTTCTCCTCTCCACTAATGTAGGCTTGGAAGTTCAAAAAGATCAAAATGACTTGGTTTTTTTTTTTTTTTTTTGTCAACTGGCCAAGGATCAAGAATAAAAAATAGGTAAACGGTATAACTCAACGATACCTGAGGCACAATGCTTAGCACTCAATCACACTCATAACCCCAAAGATAAATTTGAAACAACCCTGAACAAACATTTAAGAACATTGTACTCACTTGTCAAAACAAACAAAAATAGAACTATTTTTATATATGTTTTTTTTTTTTTTAATCAAAATCACACCTCCAAATTTATTTGATTTATACAAACTCACGGGTGTGGGAATACAATAGAAAAATGACAAGTGAGTACTCGAATACCAAACCAATCTAAAGGTTGCCCAAAACCCAACCGCTTACTTCTGGTAGGATTTACAAATGCTCACTTGATTTTGACTCAAATTGTACCTTAGGTTTAGCGACATAGGTTTGGAAAAAGTTTTATTGGTTAGGGCATTTGTTACGTGTTCAAAATTGAAATGGCTTACAAGCTTCGACAGGGTAACGAGGGGTAAAACTTATAACATAGTAAACTTTAACGTCTCAAGCGGTCAAAATGAATACCTAAATCATGTCTCTTCAACTACCTCACCTAAGATTTCACCTCAAGTTTCCCCCAATCACGTTCTAGAATCCCTAAAATTGTCATAAATTTGCTACTGAATAATCGACATCAAATCGAATGAATATCCATACATCAAATCTACGTGATCGTGCAATTTAGGATCCAAAATGACTTTTACCTAATCAAAATGTCAAGCACACAGAACACACATGAATGGATATTACCCCTTACCTCGATATACAACTAGGGGCTAATTTTATCATCAGGTAATGGCCTAGAAGAACTCAAAAACTCAACACACAACTTCTACTTCATACATAAACACGATTATACTAATACTAAACACAAACATGCATACATTGCACTAAGTATCCACAACAAAACAATAAACTTCTAAACATGCATAAACAAAAACTGTAGAGTGACCACTGCAGCGGTGAAAGTACAGAGAGTTGCCTGTGACCCCTACCGCTACAATGGTCAAACTCCATAGAGTTACCTAACTCTTTTCATTTCTACCGCTACAGCAATTAATAGAATAAGAAAACACTAGGTTCACTCACTGTCATAGCAATCATCCCACTGCTGTAGCGGTGAAGCTATCGACATACCCACCGCTGCCGCGGTCACTCTACAGATATTTTAGGATATTTTGTGGATATTTTGAAATCCTATATATATCTCCCTTTTACCTCCAACAACCAAGAACGTTTTGGGAGTGGTTTGAGAGCTCTAAACCCTATCAACCAAGAGAAGATCATAAAGCCAAAGAAGATGAAGCGTTCTCGGAGTGGTTTTAGCGACGGATCTTCGGATAACTGCTAGTCTCCTCGTTTCTTTCTTTAATTATTTGATTTGGTTGATAGTTTGTATATGTTTAGCTTATGTATTATTTTATATTGGGCCTTGGCGAAGTGTAGCTAAACATATATTGTTTAGGGAGCGATTGACTTTATGAAAACGTTGTTTGAATAAAATCGATGTTTCGTTAATGGTTGTTCATATTTATCTTATTGTGTTTACCATTTTGTCATGTTTATATATTTGTTTAGATATACTGAGATATCAGGGTTTGACATTCAGGAGAGGTAACTCCGAATTCGAACTAGTTAAACACAATGTGACGATCTAACGACCCGGGAAGGTGTTAGAAAGTATGCAATCCGTGACGTTGGGGTGAGACTCATGTGACCAAGTATCATTTAGATGCTTGAGGAGTACTTTGGCATTAACATGAAATCACATATTTACTCACTTTACACTCGGGAGAGGTAGTGAGTGAGATTTCGATACCGAGATTATCGGATAGGATGAACACCATTAATGTAAACTAGATTGAAATGAACACGTTTAAGTGGATGAAATTAATCCCTAGGTAATTTACTCCCATAAACGTCTATATTAGTAATATTAGTTTAATTAGGTTAATTTAGATTAGTATATAATTATTATATAAACTACATTTTTATCGCCTAAATAAATTTAGGTTATGATAATCGCGGTACTCAACGACCGTCTAATCCAATCTATATGGATACGACAACCCTAACTCTTCTAAACTAAACTAAAACTTAACCCGTAGACTTGCGGTGAAAGTAGCGATGTATTTACATGCTACCAGTCCGTCTCAAAGGATGTTGTCCCCACCACTGTCATGGTGGGATGGAATGTGTAGTGGCTGCAAAAGGTAGGCCGAGAATAGTGGCATCAGCGGATAGCCGCTCATATCATATCCTACCTGAACTTCGTAGTACCGGTGAGCCTGATACATCATCTGATTATACTAGTCCTGGTACCTCTGGAATTTAGCATTTTCATTCTAAATCTGATATTGCTTATGGAGAATCGTGGTGGCATCCATCCGTAGAGCCTGAAGCTGCTCCCCCTAATAAACCACCAGTTGGTAAATGTTATCCAATGTGATTTTGTAGTGGACGGAAACCTCTGAACTTTAGGCCTTAGACGAACTTACTTCTTTTTCCGGCCCTTCAACCTTGACGCTCCAGATTCGTCTCATTGCCACGAGATCCATAGGTCTTTTAGGGAGGTGGTGGCGCATAATTAACGCACGCCACTTACACCCCAAGTGTACGGGTCAAGTTTTAGTATAGATGGAGAGAGTAAGGGTATCGTGTCCACAAGGAATGGGATTATTATCAAGTACGGTAATTATCATAACCTAATTTTATCTAGGAGAGAAAAATGTGTTTATAATTAATAAATACTAATACTAAGTCAACTAATCTAACTATACTAATATTACTATGAGATGTTTAGGGAAAAGATTGCCTAGGGATTAACTTTGTTTACAAAAACGTGTTTGGTCTCGTTTTAGTCTACATTAACGGCGTTCGACTTATCCGACAATCTCGCTTCGTAAACTCACTCGCCACTTCTCCCGAGTGTAAGACGAGAGAATATGAAACTTTGCATCAACTAAGAAGTCCCCCTCAACATCTTAACGATGCTAGGTCACATGAGTCTCGCCCCAACGTCATTGATTTCACACTTTCCAACTCTCTCCTGGGTTATTGGATCGTCGCGTTGTGTACCTAGTTTAATTTCGGGGTTACCTCTCTCGATTGTCAAACCTCATATTCTTTATATATAATTGCAAGCATACAAACAATACAAGAATGATAAACACAATAAAAATAACGAAAAAAATTGCTAACGAAACATAATTCAATCAAACAACATATTCATAAATTTATATTAATCCCTAAATAATCCATGTTTAGCTAAGGGCCATAACTATATATACAATGTAAAATGAGTTGAACATGCACAACAACTATCGAAATTAAGAAAATAAAGAAAAGAAGTAAAAGACTTAGCCAATATCCGAAGATTTGGCGCTAAAACCGTTGAACGATCGCTTCCTTCTTCTTTTTCTTCTTCGGGTTGTGAACTCTCTCTCAAAAACCTCTCAACCTAACCCTAAATATGTTCTAAGGGGCTTAGGGGGTGTTAAATGGCCGGAGGAGAGGAGAGGAAGAATATATAGGGAGCAAAATATCAAAATAAATATCTAATTCTGTGTGGAAAGTGACCACCACGGTGGTGAGTTCACCACTGCAACGGTAAGTATGTCGGTTTGATCTTCATTGCAGCGGTGGAGACAGCGGTGGGCACAAGGACCTTTTTGTAGTTTCACTGCATCAACAGTAAATTCACCGCCTCAGCGGTGGGCTTCCAGCAAGAAAATGGCCTTCTTTGCATATTGACCACTGCGGCGGTAGGCCAGTTTTTAGAATTATGCCTCTATGCTTGTTTTCCCACCGTTCTTCTACCGTTCTTGATCAAATTTCATCGTTTATGCTCCGTTTTCATACCTTTTCACCCCACACACCTGTTTTAATACAAAAAGAATAAAAACATATAAAAACACTATAAAAATACTCTAAAACTAACAAAACCGGCTTGGGAATAAATAGATAAATCACACCTACCAAATACCCCCAAACTTAGAATTTTGCTAGTCCTCGAGCAAAACACTCATACTAAAATGAAAACACAACTAAATTAAATAACATGAACAACCTAAACACAAATAATCTAAACATAACGATATGTAAGTTTTGAATTCTTCTATCGACCAAGTCATTTTCCCCTCAACAACCCCCAATCATTTTGAGTTTAGGCGTTAAAACCCACCATGTGGTGTTCTAGAATTTTGACATTTAATAATGGTGAATGCCATTTTAGATCCTTTTAACGTGTATGTGCGAGACTTAATAATATAACTATCCAAGATCGGATTGGATTATCCACCAACGAAACTCACGACTTAGACCGTATAGGACTAGGATATCCATATGCCTGATTGGGGTCCACTCTCCACTAATGTAGGCTTGGAAGTTCATAAAGATCAGAAGGACTTGGTTCGGTTTTGGAATATTTGGCCAAGGGTATTTTGAAATAGAAAACGGGTTAACATTGTTAACTTAACGTTACCCAAGGCTTAACACTTGGCACATTCACTCTCGAACCCCCATAGATAAATGTGAAACAATCCTGAACAAACATTTAAGAACGACATTGCGTTGTGTTTACCCTAGTTTGAAGCCGGGGTTACCTCTCCCAAGTGTCAAACTTCGTATTCTCTAATTATCTAAACTAGCATAATGTCAAGAATAACGGTAAACACAATCGGATTTAGACAAACGACTATTAAAATAACGTATATTTAATCAAACTAGTATTTACATGACTTACAATAACACCTAGATAATATTTATCTAAACTACATAATCTTAGCCATATAAACATATAAAACAAGAGTGATTCAACATCATTAGATATGAAAAAGTAATTACAAAGATAAAAAACAAGGGAAGAACAATCAAATGTGAGAGTGGAATGGTCCATTGTCACCAAGGATCACTTCGCAAATGTTTCGTCTTCTTCAAATGATGAACCTTTTCCTTTGATCTTTCAAGAATGGCTAAGGAACACTATGCTAAAGTTTGGAACGTTTGGAACTCTTTTTTACAAGTGGGCGAAGAAGTATTTATAGGCTCAAGGCTTCAAAAATATCTAAAAAGATCTTATTCTTTGTGCATAGCTGACCACCGCGGCGGTGGGTAAGTCGGTTAGCTCACTGGTGCAGCGATGGGCCAAAATCTTCACTCTCTAATCTTTTTTGGCCGCGGCGGTGGCCTTCCACTGCGATGGTGGGATATTGGTCTCAAATAACCCTTCTCTGCATTCTCACCACCGCGGTGGTGGCTTGCTATCCTGAAACTTTGTATTTTTTCATCGTTTCTTCGTCGTTTTCCTACCATTTTGCTCCTTTATAGCTCGTTAACGTCCCTACACTTGAATTACATAAAAACTAACAAAAACACAATAAAACATTAATAAAACACTCGAAAATGGGCAAATTCGGCTTAGAAGTAGATAAGTATTTTCAACCTGTAAAATACCTCCAAACTTTGAATTTTGCTAGTCCTCGAGCAAAATACCCTAACACTAAATCAAACTAACTAATTTCTAAACTAAAAATAAATAAACATTAACAAATAATAAGTAAACACATGTGAGTTTCAAGTTCAATCAAAGAACCCAAGTGGTTCTTCCCTTAACAACCCATAATCAGATCAAGTTAAGGAATAACACACACCACGTGGTGTTCTAAAATTTTAACACTCAATATCAGTTAAAACCATTCGAGATCCATTTAAAATGTGTGTGTGTGAGAACTCAAATGTATAACTAATCAAACACCGGATTGGATTATTTAATAACTAAGTTTATGACTTAAACTTTAAAAGATTTAGGAAAACCATACGCTTGACTGGGCTCAACTATCCACTAATGTAGGTTTAAAAATTTACATAGATCAATAGGGCTTGGTTAGCTTTGAGAATGGCCAAGGGCATCATAGTAAAAAAAAAAAGAAAATCGTTGTAATTCAATGATACCCGAGGCACAAACGCTTGTCGCTAAATCTCTCTCGTAACCCTAAACGTTGAAAATACAACCCTGAACAAGAATTTAAGAACTTCATATTCACTTGTCGAAAGAAACGGAATTAAAAAGTATATTCACATATTTTTTTTTTAGATAAACGAGCACACCCCCAAACTTATTCAAATTTGTATAATTTTAGGGGCGTGCAAATAGAACTAAAATACTGACAAGTGAATACACTAATACCGAACCAATAACAATACGTCCGAAACTCCGATCGCTGACTTCAAGTAGCATAAATTAATGTTACTTGATTTCACTCAATTTGAATCTTAGGCTTAGCGACAATGGTTTGGAAAGATTTAATTGGCCAAAGTATAGATATGTGTTCAGAATTGAAAAGTTTATGGGCTTCGACGGGGGAACGAGGGAATATATTTTTCAAGTTAGTTTCAAAAAGGTTCAAGCGATAAAAATAAAAGCCTAAATCATGCCTCCGGAATTACCTTACCTATAATTTTACCTCAAGTCTCCCACAATCAAGTTCTAGATTCCTCATTTCTGTCATGAACGTATTACTGAATAATCGGCATTAAATTGTTCAAATAATTATACAATGAGTCTATGCGATCGTGCGATTTTAGGATCAAAATAATTTTTACCTAATCGACATGCTAAGCACACAAAACACACATGAATAATATCACCCTTGACCTCAATATACAATTAGGGGATAATTTTCATCATCGGGACATGGCTCAGATGAACTCAAAAACTCAGCATGCACATATAACTTCATTCATTAACATATCTACTCTAAATCTAAAAACTTGCATGCATACACTAACTAAACATTACACATGCATAAAAAAAGATTAAAATAAAACTTAACTAGAAATTAAAATCTACATTATATATTAGAACGTCCACAAAGCGTAATTACGCATACATAAAACATCCAAATATAATACATTGCAAAAACTTTGTTAATCATTTTCTTCAAAAAAGGATGAATAGCCCCCCAAATTTAAACAAGGCAGTGTCCATACTGTCTAAGCAGCGAACCCAATTGCATTATATAGCATTCATTGAAAAATATTGGATTGGAACTCATACCTAGGTTATAAGACATATAAGTCTTATCTCCTACTATCCTTCTGAGGAAACATCATTGCCATCGCCATTTCGACGGAAAGGAAATTATGGCAGTTGCAAAAGGTGAGGCGACATTTTTGGCATAGGCGGATAAGCGTTCATCTCAATGCTGTGGCCCTCATAAATTAGCTGGTGCACTTGATCATGGTGCCTCTCACATTGATCCGTGTAAGCCCCTAGCTCGGATCAATCAAATCCGAACAACGTAAACCAACATCACGAAACCAAACCGTCAAGAACACCACTCATTTGCAATCCGCACAAACCAACCACAATTGTTTCAACACAAATTCAACAATGTAGGAATGCAATCTATCTCCACAAAATTCCACACTCCATAGAAATAATATTCATTACCAAGATTCAAGCAAAAACTCCAAATAAAAAGAAAAATCACGAAAATGGGGCCTAGGGTTTAGGACATAAACCAAATTCAACCATTTTTGCAATGTAGATGCAAATCATCCTATGATTTCATTATAAACATAAAATATAATTTGAAAAACACTTACTTGATAGAACAAATAGGAACAAACGGCTTGGAATTTGAAGAAATTGCCCTCTTGGTTTGCAAACCCTAAAAATTCAAAAATGGGGCTTGAATCTCAAACTTAGTAGATGATTTGAGGTGTAAATCTCTAATATGGAATGAGGAATGAGGGATTTTGGATTTTGGAATGGTTTGGTAGGAAGAAACTAGAGACTTTTTGGGATATTTGGGTTTTGAATTCGGTTTAAATGAAGTGAAATAACGTTTAATCGAACAGAGGCTTTATTGCCGCAGTGGTGGGATTCACCGCTGCGGCGGTGAAGCACCTTTTTAAATCATAACATCCTGAAGTTTCACCGGCGCAGTGGTGGATTTCACTGCTTCGGCGGTGAAGTGTTTTGCTGGAAATGGATCCATCCTGTATTTTCACCACTGCGGCGGTAGATTTATGCCGTAGCGGTGAGCTTTTGCTGATTCTCTTCATTTTTCTCAACAAAACTCCTTAACACTTGCTTCCACTTCTCTATTTCAATGATTTTCAATACAAAACACAACCCTGAATATCTATAGTCCTAGATTCACCACCAACTATGTTCTGAGACCATTCCGGCCTCCAAAAAGTAATTAATAGCAAAAATTGGGCAAGTTTCATACCCTAGGAGACATATCAAAAAAATTTGCTTGATTTAACGTCCCTAGCTAGACTTGAATTCCCTCGGGTTAGTTTCCGTGTTACATGGAAACTTTCCCATGGATTGATCCTTAACAACACTTGCAATTTGACCGATTTGAGTTTCCAAAGATTTCATGGTTGCATTCATGTTCATACACATGGTCTCAATCGCGTCAAGCCTCACCTCATGTTGGTTAAGCCGACTATGCGTCTTATGCAAAATTGTCTGAGTCTCTTTCATGAAAGAACCCAACACTTCATCCAAGTTTGGTTTTGGATTATGCATTGGGGGCTGTTGCATTTGATAGTTTTGTTGCATTGGAAATCCTTGAGCTTGAGTTCCATATCTGGTCGATGGCCTCAACGTGTTCTGATTATTCACATATGAAAAGTTTTCATGATTGCGAAGACCCGGATTGTAGTGAGTTAGAATGTTTGTGACGGGCCTGAAAGTATAGGCCCGATTGTTTACAAAATAGCATTATTCAAAATCACTATCCAAACCGGGTTGAGAACCGCTTGCAAAATTCTCCTCTTCATGACTTGACGAAGCACCCTTAGTAGACAAGGCGACTAATTGTTCCAAGAGTTTGGTGACTTTGGATGATAAGGTCGCTGATAGGTATGATTTACCTACATATTTCGAAATTGAATTAAGTTAGTTTTCGAGCATTTATATAGTATTTTATTACGTTTTAATTAGTTTAATTACTTTTTGTATAAATCAGGTGTGTAGGGAAAAGAGATAGGAAACTGGAGAGAAAATAATAAGATCGAACCAAAAGTAGTCGAAGAACGGTGGAAAAATAAACTCAGAGGCAAAATTGTTAAACAGGCCCACCGCCAAGGTGTTCAGACCACCGCCTAGGCGGTGAACAAGCTGAGAAATTACCAAAGGCTACTGACAGCCCATCGCCTAGGCAGTGAATTCCTCCGCCTAGGTGGAAACCCAGCAGAAAGATTTCCAAGTCCATAGCCTACTTCTTCAACTAGGAGATCAACTAAACCGACTTATCTTCGCCTAAGCAGTAGAACCCTTTGCCTAGGCGGAGAGCCTATGCACAACCTAGATATTTATTAGATCTTTTGTAGATCTTTTGCTTATAAATACCATTCCCTGTCCCCTCTTCATGAACCCCTCCGTCCATTTGGGCACTTTAAGCTATATTTAGGCTATGATGTAGGAGTTTAAGAGATGGAGCTCACTTCCCGAAGTGAAGAAGACGGCGACTTGATCGTTGAGCATTCTTAGCAGTTTATCTATGGACGAGGCTAAGTTCTTCGATTGTTTTTCCTTATTTCTATAACTCAGAATCATGTGAGCATATTTAGCTTATTATTTCATTATAAATGCGACTATGGCCTTAGCTAAACATTGATTGTATAGGGATTAACATATAATTTATAAATACGTTGTTTGGATGATTTCGGTGTTACGTTTATGTTTGTTCTTGGTAGTTTAATTGTGTTTATCATATTATTTGTTTATCATGCTTAGTTAGATAAATAGAGAATACAAGGTTTTGACGAACCCCAGATTCAGATTAGGGTAAACAAACGTCACGATTCTATAACCCGATCGGGGTTTGAATTGTTGACAATCGAGGATGTTGGGGAAAGACTCACGCGACCTAGGGTCGTTAAGACATTGAGAGAGACTTCTTTGTTGACACGAAGTTGCATTATATCCCTCGTCTTGCCCTCGGGAGAGGTGGCGAGGAAGTTTTAGAATGTAGATTGTCGATAGGGTAAATACAACGCACGATCTAATGACCCGGTCGGGAGTTGGGTTGTGTGTAATCAATGACGTTGGGCGAGACTCATATGACCTAGGGTCGTGAAGACATTGAGGGAGACTCCTTCCTTAACTCGAAGTTATGTATTCCCCCGTCTTACACTCGGGAGAGGTGGCGATGGAGTTTACGTACCGAGATTGTCAAATAGGTCGAACACTATAAATATGAGTAAATCAAAATCGAACACGTATTTGTAAACATGTTAATGCCTAGGAAATTCTTCACCATAAAACATATTAGTATATTAGAGTAGTTAATTTAGGTTATATTAGTATTTAGTGTAATTAATTAATTACATTTGTTTTTAGCCTAGATAAAGTTAGGTCACGATAAGCACGATATTCGATAGTAACAACACTAATCCTTGTGAATACGATAACCCGATCTTTCACGATCACATTATACTAAAACTTTGAACTCGTACACTTGCGAGTAGTCAGATACGCCGATGGTGCAAATCCTCCGCGCGTACAAGTTTTTGGCGCCGTTGTTAGGGATTGTTTTGATGTTATTACCGGAGAAACGCAGTAACGGCCGGAGACTTAATTTTTAGATAGGAAAAGCAAGTGTATCGTATTGCTAGAAATTGGTCATTATGCAAATTCAGTTCTTGGAGATCACCACCAAGTTTTTGGTAATGATTGTCGGGCATTGATTTGTTGTTATTGTCGATATTATGTGTACATGACTTAATTTTACTTTAGGCATTTTTTTTGTATGTAATTTTTGTTTGTAGTTTTGTTTTTGTTTCTTATGCAAGGTACTTGGCGATGTTAGATCGATGGGTATTGATGTATCCCTTTCGACGGGATTCCAAAATGTTTTATGGTATGGGGCCATGCACATAATCCGGTAAGGTGTTTCGTTGAAAGATTAAGCCATCCGAAGCAAAACCTCGCTAATCTTAAGGGCGTTCTGAAAATGTCGGGATGAGGACATTAGACCACGTGCTTCTTGGGAGGTAACCCAAGGTCAAATAAGTTAAATCCATTACATCCGACTTGAATCAGAGGCAAGATCCTCTTGCCTCCTAGGTAAGTATTCTAAACACCCTTCATCAGCATGCTTTAAATTTTATATGTTGAGATTGATGATTGGGATCACCGAGAACACTATCCGTTTTAAGTTCGGAAGTGATGTGTAGTATGTTAGTTTATATGTTATTGTTTTCCCGTATTGTATGTGTGTTTAGGTTAGAATTGTTTATGTTTTTGTGTTGCTGTGTTGCATGTTGAGTTTTGCATTCATCTTGGCCATTACCCGATGATGATAATCACCCCTGGTTGTTTTCAAGGTTAAAGGTAATACCCATGCATGTATGATTCTGTGTGCTTGACTATGCTTTTTGGTCAAAATTATTGAAGATCCTAATTTGCATGAGCACATCGACTCAACGTATTTCTATTCAATTGATTAGAGACCAATTATCGATTAGTCAAATTCATGACAAATTAAGGATTCTAGAACTTGATTGAGAGGAAGCTTGAGGCGAAATCCTAGGCGAGGTAGTTCAAGAGACGCGATTTAGGCATTCTCTTTGACGCTTGAGCCTTTTTAGGCATCCCTTATTATACTGTCGAAGCCTAAATGCTAATTCAATTCTAAGCACATAAACTAATACCCTAGACAATTAACCTATTTCCAAACCTAAATCATTGAATTTAAAGACATATTTGAGTGAATCAAGTTAGCATTCATGTATGCTACTTGATGTGAGCGGTTAGGTTTAGGGCGAACTTTAAATTGGTTCGGTATTTGAGTAATCACTTTATCGTTTTTCTTTCATTTTAACCACACCCGTAAAATTATACTAATGGAATAAGTTGTGGGGTGTGATCAGTTAAAAAACAAAAAAAATCAAAAAATAAAAAAAATAAAAAAAATTTACGTTTCTTTTGACAAGTGAGTACGTCGGTCTAAAATGCATGTTTAGGATTGTTTCCAATTTATCTGTGGGGTTCGAGGGTGAATGTGCCAAGCGTTGAGCCTTGGATAATGTTAAGTTAATAACATTAACCTGTTTTCTATTCTAAATTACCCTCGGCCAAATATTCCTTAACCGAACCAAGTCCTAATGATCTCTATGAACACTCAACCTACATTAGTGGAGAGTGGACCCCAATCAGGCATGTGAAAATCCTTGTCCTTCATGATCTAAGTCGTGAATTGCGTTGGGGGATAATCCAATCCAGTCTTGGATAGTTATATTATTGAGTCTCACACTAACTTGTTTACAGGATCTAGAATAGCGTTCACCATTATTGCATGTCGAAATTCTAGAACCTCAAGATGTGTTTTACCGCCTGAACTCGATATGACTGGCAATTGTTGAGGGAAAAATAAATAGGTTGTTAGAAGAAGTCAAAACTCATATCTCTTTATGTTTAGATTGTTTTTAGGTTGTTTGTTATTTAAGTCAGTTTTGTTTTTCATTTTCGTGTGTGTGTTTGGCTCGAGGACTAGCCAAATTTCAAGTTTGGGGTTTTTTGATATGTATGATTTACCTACATCTTTCCAAACTAAATTAAGTTAGTTTTTGAGCATTTATATAGTATTTTATTACGTTTTAATTAGTTTTATTACTTTTTGTATAAATCAGGTATGTGCGGCAAAAAGATAGGAAACTGGAGCGAAAACGATGAGATCGAACCAAAAGCAATTGAAGAACGGTGGAAAAATAAGTTCGGAGGAAAAATTGTGAAACAGGCCCACTGCCTAGGCGTCCAGACCACCGCCTAGGCGGTGAAGAAGCTGAGAAGGACAAATGGATACTAACAGCCCACCGCTTAGGCGGTGAATTACACTGCCTAGGCAGAAATCCAACAGAAACTTTTTCACGTCCACCGCTGTCTTCATCACAGAGGCGGTCACCAAATCGACCTAGTCTTAGCCTAGGCGGTGGATCCCTTGGCCTAGGCGGAGAGCCTCTGCACAACCTAGATATTTACTAGATATTTTGTAGATCGTTTGCCTATAAATACCATTCCCTCTCCCTTCCTCATGACCCCCCCGTCCATTTGGGAACCTTAAGCTATATTTAGGCTAGGGTTTAGGAGTTTTAGAGGTGGAGCTCATATCCCGAAGTGGAGAAGACGGCGAATCGATCGTTGAGCGTTCTTAGCGGTTTATCTTCGGTCGAGGCAAAGTTCTTCGATTGTTTTTACTTATTTCTTTAACTTAGGATCATGTGAGCATGTTTATCTATTTATTTCATTGTAAATGTGTCTTTGGCCTTAGCTAAACATGGATTTTATATGGATTAACATATAATTTATAAATACGTTGTTTGGATGATTTCGGTATTGCGTTTAAGTTTGTTCTTTGTAGTTTGATTGTGTTTATCGTATTGTTTGTTTATCATGCTTAGTTAGATAAATAGAGAATATGGGATTTTAACGAACCCTGGATTCGGATTAGGGTAAACAAATGCCACAATTCTATAACCTGGTCGGGGTTTGAATTGTGGACAATCGATGACGTTGGCGCAACACTCACGCGACCTAGGGTCATTAAGACGTTGAGGGGGACTTCTTCGTTAACATGAAGTTGTATTATATCCCTCGTCTTACACTCAGGAGAGGTGGTGAGAGAGTTTTAGAATAGAGATTGTCGATAGGATAAATACAACGCACGATCCAATGACCCGGTCAGGAGTTAGATTGTGTGCAATCAATGACGCTAGGCGAGACTCACGGGACCTAGGGTTGTTAATACATTGAGGGGGACTTCTTCATTAACTCAAATTCATGTATTTCCCTATCTTACACTCGGGAGAGGTGGCGGTGGAGTTTACGTACCGAGATTGTCAAATAAGTCGAATACCGTAAACGTGAGTAAATCAAAATCGAACATGTATTTGTAAACACGTTAATCCCTAGGAAATTCTTCACCCTAAAACATATTAGTATATTAGTGTAGTTAATTTATATTACATTAGTATTAGTTTAATTAATTAATTACATTTTTTTTAGCCTAGATAAAATTAGGTCACGATAAACACGATATTCGATAGTAACGACACCAATCCCTATGGATATGATAATCCAATCTGTCACGATCACACTATACTAAAAACTTTGACCTCGTACACTTGCGAGTAGTCAAATACACCGAGGGTGTGAATCCTCCACGCGTACAGTCGCAATGTGATCGACCTCTTGAATTGTAGCAACCCTTCATCCCGTATTCCTCTCATTCGGCCATTGGTAATTATTAGCTGCCATCTCTTCCAATAACGTGCTTGCTTTAGTCAAAGTCTTTGATAACAATGATTTGCTCGAGGCTGCGTCAACTGTGGTTCAAGTTTGGTTGTCCAACCCATTGTAAAATAGTTGCATTCGAAGCCAATGTTGATACCCGTGTTGGGGGCACTGTCGCAACAAGTCCTTGAACTTATCCCACGCCTCAAAGAGTGGCTCGAAGTCTCGTTGGCAAAACTGCACAATCTTGCTTCACAACTGTGAGGTCTTTGACGGGTAAGGATCCTTTGAGTAAGGTCCTCCCATGTATTGATACTACCCAGTTGGATTGATTGAAACCAATCCTTTGCTTGATAACGAAGAGAAAATGGAAATAGTCTCAACCGAATTATGTCCTCCGCAACTCCATTGATTTTAACAGTATCGCAAATCTCAAGAAAGGTTGCCAAATGAATGTTGGGGTCTTCATGAAGATTCTCGCCATATTGGTTCTATTGTACCATGTTGATCTGGGCAGGCTTCAACTCGAAATTATTAGCCTGAATCGGCTGCCTTCGAATTCTAGAATAATTATCCAGCATTATCGGCTGATAATAGTCTCTAAGGACTCTTTGTTGATTCTTAGGCACCGAGGGCTACTAAGGAAGTCCCTGCGGCACCGCCGGTTGTTGGGGCACATTTTGCATAGACTCTTTTCCACCGGTCACAGTTTTGACTTGGTTTTATTCTTTTTCTTCTTATTCGTTGCAATGTTTTCTTAATCTCGAGATCCGGAAAGAAATACTCCAAGCTTTTACTATGTCGCATGCACTGCTCAGTCACAACAAATAAATCAAATAAACAAATGAATTGAATGAAAATAAAACAAAAGAATTATCTTGATTAATATTCAACCATTTGGTCACAATATCAACCAAATTTACACTAATCCCCCACAACGGTGCCAAAAACTTGGACGCGGCCATTTAAGACGCTCACGTCTAACTTTACTCGCAAGCGCACGAGGTCAAGTTTTAGTATAATGATTGTGAGATCGGATATTGTTCCATTGGGGATAGTGTAAATTAGTTGAATACTGTAAATTGCATAGTATCATATTATCTCGACTTTTCAAGAATTGTTTGTATTTTAATTAACAACTAAGATACATTACAACTATTGGTTTAGTTCTAACTATATTGATTACCTAGGTATTGATTTCTTCCACTTAATACATATTTGACTTCGTTTATTTAACAATAACAGTGTTTATCCTATCTGACAATCTCTGTATCTATAACTTGCTCACTCCATCTTCCAAGTGTAAAGCGAACAAATATATGACTTCGCATTGACGCCGAAGTCCCCCTCAAACATCTTTTCAAACACATAGTCACATGAGTTTTGAACCAATGTCATGGATTGCACACCTTCTGGCACCCTCCCGGGTCGTTAGAACGTTCGTTGTGTTTACCCTAGTCCGAATCTCGGGTTATCTCTCCCGAATGGCAAACCCCGTATTCCCTAATTATCTAAACTAGCATAATATCAAGAATAACAGTAAACACAATCGGATTTAGACAAACAACCACTAAAGTAACGTATTTTCAATCAAACTAGTATTTACATGACTTACAACAACACCTAGATAATATTTATCTAAACTACATAATCTTAGCCATATAAACATACAAAACAAGAGTGATTAAGCATCATTAGATATGTAAAAGTAATTACAAAGATAAAAACAAGGGAAGAACGATCAAATCTGAGAGTGGAATGGTCTATTATTGCTAAGGATCGCTCCGTAAATGCTTCGTCTTCTTCAAATGATGAACCTTCTCCTTTGATCTCTCAAGAATGTATAAGGAACACTATGCTAAATTTAGGAACATTAAAAACTCTTTTTTACAAGTGGGGGAGAAGTATTTATAGGCTCAAGGTTTTAAAAATATCTAAAAAGATCTTATTCTCTATGCAGAATTGACCACTGCGGCGGTGGGATTTACCTTTGCGACGGTGGGTAAGTCGGTTAGCTCACTGCTGGAATGGTGAGATCACACTGTGGCAGTGGGCCAAAATCTTAACTCTTTGATCTTTTACCACTGCAGCGGTGGCTTGCTATCCTGAAACCTTGTATTTTTCCATCGTTTCTTTGTCGTTTTTCCACCATTTCGCTCATTTATAGCTCATTAACTTCCCTACACTTGAATTATATAAAAACTAAAAGAAACACAATAAAACATTAATAAAACACTTGAAAACTGGAAAATTTGTCTTAGAACTAGATAGTTATTTTCAACTTATCAATGACGAATCACAATCATCGATCCCTGCTTGGGTTCCCGTCTCATTTCGATAAGCATAGTTGAACTCGCCCAAGCTCCTTCTGTTCATTTCCAGCTCCTCATGGGGGCTTTCATTGAATATGTCTTGCGAATCTTCGAGTGCCACCGTATTTGACTCGGCCTCAATAAAGCAGATTAGTTAATCAATTTGTGTCTAAAGAGAGGTTACGATCAAATCGATTTCAGTGCAAATCGTCTCAATGTTGTTAAGACGATCTTTGGACGCGTCCATTTAAGACACTCACATCTGACTTTACTCGCAAGTGCACAAGGTCAAGTTTTAGTATCGATGGATCGTGAGATCGGATATCGTTCTACTGGGGATAGCGTAAATTAGTTGAATACTGTAATTTGCATAGTCTCATACTATCTCGACTTTTCAAGAATTGTTTGTATTTTAAATACAACTAAGATAAATTACAACTATTGGGTTAGTTCTAACTATATTAATTACCTAGGTATTGATTTCTTTCATGTGACACATATTTGACTTCGTTTAGTTAACAATAATGGTATTTATCCTATCCGACAATCTCTGTATCTATAACTCACCCACTTCCCCTTCCGAGTGTAAAGTGAACGAATATATGACTTCGTGTTGACGTCGAGGTCCCCCTCGAACGTCTTTTCAAATGTATAGTCACATGAGTCATGAACCAACGTCAAGGATTGCACACCTTCTAGCGCCCTCCCGGATCGTTAGAATGTCGCGTTGTGTTTACCCTAATCCGAATCTGGGGTTACCTCTCCTGAGTGTCAAACCCCGTATTCTCTAATTATCTAAACTAGTATAATATCATGAATAATAGTAAACACAATTGGATTTAGACAAAAAAACCACTAAAGTAACGTATATTCAATCAAACTAGTATTTACATGACTTACAACAACACCTAGATAATATTTATCTAAACTACATAATCTTAGCCATGTGAACATACAAAACAAGAGTGATTAAGCATCATTAGATATGTAAAAGTAATTACAAAGATAAAAACAAGGGAAGAACGATCAAATCTGAGAGTGGAATGGACTTCTATTGCTAAGGATCACTCCGTAAATGCTTCGTCCTCTTCAAATGATGAACCTTCTCCTTTGATCTCTCAAGAATGTATAAGGAACACTATGCTAAAGTTAGGAACTTTCAAAACACTTTTTTACAAGTGGGGGAGAAGTATTTATAGGCTCAAGGTTTTAAAAATATGTAAAAAGATCTTCTTCTCTGTGCAGAGCTGACCGCTGCGGCGATGGGATTTACCTTCGCGATGGTAGGTAAGTCGGTTAGCTCACTACTGGAATGGTGAGATCACATTGTGGCAGTGGGCCAAAATCTTAACTCTTTGATCTTTTACCACTGTGGCGGTGGCTTGCTATCCTGAAACCTTGCATTTTTCCATCGTTTCTTTGTCGTTTTTCCACCATTTCGCTCGTTCATAGCTCATTAACTTCCCTACACTTAAATTACATAAAAACTAAAAGAAACACAATAAAACATTAATAAAACACTTAAAAACTGGCAAATTCGGCTTAGAAGTAGATAGGTATTTTCAACTTATCAATAACGAATCACAATCGTCGATCCCTGCTTGGGTTCCCGTCTCATTCCGATAAGCATAGTTGAACTTGCCCAAGCTCATTCTCTTCATTTCCAGCTCCTCACGGGGGCTTTCACTGAATATGGCTTGTGAATCTTCAAGTTCCACCATTTCTGACTCGGCCTCAATAAAGCAGATTAGTTAATCCATTTGCTATACCTTAAATGAAAGGTATCAATATATAGGGTCTATTGGTGATTTTAAAAGACATATATTGTGGAAACTAATCGTTATAAGGTTTGTTTCATATACCTATAAAAAGACCTGTGGATTTCATTATAATGTAACACCATATCAAGAACTATTCAGTTCATAAGTTTTTATAAGAGTCATTATTCTGATATTTATTTTGAGGGATCATACTGTGATATCAATTATTGAGGTGTTCTTGAGCTAAAGCGCTGATTGTGTAAGCATCATCGATTTGAGCTATCTGGAAGGTTAGGCTCTTCGATAGACTAAATCTTCGGTAGAGGATTATCATGAAGTTTGGTTTGTCTTTCTTTTCTTCTTCATCAGCTTGGACTGTGCCATTAACAAATGGAAAGTTAACTCAGATATGAGGTATTATCCCTAGTTTTCTATTTTTCCGAGGTCGTTTGCTAAATTCCCTGTTTAGGCTTGGATCAAATCTTAGTCCGTAGGTGTCTAGCTTCTGTCTGATCGCTAACGGGGATTGCATTCTTGCTTTGCCTTTGTCAATGTTTATCTTCAAGTTGTGGTTCATAATGTTCATGTGGGTGGCTAACAGAATGGTAGAAGCGGATAATTTGGGTGTAGGTGGTAGACTTCCTTCTCAAATGTATAAAGCACTAGCAATGTCGAATGCTTGGAAGAAAGCTGCTTGGTTGGCATGCTCAACTACTATTACAGATTCATCAGGGGTTCGGTAGATGGCATGATCTTCCTCAGCATAGACAATGATAATATTGTGTTCGAATACAAACTTCATCTTCTAGTAGAGTGATGAGGGAACTGCCCCAGCTGAGTGTATCCAGGGCCTTCTGAGGAACAGGTTATGGGCAGCCGGTATATCTAAGACATGAAGGTCTACTTGAAAAGTGACCGGGCCTATAACGATTGGTAGCGTATTTCACCCATGGAATCTCTCTTCTCACGATCGAAGGCTCTGATGATGATAGTAGTGTTCTGGATTCAATCCTATTTACATCTATCTTCTTCAATGTACTTTTAGGATATATGTTGAGTGCATACCCGTTGTCTACCAGAATTCTCGAGAGGATGAAGTCTCGATATTGCACTGATATGTTAAGAGGTTTCATATGCCTAGTTTCTTCAGAGGGTATCTCATCGTCAATAAAGGTTACGAGATTGGTGCTGAGGATATTCTCCACTATATTAGTGAAGTGATCCTGTGATATGGATATTGGTACATGGGCCTCATTAAGGACTTTTAGTAGTGCATTCCGATGTACTTTGAAGGTCATTAGCAACAATATGATCGAAATTTGTACTGGTGCTTTGCTCAATTACTCGACAACCTTGTACTTAGTAATCTTAACTGCCTTTATATATTCTTCTACTTCATCTTCATTGAAAGTATTCTTAGGGATACCCTTGGGTTCTTTGTCTGCTACTTTCATTAGGTCTGGGGCAGTAAATATTCTCCCACTCTATGTAATACCTCTAATCTCGTCTACTTGGTCTTTTATCCTTATGACATTGGTTTTGAACATCCCAGAGTAGTTCCAAGGCACCTCTTTCAAGTCATTCACCGATTCTTTCTTTAGTGTTTCAAAGGTTATTATGGTTTCTGGTAGGATCATTATAGGGTTCTAACAAGCTTGCAGTTGTATGGAGAAGTGAGAAACTTCTAAGCCCCAAGGCTAGTCGAGGTTTAGCTTCAAGAAGCCACAGTAAAAGATGTTAATCTAGGGATTGTACTGATTCGGATAGCTTGACGGTCTACCCTGGGTGTTGTAGTTCTCCTTAGTAGGGGTATTATTTTTCCACTAGATTTTCGAGGTTTGGTTGGATTCGTCCTCCTTGTCAACCTGACTTGGGTAATGGAGGTCAAATATTTTCTTAGGTGGGAGTAACATTTTGTTTCTCAGAGGTTTTGTCTTAAGTGGTTGATACATGCTCAAGATTTATCCGACTACGACGGCTATATAGGTAACATTCTTGTACAATGTACCAATTTCGCCACACATTTGATATAGTTAGTTTCTCCCTTAAGAGGTTCCTCTTTTTCTATTTATTACTCCTAGATTCTCGTCTATCATATGTCCCTTACCCTTGTTGTCTTCTTTGTCAAATTCACTTCGCCAATCGGTGGGAGATAATGGTCTACCATTCTATATGAGACTGAAATGTCTATCCAATAGGCTTTAGGGAAATTTTGGGCTTCTACCTATACTGCTCCTGGTGGTTTAGGATTAGTTTTCCATACTCCAGTATAATAGCTTAAATTGGTCTCCCAATCTCGTCCGACCATGTTAATAGTTAGAGTTGAGTTATAATGATTGGGCAACGGGTTTTGCTGAAAGTTAGGTTGAGATGTCTCTCCCTCTTTTTGGAAACATATCATATTGGCTTCTATTAGGTTTTGCATTTTGTGTTTCAGAAATATGCAACTATCAGTATAGTGATTAGGTGCTCCACAGTAATAGGCATAGAATTGGTTTGGGTTGTAGTATGGGTTATTGATGTTTGGTCGCTTTGGGGATATTGGCTCAAGCATTTTGTTTTTAACACATTCTTCGAAGATCCAAGAAAGGGTTACAGGGAGAAGGGTAAATTGCCTTGGTTTTCTGTACTGCTGATTGGGTTTATAATTTTGTTAGTAGTTGGATGTATTTGGAGGTCATGGTGAAGCTTTATAAAGGGGTTGATATGGATATGGGTTGCATGCTTGAGCTAAAAAATGAACCAATTGCGGCGACAACGTATACTGAGCTGGTGGTGCAAGCTGAGGGGGAGGTGCAAACTGTGGTGGTAATGTGAACTGAGGTAGTGGTATGTATTGAGGTAGTGGTGTATATTGAGGTAGAGGTGTATATTGAGGTGGTTGCTTTTGGAAGATTTGGCTTTCAAACTTGGGAGGATTTGGTTTCTGAGGCTCATATACTGATTTTGGAAGTTCGACTGGTTTCTTCGACCCTGGCCTGTCATTGCCACTTCAGGTTATTTTTTCTTAGCTGATGTTTTCTTATGTTCATGCTCAGTCGACTTCTACATTCTGCCAGTCTTAACACCCTCTTCTATATATTCCCCTTAAAGGATTTCGTTGGAGAATGGGCTATCCAGTGTGTTCAATAAAGGCTCGTAGTAAGGGTGAAGTTGAGTTTAGATGAGCATTTGAACCATCTCAGCCTCCTTTATTGGAGGTACTACTTGTGTGGCTCTGTTCCTCCATCGAATAGAATATTCTTGGAAACTTTCCCCACTCTTATTAGTTGGGGTTCGAATAGAAATCTTATCTGGTCACACTTCTTGATTGTAGGCGTACAGCTCGTAGAACACCTTAACTATGTAAAGGAATGTCCTCACCTTTGAATGTTCTATTGTCGAGTACCAACGAGCGGCAGGTCCGTCTAACGATTATTGGAAGAGTTGGACAGATAATGCCTCGTTGTGGATATACGCCCCTATCTCATTCTTATACCTCTGGATGTACCAATCTAGGTACCCTGAACCATCGTATTTCATGAATGTCGGCATAACGAAGTTGTGGAGCAACTTTACTTGAGATAGAGAAGACAACTTGAGGAATCGGGTATTGGCTCCCAACTCTTTCCTCTTTACTTCCTGGAGTTCATTTTCCATTCATAATAGTTTGTCTATCAGTCGGAATGTTTTCTCGAATTGTTCTTTCACCTCTCTTTTGAATTGGTTGCTGGTTTCTGGTATAACTGGGATAGTATTTGGTTTAGCTAAGGTGGTACTTGGGTTTAGATCAATCATAGCCGGAGTGACTTTTAGCTGATGTTCAGTAGGGAATGTTTCTTCGGTAACCAGACTAGGGCCTTGGGAACTGGAGGGTTAATGGTTAGTTATTGGTTCTATTGGGTTCGGGGTTTGAACAGTGGTCATGGGGCTCTGCTGAGAGTGGTAAAGTTGCTGCAAAAGTTTTTCCTCTATGTCCTCTATTAGGATAGGCTATTGTGCTTGCGAACGAGTGTGCACTGGTGAACAGGAGTTAGTTGTTTTCTTATACAGAGCAATTTTTCCTACTTAGACAATGGTTGTGTCAGTATTTTTCTTATATAGGCATTTGTGGTTTGACTATGACTTAGTTTGAGATGAGTTTTCCATTAGTTCGAAATTTTATAATTTACAACCATATCGAATTTTGTCATGTCTACTTCACAGAAATAGTGTATTTTGCTTATAATTATAGACTCAATTTGACACTTTTATTTGGTTTTAATGGAAATATCATATTAATTCTTGGTCAATGTTAACCTCTAACAGAAGCAAGACCTGAATACGAACAAAGTAAGGTTTCCAAGTCTAATAATGCCTCGTATTGTCACACCCCACCCCGGACTCCCATCACCATGGGGCCGGTGTGACGTCGTCATAACATCACCTAATTGACTAGACAATCATAATATGACAAATATACAAACAAATGATCTATACCACATATACATAATTCCAACTGAGAGGGACACACCGTCCCAAATATAAGAACAACCCAACGACTCCCACGAATCTCACTTAGATTCGTCTTTTAAACCTCGTCTCAAAATTTTCTCCCAAATGACTCCATCGCATAACCCGCATAACTCTATTTAGCGCCAGTAGGGGACCGACCGACTCCTAGCCATTTCACCTGCGAGTGTACTGCCTTCTTAGTAAAATATTTTTATAATAATAATAATTTATTCTGCAACATCTAAATGGATCAAACTTAAATATGTAAACATTTCGTAGCTCGTAAAAGTTTCCATAATATTAGCAGTGAGAATAAAGCACTATATATAAGTCCCATGCAAAATCATTTAGTATAAGAAATATGCAAATTACCATAATAAATAATAAATTACACAGTATAAGCAAAATACCACATCTCAAAACATTCTCTCAAACACACACACGCTGGCCAGCCCTAGTGATCGTTTTAACCTCACGATCGGGAGTTTGCAACGGTACCGTACCATCCGCAGGATATGCCTTCCTACTAACACCCATCACTCCGCCAAAGTAGATAATCACTGCGCAGTATAACGTCTAACATCACTCTGCCGAAGCATATAAACATCACTCCGCCGAAGCAGATAACTTCACTCTACCGAAACAGATAAATGTATGACATCGCCAAATCAAATACAGTATCATCGAATCACAACTCAATAAATATTGTCTACTCAACCTCGTCAAATCACCACATCTATCTCTTTTCCTCAAAACCAACTTTTAAATTCAAAAAAAATCCTATTTCACACTTTCTTTTAAAGAAAACGTCTGATTTTATCAAAACCACTTTTCCACCTTTTATTTTTAGAAAACCAAGTATTTTTAGAAAAAAAATAGATGTTTTCTATTATTTTTAAAAAAACACCGTCTGATTTCACCAAATCCATCAAAAATTCATTTTCAACTTCCTTTCAAAAGCCACCGAAATCTTCCGAAAATCTAGTTTACCAACTCATCCAAATCCTGCTTGATCCATATCATTTATAAATTCATACAGTTTAAGTAAATACATATTCCATCATATAGATACATAGAAAAATAGTTTTGCAAGAAAACAGTACACTCACCTCGTTATCCGCTCTCCCAAACCTTCCCTGACCATACTCTATCGGGACACTAGTGCCTGCGAACCTAATAGTAACAGAGCCTAAATTAATATCTTCTCTAAAACATCCTAATCGTGCAATGCAGACTCTATATTTTGAATCGTTACTATTTTATGCACCACTTAATTAAAAGTAATTAATCGTTACGAAATTATTAAAATTCTAGGATTTGTAACACTAGAGAAAATTTAATTTCATGAAAATTATTCATCAATTGAAATTTCACCTGTTTCCAAGTCGTTTGGCGATCACGTGATCGGTTTTAGATTTCCCTGGGGTGGTTTCTGCAAATTCCCCTTTTTTTTTTTTTTTTTTTTTTTTTTTTCTCTCTTCTTCCCCGTTTCCTGTTTCTGCTTCCCATTTCTGTTTGTTGTTTTGGGTGTCCACCAGCCGGCCACACACCACACGTCAGCAAGGCAGTACCCACCTACGCACACCGTCACAGACAGCCGACGGCCGTCCACCCACACATCCACCGACTGAACAAAATCGACGAACGCCCCTCCACGCAAACCTCTCTCTCTCTCTCCTCTGCTCCTGGTTCTGGGTTTACTGCCAGTACTCTCATACCTCCGACAATACCGATGATCAACAACCCACATACGCCGACAACACCCCCACGCCACCAGACAAGTAGCGACATACACACAGGCATGCGATCGCCGACAGAACAGAACAGAGCATCCACGACGGATGAACGACGCACTGCCGATGAACAGAACGCACATGCAAACTCTGTCTAAACGACGGGCTAAACGATAGACAAAGCACATGCACGCCCGACGAACGGACAGCCCACACACACACACAATCGTCGGCGATCAGAACAGCACACCCACATGAGACACACACACGTAACCGTCCGATCATATACACACTGAAGAATTCTCACATACCCACTATAGAAACAACACACACCACCGACCCGAATGGCAACACCCCCTCCGGCGACGATCGGAGCACCGGACGAACCCTCTCTCTCTCTCTAGATTTTCTGTCTCTTTTCAGTTCTCGAAGTTTCTTCAGGAATTTCATTCATTAATCTATGCATTATATATATATATATATATATATATATATATATATATATATATATATGCATGAAATTAGTGGGTTAAAGCTCAATCGTTTGGTTGCCACGTCCCTCGTCTCACTCTGCTCCGTCTTCGGCACTGCACACACACTCACTGCCGTGTATATATATATATATATATATATTAAAATAAATTTTAGTTAAATTGCACTTTCCACCCCCCTAACTTCTTCCAATCCTTATTTTAATCCATTCAACTTTTAAAAGTTTCTGAAATCACAATTTCATCCTTAATATTTTCAAATTTTTGATTTTTACTTATCAACTTGATTCACAAGTTTAAATTTATTGTTTTTTAAATTTTCCAATTTGACCCCTAAAGGTTTGATTTGAAATTTAATTAATCCAATTCCACCCCGAATTTTCCCAGGCTCTAGAATGAAATTATTAATGACGTACTTGCTAAGTCGGGGTCCTACACGTATAGTCAAAGGAACATGTTGTGAATGTAGATGTGATCGAGCATTTTGGTTCTCTAGTTTAGTAAAATTGTATTTCATTTTATTTCGATGATTATGTTGTGACCACTATTGTTATGCATTTTGTAAAATTGAAATCTATTTGATGATCATTATTATTACGTATTATATTGTTGCATATCATATTATTTGAATTGATTATACAATATGGTACCTTAAGATATTGTGCCTTAAGAATTACAGTTGTATACTTTTGGTTGTCACAAATCACTGTTTTGGGATCTTGTGATGAATTGTTAGTGACAAATGACTTGTTAAAGTCCAGCAATTTCATTTTGTTGAGAAATGGCAATTACAATTTCCTTTTGTTGAAAAATTGTAATGAGGACCGATAAGAAATAATGCATATAGATAATAATCACATATTGGCATTAGTTTCTTACTACACTACTAGGCTTACGATCCATGTCGATACGGTCATAAATATTTGTGAGTATGAAGGGTCTTATGTTTGTTGAGATTAACATATAGACTATCATAATCCAATATTAAAATCATGTTGGACTAGATAAGTTTATCAAGATATTATTTAGAGACTATCATTCTTAAAAAAATGTGTGGCCACACAAAAATAATTTTTTTCTATTATTAGCTCAAGAGTCTTGTTTTCAAAATTTAATTTATTCAATTAATGTAACCCAAGTGGGAGAATGGTTGGGAAAAAAAATTAGGCTATCATTAATATAATAAATTGTTTTACAAAAACAAGTTAATGGATAGTCTATTATATAATCAGCACAAATAATCAATGATCATATTTTGATTTGGGTTATGGCATCTTTTATGTAGAAGCCTAGTTAAGGGGCAAGTGTAGATTTTGGATTTCGTTGAAACCCATTATGGGAGAGCCCAACGAGAAACCATAATATAAATAACTAGATCCCCTCCCTAATCTAGATTAAAGGGTTTCTTCCCTTCGAGATCCTCCACCATAATAATCTAGATCATAGGGAGAAGACCTACTATGTATTTCGCTGTGACAGATTCAATCTCTTGCGATGGCCTAAACAGATACGTATTCGATTATTATTCCTTATTGTTGTGTCCTACCAATCATGTATGTTTTAGATTATTATTCAATTCCGTTTTATTGTGATTATGAGATATAATCAAAATGTGGTATCAGAGCCTACGTACATGATTTAGGATCAACAATTTTTTTTTAGAAACTTTTTTTTATTTTATGTTCTTAAACAAAATAAAAACTTGCGGGCATGATTTCATGTGTTTTTTCATTTCTATTGACTGTGAAAGCTTAGGGGTTTTATTCCTATTGTTTCAATATTTAATTTGTTATATTATAAATGTTATTTGGTTGCGTAATCAAAGAGTATTTCGTGGTTGAAGTTTCAACTAAGAACTCTAGAAAACTCCCGAAACTGAAACTTGGGCCCGTGATTTCATGTAATTTTTTGAGTCGATTAACTGTAAAACCATTGGGCATTTGTTCCTCTTGATTTGAGATTTAATTTGATATATTATGTATGCTATTTGGTTGCGTAATCAAAGAGTATTTTGTGCTTGAATTTTCGACTTCGAAACCCTGGTAAAATCGACATTCGTTTTTAAAAGCGAGGAATATTGACACATTTTTGCTTCAATTAAATGTTGTATAAAGGTTTTAAATTAGTATTAGGTATAAATTCATGTAAAATTCGGTGAAAATAACGGTTAATATCGAGTTTTAGGTTTTGGCCATGGAGGAGGTAAAAACCACAACTTGTTCTTCGTGTTTGGGGATGATTATATAATGTTTCCTTCAAATAATTATAATAGACATGTTATATATATATATATATATATATATATATATATATATATATATATATATATATATATATATATATATATATAAAAATCTCCATAAACCCATAAAAAATAAAATTAAAATGGAGAAAAACACGAGTTATTAGGGTCTTTGCAAAACCGAGTCAAAACCGGGTCGAGTGACCCGATTCAGACTCGGCTAGAGGTTGAAGACAACATCCAGCCAGGTCAGCAGCCTCCACGTGCATAATAGGCACGTGGGGCACGTGAGCTCTCTTCCGGTACCCGTTTTAGGTCCTATTTTTTCCTATGCACTTATTTTTCAGTCCTCTAATTTTCTGTATAATTTATTTTATATTTTGAGGATTAAAAAAAAAAAAAATTGTTTCAAGATGTATAATAGTAAGAGCTCTGATTATATATACGTATCTGTGAATATGAGCATGTTTTGTAAGTGTTTTTTTTAAAACGCGTCTGGCATGTATTACTCTACTACTTTAGTAAAATTTCTAATCATATCATTTTTAATTGGAAAGGTTAACCAATAAATTTGATTATGGACCTTGTTCCTTTTTATTTTTGTAGATGAGCATCTGATTTCAATATTTTTCTTATTTTTCAATCTTTTTATCTATGGCGTTTACATTGTTTTGTATGGCTTTCATTAATCCTCTTTTACTTTCATGAGTGATGTTCTAGAAACGAAATATAGTTCACAAGGGATATTAGAATCTCACTTTAGACCAATTCGATTTTGCCTCTTGTTGACAGGCATGAGCTTAAATTTTGAACTTCCTAGCAAGTAGAGCTAAACATTGAAACCAATTTTGAGTATTTAAGACTTGGGATTATTACATTATTTCCCCCTAATATTTAGGATTTATATCCCAAAATTTAAAACAATTCCAATTTGGTCCTTCTGTTCCCAAAACTTCTATCCAGTTTTGAAACCAATTGGTTTAGTATTCCCGTATTATTAAAATGGAACAGAGTACTGCATATATTATTAGGTTGGAGCATTATCATGTTTGTTATTATTATATAATTTCTACTTTTGGTTTTTGGTTTATGAGGCGCCTTTCTAACTTGCTTTGAGTAAAAATGCAAATATTGTATAATGATATAATATTTATCAAAGTACTGTATGATGGCTCCAACGCAACCGATGGACTTGTTCTTTATGTAGTCTTTATTACAGTTTAAGGTTTTTGACACTTTATACCTGAAAGTTTGACTAGAATCTCACTTTGATCCAAGTAGTTTCAATTTAAACATTTAAGATGTCTTACTAACTTTATGTGTTCTTTTCTTAAGTGCAATAAACTGAAACTAATAAGAAAGGTTAATTATGCAATTAACTCCCAAACTTTAGAGGTTGTGTAAATTTAATTTTTCTTATACAATGGTATGCAATTTAGTGACTTTACACTAATTACAACACGAAGCTAAATCTATCTTAGATTTGTTTTTATGATGATTGACACTTCAGTGAGTAAATTTCATTAGAAATCGCAAATTAGTAGTGGGAAGAAGGTTTGGAATTAGAGTAACTGGCTAGTCAATTGCAGTTGCTTAAATTAAGCAGACCGTGCCCACTAGAGTTTATGGGTTGCGGAAGCAAATAAATCGCATTGCCTACAGAGAAAATAAATGCCTAACAATTATGTACTCAATTTCTATCGCATGAAATGGATATTTTGAATTTTGGCTCATGCGAGAGTATTGTGGTAGAAACTGATTTTCATCCACTGATCCTCACAAGCCTTTTAGTTGCCATCCTCCTCGGAGGAGATTAGACTAGAATAACAACTAAGCCTTTGTCTCACTTATGTAGGGCTGGCTTAGCGCGTCGCTAGTAGGGAACGCCCAACATTTAATATCTTTGGATTCATGTCATAAAAATTCTAACAAAGTTTTCCGCTGGTTGTCAACTACCTAGCAACCCTCCTCCTTTATCTGTGCTTGGGACCGACTGTGTGTAAGGAATAAAAAATCAAACCCCATAGGCGGAGTTAGGAGACTAGACTATTGTTTCTAAATAATAGCAATAATAACAATGAAAAGAAGATGAACCAATAAGCAAACATTAGTGGTGAACCTTTTCTGATAATGAGCCAAACTATACTAGGCCAAATCGATATGTGAAACTAGTTTTCACACATTTGCGTAAGGTTGCACATTTTTTTTTAGATACAAAAACTCCATTTTATATAATTAATATTAATCAAATTGGCAAGTTTTCAACATTCCATTAAGGTAAGATTTCTACAATTCTCTATTCCTAACTTTTTCATCAATACATATAAGGTTTTGATCATTGTATGGGTAATATTAGCCAGTCTCTAGACAATTTCTATTGCTTTAATGAGTTGAAATACATAAATGTTGCTTTTAATAAAATCATTTGATATAGCGTGTGTAGTTGAAAGTGTCGAGTAAGGAAAATGAATTTTTAACATATTTAATTTGACACATTAACGTTGGGCATTCTGAAAACTGTTTGCAGTGGTTTGTGAAGTCTACCCTGCGTGTGAGAGGGCGTGTTGAGTCCTACATTATTTATGTATTTGATGGTTAGGAATCCTAAAGTTGTTCGACTCCTTATTTTTCTTTTTGTTGTCTTTGTGAAATATTTACATGATAAGTGACATGATTGAGAGAATTATATCCTTATTTTATTTTGGTAATCTGATGGAAGTTAAATTGAATAGAGCACTGTTGAGAAGTGGTCATAAATTATCAGATGTATGATATATATTCAAGATTCTTGGTGGGTTAAGCATGATGTTAATAACCAAGTTGGTTATTACTGCACCTTTTATCAACGAAAATGAGATCTTTCATTTTTCGAATTTGGGCTGTGTTTGGGGTAATATATTTGCATTTTGGAATGGAAGAAAAGTACCGAGTTATTTTTGTACAATTTTGCATGGGTTTCTTTTTGTATTGTTTGAGTCTTAAAGTGTTTAATGGGCCATACATATATTCTGATGGGCATGTTGGGCCATTAATTATTTATTAATTAATAAGCTTGATGGAATTACTAATATGAATAAATTATTCATGAACATATGAGAAGGCCTAGAATTGGAAACACTATCACCGTGACAAGAATATCTTAGTAGGGATCCAGGTTTGGGCTCATTATATAAATATTGATTTTGGGTTTGGGCCTATGTAATATCTCAGCCAATTGGACTTTCTTAACTACAACTTTAGGCCTCTGAGGTTCATATTAAGAAGCCCATAAAAATATTAATTATGATTAATTTTAGTTTTTCAATTTTCAAGCCCTTAATTTTTTTTATTTTATATAGAGGCTGATTTAATAATTAGTGTCAGATTATAGTAAAATTATTGTTCAAATTCTTGCAACTATAATTGATCGTTGATCTTTGAAAGTATATTTTGTAACGTACTTCATCTTATTTTGATCATATGTATATGCATATATGTCACTAATATTCACTGTTGTGGTTAGGCAATATTGTTTAATTTTTCTATTTTGGAACGATTGCTTGAAAATTGTTGAAATTATTTTACCAAAGTAATTTAACCAATATATTTTGCATATTTTCGAGTTCCTATTTTGTTGATGAAAATTTTTTAGATTATTTTATATATTCACCTACCCAAAAGGAATTATTATGCTAATTAATTTAATTGCATGAGAAAATTATGTGAGATAAATATTTTGATAAATTTGTTTGCCCAAAGGAAATTAATTTTGAAAGATTATTTGTTTCATTGTGTTTTGAAAGAAATATATGGATTTAAAAGTCATTCTTCCCAAAGAGGGTGAATTTTTAAATCTATAAAATTTTCTTATTTTGTTGATCCTCATAATTAAAGAATAATTATTTATTATAAACTCTGCCCAAAGAAGAGTTTATAATAACGCAATTGATTCTTATATTGCATTACCTATGCTTAATTGAGCATTTTGCCTATTTTTCATAATTGATCTAGTTGTATTTTTTTGTGAAAGTAGTTTCTTTTGTTGTGAACAACAATAAGGCTGCAATTAAATTCTAAATTGATTCCATAATTTAATGGGAGTCTCTATAATTTTCTTTATTTCGATGATTGTGTCATGTAAACATTGATCATATTGTGTCGCTTATATTTATTTAAGCATTTTGGTTCTCTAGTTTAGTAGGAGATTTTATATATTTTTTTAATTCTATGATATGGTGTGACCACTATTGTTATGCATTTTATAAAATTAAAATCTATTTCATGATCATCATTATTTCATATTATATTGTTGCATATCATATTATTTGAATTAATTATACTAAATTAAAGTTTAAGACCCATAGCGTTCAATGAACATGTTGTGCATATGGATGTCATTGAGTCTTTTGATTCTCTGGTTTAGTGGAAGCTTTTGTATTTTTCTTTATTTCAATGATTACGTTGTACCACTATTATTATGCATTTTTCAAAATTGTAATCTATTTGATGATTATCATTATTGCGTATTATATTATTGCATATCATATTATTTAATTTATTATACAATATGGTATCTTAAGATATTGTGCCTTAAGAATTACAGTTGTGTACTTTTGGTTGTCACAAATCACTATTTTGAGATCTCGTAATAAATTGTTGTGACAAATGACTAGTTAAAGTCAAGCAATTTCAGTTTGTTAAGGAATTGTAATTACAATTTTGTTTTATTGAGAAATTGTAATGAGGACCGATAAGAATCAATGCATATAGATAATGATCACATGTTGGCATTGGTTTCTTACTATACTATTGGGCTTACGATCCATGTCAATATTATCATAAATATTTGTGAGTATGAAGGGTCTTATGTTTGTTGAGATTAAGATATAGACTATCATAATCCAATATTAAGATCATGTTGGACCGGATAAGTTTATCAAGATACTATTTATAGACTATCATTTCTTTAAAAATGTGTAGCCACACAAAAATAATTTTTTTCTGTTAGTAACCCAAAAGTCTTGTTTTCAAAATTAAATTTATTCGATTAATGTAGTCCCAATGGAAGAATGTTGAAAAATAAATTGTGGGCTAACATTAATTGAATAAATTATTTTACAAAAACGAGTTAATAGATAGTCTATTATATAAGCAGCCCAAATAATCAGTGATCATATTTTGATTTGGGTTGTAATAACTTTTATGTAGAAGTCTAGTTAAGTAGTAAGTATAGGTTTTGGGTTTCGTTGAAACCCGTTATGGGAGGGTTCAACGAGAAACTCTAATATAAATAACTAGGTCTCCCCCTCTAGTCTAGATTAAAGGGTTTCTTCCCATTGAGAGCCGCCACCATAATAATTTAGATCATAGGGAAGAAGACCTAGTGTGTATTCCATTGCGACAGATTCAATCTCCTATGATGGCCCAAACAAGTACATATTCTATTACTATTCCTTATTGTTATGTCCCAATAATCATGTATGTTTTAGATTATTGTTCAATTCCATTTTATTGTGATTATGAGATATAATCAACAGTTCTATCACGTTGTGGTGCTCCGTGCCCATCTTAGGATTTTGGGCCCATATGTCAAATATTTTCTAATTGTCGTCGAAACATTTCCAATTCGTGTGACACCTCTTGTTGTTTCTTTCTTACTGCATGTTTGGTTGGACAGAATCGGTGGCGAAATAGAATTGCATTTCATACTCGATTCCTATTTCGTTGTTTGGTTTTCTAATGAAATCATTTTTTGTGATTCCATTGGAATGAAAATCAAGAGAATGGGATTTCATTTGAAATGGGTTGGAATCAAGTTCAGCTCAATGGAATCAAAACTAAAATGACAAAAAAGATCATCGCTGATCCAACTCAATCTGGAAATTAAATAACATAAACGGAAAATTGGGAACATAAATAGAAATTAGAAAATAGAAAATTGAGAGCAGAAATTGTAAATTGAGAATAGAAATAGAAAATTGAGAACAGAAACTGAAAATTTGAGAACAAAAAATTGAGAGAGAAACTGAAAATTAAGAACAGACACAGAAATTAGATAACATAAACTGAAAATTGATAACAATAACATAAATTAGAGAATAGAAACAAAAAATTGAGAATAGAAATAGAAATTAGAAAACAGAAAATTGAGAATAGAAATAGAAATTAGAAAACAGAAAATTGAGAACAAAAACATAAATTAGAGAACAAAAACAAAAAAATGACAACAAAAAAAATTAGAAAACAGAAAATTGAGAGCAATTGAAAATTGGGAATAGAAATAGAAAATTTAGAACAGAAATAGAAATTAGAAAATAGAAAATTGAGAACCGAAATTTAAAATTGAGAACAGAAACAGAAATTAAAAATTGAGCACAGAAATAGAAAATTGAGAATAGAAACTGAATATTGAGAACAAAAAATTGAGAACAGAAACTGAAAATTAAGAACAGAAAATTGAGAACATAAACCAAAAATTGAGAACTAAAATAGAAATTAGAGAACAAAAACTGAAAATTGAGAATAGAAACTGAAAATTGTATGGAATGGATTAATTAGTGAAATATAATAAAATTTTATTATAAAGGCATAATGGAAATTTTATGATATTTCACTATTTCATTCTTTCCCTCATTCTATATCAACCAAATAACTTAATAGAATAATGATTCCATTGAAAATTCTATTTCATTTCTTCTCTCATTCTATTACATCTTCCATCTCATTCTATTACATCTTCCATTTCATTCTACCCTCATTCCATTCTGTCCAACCAAACGAGCCGTTAGATTCTTCTCTTGGTGTCATTCTCATCTGGCTCTTCATTCTTCGTCCATTATGGCTTGTGACTCTTTGTAGCGAAATATGTAACCTTACGTTAGTCGTAGTGGTAATGGTGCTTATATTGGCCAAGTTACTCGTCGCATGCTCTATAGGTTTAGTTGTGAGATGCCTATCATCTCCCTCATTATCTCCATCGATCTATTGTGCATGAGATTAAACGGATGGACCAACACTCGGATTTGCAATCTGAATTTGTTGCTTTTTGATTTCTTTATCATTGATCATGATTACGGATAGAAGAGTGACCATGTATTTTCCTCAAGGCTAAAAAATAACATGCCATTCTTGCAAATGACAATAAACTGATAATGCCCAAATTGGATCATCAGATATAGATAGCCTTTGATCTTGGACCTGAGTTTTGGCAAAATTGTACACACGGGTGACCTTAATAGGGTCGCACCTTAGGTGTGAGAATTAGTTGATTTTAGGTGGTCTGTAAGTATTTTGATAGAATTATTTTATTAAATTGTGTACACTTTTGCCTGGAAGTGCCACCTTTGGATTTTATTGGTGTGGAAAGACTTGGTTGGCAAGTCTTCCCCGTCTTCTTGGGTAATGCCCCTAATCCTCGCGAGAATTATAAGATTTAGGGTTTTATACCCGTTTAATGAGTCATATGATCCTATTATACTTGGTTGGATTTGGAAACATGTCTCGAGTAATGGGTCAAGGCCGAGCTAGTAGTGTGTGCTTGATCTCAAGTAGTCCCGAGGCTGAGCAACCTCATGGGAGGTCAGGTTGAACCCTCGGGTCATACAAGGTTCTTGTTGGAACTAGAGTTCTTAGTGTTGCTCTTGACCTCATTCCTCGTCCTTGTGTGATAGGGACCTCCGGAAATATCCTCCATCAAATTCTAATATTTTTTAGGAAAACTTTTTCAAAACTCTCAAGATATAAAACCACCACTTGTAGGGGTTCCATTTTAATGAAGGGTGATGGGAACCCTATAAGTGGTGGGTTTATGTTTTTGGGACTTTTAAAAGAATTTGTTTTTTTTTTTTTTTACGTATAAATAGCTCGGAGTTATTCCATATATATTTCTGTCCTTAAACCTTTTTCAATAATATTACTTTTGTTTTTGGGAAAGATAAATTGCATTGAAACTTTGTCCTATTGCAAATTTGCGACTCACGGTTATGTCGACTTTTATCAATAGAACTTTGTTTACCAGAAAAAATAAATAAAACTTGTCCTAAAAATAACGCAATAACTGAGCATCGACATTTATATAATTAATACAAATAGAATAATTAGTTAATTCTACATATTAATATATATATATATATATATATATATATATATATATATATTTTTTTTATTTTTAAAAAAAACGTAGTATTTATAATTACAAAGTCACACTAAAGCTTTTTCCATCCCCATAATGAAAAGACAAAACACACTTTTGCACAAAATCACTTTGAAGCCCCCCAAAATATTTTATCCCCAAAAATTATTGATCTCAAAGTTAGGGCATGTTTGATAACCACTTAATTTTTAAGTGTTGAAAATTTAAGTGTTAAAAATTAAGTGTTGAAAATTTAAGAAGGTTGTTTGATAACATTAAATTTTAAATGCTGAAAATTATTTAATTTATATAACCACTCTTGAATCAAGATTAAAAAAATAAATAAATAAATTGAACCAAAAATTTACTTCTCAATCGACCAAATCGATAAAATACGTAGAACATATAAGCAATTAACCATTAACAGATTTTAGCAATGTCAACAAAAATTCGAAAAAATTGCTATAAAGGTACACATAACACAGATCAATCGGAAGAAGCGCTATGGGACATTATTTGTAATTATTTACTTTGTATAGAAATAAAATGAATTAAGGAAAATAAATTAAGGGCATGTTTGATAAAAAAAAAAAAAATAAATAAAAAAAATAAAATAATAATAATAATAATAATAATAATAATAAGTACTTAAAATTGATTATATTAAGTACTTAATTAATTAAATTTATTTAATAAATGCAATTAGTATCACTTAATTAATTAAATTAAGTCAAAATGTGAATAAAAAATTAAGTCAAGACCCCTTCACTTATTTCATTTTGCTAAATGCATTCCATTATTTTTCACTTAAAAAAATTATGTTTTGGTCATTTTACCCTTGATCCCCTATGAGGGTTTAATTAGGTTATGTTTAATGAGAATTGGATTAACTTTGGATCATTTTTGAATTTTAATTTTATTTTATATTTAAATTATTGTTATAATTTAATTTAAGCAATCAAACTGCATAACAAAAACGTAATATTATATATTTTGGGTTAATTTTTACTTTTAATTTTAATATAATTTTTTTTAAAAAATGGCAGTCTGATTTTATTGTTCTGATCTCAATTTTTTTTCCTCCATATTACCTTGATTCTAAGGTATTTATGTAAATTAAAAAAAATTAGCATATAAATTTTGTACTTATCAAACAAACAAAAAAATCAGCACTTAAATCAGTACAATTTTATCAAATAACCTTCTGATATTTTCAACACTTAAAATTAAGTACTTAAATTTTCAGCACTTAATTTTTAAATAGTTATCAAACATACCCTAAGTTGAGAGGTCTTCACTTAATTTTTTTACTTAAATTTTGACTTAATTTTTAAGTTAACTTAATTAATTAAGTGATTCTAATTGTATTTATCAAACTTAATTAATTAAGTGTTTAATATAATAAATTTTAAGTAGTTAATTTGATTATCAAACAAGTCATAAAAAAAATAAAAATAAATAAATAAAAAAGTTGTAACTTTCCATATACACAAAATCTTGAAGGCCCATCTCTCGTTTTTCATGTGGACACGGTTTAATGTCACAAGCTGTGTGTATCTATTTGTGGAGTCCTATTCGTACGATAAATGACATCGCTGCCACCCTATTACTTAGCTGTTAATCTTTTTGGATTTTCTTCCAACAACAATTTTAGGGCCCATCCTTACTTTTCTTTCTTTTGATTTCCATTTTTGTCTCCTCATTAATACCTTTTTTATGCCAACTTTTCCCTTTTTTCGAATAAAATAGTAACTAATTTCTTTCTATTTATCTTTCATTATTAAAATAAAAATCAAGAAGTACATCCTGAACATGACTCAACAAATTGAGTTCAATGATTTTAAGAACCAACCACGCAATTGTTGCTGATTATTCTTAGTATTAGGGGGTTTGTTGGTCAATTTGCAGAGCAATTTTACATTTATAGTATAAATAAACTTATTTATTAAATTTAAAACTTAATTATAAGGTTGTAATGCCAATGTGACTTTGCAACAATCATATAATAATCCCAAAGTCTTGGATGTCTGTGTGAAACAATTTTTTTCTTTAAGTTAAGACGATATATAACTTTCGATTTGCTACTTCATTTTCTACAAAATTTTATTGTTTAAATTCTACTTGATAAATTCCAGTAAATTTAGTGTATGAAACTCACCAATATTTAGAAATCATATTATATTTTTTTATCAATGTAACTAAAGACCAACACGACCAGTGAACCATATACAAGTTAAAGATCATTACACGATAAGCTAACTATATACAAGGATCATTTAGAGTTTATGTTTTTGCTTTTAGTTGAATGTAATTGAATACGAACCTGATTAAGACATTATTCTGAAATAAATATTTAGTTTTCCCTTCATACTACATTTTTAGTCAAATGTAAGTAAAATCGAATATGACCAAGACACTATACACAAATTAAGATTGATTATAGAATTTATATTATGTTTGGAAAATTAAAAGACTCCCTTTCAGTACAAGTGTATCTATAAAAAACTCAGATGAAACAAGATCACACCATTATCTACTAAATTCGTTAAAAATAAATAATATTAGAATAATTGAAAGGGGAAATATTGGAAGAACAAGAAAGATTGTATTGGTATATAAGAAAACATATATTTTATAGAGATATACAAAGAGTTTATATGTAGAGAGTGACTAGGGTTTTCCTAGTAGGATTAGAATTTAGTTTTCCTAGTGGACCATAGCTCATAGACATAAATTAGCATCCCCCTCAAAATTAAGACGGTAAATTAGATGTGAACTTGAGTTTGAAAATCAAAGTATGAAAGCGTCAAGTCGATAACCCTTGGTTAAAATATATGTTGTCTAATCAACTGAACTAATAGAATAAAGATGACTAGTATTCTAGAGAATGTGATGAGAGATGAAATGACAATCGGTTTATATGTGGTAGCGAAATTTATTCGTCGCTATGTTACTGCAAATATACGGGTCAAATTTTAATAGTATAGGAAGAGTAGGGTTGTTGTATCCATAGGGATTGGATTAAATTGTTGCTAAGTAACACGATTATCGTAACTGAACTTTATCTAGGCGATCCAATTTTGGGTTTTTGTAAAAATATAAAACTAAATTAAACTACTAACTAATTAAACTACAATACTATGAATAACGTCTATGGGAATAAATTATCTAGGGATTATATTCGTTCATTTAAACGTGTTTGATTTAATCTAGTTTACATTAATGATCATTAATCTATCCGACAATCTAAGTGTCTAAAACTCACTCACTACCTCTCCCGAGTGTAAAGTAAATGAGTATGCAATTCGTGTTGACACGATATCCTTATCTAGCGTCTAAACAATTACATGAGTCTCACCCCAACCTCACGAATTGCATTCTTTCTAATAATCTCCCAAAACATTAGAACGTCGCGTTGTGTTTAAACCCTAGTCCGAATCCGGGATTATCTCTCCCGAGTGTCAAACCCTGTATTCTCAAATCAACCAAAATATCATAACAACCATATAATGGAAGTGAAAGAATGGTAAACACAATCGAATAGGGATGAACAACCAATAACGAAACAACGATTTAATCAAACAACATATACATTATCTACATCAATCCCTAGATAATATATGTTTAGCTCATGGTCATAACCAAATATTCAACTAAAAACAATATATACATGATCAATCAATCAACAAAAACTTAGAATGAAATAGAGAAATAAGGGAGAATAGCCGTTATCTGAAGAATGGATGGTTTCACGTCTGTAAAATTCGCTCCGATCTTATTCCCTCTTCTCCAAATGTGTTCTCCTCCTCTTGGTTCCGATCTTGAGCTCTCAAAAATATCCCAAAAAGGTTCTTGGTTGGAGTGTGAATGAGTGGGAATGAGTGAGAATGCAAAATATCTCAAAAATATCTTTAAATATCAATGTCAACTAGTGTCGGGTCGCTGCAGTGATGGGAACCGTCACTGCAGTGATGGGAACCATCGCTAAAACAATAGGAAGGCAAAAACTTACTGTCGGATCACCGTTGCAGCGATGGAAAAGTTCGCTATAGCGATGCTCAAGGCAGGGCCGACACCAGATTCTTCTTTTGGCCGTATCTTTACGTCTGAATTCCAATTGAGGTGATTCAAAAACCTATAGAAAGTTAAGATGTAGATCTACAACTTACATGTTTTGAGATTTTTCAAAATCGAATTGAATCGTGTTAAAAAGTAGTCTTGAAGTTACTGTACCTGAACCGATTTTGCATCTTTTCACCCATTTATTTATAAACCTATAAAACAACACAAAAATATATTAAACTAACAAAAATACATGAAAACACACAATTATTTGAACCTAAAAATACTTGATTTGTTGGTAAATAAACCACTCATCAATATGTATTTTCTACGCTCATGGAAAACGTCACTATGGGTGATTTTAATAGCACTCCTAGTATCACAATTTAAAACAGTAGTAGTAGGGGAGGAGATTCCCATGTCAGCGAGGATCTAGTGAAGGCAAAGTAATTATTTGATTGTATTAGTGATGACACGGTATTTAGCTTCAGTATTGGAACGGGAAATCAGAATTTGTTTTTTACTCAGTCAAAAATAAGGGAGTTGCCCAAGAGAAAATAGTAACCAATGGTTTGAATGTTTGTTAGTATGATCTCCAGCCCAATCGGCATCAGAATATGCTTGAAAGATAAAAGCAGACTGGGCAAAAAAATAAAGTCTGTGAAATATGGTGCCTTTGACATACCAAAGAATGCAAAGAACCACTGAGTAATGAATGGTCCGAGGAGCGAACAATAACTGGTTGGCTTGATGAACACCATAGGATATGTCTGCACAAGTAAATGTGAGACATACCGAACTTCTAAGTAGTTGGAAATAGAGAGTGATGTCCAGTAGTAGAGAGCCATCTAGTGAAGTAATTCTAATATCTGTCTCCGGATGAGCGTTGGCAGTGGTGAAGTTAGTAACCCCATCTTTGGAAATGACATCAGAGGCATATTTTGCATGAGAGAGAAAATATCCATCTATTGTAGTTGAAACTTTAAGACCAAGAAAATAAATGAGCACGTCAAGGTCTTTCATCTCGAGTTGACCACTAAGAAAATTTTCTAGTCTAGAATTTCCGTATAGATCATCTCCTATAATAATCATATAGTTCATATTTAGTAAAAGGAGAATAATGTCGTTGTTAGTTCAACGAATAAACAAGGTAGAATCATGAATGTTGGATATGAACTCGAACTTGTAGATAGTGGTGCTGGAATTTGCCAACCACTCACATGGAGCTTGTTTGAGGCTAAACCGAACACAGTGAAGGCGAAAAAGTTTGTGTTGAGGAACAACTAGGTCATGAGAAGTATGCATATAAACTTCCTTAAGGAGATTGTTGATGAATAAGGTATTCTTGACATCCATCTAGAATAGGGACCATTTGTGAATAGAAGCGACAGTAAGGAGAGTACGTACATATGTGACTCGAGCTACAAGAGTAAATGTCTCTTCGTAGTCGATGCCATATTTCTGAACGAATCGTTTTGTAACAAGTCGAGCCTTATAGAGTTCAATGGATCCATCAAAAAATGTTTTGATTTTTAAAACACACTTATATCTAATACAAGTTTTCCCAGGAGGAAGGTCAACGAGATCCCAAGCATGAATTTTGGCTAGAGAATGAAATTCCTCGTCCATTACTTTCTGTCAAAGCGGGTTAGTACTTGCCTCCTTATAAGATTAAGGCTAGTTCAAATTAATTATAGTAGAAAAATAATGAAAATCACAAACATATGGTGAGGTTATGTTACCCTACTAGAACGGCAAGGTTCTTTGAGACAAGCTTAATTAGTGCAACATCTGAAGTCATCGGGACATGCTCAAGAGAGTCATGTTTAGGATCTCTAAATGGAGAAGGAACTTCAGTGAGGGTGAGTAGGATAGCTCGATGACATATTTGAGGCTTACTAATATTTGTGTTTGGATGATCATGGAAGAAGTCAATGGATAGATTGTTGAAAAATATATGGTTGGTGGTAGATGTCGAATGAAACTTTCATATGGAGAAAAAATATTATGTTCCCAAAATGTGACATGACAAGAAATACGAAGACGATTAGAAATAGGATCTCAAAATCGATATCAATTGTGTTCAATTCCAAATCCAAGGAAACAACAAACTTGAGCTCGAGGTACAAATTTAGAATATTCATGAGGTTGTAAGAGAACAAATCAGTCACATCCAAAGACTTTTAAGAGGTTGTAATTAGGAAAAACTCCATACAACTTCTTACAAGGAGAAATATTATCAATGATAGGTAAAGGGATCCGAATGATAGTATAGGTGGAAGTGTTAGTAGATTTTCCCTAGAAGAGCTCCGGATAAGAGGATGAAATGAGTGCACATACTATATCTAGGATATGTTGACGTTTACATTCTACTCGACCATCTTGGGCAAAAGTGCGAAGGCAAGATTTTTGGGAAATTGTGCCATGTTTTCAATGGGTGGCAGTAAACTACTAGTCCTTGTATTCCATAGTATTGCTAGATCTAAAGATTTTTATATTGCGAAAAAATTAAGTTGAATCATGGCAACAAATTCTGCATAGATTTGATATAATTCAGAATGTTTATGCATGAGGTACAACTAGGTGTATCGAGAGTAATCATCGATAAGTATGACAAAGTATTTGGATCCTCCCATTTTGGTAGAAGGTAAGGGTCCCCAAACATTGGTTTGGATTAGATGAAAATATGCATGAGAGACTGAGTCAATGGTAGGAAAGGTAAAGTGTGTTGTTTAACTTGTTAACATGGAAGATAATTGAGATGCTCGGTAGAAACAAATCATAATTTCCCACTAGATTTTAAAGTGTTTATACGTCTGCTAGATGAATGACCTAACTGGGAATGATGAGGATGATGGTGGCCACGATGGTGGTCGTAGTGGTAATGTGATGGTGATAATGATGAGGATAATGATGATGAGGAGGAGGAGGATGGTGGTGGTGGTGGAAGTAATGAGGATGATTGTAGTGATGATGATTGTAGTAGTGGTAGTAGGGTGAGGCTGCCCAAGTTGATGAATGAATATGAGGTGGTGGTGGTGGTAGTGATAGGGATTGAGGTAACAGGTGCAAACGACTGAGTTTAAATAGACATCCAATTTTACTACTAGTCCCAATAATTTTTCTTGTTCAAGAATCCTACACATGACAACCACTATTAGAAAATATTACCTCAAGTCCAAATTCATAGAGTTTGCTAACAGATAAGAGATTTAAAGTAAGTATATGAATTAAGTAAATGTAAAAAAAAATATGTGAAGTAGAAATCTAATCAGTATGACCCATATGAGGACCATAGACAATACAAATGGTAGGATGATTCACAGTAGATAGTTTGGATGAAAAGATGTTGGGATCAAATGTCATATGATTACAATAGGTAAAATCCAAAAATCAAGAAGAATTGTCTGTAGTAAGTGAAAATGAAAGGGAACAATTTGTACTAGAATTACCTGCAGCAAGTGAAAAAAAAAAGAAGACAATTTGTGTCATAATTACAGAGAAAGCGCTTGAAGATTGAAACCATATCCCTAATAGAGATGTAAAGAATGATGGAGGCAACATCAGAACCCTTATTGGTAGAAAGAATGACCGGGGAAGGACAACCTTTGGATATCATTATTAAATTGGATCAACAACAAGAAAGTATATTGTAGAATATGAATCAGAAAAAATAGAGGCAACAAATGAATTCAAAATGCTGAAATTATCTAAGAACCGGTCTATGATTGTGAACTACCGATTAATGAACTCTCGAATTGGTCAAAACATTGTATTGAACCGAATCAACAATATAAGGAGAACAATAATATATTATAAAAAAAATTGAATAAACTGAGACCGCAGATGAATTTAGAAGGCTGAAATTAGCAAGGAACCAATCTCAGATCCTCAAGAACCGGTCAAAAAGATGGTGCACCAATAATCTATTGACAAATGATCTTAACCAAATGATGTGGCAGATGATAAGAAAGGGTGATGTGGCACGAAGGGTGACATGGTAGTTGACTTTGTTGACATGGAAGAGAAAATAAACCAAAGAGAAGATGTTTTGAACACTTAGTGGCCATTGAGCCGTTGACATAATAGTTGACTTAGCTGATGTGGCAACTATTGATCCTAAGATTTTGATGAACAATTAAGTGTTGATGTTTTGGTGGACTAATGTTTTAATTGAGTGTTTCAGTGATTCAAAGTTCCAGTGATGAAGATGCAAATTAGGAACACACACATTGCACAAAAGGTTTTTATCATTTATGTGTGTTTTGATTAAGTAAAATTATTTGTTCCCATGTGATTTGAAAAGAAATAATTTTAAATGACTAAAATGGAATAGAAGAATATTAGTGGAGCTAATTTAGAAGAGAAAATGGTTTAAGGGGCGATAGCGTAAAAAGAATAAGTTAAAAAACGAGTTCAGAGCAGAGATCCAGAAGATGACAGTCGATTGATGAGTCGACCGGATAAAGAAGCTGAAAGATCTTGTATCTGTAAGTCGACCGACCAAGAAAGCTGAACTCTCTAAAACTACAAGTCAACCGATAGTTCGACTGATGAAAGCAAGACGGACTCTATGAATTAAGTAATCGACCGACAGGTCGACCGATGAACTTCATTGGCTACAACCTGAATCTGGCAGTCGACCTGAGATGCCGTTTCAGGATTCTATTCAATCCGAGATTACATCCAAAAGTAGCCATTTTTGGTTGGGATTTGAGAGAAATTTTAGGGATATTTTTTATATTTAAGATATGGTTCATATATTAATTAAATCCTATTAATATGGTTCATTAAATATTAATGTTTCTCAATTTAGTACTTGAAATAGATTCTATTCTTATTAATTGAGATTGAGAAATACTTTTGGGGTTTAATTGAGAGATTTTAAAGTTATTAAATGAATTGAACCAAAATAAAGCTATTATGATATAAGGGGTCTATATGTGTTATTAATTGTCATGACACATGTAAACTAGCCATTAGAATACTGATTTCATACTCCTTTAAATAGACCTGCAAATTTCATATATCATTAGACAGTAAACAAGAGAAAAATCATATCATATTATTTTGTGAGCTATTATAAGAGTCATCATTCTGAGATATTGTGATCTTTTCTGAGAGACGATCTTGAAAATCAACTGCTGTTAATTTTTGCTGCTACTGGATTTAAAGTTACATCGTTCTAATCATTCTTTCCGTAGATTTCGGATGTGATCTTTCCAATTATATTCTTTCATTGCATTATTTGATTATTGTTTGGAAATTGATCTTAGAAATTGTTTCAGTTTTTTTGAAGAAAATATTTTTACAAACAATTTCTTGAATATGATTACGTGCTCAAATTTGCTACCCATATCTTGTTAAAATCAGATTTTTCTATCTCACGTTTTTCTATCACTAGACTTGGGATATCAATTGAGTTATTATTTATCTGGGGTGGTAGAAGCTCCGAGTAAGATTTTCCTACTTATCATTTTGTATTGGTGAGTAGTGTGATAGGTTAAATACTGTTGGAGGTATTTAATCAAGGGTAACTGGGTTTCAGTCTCTTCTTGTAATAGATTGAGGTAGTGATTCTTCCTGGATAGAATTGCGTTGTGAGTGATTTTGTAAAGATTTCATCCTTACCTGGGAAAATAATAGTTGGAGTATTTTGTGAGGTTTTTATTCTTGAGCCTAAGATATAAAAAGAATTAGGTTAGTCTTTAGCCTGTAAAAAGATAGGTTTTTCTTGAGTCTATAAAAAGTAGAAGTTATTCTTTAGCCTGAGAAACGGATTTTGTAAAGGTTGATTCTGAGCCTGTAAAATAATCGGTGTGAGGGTTTGGTTCCTACCTTTAAAGGGATCTTGAGTATTAGTGGGTGCGAATCTCCATGTAGCTCGGAGGACTGGACTAGCCAAAAGTAGCTTGGTGAACCAAGATATATCTTGGTGTGTTGCATTATTAATTTGTTTATTTTTGTTGTTTGTGTGTGCACCTAATTGATTAATTTATTTCGCTGTGATATAAAGATAATAATTAATTTATGAATAAAATTAATTATTTGATTTTATTAAAGTTTTTATTCTGAGAATTTTTTTTATTACCCAATTTACCCCCCCCCCTCTTGGGTTTTTCATTGGGCCAACAGTAACAAAATTAAATCAATGTGATGACGTGGCAGACATATGTGAATGACATGGCAAGAAGTGTCTAACTTGTCACTGATGTGGCAATAAGGTGTTGTTGGCATGATAGATGACATAGCGACACTTGGCAGTTGACGTGGAGTTGGGTGGCCTTCCACATGTTCAGGCACGTGGGTAACACACAACAGAGCTACTGAAGACATTTACGACATGTAGCCATGTATTCATTGTCTGATGGCGATGATTTTTGTGGCATTATGCTCATCCCGTCAGGACGAAGGTGATACTGTGGTGCTTGTTAAATTCGGGTTGACAGTACAGTTTATAGCAGTCAATCAATGTCACAGCGGCTGTGAGACTGTTGTTGGCACATGGCAGCATATTCGATGTCCTATGGTGGTGATTTTGGTGTCTTTGAACTCGTTTTTACGAAATGAGTCTGATGGTAACGCTGAGTTCAGTGTTGGTATATTGAATAGTAAAATTTAGGGTTGTGGGTACCGGCGTGGTGGAAGGTTTGTAAAAGATTCAGGATTACCAAAATTTAGTAAGAATAGGATTATGAAGAATTGTCTCTTCATACCATGCTAGAATCATTGAGGTAGAACACATGGATAGAACATGAAACTATTGTATTGATATATGAGAAAATGTATATTTTACAGAAATATATTAAGATATACATGGAGTGACTAGGATTTTTTTAATAGGATGAAAGTTAGGGTTTACTGGTGAACGAATGTCATAGATATATTAACCGATAAAAATTAAGGTGGCGTTTGGTAACCGTTTCTGTTTCCATTCCAGCAGTGGGATGGAATGAGATGAGAATTTTGTTTCCTTCTTGGGAGTAGAATTGCGTTTGGTAACGATAATTTTTTTTTTGTTTTGTTTTGGGAAGAGAATCGCGTTTGGTAACAATTTTATCCTAAAACTATTTTTTTTTTTTTTTTTGGCCGGCGGCAGTGGCGACGGCGACGGCGGATGGGTGGGTGACGGTGGTGGACGGCCGGCGGCAGATGGTGGCTGGTAGGCGGCTCCAAAAGTTGTCAGGTAGGCGGCGGCGGTGGTGACCGGCCGGTTGGCGGCCGTCGATGCTGGAAGTGATTGGCGACGGTCGCCGGAGATGGCCGCCGGCGACGACGACGACGACCGGCGGGCGGTGGTCGGCCGACGATGAACAGTAACTGGGAATGGAATAAGAATTATGAGAAACAACTTTTTTTTGTTTCTCATTTCTTCATAAACAATGGGCACAATTCTCAAATGGGAATGGAATGAGAACGAGAACAAAAATTACCAAACGCTATTCCCAAATAGAATTCCCAAAAATCTGGGAATGGAATTAGAATTTTTGGAATGGAAACAGTTACCAAACGGGGCCTTAGGTGGCGTTTGGTAACCGTTTCTGTTTCCATTCCAACAGTGGGATGGAATGGGATGAGAATTTTTTGTTTCCTTCTTGGTAGTAGAATCGCGTTTGGTAACGATAATTTTTTTTTTTTTTTTTTTTTTGGGAATAGAATTGTGTTTGGTAACGATTTTATCTTAAAACTAATTTTATTTTATTTTGTGAGTTTTTTTTTTTTTTGGCGGTGGCAGCAGCGACGGTCGTCAGAGGTTCCTAGAGGTGGCCGGCGACGATAGCCGGAGGTGGCCGGCGGCGGCGGACGGCGGTAGGTGGTGGTCGGCCGGCGTATGAACAGTGCCTAGTGGTTTTGGGAATGGAATAGGAATTATGAGAAATAACTTTTTTTTGTTTCTCATTTCATAAGAAAAAAATGGGCACAATTTTCAAATGGGAATGGAATGGAAACAACAACAAAAATTACAAAACGCTATTCTCAAACAGAATTTCCAAAAATCTGGAAATGGAATGAGAAATTCTGGGAAGGAATGGGTTACCAAACAGGGCTTAAGAGTCTCAAGAGTCCACTCACTTTGTCATAATGTTGCATTAAGTTACTTTGGTAATTAACTTCCGCCAATTGTTTGAATGGTTAAATCTTCACAATTAAACCTTGTGTGTGAGCTGGAGAAAGATCTACATGACAAACTTTATTATTCTAATTGATCAAATCATCTCCGCTAACTCACAACTAAGAAGCAACACTTCGATAATGCCATTACATCTACAAAGTGATTAAGCCAAAAAAATTATTTGTGCCACTGCTTTTTCTTCTTCCTCTTCTTTTTCTTTTTCTTTTACATTTTTTTTCCTTTTTCTTTTATGTGACAATACCCTTATGTTTGCTCGGCAAACACATCCCTTCCTTTAATATCAATTTATTTTTTAAAAATCAATTTTTATTCTTATTTTTTAGGGGAGGTGCGGAAAGTTTTGGGAATATACATATGTTATTAACTTTGTTCTCTTTCGCAAAGGAACCCATTTCCATTAATATGCTAATTTAATGTGAAAACTAATTTTAGTCCCACATATTATACAGATCTAGAAAAAAAAATATAATAATAAATATTTTTTATTAAATATTACACATGATCTACAACTGAACCTTTAATTTTATATAGAATATATTTTATAAAAGTATAACAAAAAAAAATATTATCAAGAAATAAAAATAAAATAATATATATATATATATAACCTAGAAAATAATTAATGTCAACCCCTATGATTCTCACCCATATTTATTTTTGAAAAATAGTAAATCAATAAGTAAATAAGCTTCTCAAGGGGTTTTTAGATTTTTTTAACTTTTTTTTTTTTTTTCAAATAATAGTCATAAAATAATCTAATATGTCATTTTTATGTTGTTCAATAGTTTTTATTATTTGGCTAAGAATTGTTATAATACTTTGTGAAGCACTTGAAATTCAATAAATTATATATGTAATTTAAAATGGAGAGAAAATTTGTTATTAAATTGTTGGAGAGAGAAAAATATGAGGAAGAAAAAAGGTGACCAATAAAAAATCTACAATGATATCCCTTGTCATTTGAAAAATGTCTCCAACACTCTTGTACTTTGTTGTTAAATATAAAATTATTTATTTGTCTATATTGCAATGTCATTATACAAATAAAAATTAATGAAAACTATTTAATAAAAATTACTTAACCATCCTAAAAGAATTATGATTTTGGTCAGTTTGAGTTTTTAAATTTTTTATTGCAACACAATTCCAATTCTAACTGTTTATATGACTTTTGAGATCAAATGATAGTTGTTATATATTTTTTTAGTATTTAAAGGGTACTTGGTGCTATTTATAAAAGGTAAAATTATTTTAAGAATTAAATATTTTTTTATTTGTGAAATACATTTTTAATTCTAATTTTTTATTATTTTTGAGATTTAATGATGGGTTGTTGCATTTTTTTTAGCATTTAAAGAGTACTTGCAACTATTTTTTTTTTTAAATTAAATTATTATGATAAATAAATATTTTTATTTATTCTAATAATTAAAGGTTTTTTTTTTTATTTATGGAATTTACAATTTATATATATAAACTTATTCATTTTTTTAATTGTTTGGCAAAGTCTTCACATAAGACTTTATTTAGTAATAGTTTCGCTCATGTTCAAATAGTAAGCTTGTGAATTTTTTAATTGTTATTTTTAACCATTTATTGTGTTTTTACTTTTGAACTCGTTTAGTATATCAGATTGCTTGCATATAAAATAATATTTTTCATTACTTCTATCAACACTTATATGAGAAGAAAAAAAATATAAAAATAGAGAGAAAAAAAAAATTACTTCCTAAAAGAAAAAATAGAAAGTCTAGTTAGTGAAACATTTATAATTTTTTTATTATATATGTATTTCGGTCTCTTTCTGGTGTGCTGCAATCTTTACTTTATTTATTTAGGATTAAAATTAATTATCACAATTATTAAAGTATTTTTTCTCTGATATTTTTTAATTACCCAATTCACTCTCCTCTTGGGTATTCCACTGAGCCAATACCTTCGAATGAATGAGAACTCAACAAATGTAATCTTGGTCTTCTCATTAATTCTCAATATTTAAACACATAAAATGATAAGTAAATCCCATCTCTTGATTTTCCATAATTTATCTGTCTTTAACATTTTTATATTTAAATAAAATTTAAATAAAATTTATTATGAATTTAATGATTTAATGAATTTAATTGTTATCTATTATTACTATAGTCTGTTGAGGGGATTTTAATTTTTTTTATTTAATAAATATTTTTATGAGTAAATTTCATTAACAACCTATGTCAATTGGAAAAACCTACAAAAACACCCTTTTTCATTTAGAAAAATATTTTTACTCCCCCTGTCATTTTAAAAATCCAATGACAACTCGAAACTTCGGCAAATAGATGACATCTAATTTTGTTTGAAATAATTATACTTTTGTAATTTATTCTGTATATAGAATGACAATTCTATTCCTTTCAAATAAAATATAATCATCATTCTATACTCGTGTTCTTTCTATATATATGTGTGTGTATGTAGATTCTCCTATTAATTTGATATTGGAGTTAGTTTTTTCGTATTTTTAACAATACTAGGGGAAGGTTACATTGCCATTGGAGATCCAAAATAAAATGACGCTACTTTTATTTGAGGGCGGGGGGCTATTTGCAAAGTAGGACAGTTTTGAATGTAGACCAACAATGGTAACAATAGCATTGACAAAAATATGAAGCGAAAACTTAATTGTTATACCTAAATTCAAAAGGCGATTAAAAATACCCACAACGCAACTTATGACGTGCCATCCAATACCTTATACTTGGAGGAACAAATGTTTTGTTAAGATTTTCTAAGGATTCATTATGGAATAGAAACAAATATTTTGTTTAGTGTTTCTGTTCATAATTCTGTTCTGTTCACCCTTCTGAGTTTTGCAAAAAAAAAAAAATTTAAACCTAGAGAGTGCCGATGGCCTTTGCCATAAAATTGCTCTCTTAGAAAAAAAAAAAATGTTGATTGGATTGTAGAGTCCCCATAAAAAAGTGGACCCTCTTGTCTCAAAGAATAGAGCCATCACCATCATTGGAAGGAGACAAGGACATTGTTCTTTTTAAGAACTCTTGTATTGTCCTTTTTTGACCCTACCCTGTACCCATTCCAAAAAGCTTTGGGGGCAACAATCATAGCGCTTCATAACAGTACAACTAGTACAAATGGCCACAAGCTTACCAGACTGCAAACGAACTCTACATCTGAGATGCTGACTAGGTAAAATGGTAAATCTCTCCACCTCTCACATATGGAATAGAGGTCCCAAAACTCAAAAAATAACTTTTTAAGAAACATGTCATGTGTTAAAAAATCACTATTACAAGACCCAACAGAGTGATGATTTTATGAAATAGAACCTTTCACCAAATTTTCCTAAAAATTATTAGAATGATTGTATTATGTGAGGGGACAATGACTGGACCCTCAGGGTATAGGCAGCCTTACAGAATCCAAAAGAGTACTTAGTGGATGCAAGAAACTACAAAGATAAGAATTGTGTTCAACAAACATCACAAACCCAATTAAACCACAAATTAAATATAAATAAAATACCGCAATTTCTTTTTTGCATATCATCTGACGTGTCTTGGAAAATATCCAGATGAGCTCTTCCATTGTTAGAGACGTGGCCTTCGACGAGAAACACCCATGAAGTAGAACGATTAAATTCACGTGACTCCCCATACAGTAATTGTAGCTTATTTTGCGAAACTCAAAGCTCATCTTCTCTAACCATTTATCAGCAATTCAGCATATTATAACCAAGTTACAACAGTCGTGACGCGCAGAATGAACAAAATGCTTTAAATTACATTTGCAACGGACCTATAATTTCTCATAGAGGGGCCAACTTCGGACAAACAGGGGCTATAACCATTGGCGAAAGATGGGTTAAATTATAGACCTGGCAATTTTCAAGATCTTTTATTTACAAGTCGAGCTGCTTCTACATTTGTCACATTACTCTTGCATCATTTATCATTGATTCAGGCAAATCTATCAAACAGAACAAAATTAGGGGAAAAAATGTAAAATTTTCAGTACTGATCTAATGGCATGCTTTGCTCGAGTGCTGACAGCCAAGATCCCAGGAATTTTCAGCATTTCACAGTAAATAAACAAACATGCCTTAGGTAGTGTTTGGTTGCAAGGAACTAGAAATGAATGCATGTAAAAACTCGCATGCTTCATTTCCAATTTCGAGGCTCCAGTTCCATACAGCCAAACACTTCACAAGCAATCATTGTCACGGGATATTTAGCTTTTGTTGATAGAATTTTGAGGTTTTGTACCATGAAGTGACAAGGGGCGAGTGAACACCCTCCCCAAACAAGAAATTAAGAAACATGATGATCAACCCAAGAAAAAAACGCCATACTAGAGATAAGCACCTGTAAAGGCTTCTGAAGAACACTACTATTCCTCGAGAATGGCACGTCCCAGATTGGTTGCAAGAGCCAGCCTGACAGAATTCAAGGCATGGGGAGGCAAATCTGCTTCAATGAAGTCCGGCCGCAACCTTGCCATAGATAACTCTTGCAGTTTATTCAAGAGGAGGTTAGTCTTAGAAACATTCAGTAGAGGACATCCCCGCCAGTTAAACAATTTCAACTGCACAGAACAAGAGAAGTTTACAAGATGAAATATGCAAAATGCAAGTATATACACATACCTTGACTAGTTATAGAGGTAGCAATTGCATTAGTTATAAGAGAAAAAGGGAAGTGGAAAAAAGCATGAATTAAACTTTCTGGGAACCTTTGACTACAAAAAACATGTGAGACAGCATGTAGAAAGGCAGAGAACTAGTCTTTGTTATTTTTCGAGCAAATTAAAATCGTAATGAGAGACCTAAGGAGGCAGGAAATTCTGTTTATTTTCCTAACCCTAAGATACACCTGCAGGACATGAGAAATAGAAAGACTAACCGAGTCATATAGAAGATGCAGCCAAAATTGTTGAGGAGTGGAAGGGTTCTTCAAAAGCTGCAGAGTTTTAACAAGAGAGATCACAAGTCACATAAACATAAAGAGGATAAAGGTATCAAACTGAGATACTTCACCAGCAAGCAAAATACAACAATTACCAAACCTTTAAATAGTATTACCAAATTGCTACGAATAGCAGTTCAGCAAGTATTGTAGCAGTAGCCTGTGCTGACTTTTCATGTCTTACACATCCCAATGTTCTCTTGTTAATGTTTTTCTTTTGACAATTTAGCTATAGATTATCTAATTAGAAGGACTGCAATTGCAAATTACCGATATAAGAGATTCTGCTGCTTTCCGAGCAGGATTAATAGAGACCCCGTTATGAAGCTGCTGAAGGGATCGCTTGAAGTCCCTATACCTGTGTCCCATCAAAAGATTAAAAACTGAGAATAGAATGACCAACATATAAAGGATGTCAATCAGTAATAATACACTAGTTTCCTTGTACTCAAAAAGGGAGAGATGAATAAATTATGAGCACATACTTGTGCAGAAAATCAAGGCCTCCAGCTGTCCTAGGCTCGGACCCCAACAATTCAATTAGTCCTTCCCATTGCTGTAAAACAAAGAGAACCCGTACAAATCATTCAAAAAAGGTGGTTCCCAAAGTTACTGTGCCCGGTCAGTTGCAGCTTAACTGCATGCATATATGAACCTTGCTTTCAACTATCATTAGCTGCTCAATGGGATGTGGTCAAAATTTAAAAATAATCACCTTGAAGCTTTCATCAGACACTGGCTTTCCAACAAAATCAAACAATTGTTGAGCAATTCTGTTTAAACGGACTTCATCCTGAGCTTGCTGAAGCCAGAAGACTCCAGAACCTTTCTTGCCATGCTTCCAGTTATGCATACCAGCAATCTGCTCAATAAGACATCACATCCTAAGAGAGATATCGGTGCATATATCTCTTCTGCATAGTTAACTACAGAAAAAAGTCAAAGCAACCAATTTGGAGTTTAGGTGCCTACAGCAAACTTCCAAAATGGTACCCATTTAATACAGTTCCAAAAAATTGGAGGGAAATATAATCTTCTAGGCAATGTAAGATGGTACTTGCATAATTTTTTTGAAAACAAATGATAACTAACACGAAAAAAATAAATAAATAAATAATACTTCTTATAATTAGCATGAAAGTACAAAGTTGAAAGTAAACCTAGGGCATGATACTTCATACATTTGTCATAGGCTGAAGCAAAAAACAGCTTCGGTTGTTCTGCCTTAAGGCTGGCACAGAGTGAAGAATGAGTTTCAGGAAAGCATGTTTGAAAATATGCCCGAATGCCAATGTCTTGTACAAAGATCTTAACATACTGAATTTGTCAAACCCTTGAAGGAATGTACGACTAGTTGCATGATAGAAATACCTTCATAATATTTGAACTAATATGGTCAAGTTCATAAAGACGGCAAATCTCTAGACTCTGCAAAAAATGCAAACAACTATATCAATGCTTCAATTACAAGGAAAAATATGTTAAATGAAGATGTCATTTAATTCATAAGCGTACAGCACACTACATACCAATAGCGAGAGAGAGAGAGAGAGAGAACCTTCAGCAATACTTGACTGTCTTGTACAGGTTGCTCGTACAGCAAATTCTCCAGTAGGCTAATTCCTTGTTTCGTACATGATGCCAAATATATTGGAGCAATCTGCAGAGAGTGAGGTTCAAACAGCTAAGGAACACCAAATAAAATCAGAAAAGATTTCAAATGCATATAAAAATATCAAAATAACAGAAAGCCACAGACAAATATGACAGAAAACATAGTGAGATGCATGAACAATAGTAATACAAGTCATCGCTATGGTAGCTTTTGTAGATGAAAGCAATTCAAGGTATAAAATGTGCAAGGCACAATGCCATAATATTAAATACAAAAAAAAAATGTCACTCAAGTGCATCACATCATAAATGGAAGGGACATTCTAATTGGAAATTTCATAATCACCACCAAACAAGGAAAAAACTGCAACATGAAGCCTTGTATCCCTCGTGCTTGAAATCATCTAGTATATTGCTGAGATATTATTATCAAGTTTGATTGTGATCAGAAAGGTACGCAAGCCACATAGCTGAACCTTGGTTTTCTGGAAAAAAAGTTTCAACCAAAAATTCAATCCTACAACCCCATGGTTGTTTTAGTCCATAAATTCCCACTGCACTAGGTGATGTGTGCTAAAGCTTCTATTTTCATAACAATCGATATAAGAAGTCCCGCTATGATTGGGGCTGCGAACTGTGGATACACGAACTAAAAGATTTTCTAAAATTTTAGGTCTGGAGCAGGTTGTGATTTATCCATATATCAACTCATACTTATAATGTTATACTATATATTATAAGAGAATGAATGTTTGTAGAGCTTTTCTTGACAATTTTTTTCCTACAAATTCTTCAAATGCCCTATTTATCCTAACATATTATTGGCCAATAGATTTTTAACTCCAATCAACCAATAGAAACATCACAATGTTACTATTCCCACAGTAGCTGCCATTTCGACCAAACATGAATATAGATAATCTGTTAAAAGTAAACTTTTTATAAAGGCACCCCTCATGCTAGAATGGAAGGACACGAGAATGGAATTGAATTTTGGAGACCCTCCATCCCTCCCTCCGCATAATCTCGCCATCTCTCTTTAATTTCAGCCCTAACTTGAAAAGTTTAACATAAATATTCAGAAAATGAAAATTCCGCCTTTTTACTTCATTTGTGTGCATTGATTGCATAAAATTCAATTCCTTCCATCGACCATTTTTTTAGAACTCCATTGATGTTGTAACAGAATGCCTAAGGTTTGGGTCCCATCACAATCCTGAAAGGACCTAGAAAGCTCTAACAATTTCGGAAAATCTGATGCCTATTCTCTATTTGGAGAAAGATTACATGTCTTTATAAATATATTCCTAAGTCGCCAAATAGGACTTTAACTATCTGTTAGAAAACTATAGCATTTTAAGTTTTTTGAAATCAATCTTTTGTACGCTAGAATCATAAACAACAAGGTGTGACAAAACCAAAAATAAGAGTGATAGACTAAACCTACATATAGGGTTGGCAATTCGTGTCATGGTCATGTTATCATCTAATACATAATTCATGACACGTGACACGAACACAAAACAATAACTTATCGTGTTAAAATATCAAAAACGAACACAACACGATATCTTACCATATTCACATGACACGACACGACACAATAATTAATTGTGTCACACAATAATGCGATATGATGACACGACACAATAATTAATCGTGTTACAAAAAATTGTTTAACCCAATAATTAATTGTGTCATATGGTCGTGTTATGATCTAAATACGCAATCGATGACACGTGACACGAACACAAAACGATAACTTATAGTGTCAAAATATTGAAAACGAACATTGCACGATATCTTATCATATTGACAAGACACGATATAATAATTAATCGTATCACACAATAACGCGATATGATGACACGACACAATAATTAATTGTGTCACAAAAAATTGTTTAGCCCATTACATATAGTAAATTGTGTCATCTGGTCGTGTTATCCTCTTTTTCTGGTATATTTTTTAGTTACATGGAAAAATACGAGGTACTTAATTACTTAGTCTGGCTTTTATGGAAGCGTTATTGGAGGATCAAAGAATTTGTAGGTTCTATGTTTTAGTATATCTTTTAATTATATTTTTAGTGTATTTCTACATTTTTTAGTGTATTTTTTAGTGACTATTGAAGTAAAAAGAGAATACAAGAAGAATAAGAAGGTTTAACAATAGTGTTAGCCTTTCCTTCTATTTATAATAGAAATTAGGAAACAATACAGGAAATCATAAACCCTAAATAATACAAGAATGACATAAATACCCTGTAACACCCTCAAGCTGGAGCATATATATTGTATGCTTCTAACTTATTACAATGTACTTTATCCTTGGGCCCCTAATGGCTTAGTGTTAGACCCTTGAGAACGGAGTAGGACGTTGGGTTAGATTCTGGTGCCATATCTAAGCCAACGTCCCTTCCAAGTTAACCGGACCCGGTTGACTTGGCTAAACAGGAGCGATGCTGGATAACAATGCGGAGGCAGACAGGAAGGCATCGGCATGCGTTGGCATGCGCGGCACCAAGGCGTTGCTGGACGGTGTGTTCAGACACCGGGCACGTCGAGACGAGGTACGGTGATCCTAGGCGCAACGTTAGGATCGGCATTCACGTGGGTAGCTTGTGCACGAGGCCAAGCGAATGTGACGGAACGTGGGCTCAGAGACACGTTCCGGGCAGCAGACGGTATGACGAGGCGTCGACATCCGTTGCCAGTTCGCAGAAGAACAGAACGGTGAGTTTGCAGCACGCAGACACAACGGATACGGTGCAGAAACAGTGAGCTGAGGACTTAGCTTGTGGAGTGCACGTTTCTGGAAGGATAGAGCAGTTATGGAGCAATTCCATACAGATTGGGTAGGAAAACTGCCCATCTGGTGGCTTGACTGCAGTTAGGGGTGTTAACTGCACTTGTTCTCTATAAATAGCTGTAGAATAGTCTGACTTTTGGTTAGAGAAATTGTTTCTACGTTTTTATACCGATTTGTAAGACTGTGGTTCCTTGTTCCTGAGTTTTGAATACAAGGTTGGGTGTTTACCTGTAATTCTGTGTTGCCTGTGTGTGGGTGCGTTCATTCTGTCTTTTGTCGGTATATTCTGTTCTGTGAAAACGTTGCAGGAACGTGGCTGACTGATTGTGCCAACGATCAGGCCATCACTCGGTTGAAATTGGTGCCGAAAATTTTAACCCTGTGACAGTGGGTATCAGAGCAGGGCTACGAAAATGGCCCCTGTATCAAGTGTGAACAATCGGTTGGAGGCTCTGGAAGATTACGTCGGTGTGCCACCGACTGGCGGTGAAGTTAATCTGTCCGTGCAGAATGCTGAATTAAGGCTCGAAAATGCAACTCTTCGAACCGCCGTTGAAGAACTTCGTGCATCCCTTGAAGAATTCTCCAACGACACATCTGCCCGGATCAGAAACATGACGGAGGACATGAGTGCCCTGACCGACGTCTGGAAAATCAACCTGGGAAACGTGGAGGAAGATGTTTCCCTACTGAAGAAGGCCGTTGCTGGACAGGGAGCGCAAGATGGTCTAGCAAAGGTGCATGTACCGGAACCGAAACCGTTCTCTGGCGCTAGAAACGCCAAAGAATTAGAAAACTTTCTGTGGGACGTTGAGCAGTATTTCAAAGCTGCACACGTTCCAGACACGGAACGGGTGACTATTACCACAATGTATCTGTGTGGTAATGCAAAATTATGGTGGCGAACACGCGTTTCTGACGGAGACCGTGAACCAATCACGGAGTGGGACGACTTGTAGAGGGAATTGAAAGAGCAATTCCTGCCTAGCAACGCTTCGTGGGTCGCCCGTGAGTCCCTGAAGAACCTGAAACAGACCGGTACGGTACGTGATTACGTGAAGAATTTCACATCGATGATGTTGGACATAAAGAACATGTCCGAGGAGGACAAACTGTTCAACTTCATGTCGGGTTTGCAACAGTGGGCACAGGCGGAATTAAGGCGGCAAGGCGTGCGTGACTTGCCGGCTGCAGTCGTGGCTGCCGACAGTTTGGTCGATTACAAGTTTAGTGATCGGCGCAAATTTACTGTCGGTACCAAAAGCAAAGACAGATATGGTGGTTCGAAAGACGGGAAGAGTAAAACCCGTGATGCAAAGAAGAAGGGAAGCGCTGGAGATTCCCAATTCAAATCCAAGGGTGAGGGACCATCCCGGTTCAAGGATAATCGGAACCAAGGGTGTTTTCTGTGCAACAGACCACACCGAATGAGAGACTGTCCAAAGAAGGAAAAGATTAGTGCAATTGTTGCTGATGACTCGGGAGAAGATGGGGAAGAGCCTCCTACACGAGTCAACCCGTTACAAATCCTTGGCGCACTACGTGCTGAGAAGTCACCGACACAGCAACGTGGTTTGCTGTATGTAAAAGCGGTGATAAACGGTTGTGACGTGCAGGCTATGGTGGATACCGGTGCTACACACAACTTCGTTGCGGATCGTGAAGTTGAGAACCTCAAATTAGGACTGGTGGAAAGTCCTAATCGAATCAAAGCGGTGAATTCTGAAGCTAGACCCATCCGTGGGTTAGCTTGTGCCGAATTGAAGATCGGTACGTGGCAAGGAAGAGTGAACCTGATGGCGATTCCTCTGGATGATTTCGACGTCATCCTAGGAATGGAATTTCTAGTAACGACGAAAGTAGCAGTGATACCGTATCTCGGGGGCTTGCTGATTGCAGATGAAGAGCGGCCTACCTTTGTTCATGCTGTTGAACGTGAACAGACCAAGAAGGAAGGGAAAAGAAAAGTTAGTATGCTGTCGGCTTTACAGGTGAAGTCGGGATTGAGGCACGGTGAGGATACTTACCTTGCTGCGCTAATTGAAATCAAACCCGATTTGATGACCGAAGTCCACGATGCTATTGTTGAAGTTCTGGATGAATTCAGCGACGTAATGCCTCCTGAACTTCCAAAGACCCTCCCTCCTAGGCGGGCTGTTGATCATAAGATCGAGTTGGAACCCGGGGCAAGGCCGCCTGCCCAAGTCCCTTACCGGATGCCTCCATCGGAGTTGGCTGAACTTCGGAAACAGATTGGAGAGCTTCTGGATGCTGGATATATAAAACCGTCAAAAGCGCCGTATGGTGCACCGGTTTTATTTCAGAAGAAAGCTGACGGCGCACTGCGTATGTGTGTCGACTACCGGGCGCTGAATAAAGTGACGATCAAGAACAAGTATCCTATACCGAACGTTGCTGACTTGTTTGATCGTCTTGCGAAAGCCAAGTTCTTCACGAAGTTGGACCTGAGGTCGGGTTACTGGCAGGTGCGGATTGCAGCCGGTGACGAACCAAAAACGGCGTGTGTAACCCGGTATGGTTCTTATGAGTTTCTGGTTATGCCATTTGGCTTAACCAATGCCCCTGCTACATTTTGTAATCTGATGAACGATGTGTTGTACGAATTTTTGGACCGTTTTGTGGTTGTCTATCTTGACGACATAGTGATCTATAGCGAAACGCTAGAAGATCACATGGTGCATTTGAGAACGATTCTCTCCAGGCTGAGGGAGAACCATTTGTACGTGAAGAAGGAGAAGTGTGAGTTCTGCCGTGAAGAAATCATGTTTCTTGGACACTGGTTGAGCCAAGGGAGGGTGCGTATGGATGAACGCAAGGTGTAGGCCATCGTTGATTGGGCTGCACCGAAGAAGGTTGCAGAACTACGATCATTTCTCGGACTTGCGAATTACTACCGTAAGTTCATACAGGGATACTCGAAAAAGGTGAGTCCACTGACGGACTTGCTGAGAAAAGATGCAACGTGGGATTGGACGCTGAAATGCCAACAGGCGTTTGATTGGTTGAAAACAGCTGTTTCTGCGGAACCCGTTTTGAGACTGCCCCAGTTTGAAGTGCCATTTGAGGTGTGGACTGATGCTTCCGATAGAGCAATCAGTGGTGTCTTAGTGCAGGAAGGACACCCAGTTGCCTACGAGAGCAGAAAATTGAAGGAGGCTGAGCAACGGTACTCAACGCACGAAAAGGAGATGACGGCTGTTGTTCACTGCCTTACTATTTGGAGGCACTACCTGATGGGGACAAAGTTCGCTGTGATGACCGATAACGTGGCGAACACATACTTTAAGACCCAAAAGAAATTGACACCGAAGCAAGCACGGTGGCAGCAATTTCTAGCGGAGTTTGATTTCTCCTGGGTGCACAAACCGGGAAAATCTAACTTGGTTGCTGATGCGTTGAGCAGGAAGGAGGTCCAGGAGTATGTCGCGTCGATTTCACGGGTGGAAACTGATTTCTTACAGAAAATAAAGGAACAGTCTCCACACGACGTTGCCTACCAGAAACTTCGACAGAAAGTTGATGAAGGCGTTGTTCGAAGGTTCTGGGTAGAAGACGGATTGTTGTATGCCAAGGGGAGCCGGCCCTATGTCCCGACTGGAGGCGGACTGAGGAGAGAACTGTTGCGTGAGACACACGACACAAATTGGGCAGGTCACCCCGGCGTTGAACGTATGTATGCTTTGTTATCTCGGTCGTTTTACTGGCCGAAGATGGAGGAAGACATAGAGAGCTATGTCAAAACTTGTCTCGTTTGCCAACAAGACAAGTTGGAGAAGAAGAAAGAAGCAGGATTGCTGCAACCATTACCGATACCGGATAGACCGTGGCAGTCCGTTTCAATGGACTTCATCTCTGGTTTTCCAAAAGTTGACGGTATGCGTTCAATTTTTGTTGTTGTTGATCGTTTCTCCAAGTATGCAGTATTCATTCCCACGCCCCACGCATGTCCTGCCGATGTTGCGGCGGAATTATTTTACAAAAACGTTGTAAAATACTTTGGGCTGCCTGAAGATATCATTAGTGACCGGGATACTCGCTTCACGGGACGTTTCTGGACGGTGCTATTTAATATGATGGGCACCGAATTGAAATTTTCCACCGCAAACCATCCACAAACGGATGGACAGACCGAACGGATGAATCAATTGCTGGAGGAGTATCTACGACATTACGTGACGGCGAGCCAAAAGAATTGGGTGGAGTTGCTGGACAGTGCACAATTCTATTACAATTTGCACAAATCGTCAGCAACGGGAATGAGTCCGTTTGAGATTGCAAACGGGCAGCAGCCTCTGACGCCAAACGAGGTGGTTGCACAGCGTACCGATGGGAATTGTCCTGCTGCTTATCGGTTCGCTCGGGCGAAACAGGAGTTGATTGATGAGGCCAAGGACAGTTTAGCAAAGGCAAGCCGGAGAATGAAGAAGTATGCGGATCAACACCGCAGAGAGTTGGAATTCCGAATCGGAGATCGAGTGATGCTGAAACTAACTCCTCAGATTTGGAAGAAAATCAGTAGCAAAACGGTACACCGAGGGTTGATACCGAAATATGACGGACCATTTGAAGTGGTCAAGAAAGTTGGGAACGTTGCTTACCGGTTGAAGTTACCGGACAGGTTGAAGATCCACCCTACTTTCCATGTAAGTTTTCTAAAACCTTACAACGAGGACTTGCTGGATTTGGGTAGGAAACAGGCGAGGCGAGCACCGCCTGTAATCCGCAAACAGTTTGAGAAGGACGTTGAGAAAATTCTGGATCACAAGACCGAAGGGATGAGCAAGAAAAACCGAAGGACCCATTTCCTGGTTCAATGGAAAGGGTCAACCGACGCAGATGCTACCTGGGAGAAAGACGTTACTCTCTGGCAGTTTGAGAAACATCTCAAGGAATACTGGGACAAACACCCTCCGACGAGGACGTCGGCCTCTTCTGGTGGGGGTGGTTTGTTAGACCCTTGAGAACGGAGCAGGACGTTGGGTTAGATTCTGGTGCCATATCTAAGCCAACGTCCCTGCCAAGTTAACCGGACCCGGTTGACTTGGCTAAACAGGAGCGATGCTGGATGACAATGCGGAGGCAGACAGGAAGGCATCGGCATGCGTTGGCATGCGCGGCACCAAGGCGTTGCTGGACGGTGTGTTCAGACACCGGGCACGTCGAGAGACGAGGTACGGTGATCCTAGGCGCAACGTTAGGATCGGCATTCACGTGGGTAGCTTGTGCACGAGGCCAAGCGAATGTGACGGAACGTGGGCTCAGAGACACGTTCCGGGCAGCAGACGGTATGACGAGGCGTCGACATCCGTTGCCAGTTCGCAGAAGAACAGAACGGTGAGTTTGCAGCACGCAGACACAACGAATACGGTGCAGAAACAGTGAGCTGAGGACTTAGCTTGTGGAGTGCACGTTTCTGGAAGGATAGAGCAGTTATGGAGCAGTTCCATACAGATTGGGTAGGAAAACTGCCCATCTGGTGGCTTGACTGCAGTTAGGGGTGTTAACTGCACTTGTTCTCTATAAATAGCTGTAGAATAGTCTGACTTTTGGTTAGAGAAATTGTTTCTACGTTTTTATACCGATTTGTAAGACTGTGGTTCCTTGTTCCTGAGTTTTGAATACAAGGTTGGGTGTTTACCTGTAATTCTGTGTTGCCTGTGTGTGGGTGCGTTCATTCTGTCTTTTGTCGGTATATTCTGTTCTGTGAAAACGTTGCAGGAACGTGGCTGACTGATTGTGCCAACGATCAGGCCATCACTCGGTTGAAATTGGTGCCGAAAATTTTAACCCTGTGACATTTAGTAAGGTGGCGTTTGGTTAGTGTTCCCACTTTTCTCAACCCAACTAGGATAGGTTGGATTAAGTTAGGTTGAGAATTCTGTTTCCTACTGAGAACAGAATTGCGTTTGGTGACGACAAATTTTTTTTTTGTACGGGGAACAGACTCACGTTTGGTAACGATATTATCCTAGAATTGATTTCATGAACCAACCCTAGAATTGATTCAATCAAACCCCCAAAATCAACCAAAATCCCCAAATCAAGAACCAACCTAGAATTGATTTCATGAAATTTAACCAAACCCCCAAATCAAGAACCAACCCTAAACCAAAATCAAGAACCAACCCTAAACCAAAATCAAGAATCAACCCCTAAATCGATTCGTGATGAAATCAGTGATGAAATCGAAATCGAAAAGCGAAATCGAAATGAAAATTGAAATCGATTCAAGAACCGAGGAAGCGAAACAACGAAGACGAAGACGACAAAGAAGCGAGACGACGAAGAAGGAAGACGATAGCAATGATAGGAGGAGGAAGAATGATTGCGAAGACGATTGCGAGGAGAAGCGGAGGCGAGGACGAAGACATACGGACGAGGAGGCGAGGATGAAGACGAAGACTGAGGAAGGGAAAAAAAAAAACTCTTGTTTTGAGCTAGCAGAAGTCGAACAGGGGTCTCATTAACAATAAAAAAAATTCCAAGCGTGCCCCTTGGTTGGGTTCAGTTTTTTTTGTTTCTCATTTCCTTAGGATTTTGAAAATCCATTCTCATTTTTTGGGTTTGGTTGAGTTTTGTGTTGCCAATCGCGTTCCTAAAAATCAATCCCAAAATTTTTGGGTTGGGTTGGGTTGGGTTGGGTTAGGTTAGGTTGGGTTGGAATGGAAACACTAACCAAACAGGGCCTAAATAAATTAGATAGCTCATCAACTGAATTCACATGTTTAGTCTCAATCAACTTTTACAACATTTTTTCTCGGATGAAGTGAAAATATGTGTTGTGTTCTCTCTTGGAAGACAAGGTTGGATGCAATATAAAGTGTTGCTTGATTATCACATACCAGATCCATCGGTGAAGATTGTTTAAATCCAAGTTCTTTCAACAAATGTTTCAACCAAATTGGCTCACAAGTGGTATGGGTCATCGCCCTGTATTCTAATTTTGCACTTGACTGAGCCACTACCGTCAGTTTTTTACTCTTCCAAGACATAAGATTACCTCCAACAAACACACAATATCCTATAGATTAATAGTAGACTTCCTATCCGAAGGTGATCCGCCTAGTCTGCATTTGTATAGCACTTTATTTGAGTGTGACCGAAGTTCGGATATAGCAAACCATAACCAAGAGCACCTTTCAAATATCAAAGAATACGAATCCTTGCATCCCAGTAACAAATCGTGGGACGATTTATGAATTGACTGATAACTCCAAACAAGAAAGGAGATATCTGATCAAGAAACCGTCAGATAGTCCAACTTCCCAACTATTGAGCTAAATTTGGCAGTTGTACACCTTGATGTGCCAACAATTTGGTGTTTGGATTCATAGGCGAGTCAATCAATTTAGCTCCTAGTATTTCTGTTTTGCTCAACAAATCAAGGACTTATTTCCTTTGAGACAGATAAATGCCTTGACTCGATCCAGCAACTTCAATCCCCAAGAAATTCTTCAATGACCTAAATATTTAGTTTGAAACTTACTATGCAAAAACTTTTGAGCTCCTGAATACCACAATGCTCCTCTCTTGTAATCATGATGTCATCCACATACACAATCAACAACATTCTCCAGAATTTACTATGCCCGTATAATACAAAATGACTGACTCCACAATGCCGAAGACCAAATTCAGTAACCACTTCATTGAATCTCTCAAACCATGCTCGAGGAGACTACTTAAGGCCATAAATGGATTTCTTCAAGCGACAGACCAATCAGACTCCTCCTGAGCAACAAACTCAGGAGGTTGCTCTATGAATACTTCCTCAACCAGATCGCCATTTAAGAAGGCATTATTGAAGTCAAGTTGATGTCTCAGCCAACAAAAGGTGGAAGCTAGAGAGATGAACAAGCGAACAAAAACGAGCTTGGCAACGGGAGAAAAAGTCTCAAATTAATTAAAACCGTATACATAAGTATAACCTTTGGAAAACTAAGCGAGCCTTAAGTCGATCAATGGTCCCATCCAGATGAACTTTGATTGTGTACACCCATTTACATTCAACTATTGTTTTGTCAGGCGAAAACGTGACGAGATCCTAAATACCATTCTGATGTAAGGCTAACATTTTCTCTTTCATTACGATCGTCCAAGGTAGAGCGAGAGCCTCTAAGACAGACTTAGGAATAGAAACAGAGTACAAAGAAGGAACAAAAGAGGAGTATGAAGTAGATAGGTGTGCATAGAAGACAACGTTAGAAATAAGATGGTCAGTACATGTGCGCTTACCCTTCCAAACGACAATGGGCGAAGTGGATGGATGAACGAGAGAACAATCTAAAGACACAGGGACGATGGGCACAACAGCAGAAGCTAACTTCTAGCAACAGAAGTATACATGCAAAAAGGTGAAGAATGACTAGGCAAGACAGGTCTAGAGCAAAGGGAGATGGTGTAGGGTTTCGGAGACTTGGTAAAGAGAATGTAACATCCAGATCATCTGGAGAGAATAAAGGGTAGACTCAAAGAAGGTAACATCAATACATACAAATAAGCAACATAAAGATGGGCAATAAAAATGATAGCCCTCTTGTGTGCGAGAATAACCGAGGAAGACACATTTTAAGGCACAGAGATCTAACTTATCCTTATCGGGAGTCGGCTGATGAACAAAACAAACACAGCCAACGATACAGCAGGTAAACCAAACAAGGGAGAACAGGAAAAAAGAATTCAACGGAGAACTTTGCCACGTAGGAAAGAAGACGTCATCTTGTTGACCAAGAAGTAAGCTGTAAGAACCGCACCACCCCAAAAGTGTTTGGGAACATTCATCTCAAAAAGAAGTGTACGAGCCACTTCCAAGATATGTCGATTCTTATGCACAACTACTACATTCTGCTGTGGTGTGTGAGGACAAACGGACTGATGCAAGATGCCCTATTGTGACATAAAGGAAGTAAAGGGTTAAGAAAAATATTCTCGGGCATTATCACTTCGAAATATATACACCAACACTTTAAATTAAGTTTTAATTTCAACACAAAAGTTACGAAAAATGAAAAATAGTTCAAAACAATCTTTCGTTAAATAAGACCATGTAACTCATGAAAAACCATCCACAAATGTGACAAAATAATGAAAACCCAATGTAAAAGCAACACAAGAAGGACCCCAAATATCTGTATGAACTAAACTAAAAGAACTCGATGCTCGAACATAAGGCTTGGTAAACTACGATGTTTCTTTCCCAACTGACAAGACTCACAGTCTAAGGAATACAAATAACGTAAATCATGAACTAGTAACTCGAGGATGGCAAGACAAGGATGACCTAGGCAACAATGAATCTGGTGGGCCGAAACAACAGCAGGACATGCAGTAGGTGGGATAGTAGGACTCTCGTCGTGATCGTCAAAGTAGTAAAGACAATTTTCTTCACGCCATGTGCCAATTGTCTTCCATGTCCTCAAATCCAGGATAATCACAGAATCAGGGAAAAATGAAACAGAACAATTGAAATGTTTAGTAAGCTTACTAACGGACATCAAATTAAAAGAAAATTAAGGACCATACAAGGCAGAGGATGGAGAGGAAGGTGGGAGTTTCATGGTGTCGATGTCACTGATAGGGACTGCCGAACCATCCACAACAATAACAGTGGACAACGAGGTACGTAACATATGATCAATGCCAGCAAAATCTATAACCCATGGTGTGGGAGGGGAAGGGCAAATCGAAAGACAAGCAATAGAGGTACCTCGTTGAGCTAAAGAAGCTAGGAAGAGATGTCTACTGAGATGTCTTGTACTGAAAGAATTGGGCATTTTCCTCATCAGAGATGTCCTTAGCTGCCTAAGACTCTAGAACTAAAGTAGGATCATTTCAATTAGATGTCACTGCGTTGGCGAATTTGGGTGGACGGCCAACTAAGCCCCAACAGCTTTCTCTAGTATGATTCTCCTAGTCGTAGAAGGAACACTGACAATGTGGGTCACGACCATTGCGTCCACCCCATAGGACACCACCACGACCACCATGAGTGAAACCACCACGACCACCACTTGGTTAATCACCACGATCCCGTGGAGAAATCTATATAACAAAAGTCGAATGCTCAAACGGTGCAAATAAATGGGAGCTAGAAACATTTTCCCGGTTAGCTCTACGCAAACTAGTGAATAGGTTTTAGTGACAGAGGGAAAAGTAGCAGTGGAAATGATTTGAGATCTGACTGGCTCAAACTCTGGGCATAATCTGGCTAAGAATTTCATGACGGCCATCTACTTACGTTACTTGCGCATTTCTTTCATATCGGTAGTCATAGGTAGAACAGCGTTTAATTTCTCGTTAAATCTATTGAACATGACAAAATAATCTGTAACAGTTTGCGTGGTTTGCTGAAGCTGAAAGTACTCAACCAATAAGTCATACATACATCCTAATAAGATTACTGGAATACAGCATACGAAGATATTCTCATATTGATTTACACGTATTCAAATGAGTACACACGTAGTAACTTGAGGCTCCATCGAATTCCACAACATCGGTATAATCTACAAATCAACTTGAATCCACTTATCATACTTCTTGTCATCATCTGCTGGGACAGAGTCCATGAAATGAGGGTGTCTCTCATCTGATAAGGCTACCTTCATAGTTTTGGGCCAATTTAGATAGTTAGTCTCATTTAACTTGCGGGTCATTAACTGTTGGGCTGAAACCGTCGACATTAGTGCCTGCCAATATAACTCCTCACTATATTTATAAAAAAAATGGACAAGGGAAATAAATAAACAAACAAACAAGAACAAGTGTAAAATTTTAAACAAGAGACATTTTTACTCTTATTTTATTTTCCTTTCTTTCTTTTTCTTTTAATTAAAATACTAAATAAAAGTACTAAAAAAATTGAATATTAAAAAAAAAAATTCTCACGAGAGAGAGCCCGAACCATGACAACGAAAGAGCGATGATGGTTGTCGAATGGCGACGACGGCATGATGATGGCCGTCTACTAGGACGACGACGCACGAAGGCGATGTCAGCGTCGCAACAAAATTGGATCTGACTTGGATGTTGGCAAATCTAGGTTGTAGATATGCGACGAAGAAGGATACGATAGCGTAAAGGCGATAACGGAAGCACAACGACTCTAGATCTGGATCTGGTTCTAGGGTAGCCTCTTTTTTTTGGGTATGGAAGGAGGAAAAAAATGAAAAGAAAAAAGAATAAAACTAAAATAATGGTTTTAACAGAACTATGGAATTAATGTCCCATACGTTAAAGTAGAAAGAGAATACAAAAAGAATGAGAAGACTTAACAATAGTGCTAGCTTCTTCGTCCATTTATAATAGAATTAGGAAACAATACAGAAACCCTAAATAATACAGGAAACCCTGAATAATATAGGAATGACATAAATACGCTTTAACAGTTACATTCATGTGATTTACAGTGACCGACAATCACAAAATTAGTTGAATATAACCAAAAAAATATAATAAGAAAATGTTACTAAAAAAAAATTCAACAACCGGAGGTTCGGTGACCATCAGTCAGTAGTGTCCGAAATCCGGCGGCCAAAGTCTGGTGGCGGGCAACGATTGAGCGGCAATTAGCAATGCAACCCTAATTGAAACATTAGTTTGCATGAACTTTAATAGATTGGACCAAGAGTAAAGTACTTATTTAATTTGGGAGTTTTTATTAATTTGGTGCGATTATATGACCTCCCACTATCCCCATAAGAATAGGGGGCTTAAACAATATCAACCTCAAAAGAGGAAGGAGCCCAATTTACCCTTAATTAATTTCATTTCAATTATTGTGTCACCCGTTAACATGTAATCCAAAACACAATTATTATCATGTCATTTTGTGTCAATTATCAAGTTACCAAGTAAATCAAAAACACAACCTTTTTATCGTGTCTGACATAATAACAAGACCCGAAACTCATTAATGCTAAACCTATACAGTGTAATTTTGTGCCAATTTTGTGTGTTTTCATGTCAATAACCGTATTGCCATTCCTACGTACATTCCAACATCCCATGTCCTGAAAATATCAAAATGATTAAATTACACTTGAAATCCAAAATATGAGAAAATTACTCAATACTAAAAGAGGAAAACAACACTAAAGAGACTTGTGAGACTCAAGAACTATTAATAAAAGCTCTTGGTGAGCCATGTCTTGAAATTGAGCCAATCCGTAAATTTTTCATCTTTGAATTTGTATTTTGTGCCTTCCTAATGGACTGCAACCTATAGTTCTGGTTACATCTTAAATAGCTAAGGAGAAACATATAGATGGGTATGAAAAGAGTTTTTGTTTTCCCTAGGTACCCGATTACAAGTTAAAGCTGAACCAATGCCGTCAATGAGAAAAGAGAATTGAAGTGACCAAGAAAAAGTTCAGGACCGATAGGAATATTATTTTTTTCAAGGTTAAAATATTTATTATATTAGTGTTGTATCCACACTCCACAGTCCAGCAGTGCCTGCTCCACTTGCTGTCATAAGGAAAATGAATGAGAGTGGGGTAAGGATTTTAATCTAACGGCATGTTTGGTTGGATGGAATCGAGGGCGGAATGGAATCGCATTCCGCCCTCGATTCCTATTCCGTTGTTTGGTTCTCCAATGGAATCATTTTTGTGATTCCATTGGAATGAAATTGGATGGAATGGGATTCCATTTGAGATGGGGTGGAATGGGATTCCAACCCAATGAAATCAATATCTTAAATTACATGATAACCCTTGTAATTAAACCCTTGAAAATTGAGAATAAAAACAGAAATTAGATAACATAAATTCAAATTAGAGAACAGAAAGTTAGGAATAGAAATAGAAAATTGAGAATAAAAAATTAAGAACAGAACTAGAAAATTGAGAACAGAAACTGAAAATTGAGAATAGAAACAGAAAATTGAGAACATAAACCGAAAATTGAGAACAAAAACAAAAAATTAAAGAACAGGAAATTGAAAACATAAACCAAAAATTGAGAACAAAAACATAAAATTAGAGAACAGAAAATTAAAATTTTACTATATTTCACTATTCCATTCTTTTTTTCATTCCATACCAACCAAACAAGAGAATGGAATAGTGATTCCATTCACAATTCCATTCCATTCCTTCTCTCATTCCATTACTTCTTCCATTCCATTCCCCCCTCATTCCATTCCGTCCAACCAAACGTACCGTAAGTGCCTTTAGACACGGATTAATTTGCCAGCAAGGTTAACATTGGATAGCCAAGGTCCCTAGAAAACTTAAATATATAAGTCCCCTACAAAGTTGAATTATCCAAAAAGCACCAAGTATAGAATAGAGGGAGTACTCAAGTTTGAAATTATCAAACCAAATTTGTAAAAATTCTCACTGGGAATAATACTCCCAAAAAAGTACAGACCAACTCAACTGCACTCACTTGCCATGTTAATGCATGGGATGATAAAACTTGAGCATAGACAAGTCGATGGAGCTCCAGCATGCTTATTCCCCCCAAATTATGATGCTCTTCATGTAAAAGAATTTCCGCTTGAGGGCTCCCAATTGTCATCAACTCTACGGCATGGGTCATCATCCTGTATAATGAAAAACATAGAATAAATTGTTAAAAAGACATATTGATATATACATGCTACTTTTCTTTTTCCCGTCAAATGTTCGAGGATTTCTCCACCTGTAACCACAAAAACCCACCACATAATGAGGAAGGAACCATAAGAACTCCATGTAAAATCTCTTCCTTGGGTGGTGAATAATTATTTGAGAGATACCTATGAATTCTTGACCCTTTGTTGTAAATTGTGATAATGGCTAATCCTAACCACCTACCGGCCGGGAAGGCAAAAAACATTGTAACCAAACTACATCACTGGTAACAAAATAAGATGTATTCCATTTGACATCGGGTGCAATTCATGAATGGCCGATCTATGCACTTACAGAAGTGTAAGTTCACTTGAGGACTGCAAATTTACCAATCCTAGACCTTGTACTTACATTTTGCATGATATTATACCTAGTATTGAAAGAGAGTAGACATTGGAATCTCTAACTCTACCCAGGAGAGAACAAATATTTCATAGCTGCAGCACATGTACTCCATGGCCAAAAGTAAATAATACTCAGGGAAGCCAAAGTAACAGCTCACCAAGGACCAAATGATCTTGAGCATTCTGCTAACACTACCTGAATAAGAAAGAAAACCAAGAAAATGTTTTATCAGGATAGGATGCAAATCTCGAATTTAAAATACGTAAATGGTGTCAATACAACTCCTCACCTCTGTACTTTCTCCGAGAATTCCCAGGATAAGCCCCACCAACTTATGGGGACAGGAAACTGGTTTCAATTGCATGCATTTCTGAGCAAGGCTATACATGCTTTCTAAACCCTATATTACAATGTCAAGAGAATAAGAGATAAAACTACTCACTGTTTAAATAAAAATGAAACAGTAAATTAATGGACAAAGGTATAAAATAATAAAAAATAAAACCAGACACTTACAGTGGTGAAAGGCCTGATGTAAAGAAAATGAGAAATGAACAGCTCCATCCAATGAAATGTAGCATTGGAGAGAATGGTAGCATTCCCCAACATGATTTGAAGCATATTTTTCAACCCCTCCTTTGTCTGATGGTGATCACACTGAAGCCAGTATGCACTACAGTCCAACTTAGTTATTTGTGCCCGCCATTTCTCCCATGCCTACAGATGGATTGCATATGAGGTTAAAGGAAAAGAATTATTGATTGACTAAAAGAAGACCACGAAATGCAAATTACCTTGATAAAATCCGGCTTGGATTTATAGCAATCTCCCAATTTTCCTGCTGCTACGTCAGGACGCAAACGAGGCATTTTGGAAATAAGAACAGCAACTGCTTCGACCAGTCCATTCTCAGTCTTGTAAATAAAATGGAAGACTTGTGAAATAAATGTGATTTATAGCTACTTTGACCACAATTATATAGTAGTGTGCAATGGATATGGACACTTAATAGAACATTTGATGAATTAGCTTATGTTAAATGAAATATATCCCTAAAATAAGAATAACAGAGAAAAACTATAGCACCCCTGCTAACTAACATAATTGAGAAAAATGCCACCTGGCCCATCCTTTTGGGCCAGAATCCGCAGGCAACAAAAACACAATGCTCACTGATTCTAGAGCCCACCACCATTCAAGCTTTACATCTTCAACAACACTAGTCTATGTAACTTAGGAAGGAAGCACACCTAAGATGCCAGATGTATGGATAAGCCGAGGACATGGATTTTTACTTCTGCAGCAAGCCAACACCTGTGTACTGATATTATATATTGAGTTTAATGGTTAGACGCTGCTTGCACACGCAAGCGACACGTGTGCAACACAGCTAGTGGCATTGTTAGTAACTTCAAGATTAAGAGGATTAAATATGCCAATAGAGACGTGAAATATAAACGGCAATTGGTTTATCTTAGGAAAAAAAAGATTATATTTTTAGTCTCTTAAATATAATAGGAAACTCCTGAATGTTAGGTATTACAACATGCTGTAATGGGTGCAACCAAAGTTCTTTATTTTATTTGTATTAGGGGTTCCAAATCAAAACCATATGATTAATTGGTTATAATCTATAGCTGGAGCCTTTGACTTATGTGATAGGTTGGGAAATCCCTCAAAACCGATGTGGGATTGTCACACCCACCCATGCGTGCAACCACAACTTGCATGGAAAATATAATTGCAGTGAAGGAAGAAGAGATTTCCAAAAAACTAGCTCTAATACTATGATAGGAGGTTCCAACCTAAAACCATATGGTCATAGGTGGAGGAGCGCATTTGACTTATGTGATGGTTTGGAAAGTCCCACAAAATTGATGTGGAATTTTTACAATTTGTATTTCTATAAGAATTTGTGTTTGGTAAAGATATGATTACATTTTTTCCCTTATTTACTTTTTGTATCGCCATATCAGTTTCTTGACTGTATTGGTGCTTCTTAGCAAATATTTTCTGGCACAAACCCAACCACCAATTGCCAAGGGAAAGCCCATGCCCCTCCCCCCTATCTCTCTTTATCCCTTCCTGCCATCTCATTCCAGCAAAAATACTCATTTCCAATATATATACATACATATATATAACGGCTCCATATTTGGCCAAAACTGCCCCAGCCTTTCGCCCCGCTCTCCCAAAGCTCCTTTAAAATGTGGCAGTTTCCTTGTTTCACTCCTCATTCTTAATGGTAAACAATTTATTGAATGAGACAGAGGAAGAACTCTTAAGATATATGATAAATGAAAAGCATAAACAAGTATGCGGGGGATAGAATACTTTAAAAAACCAAACAAACAAAAGAGGATTCCATTAAAAAAATAGAAAACGACAGGACAAAACTCAAAACACAACGAAACTATTTTATTTGAGCACTTGAGGTGAACTGTATCAAGTACTTGAAGTTCAGCTCTCGTATTAAGTGAATAAAGTACAGATAAACCCAGAAAACGCCAGGACAAAACTCAAAACACAATGAATCTATTTTACTTGAGCACTTGAGGTGAGGTGTATCGAGTACTTGAAGTTCAGCTCTCATATTAAGTAAATGAAGTACATATAAACGCCTTCTCACCTCACGATTCCCAAGTTGATCAAGCTGATAAGATCCATGCAAGTGCAGTAGTTTCACCTGAGAACAGCAAGCATAACCTTAAGCATGTCACATGCAAGCTACAAATATAGAATACAGTAAGATACAACTAAATATTCATGGGAAAAATACTTACCACAATGTCTAGCCATCCAACTGCCAATGCTGACGATACTGCTTTCCAGTATTTTGGATCATCTTCAACTGCCTAAGAAGAACAAAATTGCATGAATAATGAAGGAAACAAGCAAGACAGAATATTGCACATAACATTTTCTTGGAAAAGGAGTAGGTATGAAAGGCCTATTCACCAGGGTGCCTAAGTTCAGCAGAGGTGGAATGTTCTAAAAAAACTCTCTATCCAAACCATTTCAAAAGGAGAGGGTAATCATATATTACAATCTTGAAAAATAACATCAGTAAATTTCGTATTTGAAGGCAAAGAAAATAGAAGAGGAAGAAAAGGACTAGTCTCAGTCGGCCTGCGCAATGAGGCCCAAGCTGTTGAACTACAAGCTTTAGTTTTGGCTACCAGAACAAATGATATTGAAATCAACAAATTCAACACCAGATCAGCTGTGATGTTTCTCCTTTGCCTAATTTGACGTGAAGCCAATAGAAGGAAACATCATAACAAAGTCAAACCTGTAGACTGAGAAGTGTTTTCTGAAAATCCACTAGTTCAGAATGCACCGTTGGCTGAACTGCAGAGAACAAAGAATCATAATCCTGTTGGAAAACAAAACCATTATTAGGACCGAAGCTATTTGTGGCCTCTAGGGGAAAGAGAAATGAAAATTTTCATATGCATCAAAATTTGTGGTTAAAAGGAAAATCCTCACAGTTAACCAATCAAGAAGCTGTTCAGGAACCCAAGACTGATATTGTTTGTCCGCATAAAATATTTCCATCAGCTCCCACGCAGCTTTCAAACAGGTCGGCTCCTCAACTTTCTATGGAACATTAGTACATTACAAGTTGAGTAAGAAATCTTTTGCATATTTGATGTATTTAAAATATATGGTCCAAGGTCGCCATATGAACACTTGAAATGCAATAAAAGGAAAAAATATCAGAATTAAGAACAGAACCAACCTCAAAAAGTGTCTTTGGGTCTTCAATCACCATACTAGGAGACAACTTTGGCTTACCAAGAAGAGAATTTATCTCTCTGCTGTACTCCATAACGTAGTCCCCCCTGATTATTCCAGAAATGAAGAATTTCCAGTATTTTTAAAGAACACAGATGAGGTGTGACAAGGTATTCAATAAGTCTATGTTGGAAACCGCATTGAAGTCCAACATTAGAAACCACTTTGAAGCTTGCATAACAAGGCAAACAATAAAAGGAGGGAATTCTGAAATCTGAGACTACAACTGACTTCGGGCTTTCAGCATAATGAGTGTGTCGATGATAAGATCAAATATTTTTGCCAGTTCAGGCCTTCAGCATAATGAGTGTGTCGATATCCCAAGGCTTGTAGCCTAGTGGATATGTAACTAGTCTTCCTTGTGGAAGGTTTAGAGTTCAACCCCTTCCCCCAACATATGTACCAAAAAAAAAATGGGTGTGTCGATGATAAGATCAAATATTTTTGCCAGTTCGATATTGAAAAGGCTTATGACCATGTTTGGGGCTTTTCTATGTTTGATGAACAAGACGGGTTATTGTAACAAGTTTATTGAATTGATTGATTAGTGCATTTCTAAGGGCCAATCTCCAATCCTTGTGAATGGGAAACTGGCAGGTTTCTTTCCAAGCTCAAGAGACATGAGACAAGGTGACCCCTTTCGGTCGTTTTCCCTTACTGTTATGGAAGGTGATGGGGGTTGACTAGGGTCACCCCTTCACACCTATGTTAGGCGAGGGCGAGAAGGCCGTTAGTGTGCTTTCCCAATTGTTTTTTCCAATTATTTTAATATCATCTTATTCCTTTTCAATTTTAATGTTTTTAGGCTTAAACTTTCCCATTGATTGATAATTGATTAAATCAATTACTAGGTTTTGTTTGAATGTTTCCATTTTTAGCTCAAGACAAGAGGCCTATATAATGGGCTTTTATTATACAAGAAACGCAGCTTTGATTATTGAAAATTTACTATTGCATTATTGAGTATAGATTTCCTTTTTTCATTATTATTTTTATATTTTCGATTGGCTTCCTTCATCAATTGGTATTCAAAGCTTCAAGTCGATCTTTCACTTACTGCTCGTCGGTAATCCTAGACCTAAAACACCTGTTGTCACCCCACCAAATGGCCTCTCGCATTTCACCCTCCCATGACGCAATCTGATCCTCTCTTCACGCCACCGCAAGCTGCTGCTCATTTGTTTTTCACGCCGCTGCCCACCACACGACCCTAGCCCAGACATAGATCCAGCGTCACCATCTAGATATAACCTTCACCGCTCAGATCTAGACTCGCCGGACCTCGGCAAACCCTTGTCAGATCTCAACAACGTTGTTGGACAACGACGAACACCGCCAAACAATAACAGGCATGTTCCACCAGTTTCCCTCAACAATCAGATGCTTGTCCTTCCTCCTCCGATCACCGCACCCTTCTTCCAATCTCATCCCCACAAATACCACAAATACAATGTTGCCTGAACAAGGAGAACATTCACATTCACCAGACCAATCCCTAGTACGGCACCACAGCTGCAATGGCTACTGCTGTCGCTGCTCCTTTTGTGTGCCCTAGGCACAGTTTGTAGGTCCCCACTCTTCATTTAAAAAGAAAGAATATTTTTTTTTATTTCCATCAATATTTATTTAAAACTGTTATTGCATCATTTTATTTCGTTGACTAATAGTAGTAGTTTCATTTGAAAAAATTTGGGTTTAACAAAAATAAATAAATTAAAATATAAATATATACACACACACATATATATACTGTTAATTAGTCTTTCCGTCATATTTCATAATCATTAGACTCGGCGAACCCTTGTCGGAGCTCGACGAATATCGTTGGACAAAGATGAACGCGCCAGACAACGACAAGCATGTTCCACTAGCCCTCAACAATTTGATACTCGTTCTTCCACCTCCCATCACCCCGCCCTTCGTCCAGCCTCATCCCCATAAATCCAACGTTGCCTAAGCCAGTAGAACCTTTGTCGGACCTTAGTCAAACCTGTCCCCACTCTGGCAACACGCCTGCCATGGGTAATCAATCACAACCTATCTCTTTAGCACTTAAGGATAGTTAACACCCAAGTCATGCAACACCACTAGGATAAGCTCTATTCCTAACCACAGCGTCTACAAGAAACCTAGTGTGACTAAGACCATGGATCTTTCTTCCATTGAATATCACAATTGTCATGGTGTAAGTCACTTCACTTTGCCTTGGCCACAGGTGTTGAAAAGGTGGAAACACTAGATGAGGAAGAAGCTAACCAAATAGTGGAACCTTTAGAACCATCGGAAGAGGGGAAAGAACTTGGAAAATAGTCTAGAATGTTATGAGACGTATCATTCCCACACCTATAGAATATGACGCTTGGAAACATACCAGTTTTTCACACTTATTTCAAGTGTGGAGATAGAATATGTAAGTTGGTTATCAATGGACGAAGTTCAATTGAATATGGTATCCAAGTCTGCCATTGCTAGGTTAAAACTGAAAATTAGCCCACATCCTCACCCCTATAGAGTTGCATGGGTACATAAGACCTCATTACCTATTTATGAGACTTGTCTAGTACTAAGATAGGTGACTATTCCACACAGATTTTATGTGATGTTTTAACCACATATGTTGCTCATGTTCTATTAGGTGGTCCATGGATCCATGATGTGAACGCGAAGAACTTTGGTAGCAATGATACTTACGTCTTTCAATATGCTAGCAAAAACATCATTCTAAAACCAACCAAACCCCATCCAAAAGAAAGTCAAACAAAAAATGAGTTGTGTTCTCAAACCACCTATAAGAACGAATTTCATACCTTATCCCGCCAGAGGTTTGAGCAGGAAAGTAAGGACTTGGGTGGCCTACTGGCATTAGTTGGAAAATCCGAAATTCGATTTTCCACTGAGGCAAGTGTCGATCTACCTGAAGAGTTCACAAAATTGTTATGAGAATTTGGCGACATGACACCAGAAGAATTGCCTAATGAATTACCACCTATGAGTGACATTCAACATGCCATAAATCTCTCAGGATCCCAATTACCTAATCTCCCGCATCATAGGTTGAATTCCAATTAACAGGAAGAAATGAATAGGTAGGTAGATGAACTCCTCACAAAAGGTCGAATTCAACCTAGCCTTAGTCCTTGTGCAATTCCTTCTTTGTTGAGTCCCAAGAAGGAAGGCTCTTACAGAATGTGTGGATAGTCGAGCCATTAATAGGATCAAAATCAAGTACAGATTTCTGGTCACTAGCCTTGATGACTTACTAAACCAGATAACAATATCCAAATGGTACACCAAGATTGACTTGCGTAGTGGGTACTACCAAATTAGGATCCAACCGGGGGATGAGTGGAAAACTGCCTTTAGACCAAAGACAACTTGTACGAATGGTTAGTTAAGCCCTTCGGACCTCTCTAACTTGCCAAGTACCTTTATGAGGGTCATGACTAAGATTTTATGTCCTTTCATTGGAAAATTTGTGGTGGTCTACTCTGATGATATCCTCATTTGCAACATATCTAGGGCTGAGCACATAAACCATATTCAGTTGGTTCTTGAGACTCTTAGAACTGCCAAACTATACGTTACATTAATCTCATGGAATTGTTGTTGACCCAAAAAAAGTTCAAAGCTATTAGAGAGTGCACAGAACCTAAAACCATTTCGAATGTTCGTAGTTTTTATGGGTTAGCCACTTTCTACCGATGCTTTATTAAAGGGTCTTGCACCACTGTTGCCCTGATAATTGATTTCATAAAAGAAGGGAGAGTTCAAATGGATTAAGGCAGTATCTCGAGCCTTTCTTGTTGTTAAAAAGAGGTACATTAAGTAAAAAAGGAGTTTGTCCTAAATTGTACTTTTACAGATGATATTTCTTTAAAAAATAGGACGGTTTGTTTAGAGAAGAAAAAAAATACATTTGGACCACCATAGTAGATCTTTTCTCTTTAAGGTTTGAGCTTGAAATTGGCGAAGGAAGGATCATTGGTGTAAGAGCATCTCCAAAGGAGCCATCAAACTAAGTGGGAGATACAAAGTCTTTAGCGAAATTTTGGGAGAGAAGACGATTCCTTTGATTGGAAAGACAGTGAAAACCAAAGCCCTTACTGAACTTGCCTCATTTGCCAAGACAACTAAATATGGCTCTAGTCTTACCATGGATAATATGAGAAGATGAGTGTTCCACCAACCAAGCAGACATATCATGTGCTTGAATGAGGAGTACATTTGGCAATTATTGATTTGTCATAAATAGTTAGTGTTGGAATAGGAATTAATTTAGTTACTATTTAAATCGTTGTATTTTTGCTATTGTTATTGTAGGGCTTTGATGGCCTATTTATTTCCGGTTATATCTTTCCTAACTTAACCGACTACTGTGGCTATAAAATTAGGAGAATAGTACTTATTCTAATATACAAAAATATTTTTCATCTTTCCTTACATCCTTTTTGGTATCTAGAGCAAGAAATATTTTTTCGACTCAAACCCTAACCCTTGGCCAGCCAACACACAAGCAGCCTCCCTTCCCTCGGCCACAATTTTTTCCCTCAAACCCTAGCTCCTTCTTTCGGCCAACACCTCCACAAAATTTCCTCGGCCACCCACAATTGCCGCAATCAAGCATCTGTCAGCGTTGTCGCTTCTTTTTCAGCGCCACCCGCCGCACTGCCGTCTATCATCGTCACCGGCTGCCGCAGCCAACGCTGTCATGGTGCTTCTAACACCGTTGCAAGCCATTGTCCAATGCCTATCCACCGTTGCAACCGAGTGTTGTCATTAACTGCACGTTGGGCTCTATCTGCTACCACACGTTGCGGTCAGTTCACCGTTGGTAAACCGCGACTGTCCATCAACTCTCTCCACTTCTGCATCATCGCTTTGTGGCTGCTGCCCGTCGCCATTGTTCCATATCCGTCGGTGTTCCGGATGTCCTAAACACATGGTAGTATCTTTTATCTATTGTATGGTTGGGTAATCGCTTATTTGGTTACCCTCGTTACATTGTCCCTTCTTTTCCTGAAACACAGTTAGTCCTCTCTTGCCTCCGTCAGATTGTTTACTGCCAGAAGCTCATATAATTTGGGCACATGGCTTCCAAGAAAGGAGATGTTCAATCAGAGATCGTTCTTGCCCTGTGCCACCTAACCAAATCCGCATCGTGACACTAAATGCCCTAGTCAAGCGTGTAACAATTGTGTTACTAAATGAGACGAATTTTCATCATGGTCTCATTCCCTATGTCTCTACCTTGGTGAAAAATGCAAAACCGGATGGCTCGTGGGCACTAAGCCAAGGCCCAACATCACCAATTCCACGTTCGCTCAGTGGAATGCAAACAACCATACCATCCTAGGATGGATATACTATTCAATGGAGGAATAGATTTACAATATGTTTATGTACCATGAGGCAGTAAAAGGTCTCTGGTCTGCTCTGACAAAAATGTATGCCCATGATGGCAACGAATCAAGGATCTTCGAGCTCTATCATGAGATCTCTCATGCCTTCCGGCATCCCTAGGGTTGTCAGTTGCGTACTACTTTGGGTACCTTCAAACTCGGTAAGAGAAACTAGCACAGTATGAGCCTCTAAGCGAATACCCCAAGAATGTTGATAAGATTGAGTTCAAGCGCCAGCACCACCATCACATATACCATTTCTCAATGGGGTTAAATTCTAAATATGAGAATCTTCACACTCAAATTTTTAAACACATCTCTAATGCCTGACTTGGAGCATTCGCTATTGTCAATTGAGATTCAAGATGACTACTTCTCCTTCCGCTTGAAGTTACTCCTTAAGTCCCCGAGCAGATGGCCTTTGCGTCCCCCTCCGGTCCTCTTTCAACAGGATCAAGTTTAGTCTATCAATATTGCCGCAAGCCTAGTCACCACATTAATCGCTGCTATGACCGCCATCCTGAGTTGAAACCACGGAACCAAGGAGGTAGGAAAGAAAAATGAGCATACTAATGTTGTAGCTAATGTCACACCTGGTCTGCTAGATCCACCATCAACCCAACCAGATTTTACCCAAGTTTAGCCCCAGATTGCCCAATTTCAAACCCAGTTGCACAACTTAGCCTCATTTTCCGGCCCCACAACTGCTCTTGCATCGAGTACTCTTGCACTTCGTGGTAAGTCTGATCACCCTACTTGGATTCTGGATTTCGGAGCTAATAATCACACGATTGTTGAGCTCTCTACCTTTGCCTCCTATGTTTCATCTGTCAATCAATCTGTTTGAATTGCAATTGGGACCTCTATCCCCATTCGTTGCCAGGGAGATGCTTGTTTGTCCCCAGATATCACATTTCACTCTGTTTATTATGTCGTTGGTCGCCTTGCTAAGAACCTTAACTGTGTCATTGTTTACTTACTCGACCGTTGCTTCTTGCAAAACTTGACTTTAAATAAGATTTTTGGCAAGGAATATCAGCACGATGGACTTTACTAATTCAAGAACCTCCACCTCCCAACGTATCTCCTTCTAATATGCAAGTATCTATTTTACCTTGTTTTGACCACTCTATTTGTTCGTTTGAAAAATTGGACTTGTGCATGCTCGTCTGAGACATGTAAATTGTCAATATTTATATTGGTCACTCCCTTTAATAAAGCTTGCAACGATTTTAGATTCCAATATGTGGTTTGTGAATTGTCTAAACACACTCGTACTTCCTACATCCCTCGAATGCACCGTGCACCCAGTGCTTTTCATCTCATTCACTCTGATATTTGGGGGCCCTTCCCTATTACAAATATTTCTAAACATCGTTATTATATCACATTCATAGATGATTATAGTCAATGTACTTGCACTAATACGATGAAGAAAAAATCAGAACTTTAAAAGTTTTCACTCACTTTCTCCACAAGATAAAAACCCAATACAAAATCATTGTGTGCAATATCAAATCAGATAACGGAAGGGAATACCTATCCGACGAATTTCAAACTGAGCTTAATAAGCAAGGTATTCTTTAGAACCATACCTGTCCCTACACCCCTCAACAAAATGGTGTGGCAGAACACAAGAACCTTCACATAATGTTTATGGTTCGACATCTCTTACGGGGTATGAATGTTCCTAAGTCTTTTTGGCACACGGATATTCTTACCATCGCCTACTTCATTAATTGCACCCTTAGCTGTGTCCTTACAAGCAAGGCCCCTCTTCATACTTCAGCCAACTAGCACCCTTTTCTCTATTTTACCTCGTGTCTTTGGGTGCACATGCTTTGTCCAAAATGGGTGTCCTACTTGAACCCAGCTAAATGATAAAGTTGTTCGCTGTGTCTTTTTAAGATATTCCTCCATGTTCAAAGGATATAAGTGTTACGATTCTGTCACTCTCCATACTTATCACTCTCTAGATATTACGTTCATCACAATTGTTTCCTTTCTTTAAGGCACTATCTTTGCTCCACCTATCGAAACAAACTCTATAGAGAATGATATCTTACTTTCGCGCCCTATTCCTATCCTCGATATCTCTCCGCCACCCACACCACACTTACCACTTCACTCCTCACTCATACCGTTACAAGTTTACTCTCGTTGTCCAGGTGCTCCCAATCCTTTACCAACCCCTGACTCCATCTCCCATAGTTTCTGACCATGTTCCCCCTTGTTAGCCTACTCGAGAACATTGTCCACCCTCCTGCTACCTTCTTTCCTGTTGTACCAATCATCTAATTTCCAAGGAAATGTCTTTTCAAGGTCTATCGGAGCAATACAAATCCTTCCTTAGACATATTGAATCAGTCTTTATTCCTCGATCAATCCATGAGGACCTCAAGAATCCAAAGCGGTTAGACGCTATGACAGTGGAAACGGATTTTCTACAACAAAATCAGACGTGGGAATTGGTTACCTTGCCACTTGGCGAACGGACGGTTGGATGTAAGTGGGGGTTTAGTGTCAAATATCTAGCAGATGGCTCTATTGATCGATACAAAGCATGCCTTGTCACCAAGGGATTCACACAAATTCTGGGCAAAGACTTCAGTGCCACCTTTGCCCCTGTTGTACTATATGTCTCCTTGTTTCGTTGGTTGTTTCGTATTCCTGGCCTCTACATTAACTGGATGCCAAGAATGCATTTCTCAAAATTGACTTGACTGAGACTAGCTATACGGCGCCTCGACCGGAATTTTGTAATTAAGGGGAGCATTTAGGGAAAGCCTTTCGATTCCGAAAATACCTTTATGGATTTAAACAATCCCCACGTACAGGGTTCAGCCGATTCAGCGAGGCCATTATTACTATAGGGTTCACCCAGTGTCATTCAGATCATACATGTTTCATCCTTTGACAACACTAGGGACAGGGAATCGTTATCTCTATTATGTAGATGATATTATCATCACAGGAAATAACGCGCCTGGCATGCTTGGATATAGACCCACTTCTACTCCTATGGATCCAAACCTTAAGTTGACAACAAACTCAAGAGAATTATTACCAGATTAGTCTATATATCAGCGGCTTGTGGATCACCTCATGTATCTGACAAATATGAGGCCAAACACGCACACCAAACCTAGATTCAGTATACCATATCCTTTGGTACATTAAGACCTGCCCCGGTCTTGGTCTTTTTTATGTGACAAAGACGTTCAACTTCTAGTCTGTGCACCTTTCATGAAAGGCACCTAATCTCATGGAAGAGTAAGAAGCAATATGTTGTCTCTCGATCTTCTGTTGAAGTTGGGTATCGCACCATGGCTCAAGGGACGTGTGAACATCTTTGGCTTTGTTCTCTTCAAACAGAGCTAAGACATCCTGTGAGAAACTCATCTAAGTTGTTTTACGATAATAAGTCTCCCATAATGTTATCATCTGATTCGGCACTTCACAAAACAACAAAACACGTCGAGGTGGATATCCACTTCATTCTTGAGAAAGTCCGATCAGGAATTACCACACCTACCTTCGTTCCATCTTCCGAACAAGTGGTTGATATGTTCACCAGCATATAGTACCATCTCTTATTCAATCAGCTATTGGCAAACTAGGACTCGTCAACATCTTCGCCCTAACTTGAGGGGAGTATTGGAATTTGGAATTGATATTAATTTAGTTACTATTTAAATCATTGTATTTTTGGTATTGTTATTGTGGGGCTTTAATAGTCCATTTATTTCCGATAATATCCTTCCCAATTTAACCGACTACTGTGGCTATACAATTAAGAGAATAGTGCCTATTCTAACATACAAAAATATTTTTCCTCTTTCCCTGTATCTTTTTGCTAGAATCCTATAAGGGTTTCTCAGGGCATGCAAAAATCGTGCAGACACTTGTGTTGTTGGAAAGGTGGTTGATTGTCTAGTAGGCCTCTTGAGTTGTCGTCGATGACTCCTACGATGCTTTTTGGAAAATTCGAGTGTGGAATATGTTAATATTTAATGGAATAACTAAACTCAATCTTTACCTTCTCTTAAACAACTCCTTTTGTATGCATCATGTGTTTTGAGAAGAGATTGTTATCCTTCAAGATGCTCTTGAGTCTTGATTCTTAGATATTTTGGAGGACAAAAGGCTTCTTATTTCTTTATTTTTATACTATTGATGCCTCTTGCGTCCTTTGATAATTTTCCATGCTTAATTAGCAAAAAAAAATAGAGAATAGTTGATTCTTCAACAAAACTTGGTTCAAAGTACCACATGACAAACCATATATATTGACGCTTATTCCAGAAAAGGAATTTGCCACAGAAAAAGTGTGTCCAAGCATGTGATTAATTTAAGTTCCATTTTTCATGCTTGCCAATAAAATTATAAATGCCAGCAGAACAATCAGAGGTTGTTTCGTTATCAGATGCTCAGATAATCCGATGGAACTACTAACTTGCACCAATATAGGTAGATGACACAACTGGTTCAGTCATCTGTGATGTCACTATCTTTGGAACTTCCTTTTTTATGCGGGAAAAATAAATTCAAAACACCTCCAGCATACATTTATGTTGCTGGTGAGTATATTTCTCTAAAAAAACACTATTGAGACTTCCATTTGAGTCGTTTAAAATTAATACACACTTCAGTAAGCTCATTCCACAATAAAGTTCAAGAAATTCATGTAAATGATTAAATAGTGATCACTTGCCATGCCTATGTAAATAAATAAAACCAAAACGCAATAGTGTGTAAAATTAGTCTAATTAGAAATACCACTCCGTGTTATGAGGGGAAGAGTCCATAGACATTTTTGACAAAGCTGACATCAAGTTCTTCCGGCTTTGAAGCAATGCGAACGGGGAGACTGAGCCATAAGCGATCCTGCGCCAATGCGCCTCATTGATTTCACCATCCCCACTGGTGAGCTTCACTTCTACAACTTCCCCGCCAACCTCAACTTCCGGCCTACCATCGACGGCAGATGTGTCTGATTGATGTGGCTGGAGAACTGAGACGCGGAGAGTGTCACCACGTGACCATGCTATGGCGAGGCGAGATATGGGAGGTTTCAGGCCGTGGTGGAGACGGTAGACCACGGGGTTATGGGGTTCGTTTGATAGCGGAACAATAGAGGAGTCTCCGGGTTCTATCGTTAGGCCGGGCATTGCGCCGGATATTTGCCTGAATCGGCCGCTTTTGGGAATAGTAGGCCTATTTAGGGTTTTGGAGGGGGGTTTTTGCGGTGGGCATTAAAGACGAAGTATAATTATGTATTGATCTTTTTTTGCCCCTCTACTTCCTAGTATCACTTTACCCCTCTGCGTGCACTTTGTCCTCCTCTATTTTCGGACAAAGTGAAAAACTAATATTATGTAAGAAAAAAATATAAAATGACTAAAATTCTATTTTTTTTTTTTTTTTTTTTTTTTGGTAGGAAGAAAAAAAAAAAAAAAAAAAAAACTAGGCTTATGAACGCATGTCAAAAGCCCTCTTATTCATCTTTTGAAAGAGAATCTCTGCAATATCCGTACTAGGCGTGCCAAGGATTTTGAAGGTACAATCCTGACCGACTCCTTTCTTGGTAAAAATGTCGGCATAACGGTTAGTCTCACGAGGATCAAAATGAAGGACGTAGTTGCTTGACAGTAGTAAACTCTTACACATCTCAATAAGCTCTTTAAATCTATGATTTTCTGGACATGGGTTATTGATTAAAGAGATAGCTTCCGCTGAATCAGTATCAATATGAACTCTAGAAAAGTCTCTACTTACTGAAATTTTGATTCCTTCAACAATACTCCTGAGTTCCGCTTCTAGCATTGTGCAGCAATCAATATGTCCATAGAATCCTATGTTCCAAGCACCCAAGTGATCTCTTAACAGATTGGCAAATCCACGTATGCCTGAATTACCTTTCGCACTTCCACTCGTATTAAGCTTAAGGAAACATGTTTTAGGAGGAAACCAAAAAGCGGAGGGTCTTTTGAAGTCGTTAAGAAAATTTGGTTCTAAGAAATATTTAAAGAGATCTTGAGAGAAGTTTGCAATTCTTGCAAGAGTTGAGTTAGGCGGATTACACACTCCCTCACTAACCTCTTTATTTCTATCTTTTCAAATTTCTCAAATGGTATAAAGATATAATAGGAATGATTGAAAATACTACCTTTAAGTTTGTTTTTTATCCAAACCCGAATATTAGAGGAGGAGGTATTGTACCTGAAACTAGATGTATTAACTATATCCCAAATAAGGCTAGCTTTGGGACAAGTACGAATGGCATGCTCAATAGTTTCAATTTTCTCATTGCATATTTGACAAATGCTAGAAATATTAGCACCACAAGAAGCACGAAAAAAAATTATAACAAGTCTTTTATGAAAAAATTTCCAAAGAAGAATTAAAGATTTTGAGGGATTTTAAGTTTCTAAATCCAACACCAACCATTATTAGGCACAAGAACTTCATTATCCGGGTTGCCTAACTTATAAGCCGAATTTATGGAAAACATGCGAGAATTATCAGGTATCCAAAGGGGTTTATCAATAAGGTTAAAGATAAGAGGCTGAATATTCCTAATTTTCATCTCAATATCATAATCAATTAAATGTAAAATGAGATTGAGAAACCAAGAACCATCATCATTAACAATATCTGGCACTTTAAGATCCATGGAATTTTGGAAATCATGACAACCTAGGGATTTATTCCCACACCACCAATCCAATCAAAGGTTAATAGTAGTACCATTCCCAATTTTCCATTTAATCTCTTTGGTTAAGGTATCCTTCGCAAAAATGATATCCCTCCAAATATGGAAACTACCATTAATCTTTCTCCAAGTGTTAGGAATATTCTCAATAGAATATTTGTTGCGAATAACCCTAGCCCACAAGCTTTGATCATTATTAGCAATTTTCCAACCAAGTTTGGCTAAAAAAGATTTATTATTAGTTTTCACTTTTCTAATTCCGAAACTTCCCACATCTTTATTGAGGCAAACTTTATCCCAATTTACCGAATGGTATTTTTTCAAATCGTCCCTATCACCCCATAAAAAATCACAGTTAATCTGATCAATCTTATCACAAAATTTAAGCGAGATAGGGATAATTTGCATGGAATAATTAAGAATCGTGGCAGTAACTAATTTAATTAAAGTATTTCTCCCGGCTATAGATAACATGTTAGTCTTTTACTTGGAAAGTCTAGCTTGAATTTTCTAAATCACATGATGGACATGAGAATAATTTAATCTCCCACGAACTATGGGAAAGCCAAGATAAACACCAAGATCCTCAGTCAGCCCAATATTCAGGTAATTACTAATATCTCTTGCTTTCCAATGGAGAATGCAAGGGGCCACAAAATCCTTAGATTTCGAAAAAATAACTTTTTGCCCAGAGATATTAGCAAATAAATTCATAACATTTAGAATATTAATAACTTGAGCATTATTGGTTTTAGCAAAAAGAATAAGATCATCCGCCAAAAACAAATGGTGAGAAATTACTGGACCACTTTTCCCTACCCTCAGACCTTTCCAAATACCGCTATTAGAATTATCAATAATCATGTGAAAAAGTCTTTTCATACAAAGGGTGAAGAGATAAGAGGATAAATGGTCCCCTTGTCTAAGACCCTGGAGGATTTAAATTCTTCAAGACGTTTTCCATTCCATAAGATGAAAAAATGAGCATTGAACACACAAGACATAATCAAATTGATACAAAGTGTGGAAAAATTAAAGTGTCTAAGGGTATCTCTAAGGAAGTCCCAACTAATTCTATCATAAGCCTTTTCCAAATCAATTTTAATAATGATACCTCCATCTTTATTCTTGGGCTTTCTAAGCGAATGAATAGTCTTTTGAGTAATAATGACATTATCCATGGTCATACGACCCGGCACAAAGCTATTCTGAAACAGACCTACCAATTTATCTAACATCGATCTAAGTCTAGTAACAAGCAGTTTAGTAACCAATTTACAAGTAGCATTACAAAGACTTATGGGATGAAATTGACTAATATTTTCAGGCATCTCAATTTTTGGAATAAGGGCAATCAGAGTTTTGTTAGAATTAGTAGGCATGGAAGCATTAACAAAGCAATTTCTAACAAAAGTACAAACATTGGACCCCACTATACTCCAATTCTTTTTTAAAAAAAAATTGTTGGAATCCATCTGAACCGGAGCTTTTAAGTCTTTCATGGTCATTAAAGTGTGCAAAATCTCAGAATCCGTAGGCATGCAACAAATGTTCTCATGATGGGAATTCTCAATTTTAGGGCAGGGAATATTAGATGTAAAATTATTCGTAATAGTCCCATCACCTAAAAAAAAAATTTGAAAAAAATCTCTTACATGGGTTTTTAGCTCATCTTTATTGCTAATCCAAACATTATCTTTTTTTAGCATGGTAACTTTATTTTTCCATTTTCTATTGAGAGTTATGCAATGGAAAATTTTATTATTTTTATTACTACGCTTAAGCCATCGTTTTTTAGCATGGTTACTTTATTTTTCCTTCTTCTACATGCAATGGAAAAATTTATTATTTTTATTACCACGCTTAAGCCACCGAATTGTAATTTTTTATGCTAGTGAATCTCTTCTTTAACAAGGATATCTCTATATTCTCTTTGAAGATCAAGTTCAAGACAATTAAGGTTATGAGTAAAGAGTCAGTCTTGCGATTTTTGGATACCCTTAAGTCTGTTTAAAAGACGTCTCTTAATTTTGAAAATATTTTCAAAAGTTTTAGAATTCTACTCCCTGAGAATGGAAGTGAAATTTTTTAGTTTTAAATCCAAATCAAAATCGTCATCAACCCAAGAATCCAACATAAGATTTTTGAAGCCATCATGGGTTAACCACATGGCTTCAAAACGAAAGGGTCTATTACGAGGAGGGGGAGAAACCACAATAATAAATGAGTAAAGGGGAGTGGTCAGAGTATATACGAGGGAGAGTTTCCACACTTGAGTTTGGATAGACCTCATTCTATTTATCATTAGCAAGCGCACGGTCCAGTCTTTTACCAATTCTGATACCACTCCTAACCGTACCCGTCCATGCCATTTTAGGTCCATTGGAGCCTAAATCCAGTAAACCACAGTCATTTAGGTTACAGTTAAAGCAGTTAATACGGGTAATATCAGAAGGCGTACAAGAACTAGTTTTCTCGCTTTAGGAGGCAATATTATTTAGATCGTCAATCACCAACCACGGGGATGAGGTTTAATGAGAAATCTCCTTCATATCTTTCCAAAGTTCCTATCTCATTCTGGGATTAGGATTTGCATACACAGCAGATAAAAGCCAATCGTCATGATTAACACAACTAACCATAGCATGGATAGCTTGTGGTTTAATGGATATAGTATTTAAACTAATTTTATCATTCATCCAAAGAATCCACATACCCCTAGCTCTACCACAAGGGTCAATGTGACTCGAAGCAGTATAACCTAGGCTATTAAAAAAAATTCCCATAGAATTTAAATCTACTTTAGTTTCAAGTAAGATAAAAATATCAGGTTTATGAAACATAAAAATATCTTTAAAAGTTGATTTGAAAACAGGGTAACCTGCACCTCTACAGTTCCAATAAATGATTTTCATGGTACTAAGATTTAAAAGGGTTAGGGTCAAATCCATGTCATGAGTTCTTAGGAGGAAGTTGCACTTCCGGAGACTCGACTTCTATGCTCGTAATGATTCCATCAACACCTCCAAGATTGGGGGTGGGAATGGTTTCATCTCTAACACACTGACTTCCAATCTGGCATCCTTCAACAAACAAATTAATTTGACAAGATTTTCCAAGATCAGGGATTTTGTGGTCACCATAATTGATAGGTGTGAAAAACCTATCTATTTCCAATCCAAATTGGTTAGTTTTCGAATATGTTTATAGTTATTTTTATTATGTTTTAATTAGTATTTATACTTTTTGTATAACTCAGGTGTGTGGGTCAAAAAGATAGGAAATTGGAACTAAAATGATGAGATCGAACCAAAGTGGCTCGAAGTTACGGTGGATAAACAAGCTCGGAGGCTAAAAGATGAAACAGGCCCACCGCTTAAGCGTCCAGACTACCGCTTAAGCGGTGAAGATACAGAGAAGAGCAAAATGTTACTGACGGACGACCGCCAGAGCGGAAATCTAGCAGAGGACGAAGAAGGGCTACTGACAGCCGCTTGCCTAGGCGGAATTTCTACCGCCTAGGAGAAAATCCAACAGAATGTTCTCCAGTCCACTGCCTACTTCACCGCCTAGGCGATCAGACTTAATCGACCTAACTCTGCCTAGGCGGAAATTCCACCGCCTAGGCGGATTTGCCCTGCACAGTCTTAAAATATTTTTAGATATTTTTAGGATATTTTTACTATAAATATCCCATTTCCTCCCCCTTTCGCCGGATCTCTCTCATCTCTCTTGCATTTTTGAGCCCCTTAGGCTATAGTTAAGCCAAGGGTTAGGAATTTTAGTGGTGGAGCTCGCATCCCAAAGTGGAGAAGACGGCGAATCGATCGTTGAGCATTCTTAGCGGTTTATCTTCGGACGAGGCTAAGTTCTTCGATCGTTTTTCCTTATTTCTTTATCTTAGGAGCATGTGAGCATATTTAGCTCGTTATTTCATTGTATATGCGGCTATGGCCCCAAGTTAAATATGGATTGTAGTAGGGATTAACACTATATTTATAAATACGTCGTTTGGGTGATTTCGGTGTTTCATTTATGATTGTTCTTCGTAGTTTGATTGTATTTATTGTATTGTTTGTTTATTATGCTTGGATTGATAAATGGAGAATACAGGGTTTTGACAAAACCCTGGATTCAGATTAGGGTAAACAAACGCTACGATTCTATAACCCGGTCGAGGTTTGAATCGTGGACAATCGATGACGTTGGGCAAGACACACGCTACCTAGGGTCGTAAAGACATTGAGGGAGACCTCTTCGTTGGCTCGAAGTTGCATTATATTCCTCCTCTTACACTCGGAAGAGGTGGCGAGGGAGTTTTAGAACGGAGATTGTCGATAGGGTAAATACAACGCGACGATCCAATAACCTGGGAGAGAGTTGGATTGTGTGCAATCAATGACGCTGGGCAAGACTCACGTGACCTAGGGTTGTTAAGACGTTGAGGGGGACTTCTCCGTTGACTCAAAGTCATGTATTCTCCCGTCTTACACTCGGAAGAGGTGGCGGTAGAGTTTACGTACCGAGGTTGTCAAATAGGTCGAACAACGTAAACGCGAGTAAATCGAAATCGAACACATATTTGTAAACACGTTAATCCCTATACAATTCTTCACCCTAAAACATATTAACATAATAGTGTAGTTAATTTAGGATATATTAGTATTAGTTTAATTAATTAAATACATTTGTTTTTCGCCTAGATAAAATTAAATCACGACAAATGCGGTATTCGATAGTAACGACAACAATCCCTGTGGATACGATAACCTGATCTTAATGATCACACTATACTAAACCTTAGACCTCGTATACTTGCGAGTGTAAGTAGCGGCGTGTTTTTCCCGCGCTACCAATAATCCAAAATAATAACATGAACTGCAGATGGAGTGGATGTCGAGGTAGAAAGAAAGTAAGATAGATCAAAAGGGGAAGGCGAAATGTGAGACAGGGGAGAGACATGGAAAAATTTTGAGGACGAAGAACCTGCAACATCCATATTTCCATTGAACGAAAATAGGTGCGCATTATCCAAAGTAATTTCAGGCGTGGGAATAATTCCCGAGGCAGTAGAGGTCATTGAAGTGGTATCCAAGCAACAACCTGCGTAGGGGAATCTTTTAAATCAACAGACAATGGGGAACATGTCCCGAAAAAGCAGGGGAAATATTCTTTCCCAGGCTGGAATTAGGTACAACTATATTAGGGATGGATTTAGAATTAGAATTAGAATTCTCATGTCTAGCATAATTTTTCATAGTGGGTTTTTGTTTTTGGAATGGGCCATCTCTCTTAGTATTTTGGGCCTAAAAATTAGATTTAAACTCAGTTTGGGCTAGAATTATAAAATTAGGAGTAGGCTCACTTCAAAGGTTTTTTTTTTCCCCCTGTTCAGCCCAACCTCAACATCCCCATATTTGTGAACAAATTTATTATACACTTTAGTAGGCCCATTAGGCTTACTTTATTGGAATTAAACTTCCTCGTTCGTTTAACTAGCAACCAATGACCAAATTCATCGTCATCTTGAGTCTTATTTATCCCATCCGACTCCATTACATTTTGATCCCCAGTTTTAGTATTGATAGCAGTGTTCTTACTCGTGTTCCCATTAGTGTTATTAACACTGACACTTGTCTCCAAAACCAATTGTTCCACATTACCATTAGTGTTCACATTTGAAGAAATGATGTTATTATCAGACTGGATGTTCACTGGACCTTTAGACTTCAGTTGGGGAGTTTCATCAGAGTGTTTAAAGGGGTAAAAATCCGTTCTGTGAGACACTCTACCACAACAGTGGCAAATCACATTAATACTTTTATATTAAAGTCTAAACCATTTATTATCCACTTCAAATTTAGTAGTTAGAGGTTGATCCAAATCAATTTCAATGCAGACCCTAGTAAAATTCCCACAAACTGACTCAACAATGTTACCATCTAGTTTAATAGGATTTCTGATGGTTTTAGTAAGAGAATACAAAATAGAGGATTCATAATATTCAATGGGAAGTTTTGGGAATCTAATCCAAACTAATGTTTTAGAATCTCTAGCCTTATCTGGATGAAAATTAGGTTCCCACTTCCTCACAGTTAAATAATGATCAAAGATTACCCAAGGACCCTCTGTAAGGACATGAAGCATGTTGATCCCGGGATTTTGATGGACAATTAAGTGTTGATGTTTTTTGTGGAACTAATATTTTTATTGAGTGTTTCAGTTTAAAGAGTTCCAATCAAGATAATATCATGAAGTAATTGTGAATGATGTAGAGACGGACATTAAGAGATTGAAAATTCTGAAGAATTTAGGTGAAAATAACTCAAATCTATTTTACTCTTAATGTATCCCAATTAGAATCACACATGATACAAATTAAATGATTTATATTTATGTGTAGATCCTAATTAAGTTAAATTATTCGCTCCAATTTGAAATTGAAAAAGAAAAATTAACCTAAGAAAGATTAGTGTTCAAAGTGGTTAAAGGGTCGAAAGCGTCGAAGATTGGAGTTGAAATAATTTAAGGAAAAGTTGTTCTAGCAGCAATCGGTCAACCAACCAAAACGGATCGGTCAACTGATGGGCAAGGACTGGAGAATTGGAGAGTCTCTGAATCGATCGGTCAACTGATGACCGAAAGGTGAACTTTCTGTATCGATTAGACAACCAACTAGGGCAAAAAAAAAGGCCTAGAGAAGCATCCTGAATCAATCGGTCAACCGACCCATGGGGGATCGATCAACCGATCGTTGTTTGAGAAATGGCTTGAGCTACAACCTAAAATGATTGGTCGACTGATGACCTATGATCGGTCAACCGACTGAGCAGTTTCAAATTTCGAGGATTTTCGGGATCTAATTCAAACTAGTCATTACTAGCCATTTTTTTGCTGATATTTTGGAGATATTCTGGGAATTTGAACATATTATAGATATATTACTGTTATTTGGATATTCCTATAGATGTGGTATATGAAATTAAAGTGGTTCTCAAATTGATACATTTAATACTTCCTATCTAGTTTAATTTGAGATTGAGAATTATTTGGGAGACTTAATTGAATGTTTTAAAAGCCATATTTAAATGAATTGGACCAAGGTTAAATGGTATTGATATATGGGGTCTATATATACATTTAAGTGTCATATCTTGTGGGAATTAGCCGCTAAAAGACCTATGAATTAGCCGCTAAAAGACCTATTTCAAATCAGTTTATATAGACCTGCGTTTTCACATATCAAGATATCATATCTATCAAGAACTTTCAGTTCGTGAGCTTTCTAAGAGTGATTATTCTGAGATTATATCGAGAGATTATTGTGAGATCATTTTGTGAGAAAAGTTCTTGAGAAAAAGTGCTAAGTGTTTTGGCGTCACCGATCTAAGCTGTCTAGCGATTCTATTTTCATTCTTTTGGTGGTATCCTGGTGAGATCTTTTCAAGCTATTATTTCTTATTTTGATTTGATATTATTCTATTTACTTGGTTTATAAGATCGTAGTAAAATCGTTTTCAAACTCTAAGAGCATAAAAATTCTTTTTAAAACAATTTTTTTGTGATTATCTGATTACATGCTTAATTTTGTGCTACCCACACTTAATATACTTAGATATTGTATTCCTCACGTAAATTCTATCACTAGTAATTATCGGAACATTAATTGAGTTTAAATTGATTTGAGGTGGTAGAAGCTCCGAGTGGAAAGAAACATATTGATTTTTGTAATTGATGAGTTTGTGCAGATTAGATATTGTTAAGAGTATCTAGTCAGGGATAGCATAGGTTTCAATATCTTCCGGTAAATAGATTGAGGTTTAATCTTTACCTAAAGTACAAAAAGATTAGGTTATTCTTTTCCCTTAAAAAAAGTTAGGCGTGATTCTTCTTGATTAGAAGTAAAATTGAGTGAATTGTAACGGTTCCATCCTTACCGGTGAAAAGGATACTTGGAGTGCTTTTAATGAGGTTTGATTTTGATGAGGGTATTTTTGGGTACCTTTGAGTCAGCACTTGAGACCCAATCACGTGTCCCTCGTCGAGTGATATAGACGCATTCCGAAATGCACAACGCTACGCTGGAGCATACTTCGACCACGGTTCCTCCCTGAAATCTCATTTATACCTAAGGAGGAGCGAAAAGCCCTGTTGGGACGTGCCGCTTTGAGTTCTACGTCGTGCCTTGGACGATCAATTTTAGGTACTCAACTGTTTACCTCGACCTACTCCCTCTTCCGACTTGTTTCTTCTCTAGGACTCCACGGATCTCTACTCTCCTTCACTAGCTCACTACCGCAGGCCTGACAAAGGCCCGCCCGCAGGCTTCTCTAAATGGGCCCAAAATCTTAAGCCCAACGATTATCTCCTAAGCACCCCAAATTATTGGCTAAACACAGGGTTTTGACTAATTAACCGTGTTTAGGACCAATTAATCATCTCCAACTTCTATATATATCGGGGGCTATACAAGCTCGAAGTACGCTAGAATACGCTTTACATTACGCGCGAGTTAATTTGTTTACTTGCTGCATTACTGTACCTTTTCTCTTTGAGCACCGATTACCACACCGGAGGGGCTTCATCGGGATAAATCCAATCTGAGCCTTCTGCAAGTACATTCCCTAAGGAGTAAGACTCTGAATATAGCAAGTCAGTCCTCCTAGGACCCAACACAGCTCCCGTGAATAATTTTCAATCAACGACTTCACCTCAGGAGGAGGACCCACCTGTCATCCGACTAGATCATACTCGAGATGTGTACCAGTTTTATGCATCAACAGATTCTTTTCCTAAGGTATAAAAGAATTAGGTTAGTCTTTCGCATGTTAAAAAGATAAAGGTTATTCCTTAGCCTATGAAAAAGAAATTATAAAGGTTAATTCTGAGCCTGTAAAAGAATCATTGTGTAAAGGTTTGGTTCTTACCTGTTAAAAGAATCTAGTGGTTTAGTGGGTGCGAATCTCCGTGGGGCTCGGAGGACTGTATTAGTCAAGATTAGCTTGGTGAACCAGGATATATTGTGGTATATTGTATTGTTGATTTTCTTTATTTCTTGTTGTTTGGGTGTGCACCTAGATTTATACACTTATCCGCTTCTATATAAGTAATAATTAATTTAGGATTAAATTAATTATTTGAATATTGAAGTGTTGAAAGATAAGAATTTACTTTAATTTATATAACTACCCAATTCACCCCCCCATCACTGGGCCAACAAAGTGCATCAGATATTCTTAGCAAATTTAGCCAGAAAAAAAAATCAGAGCGTAAATTGATAAAATCAAACTCACCTTGGCATTTCCATAGAGCCGTCACCTTTTGTAGAAGGGTTTTATAGCCAATATTTCTACTGAGAAGACGAATGATGAGAGAGTCCTGTCATTTCTCCCTAATCTTACCCAAAAGTTGAGGAGGAACTCTGAATCTTGGAGCAAGCAAACAATTACCCCCATTCAAAGCATCATCAGTGTAATTGAAGGGTTTTATCGCCGGATCTTATTCCTAATCGAAGTAGACATGTTCAATCTTGTGCTTTTTTGAGCTTTTATCATCATTTATAGCATCTTTGAAGGATTTGGTGCTTTCTTTATGGATAATTTCCGGTGAAATCAACTTGGTAGGATTCATTAGAGAGTTGGGAATTATCGATTTCATCTTATCTGGAACAACAATTAGATTTTTCTCTTTCATAGAAATGGAATCAATTGGATGTGTTTCGATTTCCATATCTGAGTTGGAAGAAAAAGGAGAATCATGCTTTACCTTATTCGTACTTCTGGCTAAGCTATTTTCCTCTTGAATTGAGAATCCTTTTGGAGGATTAACTCTCTAAAGAGAGCTCATTGGGCATTAGAGATGGACTGAGGACCAGGATCTCGTGTCAGAGTTGTTCGGCGAAGGGGTATTCGCCGTCGACGGAGAGAAGTGGCGGTGGATGAAGCTGGCGTTAACCCTAGGGTTGCGTGAACTCAAAGCGGTACTAAAATTCCCTTTTTAATTGTAATAAAAAGACAACATTATCCCTAATGTAATTATTTTTTTATTTTTTTTACTCTCACTCTCTCTCTCTCTCTCTCCCCCTTCTCCTCCCTTTCTCTCATTTCTAAATACCCAATTCCGAAAGGGGACTCTCCGAAGAAGATTAGATCAGTGACAAAATTACGAAGATCCATCATTTTCATCATCAAGAACTCCTTAATCCATTTTGAAAAGTTCGAATTAACACTAATTTGCAATTAATGAACACTATAATCGATGTTACTAGATCGGCGACAAAAAAAAAAAAAAAAAAAGTCAAAGGAAAAAAAAATAAAATAAAAAATAAAAGGGTAATTTTCTCTATTTGCAAATTGGATGAAAAATTTAATTATGTTTATTCTTAAGTATATCCATTAGTTTAAACATAATATACTTGTTTCTCATTTTGTTAAAAATAGAAGGGACAAAGTATAGTCTTTTGAAGAGAGTGGGGTAAAGTGATAGTACCGCAAAATAGAAAGGGGAAAAGACAATTAACCGTAATTATAATTGTTGATCCCGAGGTTTTGATGAACAATTAAAGGTTGATATTTTTTGTGAAACTGATGAATTTGTTAAGTGTTTCAGAAAAAGAGTTTCATTTAAAGGTTTGTATCATGAAGAAAATATCAAGGGTGCAAAGATGGACAATGAAGAAATAAAAAGTATTGAAGATTCTGAAGAAATTAGGTAAAAACAACTCAATATTCTTATACTCTTAATGCAACTCGAATTAGGATCACACACAACACTATTAAATGAGTTATATTTCTATGTGTTGATATGTTGAATTTTAGGATCCTAATTAGTTGTTAAATATGTGCTCCTATGTGAAATTAAAAAAAATGAAAATTGAACTAAGTGAAAATCGTGTTTAAAGTTGAAGTTTAGAGTTAATTCAGTCAATCGAGAAAACAATCAATTAACTAGATCAAACGTTGAGTTTTGGAGAAAAAATTGGTGAAGGAATTGACTAACTAGCATGTAACGGCCCGATTTCCCAAAATTGCCACTAGGTTTCTCCTATAGAGAATTCTACCTCAAATTTTTTACCATTTATAAATAAATTAGAATTATTAATAATTCCGCTTTGACACTACTCTGTAACGACCAGATTTCCCAAGACCGCCATGCGGTTTCTCCCTAAAGAGAATTAAGATTAAAAATTTTAGATGACGAATATTTTATTTGATAAATTATCTAAAAAATATTATTACATCAATAATTCCCTTGTTGAGACTGGATTATAATAGTTGATATTAGGGCCGCCACAAGGTTAATAGGAATTTTATAATATAATTAATAGTTGATATCAATTTTACAAAAATAAAATAGCATTAATACTATTGATTCCTATTTAATGTTATCATCGACGATGGATTCCTATTAATAGGAATCTACACATAGTATCAAAGTGGAATTCATTTAATTAATTTTACAAATAAATACATTGGCGACCCGACCGGTTAGTCTAAAACTGAAATAACCAATATTTCATTTTATATTATAAATCTAAGAAATTTTTCCAATTCTAAAACCAAATATACCAATATTTAATTATTAATAAAACTGAGAATTTTATAAATACGATGATGATAATTATAATTATCGAATTCACCAATTACAACGATAAATAATAAATATAATTTTTACAAATAGAAATTCAAATAAAATTCTTGTCGCCGTTTCATTCTCACCGGACCTGCAATCAAAACTATGGGGTTGTGAGTTAATGCTCAGTAAAATTTTAACCCCTCTAATATGTGTATCTAATTAAATTCCAAATAAATATATAAACGTGTATCTCACATAATTTTCACATAATACGTGGTCACAATATTTCATGCAAAACAACAATTACAGCCGTAATAACATAATTCACATAATACATACATAATACATGGGAAGATTAAATACATATATTAGAAGATTTAGAAATTCTACCTAAAATCTGAAACCAACATCCCAACCGGAATATTCGAAATATATAATTCCATCCCTTATTTTGATATATACTCGTGTATACATATGTGTGTGTGTGTGTCTATATATATATATATATATATATATACATGGACATGAGTAGGATCAACATGTGGCCGGAACTTTTCCTTTTTTTTTCCCATTTTTTTTACCACAAACGTTTCCTTAACTTGTAAGATTTGAAAAATTACATGTAATACCCTATATTTATAAAGTAATTCATATTAAACCCAATTATTACACTTATCTCCCAAAAAATTATCAAATATTATTTATTATAAATTTTCAAAATATACAAAACAAACCAAAATTATTAAAATAATATTTTTAAAAATATAAATTTAACATTTAACTCCAAAAATTATTAAGTATATATTTATACCACAAATTTACAAAACCGTCCCCAAAGATATTAAATTTATATAAAATAATATTTTCAAAAATATAAATTTCCGGGCTATTACACAGCATCAATCGGTCATCTGATAAAAAAATGATTGATCAACTGATTGAAATAGTGAGGTTTTGAAGCAAAAAATGCAAAACATGCATCAATTGGTCAACCGACCAAGAAAAGATCGGTTAACTGATGGGCGTAGTGGAATGACAAGTGAACTCTCTGAACCAATTAGTCAACCGATTGGTAGGCAGTCAGTCAACCGACTGTGCTGCAAAATGGTTGGGCAAACTTTCTGAACCAATCGGTCAATCGACCGAAGAGAGTCCGGTCAACCAACTGGTTGTTTCGTTTGGCCTGGCTTACACGCTATATCAATTGGTAAACCAACAGGCTTGGGATTGGTCAACCAACTGTTTCGATTGAGATTTCGAGGATCTTGGTCTTCTGGTAAAAAATTAGTCATTTTTTATGATTCCAAGAGAAAAATTCGGGGGATTTGATCTTGTTGAAGATATGGTCCATATGTTTTAAACTTATACTGATTTGGTTCACATATTAAATGAGTTTACCAATTTGGTTAGTTAAACACTTCATATCTTTGTGATTAATAATTGAGAAATATTTTATGGACTTATTTGAGAGTTTTGAATGTTATTTTTAAGTAAAATATTCCATAATTGAAAGGAAATATTATATGGGGTTTAAGAGTTACCTTTTAGAGGCATATCTTTTGAAAAGTAGACGTTGGAGGACTTGATACTGTTCTATATAATTAGACCTACGAGATTGTGATAAAATATATAAAAAAAATCAGTTCCTAAGCTTTTATAAGAGTTATCATTCTGTTGAGATTCATTTGAGAGAGATATTGTGTTACGTTCTTGATCTAAAGCACTGATTATTTTAGCGTCACCGATTTGTGCTGTCTTGTGATTCTATTTATATTATTCGGTGTTTTCTTGGTGAGATCTTTCAAAGTTATTGTTCTTAATTGTGATTTCATATTATTGTTGATTGCTTGGATTTAAGATCGTTAGAAAATCATTTTCAAATTTAAGAGCATAATTTTTTTTTTAAAACGATTTTGTGTGATTATCTGATTACGTGTTATAATTTGTGCTACCTATACTTGTTATTAATCATATATTATTTTGCCTCACAATTAAATCTATCACTTAGTAAATTTCAGAACATTAATTGAGTATAACTGTATTGAGGTGGTAGAAACTCTTTGTGGGAAAAAACTCATTATAATTATTTTTTTGTATTTGTGAGTTTGAGTGTATTAGACGTGATTAGGTCGGTGTCTAGTCAGGGTAGTTAAGTTTCAATATTTTCCGGTGGAAAAGGTTGACGTTTGATTTTTATCCTAAAATATAAAAATGTTAGGTTATTCTTGTTCCCTTACAAAGAATCAGGTTGTGATTCTTCCTGAATTGAATTAAGTGCATTGTTAAGATTTCATCCTTACTTGTGAAAATGATACTTGTGAGAGTTGTAATGTTTGATCTTTAGCCTGTAAAGCCTGTAAAAGGATTATATTAGTCTTTAACCTGGTAAAAATATAAGGTTCTTACTTAGCCTGTGAAAAGAAAAATTGTAAGGGCTTCGTTTCTACCTGGTAAAGGGATAAAGGGTTTAGTGGTTGCGAATCTCCGTGGAGCTTGGGAGACTAGATTAAACAAGGTTAACTTGTTGAACCAGGATATATCTTGGTGTGCTACTTTGTTATTATTTTTATCAATTCTGTTTGGATGTGCACTTACAATATGAACACTTATCCGTTGTGTAACAAAGATAATAATTGATTTAGGATAAATTGATTATTTGATAATTTAAGTGTTGAAAGATTTAATTGTTTAAATTTTTGGAATTACCTAATTCACCCCCTCTTGGATAGCTCACTAGGCCAATAATAATTTATAATATGACATATCTAAAAACTGTTTTACTAATATTAATTATATTAAAAAAATAACGTATATAGATATTTAATTACATAAAAAATAAATTATTAGATAAAAGTAAGAATTTATGCAATTCAATTAATTTGTGTTAGCCCAAAAATCTACTCAAGAGGAGTGGTGAATTGGGTAGTGGTGAATTGGGTAGTTACAAAATTAAGCAATTAAATTTTAACACACAATCTCAGTTTCCCTAAATTGATTATTATCTTGATTTGTAGCGAAATTGTGTTTAATCTAAATGCACACCCAAATAATCAAAAAAATTAGACAATGCTACACATAAGGATTTGTCCCAATTTGGTAAGTTAGTTTTTTCTACATCTAGTCTCCCGAGCTCCACGGAGATTTGCAATCTACTAAATCCCTGATTCCTTTTCCAGGTAGGAATCAAACTCTTACAATCTCGATTCTTTTCACAGGCTCAAAATCAACCTTTACAATTATGATTCTTTTACAGGTTAAGAATCAACCTACCATTATTACACTTATCATTTTCGCAGGCTTATAAATAACGTTTACAAACACACTTAATTCTATTATAGAAAGAATTAAAACCTAATCTTTTTAAAGAAAAATACTAACTTAATCTTTTTGTAGGCCAAATATCAAATATAATTTTTTTCTCAAACTAAAGATAGAAACATTGTAAGACCCGATGTTTTGCATATGCATAATTTTTAGTTGTATTCTAGAACATTTATAAAATACCGGAGTGCATCGTGACATTTAATACTTATCTTTAAAAAAAATTAGGGGACAATTATCATTTTTAAAATATTGATTTTAGATTTTGAACTTAAATGATATCTTAAAGATAATTGAGGGAGATTAATGTAATTTTAAAAAATAAAATAATAATTAAAAATAATATATATATATAATGTCTTATCCACAAATGTGGATAAGATCACAAGTAAATAATAAAAATAACTAAAAATGTGGTCATTGTTTGGCGGTGAGAAAAAAGAAATAAAAATCTTGTGGCTAGAATCGGCCAAAAAAAACAAAAAACAAAAGTGGCGGTTTGGTTAGTATGTACACACATACACTTATATATATATGTGTGTGTGTGTATAAACTATATCACACGGTCAATTTATGAGACTAATTATGCAGATAAGTATATGTATATTTATATATCAAAAATATATACGTGGGTTCGGAAAATATACTAGGTATAGATATATTTGATTCGCAAAGAATATAGTTTAAAAATAAAAAATTGTAAATTTTACTAAAACGATAATTTTTAGTATTTCGTCGACTAATTAAATTTTTAACAGTCAATTAATATTTTTCTACAAATTAAATTATTAATACGAAATTTTTGGTACTCGTTACTATAATAATTTTCATACAGTTAATATTAACATAGAAAAATGAGCGTATAATAATTTAGTATAATCAAAATTTGGAGAATGAGAAATTGTGCATTTTAGGGCCACGTATTGCATACTAGGTTTATTTACATAAATTATTAATTTAGGCCTTATCGCTGTTTGGTTTACAGACGACGACGCCCATGTAGTATTCTGGCGACAGTGTTTTTGGTAGCGCAAAAATCGAGGTGAGTGTACTATCTTCTATGTAAATTGACAAAGTATATTTTTATATAAATTGTGAAAAAAAAAAATGTTTATTAAAATGAACGGTGTTATAACGTTATATGGATAAAGTAGATTTTTAAATATGAAAAGTGATTTTTGTTATCCGACTATGCCATAGTTGTCTTTTTGTCAGGAGTGCATGTCCTGCGAGATATGGATTACCTGTCAGGCAAGACTTGCAAGGTGGATATTTGCTGTTACCTGTCAGGCAAGTCATGTAGTATGTATATTTGTTATTACCTGTTAGGCAAGTCTTGTAGGGTGAATATATGTTGTTACCTGTCAGGCAAGTCCTGTAGGGTGGATATATGTGGACTTATCAAGAGTGCAAATCTTGCGGGTGGCTGCCCCTACCATTGGGGATATTAAATGGCCATAACACTGATAGTCACTTTAGATGGCACAGTTGTACAGGTTACGGTACCGTCGTAACTTCAGATCATGAGGTGAAACAATCCTATGGCTAGTAGGAAATATGGGTGCGGTATTTTATTATATGTCAAAATGTTGGATTGATCGATTTAAATATATTATCTTATTGCAATGATAACAGTGGAAATTTATTTCGGCATGATATGCGGTTATATTATATTATATTTTGAAAAGTGGTATTTGATAATTATGCTTAATTCATTAAATATTTTTATATTATGAAGACATTACACTGATAAAATATTTGGTTTCAGGTGTTGCGGCTAGGAGTGAGTTCACTACTGGCACTAGGTAGAGTCAGGAGATGATGTCATTTTGGAGAGTTGGCTAGGCAGGTGTGAACTGTTGAAGGTTCAAATTTTTTTTTTTTTGTGTGGTTTTGTTGTGAATATTTGGGACATGTGTATTCCCAAATTTTGAAGTGAGTAAATATATTATATTTTTTTGGGGAAAACAATATATAGCGGTACATATATATATTTGTTGACTGGTCAGGTGACGTCAAGTCAGTGTCACGTCTGACCTCGGGCGATGGGGGCCCGGGGAAGGGTGTGATAAATATAGTTACCTTGATTAGATATAGACCCAAACGTGTCTAATTTGCTCAAACTCCCAAATACAAAAAATAACAAGTTTCTTCTCTCAAAGAGCTTATACCACATTAATACAATACTCAATTAATGTCTCAAATATAACTACATGATAGATTTCAATGTGAGGCAAACAAATCTCCTTTAAAACAGTTAACATTCTCAAATAAATTTCGTTTAAAAGATTTTCTAGAATTAAGTTCAAAAACGATTTTTCTAAGACACCTTAACCTAGCAATAAATCAATAGTAATCTAAGAAAGCAATACAGAAAAGTTTGGAGGGATCTCACCGGAATTCGTCGAAAGTGATAAAAAGTGATAATGATTTCGCAATAAGTAACATAAATGGGTGACACAAACAATGAGCGTCTTAGATAAAAAACTTTGAACATAATCTCACTTCTAAATTTTAGCAATAAAATCTCTCTTAGAATGATAGAAGACCGATGTTCTTGATGTGTTCAATCCCAATCCCGCAAGCCTCTATAAATAGACCTAAAACTAAATCTCCAACGACTAATTTTCAAATGTCATGACTCTAAATGACATCTCAAGACCCCATATATCATATATATTTAAAATAAGTCTTTTTCATTTAAAAATATTATTGAAAAAACTTATTTTGGTCCTTAAAACTTTTTCAAATTGAAATCCATAGAAATATGACATATCTAATCACTTTAATTAAAAGAATATTTAATTAAATGGACCAATTAAATAGGATTCTCATAATTAATGATATATCATACATTATCTTCAATACTCTTCAAGTCTTCATCATCTCAATTTTACACCTATTATATATTCTTTGACAAATCCTCTTCTTAATCAAATTACATGAAACTATAAATCTGAAATCACTTAGTAAAAACATTAGTTCCATAAAAATATCAACACTTAATTATCCATCAAAATATTGGGTTCAACAATTTGTTTAATTCAATCTTATTCCATTTTATTATTTTTATTATTGTGATCATCTGCTAGTCACAAAAATAGAATATTAGTACAAGGGAAATAAGTATAATCAAACAATTAAGTAATAACCATTATGAAAAGTCGGTTCATTAGGAAAAAAGAAATATATTCTGGAATAATATACAAATATTAGAAAAAGAAAGAAAAAAATGCAAATGATCAATCTTTAAAAGGTTATTTTGATTTAATCATAATTACTAGTTTTATGCTTGCGGATAGTGCACGTTATTGAGTTCTATATTTATAAAATTTTATTCATATATTTTTTGTGTTGGATTTGTGTTTTATTTGAATTATTATTTTAAAATATATCCTACTTAAATTTAGGAGATAGGAAGCAAGAACTTAGACACTCTTTTGCGTATAAAATTTTCGCTTTCATAGACTTTTTTTTTTCTCTTGAAAACCTCTAATTTTAATTACAACTTAAAGACAATTTTTTTTTTTTTAAATTTAATTATTATTTTTTGTTAACCAATCTTTTATTCTAACTTTACTATCTATTATTAGGGTTGACCAGTTTATTTAGTATTTTCTTAAAAGTTTGGATGGAATAAAATAATTGATTTGTTTTTTTTTTTTTTTTAATTCTTAGTTTTTCTACCGATACATGGTTTCTTTTTCAAATTATAATATGAGTCCTTAAAAATTATATTGAAATAATATCCAACATGCATCATCATTTTGGATTTCATTAGTAAGTTACCAATACATGAAAATCCCAAGAAATATGATTTAGTTCATAATTTATGTTGGAGCAAATGAATTTTGAAATTGTTTTTGTTATAGAAAGTGTCAAATGATTTTTCCTCAATGCCTTCTATCCTACATTGGTTAGGAGAAGAGGAATTGAGGAGTATATCTAGGGGTATGTGAGATACTTGGGGTGTGCCCCAAGGGGTATCCACATTTTGTGGAGGGGAGAGGAGCTACATCTCTACTGGTTTACCACACACGCGCACACCGCACCCACTGTCCGTCCAGCCGTGCCGTGTCGAGTCGAGTCGCGCGTGTGATGAGGTGACACTTATTTATTCTTTTTGGACAAAAAATATTTAAATAATATTATCAGATCAGATTGTTAAACATGAATAGTTTCAAAACATATCAAATCAGATTGAACAGTTTCAAAATCCAATAGTTATGAATTTTAAACAAAAGCATCAGTTTATGAAATTGTTGGTGCATAAAACTGGTACACACCTCGAGTATGGTCCAGCTGGATGACAGGTGGGTCCTCTTGCTGAGGTGGAGTCGTCGATTGAAAAGTCCTCGAGCGAGCTGTGCTGGGTCTTGGGAGGATTGACCTGCTGTGTCCAGAGTCCTGCTCCTCAGGGAGTGTACCTACAGAAGGCTCAGACCGGGGTTTGTCCCGGTAAAGCCCCTCCGGCGTGCTAATCAGTGCTCAGAGAGAAAATGTACATAATATAGTAAGCAAACAAATGAACTCGCGTGTAATGTAAGTCATTCAAGCGTATCTCGGGCTTATATAGCCACCGATATATATAGGCGTTGTAGATGATTAGTCGGGTCTAAACACGATTAATTAGTTGAAACCTGGTGTTTAGCCGATAATCCAGGGCGTTTAGGAGATAATCGTTGGACTTGGGCTTTTGGGCCCATTTGGCGAAGCCCGCGAGCCTTTGTTAGGCCTGCGACAGTGAGCAGGTGGAGGAGAGCGGAGATCCGTGGAGTCCTGGAGAAGAAATAGAGTGAAAAGGGGAGCTGGTCGAGGTGAACGGCTGAGTCCCTAAAACTGATCGCCGAGGGTACGGCGCAGAGCTCAGAGCGACACGTCCCTGCGGGGCTCCTTGCTCCTCTCTGGGTGCAAATGAGATTCCTGGGAGGAGCTGTAGTCGGTATATGCTCCAGCGTGGCGTTGTGGATTCTAGGATTCGTCCCTATCATTACGAATGTTAACACGTGGCTGAGTCTCAAGTGCTGACCCAGAGGTGCCCAAAAATACCCTCATCAGTACCCCCCTAGCCCCGTGCGACGAGGGGAGCGAGACGGTCAGGGATATCAATTCCTGGCTGAAACGGGCGTCCTGGAGACTTTGGATTACGAGAAACACCTCTGATCGACACTTTTTCAAGAGTTGAAATTTTTTTAGATGAGTTAATTTGCAATACGCTCCCCTACGGCCGAGGTCCGGGGTCAGGTAGCACGACAGGGCGACCCCAAATTTTTTCGATTCCACAGTGATAATTTTTCAGGAGTTTAACTTTTTTAGAGGAGCTAATTTGAAATACGCTCCCATATCGCCGGGGTCCGGGGTCAGGTAGCACGGTAGGGCGACCCCGAATATTTTAGATTTCACGGCGACAATTTTTCAGAAGTTTAACTTTTTTAGAGGAGCTAATTAGAAATACGTTCCCATATCGCCGAGGTCCGAGGTCAGGTAGCACGGCAGGGCGGCCCCGAATTTTTTTGAATTTCAGGGTGACACACGTTTACCGCGAACAAGCCCTGAGCATGGACTGATTTGTACCGTAGAGAGAATTGAGATGAGCTCTAGGAGAGGGGAAACGCACGCCGAGCATACGAGGAGTCGAGTCACCCCTGAGGGTACCACAGGCCGGACTGGCCCCATTGGGGCCAGCACACGCTGCCATGCTGGTCCCTTTGGGGCCAGCGTGGCGCTGGCCCCAAAGGGGACCAGCGTTGGGCTGGCCCAAAAGGGACCAGCAGGTTCTTGAAGTTTTTGTAAACTTTTCAAAATTGACTTAGCGAAAACGTTGAGAGAAAGGAGTAGACTCTGAAATACCCTGGTAATGACGCTTAAAAGCTTACACGCTCGCGCGCAGAAAAACACGAATAAGCGAAAAAGAGTCTACAAAATCCTAAGTCCTAAAAAGGCGATGGTCCGAGCTTAGTCCTCTCTACCCTCGTTGTGAGGGGCGTTCGTGTGAGGGGAAATGGATTTAGTCTCACCCTCTTCGGGGGGCCCTCGTCAGCACTGTCTGCCTCGGCGTCCTTGTGCGTGGCACCATCTTGAGGCTCAGCCTCAGTGCTTCGTAACCGGAACTACCAGGTGCGACGGACACCGCCCTGCCGTGTCACTCCTAGCCGATAGGGTCCAGTGACGACCTTCTCCAAGAACGTCGTCCAGGAGTGTCGTCCAGAGATTTCACCACATCTCCCCGAGCCGACGTCGTCTAATCCGGCTCCCCCTGCCCTGCCGTGCTACCTCAAGCTAGCAGGGCGCAGATACTACCTTCTCCAAATATATGGGCCACGGGTCCAAGTGAGCAACGCCCTAACGTGCTCAATGCTCCCTCCTCACAAGCCTCACTAGTCGAGAAAGTCGCAGTGAAAAATGTCATGCGTCAGAGTAGTGAAAAAGACTAAAGGGTGCAAGGTGCAAAGTGAACCAAGGCTACAAGAATTCCAAAAAAAAATTGTAAGTTTTTAAAACGTGTCTTGCTCTCCCCTCTATGCTACTCCCTTCACACACATTAAAATAATAATAATAATAAATAATAAATAATAAAAAAAAAAAATTAAAGTGGGAGGGGGGCAAGCCCCCTTTGGACTGCGCCCCACTTTGGGCGCTGTCCCCAGCGCCCAAAGTGGGCGCTGGTCCCAGCCCCCACTTTGGGGGCTGGGGTTACCAGCACCCAGCGCTAAGTGGGCGCTGGTCAGCCCGGTTGGGCCGTCGCCTAGTGTACGGCGGCGGTCGGCGAGCTCCCGGCCACTCGCCGTGTGCTCGCCACCCTGTGGTTTAACTTTATTTTTTCTGCGCTGAGCGTCGGTCCGTGCTCAGGGCTTGTTTACGGTAAACGTGTGTCGCCCTGAAATTCGAAAAAATTCGGAGCCGCCCTGCCGTGTTACCTAACCCCGGACCCCGGCGGTATGGGAGCCTATTTCAAATTAGTTCCTCTAAAAAAGTTAAACTCCTAAAAAATCGTCACCGCGAAATCTAAAAAATGCAGGACCGCCCTGCCGTGCTACTGGACCCCGAACCCCGACCGTGTGGAGGCCTATTTCGAATAAGCTCCTTAAGAAAAAACTAACTCCTAAAAAATATCGATCAGAGGTGTTTCTTGCACTACGAAGTCTCTAGGATGCCCGTTTAAACCAGGAATTGATATCCTTGACCGTCTCGCTTCCCTCGTTGCACAGGGCTAGGGGGGCTACTAATGAGGGTATTTTTGGGCTTCTCCGAGTCAGCACTTGGGACCCAACCACGTGTCCGTTGTTATAGTGATAGGGACGCATTCCGAAATCCACAAACGTCACACTGGAGCATACGCCGACCACGGCTCTTCCTTGGAACCTCATTTGCATCCAAGGAGGAGCGAGGAGCCTTGCTGGGACGTGTCACTCTGAGCTCTGCGCCGTGCCCTGGGTAGTCAGTTTCAGGGACTCAGCCGTTCACCTCAACCAGCTCCCCTTTTCACCTTGTTTCTTCTCCAGGACTCCACGGTTCTCTGTTCTCCTCTACCATCTTACCGCCGCAGGCCTGACAAAGGCCCGCGGGCTTCGACAAATGGGCCCAAAAGCCCAAGCCCAACGATTATCTCCTAAACGCCTCAGATTATCGGCTAAACACAGGGTTTCGACTACTTAACCGTGTTTAGACCCGACTAATCATCTCCAACGTCTATATATATCGGAGGCTATGTAAGCCCGAGGTACGCTTTAATGACTTACATTACGTGCGAGTTCATTTGTTTTCTTATTATATTCTGTACCTTTTCTCTCTAAGCACTGATTACTATGCCGGAAGAGGCTTTACCGGGATAAACCCCGGTCTGAGCCTTCTGCAGGTACACTTCCTGAGGAGCAGGACTCTGGACACAGCAAGTCAGTCCTCCCAAGACCCAGCACAGCTCGCTCGAGGACTTTTCAATTGACGACTCCACCTCAGCAAGAGGACCCACCTGTCATCCGACTGGACCATACTCGAGGTGTTTACCAGTTTTATGCACCAACAAAAATGTTTAAAAAAAAAAACTGTCTTCTCTATGAGTTTTTAAAAAAAAAAACGTTTGCATTATTGATTATGAGATTAAAAGTCTTGACGGGTTTTTTTTTTCCCCAACATTATGAAAGTTTTTTTCTCTATAAATATGGTTCTTTCATTTGTTTGATGGACACAAGAAAAGAACACAGACAACTTTTCTGCTTCTTTGGTTCTCAAAGTTTCGGTTTTGTTTTCAAGATTTTTTTTCTTTTCAAGTTTCCGAGCTGTCTGTTCTTTTTTATAATAGTGTTTGTGGGTGTTCGTTTCTAGGCTTTCTGTTGTGCAAAGAAGGTCCTAGACAGACGTGATTCTGGGTTGTTTTATCTTGGGGACGACGGGACTTTTATACTACTTGCACATTCTTGGGCAGAGCCGCGAATCGTCTTAAAGAGAGTGACCTAGTCTGCGAGTCAACCTAAGCTAATTCGGTAAACTCGTTCTTTATTAATTTCTGCAGCAACAATTTTAAGACGTACAATTTCTGCCGATTATCTGCTAAGATGTCTACTGATCACGAATTTAAACAAGTCACTGTTGATCTCAACAAACCCTTTCGTTTCGAAGGGTTTCATTTTAAAAGATGAAGATAGAAAATATTATTTTTTCTAACTATCGAAAAAGTAGCATATGTCTGTACAACCGAAAAACCTCAATTACCTCAAGTTCCTACTGACGCTCAAATTCAAGAAGTTAAGTCTTGGGAGGAAAATGATTTTCGTCGTAAGAATTTCATTCTTAATAGTATGTCTGATGATCTGTATGATTATTACTGCTCTAACAAAACTGCAAATGAAGTTTGGGATGCTCTTTCGAAGAAATACGATACTGAGGAGGCTGGAAGTAAAAAATGTGTTTGTTAGTCGATATCTGAAATACCAAATAACCGACGACAAATCTGTGGAAGTTCAGTCTCATGAACTTCAGAAAATCGCTTATGAAATAATTGCTGAAGGTATGTCCCTTGATGAACAATTTCAAGTTGCTGTTTTAATTGACAAATTACCCCCTTCTTGGAAAGATTTTAAGAATACTCTGAGGCACAAAACTAAAGAGTTTTCTTTAGAAAGTTTGATCACTCGTCTTCGGATTGAGGAAGAGGCTCAAAAATAAGATCAGAAAGATGAAGTGATTGTTGTTTCTAACAACGCTTACAAAAAATCATCTTATGCTGTTCTGAAACCTAAAGGGAAAAATATGAAAAATCAAAATCAAAATCGCAACCACAACAAATAGAACAGAAATGTGCATCAAAATCAGAATAGAAACAAACTCCCTTCAAGAAATAATTCTGAACAGTTTACTTGTTATAATTGTGAGAATGTGGGGCCATTTGGCTCGGAACTGCTGACAAAGACATCATCTTGCTCCACAGGCGAATTTTACCGAGGACTAACTTACAGCTATGATTTCTAAAATCAATATAGTTGGTGGATCCGAAGGGTGGTGGGTAGACACTGGTGCTTTACGCCATGTCTGTTATGATCGTACCATGTTCAAGTCTTATTCTGAAAGTGAAGACAAGAAAATGTTGTTGGGTGATTCCCATTCCACTATTGTTGCCGGTTCTGGTGAAGTGAAACTAAAGTTTACTTTTGGAAAGACAGTCATCCTTAAAGATGTTCTGCATACTCTAGAGATGAAAAATAATTTGATTCCGGGCTATCTTCTTAACAAGGCGGGGTTCACTCAAACTATTGGGGCTGATTTATACACCTTAACAAAAAATAATGTTTTCTTCTTCTGCTTACATGTTGTGTTCTTTTAATATATGACATGCTAGATTTTGTCATGTTAACAAACGCATTATTAAAAACTTAAGCAATTTAGAACTAATTCCTAAACTATCTTTGAATGATTTTGAAAAGTGTGAATTTTGCAGTCAAGCCAAGATTACTAAAACCCCTCATAAATCAGTAATTAGAAAATCTAAACCTCTTGATTTGATACATTCTGATATTTGTGAATTTAATGGTATCATGACTAGGTATGGTAAACGTTATTTTATTACTTTTATAGATGATTGCTCTGATTACACTTTTGTTTATCTCATGAAAAATAAAAGTGAAACGTTTGATATGTTCAAATTATTTGTAACTGAGATTGAAAATCAATGCAATAAGAAAATTAAGAGGTTACGTGGTGATAGAGGAACCGAATATGATTTTGATATTTTCATTGATTTTTATAATTCTCATGGGATTATTCATGAAAAAACTGCACCTTATTCTCCTGAAATGAATGGTAAGGCTGAAAGGAAAAATAGAACTTTTGTTGAATCTGTAGTTGCTATTTTACTTAACTCCGGTGCAGCTTATCATTAGTGGGGTGAAATTTTATTGACGGTTTGCTATGTACTTAATAGAGTTCCCAAATCGAAAAGTAAAATTTCACCTTATGAAGTTTTCAAAAATAAGAAACCAAATTTGTCTTATTTTAAAACTTAGGATTGTTTGGCATATGTTCGAATTCCTGATCCAAAAAGAATAAAACTTGCCAGTAGCGCTTATGAATGCGTTTTTATTGGTTATGCGGTAAATAGAAAAACTTATAGATTTTATGATTTGAAAGATCGAGTTATCATTGAATCAAATGATGTTGATTTTTTTGAATATAAATTTCCTTTCAAATTGAAGAATAGTGGGGGCTTGGCATCTAGTAATGAACCTATCATTAGGATTAATGAATCTGATAAGGAATTAGATATTGAACCTAGAAGGAGTAAATGACCTCGTATTGCTAAGGACTTTGGTTCGGATTTCTATGCATATACCTTAGAGGAGGATCCGCTTACCCTCCAAGAGGCATTGGAGTAGATTTACCTCATTATTGTAAAACAATAGGATATAAATGGATTCTTAAGAAGAAATTGAAATCTGATGGAACCATTGATAAATATAAGGCTCGTCTCGTAGCCAAAGGGTTTAAACAAAGAGATAATGTAGATTTCTTTGATACTTTCTCACCTGTCTTTAGAATTACATTTATTCGTGTACTTTTATCTCTTGTTGCAATTCATGATCTTATTATGCACCAAATGGCTGTTAAAACTGCTTTTTTGAATGGTGAATTAGAAGAAGATATTTATATGGATCAACCTGAAGGATTTGTAATTCCTGGTCTAGAAAACAAAGTGTGCAAATTAGATAAATCTCTTTATGGTTTAAAACAACCACCTAAGCAATTACATGAGAAATTTGATAATCTTGTTATTTCACATGGTTTTAAAGTAAATGAAAGTGATAAATGCATTTATTATAAATCTGAAAATGATGTTTGTTCTATTATATATCTTTATGTGGATAACTTGCTAATTTTTTGTTCCAATATTCATTTTGTGAATAATGTGAAATCCATGCTATGTGCTAATTTTGACATGAAAGATTTTGGTGAAGCAAGTGTAATCCTTGGTATTAAAATAACTAGGTCTAAACAGGGAATTTCTTTGAATCAATCTCATTATATAGAGAAGATTATAAAGAAATACAATTATTTTGATTGTAAACCAGCATGTATTCCTTATAATAATAGTGTGAAGTTGTTCAAGAACACCGATGACGGTATTAAACAATCTGAGTATGCTAGCATCATAGGCAGTCTTCGATATGCCATTGATTCCACTAGACCCGATATAGCGTATGTTGTGGGATTACTATGCAGGTTTACATGCAAACTTAATATTGAGCATTGACATGCTATTGATAAGGTCATGAGATACCTAAAAAGAACTATGAACCTTGGATTACAATATCAGAAGTTTCCCGCTGTCCTAGAAGGATATAGCGATGCTGACTAGAACACCCTTTCAGATGACTCCAAGGCAACTAGCGGCTATATATTTAGCATAGCTGGTGGAGCTGTTTCTTGGAAATCTAAGAAACAGTTTATTTTGGCTCAATCTACTATGGAGTCTGAGATGATTGCACTAGCTTCAACTAGAGAGAAAGCAGGGTGGTTAAGAAGCCTGCTTTATGATACCACTTTATGGGAGAGACCGATTCCAGCTGTCTTGATCCATTGCGATAGTACTGCGGCTATTGCAAATATTCAAAACCGTTATTATAACAGAAAAAAGCGACAAATACGTCGCAAACACAACACTATTAGGGAGTATATATCTACAGGGGCTGTGAGAGTAGATCATGTACGGTCTGATGATAACTTAGCCGATCCTTTGACAAAAGGATTAGCTCGAGAAAAGGTTTACAAAACCTCGAAAGGAATGGGACTCAAGCCCATATATTGACGAGTCACTTGTGAGGGAAATCCAACCTATAGACTGGAGATCCCAAGAAATAGGTTCAAAGGGTAATAACAACTCATGAAGTGATATAAAGAGAATCATGCTATAAATAATAATTTTGAGTTCTATTCTAAATATATGTTGTTTGAAGTATGACATCCTGAAGCGATAGAAGGTTGAGTTTTCTTTTATTAACTCTTAATGAGATCTATATTCTATATGGAGTGGAGTACCTAGCTACAGGAGTACTCTTGATAGACTCACCTATGTGAATGTGAAAATGTGGCCACTTCCTAAGGAATTTTGAGCAAATTCTCTAGAGCATTCACTATACTGGGATACACGTGCATGGCCGTAAAGCATGGGCTTTTGGACTATACCCTGATAAGGTTGTGTGTGTGATGTTATTAGAGATAGAGTTTAAAACTACGAGTTACTCTAGTATAATCTAAATCATCTTCACTATGTAAAAGTTCAAGTCGACAGACACCTTTACTTATGCACAATCTTATATTGTTTAATATTGCTGGATGAAAAATTGTTTTAAAAATTCAAGTAGGGGATTGTTGGAGCAAATGAATTTTGAAATTGTTTTTGTTATAGAAAGTGTCAAATAGTTTTCCCTCAATTCCTTCTATCCCACATTGGTTGGGAGAAGAGGAATTGATGAGTATATCTAGGGGTATGTGAAATACTTGGGGTGTACCCCAAGGGGTACCCACATTTTGTGGAGGGGAGGGAAGCTACAGCTCTACTAGTTTACCACACACACGCGCGCCACCGCTGCCGTCTATCAGGCTGTGCCGTGTCGAGTCGCGTGTGTGATGAGGTGACACTTATTTATTCTTTTTGGACAAAAATTATTTAAATAATATTATCAGATCAGAATGTTAAACATGAACAGTTTCAAAACATATCAGATCAGATTGAACAGTTCAAAATCCAACAATTATGAATTTTAAACAAAAGCATCAGTTTATGAAATGTTTAAAAAAAAAAAAACTATCTTCTCTATGAGTTTTTTAAAAAAAAACGTTTGCATTATTGATTATGAGATTAAAATTCTTGACGTTCTTTTTTCCCAACGTTATGAAAGTTTTTTCCCCTATAAATATGGTTCTTTCATTTGTTTGATGGACACAAGAAAAAAACACAGACAACTTTTTTGCTTCTTTGGTTCTCAAAACTTCGGTTTTGTTTTCAAGATTTTTTTTCTTTTCAAGTTTTCGAGCTGTCTGTTCTTTTTTAGAACAGTGTTTGTGGGTGTTCGTTTCCAGGCCTTCTGTTGTGCAAAAAAGATCATAGACAGAGGTGATTCTGAGCTATTTTATCTTGGGGACGACGGGGCTTTTATACTGCTTGCATATTCTTGGGTAGAGCTGCGAAACGTCTTAAAGAGAGCGATCTAGTCCGCGACCCAACCCAAGCCAATTCAGTAAATTCGTTCTTTATTAATTTCTGCAACAACAATTTATGTCTTTTAATAGAGTGTCTTGGCTAAATATAAAAGATAAATCATTCTATTTCATGTTATGATTTTTGATAAATATCATTTACCCATTCTCCAAAACAAAATAAAATGACAATATCTATAACAACTTTAAACCAACAAATAAGCACATATTGAGAAAACCCAACACATTTAGATCAGCAGATCAAGTAGTGATCGAGCTCTTTCGGTCTCGACGTCGATCTCACTTTCAAAATCCTCATATCAAGAATTGCACATAACCCAAACTAATTGTTTTACAATTGAATGGTAAGACGTTGAAGAGTTCTTGGCATATACATTGGCAAGACATTGACAAACTATATAGATATACTCATATACAAGGTATTATTTCTGTAGTTGTCAAGTTCAAGTAGTAGCAAAAGTTTGAGTAGTTAGGCATAAACGTAACTTGTCTAGTGAGAGAGTAGCAAGACATAAGTGTACCTTGTCTTGTGAGAGATTTGTAGCAAATTATAAATGTACCTTGCCTTGTGAGACAACAAGGCATAAACATAGCTTACTTTATGAGAGTTCCACCATAACATAAACAAAACCTTGTTCTGTGAGAGTGTAATGGATTGGTCTTCACCTGGTAAGAAGATTCCAAAAATAGTGGATTATAAATCCCTGAAGAAGCTCGGGGAATTAGGTGTAGGTAAGGAGGGGCCTTATCGAACTACTATAAATTGTTGTCTCTTGTCTCTTACTCTTTCTCTTGTGTGTGCTTATTTATACTTTGCCATTCCGCTACAATTGTTTAAGACTTTGACCACTATTGGATAATTGTAAGTATAGAGTAAAATGAAAAAAAATAAAAAGAGATTAAAATCGGTTACAGTTATTTGCAATACCTAATTCACGTCCCTTCTTCTTGGGTATACTTGGTCCAATAGATTTCTCAACTAGCACAAGTTCAATTTATTTTTTCCACTTTCTATATTTTGGCACTTTGTTTTTCTATTTTATTTTTTATTAGGATGTCGTTTCAAAACCAAAATCTTAATTTTGTGGGGGCATTTCAATGAAGATCTTGATTTTAAGATCTCTTTTTTTATTTATTAACAATAATGTCAAAATTGTTGTTGGATTTTTTTAATCAATTGAACTTATGTTATTATTATTTTTTTGAATTTATTCTTGTTAAGATCAATATTATAAAATATTATTTTCTTAGTATTATTTTTTTGTCTTTTAGTTTTCGTTTTTATTTTTTTCTAATATTAAATTTTTAAAATTTCATTTTCAGTTTGATTTTTTTCACCTTTTTTTATACTTTGTTTATTTTCCATTATTTTTAAATATATATTTTTTTTCTATTTTGATTCAAAATAAGCAAAAATAGAAAAAAACAATAAAAAATATAAAGCAAAAAATAAATCAAAAGGTAAAAGGTAAGAAAGAAAAAGGAAAAATAAACAATAAAAAATGAAACAATCAAATAAAATAAAAATAGAACCCAAAAAATAATTATAAAAGAAAAACATAGGCAACATAAAATAATACGGAAAAAAAATCACAAGCAATAAAATAATAAACAAAACACAAAATAGTAAACTAAAACCAAAACAATAAAAACTCGGAAAAAAAAACGAAGAAAGAAAAATAGAAAACAAAACCAAAAAGCATAAAATATAACATAAAATAAAATTATTTTGATTCAATGGTTATAGTTAAGTAAATTAAATAATTTTCAGCATTCAAATTTTGCATTTATCAAACAAAAAAAAAATAAAAATTCAGCACTTAAAATTTTAATTTTTTTAAATAACTTTATAATATTTTCAGCACTAAATTCAATAGTTAAATTTTCAGCACTTAACATTAAGTGGTCATCAAACATGTCATAACTGAACATGTTCTACTAATGTATGCCTATGTCGTGTTTCTTTTTAGGTAAAAAATAATGGATTAGTTAGGGGAGGACTTGGTGCAAATACACAAGAGAGTTGTAGGGCAGCACACAAAGCCGTACGAGGCTCTTTTTTTTTTATCCAAGGTATATTTAGGGGAGGACTTGGTGCAAATACACTAGAGAGTTGTAGGGCAACACGCAAAGCAATACGAGGCTTTTTTGATCCAAAGTATTTTAATTTTTAACGAAAGTAACTACTTTTTTTTTTATTGAATTTATTTTGTATGTGTGTTTGGATGACTTTCAAATCCAAGATATGCCCGTCATGTATTATGCATGTGAGATCGTAGTCGTCTTTTTTTTTTTATCCTATTTGAATGGGAACATCTTACTATTTTTCTCTCATTTTTTTTTTTCAATCACCATTTTCCCCTTCTATGATTTGCATGTTGTGTGTAACTTTTTTTTTTTTATAAACTATAAATTATGTTCTTAATTTTTTTTAAGGTTTATCTCTATTTTTATTCCTTTTCTAATTTAAGATTTATGTTTCTTTTTACATTAGGTCTACTTAAATTTATTTTTAATGTCTTTCAAATTTTTGTTTTTGTATCTATCTTCTAAATCTGTTTATTGCTCTAAAATCAAGATTTTGGTTTTGAAAATAGAAATTATGTTATAAATCTACCTCTATTCATTTACAATTTATGTTTCTTTTTTGTAGGTTCAATTCAAAAGTTGCATAAATTATGGGGACCTTCTTGACTAGTGTTTCTATTCATAGAAAATTAGAAGCATGAATATTAATGTTTTATCCTGGAACACATTTGATCTCCCTGTGCTATATCTCTCTCTGTTTTCATGTTTATTTATTTGTTTGCATTTTTAACTCATTTTTATTATGAAATTGCTTTTCATGCCACCTTTGACAACCTTCATAATACCCCCAACCACCATTATTGTTCAACCCATAGTTGTTATCGTTTTACAAGTCGCCACGGTGAGTTTTTTCATCTTCTTTTTTTTTTTTTTTTCCGTCCTTTCCTAATCTAAAGGTAACTTTTTCAATGTTCATCTTCTAGGATTTCCACCGCAAACGGAGACTAAACTTTTTGCTCATACTTCATTAAAAAAATTATTTTTCTACTTTTGTTAACAAATATTTGGAACAAAAATTTTAATTTGGGAACAAACGCAGCCTAATGCCCTATTAAAAACAAGTCTATATTCCCAATCTGGGAATACAACAACGACTAAATCTTTATCCCAATTGGGAATATAAATTATATATAGATTTTTATATTTTATTTTCATTTCATCTTTATTTCAAATTTCACAATGTTTTTGAATTGGATTTTTTCAACTAAAACTTGAGTTTCTTAGGCCATAATTTGATTTTTATTTCCATTTCAATTAATTGTTGATCTTTGTTTTTTCTAAATTTCCCTTAATTCATTGATTTATGTTAATTTTCATTATTGCACGTGCATTTATTCAACATTGTTTAGTGTCAAAACCAACATCTTCTCACTTGACTGTCCACGGTGGTGCCTTGCCATGGGGCGCTGCCAACATCGTACTAGAGGCGGGCTGCTATTGTAGCAGCGCACAAGATGCTATCGTGCTTCGACGTGGCAGAGACGCCGTCACGTTGGCGCAAACTGCCGCGACGTCACGGTGAAATCATATCATTTACAAATTCCTTATTTGGATAACTAATTTAGATAAATAATTTAATTGTGTAATTTCATAATTCTATAATTTTGATAGACAAGTGTTCACAAAGAGCGAAATTAGAAACATGAAAATCTGGGAGAGACAAAATATAATTGACATTTTTTTGCATATCCACCATGCCACCATTAACTCAATGCTTCCTCAAATCTTAAACCCGATCAATAACATCGCCTCTGAACTTCATTACATTAACCTTCGATTTCTGTTGTATTGTTCTGGTCCTGATTTTTCATCAAAATCGCTCTTTCTCTCTCGTTGTTGTGACGATGGCTTGTCCGCATTTGTCATGGTCCTCTTTGAGAGGTTGGCCTCTCTTGCGGATCTACAGATATATGGTGGTTGGGGGAGCTAGGGGGACAACCTGGGTGGTGTAGGAGTTTGAAGGTGGACTGGCGAGGCCAGGGGTGAGGAGGACGATGGGGGCAAGGGTTTAGGATAAGAGATAGAGATAGAGAGAGAGAGAAACTAAAGAGGGAGGGGGGAGGGGAGAGAAGAATCAGGCAACAGCGGCCGTGCCAATAATGGCATTCGCCGGACATGGGAGAAGTGAAATTCCTCTTAGGAGAGTTTGGGGGGAAAAAAAAACCCTATTTCAAGGAATTTGGAAATCCCATTTACCCTCTTTTTAAATTCCGTTTTAAAATTCCAATCCATTTTACAAATTGCCTTTACTATTACCCAAACAAAATATTTTGAAAAGGGAATTTTAGAAAGAAAAAAAATCAAATGAAATCCCTCATCCGAAAGCGAAAAAAAGTTATTTCATAAGCATATAACAAATATCAGTAGCAACGGTTTCACAGTATTAGCTCTATTCCACTTTATGCACAAACGTGTGAAAAAAAAAATATCATATTTGAAAAGACAATAAAAACACACCACAATCTATTGTCTTGTTTCATCCCTTGAAGACTTGAGACACTCATCGACTATCTCCTGAATCCTCCTCTTCATCAGCTTGTCCTTGACACCAGCAATCATGTTCCTGTAAAACATCTCCAAACGAACGAGCCTCCCACGATCCGACGACTCCAACATCTTCTCCCATTCTTTCGCAATATCAAGATTACCCAATGAAGTCGGAATATCTCTCTCCTCAAAGGGCTTCCCGAAAATCGAACCATGAAGTAAGCTCGCATACTTTTCCATTATGGAAAGCTTCTTTTGTAGGAGCTTCATCTCCTCCATTACCACAGACAATCTCTTCTCACTATCTTGAGTTTCTTTAGTTTCATTTTCTTTGCACTTTTTGCCTAAATCTTCAGCCACCAATCCAAGTTCCTTAAAATCCTCCGTTAATGGTGGCCATAAAACAAGAGTTGGAGTGAAACAATCAACCGTTTTTCCATTTCCAAGCACCCCACTCCGTCCTCTTCCCCAAGACCAAAGCTTATAACCATCATCTGCAATAACCACAGTATGGGCCGCTCCACAAGCAACTTGAACAGGGCCTGCGAATTTATGCCCATCACACGAAATCAGCAAGGGAGAAATAGCATCTCCTGCATCAGTCCCAGTAAAACTAGCATCAGGGCATAAGCCAAGGCCTTTCTCCATTCCCCATGACCAAAAATCCCCAGTCGATGAAACAACACTAGTGTGAAACAAGCCACAGTCGATAGAAATCAAGAACACACTCTGTGGCAATGCTTTTACAGGTTCGGGTGACAAAAAACTTTGGGTCGTTCCATGACCTAGCTGCCCATTATCCCCAAGGCCAAATGTCCAGCACACACTTTCTAATGTGTTGCTTGGTCTTTTTTTGTGACCTAGTAAAGCCGTGTGGAAAGCACCACAAGCTACCTCATAAACCTCCCATGGAGATTCCTCCTCAAAAATTCTGATTACTTCAGGATTTAGCCTGTTTTCTTTATCTCCCAACCCTAATTGACCGTGCTTGTTGCTTCCCCAAGAATAGCATATGAGATCACCGCCTTTGTGTGTTTCACCGGCACTAACTAGGGCTATAATGTGCTCGTTTCCACACGCAACTTTAACAACAGTGTGACCATGGAAATTCCATATGGGTATTGGAGTGGAACTGCTGTCAAGGGAGAACTGCCCTTCGATGTCCTGCTGAGGGCAGTTGCCCCACATCCAGAGGGCACCAAGGCTGTCAATTGCCAGTGACATCATTCCTCCAGCTTTGATAGAAGTGATCTGGGTTTAGTGGATTGATATTAAGCTGACCCGGGTAAAAGGACATGACCAGGACCATGTTATTATGTCAAGCACAATATAAGGATAACTCATTACACACCTTCAATGGCTTATTCTTTGTCTCCGAATCAGCTGACAAGGCATTAGGTGAGCCCAACTCAAGGAACCCGTCCAACAAATGGGGCACCAGATAATCTTCTCCATTGAGGCCAAGTTGGCCATCCATGTCAGAGTTGAGGACTGCACATGTATAAATAGCAGAAAAGAAGAAGCAATAACTGGGAAATGTGCTTTCTTGGATCTAATTTATTATGATATCAAAGGCATTATATGTGTAAAATTTCGTTGTAAAGGATACAGATATTGTAACCCCAGCACCAAACCGTTCCATCATCTGCCAATAAAACCAAAATACAGCACTAAGAATCAACTTATCTGCTCAATCAAAAGATTGTACAAAAGCAAAAGAAGTTGTTGACAGTTTCCTTTTGATCCAGTCCATGATAATTCAGTTTCATTGCAACCTCAATTATGCATTATGAAATCTGTCAGCTTTCCAGTGTAGTAGTTAATGACTGACTTGACATTCCACATAATGAACATACACGGGGAATTAAAAGATAAAAGAAGATCAAAGGAGGGGATGATTAATGAACACTCTCTTAATTCTTTCTTCTTTTTCTTTTTTTTTTTCTTTTCACGGCCACAGAGTGTAGATGAACATAAAAATAGTGCAGAGTTACCTCATCAAGTATCAAATGCTTGACAAAAAGGTTGAAGGCAAAGGGGGTTCAAGGGGCCATGGAAACCAAAGCTTACAAAAGCCACCAAGTATAACTCTTCTTTTCAGTATATTTGGTACTAAATTTTAAAGCACTACAGTTTGATAGTTGTTAAAGGCTCTAGGTGCACCGAGGCGCACAAGAGGTCCCAGAGCCTAGGCGCAAGGCACTAGCCTGAGCGAAACCAGGCGCACGACACTAAAAAAAAATAAAAATAATTTATAACATTAATATACTGCAAATCTAGAATCAAGAAATAAAAGTATGAACTATATTTCAACTATAAAAAATTAAAAACACTCACAAGTCATATGTGAGCTAATTAATAAGAAAAATTAACTAATAAAATTTTCAAATAAATTCAATCAATCAAGAATCTAAAAAAACAGAAAATAGGGTATTGAAGTTGCCTAAATAAATAATTAATTAAACAAATAAATAATAAAACAGATAAATAATAACAGTATAAGAAAGAAAAAAAAATAAACATACTCGAAGAGAAAGGGAAGACCGAAGAACAAAGACCAGAGGAAGGACAAAGCAGGGTAAGAAGACGTTGAATAGGCGAAGAAGAAACATGGCAAGAAGAAGAAGAACAGGGGCATAACGAAGACTGGAAGAAGAAGAAGATTTGAAGGAGAAGGAGAAGAAGATTCGAAGAAGAAGGAGAAGACGACTTACATGCAAAGTCCAAATAATGTTGCGAAGAGGAAGAACTGCCGCGAAGCAAGTGAATGTAACAAACCTAGGGCAAAGTCTTTCATTTTTTAATTAAGACTTAAAATCGAGCAAAGCGCGCCTTGCGCCTAGGCTCAGAAGGCGCGTGCCTTTCACAAGGCTTGAGCCTTTCTCTGGTCGAGGCGCACCAGGTGAGCCTAGCTGAGCCTTGAGCCTAGGCGCGCCTTTGACAACTATGTTTGACAATCTAAAATCTTTCTAATATCAAACAAATGAACCAAGAAATATCCAACAATTTATGTCCTTTCCCCGAATTACTGATCAAATTCCCACATATATCATATAAGCTTCCTAGAAAATCCCATTATTTACAAGCAACCGCATAAACCCATTTTATCAAACTGGGTGTTTGACTGCACTGCTAAGATAGTTTTACTATGATCCAGATATCATGGGTTCAACCAACGAAGATCAACTCTCCATTTACGAAAGTAAGGCTGTAAGGTAGCATTTAGTACGTAGGATTCGAGATGGAATTGTAATGGTCATGGTCATTCCATTTATATGTATAGTACATGAGATTTAATTATATTCCTATTACCAAGGATTCCCTAATCCCACAAAACATGAGATTAGGTTTCAATTAATATTTGGTAAAAAAACGAGGCCAAATACTAACGGCATGTTTGGTTGGACGGAATCGAGGCAGAATGGAATCGTCATTCCGCTCTCAATTCCCATTCTATTGTTTGGTTCGCCATTTCGTTGTTTTGTGATTCTATTGGAATGAAAACCAAGGGAATGAGATTCCATTTGAAATGGGTTGGAATCAAGTTTAGCCCAATGGAATCAAAACTAAAATTATAAGAAAGTCAATCGCTGATCCAGCCCAACCCAAAAATTAGTGAACAAAAACTGAAAATTAAGAACAAAAACAGAAATTAGAGAACAGAAAATTGAGAATAAAAGCTAAAAATTGAGAACAAAAACAGAAAATTAGAGAACAAAAAATTGAGAATGGAAAATTGAGAACATAAAATTAGTGAACAGAAAATTTGAGAACAGAAAATTGAAAATAGAAACTGAAAATTGAGAATAAAAACTAAAAATTGAAAATAGAAACAGAAATTAGAGATCAGAAACTGAAAATTGAATGGAATAGTGAAATATAATAAAATGAGGGAAGGAATCGAATAGTAAAATATAATAAAATTTTATTATAAGCGAATTTTATTCCCTTACAAAATGAGGGCATAATGAGAATTTTATTATATTTCACTATTTCATTCCTTCTCTCATTCCACACCAATCAAACAAGTGAATGGAATAGTGATTCCATTGACAATTCCATTTCATTTCTTCTTTCATTTCATTACTTCTTCCATTCAATTCCGTCTAACCAAACGAGCCGTAAACAAATATTTGAATTGGAATGAAATTTAATTAAATTAACTATTATATCGTTTAAAAATTGAATTAAATTACTATTTTACCCTTTGATGTCATTTCAATACCACATGTAATCCCTTTCGTCACCAAACATAGAAATAGTACTGACTATTCCATTTTATTACCATACTAATTTCAATCCTATTGTCATTTCATTCCAGTGTACCAAACGCAGCATAGTTATACATCTCATTTGGTAAGTGAAAAAGAAAGTGAATTTTAGATAGTGATCCTCCGCTATTCCATTCCGAATTCGATTTCATACTTGTCATTTGATTCCATTCCGACATACCAATAGAAGTTGCACAGTTTTTAACATAAAGTCTTGGTAGCACAACATGGAAGACAATGAATCAATAATGAAAAGTGAAAGGGAAGTGCCTGAGAATACTTATAAGATGTAGTTTTGTCACGAGAAAAATCCAAAAAGCAAAATAGAAATCTCAGGAAGAAGGTAACCTGCAAGAGCGAGACTGTGATAGGCACCAGCAGAAACTCGAACAACCTTGACCTTTTTCTTTCCTTTTTTCCCCTTATCGAAGTCAATATGAACCGGAAGGAGCTCGTCTGTTTCCGAATCAGTTCCGAGCCGACCCAACGTTCCTCTTCCCCATGAGTATACGCTCCCATCCCCTGTATTTTTAACATCTCCGATTAAACCCAACTCCATCGTTTCTATAATTTACCAGCATTTTAATGTATACGTGACATAAAGACATATAGTGTGTGTCAATTTGTACAGGAAGCTACCTGTGAGAGCAAGAGTATGAGCTTCTCCCGCTGAAATTGCGATGGCTTTCCGTGACAAGTTGGTGGACTCCGGCGGTGTTGAGTCGTCATCCATTATTTCGGTGAGGGAACCACACAGAGAGAGAGAGAGAGAGAGAGAGAGAGAGAGTTATCCAAATTGAGTTTCTGGACCGTTTGAGAGAGTGTAATCCAGACTATTTTTTCCTAACTTGAAGCCCAAATTGTGCTCTAATGGCTTATTAACTTCGTTCTAGGGTTAGTTTCTGCAACACTACTTCAGCGATTAGAGAGATTTCATGGGTTTGGGAAGAATTTTAGAGGCTTAGAGAGAAAACGAAGGCCAGTTGAAGCTACGGTAGCTCTCAGGACGAAAGAACTTGAAGAATATCGTACTCCTCCAGAGCATCTCGCCAAATTTCGTCTGCCATTTGTTAAACATGAGACAGTATAACACGTAATTTAGTATAACAGCATAACAGGTGGTGAGTAATCCAACGATCCATTCTATTAAATCACAGCATATTTAACATATTTGCATTTTGAGTTGCTTCGACTATGAATCTGGACACATTTTAAATATGAAACATTTCAGATAGTTAAGATTGAATATTCAACGGCAAAAATTGTATGACACCAAGATATATTTTCAGCCCTTAATTAAATCCAAAGGCTTAGATGTTATAAATATTTTTGATCGTCGAATTGAACTTGATCTAACGGTTGAGATCAAATATTAAATTATATTTTCATAATTAATTTTATATCTCACAAAATCTTGCTCTCTCAAGTCTCAACAAATCTTAAGCTCCTTCCACATGTGCACTCTCTCTCCAATCGCGCTCAAACCCATCACTGGAACCTTTGGTGTCCTAGTTCCCGTATCGGAATTGCCAGAGCTGAGGTGCTTGTCACCGTCACCATTTTAGAAGTGTTGGAGCTCCACCGCTGTTGTCCTCTATCACCAACGTAGCAGAGCCTTCTGAGAGACATTACACCTTGCTCAATTCATTGTCAGATCTACATGATGTACGACTTCTATTGTAAGATTTGATTTTTATTTGGTATACATCACAAAAATTAAAGAATATATGGAATAAATAAAAAGAGTTTCAAAATATATGATACATCTTTGAAAACCAATTAAAACCTATTAAAATATAATTTTCTAACATTCAAAAGCTTAAAAATTGGGTGGAAGATATTTGAAAAATGTTCTAGTCAAAGCTAAAAACAAAATATGTATGTCAACCGGTTTTTAGGTCAGTCGACTTGGGTGGAAGATATTTGAAAAATGTTCTAGTCAAAGCTAAAAACAAAATATGTATGTCGACCGGTTTTTAGGTCAGTCGACCGTTTAGGCCTAACGTTTATATTAAGAGCCACTGCAACACATATCGATCGACCGGTTGGTTGATTGATTTAGGCACTGAATCTCCAATCTAACCCTTCAGTTGATCGAATATCCTAAAACCCCATTTTAGAGTATCTTGATTCAATTAGTTGACCATTTGCAAGGTCTCGACTATTTTGGCCTTTTTCTCACATTTTCACAATCTTCAACGGTTCTTGATCGCTTAATCAGAAAAATTCTTTTATAACATAAATTTACGAATTCTGACCACTTAAAAAAACATTTCATATTGTCCTACGTGTTATGCATGGTCTTAATCGTTATGCGTGGTCTTAATCGTGTTGCATTAAGAATTTAAGAAGGATTGAATTGTTTACCTAATAATAAAGAAAATTCTTCATTGCAATCATCTTGGATTTTATCATTTCTCTTCATAAAAAGTTATCTCTTTTTTCATTCAACAATTAGAACGAAAATCTGAAATATTCAATAAAATCATTAGTTTCTTAAAACATCAAAATTAATTGATTGAGTTCAACAAATAGTTCATTGAAGATCAAAAGACGATGAAAGAGGGTAGAGAGAGAGAGAGTAGACACAGAGGGTTTAGAGAGATGCGAATTTGATAGCAGAGATTTGGATATTTGGTGCAATATTAGTTACCTGGATACTTCATCCCAGAGGAGTCCTTTGGGGATTAAGTCTCAAAACACGATGTCCATATTGGGCCTTATCTTGAGCAACACCATCTTCCTACTGCGGCCACCAGTTTCCATCGTTATTTCTATGTTCTCCTCAATTAGAGTTATGTCTTCTTTCCATGGAGCGTTGTGTGATCAGTGGACATAAAATTCTTGGTAAACTCTCCAATGATCAGACCACAAAAATCCTAAAAATAGGTTGCCAGAGACCCATAGAACGAAGGGCTATCATCGACGGAATGATGGTAGGACCTATAGGCCCGAATAGGTGAGTTTTTTTTTTTCGATTCTTGCAAATGGGTTTTTGATCTGAAGCTCTAGTTTTGCTGCAATGACAGAGCGAAAGCTAGTTGCAGGTATGGTTGGAGTTTGGGGAAGAGAAGTTGGGTACTGATTTTGCTTGCAAAGAAAAAAGAAGAAAAAAAAAAAGGAAAAAGAAAAATAAATAAAAAGAAAAGAAAAGAATATATATATATATATATATATATATATATATATATATATATATATATATATATATATATATATATATATATATAAATTTACAAATTTATCCCCTATTTCGTCTAAATTAACAGCTAAATTAGATAGAAGTACTAGTTAAAATTGTTATTGAAGATACCGGATTTAAAGTGAAACGTACCAAACTTATCGCACCATATAGAAATTGGTCAATAGTTAGATGGTCAAAAACAGAATTTGTCCTTAAATAAATTATTATTTGTAATGTATATCCTAATATTTCAGGTAATCCATAAATTTATATATTACAAATAATCTAATTATTCTTCCAATTAATGTATTTAATCTTTCATTTAATCAAACAAATATATTGTAATCGAATCTTATCTACCAGTTATTAAACCGGTGCCACCAATATTTTCCATCTTGTAACTACTTTTCAGATCAATTTCTAAATTCCTTTAGCAAATTTGTAACTTTAGCTTTATAACTTGTAAGTTTTCTGTTTTAACTTATAAATGGAACTTGTATATTTTGATATATCATAAATTTGCTGTAAAATCGTGTAACATTATTGGTGACTGCCTACCACCTTGTGAAAAGCCGCCTTGAGGATACAACGTTGACTTTTAAAAAGATAAAGTATTAGACATAAACGGCTAGGATTCCACTAGTTGGCTATTGAACGGACATAAACGGTTTGAATTGTTTCTTTTATTCATCCCATTAAACTAGTTGTAGTTACAATTAAAACCACTTGGTTGTACCGAAAGATTTTTTCTTTCTTCAAATAATTAGTTCTAGGGTAAAAATCGACTTTCAAAAAACTAATTTTCAACTAGTCTATGAAAATCGGAGTTCTTTACCTATTTAATAAATAAAAATTAACTTTATTACCTATCTAACATGGATTTGTAATTATTTCCCAAACTAGAGAAAATCGGTTGGGGGTGGCCGATTTTTAAAAAATGGGGCTCATCCCGGCCGATTTTTTTATTTTTTATTTTTGGTCTCTGACAAAAATTCGGCCCACATTGAACTGATTTTTAGTGTGATGGATTACCAGTTAGGGTGCAGCCGATGCTCTATTAGCCATGTAGTCTACTAAGTAGGCTGCTTGAAGCCGCTTGCACATGCGCAACCCCCCCAACCAATGCAAAACCCCACACCCCCCAACCCCACATTTTTTAATTTAAATTTTTGAACAATCAAATAAAAAAGATTTTTTTTCAAAAAAATGTAATTATTCAATAAAAAATTTGTCATATTTTTTTTTTTGTTAATATTCACTATAATGTATATATTGTTCAATATTTAACTAATTTTTATTTTTGAACTTAAATAAATAATTTTTAAATTTTTTTTTATTAATTTTTCAATATTCAATACAATCTACTTTTTTTTAATTTAAATATAATATATTTAAATATATTAATTTAAAAAAAAATAACAACAAAAACCCAAATATATTGTCTCCCTCTCTCGTTTACTCCTATTTTTCTTCAAATTCAATTTTTTTTTTTAAATTTAATTTTAAAAAAGCGCACTTATTAGACAATATATAGTTTTTAAGTAAAGTTTAATTTTTAAAGAATAAAATTTTTATATTCATTTTTTTTAAAAACAATTGACTTTTCCCTTTTAACACAATGCCTTAAGGGGCTGATGATGACCCAGTTTTTTTGGGCAACTTTAAACGTGCAAACGGTACTTTATCCGTAGCCAAAATAGACTATTTTTTTTTTTTTTTTTACATAAACTTTGTTAATAACACTATATAACACAATTTATAACATTAAAAATAGATTAGTGAATGACTTTTTAAAAATCGTCAAAGTTGCTTGATAGGTTGAAAATACCTATCTACTTCTAAGCTGAATTTGGTAGTTTTCGAGTGTTTTAGTAATATTTTATTGTGTCTTTATTTGTGTTTATGTAAATTAGGTTTAGGGACGTAATTGAGTGATAAATAAGCGAAGCGGTAGAAAAACGGTGAAGAAATGGTGAAAGAAATAAGGTTTCAGGATAGCAAACCCATCGCCGCGACAGTCGGGTCACTGTTGAGGTGTTGGAGATGCAGAGAGAATTGTGCAAAAGTTACCGCCGCAGCGGTCATTCACCATCGAGGCGGTGAAAGTCCAGAGAGTTTAGGTTTTGGTTCACTGCCGCAGCGGTGAAGTTAACCGACTTAACTTACCACTGCAGCGGTGAACCACCACCGCGGCGGTCTCTCTGTGCAGAAAATATCTATTTTCTCTAGATATTTTGAAGCCTTCTATTTAAGTCCCTTCCCCCCCCCCCCCCCCCCCCAATTTTTCAAGGACGTTCCACACTTGATATACATGATCTTAAGCATTTCTTGAGAGCTCAAAGAGGAAATTCAACATTTGGAGAAAAAAGAATCATTTCAGGATTGATCTTTGGCGATAGTGGACCACTCCACTCTAAGATTTGATCATTCTTCATTTGTTTCTATCTTTATAACTTAACTTTTCATATCAAATGATGATGAATCCTTCTTGTTTTAATATTTGTATGGCTATGATCGTGATAGGCTAGATAAATATTATCTAGGGATTGATGTAACTCATGTAAATATATGTTTGATTGAATATATGTTACTTTAACGGTTGTTTATCTAAATCCGATTGCGTTTACCATTTTATTACAATTTCAATATGCTTGTTAAGGTATTAGAGTTGGTTTTGAGAATACGAGATTTGACACTCGGGGGAGGTAACCTCGTTTTCGGACTAGGGTTAAACACATCACGACAATCTAATGACCCGGGAGGGTGTTAGAAAGTATGCAATCCATGAGGTTGGGTCAAGACTCATGTGACTATGTATTATATAAAATGCTAGAGGGGGACTTCGGCATTAACGCGAAGTCATATAATTGCTCATTTTACACTCGGGAGAGGTAATGAGTGAGTTTGAGATACCTAGATTGTCGGATAAGATAAACACCGTTATTGTTGATTAAACGAAGTCAAACATGTATTAAGTGAATGAAATCAATACCTAAGTAATCTACTTAATTAGAATTAACCCAATAGTTGTTAGTTTAACTTAGTTTTTAAATATTTAAACTCAAATATTTCTTGAATTGTCGAGATAATATAAGACTATGGAAATTGCGGTATTCAATTAATCAAACATGTTTTCCAGAAGATGATATCCGATCGAAAAGTCCATTATATTAAAACTTGACCTCGTGCACTTGCGAGTAATTTAAGACGTGAAAAAAAGTAGTCGCGTCCAAGTTTTTGGTGCCGTTGCCGGGGAAATGGTGTTTTGATTTGGTTGATATTGTGACCAAGTGGTTGAATATTAATCCAGACAATTCTTTTGGTTTATTTTCTTTCAATTTAATTCATTTTTTTTTTAATTTGTTTCATTTGTTGTGATCGAGCAGTGCATGCGATGTAGTAAAAGTTTGGAATTCTTTAATCCTGATCCCAAGATCAAACGTACCTTGCGAAGGGTAAGGAGAAAGAGAAGAAGCCAAGCTCAAACTATGGCTGACGGTGGAGACGATCGTATGCCACATATGCCTCAACAACTACCGGTACCGTAGGCACTACTATAGCAACCTCCAGAGCAGAAAGTTCCACAAAGGGTCCTTAGGGACTACTATCGGCCAGTTATGTTTGACAACTACTCAGGAATTCGGAGGCAGCTGATCCAGGCCAACAACTTCGAGCTAAAGCCCGCCCTAATCAATATGGTGCAACAAAACCAATCTGTATGAGGACCCCAATGTCTATCTGGCTACCTTTCTGGAGATATGTGATATAATAAAAATCAACAGTGTTGCTGAGTATGTAATACGGTTGAGATTATTTCTGTTCTTACCTCGTGACTGAGCATGGGGTTGGTTACAATCGATCCAACCAGGAAGTATCAATTCTTGGGAGGACCTTGCTCAAAGGTTCCTTATTAAGTTTTTTTCGCCTTCGAAGACTTCTCAACTCAGAGATGAAATAGCGCAATTTCGCCAAAGGGACTTTGAGCCACTGTTTGAAGCGTGGGAAAGATTTAAGGATCTATTGCGTTGGTGCCCCCAACACGAATATCAAGATTGGTTTCAACCCCAACTCTTCTATAATGGGTTGGATGGCCAAACAAGAACCATAGTTGATGCTGCCTCGGGAGGATTATTGTTGTAAAAAACTCCTGCTGAAGCAAATGCGTTACTGGAGGAAATAATAGCTAATAATTACTAATGGCCAAACGAGAGGAACACAGGACGAAAGGTAGTTTCAATTCAAGAAGCCGATCATATTGATACCTTATTGGCCCAAGTCTCAAAACTCTCGGATCAATTGGTCGCCTTCTCAACTAAAGATGCTTTGTCAAGTCGTGAAGCGGAGAACGTTGCAATCAGTTCTCAACTCGGAGTGGATAGTGAGTTCAAAGAATGTCACTTCGTCAATAATCGAGCTTATACTTTTAGACCTGCTGCGAATATTCTAACTCACTATCATCCGAGACTTCGCAACCATGAAAACTTTTCATATGCGAACAATCAGAACACTTTGCGGCCACCTCCCAGTTATGGAACACAAGCTCAAGGTTATCCTATGCAACAAAACCACCAAATGCAACAACCTCCTATTCAAAATCAAAAGCTGAACTTAGAAGATATGCTGGGATCTTTCATGAAGGTAATGCAAATAATATTGCGTGAGACACACAATGGGCTTAACTAGAATGAGACGAGGCTTGACTCGATTGAAACCACATATACAAACACAAATGCTATTGTGAAATCATTGGAGACTCAGATCGGGCAACTTACAAGTGCGATCCAAGAGCAGACCAAGGAGAATTTTCCTAACAACACGGAAACTAACCCGAGGGAATGCAAGGCTATTACGTTGAGAAGCAGAAATGAGGTTGAAGTAAGAAAATCGATGGAAGAAGAGTCGGGTGTAAGCCATGATGTTGACTGTAATGAACCAAAGAGATATGTGGAGGAGGAAGTTGATGAAGACGTTGATGAGAGAAAGGAGAAGAAGAATGAAGACAAGATGGAGGAGGAAAAAAAAAATAAGAAAGAAGAGAAAATGGAAGAGAATAGAGGAGATCAAAAGGTGATTCCGGGGAGAATTACATTCCCGGACAATCCACCGATTCTAACCACACCTTTGCCCTATCGGAAATGATTCCAAAAGAAGAAGTTGGACCATCAATTTTCAAAGTTTCTTGACATCTTCAAGAAAATACAAATCAACATACCTTTTGCGGATGCGTTAGAACAAATGCCCAATTATGGCAAGTTCTTGAAAGACATAATGATGAGAAAAAGAAGTTGGAGGAATACGAGATGGTGAAGATGACGGAGGAATGTAGTGATATACTGCAAAGGAAATTACCTGAAAAGCTGAAGGATCCTGGTAGTTTCACGATTTCGTGTACTATCAGGAAATCTTATTTTGACAAAGCACTATATGATCTTAGTGCTAGTGTCAACCTGATGCCTTCTTCCATCTACCGGAAATTGGGACTTAGAAATGCAAAGCCAACCACAATTTCCCTTTAAATGGCGGACCGATCGTTAACCTATCCGAAAGAAATTATTGAGGATGTCTTGGTGAAGGTGGACAAGTTTATCTTCCAGGTGGACTTTGTCGTGCTAGAAATGGAAGAGGATAGGGAGATTCTAATCATCCTTGGAAGGCCTTTTCTTGCAATGGGAAAGACTTTAATTGATGTGCATAATGACAATTTGACGTTGCAAGTTAATGAAGATGAGGTAAAGTTCAACATTTTCAAAATTATGAACTTTCTGGATGAATGTCCTAAAATGCAACCGAGTAGATGTTGTTGACTCGTGTGTGAGGGAATTATTTCATGAAAATGTGGATATGGATCCATAGGAGCATACACTCACAAATTCCTTATCTATGGGGAATTTTGGTAAGGAGGGCTCAACCACAAAAGTTGGTGTTGTAGACTACGTTCTTGCTATGGAGGCTCAATCTAAAGATGTAGAGGATTCGATTCATGTGGCTATGATAGAAAAAGAAGTTAGTTCTCCCGAACTATCCAATCCGCCTCATGGTGGATTAATACTCAAGCAATTACCGGATTACCTCCAGTATACTTTTTTGGGGGAGAATTTAACCAATCCGGTGATAATCTCATCATCCTTGATAGAGGAGGAAGAGTATAAGTTGCTAAAAATTCTGAAACGACATAGATCTGCCTTTGCGTGGTCTATTTTCGACATTAAAGGAATTAGCCCAACAATATGCATGCACAAGATCTTAATGGAAGATACGTTTAAACTTTCCATTGAGCATCAACGGAGGCTAAATCCAACAATGAAAGAAGTCATTAGAGTAGAGGTTTTAAAGCTCTTGAATGCTGGAATTATTTATGCTATATCTGATAGCGAGTGCGTTAGTCCGGTACAAGTGGTGCCAAAGAAAGGTGGCATGACGGTTGTGAAAAACGAGAAGAATAATCTTATTCCAACAAAAATCATCACTGGGTGGTGAGTGTGTATTGACTATCGAAGATTGAACAAGGAAATAAAGAAAGATCATTTTTCGCTTCCATTTATTGATCAAATGCTTGATCGTCTTGCCGGCTATAATCATTATGGCTTTCTTGATGGCTACTCGGGGTATAATCAAATAGCCATAGCACCGGAAGACTAGGAGAAGACGACCTTTACATACCCTTATAGGATGTTTGCCTACCGACGTATGCTATTTGGTCTATGCAATGCACTGGCCACATTCCAACGGTGTACGATGGCAATATTCTTGAATATGGTGGAAGACATTATAGAGGTTTTCATGGATGACTTTTTAGTTTTTGGTTCGTCCTTCGATCATTGCTTGTACAACTTGGAGCTTGTTCTCGATTGTTGTGAAGAGAAACACTTGGTTCTCAACTGGGAGAAGTGCCATTTTATGGTTAAAGAAGGAATAGTTTTAGGTCATCGATATTACTGACGCTTTATCAAGGACTTTTCAAAGACGGTGAAGCCGTTGTGTCACTTACTTGAGAAGGATGCCCCATTTGAATTTGACGAAGCTTGCTTGAAATCTTTTAATGCAATGAAGGAAAAGTTGATCATGGCTCCTATAACAGTTGCTCCGGATTGGAACGAGCCATTTGAAATAATGTGCGATGCTAGCGACTATGTAGTTGGAGCGGTTTTAGGCCAACGCAAGGAGAAGATATTCCAATCCATTTATTATGCAAGTAAGACTTTGAACGATGCACAAGAGAATTACACTACAACCGAGAAAGAGATACTAGCGGTTGTTTTTGCATGCGATAAGTTTCGGTCCTAGATTATAAGATCCAAAGTGATCATCTATACGGATCATGCCGCTATTCGGTACTTATTCACTAAGAAAGATGCCAAGCCACGTCTAATTAGGTGGATTCTCTTGTTACAAGAGTTTGATACTGAGATAAAAGATAAGAAAGGGAGAGAAAACGTTGTTGTTAATCATTTGTCATGGCTAGTGCAAGAGGACGTTGTTGATGAGTCCTGTATTGCAGAGGTATTTCCTGATGAGTAGTTGTTCAAAATTGACACAACACTTCCGTGGTTTGCGGATATCATCAATTTTCTAGCCTGCAAAGTATTACCACCAGATCTTACAAGTGCCCAAAGGAAGAAATTTTTGTTTGATTCGAGGCACTATATGTGGGACGAGCCGTTGCTATTCAAGAAGTGTGCTGATCAGGTGATCCAGCGATGTGTTGCAGAAGAAGAGATGGCGAGTATTCTTTATCATTGCCAGTCATCACCTTGTGGTGGTCACTTTGGAGTGACTCGGACAGCCGCAAAAGTGCTTCAGTCAGGTTTTTATTGGCCATCACTGTTTAGAGATGCTTATACTTTTATAAAAACTTATGATCGATGCCAACGGGTAGGTAACATTTCAAGAAGGCATGAATTGCCGCTGGCGTCTATTATTGAATTAGAGCTGTTTGATGTATGGGGTATAGACTTCGTAGGACCATTCCCATCGTCATTCGGTTAAGAGTATATTCTACTGGCAGTGGACTACGTGTCTAAGTGGGTCGAAGCTATGGCAACGCCTTCCAATGATGCCAAAGTGGTTCTTAAGTTCCTTCAGAGAAATATCATGACGCCGTTCGGGACACCTCGGGCCATAATTAGTAATGAAGGAACCCACTTTTGTAATAAAATATTCGATACTTTGTTGACAAAGTATGGGGTGAGGTATATGGTGGCGCTGCTATACCATCCGTAGACAAATAGCCAAGCCGAAGTGTCAAACAGAGAGATCAAACAAATTTTGGAGAAAACAGTTCATTCTAATCGCAAGGATTGGGCAGTGAAATTGGATGATGCACTGTGGGTATATCGCACGGCTTTTAAGACACCGATCGGCATGTCACCGTATCGATTGGTGTTTAGAAAAGCGTGTCACTTGCTAGTCGAGTTGGAGCATCGTGCCTTTTGGGCGATAAAGAAATTGAACTTCGATATAAAAGCTTCAAGTGAACAACGTCTCCTCCAACTCAATGAAATAGAAGAATTCCAAAACGAAGCATATGAAAATGCCAAGCTCTACAAAGACAAAACGAAGGGGTGGCATGACAAGAAAATAGAGAACAGAGAGTTTAGCCTAGGTTAGCAAGTTCTATTGTTCAATTCACGGCTGAGGCTCTTTCCCAGAAAATTGAAGTCCTGGTGGTCCGGACCCTTTCGGATCAAACGTGTATTTCCATTTAGCACCGTCGAATTGGAAGGCGATGACGAACGAATTTTTTGAGTCAATGGGGGAGCGGATCAAACATTACTTCAAAAATGAAGAGTGAGTTGTGGAGAGTATCTTCCTCGTTAATAACTGATCTTGGAATTTGCTAAGTCCAGTTGGGGACGGTAAACAAGCACTTTTTGATATGAAACCGAGGGTATGATCTTGCCCTACTTTTGCTATTAATTACTTTTTGGAGGCCGAAGTGGTCTCGGAGTGTGTTTGGAGGTAAATTGAGGAGTGTGGATACTTGGGGATATGTTTCGTACTTAAAATCGTTGAACTAGCCAAGTGGAAGCATGTGGTGTGGAGCATTCTTGTGAAAACTTGAAGAAATTTTGAAAATCCAGTAGGCAGCTTACTGCCGAGGCGGTGAAATTACATAATGTAAGGTTTTAAACAAAACGCTTTACCACCAAGGTGGTAAAACAATAGAATGTATGGGTTTTAAAAAAGGCGCTCCACCACCGAGGCGGTGATCCCACCGCCGTGGCAGTGAAGCCTCTGTTTGAATAAAAAAGAAATCAATCATTTTAAACCGCCACAACCACCTCTAAAATCCCAAATCTTTCCATTTTCATCCTCCCAAACCATTTCCACCCCTCAAATCCATCATTCCATTTACAAAATTTGAGATTTCCACCACAAATCGTTGGCCAAAAATCAAATTTCCACCCCATTTTCGAATCGTAGGGTTTAAGGAACAAAGGGGGTGATTTCTCCCATTTTCAATCGTTTGGACCGAATGTGTTTTAACAAGTACGTACTTTTGATCCTACATTTCATCTATATGTTGGAATCTTTGGTTGATTTGCATATTCATATCAAGCATGGTTGAATTTCGATTGTGACCTAAACCCTTGAACCCCATTTTCACGATTTTCTTTATCACTATGGGATTTTGGCTTGATTTTTCATGATGAACATGATTTCTATGGATTGTTTCATTGTGTGATACAAAATTACAAACTAGATTGTTGAAATTTTGTTGAAACCATTGGTGTGTGTGTATTGCGATTATGTCGTGTTCTTAATGGTGTTGATTCAGGAGATTATTTTCTATTATTCATATATGATTGGGCTGTCGTGTTTTGTGATTGTGATTGATAGGAACCATGACTAAGCGAGTCGCATCAAAAAGACCGAGAGGAGAAGGTTCGAGTTCTCGCATTGGGGGTCCCGCCGCCGACTATGATTCATCCTGGTTTGTGTCAAAACAGGTCGAGGAGAATTTTAACCATTTCGAACATAAGCGAACATGCATTCGACAATGAGGCTTTGGACAATTAGAAAGTCACTTGGCGGAATTTCAGGATGTGATCCTAAGCTGCGGTTGGGAAGGTTTTTGCAAATCACCACCCCGAGGCGAGGTGGCTTTAGTGCGGGAATTCTATGCTAATATCACTGAAGCAAATGATAATCGGACAAGGGTCCAAACTCCCCCCATCTCGTTCAGTCCCAAGCGTATTAATGAAGTTATGGGATTGGCGACCCTGGCACCCATTGACGAACCATATGGGGGTAGAGATCCGAGCATGGAAACTTTGATCCAAGCCATAACTTCAGGCAACGTCCAATGAACTCACACAGAGCCGGATTTAGCCACTTTCCTGGCCAAGTTCCTTATTCCGATCCCCAAAATTTGGCACCATTTTGTTTGCGGAAGCCTTCTCCTAACATCTCACTCGTCGGACGTCTCCAAAGAAAGGGCCATGACGCTATATTCGATTTGGACGAGCAAGCCGCTCAATGTCAGGTTCTTGATCTACTCCTCAATTCTTCATGCCGTCCAAACAACAAAGGCCAACCTTCCATTTCCATCGCTATTGACCGACCTATTCTGATGAGTCGGTGTATCAATAACCGGGGATAGCCCTTGCCCCCCTATCGTTCTGCTCGATCTAGCTATGATAACTTGGATGTGGAAAGGTGGAGCACAAGGGGCGGAGGAGTTAGAAGCTGAAGAAGAGGAAAGGGCCCGAAGTGGAAGAGGTAGGGCCATCTGAGGCCCCAATTCCAAAAGCACCCAATGACCTATCGATCACTTTGGAGAGGGTCTATAAGGAGCTCCAGGATGTCCTACTCGACAATCGCGTTCTTCGCCAAGGGAAATATAATTCGGATCTTTGAAATGCTGAGCTCTGGATGTTCCTGGATCAATATACGTGTCAACAAGATCAAGTCTAATGGCTTATTAGTGAGCGCCTCGGCATCGACATGAGCGCTTATTTGCCAATGCTGCAATTGCCGTTGTACCTCTTGCAACTGCCACACTTACTTTTGCGACGAGACAGTGGTGGCGGTGACGTTGCTCCAGGTAGACAGTAAGAGGTGAGACTTCTATATCTTATTGGGTTCGTTGTTCAGTCAGTGTGGACACTTCTCTACCGCTGCAGCGATCCGTCAGCAGATCTTTTAGGATATTTTGAGATATTTTGAATCCTATATATATCTTTCCTCTTTTACCCAAACACAAGCGACATTTTTGGGAGTCTTGAGAGCTCCAAGGCCGATCAACCAAGAGAAGATCACAAAGTCAAGAAGAGAAAATGTTCTCGGAGCAATTTTAGCATCGGATCTTCGGATAACGGCTAGTCTCCTTATTTCTTTCTTTTATTTCTTAGTTTGGTTGGTTGTTTTGTATATGTTTAGCTTGTTTTTAGTTGTATATATGGCTATGACCATGTATAGCTAAACATATATTGTCTAGGGCTTGATGTACTTCATAAAAATATTGTTTATATAAATTGATATTTTGTTAATGGTTGTTCTTATCTATTCGATTGTGTTTACCGTTCTTCTACGTTTATATGCTTGTTTAGATATATTGAAAAATTGGGATTTGACACTTAGGAGAGGTAACCCCTATTGGTCTAGTAGAATACCCAAGAGGGGGGTGAATTGGGTAATAAAAAATATTATCAGAATATACTTGAATAAATCAAATAATTAATTTTATGCCTATATTAATTATTATTTTTATACCACAACGGAATTATAATAAATCTAAGTGCACATCCAAATAACAAAAATAACCAAAATAATAATGTAGCGCACAAAAGATTTATACTGGTTCACCAAGCTACTCTTGGCTAATTCAGTCCCCCGAGCTCCACGGAGGTCATACCCACTAAAACCAAGATCCTTTTAAAGGTAGAAACCAAACTTGCACATCGATTTTTTTACAGGCTCAGAATCAACCTTTACAATTTTATTTTCTCAGGCTAAGGAAGAACCTCTACTTTTTACAGGTTAAAGAATAATCTAATTCTTTTTAACACCAAGGCTCAAGAATCAAATTCTCACCAAAACACTCCAAATATTCTTTTACCAGGTAAGGATTGAACCGTTACAAAATTACTCAAAAACACAATTATTATCCAAGAAGAATCACTACCTCAATTTCTTTACAGGAAGAGACTGAAATCTGGCTACCCTTGATTAAATACCCCCAACAGTATTTAACCCGTCACAACTTACCAATACAGAAATTGATAAGTAGTAAATCTCACTCGGAGCTTCTATCACCCCAAATAAATAAAAACTCAATTAATATCTCAACTAGTGATAGAATATGGGTAGCAAATTTGGAGCACGTAATCATATTCAAGAAATTGTTTGAAAGAATATTTTCTTCAAAAATCAAAAAATAATTTCTAAGATCAATTTCCAAAATAAAATAATAAACAATAAATAATATGGAAAGATCTCACCCGGAATCCACAAAAATAATGATTAGAACTGTATAACTTCAAATCCGGTATCAGCAAGAATAGATCGCAATTGATTCACATAATCACTCTTAGAAAAGCTCACAATATCAGAGAATACTAACTCTTATAAAAGCTCTCTCAAAATGATATATAATGATTAACTCTCTTAGAATGATTAGCCTTTCTAATAAAATTCGCAAGTCTATTTAAAGGAACTTATAATCAGCCTTCTAACGGCTAGTTTAAAAGTGTCATGACAATTAAAAGCTCTTGTAGACCCCTTATAACATAAAGACTTCATTTAGGTTCAATTTCACTTAATAACAACTTTCAAAACACTCAATTAAACCCCTAAAGTATTTCTCAATTAAATTAAATAAGTATAGAATCCATTTTAACTACCAAATTGAGAAACATTAATATTTAATGAACCATATTGAAAGAATTTAATTAGTATATGAACCATATCTCAAATATAAAGAATATCCCCAAAATCTCTCTCAAATTCTAACAAAAAATGGCTACTTTTGGATTTAAACGCGGATCAAATAGTATCCTGAAACTACGCATTCAATTAATTGCTCAGTCGACTGGAAGATAGTGGAAGTAGCCCATGCAGTTTATCGGTCGATCGCTCGGTCGACTCTTCGATTTAGAGAGTTTGTCATGCTTTCACCGGTTGACCGCTCGGTCGACTCGTAGATTCAGAGAGTTCAGTTATTTTCACCGGTCGACCTGTCGGTCGACTCTTTGATTCAGGATGTTTTAGCTTCTTTCTCCGGTCGACTCCTCAGTCGACTGTCTTCTTCTGAATCTCTTATCTGATCTCGTTTTTAACTCACCTTCTTTTATGATTTCGCCCATTTATCTATTTTTATCTTTAAATAAGCTCCACTAATATTCTTATATTCCATTTTAGTCATTTAAAAATATTTCTTTTCAATTCATATATGAGCAAATAATCGTACTTAATAAAAACACACATAAAAGATAAAATTCATTTTGTGCCATGTGTGTGTTCCTAAATGGGATATTAAGAGTTAATATTTACCTAAGTTATTTTCCCTAATTTCTTCAAACTCTTAATACTTCTTCATGATCTTGATATCTTCATTTAGCATGCATTCAATTTGACGTCTTCATCACTAGAACTTTAAATATCTGAAACACTCAATTAAACATTAGTTCTACCAAAATATCAATACTTAATTGTTCATCAAAATCTTAGGATCAACAACCCCAAATTCGGATTAGGGTTTAAACACAACACAACGATCTAATGACCCGAGAGGGTGTTAGAAAGTGTGCAATCCGTGAGGTTGGGGCGAGACTCATGTGATGAAGTGTCATATAGACGCTCAAGGGGGACTTTGGTATTGACGCGAAGTCATATGTTCATTCATTTTACACTCGGGAGAGGTAGTAAGTGAGTTTTCGATACCTAGATTATCGAATAGATTGGAATGTCGTTAATGTAAACTAGATTGAAACGAACACGTTTAAGTGAATGAAGTTAATCCCTAGGCAATAATTTCCCATAAACGTCATACTAGTATATTAGTATAATTAGTTTAGTTTATAATTATTATAAAAACCGAACTTTTTATTGCCTAAACAAAGTTAGGTTATGACAATTTCGGTACTCAACAATAATCTAATCCAATCATTGTGGATATAACAACCCCTACTCTTCTCAATCTATACTGAAACATGATCTGTACACTTGCGTTAAAAGTAGCGACGTAATTTATGCGCTACCAAGTTTTTGGCGCCGTTGCCGGGGATTAATTTTTAGATTGTTGTTGATATTGTGAGTAAATAACTTGATTTTAATTTAGGCATTTATTTTGTTTATAATTTTTTTCTTTGTAGTTTTGTTTCTCTTGTAAGATACTTGAAGATGTTAGATCAACAAGTGCTTTTGCATTTCTTTCAATGAGATTCCGAGCTGTTTTATTGTGTTTGGGATCGATATAAAGAGTTGTTGTTCCGATTTCCGAATCATCATTTTCCGAGGGAGTGTCAACTACTGAACTTCCTCGACGGGTTATTAGCTATAACCAGAACATGAATGGAAAGAGAAAACGGTACCACCTCTTTCGACCAATTAATCGCAGACGGAGCCTATCGGTTGTTGGAAGACATGACGGAGTATCATTTTTACTGTTGGAATTATTCAACAAGCTACCAAAACTTGGGGGATAGTTTCACCATTTCGGAACCATGGATTGACACCCCGAACCAATAGGAGGAGTCTTCCCCCGCCCTGGAAGAGATATTTGCTGTAGTTATGGAGGAGACTCAGATTTTCTTATGGGAAATGAATGACCGTCTAAATGAGCATGGGGATTGTCTTGATAATATTGAGATGGTCTGAGCCGAAATTGATGCGACTGTAATATCTCTTCAGACGCAAATTGGTCATCTTCTTTGCTTTATTGAGGCCGAGTCCGAAGCGGTGACACTAAGAGACAAACAAGCCATATTTATTTGTGAAAGCCACCGAGAGGAACTGGATACGAGCAGAAGGAGCTCTGGTGAGTTCAATGATGATTATTCGAATGAGACGGGAACCCAAGCATGGATCGACGATTGTGATTCTTTACCATTGGAGATCCACATTGAAATACCACCACCGATCCAAAACGATCACATCTATGGGGATCCGATGTGGCTCACTTGTCCTTCGTCGCCATTTGCAATGTTCTTTCAAGCCTACCAAGTACATGAGCCGACAATAAATCACGTTGAGAGTATGAGCCAACTAAATCCAAATCTCGCCAGTCTTGAGGGCGTTCTGAATCAAGACCCATATGTGGTGTTGTACAACACTTACTATGGGTGGAAGCCGCTCTTTGACGAGCACTTTTCCATGTTAGGCCGAGGACAATAAACCAAGCGCTTCTTGGGAGCCAACCCAAGTCCAAAAATAGATTAGATACTTTACTGTCGACTTTATTCGGAGGCGAGATTGTCTCGCCTCCCAGGTACGTGTTTTAAATCCCCATTCGTTGGCATGCTTTATTTCAAATATTGAGATTGATGATTGGGACATTCTAGACACTGCTCGTTTTAAATTTGGGGGTTATGTGTAGTATGTTAGTATATTTTATTGTTTAATTGTATGCATGTTTGTTTAGTGTTAAAATGTGTATGTTTGTTGTTGTTATATGCTGAGTTTTGGGTTCATTTGGGTCATTACCCGATGATGATATTATCCCCTAGTTGTTTTTCGAGGTCAAGGGTAATGCCCATTCATGTGTGTTTTGTGTGCTTGGCATGTCGTTTTGGTGAAAGTTATTATGGATCCTAATTTGCACGAGCACGTAGACTCAATGTATAGCTATTCAATTGATTTGAGACCAATTATGCATTAGCCAAATTCATGACAATTTTAAGGATTCTAGAACCTGATTGGGGGAAACTTGAGGTGAAATCCTAGGCGAAGTAGTTCAAGAGATATGATTTAGGCATTCATTTGATTCGCTTGAACCTTTGAAGCTTACTATGCTATATGTTTATCCCTCATTACCCTGTCGAAACCTATAATTCCATTTCAATTCTGAACACATAACAAATACCCTGGCCAATTGAATTCTTCTCAAACCTATATTGCTGAACCAAAGGCACAATTTGAGTGAATCAAGTTAGCATTTGTGTATGCTACTTGAAGTGAGCAATTGGGTTTAGATCGAACTTTTGATTGGTTCGGTATTCGAGTACTCATTTGTCATTTTCCTTTCGTTTTAACCACACTCATGAAATTATAATAATTGAATAAGTTTGGGGGTGTGGTTGTTGTTGAAAAAAAAAAACCCATATGTAAATATAGTTCAATTTCCTTTTCTTTTGACAAGTGGGTACGACGTTCTTAAATGATTGTTTAGAATTGTTTCCAATTTATCTATGGGGGTTCAAGAGTGATTTTGTGCCAAGCGTTGTGCCTTGGGTGTCGTTGAGTTAACGACGTTAACCTGTTTTATATTCCCAATATACCCTTGGCCATGTTCTAAATTGAACCAAGTCCTATTGATCTTTTTGAACTTTTAAGCCTACATTAGTGGAGAATGGAACCCATTCAGGCATATGAATATCTTAATCCTTATCGGTTTAAAGTTGTGAGCTTCATTGGTGGATAATCTAATCCGGTTGTTGGATAGTTATATTATTGAGTTTCGCACATACAATTTGAAAGGATCTAGAATGACGTTTACCATTATTGAATGTCGAAATTCTAGAACATCATATGGTGCGTTTTACTCCTGAACTCTATATGATTGGGGGTTGTTGAGGGGAAAATATTTTGGTCGATAGTTGAATTCAAAACTCGCATATCGTTTTGTTTAGGTAGTTTGTGTTTTTATTTGTTGTTTAGTTTTTGTGTTAGTTATTTAGTTGTGTTTTTTATTTTAGTGTGAGTGTTTTGCTCGAGGACAAGCAAAATTCTATGTTTGGGGGTATTTGATAGGTGTAATGTATCTATTTATTCCCAAGCTGATTTGGGTAGTTTTCGAGTATTTTTATAGCCTTTTAATATGTTTTAATACATTTTTATTTATTTGTTGTAAATCAGGTATTTAGGGCGAAAAAGACAAAAAGGGTCCATAAATGATCAAGTTGGTTGAAGAACGGTGGAGAAAAAGAGTAAAACGGACAATATTTAGAACTTGCATCCATCGCTGCAGCGGTCAAAACACAGAGAGTTGCTAAACTTTCCACCGCTGCAGCGGTGAAAATGCAGAGAGTTTCTAAACTCTCCACCACTACAGTGATGAAACCACCGCTGTAGCGATCATCCTACAAAAGACTGTTGACTTCCCCATCTCTGTAGCGGTCCGGCAATAGATCTTTTAGGATATTTTGAGATATTTTGAATCCTATATATATCTTCCCTCTTCTCCCTAAACACAAGTGACATTTTTTGGAGTCTTAAAAGCTCCAAGGCCGATTAACCAAGAGAAGATCGCACAGCCAAGAAGAGAAAACGTTCTCAGAGCAGTTTTAGCGTTGGATCTTCGGATAACAGCTAGTCTCCTTGTTTCTCCCTTTTATTTTTTAGTTTGGTTGGTTGTTTTGTATATGTTTAGCTTGTTTTATGTTGTATATAGGGATGTGACCATGTGTAGCTAAACATATATTGTCTAGGGTTTGATGTACTTCATAAAAATGTTATTTGTATAAATTGATGTTTCGTTAATGGTTGTTCTTGCCTATTTGATTGTGTTTACCGTTCTTTCACGTTTATGTGCTTGTTTAGATATATTAAGAAATCGGGGTGTGACACTCGGGAGAGGTAACCCCGAATTCAGACTAGAGTTTAAACACAACGCGATGATCTAATGACCCGGGAAGGCGTTAGAAAGTGTGAAATCTGTGAGGTTGGGGCAACTCATGTGACGAAGTGTCGTATAGACGCTCGAGGGGGACTTTGGCATTGACACGAAATCACATATTCATTCACTTTACGCTCGGGAGAGGTAGTGAGTGAGTTTTCGATACCTAGATTGTCGAATATATTGGAATGCCGTTAATATAAATTAGATTGAAATGAACACGTTTAAGTAAACAAAGTTAATCTCTAGGCAATAATTTCCCATAAACGTCATACTAGTATATTAGTATAATTAGTTTAGTTTATAATTATTATAAAAATCTAATTTTTTATCGCCTAAATAAAGTTAGGTTATGAAAATTGCGGTACTCAACAATAATCTAATCCAATCCCTGTGGATATGATAACCCCTACTCTTCCCAATTTATACTAAAACTTGACTCGTACACTTGCGGTGAAAGTAGCAACATAATATTCTACTATCAGTCAACAAACTTCTTTTTATTCAGATTCCCACAGACGGCGTCAAATGATGTTGCCAAAAAAGTCCCGGTGCGTGTTACAGTTCCTCACGTGCCGGAAACCTCTGCAACCTTCAATTTGATCTACAAAACTAGTTTGTTCTATGGGGGGACATCGGTGTGGTATTGGCCAAAGAACTTCCAACATGAAAATAAGATCAGATTGCACTTTTAGAGAATAAAAGCTTTTGAAAGTATATCGAGTGTAATATTGAAAGATTGTGTTATACCTCATTTCCTGTATATATTTGTGCCAATTTCCTTTGTAATCGTTCTTGCCATAATCCTTTCCATGTTCCATACTTAGTTGCTGTGAATGTTGTTTGTGTGTCCATTATGGGATGATGCGTTAATTACGTCTGTGCATGGGGAGAAGGGTAGGCGAGGCAACGGTTATCATTGACCTACTATGATTGGGTTTGATACCCAGGCCCCTATTAGACGCTTCGTTTTGTACTAGGTCAACCCGTATGTGCGGCTGGGCCTTATCATTAGATCAAGCACATTATTTCTTGGGCCACTCGAGCTGTCGGTCCATGATCAATCATTAGATCACCAACCCATTCCTATCGGGTCGAGTTCTATCCACTAACCTGACCCGACTCCTTATCACCGGTTTCATAATTCACACGTGAGAAATTTTCCCACATTAGAGATGCCATATACAATCAGATAATTATATAGATGGTATCGAAATTGATTGACTTGATTTCAGATCCAATAAAAGATACCAAACATAAGCTTAATATCATATGATGATAATCGAACATACCCACAAAGTAGATCATGCTCAATACTTAGAGATTTTCAATGTAACCTCAATATCATGTGATTCAATACAATTTAATAACCATCACATGACTCAACTTTGTTTAATAGAACAATATTAACTATCAGTAGATTTGCAAGGACAAAAAGATATTTAATCACATTTAGGCATATAATTAGAGGATATCTGAACTATCAAGTTGATGTTCATAATGATGCAAATGAATTTTCGCGAACATAAGATTTTTCAATGATAATTTCACATTACATAAAATTCACATTCAATCGTACAAGAATGAGATTGTTTTACCATTGAGTTGAATACAGATTTAACTCTAATAAAATATTTCCTTGAATTAATCTTGTTCTTATCCTTGACTTAAACTTCAAGCTTCAATATGAATATATATGTTTCACCTTGAACGATCTTATAACTTGAAACTCTTTGAAGCATGCTTGTAAGAAAATCATTAGTAGAAGTCAAGTAAGTATCCAAGAATTAATTAACATCAAAACCGTATTTGATCACTTATCAAATCCAAGCGAAATATGACATGTAGGATCACTTAAAATATTTATGGTCCTATATATTAATATGTGCTATAGATTCTATGCAAGGATTGACAATAAGATATAATGTTCACACATCGAATCAACTTATTTGATATACTATCTATAGAGATATCAAGTTGATAGAATGAATCCAATTAATCAAAGTTCAAAACAACACATATAAGTTAAATGATTCTAACAAACATATTAGTCAAATCAGGCTTCTGTACATCATTTAAGTAAACAATGGATGATGAATCAATTTATCGTTTGAAAGATGTCAATATGTCTAAATGAGGTAGGAAAAAATGTCAATTAGATCAAGATGCACTCTTTAGAAAATCAGCTTAATACAAAACATTTATATGAAAGATAACTCGCTATTTATTTCTCTATATACAGAAAAATAAAAAAATAGATCGGATTTGCAGATCAGAGCACCACTTATATATATATATATATATATATAGAGAGAGAGAGAGAGAGAGAGAGAGGGGGGGGAGAATAATAATAAGAAGAAGAATAAAAGAAAGAAGATGAGGAGGAGGAAAAAGTGGACATACGGTGGAGGGCCGGTGGGTATTGGGTGGGTTGGGGGAATAGCGAAGGGGTGGGGTGAGGATGTGGGGTGGCTCAAATATGAGAGAGAGAAAATGAAGAAAATCCAGTGCTCGCGTCGGATTATTGGCGGAGAAGATGGTGTAAAAAGGAAGAAGGCGGAGAAAAGTGTAAAAAACAAAATATAAGAAATATATGTGTTAGAAATTTAAACGGTAAAATAGTAATTTAATTAAATAATCTTTTGTGGGAGAATTACCAATAAAATTCTCTAACTATTGACATATTTCTATGTATTCCTATAGATTTGTTTCATTTCAGTTTAAACCCTTTAAATATGTAGTCGATTTTAAATGGTCCTTATGTTAATTTTTTCAACCAAACTGATGAAAATGAAAGCATGTGCATTGCACATGTCATTTTTAAAGAGTTTTTTGGTCTTATATTTTTTTTATTTTTTCTTTCTTCTTCATCGAAGCTCTCATCTCACTTGATCTCGCTCTACTCTCTCTCTCCTCCACTGCCATAGCCCCTGAAGATTAATCGAATTCAAGGGCCTTCCTGCACCATTGGTTCGCTTCTTCGGGTTCTTAATCGTGTTAGGTTGACCAGGATGCCAATTATCATGCCCAGTGTTTGTGTTTTTTGGCGGATTCTATAATAGGCCTTGATTGGTCCTATGAGGACCTAGTGAAAGCAACAACAACAAAGATGAGGATGATGGTAAGATTTCTAGGTTCACGATGCTGGCGTTGTTCCAGACTAAATCTGGGTTGTTGTAGACAGGGTTTAGGCTGTGATTCATCAGCGATTGCGAGAAGGCATCAAGATTGTGCTTTGGAGGATAAAAAAAAGGAGGTGGTGGCTGTTGGTGGTGGTGGTGGAGGGACAATGACGACGATGAAAACAAACCAAATTATGAAGGGTTGAGGAAAGAATATGTGGAATCTTCCCTTGCATCATACTTTCATCGCCACCGCTTAAAGACTGTAAACTATCATTGTTTCCCAAATCTATAGCTCTAGGATTTTTAGGTTAATCAAAAAGGGGAAAAAAAGGAAGATGTTACCCCTAAATAGAAGCTGGAAAGAGATTGACGCACCCCGAATATTGGAAAAGATGAGAAGGAAGTGAAAAATGAGGAAAACGCAATTCGATTTCCTTCATCTAGAAATCATCGGATATGTTCATTTTAGAAAACACACTTTCAAGAGCTTTTCTAGGTGAAGGTTTTGAAAACATTCTTTGGGCTGGAATTTATTTAAAAAATTAAGTCGTCACCTAGTGTATAGTTAAATGGAGTGCTAGGTTACTAAGATTTTTAAAATCATTTTATCTTAGAAATGGCCAAAATTTTGACTCGAAAATAGTTGGTCTTAACCAGAGATTTCTTTAAAGTCCTAAGACACCCATCTGAAGATGGTAGTTTAAATGAATCTTTAAGATCAAACTAGTCCAACTAATTTCCTTCGGTTTTGGTTAACACACTAATTCCCATTTGATATTTTTATATTTTTTTTTATGTTATTTTATGTAAGAAGATAAGAAAAACTTATTTATGCAAAAGCAGCAACAGATAAAATAGATTAAAAATAAAAAGAACAAATGTTACCCTTTCAGACTATATATCGATTATGGAAGAATCGACAAGTTTAGCCCTGGGGGGATTTTATTTATTTAGTTAAAGTTCAACTTTGATAAAAACTAGTATATTTATTTTAAAATAAAAGGAAAAGGTAAAACAAATTTAAGAACATATTTTTTTTGGAATGCGGAAAACCATGTTTTAATTATAACAACAAGAAGTAAATTTTTCATTATAGACAAAATAGATCAAAACATTTATTGATGAAAATAATTTACAAAAGACAAATATTTATTTTTTCTAGAGTAAAACAAAAAATATTTTAATGTTGAAAAACCCTTATCTGAAAACTTATTTTTATTTTTATTTTTTAATTCGTTTTTTGTTTATTTAAGAAAAGTAAGAAGAAACATGACACTAATGGTAAATGATATGCACATTTGATTTTTTCAAGAACACTCTAGCCAAACTAACTTTCTTAGGAACATTTAATGTTAATGTTTACTTTTGTTAGTCCAAAAGAGAAAAAAAAAAATATGGAATATAAGTGTCAATCCTACTCGTAACTAAGAAAGAGAAAATGTTTCAAAAGAAATCACACACTTATCCTTGAACGAATAGATGACTTCCCTTTATTCCACCTTTTAGCCATAAGCGTTTAGACATAGTAATATATAAAGGGTGCTAGTCTAAGATCTAAGATATAGGGTCAATCCATGATCTAGGCTTATATATATAAGGGTGTCAATCCACAACCTAAGATGTAGGACCAGGTCGTAATCTAGGTTAGCGTTGAAAGGCGTAGAGCAAGAAAAGTAAATGTCAGTTGTTAGTAGTCCATAGTTGGTAGTTTATTTTAAGTTTATTGAGTTTGGTTTCATGTGTTTGTTAACAAATGCCAATGATGTTATGCATATACCATATGTTCCTGTTGTTCTTGACACAAAACAAACTATGTACAAAACCCGAAACATTAAATAACAACCAAAAGAACACTATATACAAACAATCAAATGATGCTAAACAAGCAAACCTTAAAGAGAAGTTTAAGAAAAACTTACCCAACTTAGGGGAGTAGTATTTCCCTAAGTGTTTTTTTTTTCTTCTCCTTCTTTAATCTCTTTTTCCTTTTTGCTTGGTTGTTCTTGAGGAACTTCTTGAACTCTTGTTAGAACAGTATCAAGATCACCATTTACGAGCTTTTTGGAAGAATTTGAGTGTGTTTAAGAGGTACAAAACTTAAGGAATCAAGAAACCCGAGAGAGATATTCGAGGAGGTAAAAAGCTTAAGTAATCAAGAAACCCGAGAGAGAAATTTGAGCTTCGAGAGAAAAGTGGTTTGACCAGTGTGTGTTCTTAATGAAAAGAGGCTGCCTTTTATAGGCAAAGGCATGCTTATGCATTCACCATTCCGCAGGCATAGGCAAATTGTTTTAAATTCTCATTTAATGACCATTTATGGCTAGATTAAGTTAGGCAATGATCAAGTTTTCCTAGTATATTTTAGGTAATCATGAATATTTTGCTAATGATGATCAAAATCTTGCCAAAATATTTGCTATTTAATGCCCATTTAATGCTCTTAATAGCCTTGCCATGATAAAGGCTAATTTAGACTAGGTTTAGGAACTAATTACCTATGAAAATGATGATATTCTATCATCATGAGATTTTATTGAACCAAATTCTTCCATAAGATTACCTATTTAATGCTTTATTTAATGATTTCATTTAATGCCATTTAATGATCTTTAATAACAACATGTTAATCTACTAGCTTAAGTATTATGACATTCCCTAGCAAATTATGACATTATCATGGATTGAATATTTTCATAAGATACTTATTAAATGCTTAAATTAATGCTAACTTTGGCTAAGGGAACTCCGGTAGAAGAATCCTATACTTTTTGCTAGGCTGGAAAGGTGTGCTCTTAGTAATCCTGGTGTCTTGGGCACCCATTTACCTAATCAAGGATTTATTACTTGATTTAAGAATTGAAACAAATATTTTCGGCCATCAATTTGTCAAAAACGGTGAAAGTAAAAGTTTCAGGGGTCAAAATGTGAAGTAAATGTAATTGATGAAATTTCATCAAATTAAAGGATAGAAACTAATTTAAACAAATTAAAAGTGATATTAGGATGAAATCCACTTTAATCTTGTCATTTTAGCCTCCATTAACTTTTAGAAATTTCGAAATTGACCTGAAACTTTTGTTTATACTGAAATTCAATCGAATTGATGATTTTATGTTGTTGTTGTTCCTTTTTTTTTTTTTTTTTTTTTGTGTAGTATCAAACATAATCTAAGGTGAAAATTCGTTTCCTCTAAACCTTGGTTTGAAATTTATCTGAATTTGTGCTTTAGACATGATACTCATCAAAATAAAAACGAGTGGGACAAAATGCAGTTTTTTTACAGAGATGGTGAAAGTTGTAAAGCTTGAGGAATAGAGAGAAAGAGAAAGAGAACCTGAAATTACTAATTACGAGATCACTACAAGACCAAACAAAAGATATGAAAGAGATTAAGAGAAATTATTGAAGAAAGTACCCATATATTTCTTTACTTAATTTAACACCCTGCTCTTGAAATAAGGGAGAAAAAGCTCTGTTTGGAGGATGGATTTGGGAAGCCTCGGGGAAAAAAATTAAAAAATGGACAAAAATTGAAATGAGGAAAATCATTGATGGAGATTAGGGAGAGTATGTGAGGGTTAAATTTGATTTTAGAAGAGGCTATGGTGGTGATAGAGGCAGCAGAACAGAGCAAGATTGCAGCTATGGCGGTGATGGAGGTAAGAGAGGAATGAGAGAGAGAGGTAATGGACTTGAGGAGGAGAAAGAAAAAAAAGAAAAGAAAAAAGAAAAAAGAAAAATAAAAAAGAAAGAAAAAAACATAAAAAGACAATTTTACCCCTTAAAAAGGGTATATGTAATGCACATGTCATCATTTCCATCAATTTGGATGGAAAAACTAAAAGAAGGACCATTTAAAACTGATTACAGAGTTAGAGGGCTTAAATTAAAACGAAACAAATTTATTTGACTACATAGAAACATGTCAATAATTAGATAATTTAGAAGGTAATTTGCCCTATTTTATTAAAGGGGTGTATATCTAGAAAAAAGAATATATATTTAGAATTCACTTTTGATTTTTTTTTTTTACTTAAAAATAATCAATGGGGTTATCAAAATAATGAAGATGAAATTTGTATTAAAATATTATAATTGTCATGAATTTAATCTATTGTGAACGTTTAGAAAATGATATTTTTTTCATTTATTTTTCATAATTGTTGGGTTATTAAGGAAGTGATGTTTTATCATTTTTATTGAACGTTCATATTTGAATATTTTAACTAAAAAATAATCAATATGAATATTAAAATGAAAATGATAAAATGCGTATTAAAATAGTATAATTTTCATTAATTTAATTCATTGTGAAAATAATATAATTTTTATTAATTTAATTCATTGTGAATGTTCACAAAATATTTTTTTTATTAGTGCTTAGTTCCATGGTTGGAATGAGTTATTAGTGACGTTTGACTATTTTTTACAGAAAGTGAATCAATGACTTATAAGAACAATGGTTTAAGAAAATATGAGAACTATTTAGTGAATGTTTTTGGAGAACTAAAAGCTTGAATTTATTAATTGATATTTTTGTAGAATTTATTACTTTTTATTATCAAATGATTAAACTTGCTTGAAAATCTTTTAGGTAATTGATCTCTAATATCTTATATACAATATGTTTTTCGATCGATCTGGCTGATATGATTTGTGAGAGAAATATTAGGAAATGTGGCATAATACAATAAGAGAGTAGCATCACCACTAGTGAGAATGAAAACAAAAACGGATATCTATCATATTTCATCAATTCATGATGATGCTTTGACTAATGAGGTTGAGACAAGGAATTGAAAGCCATCAAATACCAAATAATGAAATTTATGCCTTATCCTGTGACCTTGATAGTGTTCACTGTTCGGTTAGATTCTTCCTTGGACTAAATTTAAGGTTTTGTAGGTGAACGGTTTACTAGAGCCCTTTATTTAATAAATTATTAAACAAAAAATTATTTAATGAGCTATGGTATGTTTGTTTTCATTAACTAAATTATAGTAAAGACTAAAAAAACAAATTAAGGTTGCGTTTGGGTAAGGGATTTGACAAATCTAAGAGATTTATGAAATTATGGAATTTCAAAATCCAGAATTTTGAAATCCCTCCATTTCACAAATTCCTTATTTGGATAATTGTTTGAGTTGAAATATTTGAACGTGTAATTTACAATTCCCTTATTTGGATAGGTAAAGTATTTGTAAAAATATTTCTTCTAATCTCAAATTTCAACAACAAATTTATGAGAACAAAATAGAATTATTAGAACAATTTTATTGGAACTAAAACACAAACCATAAACAACACACAAATATGGTCATAGTTTTGTTTTGTTTTTGTTTTTTTCCCACTTATGAGAATTAAAAAAAAAAAAAAAAAGAACTGGTAGACGACGAATCGAACGAACCAAATTCCACAAATTCGAACTGGTAGACGACGAATCGAAGAACCCTAAAGCAAGACGAAGATGAATGAAGAACCCTAAATTTGAACCAAATTCACAAACCATCAAGCAATGAAGTCAAACTGGTAGACAAAGTATTCAAGAAATGAAATTGACAACAAAAATACCATCAGGCAATGAAATTAACGGCGACCAAATGAAATCGACGATGGACGACGATGAACGAAATCATCAATGATGACGACGAACGAAGAAAAAATCATCGAGGAAGAAGCAGAAGATGAAGACGAAGTTGTAGAATTAGGGATTTGGTCGTCGTGAAGTGTTGGTGGTCGTCGCGAAGTGGGTGTCGTCGCAAATCGCCAGTCGTCGAGACATTCTGGTCTGTTTGGCGCGAGATCTGTCGAAGCTGTGGATGTGATTTTGGAAATAGTTGAGTGGATTTTCCAAATTCTACCTCTCCCAAATTCATTTGTAAATCCTTCCATTCACTCAAAAAATAATTTGACAAATCTTTTGTCCTATTACCCAAACAAGGGATTTGCCAAAAGTGGATTTCAAAATCCCCTAACAAATTGAAATCCCTCATACAAAGCCTCTATCCAAACACAACCTAATAATAATAGTAATAATAAAATCCTTCAATTATTTTAGTCCTTGTATATTATGTGTAGTGAAGAAAAATCTACTATTGATTTTTTTCGATTTCCAAACCTTACATTTCTACGCTTGTCATTATTCTTTTCTAAGTAGAAATTACAAGCACAAGGATATGATTAGGACAAACAAAAAATATGATTAGAACAAATAAAGTACTGACTAGGACATTTTGGTGACATATGTTAAGGATTGTATAAGGCAACTAGATTTACCAAAAAGGTAATCAAGTTTTATATTAATTAGTTGAGGCATTGATTGAGGGTATATTAAGTGCGGATTGAAACACAAATGGTAATTTCCATTATAAATTTACTAATAAATTATTACTTAAAATAATTAGGCTTAATATTAACTAATGTTAGCTAGGTTAATTTTACAAGGGTTTAGTCTTTAAAGCCGCCCACCACCTCACTCGTGACGACGATGAAGACTTCTCTCTCACTGGCGATGACGGCTTCTCCATCACTCATGACGACAAAGACGCTTTTTCCCTTACGACGACGACGCTTCTAGCCTCATTCAATCGCGTATTTTGGAAAATAATGGTATGTAACCACCGATTCCTTCTAATCGAATCCGATTCTTTCTCCTCAAATTAGAGTAGAGTAGTCTCTCTCTGTCTCTTTCTTTACACAATACCGGCACTGCCATTGCCGAAGACATAGGTAAAACAATGGCTGATTTTGTTTTTTTTTCTAATATTACTGATTTTGATTTTTTATCTGGTAAAGTGTACGGTGGAGCGTTTGTTACGCGCTCGCGTATTGACTACTTGCAAGTGTACGAGGTCAAAGTTTTAGTATAGTGTGATTGTGAAAGATCGGGGTATCATATCCACATGGATTGGTGTCGTTACTATCGAGTACCGTGTTTGTCATGACCTAACTTTATCTAGGCAACCAAAAATGTATTTAATTATTTAAACTAATACTAATATAACCTAAATTAACTATACTAATATACTAATATATTTTAGGGGAAATAATTGCCTAGGGATTAACTTGTTTACAAATACGTGTTCGATCTCGATTGACTCACGTTTACGGTGTTCGACCTATTTGACAATCTCGGTATCTAAAACTCATCTGCTATCTCTCTCGAGTGTAAGACGGGGGATATAATGCAACTTCGTGTCAACGAAGAAGTCCCCTTCAACGTATTAATGACCCTAGGTCACGTGAGTCTCACCCCAACGTCATTGATTGCACACAATCCAACTCCCGACCGGGTTATTGGATCGTCGCGTCGTGTTTATCCTGTCGACAATCTCGGTTCTAAAACTCCACCGCCATCTCTCCTGAGTGTAAGATGGGGGAATACATGACTTCGAGTAAACGAAGAAGTCCCCCTTAACGTCTTAATGACCCTAGCTTACGTGAGTCTTGCCCCAACGTCATCGATTATCCATAATCCTAACCCCGACCGGGTTATTGGATCGTGGCGTTTGTTTACCCTAATTCGAATTCGGGGTTTGTCAAACCCCGTATTCTCCATTTATCTATCTAAGCATAATAAACAAACAATACGATAAACACAATCAAACTACAAAGAACAAACATAAACGCAACACCAAAATCATCCAAACACATATTTATAAACATATCATTAATCTCAATACAATCCATATTTAACTCGTGGTCATAACTGTTTATACATTGAAATCGAGCTAAACATGCTCACATATTCCTAAGTTAAAGAAATAAGAGAAGAAATCGAAGAACTTAGCCTTGTCCGAAGATTAGCTGCTAAGAACGCTCAACGATTGTTTCGCCGTCTTTCTCCACTTCGGGATGTGAATGCTTCCTCTAAAACTCCTAAACCTACCCTTAGATATTTTCTAAGGGGTTCAAAATGCCAAGAGAGTCCAAAAATGAGGGAGAAGAGGGGATATATATAGGCAAACTATCTCAAAATATCTAATAAATATCTTCAGTCTGTGCAGAAGTTACCGCCTAGGTGGTGGGTATGTCAGTTGGTTGATCACCACGGCGGTGAGGACAATGGTGGATTTGGATGACATTCTATAGTTTTACCACCTCTCACCGCCTAGGTGGTGAGTATTCAGCAAGAATAGGTCAGTCTCTACATCTTCACCACCGTGGCGGAGGTCTGGACGCCACGGCAGTGGGCTTCTTTCACAATTTTGCCTCCGAGCTTGTTTTTCAACTATTCTTCGACTGTTTTTAGTTCGATCTCATCGTTTTAGCTCCAGTTTTATACCTTTTTACTCTACTCACCTGATTTATACAAAAAATATAAAAACTAATTAAAACGTAATAAAATAAATATAAAAACTACTCTAAAACTAACAAAATCGGTTTGGAAATATGTAGGTAGATTACACCTATCAAATACCCCCAAACTTAAAATTTTGCTAGTCCTCGAGCAAAACACACGCAAAAAAATGAAAAACACAACTAAATGAAATAACAAACATCCTAAAACAATCTAAACATAACGACATGTGAGTTTTAAATTCTTTTAACTGCCAAGTCATTATTCCCTCAACAACCGGCAATCATATCAAGTTTGGCTACACACATCATGTAATGTTCTAGAGTTTCGACATGCAATAATGGTGAACACCATTCTAGATCCTATAAACGTGTTAGTGAGAGACTCAATAATATAGCTATACAATGACCGGATTGGATTATCCCCCAACGAAATTCATGACTTAGACCGTATAGGACTAGGATTTTCATATGCCTGATTGAGGTTCACTCTCCACTAATGTAGGTTAAGTAGTTTATAGAGATCATAAGAACTTGGTTCGGCTTAGGAATATTTGGCCAAGGGTATTTCAGAATTGAAAAAGGGTTAACGTTGTTAACTTAACGTTACCCAAGGCTCAACATTTGACACATTCACTCTCGAACCCCCATAGAAAGATTGAAAACAATTCTAAACATGCATTTCAGACCGACGTACTCACTTGTCAAAAGAAAATAATATTTTTTTTTTTTTTTGATTTTTTGATTTTTTTTTAACTAACCACACCCCTAAACTTATTCGATTAGTATGATTTTACGGGTGTGGTTAAAACGAAAGAAAAGCAACAAGTAAGTACTTGAATACCGAACTAATCCAAAGTTCGCCCTAAACCCAACCGCTCACATCAAGTTACATTTGCAATTGCTAGCTTGATTCACTCAAATGTGCATTTAATTCAGCGACATAGGTTTGGAAAACAATCAAATAACTAGGGTATTTGCTTATGTGTTCAGAATTGAATTGACATTTTAGGCTTCGACAGGGTAACGCAGGATAAAAATATTACAGGGTAGGCTTAAAAAGGCTCAAGCGATAAAACGAATGCCTAAATCACATCTCCTGAATTACCTCGCCTAGGATTTCGCCTCAAGCTTCCCCTCAATCAGGTTCTCGAATCCTTAATGTGTCATGAATTTGGCTAATCGATAATCGTCCTCAAATAAATTGAATAACTATACATTGAGTCTATGTGCTCGTGCAAATTAGGATCTACAATAATTTTCACCAAAACGCATTGTCAAGCACACAGAACACACATGCATGGGTATTACCCTTGACCTCGAAAACAACCAGGGGATAATCTCATCATCGGGTAACGGCCCAGATGAACGCAAAACTCACCATGCAAACAACTACACAAAAATATAAATACATTCTAACCTAAACAAATATGCACACGGGAAAACAATAAAACATAAAATATACTAAATACTACACATTACTTCCGAACTTCAAAATGGACAGTGTCCTCAGTGATCCCAATAATTAATCTCAACATATAGAATTAAAGCATGCTAACGAAGGGGGTTTAGAATACGTACCTGAGAGGTGAGAGACTCTCACCTCCGAATAAATTCGATTATGACGGATTTAACTTATTTATGACCTTGGGTTGCCTCCCAAGAAGCGCGTAGTTTATTGTCCTCGGCTCGATATTTTCAGAACACCCTCAAGCTTGGCGAGATTTTGCTTTGATTGGCTTGATCTTTCAACGAAACAAAATGCCTCACTGACTTATGTGCGTGGCCCCGTACCATAAAACGGATTGGAATCCCGTCGAAAGGAATGCATCAATACCTGACGATCTAACATCGCCAAACACCCTGCATAAGAAATAAAAACAAAACTACAAAACAAAAATTATATACAAAAGATATGTCTAAAGTAAAATCGGGTCATTTACTTACAATATCGACAATAACCAACAAAACAATCCCCGACAATCGTTACCAAAAACTTGGGGGCGATTGTCGAAAACTGAATTCGCCTAACGACCAATCCCCGACAACGGCGCCAAAAACTTGTACGGCGGAGCGTTTTTTATACGCTCGTGTATTGACTACACGCAAGTGTACGAGGTCAATGTTTTAGTATAGTATGATCGTGAAAGATTGGGGTATTGTATCCATAGGGATTGGTGTCGTTACTATTGAGTGCCGTGTTTGTCATGACCTAACTATATTTAGGCGACCAAAAATGTATTTAATTATTTAAATTAATACTAATATAACCTAAATTAACTATACTAACATACTAATATGTTTTAGGGGAAAGAATTGCCTAGGGATTAACTTGTTTACAAATACGTGTTCGATCTCGATTGACTCACGTTTACGGTGTTCGATCTATTTGACAATCTTAGTATCTAAAACTGTTCCTCCACCTCTCCCGAGTGTAAGACGGGGCATATAACGCAACTTTGTGTCAACGAAGAAGTCCCCTTTAACGTCTTAACGACCCTAGGTCGCGTGAGTCTCGCCCCAATGTTATTGATTGCACACAATCTAACTCCTGACCGGGTCATTGGATTGTCGTGTCGTGTTTACCCTATCGACAATCTCGGTTCTAAAACTCCACCGCCACATTTTCTGAGTATAAGACGAGGGAAAACATGACTTCGAGTCAACGAAGAAGTCCCCCTCAACGTCTTAACGACCCTAGGTCACGTGAGTCTTGCCCCAACATCATTGATTGTCTATAATCCTAACCCCAACTGGGTTATTGGATCATGGCATTTGTTTACCGTAATCCGAATTCGGGGTTTGTCAAACCCCGTATTCTCTATTTATCTATCTAAGCATGATAAACAAACAATACGATAAACACAATCAAACTACGAAGAATAAACATAAACGCAACACTGAAATCATCCAAACACATATTTATAAATATATCGTTAATCCCTATACAATCCATATTTAACTCGTGGTCATAACCGTTTATACATTGAAATCGAGCTAAACATGCTCACATATTCTTAAGTTAAAGAAACAAGGGAAGAAATCGAAGAACTTAGCCTCGTCCGAAGATTAGCCGCTAAGAACATCAACGATCGCTTCGCCGTCTTCCTCCACTTCGGGATGTGAGCTTTCTCTCTAAAACTCCTAAACCTACCATTAGATATCTTCGAAGGGGCTCAAAATGCCAAGAGAGTCCGAAAATGAGGGAGGAGAGGGGATATATATTGGCAAAGTATCTCAAAATATCTAATAAATATTTTCAGACTGTGCAGAGGTCACCGCCTAGGCGATGGGTATGTCGGTTGGTTGATCGCCGCGGCGGTGAGGACAACGGTGGATTTGGATGACATTTTATAGTTTCACCACCTAAGCGGTGAGTGTCCAGCAAGAATAGGTCAGTCTCTGCATCTTCACCACCGCAATGGAGGTCTAGACGCCGTGGCGGTAGGCTTCTTTCATAATTTTGCTTCCGAGCTTGTTTTTCCACCGTTCTTCGATCGTTTTTGGTTTGATCTCATCGTTTTTGCTCCAGTTTCATACCTTGTTTCCCTACACACCTGATTTATACAAAAAGTATAAAAACTAATTAAAACATAATAAAATAAATATAAAAACTACTCTAAAACTAACAAAACCGGTTTGAAAATATGTAGGTAGATCACACCTATCATGATGCTTTCATAGACGAAGCATTTATGGACGAAGACACTGGTCAACAATAACTACATCTCCCTTTTGCAGGTACTCTTCATCTCTCTCGATCAATCGCCGCCCTCCACCGAACTCTTTCCATTTTTCTTCTCTCTCTATACTTACGACCATCACTACCAGTGAAGTATTTTTTTTTATCATAGCAACTATGATTTTGCCAGATCTATATTCAATTTGATAAGATCGGGGTTCGATTTTGCAAGATCTTAGTTCTATTTGTCCAGCTCTGACTATTTGATTATTTGTTTAATTGTTTTCGAGTTTTGTTCTTTGATTAGGTTTGGTTATTTGGTTGATATGTATGCTTGGAGTACATACTACCAATATCTTGATGGCATTGGTCCTTCAGGTATTCTTGGATTATTAGAACATTTAGTTGCATAGATACAGTGTGTAAATTCATAGCAAATTCTTTGTTTAATTGATTTGATTTTCTTCTTCTGTAAATTTTAGTTAGTTTTTTCATTTAGTTGAATCTATTTAGTATTTAATTAGACCCAGATACAACACCATTACCATCGTTGCTGCACACGTAACGCTGTCGTCGTTGTTGCTGCTTACGCAACCTCCTCGCCATTACTAAACATGTATCTTTAGGTATGATATTGTTTGATTTGGTAAGCCCAAACATATTCGTTGATTTTGTTGGTACTGTTGTATAGCTATATTGCTGTTGATTGATTCCATGTCACCTGAAACTAATTTTGTTTATTATCCTGGTTGGTTTTGATTTTGTTAATGAGAAGGAACTTGAAGTTCTTAAGCTCAAACATAGGTGGTGTTTGTTTAATAGCCAAATGCTACATAAAAGAAGAATGTAGTTTTGGTTGTGCATTTGTAATGTATTTATATGTGTACACAAATCTATGAACTATATTCATTTGTTTTGCTGTTAATTATGCATTCATTTCGAACTATTTTTCATTTGAATAATAGTCTTTAAGTATGCATTCATTTTGTAGAGAATAGGAGTCATGTTGAATTCCCATGTTGCAATGGTGTTCATCGCAACTTTCTTCTTCGGATATATTGTAGCTCTTAAGGTTGATCTTCATTTATTTTCTTGATATTTCATTTGTAGTTAAAATTAACGGCAATATTTTTAGTTTGTTTCTTTGTTCTATCAATCGAATCATAAGGAAAAACTTGTGCTGCATGTACAAACTGCGATTCAGGACTACTCTGCGAAATATGCCTCGTAAATGACAACCTTCAGCCCCGTTGCACCCGAACAAAACCTCTGAATCCATTCTCAAAGGTTCCTCGCATACATAACTACATTAACGATTTTGTGTTTTTTTTATTATTTTCACGAACCATGTGAGAATCGTTTAAATGGAACCGATTATTTAGAATGTGGTTTGCTTAAGTTTGGTTTTAATGATTGATTTGTGAGAATTTTGATACTGAGTTTTCTTATTCTTATTCTTTTATCATAGTTCAATTGTTATGCCTAGATTCAACTATATTGAAAATGATATTGATAAAATGTTAACGATTGACAGGCTATATTTTCTATTTATTTTCTTTTTTTTGGGTCACTTTTTAATGGTTTGTAGAGTAGTTTTAGGTCTTTTGGCAACTTTTGTTGAGATTTTGATGGAATTTAGTTTTTAGTTTGTATGGGAGGTTTTTGTCCACCTAAATATGAGTATTAAAATAGATCTCTGTGTTAATGTCATGTTCGTTGTGCGCGTTTTTTACGAGAATTTGGGTTCCTGATAGTCTCTCAAGAACTTTAAGTGTTTTGTTTATTATTTTATTTTTATAGGGGATGTTTTAATCTAGCATTTTATATGTATTAATGTGATAAAGAAAGAGACTTGGATATATGTACGGTGTGGAGTGTTCAGTCGAGTATAAGTCGTGTAATTTCTTCTTATTTTGTATCCATACAAGTTTTAGTCTTAATTATGAGTTATTATTGATATTTAAATAAAATAGGTGTAGAATGTTTAATTAATTTTTTTTTTGTTTTACATCCGTGCCTTCAGGCACGGGTTATACGCTAGTATATATATATGATTATTCCATAATCAAAATAAACTTAACTCTAACTTATCTTATAGACCTTCACACATTTCCCGCTTTCTGCGAATTTTATTTTCTCCTTTCTCCTCTATAATGCACCATTTCCTCTTATATAAGGAAGAAATCTTAAATATAGACAAAAGAAAGATGAAGTAGACACCATATTTTATTCTGCCTAATTTCGTATTTTGAAAGTTTTTCGGGTCTAAATTAAATTTTTGAAAAACTTTAATTCAGTGTTTAAAGGGATGAATTTCAATTTTAGATTTTATTTTATTTTTTTCTATAATGTGTTACTTAAGGAAAAAAAAAATTAGAGCTCCCTAATGGATTCCGAAAGATTTTAAAAGTTTCTGGCTAAAATTAAAATTTCTAAAAATTATTTTTGGACCAGATTAATTAAATTGAAAGTGATTCACAAAGGGATACCACTTTTTAAATAGTTAATTTCAAATTTCAACAATCAATTTCAAGAAATTGTGCATTTTGCTGATATTTTTATTTTATCCCAAAAACTTTATTTTTCACACCTGATTTCAAATGATGTCAATTTTTTTTTCAAAATTGAACATCTCAATCATATATTGGATGTTTCAATTTCATGTGTTTCAATTTAATTGCAAGAAAAATCCAAAAAATATATTTTTGTTAATAAAGGGTGCTCATAACACCCAAGTTGCTTCAAGTGTACCTCCCAGGAATAGGACGGAACATTGGATTCCTCAATGGAGTGGAAATAATAATCTTGGGACGTATCCTAGTCATTTTCCATAAGTAGTATGACTTGGTAGAGTGGGTTTCCTAAGTCAAATACTCATTTCCAAATTTGAGGGGCTAATGTGTGAAAAACACAAAATAGGGGTAGCCCCCCATAAATAGGGTGGTTGACCTGCATCTGGAAGGTTGGCACACTCAAGAGAGCACGCTCCCTCCTTAGTGTGCTGATCAGAGTTGCCCATATAAAGGTAGGCCCCTTCCACTCATACACACATCCTTCATACTCTCGCTCTTTCCCACTCTAAAGCTCTCTCTCAGATTTTCCTAGAAGAATTCCACAAAAAAAAAAAAAAAAAAAAAAAAGAAGACAAAGGAGGAGGAGAAACAGGGAATAAGACTTCCTCACCACTAAGGTAAGTCTCCCCAAAGAAGAAAGAAAAAAAGAAGAAGAAGAAGAAGGAGAAACGGTGAATAAGACTTCATCACCACTAAGGTAAGCCTCCCCTTGTCATGAAGGAATCCTTGGAAGTTAAGAAAAAATGGTTAAGGAAAAACTTATTAGGAGGAGACATTAAATGAACACAATTTTTTGGGATCCTTGAAATCCTTAGGAAAGTGAGACAAAATAATTTTAGAAAAATTCTAATATGAAGAAATTCAAGGAGTTAAAGTAGAAATAGTTTCGAGGATTTTTGTTTTGAAGAGGTCCTCGAAAAGTAACAAAAAATAATTTTTTTTGAAAAAAAAATCTTATTATGAATTTTTTTTGAAAGTTAAAGTAAACGATAGTTTTTTTTTAGGATTCTTGTTATGAAAAAATCCTTAGAAGATAATAAAAGCATGTTTTTTGGAAGATCTTGTTATGAAAAATCCCAGAAGTTCAAGTAAAAAAACTATTTTTGAGAGTTCTTGGTATGAAGAAACCCTTCTAGAAAGTGAAAACCATTTTGGAAATCTTTATTATAAAAAGGTTTCTCGAATACCAAAAAAAATGTTTGAGGATTCTTATTATGAAGAAAATCCTTTTGAAAGTAAAGACAATTTTGTCAGAAATAAAATGCAATGTTTTGCCAATTTGGCTTTAACTTAAAAAAAAAAAAAAAACTGTTTTGGGGAAGTTCCTTCCTCAACTTGCCATTTAAATTTTCACACATGTTGGGAAAAGTAAAAATGGGGTATGGGCACCTCTCCCCTTTCGGTCTCTAGTTAAGATAAATTTTGTTTGTTTTTCTTTATTACATAAAGACAATGAGTAAATATAATAGAATAAAAAGTACAGGAAAATAAAGCGTGGGAGGATGCAAAACGAAAAAAGTAAATAGCTAAAGAGTAAATTAGATAAATGTAAAACATGGAAAGGCACAGAGCAGAAAAGTAAATGAAAAAAAATTAAAAGCGCAGAAAGGCACAAAATGACAAGGTAAATTACTCGAAAAGTAAATGCTAAAATATAATGCGAGGAAGTAAACCATTTTTTAAGTATTCTCTTGAGAACGCCTTCTTGGGTTTTGTTCATTTTTAGGCCCGTCCTTTCAAGCAGTAAAATAAAAAATAAATGTGTTTAGAGAGTGGTTATTTTGTAATCTCCATTTCGGTCAAGAAATATTCCCTTGCAATGTTCTTACTCCCTTGGACTTTCTCGACTCCATTCTTTGTCGAGAACTTCATAGTTAGGTGGTATGTTGACATGATTGCCCATAGTCCGTTCAAGTAGAGTTGGCCTATAATGACATTGTATGTGAACCAACAATCCACTACCATAAACCTCACGTCCACGGTGGCATGTCTAGGCTCGGTCCCAACGATGACTTGTAGTGCAATCCAACCAAATGGTTTGATAGTTTTGCGACTAAAACCAACCAAGGGTGTCATCATGGATTTCATATTGTTGTGGCTAATCCCCATATTGTTGAACGTTGTGAGATTGATGATCTTTACCAAGCTCCCATTGTTGACTAGCACTTGGCCAATGTTATTTATAACGAGTTGTCGATTAGCGAGAAGAGGGTTATCATGAGGGATGCATCCCTTTGAGGTCCTTCTCAATGAACATGATGGCCTCGCATTCGATGACTGGAGCCTTAGTCATTTGGAAAGACGTAATATTTTGTCTTCTTTTTACCGTTTTAGGTGTGGACCACGTGTTCAACTTTGGAAACCCTACTTGAGGCGAATCTTCTAGAAGGGTCCTTATCGTGCCTTGAGACCTCGAGTCTTTCTTGGGCTTTTATTCTCTTCAGTCATCCCACTTTTGGTTCATTGTGAACCTCTTCAAATATCGCCTCTAAATGAGTTCCTCAATCTCATTCTTGAGGTCTTAGCAGTTATTAGTGTTGTGCTCGTGATCCCGAAGGAAATCGCACCACTTATCAGAATTGTCAACCTTTTTTCCTATTCCTCAAGGGTTTGGGCCACCTTACTAACTTATTGTCCCTTATTTACATCCACTTCATGCCCAGGGGTGCATTTAAGAGAGTGAAGTTCGTGTAGCGGAGAGGGTATCTCGGCCTTCCGGGTACTTTATCAAACCCTCAATTCTCTCTATCGCTTATTTTCTTCTTTGACCTGGTCTTTTCTCGACCACGTCTGTTGTAGCTTGACTCTTCCACTTTACTCTTACATTTTTTGTCCTCTTTTTCTTTATTTCGATCCCAAGAAATATCTTTTTTTTTTTTCAAGATAAATTCAGTAGACAAGGCGAAGGCCGAAACTAGAGTCTTCTGTGGGTCAACCTCGAAATTCCTAAAGTTAAAGGAAGACTAAGATGACATTATTAAGGGTTGATTTTCATCAAATCACCTTTAATATAAATAAATATTAGTTACTACCCTTTAATTATAGGACGTTTCACCAAATTACCTATGTTACCTATTTTAACCCTGAAACATTTACTATCGTCAGTTTCGTTTATTCAACACCAAAAATATTTGTTTAAAGTTCTAATATCTATAAAACAAATCCAAAAGACCTAAATTAAAAGCATAGAAATGTCATGACAAGTCCAAGTTACCAAAGTAACTAGGGATTAGGACTCGGCTCGAAATCAACCAAACCAAAGTCATCTTGACTAGCCATCAAAGCCCATTGAATCAAAGGTCCAACCAACCATTTAATAACTCATAAATGAGAATTAAGAAACCCATGTAGACACCGTATTTTATCCCGCTCAGTCAGTGTCGAATCAAGTACAAGTTTAAATAAACTTTAAACCTAGATTTAAGGGGAATAAAGTTTTACCTTGAACCACACTGTATAATATACAAAAAATACCAAAAAAACATGAGAAAAACACAAATAAATTTGACAAAATGCAGTTAAGCAAAAGTTTCGGGTCAACCTCAAAATTCCCATAATTTTAGGAGATCTAAAATGACTTTATTAAAGTTTGATTTTCATTAAATCATCTTTAGTATAGATAAAAAATTATTTACTACCCTTAAATTATAGGATATTTCAAACAAATTACTCTGATTACTTACCTTGACTCTGAAACATTTACTTTCATTGAATCTTGTCAGTTTAACACAAAAAATATTAATTTCATTTATACATATCATATCAAACACCACCAAGAAACAATTCAAGAGACCTTAATCAAGGCTTGGAAAGCTCATGCCAAGACCTAAATCACAAAGGTGATTAAGGGGTTGGGCTTGATTTGGAATTATACCAAATTCAAGTTATCTACAAACCAACCTAAGCCCAATGAATTAAGGGCCTAACATAATTAAAGGCCCACATAAGAGGCCTTGAAATGACCAAGGAACCTTCCTAGAAGTTGTTTACAAAATATCTAGGAAGGGAACAAAGACACTTAAGATGTGACAAACCGTTATCGAAACCAAACCGATTCTATTTGCCACCTAAGTTAGGCATTTAATGAGCATTGAATGCCTATCCCATCAAGCATTAAATTATTGGGATGACATGGATAGGCCACATTCAAGGTATCTATATATTTTGAGCAAAATATCTTAGGTGTAACCGAAAACCTTGAATCGTGACTACTCGTTACCAAAACCAAATTAAATTAGTTTGCCACCTAGCCAATGCATTAAATGTGCATTCCATCAAGAAATAAATTCTTAGGATGACATAGAATGGATAGGTTCAAAGAATCAAGATATTTTCACCAAAATATCTTAGGGTAACTAAGGAACTTAAAAACCATCCGTCGGTTATAGGGCAAGTTAACCCTAGTCCATCCGAAACTAACCGGATGAGTGCTCATTAAGCAATGACTCATCAAAGAGCATTAAATGCAATGGTGACTTGTCTAGACTAGATTCAACGCACTTGGAAAACATTAATGACAACTAAATCGAAATAGTAAAATTAACCGGTATTTAGCCCCTAAACCGAATCGGATGTGTCACATTAAGCCATTAATGCACCCATGTGCAAGAAATATGATTTGAGGGGAGGTAATGATTGACAATGATTGCCAATCATTCCCAAATCTTTGAAAATATTTGGTAATGATTACAAAATCTTTGAAGATCTTGCCTTCCACCCTAAATTCGTTCAACACAAAACAAGAACAAGACAAGACAACTTGTCTCCGAGGCCAAACATTTCCCAAGGAAGAGGCTGGGTTGGCTTGCGCATTAATAAATGTGTAGGCCCTCAACTTATAAATAAGGGTGCTTGGTTCTCATTTTTTTAAACCTTGAATGTCTAGCTTCTCTCTCTAAACTCGAGCAACTTTCTCGAGTCGATTACTGAATTCATCATGCGAATGGGTTGCCTTTTGTTTTCTTATTCGTTGGTCATGACTCCTGAAAACGTTTCTATAAAATTGCGAGATCACAGATGATGTCAATCTGATGAGGCCAAAAATTGGATCGTCGGAGATGTTCATTCGAAATTTAACCTCCTTAGGGTTAGAATTCCTGCAAAATAATGCATCATGGATGGGTCTTCCAGCTTCACACCTCCAATGTGAGAATCAATAGAGATGTCTGAAGGAAAGTTGACAAAGTATTGGTTAGGAAAAGCGTGCGTACCTTGGCTAGACCATCTTATAATATTTATAGGAGATAGAAGACTTGTTAGAAAACCCTTTCTGTAAATTATGGTCAGTCCCTATCAATGCCCCAAATTTAGTGGGATTATGGATTTAATGGACCTTTATACAAGCGTTCTTTCCATGTACATAGCACACAATTGTAACGGCTCCTAAGCTTAGGTTACGGCCCGAGCTGATACACCTTCGACCATCTCAATTCCTTGAGGATGGGCTAGTAAACAAATCGAGCATGGATAATGCTTGGGATATGTCATGCTTGGTTCGTTAGGTATGTGAAAGTGCCTCAGTATCGGGTAGTATCCTCAGTTACCGTTAATTGTTGGGTGCCACGTGACTTCGATTCGTGTGTAGGCCATGTGAGATTATTTCTCCAAGTGGTAGCTTATGAAGTTGGTCGAGAAAATTCCTCATCATATATATATGTATATATATTTTTAATTAGTATTTCCTTGTACTTAATTGAGGCCATATACTTGTTATTAAAAATAAAGGCATGTAAATTTATAAATTTTTACATATGATCATTTCTAATTTCAATTCCAAGACTAGAATTCTGTGCTTCCAAACAATGCTTCGTGTTTTCTTAGATTGTGCCTGATCTATTATGATCCGCTTTAATTTCTTATTCAAAATGGGTGTTTGTTCTTAAAAAATATTTAAAAAAGGAATTTCCAGTATAAAATAAATAAATATTATTTAAGCATATGTTCTGGTCCTGTTTCAAAAAGTTCAAACCAAACCGGACCCTAACCGAGTTCTAAGCCAAATCAGCATGAACCTTTTTGTACTGGCCTAAATCCACAGGTCGACCGAACAAAAGCCCCGGAGAGAGAGTGGGAGAGAGAGAGAGAGGGAGAGCTTAGGTGTATCGATCGTCGGACCGACACCGGCGATCTTCTTCATCGAGGGATTATCGTCACTCCGTCCTAGTCCTCGGTTCAATGTAAGAGCTCATATTTTTTTTCTCAGGATTTACCATTTGTACGATGTTTGTGTCGGGAAAAATTCGAGCAAAATCAGAATTTCCACAATTAACCAGAGGATCACTACTGGAGCTTTTAACTATTGTTATTTATTTATATATTCCGTAGTTACGGGTTACCGCCTTGTGTATTTGCTTAATCTACTGCTCAGTTGATTATACGAAAATTTGGACGAAGAAATGGAGTCAAATTTATTGCTGTTGATGAGGGCAGAAATAGCAATAACCTTCCTTTTTAGCTGTGCCAATTTGAGTTCTCTGTCTTATTTGAGTTGCAATTTCCTTGGTAGACTCAAAAGTTCCATTTTCTTTTATTTCCTTAATATATTCTCTGGGAATAGATGGAGGTTAATGAGGGTTTGTTTCTTCCAATTTAAGTTTCTGTGTATCGTGTCAATTCTTTCTGCTATGTATGGGTGTGAACGTGCAAGAGTATCGTGTTATGAATCTTTGATCTTTTGTCAGCTTAGACATGTCTAAAGATCCATTACTTATCTTTTGCTCTGAAAATTGCGGAATGAACGATCATACGACAAACTTGAATAAATCTGCAAATTTATTGGTCTGACTGTAAAAGACATTATTTATTGTCATTCTGTGAGGAAAATACATTTAAACTTGTTTCTCAGGTGAATACATGCTAAATTGTCGTTTACTGATTCAACCATCTATTTACTTCTATAGTTTTAGCGCAGTTTTTTTTGTGCTGTTTTGCATGCATATGGGTGTGAGAGATAGAGATAGAAAGAGATGCGGAGGAAGAAAAAAGACATTTAAAAAACAACAATGATGGGATTTCATCCTAATGCCTGGAGGCTGAACGTATAAAATGGAATTTTCTTTCACTAAGAGTTTGGGGCCGATATGTTGGGTATCGTTATATCCATATTCATTACCATTTACCAAACGAAGAACAAGGTAATAGACCTTGGGATTCATAGAGTAGCCTAGTGGTAAGGCTTACTCCCCCCACGCAGGTGGCGTGGGGGTTCGAATCCCACCGGATGCGTGAGTGGGTGTGTGATTGAAAAAAAGGGTAATTTGACCTTACATGGAGATAATATTAAAAATGACTAATTTCTTAAAGCAATTTACTAATAAATAGGAAGGTGAGGAACTTTAAAAAAAAATGAAAATAAATAGGAAGCTGAGAAAGAATGTTACAATAATTAATCCAAGGAGAATGCGCTACATTTTGTGTTCAAATGTGAGAAAGTTTTTAGGCCTGCAGCTTTGAATTTGGAAGCTTTGATTATTCACAAAATGTTCTTGTGCATTGGGCATTGTGAAAATAATGTCACATCCTGCAATAAAATATATAAAAAGACATCGGATAGGGGAAAGAGAGGGAGAGTGACACAGAGTCATAGTTTGGACCATTTTGCATGCCCTAGTTGTGTTTCTATTTTAGTGATGTAATCATCCCTTGATTAGCTTCAACCCCTATGGGACAACAATTGGCAAATATTCCCTTCTCGCTTTTGTTTCTGGAAAGCTACTCTTGGTCGTATTTTTGAGTCACCTTTTGAGTGAGTAAATCTCAAAGGGCCACCATCCACTCCGAAGGAGTGACTTACCTGGTCATATGTTGACCGGATGTACATCCCCAGCAGTTTTATGGGTTGGATCATTATGGGCCCTGTCTTTGCTGAAATACCAGTCTTTGCATGCTTTTATGCTTTTTTGCTGCCAAAGAGGAGAAAAAATTACTAGTCATGCTTATTATTTCAGACACTTCCTATATATAGAATTGACATGGGCATCTTGGCTTTACAAAAAAGTTGAATACTTCCCTCAAGAGTAATATATTTTAAAGCGCTAAATAGTAAAAATCAATTGAGAAGCATAGTGAATAAGGAAATCCCCAGCACCCCTTGTTCTTGTGAGTTCAATATTGTGTTATCATTGTTGCAATCTCTTCATTTAGTTCCTCTCATTGTCCTGGTTTTCATCCAGATGGAAGAATGTTCTGAAAGTAGCGAGCAACTGCTAGAGGATGATGGCAGTGACCATGAGATCGACGGTGATCAAGTATTCGTGATCCAACATGATGACCTTGAGAATGATCACGAGCAAGTGTTTAGCCTTGAAAACATTGATCTCGAGAATGATGGCGAGCAACTTGGGATTGTAAGTGATGATCTCGAGAATGATAATGAGGAAGTGCTTGTGATTGGAAGCAATGACCCTGAGAATGATAATGATCAAGTGCTTGATTTTGAAAGCACTGGTCATGACAACAATGGAGACCAATTGCTCGATAGTGAAAATAATGACCATGAGAACCATGAATTCCAAGGAAATGGGTATCCTGCACCAGTTGTGGGGATGGAGTTTGAGTCTTATGATGATGCTTATAACTACTATAATTGCTATGCGAAGGAGCTAGGATTTGCCATCAGAGTCAAATCTTCGTGGACAAAACGTAACAGCAAGGAAAAACGTGGGGCGGTGCTCTGTTGTAATTGTGAGGGTTTCAAGACAATGAAAGAAGCAAGCAGTCGAAGGAAGGAAACAAGAACTGGTTGCCTAGCAATGCTGAGATTGAGGCTAGTGGAATTCAACAGGTGGAGGGTTGATGAAGTTAAGCTCGAGCACAATCACTTATTTGATCCTGAAAGAGCGCAAAACTCCAAGTCACACAAGAAAATGGATGTTGTCGCCAAAAGAAAACCAGAGCCGGCTCTAGATGTAGAAGTACAGACGATTAAATTGTATCGAACACCTGCCATGGATTCTGCCGGTTATGGAAGTTCAAACGAAAGAGAAAGAGAAAGCAGTAACCATGTTGACCAGTCTAAGCGCATGAAGATTGAAAAAGAAGACTTACAAACCATAACTAATTATTTTTGTCAGATGCAGCTTAAGAACCCCAATTTTTTCTATGTTATGGATATCAACGATGAAGGTTATTTAAGGAATGTGCTTTGGCTTGATTCAAGGTCTAGGGCAGCATATGGATATTTTGGTGATGTGGTAGTTATTGACACGGCATGCATGTCAAACAAATACGATATTCCACTTTTGGTGTTTGTTGGGGTTAATCATCATGGGCAGTCTATTCTGCTTGGGTGCTGTTTGGTTGCAGATGTAACTCTTGAATCTTATACTTGGTTATTGAGGGCATGGCTTACATGTATGTCAGGGCGTACTCCACAAACTATCATTTCAGACCAATGCAAGGCCTTGCAAGGTGCAATTGCCGAGGTTTTCCCAAGAACTCACCATCGTTTTTGTTTGTCCCTTGTCATGAAAACCATTCTTGAGAAATTGGAAAACTTTCAGGAACCCGAAATGGTCCGAACAATACTGAGTAGAGCAGTGTACAGCTCGATGAAAGTGGATGAGTTTGAAATAGCATGGGAAGATATGATTCAACGTTTTGGACTTGGGGATAATGAGTTGCTTCAAAATTTATATGTCGAAAGAGAACGGTGGGCTCCAGTTTATTCCAAAGATACCTTTTTTGCCGGAATGTCTACCAATCAGGCGTTTTTTGATGGTTTTGTCCATGAAAAAACATCTTTAAAAGAATTTTTCGATGTGTATAATGCAATTCTAGAAAAAAAGCACAAAAAGGAAGCTCTTGACGATTTTGAGTCGAGGCAAGAAAAACCCATGCTGAAAACAACCTGCAATTTTGAGTTACAGATTTCGGAATTGTACACTAAAGAAATGTTTTTGAAGTTCCAAGAAGAGCTGTTGATGATGTCTAATTGTATCAGTGTGACACAAATTCATACAATTGGGGCGGCGGCGATCACGTATATGGTCAAAGAAGGAGAGGCAGAGGGAAGTATGGTGGAGGTTAGGAACTTTGAAGTCATGTATGATAAGATAGGGGTTGAAATTCGTTGCATTTGTAGTTGTTTCAACTTCAGAGGTTATCTATGCCGGCATGCATTGTGTGTATTGAATTACGAAGGGGTAGCCGAAATTCCAAGTCAGTATATATTGTCACGGTGGAGGAAAGATATAAAGCGGTTCTATGCACTGGATATTGGGTCCAACGATATCGATATAACTAACCCTGTTCAATGGTTTGACCACTTGTATAGACGCGGCTTACAGGCTGTTGAGGAAGGGATGAAATCACAGGATCATTATATGGTTGCTTGGCAAGCATTTAAGGAGTCTTTAAATAAAGTTAGACTTGTAGCAGACAAACGTGCTTGAGCATTCGAAGTGTACAAAAAATTCAGATCAACTTCTTACACACTCTCTCTCTCTCTCACACACACGCGCGCACACAAAGCATTTTGTGCTTTAAGCTTTCTGTACAGAGCAGGACTAACAGTGGGAATGATTCTTGAGAAATCTTTCTGATGCTTCTGACTAGATGGATGTTATGAAAATGCAACACAAATTTGGTGAGTTCTATCTCTGCAAAGTGCATAAACGTTGAATTTTGTTTTTTCAATTATATCTTCATGCTTTTTAGGTTAATTCAACCGTCCCATATTTTTGCGGACAGTCAATCGATGAGAGCCTTGGCTGTCCTAAAAGGTTAAACTGGGCATGCAAGGAAATCAAATAATTCAGGAATCGATGAAGAGAATGAAATCAAGTTTTCAGTAATAAGGTATCCTCCTTCAAGTGCTCTAGTGGTGATTTTTCTTGATTCAGTCAATACGTGAATGAGTTCGTTCTCTCTCTCTCTCTGACACGCCCACACGCTGTCCACTACGCTTCGCCTATCCATAGACAATTCAAGGCTTGCACTGCTGTACACTTGGAACACAAATTCGGTAATGACGGGAAAATTCTTAATTCTGATTTTCTAAGTTGATTCACTGAATGCAGACTAGAAGCACCGACACGGATACAACATGATATGGATATGGAGATACTGAAAATGCCAAAAAGTAGGATTTCAGATATGTTAAGATATGACAAATGCTAATTGTGTATTTTTATATATAGAATCATATAAATAAAAGGAGGAAATTTATTTAGTCCTCAAAAGTAGCCTTTTTCAGCTTATTTACTTTCGGTAAATGCAAGTTATTTTTCAGTCCACGAGCAATGTACTAAAATGTCACCTTGTATTCTTGAGATCTTAACATTGTTTTTGCATCATATTTTAGATAGTTGCCATTGTCATCCAAACCTCTGAAAGATATTAGATATAGAACATACGGGTTAATACCTTTAACACCCCTTATCATTTTCATGAAAACCATGGGAATTCCTCGTAGTTGTAAAAATTCCTAAGGCACCTTTTATATTATTATGTTCAAGTTTATTAATACCCCTTCAACGAAAAAATAGAATAAAATTTATTGTCAAATTTACTCTTTGAAAGTCAACTCACATTTTTTTACTAAATTAACCCTACTCTTTATTTGAAGACTAAATTACCCTTGTATTAAATATGATGGTTCAAAATAAAACTTAATTTTTTTTTAAGGGTACATATTATAATTAGAGGTTTGGTCTTTTGCTCATCTTCATCCATGTTCCAGCCCCAAATCCATGGTTGCATCTGCAACTATGGCCACCACCACCACAACTATTCTTCTATTGCCCAACTCCACCATTCACCTCCCTCTCTCTCTCTCTTTTCCTCTTATAGTTGTTCTTATTCCCTTTCCCTTATCTCATCTCCATCTACTCAAACCACCACCACCGCTGAACATCACCACCCCAATTTCCGTTATCTTGTCCTTGCCAAACATTTAATCCAAATGCAAACACCATCGAATGCTCTGGGAAGATTGAAGAATCGGAACTCCAATTTGAAGAACATGAGGAAGATGACGGTTTTGACTTTGATGACGGTGACCACGAACAACACTGGCGAATTGAAAAATCTCTTCCCCTCTCTCAGATCTATGACCTCCCTCTCAGTTCTACCACCTCCACCATTGTCTCACCGAATTTGGGCATGGAATTTCGATGAATTTTGTTGATTGTTGGAATCTCTTGTTGTTTTGATTTAGAGCACACGAAGAGAGAGAGAGAGAGGGGTCACTAACAAATTTGTTGGGACTAGGTACACATTTTATCATTAGATCTGGGTTTATTTCGATTTTGATGGAGATGTAAATTTCAATGGTGGTGTTTGGATTTTTGCCAAGCTAGATATGGCTTTGGATTTGGGTAGAGAGAGAGAGGAAAGAAGGGTTAGCGGTGGAAGGTGGCCATCGTCGTGGTGGCCGGTGGAAGGTGGTTGTTTGTCTTGGTCGATGGTGGAGGAGTTGTTGCAGTCTTGGAGTTGGTGGATGCTGGAGGTGTTGTTGGAATCTTGGAGAAGAAGAACATCGAAAACAAAGAAAAAGAAAAAAAAATGGAAAATAGGAAGGATATAAATGTAATTGCATATAATATTTTTATTTAGTTTTTAATTCAGATAAAATTGAGGACAAGAACATCATTTTACTCTTTTTTTTTTTTTTTGGGTAAAGAATTTCTGTGGTAATTTTGATAAATAAAGGGATGTCGTGATAATTTTGATATATAAGGGGATGTTGATGGAACTTTAAAAACAGCAGGGGTGTCAATAGTATTTAACCCTACAACATAAATCAAAGGAAAAACCAAAAAAAATTAGTCTAGTTAACTCTTACTTTTTGGAAAAAGGAAAAAAAAAAAAAGTGGCCACAGTAGTTAACGTTAACTAGTGAGGTTGAAAAATCCTTCTTAAATTACTATTTAATTAACAAAAAATTAGCAAATTGACATTGCATATATTGCGAATGAAATTCTTAATAATTTAGTGGATATTAACTATTTATCTGATATAAATTGAACATAATGTTAGCTATTGATTCAGTTTGTTATTAAGTATCTGCACAATTTAGTTGTCATTAAGTATTGATTTTGAGTTCATCAATTGAACGTTACATAATATTCTTGCTTCTCATAAAGGAACGGAATGCGTGACTCAATCTCAAATCTTCCTATATAATCCTATAACGCTATGTTTGGTACGCTGAAATAGAATAATAATAGGATTGAAATTAATATGGTAATGAAATGGAATGATCATTGTCATTCTTATGTTTGGTGACGAAAGAGATTACATGTGATATTGAAATAACAATAAATGATAAAATAGTAATTTAATTGAATTTTCAAACGGTATAATAGTTAATTTAATTAAATTTTATTCGAATTAAAATATTTGTTTTGTATTTGGTCTCATTTTTTTGCCAATTATTGATTAAAACTTAATCCCATGTAATTGAGATCAATCAATACCAAGTTTAACTTGGTATTGGTTAATCCCATGCTTTGTGGGATTAGGGATTCCTTGATAATGGAAATGAGATTAAATTCCATTTACCAAACATAGGAATGGAATGACCATTCCAATTCCATCTTGAATCCCGCGTACCAAACGTCACCTAAGGATGTAATGGTCAAGTATCATCTTACTAAAAAAAAGAGAGCTAAAAGGGTAATTCAATATGTATACCTATTTTTGTTAAATTTACAAAATTACTAGGGCTGTGGCAAAAAAATTCACAAATCCTCTTTAGCAATTTCTTTGTTTGGATATTATTTAAATTGTAAAATCTTTTCATCTAAGAAATAAGGGATACAATGTCATTTATAAATCCTTCTAAAACATGCGTCATTTAGAAAATCCATCTTCTGAGCATATTTGACAGATCCATCATCTAAGCGGTTCTCCTCAAACCTTTGGCGTCGTCCACCTTCTTTGTCATCATCCTCCACCTTCGTCGTCGTCCATTGCCCTCCACTTTCGTAGCCGTCGCTTGTTATTGGTACACTGCATCCTTGCCGTCATCTTCTTGGTCGTTGTTGCACTTCACTTTCGTTGTTACGGTGGTTGTTCTTCTCTTCCTCCCATGTCATCTGCATCAACTCAAACCACCACCACCACTGAACATCACCACCACCACCCTCTCTCTCTCTCTCTCTCTTCCTCTCTCTCTCTCTCTCTCTCTCTTTCTACAAATATATTATTCACTCTAGATCTGATACCCAACCCATTGAATCCACCATAGCCACCCACGACCACCAGTATTATCCCTAGTTTACCATCTCCTACTCTATCGCCGCTCAGTGAACTGAAGCGAACAATTAGAACCACCGCTACCCAACATCCACCCTCAAGCCTCCACATCTCAGATTTGAATTTCTCAGAACTTAAAACTACAATTTTCAGATCTGAAATTGGCTTACGTTTGTTGTGGAAGATAGAAAAAAAGTGGTGATGGGTTGGATATTAAATTCGCTTGAAATTGTCGTATCTGAAATTGAAGGTGTTGATCCTAAGATTTTGATGAACAATTAAGTGTTGATGTTTTGGTGGAACTAATGTGTTAATTGAGTGTTTCAGTTATTTAAGTTCCAGTGATGAAGATGCAAATTAATTGGATGCCAAATGATGATGTCGAAGACGATAAAGAATTAAGAGTTTAAAGAAATTAGGAAAAACAACTCAAGTGAATTTCAACTCTTAATATTCCAATAAGGAACATACACACGACACAAAATGTTTTTACTGTTTATGTATGTTTTGATAAGATGAAATTATTTGCTCCTATGTGTTATTGAAAAGAAATATTTATAAATGACTAAAATAGAATTTAAGAAGTTAGTGGAGCTTATTTAGAAAAGAAAATGGTTAAAGGAGCAAAAACGTAAATAAGAATGAGTTAAAAATGAGTTTAGAAAAAATTTCAGCATAGTTGGTCGACAGGTAGGTCGACTTATGTCCAAAGGTGAAAGTCTCTGAATTGGTAATTTGACTGACCGGTCGACCTATGAAACTCTCTGAATTGGTAAGTTGACTAACAGGTCGACCTATGAAACTCTCTAGATTGGTAAGTCGACAGATAGGTCGACCTATGACATTGTTTCAGGATCTTGTGCATTCCGAATTTATATCTAAAAGTAACCGTTTTTGGTTGGAATTTGTGAGAGATTTCAGGGATTTGATGATATTTAAGATATGTTTCATCTATTATTTAAATCCTATTGATTTAGTTCATTAAGTTTTAATATTTCTCAATTTGGTACTTAGAAATTGTTTCTATTCTAATTATTTGGGATTGAGAAATATTTGGGAGACTTAATTGAAAGATTTAAAAGTCATTTATTACGTGAATTGAACTAAAATGAAGTCATTATGATATAAGGAGTCTATAAGAGCTATAAAATGTTATGACACATTAGAACTAGCCGTTAGAAGGCTGATTTCATTCTCCTTTAAATAGACCTACGAATTTCTTATATCATTAACAGTAAGAGAAATCATATTATATTATAAGAGTGAACTTTTTTAAGAGTTATCTTTCTGAGAGTTTGTGAGCTATTCTAAGAGACGATCTTGAAGATCAATTGCGACTAATCTTTGTTACTACCGGATTTGAAGTTACATCGTTCTAATTATTCTTTCTATAGATTCCAGGTGAGATCTTTCCAATTGTATTCTATCATTGCATTACTTGTTTATCTTTTGAAAATTGATCTTAGAAATTGTTTCTGATTTTCATTGAAGAAAATTTTTACAAACAAATTCTTGAATCTGATTACATGCTCAATTATTTGCTATCCATATCTTGTTTAAAATTAGATTTCAATCTCACATTTTTCTATCACTAGACTTCGGATATTAATTGAGTTATTATTTATCTGGGGTGGTAGAAGCTCCGAGTGAGATATCCTACTTATCAATTTGTATTGGTGAGCAGTATGACGGATTAAATACTGTTGGGAGTATTTAATCAAAGGGTAGCTGGGTTTCAATCTCTTCCTGTAAAGAGATTGAGGTAGTGATTCTTTCTGAATAGAATTGCGTTTTGAGTGAAATTTTGTAACGGTTCAATCTTTACCGGATAAAAGGATATTTGGAGTGATTTGTGAGGTTTTGATTATTTGGCCTTAGTGTTAAAAAGAATTAGGTTATTCTTTAACCTGTAAAAAGTAGAGGTTCTTCATTAGTTTGAGAAAATGATATTGTAAAGGTTAATTATGAGCCTATAAAAGAATCGGTGTGGGTTTGGTTCTTACCTTTAAAGGGATCTTGAGAATTAGTAGTGCGAATCTCCGTGGAGCTCGGAGGACTGGACTAGCCAAGAGTAACTTGGTGAACCAGGACATATCTTGGTATGCTGCAATATTAACTTTGTTTATTTTTGCTGTTTGGTGTGCACTTAGTTGATTAATTTATTCCGTTGTGTTATCTAATTAATTTAGGATTAAAATTAATTATTTGATTTATTGAAGTTTTATTCTAATAAAGTTTTTAAATACCCAATTCACCCCTCCTATTGGGTATTCCACTGGGCCAACAGAAGGTTGATTTAAGCTTGAAATTATCGGATCTGAAATTGGCTTACATTTATTGTAGAATATAGGAAAAAGATGGTGGTGGGTTGGAAGTGGTAACGATGGTGGTGGAGTTGGGTTGATCATAGAGAGAGAGAGAGAAAGAGAGAGAGAGAGAGACCGAGGGGGAAGTTAGGAAAAAGAAGAAAAAAAGTAAAGAAAATACACAATAGTCCCTGAAAATTCAACAGATTTCTAAATTATATTTAAAAATACTTTATCTATCCAAACAAGAAAATTATAAAATTACATGATCAAATTTTTCGACTCAAATAGTTATCCAAATAAAAAATTTGTAAATGATGGAATTTTAAAATCCTGAATTTTGAAATCCTATCATTTATAAATTCTTTGAATTTGTCAAATTCTTTACCCAAACGTGCCCTAGATTAAAATATATAAGCAAATGTAGTTGCTAAATGTAGAAACTGACAATTCCCATTTCACCCTAGATTAAAATATATAAGCAAATGTAGTTGCTAAATGTAGAAACTAACAATTCCCATTTCACCGTTTTTTAAGGGAAAACATAAAAGTGGTGTCGGGATTACTAAGGTGGCGTTTGGTTAATGTTCCCACTTTTCTCAACCCAACGGGGATGGGTTGGGTTGAGTTGGGTTGAGAATTTTGTTTCCTTCTAGGAATAGAATTGCGTTTGGTAATGACAATTTTTTTTTGTGTTGGGAACAAAATTGTTTTTGGTAACGATATTATCCTAAAATTGTTTCCTCAAAATCCCATCAAAACACAGAATTATATATATATATATATATATATATATATATATATATATATATATATATATATATATTATGCTTTATATTTCTATTAAAAAACAGAACAAATTGAAGAACACACACGCAGACGACGGACGAAATCGAAGTTGCTTCTGTTCTGCCGTAAATTTTCAAGAGCAAATTTCTAAGAAGAAACTAGAAATAGAACAAACCTAAACCCAAGCGATGGATGAAGACGAAGACGAACGAAGAACCGAAATCGATTGCAATAACGAAATCGAAATCAATTTCGTGTTCGAAACCCTAAATCGATTTCAAGAAGAAGAATGATTTCGAACAAACCCAGGCGATGGACGAATAAATACCACTGCTAGGCTACGGACGAACAAACACCACTGCCAACAACGAAATCGAAATCGATTTCGATTTCATGAATGAAGAACAAAATCGATTTCGTGAACAAACAACTAAATTGAAATCGATTTCATCAACAAGCACTGAAATCGAAACCAAACTTGTTCATTAACGGTGAAATCAATTTCATCAACGGTGAAGACGATGGCAAGACGAAGATAAAGAAGACGATGGGAAGACGAAGATGAAGATGAAGAGAACGAAGACATACAAACTGTTTGGCGGCGACGGCGATGGAGGGAGTGAGATCAACAACGGTGAGCGACGACAATGGCGATAGTGTCAGTTGGGCGATTTTAGCGGCGACATCAGAGGTGGGATAGAAAGAGAGAGAGGAAGATCGGCGACAGTGGAAGAATGGGTGAGACAGTTGAGATTGCGAGAGATGTTTGGGATGAATTTGGAACAGATGATCTCATTAAGTTTTGATAAAATGACGAGTTCATCCTTTATTTCTTGGTTGAGTTTTTTGGGTACAAAAAAAAAAAACAAGTTTATTTTATTTCTCATTTCCTTAGCTTTTCAAGAATCAATTCTCATTTTTTGGGTTGGGTTTTGTGTTTGCCAAACGTGTTCCAAAAAATCAAACTCAGAATTTTTGGGTTGGGTTGGGTTGGAATGGAATGGAAACACTAACCAAACAGGGCCTAAATGTACACCCCATCTATTTTTTCTTTTGCTTTCCCTTAGCCCTTCATCCTCAACGTCTCTCTCCTTTGCCCATCTCTCTGGTAGCCACACTCTACCGTTCAAGTTGTCACCGCCATTTAGGACGTCATGGCTGTTTAATTCGTCGTCTTCGTTCTTTTTCGTCATAGTCGTCCACTGTCGACATCTCCTAGCTAGGCTTTGTGGGAAAGAAAGTCTAACTAAGCTCATCTTTAAAATGCTACAACTTAGTGCCTTTCGAATCAAAATGTAGTGTTTTTACATGTATGCTTTACTAAATAAATGTTTGTTGCAATTTTATACGCATTTGTCATAGCTTTTTTTTTTTTTAGCAAATACATTTTTGTTGCCTGACAATCTGTCGCTCTTGAACGAACTCATAGGTTCGCAAGATCCACTATTGGTCGGACCTATAGGTTCGTAGGTTACATTGTGATGAGGGGTATTTCTATACAGCCACCTACACCAACCAAAGGAACCACGCGACAATTGGATATGTGTCACTGATCATCGCTGATAGGCCACTACTGATCGGACGGATCGTTTTGACCATCCCGTCCATGCTGTTACATGACGAGGATCGAACAACGACGACCTAGAGTCGACCATTCTCTTCTGAGCAGCCAGCCACGTCACCTTGCGTAGGTCCGACATACAAACAATGAGGACCGGACACATTCTCCATGCCACCAAAAGAACTCAACATCCCATGGGTTAGTTCATGTCTCTTACATCCTTTTGGTATGTCCTTAGGCTCTATACAATGGGCCGAAAAATAAGTCTCCTTTATGAAATTATCATAATTGGAATTCATTGTCTAAATACACATTAAAGTGGTAATTAACTGAGAAAGAGAGAGTTGATGTGGGAAGAATTCGTGAATTGTGAAAATCGGTGTTGAGGAGTCGGGTCAGACTTGCCTATAAAACTTGACCCGACAGAAGTAGTCCTGGAACTGACCATGAGCCAAGCGTGTTACCAGCCCAAATGTAAATACACTTATTATGCCTAAGAAGCCCATCCATGCATGGGTTGACCCAGTGAAGAATGAGACCTTCTAATAGAGGCCCGGATATTAGCTCTAAGGATGGAAAGTCAACAGTTACACAACCTCACCTACCCCTTCCCATGCACATGTGCGTAATTAGCATAACAGCCATAATAGGAGCCCGAACAACATTTACAGCGATTAAATATGAAACATGGAGAAGATCATAGGAAGGGGTAGTTACAAAGTGAATGACTCATATATACAGAAGGAAAACACAGGTATTAGGGAGCTCTCAATATTACATTCATATTATATTCTTAAGCTTTTTATCTCTTAAAGGGCAGTCTGATCTTATTCTCATGCTGGAGGTTCTTTGGCCGATACTACATCAGTGTCCCCCTATAGAATTAACTGGTATTGCAGGTTGGACTTTAGGTTTCCGGGATTTCTGGCACGTGAGGAGCTGTTGCACGTATCGGGAATTTTTTGGTAACATCATTTGGCGCCGTCTGTGGAAAAAAGAATAAAAAGAAGTTTACCAACGAGATAAGGCAATTACGGTTAAGCGCCACAAATTTGAGACAGGAAGGGAAAATCCCGTTCCTTGTGGATACAAGAACACATATAAAGGCTCCAATTGAAGTTCGTGCCACCACTCTCTTCGAAATTTGAAATGATAGCCCCAACAACATTCCTGGGGTCGACTTCATGATAAATACGGTTGATTCCTTTACCGGGAAAACAGACCGTGGACAAAAGAGGAAGGTCTATGAGACAGGAAAGAAACCAGGAAGTAGGGAGGTACTCGCGCCGACAAGCAGAACTGGATCGGTGATCACGTTTGACAATGAGGACTATGTGGATGTGGCTCATCGTGATGTCCTCATGATGACGTCTTAGTAATAATGCTATAGATCTCTAGCTTTGAGGTACGAAGGATCTTGGTCGACACAAGCAGTTCGGTCAACATCATATTCGTTAAAACACTCAGTCAAATGGGTGTCCCCGACTCTGTAAATTGGGTCAACCCAAATGCTAATGGTGGGTTTTAATGGGAACCTGAGCTCCCCAACAAGGAATATCACGTTGCCCGTTACAACAAGCAAGCATGAGGATGGATCGACCAAGGCTATCGAATTCGCTGTAATAGATTCCACGTCCCCATACAATGCTATCCTGGGACGACCCTGGCTTCATGCAATGGGAGTCGTAGCGTCAACACTTCATCAATGTGTTAAATACACGAAGGATGGCAAGATGATTGTCATCCGAGGAGACTAGGCTGCGTCCAAGTGGTAGCGCGTAAAATACGCCGCTACTTACTCTCGCAAGTATACAAGGTCTAAGTTTTAATATAGTGGATCTTTGAAGATCGGATATCGTTCCCATAGAAAAAGTGTAAATAATTGAATCCCACAATTTATGTAGTCTCATATTATCCTGACGATTCAATTAATTATTTAAATTAAACTAATTAAAACTACTCCTAAGGATTAATTCTAATTACACTAATTAACTAGGGATCGATTTCATTCACTTAGTACCTATTTGGATTAGTTTAGTTATCAATAACGGTTATTATCACATCCAACAATATCGGTATCTATAACTCACTCACTCCCTTTTCTGAGTAAAAAATGAGCGAATACATGACTTCGTATTGACGCCGAAGTCCCCCTTGAACGCCTTTCCGAACACATAGCCACGTGAGTCTTGATCCAACCTCATAGATTGCACACAATCCAACTCTCTCCTGGGTTATTGGATCGTTGCGTTATGTTTATCCCTAGTCCGAATCCGGGGTTACCTCTCCCGAGTGTCAAACTCCGTATTCTCGGTTTATTCGTAATAAGCGTAATAAACGTGAAATAACGGTAAACACAATTGGAATTGGATAACAAACCATCAAAATAACTTATATTCAACCAAAGAGATATTTACATGAATTACATCTAACACTAGTTAATATCTAACTAAACTAACATGATCTTAGCCATTACAATATTAAACCAAGAGGAGATCATCATCATCAATAATAAACATTAAGTACAAAGATGGAAATAAGGAAAGAAAAGCCAAATCTTAAAGTGGAGTGGTCCACTTTCGACAAAGAATGATCCTCCCGAGTTTCCTCTTCTCCATTGATGATCTTCCTCTTTTAGATCTTCAAGAATTAGCAAAAATCACTTCCTAAAACTAATCTAATCTACTCCTAAATTATCTAATCCTATCTAAGGTGAAAAAGCTCTCCAAGCATAACAGGGCATAAGACAAAAATGGGGAAGAAAGGGATTAAAGTAAATGTTTGAAAAATATCTTCAAAATATCTAAAATTAGATATTTCTCACTGAGTGTCACCGCCTAGGCAGTGGTTAGGACAGTTAGGGTTCTACCTGATTTCCGCCTAGGCGATGAAGCAACTCTAAACTTTCTGACGGATCTCCGCCTAGGCGGTGGTTCAACAATCCAACTTCCTGCATCTTCTCCGCCTAGGCGGTGGTCTTTATGCACCAAAACCTTGTTCTTCACGTTTTGTTCATCGTTTCTCCACCGTTTTCGCTTGTTTATCACTTCTTTTTGTCCCTTTCACCTGTTTTACACTAAAACAAACTAAAATGAAATTAAATATAACTAATACGCTAAAAAAAACTAATAAATTCGGTTTAAAAGTAGATAGGTTATTTCCACCTATCACCAAGCAATTTAGGAATAACTAAGAAGAGGAAGAGGACTACTAAACAACAACATGAGCAAATTCCCAACAGTGCTCAAAACGACGGCCCAGCTCAGGAGCAAAGGTCCATTAGAGCCCGGATCAACATCCCAGCTCTAGAGCAGGGACACATCAGAGCTCATATCACTAGCCCAGCTCAGGAGCAGCAGCGCGTCAATGCACATATTGACAACCCAGCTCATGTCAGCAGCTCAACACAAGAGATCGATGATTTCAGGGAGCATCCCAGAGTTCTCCAACTAGCTGAATGAGTTAAAGAAGTCACTTTCAATCAAGGGGCCAAAAAGTTGTTGATTAACATATGGTTGAGCAAACCTGAGGAAGAAAAGCTCGTGTAATTGTTAGAAAGGAATCTGGACGTGTTTGCTTGGGCACCTGAAGACATGAATGGAATTAACCTTGAGGTGATGGTTTACTGACTTGATATCTAGAGGTCTTACCCTCCAGTAAAATAGAAGAGTAAGATGTTCAGTTCGGAGAAAAAGTAGGTAATAGGGTCTAAAGTGCGAAGATTGCTCAAAATAGGGCATATAAGAGAGGTAATCTACCCAAAGTGGCTAGCTAACCCAACGCTGGTTAATAAAAAGAATGGAAAATGGAGAATATGCATGGACTTTACTGACCTTAACCAAGCTCGTCCGAAGGATTATTACCCGATGCCCAGGATAGATCATATGGTAGATGCAGCTGCTGGGCACGAGTTATTATCCATGATGGATGCCTACTCAGGGTATAATCAGATCCGGATGAATCGGCAAGACGAGGAAGTAACGACTTTCATCACCCCTAAAGGCACATTCTGCTACAGAGTGATGCCTTTTGGTTTGAGAAACGCTGGGGTGACATATCAACGTCTGGTGAACTATATGTTCCAAGAAAAAATTGGAGCAACTATGGAGGTTTATATAGACGACACGTTGGTCAAGAGTTCTAAGAAGAAATATCTTTTGGAGAATCTGGAAGAAGCTTTCGTAATATTATGGAAGTACAATATGAAGTTGAACCCTGAGAAATGTGCATTTGTGTAATGTCTAGCAAATTTCTAAGTTTTGTGGTAAACAAGATAGGTATCACTATTGATGCTGGGCAGATAGAAGCTGTCAGAAATATGAAGTTCCCCACGATGATACGCGAAGTCCAGGTGCTAACTGGACGATTGGCGGCTCTAAACAGGTGCATCTTTAAATTTATAGATGGATGTGTCGTTTTCTTCAAAATTTTGAGAGGAAGCAAGAATATTCATTGGGATGAAGACAATGAACGTGCCTTGTAGTCCATCAAGGATTACCTGGGCTCTGTTGAAACTTTAGCTAAGGTCAAACCTGGAGATGAGCTATACTTGTACTTAGCAGTCACCACGGTTGCGGTCAGTGCAGTATTGGTGAAAGAATGTGCAAGCGGGTAGAAGCCAATATTTTATTTAAGTAAATTATTGGTACTAGCACTCGCTACACTGAGCTCGAGAAGCTTGTTTTAGCCTTGATAACCGCAGTCTGAAAGCTACGACCTTAATTTCAAGCGCATGCATTCAATGTACTAACTTCGTACCCACTTAGAGCAATAATGCATAGGCCAGAGGATTCAGGCCACCTCATAAAGTGGGCAGTGGAAATGGGAGAGTTCTACGTCACGTTTAAGCCTAGAATAACAATCAAAGGCAAGTGCTGGTCGACTTCATTGCTGAGTTGACACCCCTAGAAGGGACACCTGTAGAAGATGGTGTGTGCTCACTGATGCCAATAAGAATATGGAAATTATGGGTTGACGAAGCATCGAACTCAAAAGGATGCAGGGTTGGCATAATTCTAGAAACTCCAGAAGGTAACTAGCTCGAGAAAGCTGTGTAACTCGGATTTCGAGCATCCAACAATGAAACAGAATACGAAGCTGTTATCCTGGGCTTGACCTTAACAAAGGAGTTGGGAGCCCGAAATGTGGAGGTTAGATCAGATTCACAGCTCGTAGTGAATCAGATAAATGGGACATATTAGTCAACGAAGAGAGATTGCACCTCTACGTTGATAAAGTGAGAGAGCTAATTACAACATTTGACAACTATAAGCTTTAAGCCATTCTAAGAGCTGAGAATGATAGGGCAGATGCGCTGTCGATTCTGGCATCATCCTTTGGTCTAGGCCAGCAATCCAAGGTGGTGGATTATTTAGAGTAACCATCTGCATCTGTTCAAACTAAATCCTGCACCTGCATCGGAGATTTAGGACAAGAGGGAGATGGGAGAACACAACTGGTACGTTACCTAACTGACGGAGTGCTACCAGACGACAAGGAGTTAGCTAGAAAAATCTTGTATAAAGTAGCAAGATATGTCATGATAGATGACAAGGTGTATTGAAGGTCTTTTACACAACCGTTGTTGCTTTGCTTAGGACCAAAAGAAACCACCTATGTGCTATAAGAAATCCACGAAGGGGTTTGTGGAAATCATCAAGGAGGAAGAACCTTGGCACATAAGGAACTTACGATCGAGTATTATTAGCCGACAATACGCAGCGATACAAAAGAATACGTCAAGAAGTATGACAAATGCCAACGATTCTCGAATAACATCTGATAGGGGTAATTTATCCATTTATTTCCAAACCGAATTTGGTAGTTTTTGAGTATTTTTATCGTGTTTTAATTTGTTTTAATTAGCTTTTATTTGTTTTTATATAAATCAGGTGTTTGGGACGAAAAAGAACTAAAATGGTTGAAAATCAAGCTAATCGGTAGAACGGCGGTGGAAAAGCGATGAAAAAACGATTAAATAAAATAAGGATTCAAATCAGCACATCCACCACTGCAGCAGTCAGGCCACCACTGCAGCGGTGAAACAACAAGATGCTCACTAATGAACCACCGCTGCAGTGATCAAGCCACCGCTGCAGCGGTGACCCCTGTACCTGTAAAGTGCATTTTTTAGATATTTTTGTTCCCATATCTTCTTTTCTCCTCCAATTTTCATCCATTAGACCTCATTAGAGGATATATTGGTTAGTTTTTGAGGGTTTTGGGGAGAGCTCAACCAAACCAAATGAGAAGAACACTGAGCGAAGAAGGAGAAATGCTCTCGGAGTGGATTTAGCGTCGGATCTTCAGATAACGACTAGGTTCATTTGCTTCTTTCTTTATTTCTTAACTGTGGTTGTTTGTTTGAGCATGTTTAGCTCATTTAGCATTGTATATACGGTTATGACCATTGGCTAAACATGGATTATCTATGGGATTAATTTAGTTTATGAAAATGTCGTTTGTTTGAATTGTGTTTCTTTAACGGTTGTTCTTCACTATTCGATTATGTTTACTATTCTTATATTTCCATTATATGCTTGTTTAGATATATTGAGAAATCGGGGTTTGACACTCGAGAGAGGTAACCCTGGATTTAGACTAGGGTTTAAACACAACGTGACGATCTAATAACCCGGGAGAGAGTTAGAAAGTGTGAAATCCATGATGTTGGGGCGAGACTCATATGACTATGTGTTCTAAAAAATGCTAGAGGGGGACATCAGCATTAACGCGAAGTCACATATTCATTCACTTTATACTCGGGAGAAGGAGTGAATGAGTTTACGATATTGAAATTGTTGGATAGGTCGAATACCGTTATTGTTAACTAAACGAAACCAAAACACGTTTAAGTAAATGAAATTAATCCCTAGATAATCCATTCCCCTAAACATCTCAATATAGTATAAATAGTTTAATTAGATTAATTAATATTTTAGTTTAGTATTTATATTTATAAGCAAAACATATTTTTATCGCCTAAATAAAGTTAGGTTATGATAATTATGGTACTCAATAATAATCTCAATTAATCCTTGTGGATACAATAACCCTTACTATTCCCATTATACTAAAACTTGACCCATACACTTGCAGTGAAAGTAGCGATGTATTCACACGCTACTAAGTTTTTGGTGCGGTTGCTAAGGATTGTGTTTTCATTGTTGTTGGTATTGTGAGTAAGTAACTTGATTTTAATTTAGGCCTCGTTTATAATTTTTGTTTGTAGTTTTGTTTCTAATTTCTCATGCATGGTACTTGAAGATGTTAGATCAACAAGTGATGATGCATTTATTTTAACGAGATTCTGAGCCATTTTTTGTGCTTGGGATCGATACAAGAAGTTTCTTATTTGGTTCCCAAATCATGGTTTCCCAAGGGAGTGTCAAATTCTAAATTTCCTTGACGGGTTATAAGCCACAACTAGAACGTGGGTAGAAGGAGAAAATGGTACCACCTCTTTCTACGAACCAACCGCGGATAAAGCCTTTTGGTCGTTGGAGGAATTGGTGGCTTTTGATTATCAGAGTTAGAATTATGCACCAAGTTACCAAAGCTTGGGGGATTATTCCAATACTTCGGCGCCATGGATTGACACTCTTGTTTAAGATGTGGAGTCTTCCCCCACCTTGGAAGAAATGTTTGTCACAGTTATGGGGGAGACTCAGACATTTTTGCGAGAAATACATGATCGGCTCAATGAGCATGAGGATCATCTTGATAATATTGAGACGGTCTGCACCGAAATTGATCCGACCGTAACGTCTCTTCAGACACAAATCGGTTAGCTTATCTACTATGTTGAGGTCGAGTCAGAAGTGGTGGTACTGAGAGAAGCAAATGTCACATCTGTATACGAAAGCCACCGTGAGGAATCGAATGCAAGCGGGAGGAACTTGGGTGAGATCGAAAATAATCATGCTAATATTGAGATAACCCAAGTGTGGATTGGCGATGAAAAATCACATGTTAATAGTTGTGATTTTTTACTGTTTGAATTCCAATTGGTGATGCCGCCCCCAATCTAAGATGATCACATTTATGAGGATCCGATGTGGCTCACCTATCCTACCTCATTTCTAACTCAGTACATTCATGCTTCCCAAGCACAAGAAAAGAAGCAGAGTCAAGTTGAAAGATCGATCCGATTAATGCCAAATCTCGCCAATCTTGAGAGCGTTCAAAACCAAGACCCATACATAGTGTTGTATAACACTTACTATGGGCAGAAACCGTCCTTTGATGAGCCCTTCGCCGTGTTAAGCTGAAGACCTTAAATCAAGCGCTTCTTAGGAGGTAACTCAAGGTTTTGAAAATAAATTAGATCCGTCATTGCCGACTTGATTTGGAGGCGAGAGAATCTCACCTCCCAGGTACATGTTCTAAACCCCCGTCTTCATTATAATGCTTTATGCTTTCATTGGGATCGCTGATGGGTCGTTGTGGACATTGCCCATTTTAAGTTAAGGGGTGACGTTTAGTATGTTTTATTGTTATTAGTTATGTTTTATTTTTTTCAATGTATGCATGTTTGTTTAGGTTTAGTTTGTTTATGTATTAGTTGTTGTGTGCTGAGTTTTGTACTTCATTTGGGCTATTACCCGATGATGAGTCTGTCCCCTAGTTGTTTATTGAGGTCGAGCGTAATGCTCATTCATGTGTGTTCTGTGTGCTTGACATCTCGTTTTAGTAAAAGTTATTGTGGATCCTAATTGCATGAGCACATAAACTCAATGTATAACTATCCAATTGATTTGACGCCAATTATCCGTTAGCCAAGTTCATGACAATAGGAATTCTAGAACCTAATTTGGGGGAAATTCGAGGTAAAATCCGAGGTAAAGAGTTAAGGGGATATGATTTAGGCATTCATTTTGATCGCTTGAGCCTTTTAAGCGTACCATGTTATATATTTATCCCTTGTTACCCTGTTGAAGCTGAAAAACCATTTCAATTCTGAACATATAACAAATACCCTGGCCGATAAAACTTCTTTCCAAACCTATATTGTTGAGCCGAAGGCACAATTTGAGTGAATCAAGTTAGCATTCGTTATGCTACTTGAAGTGAGCAATTGGATTTAGGGCGAACTTTTCATTGGTTCGGTATTCGAGTACTCACTTGTAATTTTTCTTTCGTTTTAACTACACCCAGGAAATTGTAATAATCGAATAAGTTTGGGGGTGTGGTTTATGAAAAAAAAATAGTTTTATTTTTGTTTTGTCTTGACAAGTGAGTACTATGTTTTCAAATATAAGTTCAGGGTTGTTTAAAAGTGATTTATGTAGGGGTTACGAGAGTGATTGAGCCAAGCGTTGTGCCTCGGGTATCGTTAAGTTAATAATGTTAACCTGTTTTCTATTCTAGATATACCCTTGGCCAAATGTTCCAAAAATCGAACCAAGTCCTATTTATCGTTTTGAATTTCTTAGCCTACATTAGTGGAGAATGGAACCCTATCAGGCATATGGATTTCCTATACCTTATTAGTTTTAGTCATGAACTTTATTGGTTGATAATCCAATCCGATCGGTGGATATTTGTATAATTGCGTTTTTTCACATACACTTTGACAGGATCTAGAATTGCGCTTACTATTATCGAATGTTAAAATTCTAAAACACCACATGGTGTGTTTTATTCTTGAATTTGATAGGATTGGGGGACGATGAGGGAAAACCGTTTGGCCGGGTAGATGAAATTCAAAACTTGCACGTTGTTGTTTTTCGTTTGTTTGTGTTTTTTATTTTTAGTATTTCAATTTCGTAATTAGTCGTTGTAGTTTCTTGTATTGTGTGGGTGTTTTGCTCAAGGACTAGTAAAATTCTAAGTTTGAGGGTATTTGATAGGGGTAATTTATCCATTTATTTCCAAACCGAATTTGGTAGTTTTTGAGTATTTTTATCGTGTTTTAATTTGTTTTAATTAGCTTTTATTTGTTTTTGTATAATTCAGGTGTTTGGGACGAAAAAAAGCTAAAATAGTTGAAAATCAAGCTAATCGGTGGAACGGTGGTAGAAAAGCAGTGAAAAAACGATGAAAAGAAATAAAGATTCAAATTAGCACATCCACCGCTGCAGCGGTGAAACTACTGGGAGTGCAGAAAATTCACCGCCACAACGGTCAAGCTACCGCTGCAGTGGTGAAACAACAGGATGCTCACTGATGAACCACCGCTGCTGCGATAAAGCCACCGTTGCAGCTGTGACCACTGCCGACATACCCACTGCTGCACCAGTGAACCCTGTACCTGTAAAGGGCATTGTTTAAGATATTTTTGTTCCCATATCTTATTTCCTCCTCCAATTTTCGGCCATTAGACCTCATTAGAGGATAAATAGGTTAGGTTTTGAGAGTTTTGGGGAAAGCTCAACCAAACCAAAGGAGAAGAACACCGAGCGAAGAAGGAGAAACGCTCTCGGAGTGGTTTTAGCGTCGGATCTTCGGATAACGGCTAAGTTCCTTCATTTCTTTCTTTATTTATTAACTTTGGTAGTTTGTTTGAGCATGTTTATCTCATTTAGTGTTGTATATACGATTATGGCCATTGGCTAAACATGAATTATCTATGGGATTAATATAGTTTATGAAAATGTTGTTTGTTTGAATTGTGTTTCTTTAACGATTGTTCTTCGCTATTCGATTGTGTTTACTGTTCTTGTATTTCCATTATATGCTTCTTTAGATATATTGAGAAATCGGGGTTTGACATTCGGGATAGGTAACTCCGGATTCGGATTAGGGTTTAAACACAACGCGATGATTTAATAACCTGGGAGGGAGTTAGAAAGTGTGCAATCCATGACGTTGGGGTGAGACTCATGTGACTATGTGTTCTAAAAAATGCTAGAGTGGGACTTCGGCGTTAATGTGAAGTCAGATATTCATTCACTTTATACTCGGGAAAGGGAGTGAATGAGTTTACGATACTGAGATTGTCTGATAGGTCAAATACCATTATTGTTAACTAAATAAAACCAAACACGTTTAATTAAATAAAGTTAATCCCTAGATAATCCATTCCCCTAAATGTCTCAATATAGTATAAATAGTTTAATTAGATTAATTAGTATTTTAGTTTAGTATTTATATTTATAAACAAAACATATTTTTATCGCCTAAATAAAGTTAGGTTATGATAATTACGGTACTCAACGATAATCTTAACCAATCCCTGTGGATACGACAACCCTTACTCTTCCCATTATATTAAAACTTGACCCGTACACTTGCGGTGAAAGTAGCGACGTATTCACGCGCTACCAACATCTGAATTCCTTCTCAAACGCAAATACCCATCCATAGTCTATGACCTTTTGCTCAATGGGGAATGGATGTTCTAGGGCCATTCACGCTGGCGCCTGGTGTTGGCCTAGTGAACTACCCAAGAAGAGGGGTAAATTTGGTAGATAAAAAATTATAAGAGAAAAAAAAATACTTTAATAATCCAAATAATTAATTTCAATTCTAAATTAATTATTATTTTTATACAACAGCGGAAATATAAAATCAATTAGGTGCACACCAAATAACAAAAATAAATAAAGTAGAGATAGCAGCACACCAGAAATTTATACTGGTTCACCAAGCTACTCTTGGCTAATCTAGTCCTCTGAGCCCCACAGAGAGTCGCACCCACTAAACTCAAGATTCCTTTAAAGGAAGGAACCAAACCCTCACAAAGATTCTTTTACAGGCTCAGAATCAAACTTTACAAATTCCTTTTCACAGGCTTAGGAATAACCTTTATTTTTAACAGGCTCAAGAATAACCTAATTCTTTTTTAAACTAAAGCTAAAAAATCAAAACCTCTCAAACACACCAAATATCTTTTTACTCGGTAAGGATTGAACCGTTAAAAAATTGCTCACAAAATAATTCAATTTAGGAAGAATTACTACCACAATCTCTTTATAGAAAGAGACTGAAACCAGCTACCCTTAGATTAAATACTCCCAACAGTATTCAATCCGTCACTCAACTTACCAATTAAAAATTGACAAGTGATTTTTCTCACTCGGAGCTTCTGCCACCCCAGATAAATTAGAACTCAATTAATATCCCAAAACTAGTGATAGAAAAGTGAGATATTCAAAATCTGATTTTAAACAAAAATGGGTAGCACGTAATTGAGCCCGTAATAAGATTTATTCAAGAAATTATTTCAAAAATATTTTTTAATAAAAAATCAGAAAACAATTTCTAAAGATCAAATTCCAAATATAATCAAGCAATACTAAATAGAAAGGAATTTAGAAAGATCTCACTGGGAATCCACCGAAAGAATAATTATATCAATGTCACTTCAGATTTGGTAGAGCAATGATTCACAATAAATAATTCTCAAGAATAACTCTTAGAAAAGCTCTCACAATTCTCAATATGATTTCTCTTAGAAAAGCTCAGTATAATACTCTTGATCTCTCTCACTGATATGAAAAATGCAGGTTTATATAAATAGGAATAAAATAATCTCTCTAACAGCTAGTTTCCACTTATTATGACACTTAATTGCTCTTATAGACCCCTTATATCATTAAGACTTCATCCTGGTTCAAATCACTTAATTATAGCTTTTAAACTTCTCAATTAAGTCCCTCAAATATTTCTCAATCACAATTAAATAGGATAGAAAGAATTACATGTACCAAATTGAGAAATATTCAAACTTAATGAACCAACTCTATAGGTATATCATAATATATGTTGCATATCTCAAATAACATTAAATCCCTAAAATATCTCGTGAATCTTAACCATAAAACGGCTAGTAACAGCTACTTCTAGAATAAAATCCAGAATTTCATAATATCCTGAAACAGTCCCGTAAGTCGACCGACCAAGATCACCTGTCGACCGATCGATTCAGGATGTTGCCAAGCCAAAAATTCTGTACCCATCAATCAACCTATCTGTCGACCTAGTAATTCAGAGAGTTCAATTTCTTATCACAGGTCGATCGCTCCATCGACTTATTGATGCGAACCTCAACAAGGATTAGTGAGACCCGAAACCAACTTAGGGTTTCTTTGTGAAGATCGAAATTAAATCAGATTTTGAGCGAACGTTTATGAACGAAACGCGAACCAATGGTATAATGATCTTGACCCAATGATTATAATGAATTATAAAGCAAAGATATAAGTTTGAATGCCACAAGAAACTCTTGATAAGTTCAGGATAAGTTCTCTAAAGACCTAAAGAGAAAACTCTCACAATTTTATTAATAAAAAATAATGTGTCAAATTCGTAGGTCTACAAAGCCCCTTAAATAGGCGGCGAAGCGAATAAGAAAGAAACCCTAATACACTTGAAAATTCGTGGGTCTACATGGAGGAAAAAGGAAACCCTAAAATCTAATTGCTAAATAAAGAATAAGGAAGCTTCCTAATTTGCCTTACATTCCTAGTTGGAAAAGGAAATGATTTACTTGGCAATCATGCCTTACAAATCAGCCTAAAAATAATTAAAAGACTTAAAATAATAAAATAAATAAAATAAAATTCGTGGGTCTCATTCTTGGCCCGTTCAGGATCATGCTTTAAGCCCATTCGCTTGCCTTGATGAGGTGGACTAGGCATTGATTGTCCGATGGGCCTAATTTAGGCTTCACTATTGTAGTTTCGGCCCCAATCTCTTTAATAAGCCCATTAAGTGCTTCTTTGAATCTTTTTGCCCTTGCCCTTGTTATTGGGCCAATTGGAACATGCAACGGATCTCTTGGTACAGTTAATATATTCTCATCATTCCTTCCCTCTTGAAAAGGATTTGTCCTCAAATCTTCACCTACACCAAACGGAGATAAGTTAGTTACATTAAAAGTAGCACTTACATTAAACTCACCTGGAAGGTCTAATTTGTAGGCGTTGTCATTGATTTGTTCCATCACTTGAAAAGGGCAATTCCCCTTGGAAGTATCTTAGAACGCCTTTGTTGGGGAAACCGCTCCTTCCTCATATGCAACCAAACCCAATCTCCATGTTCAAATACAACCTTCTTGCGCCCCTTAGTAGTTTGGTTGGTATATTGCTCAGTTCTCCTCTCAATATTTTGTCGGGCCTTCTCATGGATTTGCTTAACAAAATCAGCCTTCTTCTTCCCATGTAAGTTGACACGCTCATGCATAGGTAAAGAAGTTAAATCCAAAGGAGTCAATGGATTAAAACCATACACAATTTCAAATGGTGAAAACTTAGTTGCAGAATGCACACTCCTATTATATGCAAACTCTACATGTGGCAAACAATCTTCCCATGTTTTCAAATTCTTTTATATTATAGCACACAATAAAGTAGATAAAGTTATATTAACTACTTCCGTTTGACCATCAGTTCGAGCTTACCTCACAAAGTCTTGCAAAAATAGCTTAAGAACTTAGCATCTCTATCCGAAACAATAGTCTTAGGCATGCCATGCAACCTAACTATTTCCTTGAAAAAGAAATCAACAACATGTGACGTATTATCATTTTTATGACATGGAATAAAATGAGCCATCTTAGAAAACCTATCTACAACCACATATATAGAATCTTGACCTCTTTTTGACCTAGGCAAACCTAACACAAAATCCATAGAAATATCAATCCAAGGTTCACTAGGTATAGGCAAAAGAGTATACAAACTATGAGGCTTAACCTTAGACTTAGCTTGCCTACAAACAATACACTTCTCACAAATTCTCTCCACTTCACGTTTCATATGAGGCCAGAAAAAGTGTTCATGCAAAACATATAAAGTCTTAGATATTCCAAAATGCCCCATTAAACCACTCCCATGAGCTTCTTTAACAAGCAAGTCACGCAATGAACATTTAGGCACACATAATTTATTTTCCCTGAACAAAAACCCATTATGCCTAAAGAACTTACCAAATGCCACTTTCTCACATGCATTAAATACATTACCAAAATCAGAATCATCAACATACAAATCTTTAATATACTCAAAATCAAGCAATTTGGCATCTAAGGTAGACAGTAAGACGTACCTTCGAGATAATGCATCCGCCACAACATTTTCCTTACCTTGCTTGTACTTGATCACATAAGGAAACATTTCAATAAACTCCACCCACTTGGCATGTCGCTTGTTCAGCTTTTGTTGACCCTTCAAATGCTTCAAAGATTTATGATCCATGTGAATCACAAATTCCTTTGGCCAAAGATAGTGTTGCCAAGTCTCCAATGCCCTAATCAACACATACATATCTTTGTCATATGTAGGGTAATTCAAGGCTGCGCCACTTAGTTTTTCACTAAAGTAGGCAAGCGGACGCCCTTCCTGCATTAGAACAGCTCCAATACCTATTCTTGAAGCATCATATTCAATCTCAAAATTTTTTGTGAAGTTAGGTAAAGCAAGCAAATGTGCATTAGGCAATTTTTCCTTAATAAAATTAAATGCCTTTTCTTGCTTATCACCCCACTTAAAACCCACATTCTTTTTGACAACTTCAGTTAAAGGTGCGGCTAGGCTACTAAAATCTTTCACAAACCTTCGATAGAAGCTAGCCAGCCCATGAAAACTTCTCACCTGTCCCACACTTGTAGGTTTAGTCCAATCTTTGATTACCTTAACCTTTTCTTCATCCACCTCAATTCCCTTAGTACTAACAACAAAACTAAGAAATAAAAGCTTATCCGTGCAAAAGGTACATTTTTTGAGGTTAGCAAACAACTTTTCTTTTCTCAAAACATCTAAAATAAGTTTTAAATGTTCAACATGCTCATCTAAGTTTTTACTATAAATCAGAGTGTCATCAAAGTATACAACTACACATTTCCCAATAAAAATACGCAAAACATGGTTCATTAATCTCCTGAACGTACTAGGTGCATTGGTTAACCAAAAAGGCATAACCAACTACTCATATAAACCATATTTTGTTTTGAATGCGATTTTCCACTCATCACATTCCCTCATCCTAATCTGACGATATCTACTTTTAAGATCAATTTTAGTAAACACACAAGAACCGTTCAATTCATCAAGCATATCATCTAATCTAGGAATGGAATGTCGATACTTTATCGTGATATTGTTGATGGCACGATAATCCATACATATTCTCCACGTACCATCTTTCTTAGGTACAAGCAATACGAGAACCGCACAAGAACTCATGCTTTTACGTACATACCCTTTCTCCATAAGCTCACTAACCTACCTTTGAAGCTCCTTTGTTTCCTCGGGATTGCTTCTACATGCGGGTCTGTTTGGAATGGATGCTCCAGGTACGAAATCAATTTGATACTCGATTCTCCTTATTGGTGGAAAACCATTTGGCACCTCTTCGAGAAACACATCATCAAAATCCTGTAAAAGAGAAACAAAAACACTAGGAAAAGAAGAGTTAAGATCGTTAGGGGCAAAACAAACCTCTTTGTAGAAAAGTACAATCAAAAGTTGGTTTGAAAACAAAACTTTTCTCATCTCTCTCTCTTTCGCATAAAAACTCATTTGTTTCTTTTTTTCTTTTCCCTCGCATTCTGATTTTTTTTCTCTCACTCTTTTTTTTTTTTTTTTCTTGTCACTCTCTTTTTAACCTCACTTGATCATCATACACTTGCCTTGGCGATAATAATACAAGAGTAATTGGTTTTTTATTAAGTACAAATGAGTATCTATTGGTATAACAATCATGAGTTACTTGTCAATCAAATTGCCATGGTCTTCTCAAAAGAATATGCCTCGCATGCATTGGCACCACATCACACAAGATCTCGTCTTTGTACCTTCCAATCGAGAATGATTTGAGCACTTGTTTATTCACTTTAATTTCTCCACAATTATTCAACCATTGTAACCTGTATGGTCTAGGATACTTTAAAGTTGGCAATTTCAATTTCTCCACCAAACTAGTGCTAGCAACATTTGTACAATTGCCCCCATCACTAATCATGCTACATACATTATCATTGACATGACATCTAGTATAAAAGATGTTATCTCGTTGTATCGTCTCATCTTCTTTGACTTGTGCACTAAGAGCTCTTCTTGCAACCAGGAGCTCTCCATCAACCGGGTACTCAACATCATGTGTATTCTCTAAAGGTGGCATCGAATCATCATCTGTCTCATCTTCGGTCTCAATACCTTTATCATCCCTCATAATCATCACTCTCTTATACGGACATTGAGATGCAATATGACCTGTTCCCAAATACTTAAAGCATTTAATTTCTCTATTTCTAGAAGGTAGAGAATTGGTTTTACCTTGGTTCGGTGTACCTCCAGCTATGTGAATTTTGGGAGGTTCGGCCTTGGGATGAAAATTAGGCATCTCTTCCCTCTTGCTCCAATTCGGTTTCCCAGAAGAAGAAGAACCCGATTGTTGCCCAACTCATGTGGAACCCTTTCGCTTCAATTGTTGCTCCACTTTGATGGCCATGTGCACCATGTCACTCAACTCAACATAATGCTGCAACTCCACTACATTTACAATGTCACGATTTAGCCCGATTAGAAACCTAGCCATAGTTGCTTCTCGGTCCTCTTCTACATTGGCTCGAATCATGGCTACTTCCATCTCTTTATAGTAGTCCTCCACAAACTTAGAACCTTGTGTTAGACTTTGCAATTTTTGATAGAAGTCCCTATAGTAGTGACTAGGGACAAACCGCCTCCTCATGATGACTTTTATTTTCGCCCACGTCTCAATAGGCCTCTCATGGTTTCTCCTCCTATTTATCACAAGTTGATCCCACCATATTATAGCATAGTCAACAAACTCAATTACAACAAGTTTTACCTTTTTCGCCTCGGAGTAGTTGTGGCACTCAAAGATCAACTCTACCTTCTTCTCTCACTCTAAGTATACTTCAGGGTCGTTTTTTTTTCTTGGAATGACGGTATATTCACCTTGATGCTTTCCAAGTTATTATCAAGATGCTCCCTATATCCATCTCCTTTATTGCCATATCCACGCCCAAATCTGCCCAAGCTCGCATTAGAGGCGCGGTCGTGTTCATCTAGGTCATTCCCATAATCATCTTCATATTCGAACCGAGGCTGATTCCACTCTCTTCGTTGCACATTAGGAGCTCTCGGAGCCTGCCCCTTTTGTGTACTAGACTCAACTTTGTCTAGTCGCTCATGCACTTCATCAAACCGCAAGTTCAACCATTGAAGCTTTTGCTCCAAGGCCTTGTAAAAAACTTTTACGTCCATGACGTCCATCCTTTCTAGTGCTTCATTGGACGAGCCTTTGTTTATTTCTCAGGATATGTTTAGTAACCTGCAAAACAAAGTTAGCAAACCTCATAAACACTCCCTCACGTGTTTACACTCAAACTATGTCACTCCACTCGTGTATCACTCAAATTCGGCTTTTACCCTCTTATGAGCTCACACTCTTTTGCTTTTTTCCACTCTTTAGTTCACTCTTTTAGTTCTTTATTGAACTTAACCAAACTCAATCAGAAATTTCTCGTGACGATTCAAACTCAACAAATTAATTTCACTAAGAATGAGATTTAGGACAAAAGTACAGTGAACAAGAAGAGCACACAGGATAAGTTTGCGGAATAGAACAAGTAGAAATAAATTTCAAAATTCGGAGCTGCTAGATTTTTTTTTTTTTTTTTTTTTTTTTTTTTGTAGCAACTTAAATCAAGATTGATGATGCACAGTACTACAAAAAAAAATGAAAATTTGACCAAATATAAATATTTCGGCCAAGAAAGTTTAAGTATGAAGGAAAAAATAACGATGAACGAAGAAGATAAAAGAGGATAGGTGAAACCTGATTTAGACCTTACTCTGATACCAAATGATGCGAACCTTACCAAGGATTAGTGAGACCTGAAACCAACTTAGGGTTTCTTCGCGAAGATCGAACCTAAATCAGATTTTGAGCGAACTAAAAATACAAAAATGGATAGATAGATTACCTTGACCCAATGTTTATAAATAAAACGTGAGCAAATGGTATAATGATCTTGACCCAATAATTATAATGAATCATGAACCAAAGATATAAGTTTGAACGCCACAAGAAACTCTTAATAAGTTCAGGAAAAGTTCTTTGAAGAACTAAAGAGAAAACTCTCACAATTTTATTAATAAAAAATAATGTATCAAATTCGTAGGTCTACAAAGCCCCTTAAATAGGCGGTCAAGAGAATAAAAAAGAAACCCTAATACACTTGGAAATTCATGGGTCTACATGGAGGAAAAAGGAAACCCTAAAATCTAATTGCTAAATAAAGAATAAGGAAATTTCCTAATTTGCCTTACATTCCTAGTTGGAAAAAGAAATAATTTACTTGACAATCAATCCTTACAAATCAGCCTTAAAATAATTAAAAGACTTAAAATAATAAAATAAATAAAATAAAATTTGTGGGTCTCATTCTTGGCCCGTTCAGGATCACGCTTTAAGCCCATTCGCTTGCCTTGATGAGGTGGACTAGGCCTTGACTGTCCGATGGGCCTAATTTAGGCTTCACCATTGTAGTTTCGGCCCCTATCTCTCGAATAAGCCCATTAAGTGCTTCTTTGAATCTTTTTGCCATTGCCCTTGTTATTGGGCCAATTGGAACATGCAACGGATCTCTTGGTGCAACTAATATATTCTCATCACTTATAGATACAAAGAGTTCATATTTAAGCACAGGTCGACCTACCTGACGACTGAGAGACATAGAGGCTTTTCCTTCTATGCTCCAATCGACTTACTTATCGACTTACTAATGCTGGAACACTTCTCTCAATTCGTTTTTAATCCATTTTTATTAATGTTTTCGTCCCTTTAACTGATTTCTTTTCTTGGTTAGCTCCACTAAATAGTGAAATTCAATTTTAATCAATTATTAATATTTTTTTTTTCAATTATACATAGGAGTAAATAATTTAGCTAATTAGAATCCTATTAAAAACACACATATTTATAAAAATTATTTAAAAATCTTTTTGTGACGTGTGTGATCCTAATTAGGATATTAAGAGTTGAAATTTAACCGGAGTTGTTTTTCCTAGGTTCTTCAAAATTTCCAATCTCTTAATCCTTCATCATCTTTGTCATCATATCTTCATCATTTGGAACTAATAAACTGAAACACTTAATCAAACTATTAGTTTCACCAAAAACATCAACCTTTAATTGTCCATCAAAATCTTAGGATCAACAATCTCCCCCTTTTTGATGATGACAGTTAACTTTGATGTTTTCTTTAAAACAATAATATAACCACACTCCCCTGAATCTGAGGATTGGCTTTATAACTCAGTTAAGCATAGTAATGAAGATATTCATAAAATAATCAACAAAGCACAAATATAATAAACTCCCCCTTAAGATATTCAATAAAACATCAACTAATTCTCCCTATTTGTCATCCCAAAAAAATTTGGGGAAGAGGGGAACACTTACAAGAACTCTACTCTAGGCAAACATATAATATACTTTGAAAGAATAAATCTAAAGTAATTAAATCAGAATATTTATATATATAGCTCTTTAAAAACACATTGAATCAATCCATAAAATCAACTTTATGCATTAAAATCATGTTCATCAAATACCATATGGATCATTATTAGGGATAAAAAATCTAACTAAGTAGATCAAGTCTAGCTAATCCATCAAAATTCATACACTAGAAGTCAAGTTTCACCAAAATCCTAAATTAGCTATTATAGACCAAAATAGTAAATGTGGAACTTGTCTCAATAACAAATTCAAAGAGAAAATAAAAGATAAAGTCTAATGAGGGCTCTGTCTAGAAAAGTGATAATAAAATCCCATCAGGCTAGTGGCTGGCTGCTGAGGATACTGAACGCCTGACTGAACAATTGGTCCTAGAGTCGTTTGTTGATGAAATGACGTTGACGATCCTACTCCAGATGGCCCTGCAGTAGTTGGTCCTCCAAAGGACTACTGTGCTACAAACATAAGATGTTCTGTAAAGTGTGGCTGAGCACTGTACTACTGCTGGTATCCATGATGAGATGACTGCATAAACTGAAACATTTGTTCCAGATTCCCCGTGATTTTCCCAAATTCAGCTTCCATGTTCATATTCATTTGGACCATTTTATTTTCTAACCCAGTCATCTGATCATTCATTAGATCCGCATGTACCCTTAGATCATCGATCTGATCATAAAGAAAATCCATCTTCTGATCTATGCTCATTTCTTAGTCATTATCTTCTTCATCGCCCACTGTACGGCGGAGGATTCGCATCCTAGCGTATATGACTACTCGCAAGTGTACGAGGTCAAAGTTTTAGTATAGTGTGATCGTGAAAGATCGATTTATCGTATCCATAGGGATTGGTGTCGTCACTATCGAGTACCGTGTTTTTCATGACCTAACTTTATCTAGGCTAAAAATAAATGTATTTAATTAATTAATATTAATATTAATATAGCATAAATTAAAAATACTAATATACTAATATGTTTTAGGGGAAAGAATCGCCTAGGGATTAACGTGTTTACAAATACGTGTTTGATCTCGATTTACTCACGTTTACGGTGTTCGACCTATTTGACAATCTCGGTACATAAACTCCACCGCCATCTCTCCTGAGTGTAAGACGGGAGAATACATGACTTCGGGTCAATGAAGAAATCCCCCTCAACGTATTAACGACCCTAGGTTACGTGAGTCTCGCCCAGCGTCATTGATTGCACACAATCCAACTCCTGACTGGGTCATTGGATCATGTGTTGTATTTACCCTATCGACAATCTCCATTCTAAAACTCCCTCACCACCTCTCCTGAGTTTAAGATGAGGGATATAGTGCGACTTCGTGTCAATGAAGAAGTTCCCCTCAACATCTTAACGACCCTAGGTCACGTGAGTCTCGCCCCAACATCATCGATTGTCCACAATCCTAACACTGACAGGGTTATAGAATCGTGGTGTTTACCTTAATTCGAATATGGGATTTGTCAAATCCCGTATTCTCAATATATCATTCTAAGAATGATAAACAAACAATATAATAAACACAATCAAACTGCAAAAAACAATCACAAACGAAACACCGAAATTATCCAAACACATATTTATAAATTTATTGTTAATCCCTATACAATCCACATTTAACTCGTGGTCATAACTGTATAAACATTGAAATCAATCTAAACATGTTCACATGATCCTAAGTTAAAGAAATAAGGAAAAGAATCAAAGAACTTAGCCTCGTCCGAAAATTGGCCGCTAAGAACGCTCAACGATCGCTTCACCGTCTTCTCCACTTCGGGATGTGAGCTCCACCTCTAAAACTCCTAAACCCTAGCCTAAGTATGGCCTAAGGTACACAAATATATGGGGGAGAATAAGAGGATGGGAGAGGAGTGGGTGTTTATGGACAAAATATCTCAAAATATCTAATAAAAATATCTAGGCTGTGCAGAGGATCACCGCCGCGCCTGTGGGATTCAGCGCCACGGCAGTGGGTAGGTCGGTTAGTTAATCACCACAGTAGTGAAGACAGTGGTGGATTTGGAAAATATTTTGATGGTTCACCACTTAGGCGGTGGTCCATCAGTAGCATTTGTGTCTTCTTAGCATTTTCACGACTGCGACAGTGGTGTGGACGTCGCGGCGATGGGCTTGTTTCACAGTTTTGCCTTCGAGCTTGTTTTTTCCACCATTCTTCGATCATTTTTGGTTCGATCTTATCATGTTCGCTCCAGTTTCCTATCTTTTTGCCCCATACACCTGATTTATACAAAACGTAATAAAACTAATTAAAACATAATAAAATATTATATAAACGCTCGAAAACTAACTTAATTCGATTTAAAAATATGTAGGTAGATCACACCTATCACCCACAACTTGCACTCTTTTCCTTTTCTGATTCCTCTTCTTTACCTATCTATTTCCTTTGTACTCATATCCCATTTACGAAGCATTACCCACATTAATCCATTCGGGTGTGATTGTCATGAATTTTTCTTCATCATGATCAGTTTCAACTCCAAAGTGATCAAACAACCTTTGGAGTGCATCAGCATAGGGTAATGCTCCAGAGGGTTTCTGAACATGATACTTCATGTGGTCCATCATGATATGTGTTAGATCCAATTTTCTCCCTTCAACAATCTCATTCATCAAATAAAGGTCAAAGTAATTTACATTAGCATGACTTCCCCCTCTAGGCACAACCGTATAGGTTAGCACCAAATGAAGGAATCGATACTCAAGAGATAATGATCTTGCTTTATCTCCCTCTAAGTCAAATTTCTCAGCGATTGCCATTCTATTGAAATTTATCGAAAGCCAATGAGGGGTATTGTATGGAACTACGTCTCATCTAGGTATTTCCAAAATATCGCATAATGATCCCCTATTTAACTGGATTTCTTTTCCTTTAACATAGGATGAAATTTCAATATTATTGTAAGTGATATTGCTATAGAACATTCTCACCCATATCGGCATCTACTCATTCCTTTGGGTGACAAAATCTATCCACCCCAAATTTCTAAAATATCGTTTAATATCAATATTTTTTTTTCTTTCAAACTAACAAAATCTATAGGTTTGCAACCTAAAACCTTTCGGTTGACAAACTCCTCATTATATTTTTTCTCATCCTTTTCTTTTCGGAAAAATTCATTGTCATACGTAACCCTTTGAGAATGATTCTTGATTTTAGGCATTTTTCACACAAATTTAAAACATATCAACCAAAATAACTCAATAGATTAAGCCCAAACAGAGAACCAACTGAAACCCTAGAAATCAGAGAGAACCAACATTTTTTCGCGAGTAATGAGTCACCAAATCTCATATCCAAGCCTTAGACCTTTAGATTCAACCCAAAAATATTCTAAGCCATGCCGAAATGAACTAACTTCATGAAGTTTATGCTTGAATGAACTTGGGAGATGTAGGGTTTTAGAGAAAAAAAGGTTTTAGTTTCGAACGAAATGAAATAAAAAAGTAAAGGGTATTTATATCCCCTAACGACCAGTCGACTGCTAACTTAGAGGCAGTTGATAGATGAATGCAGCGTGTCTCTTTGTATTCCATCCTACTATTTTCGATTGACTAATGAATCATTATAATTCGACTGCCCATTTTGAGCTGTTTGACTTTTAGTGCATTTAAACCCTAATTTGATCAACTTAACTCAATTTTTTACCTCTTATTTTGATCCACATATATTTTATAAAAATTTAAATACTCACACATTTAAATACACACACACACACACACACATGTATCACAAACATCTAAATTACAAAATAAACAAGATTAGTCTCCCTAACAAAATTAATAAACTTAAACTTAATTTTTTTTGACACACCTGGATCATCTTTGGGAGCAAGTGATGTGTGTACCTTTGGTGGATTACTAATTTCTGACTTGGTATCCTTTGACTCCACCAATACTTGATTTTTCATCTTAATTTCTTGCTTCTTAGGAATGGCAATTTTCTGAACTGATTCAGTAAGAACTTCTTTGCCTTTGTTTGGTGCTTCAGGCTGCTTTGGTACTACTTTGTAAATGAACTTTTTCTTGTACTAGTATCTTGCTGTTTGTTGTGGATAAGCTTTGTCAGCTCTCACATATTGAGTTTGTTGCTTCTGGACTCTTTTATTTGGCACGTGTTGATTCTTCTTATTTGGTACATTGAACCTCGGTTCTTTCTTTGACAGGGTATATTCATTGTATCTTCTTGTTTGTTGAAATCTCCTTGTTGGCACATAGTATTCATTGTACCTTTGTCTAAATCTCTGATTGGTACCTGCACCAAAATGTTCTTTTTTTGGTATCCAATTGTTTCTGGATCCGACAGGGTAACCATGTAATAAATAAGAAGAATTTTCATAATGACCAAATTTACCACAATAAAAACACTTAATACTATTAGCACGCCTATTCAAATAGTCAGTGTTTCGTACGGGAGCATAATATTCTTTGCGATTTTGAGAAGCAGCTTTAGTAACTATTGGTTTTTTAATAGATTTAGTACTCTCAACATCCTTGAATTTATGCATTGCTTCTTTAAGCTCCTTTTGAGTCTTCTCAAGTAATCGTTCATTGGTGCTAACGTTTACCTGTAGACCAAAATTCTTTTTATGCATAAATTCAAGACCATTCTTAAGAATTTGGAACTCATTTTCAACAGAATGGTTTTTCACATGAGCTCTTTCAAGCTCATACCTTGTATTGTCCAATTCAATACTCAAGGTCTCATTCAAGGATTTAAGATTTTTCTTTTTAAATTCATTCTGTTGAAGATCATAAAAATCATTTTTCAAAACCTCAGTCTCATCTTCAACAGACTCAATTTTCTCACATAATTTAATAATTTTAGATAAAGCATTTTTAAACTCAACAGTTTCAAAATATTTGTCCAAATTCTTTTTCTTGAGAGATTTGACAGTACTAAATTTCTTATTTCAAGAGTTGCAATTATTTGCTCTAGTTTAAAATTCTCTTTTCCAAAAATATACGTTAGAGCAATAAGCATCTCAATAGCCTTCTCTGTATTCTCATCATTGCAAATTATATCAGTCTCCTGATCAGAACAATGACTATTAGAAGAAGTAGAATTAACAGTAGTACACATAACTTCAAAATCAAGACACTCCATGTGATTGTGTTTAGCTATACTGTAAAGTACATCAAGCTAAAACCAGCTCTGATGCCACCCAGTAAACTACCCAAGAAGGGGGTGAATTTTGGGTAGATAAAAAATTATTAGAGAAAAAAAATTACTTTAATAATCCAAGTAATTAATTTTAATCTTAAATTAATTATTATCTTTATATTACAGCGGAAATCTAAAATCAACTAGGTGCACACTAAACAACAAAAATAAATAAAGTGAAGATAGCAGGACACCAGAAAATTTATACTAGTTCACTAAGCTACTCTTGGCTAATCTAGTCCTCCGAGCTCCACGGAGAGTCGCACCTACTAAACTCAAGATTCCTTTAGAGGTAGGAACCAAACCCTCACAAAGATTATTTTACATGCTCAGAATCAACCTTTACAAATTCCTTTTCATAGGCTTAAGAATAACTCTACTTTTTATAGACTCAAGAATAACCTAATTCTTTTTTAAACTATGGCTAAAGAATCAAAACTTCTCAAACACTCCAAATATCCTTTTACCCGGTAAAGATTGAACCATTACACAATTGTTCACAAAACAATTCATTTATGGAAGAATTACTACCTCAATCTCTTTATAGGAAGAGACTGAAACCAGCTACCCTTAGATTAAATATTCCCAACAGTATTCAATATGTCACTCAACTCTCCAATTAAAAATTGACAAATGATTTTTCTCACTCGGAGCTTCTACCACCCCAGATAAATTAGTACTCAATTAATATCCCAAAACTAGTGATAGAAAAATGAGATATTCAAAATCTGATTTTAAACAAAAATGGGTAGCACGTAATTAAGCACATAATCAGATTTATTCAAAAAAATTGTTTCTAAAATATTTTTTAATAAAAAATCAGAAAACAATTTTTAAAGATCAAATTTCAAATATAATCAAGCAATACTAAATAGAAAGTAATTTGGAAAGATCTCACCTGAAATCTACCGAAAGAATAATTATATTAATGTCACTTCAGATTCAGTAGCAATAATGATTCACAACAAATAATTCTCAAGAATAACTCTTAGAAAAGCTCTCACAATTCTCAATATGATTTCTTTTAGAAAAGTTCAGTATAATATTCTTGATCTCTCTCACTGATATGAAAAACACAGGTCTATATAAATGGGAATAAAATAAGCTCTCTAACGGTTAGTTCCCACTTGTTATGACACTTAATTGCTCTTATAGACCCCTTATATCATTAAGACTTCATCCTGACTCAAATCACTTAATTATAGCTTTTAAACTTCTCAATTAAGTCCCCCAAATATTTCTTAATCAGAATTAAATAGGATAGAAAGAATTATATGTACCAAATTGAGAAATATTCAAACTTAATGAACCAAATCTATAGGGATATCATAATATATGTTGCATATCTCAAATAACCTTAAATCCCTAAAATATCTCATAAATCTTAACCATAAAACGGCTAGTAACGGATACTTTTAGAATAAAATCCGAAATTCCATAATACCCTGAAACAGTCCCATAAGTCGACCAACCAAGATCACTTGTCGACCGATCGATTCAGAATGTAGCCAAGCCAAAATTTTTGTACCCATCGGTCGACCTATCTGTTGACCTAGAGATTCAGATAGTTCCATTTCTTATCACAGGTCAACCACTTTGTCGACTTATAGATACAAAGAGTTCATATTTAAGCATAGGGCGACCTACCTGTTGACTGAGAGATAGAAATACTTTTATTTCTATCTTCTGGTCAACTTACCTGTCGACTTACTAATGTTGGAACACTTTTCTCAATTCATTTTTAATCCATTTTTATTAACGTTTTCGCCCCTTTAAACGATTTCTTTTCTCTGTTAGCTACACTAAATACTTAAATTTAATTTTAATCAATTATTAATATTTATTTTTCAATTACACATAAGAGCAAATAATTTAGCTAATTAGGATCCTATTAAAAACACACATATTTATAAAAAATCATTTAAAAATCTTTTTGTGTCATGTGTGATCTTAATTGGGATATTAAGAGTTGAAATTTAATTTCAGTTGTTTTCCTTAGGTTCTTCAAATTCTTCAACCTCTCAATCATTCATCATCTTTGTCATCATATCTTCATCATTTGGAACTAATAAACTGAAACACTTAATCAAACTGTTAGTTCTACCAAAAACATCAACCTTTAATTGTCCATCAAAATATTAGGATCAACACCTGGGAACAAGAATTATTTATTGGTAATGATTGATTACTTCACCAAATGGGTAGAAGCTGAGGCATTCGTGATTGTGGGTGAAAATGAAGTCAAGAACTTTCTTTGAAAGCAAGTAATCTACCATTTTGGTATTCCGACAGTGCTGATATCGGATAATAGAACCCCCTTTATTGGGAGAAAGGTTACTTGGATATACAATGAATTGAAAATTCAACATCGGACATCAAGCCCAGCTTATCCGCAAGTAAATGGGCAAGCAGAGGTAATAAATAGGTCAATCAAAGAAGTGCTCAAAAAGCAGTTGGATGATGCTAAAGGCAAGTAGGTGGAAAAACTTCTAGTGATCTTGTGGGCCTACCGTACTACTCCAAGAACAACCACGGGGGAAACGCCTTATTCCATGATGTATAGGATGGAAGCAGTGGTCCTAGTGGAGATCGATTTACCTTCAAGACGACATAACACAATTAATCTTGTAGAAAATGAGATTGTGATACACCAAGAGTTTGACCAGCTAGAGGAGAAATGAGACCAAGCAGTATTGAGGATGGCGGCCAACAAATCAAAGATGGCAAGGATGTTCAACCATGCAGTTCGCCCAAGGCACTTTGTACGGCGAGCGTTTTCGACATGCTCGTGTATTGATTACTCGCAAGTGTACAAGGTCAAAATTTTAGTATAATGTGATCTTGAAAGATTGGGTATCGTATTCACAGGGATTGATTGTCGTTACTATCGAATACCGTGTTTGTCATGACCTAATTTTATCTAAGCGAAAAATAATGATTTTAATTTATTAATACATACTAATATAATCTAATTTAATTTATACTAATATAATGAGATGTATTAGGGGAAAAAATTGTCTAGGGATTAACTTGGTTTACAAATACATGTTCGATCCCGATTGACTTACGTTTACGGTGTTCAACCAATTTGACAATCTCAGTTCATAAACTCCCCCGCCACCTCTCCCTAGTGTAAGATGGGGGAATACATGACTTCGTGTCAACGAAGAAGTCCCCCTCAATGTCTTAACAACCCTAGGTCACATGAGTTTCGCCCCAATGTCATTGAATGCACACAATCCAACTCCTGACCAGGTTATTGGATCGTCGCGTTGTGTTTACCTTATCAACAATCTCAATTCGTAAACTCCCCTGCCATCTCTTCTGAGTATAAGACGAGGGAATACGTGACTTCGTGTCAACGAAGAAGTCCCCTTCAACATCTTAACGACCCTAGGTCACGTGAGTCTTGCCCCAACATCATCGATTGTACACAATCCAACTCCCTCACGGGTTATTGGATCGTGGATTCTTTTACCCTAGTCTGAATCTGGGGTTACCTCTTCCGAGTGTTAAACCCCGTATTCTCTGAATATCATTCTAAGCATAATAAACAAACAATATAGCAAACACAATCAAACTACAAAGAACAAACATAAATGCAACACCGAAATCATATGAATCACATATTTATAAATATATTGTTAATCCCTATACAATCCACGTTTAACTAACAACCATAACCTTATTTACAAGAAAGCACGAGCTAAACATGCTTACAAAATCGTAAGTGAAAGAAATAAGGGAAGAAATCGAAGAACTTAGCCTTGTCCGAAGTGTATCCACTAAGAACATTCAATGATCGCTTCGTCGTCATCCTCTCCCTCGAGATGTGAGCTCTCCCTCTAAAACTCCTCAATCCACTCCTAGATATGTTCTAAGGGTGGTAGCATGCAAGAGAGGTCGGAAATGAGGGAGGAGGAGTGCTTAAACAGGGAAAATATCTCAAAAATATCCAAGAAATATTTTAAGTCTGTGCAGAGGTCACCGCCGTGGTGGTGAGTAGGTCAGTTGGTTGATTGCTTAGGCGGTGAAGACAGTAGTGGACTTGGTTGACATCTTGCATTTTCACCGCCGCGGCGGTGGACATTCAGCAAGATAAGCCATTCTCTGCATTTTCACCACCGCTACGGAGGTCTGGACGCCTCAGTGGTGGGCTTATTTAAGAATATTGCTATCTTGCTCATTTTTCCACCGTTCTTCGACCGTTCTTGGTTCAATCTCATCGTTTACGCTCCAGTTTCCTATATTTTTGCCCCACACACCTAATTTATACAAAAAGTATAAAAACTTATTAAAACATAATAAAATAAATATAAAAACTACTCTAAAACTTAACAAAACTAGTTTGGAAATATGTAGGTAGATCACACCTATCACATTTCACGGTAGGAGAGGTAGTGAGTGTACTGACCGTATAAGTTGATCAAGGTGAACAGACTTGGGAATGACAGTATAAGGTGATTAAGGTGAACATACCTGGGACGTACTGGTTGGAAGATCTGGATGGTGTACTAATCCATCAGCCATAGAACATTTCACATTTACGAAAATACTTTTGTGAGTTCCTTATTATTTATCATATTATTTTGCATTACAGATTTAAAGAAAAATTGTTTTCTATTTCGATTGTAAACTTTTAAATGAGCAGTTATATCTACTTATCTTCACAAAAAAAAGTTTTAGCAAAGACCATCCCTACACTTAGGATAATAAGCGGTCTGAAAATGAGTTGGTAAGGTCAGCTCATCAACCAACCAAGCTGCCAAGATCAGCTCATTTGTAAAACCAAGATACCAAGATCATTTTATTAACTGGATGAACTGCGTAGATCGGTTCACCCATAACTGAGCTACCAAGACCATCTCATCAACTAAACTGAATTGCTTAGATCAGCTCATCCACAACCAAGCTACCAAGATCAGCTCATCAAATAAACTGAACTGCCTAGATCAGTTCATCCACAACTGAGCTGTCAAAGATCAACTAATCAACTAAACTTAACTTCCTAGATCGACTTACCCATAACTGAGCTACCTAGATCAACTTATCAAATAAACTAAACTGCATAGATCAGTTCATCCACAATTGAGCTGAGAAAGGTCAGCTCATCAACTAAACTGAACTACCTAAATCAGTTCATTTCTAAACTGAACTGCCTACATCAGCTCAGTGACCAACTACCCAGATTAGTTTACCAATCAAATTGAGCTTTGAAGGTCGGCTTATCAAATCACCAATTGGCCAAACCGCTGAGATTAGCCCAACACACCAACCAAGCTACTCTGATCAGCCCACTCCGTAAATGCTTAAGGAAAACTCACCAAATCTCAAAGCTTATGCTAAGCTTCTCAGATTAACTTGACAAGGACGTTGAGCCATTTACGACAACTCTTTCAAGAGCTAACGTGCGACAAGTTATCAAATTTCAGGTTAGTAAGTACATTATTTTTATTAGTCTGTTGAGACCCATGCAGTCCACATCATGTTTATTATTTAAACTTGATATGGAAGAGGGTAGAGGATGGAAGAATAAAAATATATTTCTTGAGAAATAGGAATATACTTATTATTCTTCCTCGATTAATCGACTTCACGGGCGAGGACTTACCCTTATTAAAAGTTATGATTAGAAGACTTACTCCCGTTTATCCAAACTTTACTTATTCTTAAACATGATGAGAATCCATACTTCATGCCTAAATGATAAATGCCTCATTTTAGTCCAAGTACTATTTTGGAATTTCATTCAACACGCGACATATGAAGTTCGACAGTTTCTTATAAACAACGGATATGTCATTACAATCCAAAATAAAAAAGTCTTAAACTTATCACTTCTTACCACGAAGTCAATACAAAATAGACGTAGCTACATAAATCAGATTTTAGCATCATATGAATCCTACTCAAGATATTGTTCTTTTCCAACCTTGAACTTATCACTTCTTACCATAAATTTCGAATTGGAAAAGAGAGTTACACATGTAGGGGTTTATTTGGTGACTAATAAGCCCGTATTGTTCAAAAAATTCTCTTTAAAAAAAAAAAAGCCTAGTTCGACCCAGGAGAAGGCAAAGACCCTAAGTCTCTAGAGTCTGAACTCGAGCTGTAGAAGTCACCCTCTTCATACTAGCTCAATGCTAGAACCAAAGAGCATATTTTCTCCTTGTTCTTGTCTAGAAGTTTCTCCATCTCTGCCTTTAGCACGCCGTTGTGAGTTTTATAGAGATGCACTTGGGCCCGCGACTCTTCGATTTGTTTCTCTACCACCCGCAACTGACCATGAAGTTCTTGGAGTTGGGATATCATGCAAAAATGGGCTGCATCGAGGGAACCGAAGAGGGCACTGGCATCTTCGATAGCCCAAAGCCTAGGGTGCCCTGCATCAAGGGTCTTCGCCATTATCATGAGTTCGCGAAAGTGATACCCTTATCTTACTTACTTTTTTCATTCTAACTGAACGACGTCAAAAATGTCAGAAGCAAATGATGACGAGGCCATATTCGTACTAAGACGGAAGGAAGAGGAAGAGAGGGAATTAGCGGAAAAAAAAAATTATGAAGAAGTCCCAAGGAAGCTTGGCTTTAAATAGCTAAACTGGTGATTACGAAGAGACGGGAAAGAAGAAACTCAATTGTTGAAATATTTATGACGTACGATGCGAAACGGAGGTAACAAATATCGAGAAAAAGGCAATGGTTTCCAAGATTAAATATGGAAGGTGCTTAAGACCAGCCATAATTACCAAGCATCATCATTACAAAGCCGATACGACTTAAGGTGGAAAAGATGGCTAATTAATCAAATAGTACCTAGCCAATCTGCACGATTTAGCAGAAGTACGACACGAAGCTCAGTGGGTGCTAAGATTGATTCGCTAGGTAGGGCACGAGCATGGTCAGAGTTGAGCTGAGCCTAATCAAGAGTGAGTTGAGCCCAACCTAAGGTCCCAAGGGTTCTGCACATGGTTACTGATGTCTCTACTATTGCCTTAGCTGGGCCAGCAGGACATTAACCTCCATGTCTAGCTCAGTATTGGCCTAATTGAACTCAGTCAAAAAGGGTAGAGTTTTGGTTGATTGAGATCAAAATTGGAACTTCAAAAAAAATTCACATCGAGGACCGGGCCATTACTGAAATAGAAGAGAAATGATCTTCTGCCCCGCTTCAATGAATCGCCACAAACGTTGGGAGGAAAAATGATGTGGAAAGAATTCCCATGCTTGAATTGTGAAAAGTGGTATTGAGGAGTCGGTTCAGACCTGCCTATAAAACCTGACCTGATAGAAGTAGTCCTGGAACTGACCATCCCAAATATAAATACACTTAGTATGCCTAAGAAGTCGAGTCATGCATGGGCTGACCCAGTGAAGAACGAGACCTTCTAATAGAGGCCCGAATATCAACTCTAAGGATGGAATGTCAATGGTTACACAACCTCACCTACCCCCCTCCCATGCACACGAGCATAATTAGCGTAACAACCATAATGGGAGCCCGGACAACATTCACAGCAAACAAATATGGAACGTTGAGAAGATTATGGGAAGAGGCGGTTACAAGGTGAACGACTCATATATATATATATATAAGGAAAACACAGGTATTAGGGAACTCTCAATATTACATTTATATTATATTCTTAAGTTTTTTATCTCATAAAGGGAAATTTGATCTTATTCTCACGCCGAAGGTTCTTTGACCGACACCACACTGGTGTCCCCCATAGAACTAACTGGTATTACAGGTTGGGCTTTAAGTTGTTGGGGGGGGGGGGTTTTCTGGCACGTGAGGAGCTGTTGCACGTACCAAGGATTTTTTGGCAACATCAAGAGTAGACCTGCTTTTCAACTCCAGTGTTTGACAGGGGTATGACACGAGGATAAGATGATTTTAAAAAAATTAGGACAAGAATACGGTTAGAATATGATAATATATATATATATGTGTGTGTGTGTGTGTGTGTGTGTGTGTGTGTGTGTGTGTGTGTGTGTGCGTGTGTGCGTGTGTGTGTAATCCTCATATCATTTAGAATACCAAAAAAAAAATCACAAAAATTTGTGAAGTTTCTTAAATTCTTAATTAGCAGAATGTCTGAAAATAAAAATACAAAAAAAATTAGCAGACTAGTAGAAAATTTATCTATGGAGAGAGGTAAGTGGTAGGAAAGGCATAATACTTAACAAAAATAATAATTTTTTAAAATTTATAAATCATTTATATTAGGGGTCAAAAAGTCACTACATTAAAAGACAATTCCTCTATTTATTTAGTATTAAAATTAGACAAAAATCGTAATATTGTCATTTTATTACATGGGATGTATCTAGTAGTTTTTAGATATGAAGGGGTGTAAGTTATTTTTTCCTTTTTAAAATTTTTAATCTTTGATTTCCTTTTTTTATTTTTTATTTTTTAGTCGTTATTTATTCAAATTTATTACCCTATAAAATTTAAAATATTAAAAAAGTCAGCGTCGTGTCCCTAACATGTTCGCACATGTCCCTTACGAGCCAAAGACGTGTTCCATTAGAAATTAAAATTTTTAATTTTTCTGTATAGCCTGACACGTGTGTCGTACCTATCCCTCCATGTATATTGTGTGTCCATGTCCAAGACGTGTCTAATATGTGTACAATGACCCTCCAACAAGTTTCCATGCTTTCTAGATAGTATGGGTATGCTAGTGATTTTATCATCTTTTATTCTGGTTGGGATTATTTGTAGTATTTCTCAAATTTGAAAAGGTGTATGTGGAATTAGATAGAATAACAAGGGGTGCCATTGGTATAAATTCTTGAATTGAGTGTAACAAATTATAAAAAATATCAAAGTGTAATGAACATGATAACTGGCTAAGTATAGATAACATAATTTACTTCATATGTTGCTAATTTATCACTATAGTCAGCCACAAGAATATTCTTAACTTTACAATATTGTGTGAAAATATGATCATATAACATTATTTAACAAAATAGTCAATTTGAATGGACTTATAAGTTTGTAGAAATGTTGTTGGATAGACTTACAAGTGTGCACACATGCACTTCCGTGCGGATCTACAACTCCAGAAAATCAAGAAATTTGCAGACTTACAAGTCTGTCTAGGACAAATGTTTACAAACTTGTAAGTTTGCGTAAATGCTTTTTATTCAGACCTATAAGTCGGAACAAAATGTGATTTAATTGTCTTTAAAGTGAAATATATATATATATACCTTTGAGTCTTTTTGCTTGTTAACTACTCTGGACTTCTTCATATTTCATTGTTTTTTAAGTGACAGGACAAAAATACAAACAAAAAACTTCAAACTTACCATTGAGTCTTTGCTTGTTCACTGTTCATGACTTCTGCATATTTCATAAAATAATTGTCCAAAATTGTAGGAAAATACGGCTGGTAGGGTTTGTGTTAGAGAAGGCTATTCAAGGTTGAACAGTTTGTGTTGAAAAATAAGGTTAAAAGGCTTGTGTTGGAAAATGAGATTGAAGGTGGTTGGAGGAGGAGAAAGAGGGATGGAAGCAAGACTTTAAAAGGAGAAGACTAGATTTAGAAAGAAGGAAGAAAAATTTAAGATTTTGTGTATTTAGGTTAAAAATTTATGAGGGTGTACATTTAGTAATATATGTATATTATTTCAACCAAAAATACCCTTATAAATAATTTTACATATGGATAAAATGATAATAAAAACTACCATTAAAAGTGGTGTGTATCTAGCAAAATAGGGTTTTATACAGAATGACTCAACTAAAAAATATAAAAGTTTTAAAAGAGGGTAAGAAAATAACAAAAAAAAAAAAGTATGGTGACAATAAAATAAGTTTTTAACATTTTGGAGGACAATATAATAAATTTTCTTAAATTAAATTGATTAATATTCACTTAACATAATGTTATTCACAAATTTTAATGTAAATGAAAAAGCCTTCTGAGTTGCTAGCATCAGATGATGTCATGTTATGATGCCTATAATTAGTAGTTCTCAATTTCAGTTAAGAGAGAATATGATTTTATATAAAGATATGGACTGAAACTCATCTCATCCTTGCATATATTGGTATATTCTAGTAACAATTTCCGCCCATAATTCCCCTATGTTTAAAGCCAAAGAAATGGGAATGGCTAAGAGAGTGGATCTACTTGAAAGAAAAGTCCATTGTCTAACAGGTTGTTGGCCCTTGTGATTGAAGTGTAAAATCCAAACCAAGGGAACCATCTCGTCAAGGGAAAATGCCATTTCCCTTGAACAAATTTATCAGGCCCAAGTAAATTAAGGTCCGACAAATGCCCACTACTTTACCAACGACTTTGGGAAGATACCAACCGAGTTTAGGGTCACTAATGCGTTTAGGTAGTGGAGGAATTCATCATATAAACGTCTTTCTCCTTTATGGGGAATACATATATATTTTAAATATAAATTTGTGCTTATTCAATAGCAAAAATGGATAGATTTTCCACTTCCAAGGATATGTTAACTTACTCTCACATCGGAGGTTATTTGACCAATACCAAACTGATGTCACTTAGTTTTTTGGTTCGTTTACGTTTCTGCTTACTGTATGTATCCCAAGGAGTATTACAGTTTTCTAGCTATTCAGTTTAGCATCATTTGTGGAAACGATTACAAAAAGTTTTGCGTTCTTTGTTGCACAACTGAGGTCAGGACGTGAAACCAACAAAGATATGGTGTTAGACAATGTGAGCGGAGATGTTCCCTTAGACTATCCCACTATCAAAGAAATTTCATTGCTAAACTAACAAGTCAAGGAATTGCTCGCACTAGTGGAGCAGATGGTAGAAGCGCAAAGTAAGTAATCAAAATAGTTATTATCAGAAAACTAAAGGAACAAGATATTAAAATCATTAGATAAAGCAGTGGAATATAAAACAAATTAATTCACATTTAATATCATATTCTTATAAATCGGATCTATTCATATTTGTATTAAAACGATAAATAGCCATAATTAAATTGCATTTAATGAATAATACCTCTTTGGTTGCTTCAGCCTCAACCTTATAGTTTCCAAGTCGTGATCAAGATGTTATTCCAAGAGCGGCTAGAAATGATCAGGAATAGGTAACCAAGAACGATTTTCTTAGAAGTAACACAAGTATATTGTATCTAATAGTATCCGCACAGAAAATGTCAAAAAAAAAAAAAAAAAAAAGTTTTCTTATGTTTTTAACAATTTGATTCAAACCTTAAGAAGCTAGAACAACTCAAATTTGAATTTAGATGGTAGTAAGATTCAAATCAGTAAGTGCGAATACAAAAAATAGAAGATCTCAAGACACATAATCGGATTCTTGTTGAAATTTCCTAAGGGTGGCCAATTTCTCTGTAAGGGGGTGGCCAAATTGTCTCCTCCTATTTAAATAATCTTTCTAGGTTTCGAAACCCGGGATCCCTTTTTTCTGTATTTGTACTTTAGCCCCCGAACTTCTAAAGTTCAATATAACTACCCATTCTTTATTCAAGGACTTCTCTAACATCTATGAGTCACATATACCCACATATCATAACCATAACTATTTGGTATGAATTTGACCAAGAAAAGCTTCCCAGATATGATTTTCGTAATATAAGATCTTTCTATCTTGTCTTCCCAAAAGGACCAACGTCATATAGATAGAGTAAAAAACCCTTACTCCAATCATATGCATATTAATTGATCATATAATTCCTTGTAACTCCAATTAGAATCTTGTCCTAATCGTCAGATTACCCAGGTCATAGATTTGTATGAATTATATTAAATCGAATCACGTATGACATGCATCTCTTTGCTAGGAGTGATAGATCCTATCTTGCATACCTACATATTTACATGTATATCCCATTATACTCAATGAATACCTTTAAAATCTCGTGGTTAGAGTGCAACACTTCGAATTATCATAGTATAACAACCCATACATTGAACATATAGTGCCTCAAGTCAAAAGTTCACAAATACAATCATATCTCAAATATCCGATTTCGACATTTGGTAGAGCTTCTGTGTAAGATGTCAAGGATGATCATGTTTGGTCGCCTACTACATTAGTAAATCCTCATTGTGGTTGTTCTAGTATCTTGTACAAATGATTTGAGACTCACCACTGACGAAACAATAATAAAAAATAAAAAATTAACAGAACAAACTAGTTTTGATTGTTGAAGACTAGTTTTCAACAATCCGATACCGTCTAGAAATAATTAGGAATGTAAGTTACCAAATATCTTTAGTGTCTGCTTTTTTAACACATTAAAGAGCCAACACATTTTAACTTCATATTCAAGGTCTATAGTTACATTGACATAAAAAAATCAAAATACTTTTTTATTATTTATTTACTTGAGATTATTACTAGAAACAAGCTTGCCAACAATTGTTTATAGGTCTTATCCCAACAATCTCCCAATAGCACTATAGGTAATTCGGTAAAGTATTTAATACTTTGTCCTACTAACCATTGTAAAGTTAGGGTCTTCGCGAGTGAATCTATCACATTTTCCGTTGTGTATACTCTCTACTTAGATATATTAACTTTAAATGATTTCAAAAAAGAACTACTCCTAGTGTTTTGGATATTGATAAGATTTAGGTTCCTCGGTCTAAGCAATATCCCCATTATTGTTCCAATACCGAGGTATCATGACTCAATGATGGAACCTAGTTCGTCAAACAAACTTCCAAATCCTTACACCTTCATCTAGATCTCATCCATAACTTCTCCCAATGACGAACCACCTATCAAGATATAAGTATACCCTAAAAAAGACTAACAATCATTCATATCGAATTTAAAAATTTAATTTTGCAAATCTATTAATCAGTTGTTCTCATTCTCTATATTCCAAAAATTTATCATCAGTTCTTCCAAAGTACTTTAGGATATTTTTCTACACCATTCAAAACTCTTAGTCTGAATGAAATTGATACCCACAAGTCAAACTAAGAACGTGTCTAATATCAATTTTAGTACATAACACACAATACATGAGACATCCAATTGCCCAAGCATATGGAATGCTACTCATTGTATTTCTTTCATCTAGAGTACTAATAGAGTTCCTCATTAGTAATTTTTTGCGTCGACCCTACGTATTAAGACTTAAAAATTTAAGCATCATTCCCGAGCCAAGTATTAAGGAAGCCACTTTCCAAATCTTAATAGAAAATCTCTATTGAAAATTATACTATACCAATAGATAACATTATAAATTGAGTATTGCCTATATATTTGCAGTTCTGCTTTTCATCCTATTAATTCACTAATTTGGATCATTCCTCATTATTTTGTCAAAAAGGGTTTTGATTTCCCTATCAAATACAAATGTACCAAACTTGGGAAAATTTGCCTTAGTTCATAAATGAACATTTACAACTTGTACACTTCTTAACTTTTGTAAACCATTATGAAAATCCTCTAACTGATTTATGTAAATATCGTCTACAAAGTTACCATTAATATTTCTACATATATCTGTTAGATTTCATAATCTAAAGTGTACAATAACTAATGATAAAATCTTAAATATCCTTAGCATGGTTGTTGTTGTCAATGTTCTATATAGTACCAATTTCTTGAAGGTGTAACAACCTATCTCCATTAACCTTGTTCTGAGTATGTTCACCTTACCATTTGATCCAAAGCTCGGTTAGTGCATACAATCCATCTATGATTTTTTATTATTTCTTCTTCATGATATCCAACACCATCATCATTGTAACTGGTAAGTCTATTACCTCCTACTGTAATGAACTTTTCATTATTTTGATTGACATATTTGATACATCTATCAGATGATGTAGATGTCCTACAACCCATACACAAAACTTGTGTACCAGGTGTATTTACTATAAAAGGTTCCCGAGAAACTCTCTAGTTGGTTTGTACGGTGTCCAACACCTTATCTATTTCTATATTTCATTAATGACAAAATCTATAAGAAACTATTTCTCCGGAATATAGCAATTCTGTAAATAATTTTTGTTTGATTGAATGATAGAAGTGGTGAACTATAGTTCCCATAGGTATATTTCATACCTACAATTAAGAGTTCTTGACTCCAACTTCTCGGTTACAAGCTTGACCAACCATATCTCAAAAACATAAGACTCAGCTTTTACTCAAACCATATCTCATGCATTGCTGATGGAACGGAACTAATGGAAACCTTATTTAGTAAGCACGCTACATTTAAAGTGAGAAATTTTCCAAAATAGGTGAACCAATGTGACTCATAATCAATTTGACCATATCTAATAGAGTCTGATATTCTCTTTTTATGTATACCATCAAATTATGATTTATCCACATAAGCCAATTGTAAAGTATATGTTGCACCTGAAATGATCCTAAATGGATAAGTATTTTGGCTCCTCAATACAGTTGGTTAAACCAAGAATAAATAAGTTACCTTATAACCTTTACCCTTTACCATTGACACATCACTTGAGACATTCGCTTCCTCCTCCAACCCAGGGTTGTCAACATTGCAATTGTTGTCGACGCTAAAATATTAACAATATCTCAACAAGTACTAAATGCATGTCTAAATAAATACAAATGTAATGATTAATTTTCAGAGAAATACTTGCCCTTTTCCCTTCACCGTTGCCGCATTACCTTAGACATTCGCTTCCTCCTTCAATCCACGATTCTCGACATTGCAATTGTCGTCGGCCTAAAAATATTAACAATAGCTCAACAAGTAGTAGACACATGTCTAAATAAATATAAACGCAATGACTAATTTTTAGAGAAACACTTACCCCTTATCATTTACCGTTGCCGCATTACTTGAGACATTTGCTTCCTCCGCCAATCCATGGTTCTCAACATTGCAATCGTTGTCGGCACTAAAATATTAACATAGCTCAACAAGTAGTAGACACATGTTTAAATAAGTACAATTGCAATGATTAATTTTCAAAGAAATACTTACCCTTTACCGTTGCCGCATCACCTGAGACAGTCGCTTCCCCTCCAATCCACGGTTCTTGATATTGCAATCACCGTCGGTGCTACAATATTAACATGAGCTCAACAAGTAGTACACACTTGTCTAAATAAATATAAACGCAATGATTAATTTTCAGAGAAATACTTACATAGATAAATTTCGCGCCTTAAGTTTGCGCTTCTGACCTCTTTTCTTTGTTGTCTTACTGTCTATCTCCTTTACTTTCATCAACAAGAACAATTTTTCACCAAATTAAAGTACTTGCCTTCACAAATATCATAACATATTAAATGAAACATCAAACCTAAATAGGCAATGATTTAAATGAATAGAAATTGTAAACTGCAAACTTAAGTTAAAACTTGTAAAGATAGTTCTCTCAATCAAAAGTTAAGTTAATTCGTTCATATCAAAATGCTATTAATTCAAACCAAACTTAATTTCCCATCAAAATCACATAATATAAACTAACATATTGTATCATATGATTCAAACATTAATTTACAAATAGATGAAGAGACAATGAGAAAGAACATTCACCACGAAACTCGTCATCAAGAACAACGAGCTTGTTGATTCTAAGATTTTGATGGACAATTAAATATTGATGTTTTTTGTGGAACTAATGGATTTGTTTAGTGTTTCAGTTTATAAGTTCCATTGAAGATATTATCATGAAGAAGTTGAGATGGATGCTAAAGAGACTAAAAAAGATGATGGATATTAAGAGACCGAAGACTTTGAAGAATCTAGGGAAAAACAACTCAAGTTAATTTTTACGCTTAATGTATCCCGATTAGGATCACACACGACACAAAAATATTTTTATGATTATGTGTATTTTTTATAGGATTCTAATTAGTTAAATATATTTGATCTTATGTGAAATTGAAGAAGAAATATTGATTTAAGAAAGATTAGAAATTAAATTAAAAATGAATTAAGGATTAAGTACAGCAGGATCGGTCGACCTGCCTAAATTGATCTGTCAACCGATGCGAAAGTGTTGAAATTGTGTAGTCTCTAAATTGATAGGTTGACTTGTGGTGTATGAGCGGTCGACCTATGGAAAATAGATGAACTCTTTGAATCATTCCGTCGATAAAGAGGTCGACCTGAAAAACTCTCTGGATCGTCCGGTCGACAGACGAATGATCAGAGGTCGACCCTTGGGTGAGAGATTTTGGCTTAGGCTACATCCTGAATCAGACAGTCGATTGGTGGGTTATGGTCGGTCAACCGACGGTCGATTTTAGGATTCGAGAATTTCATGGTTTTGATCCAAAAAATAGTCGTTACTAGCCGTTTTATGGTTAGGATATGAGAAAAATCTTAGGGATCTGATGGAATTTAAGATATATGGTTGATATTTTGTTATCTCTATAGATATGGTTCATATATTTTGATTATTTCTCAATTTGGGTTATGTAATTCTTTCTATCCTATCTAATTGAGTTTGAGAAAATGTTTGAGGGACTTAATTGAACATTTTAAAAGTTATAATTAATTAAATTATACTAGGATTAAGTCATAATGATATAAGGGGACTATTAGGGCAATTATTTGTCATGATATATGGGAACTAGCCGTTGGAGGGCTTGTTCTAATTCCCTATAAATAAACTTGAGTTTTTAAGACTTAAAAATCTTAATCAATCTTATATCAAGAACTATTCAGTTCCTAAGTTTTTCTAAGAGTCATCATTCTGATATTATTTTAAGAAAACAAATTGTGAGATCAATTGTTGAGAAGTTCTTGAGTTAAAGTGTTGATTGTGTTAGCGTCACCGAGTTGAGCTGTCTAGCATTTCAATCTATAATTCTTCGGTGTTATCCTGATGAGATCTTTCCAAGATATTAGTCTTTATTGCGTATTTATTTTTCTATATTTTCTTGGTTGATAAGATTTTGATAAAATCATTTTTTTGAACCTTAAATCACATAAAAATATTTTAAAACGATTTTTAGTGAAAATCTGATTACATATTTATTTGTGTGCTACCCATATCTATTATAATCAATTTTTTATGTTTTCTTGATGAAAATGTTCCAAGATTATTCTTAATTGAGTTTATTATTGTTATTATCACTTGCTTGGATAATTGATCTTGTGAAATCGTTTCTGAACTTTAAAAGCATAAAATATCTTTTAAAACGATTTTTGTAATAATCTGATTACGTGCTCAATTTTGTGCTACCCGTATTATTTTTATAAACATATTTTTGTTTCTTTAAGTAATTCTATCACTAGTAATTATCGGGACATTACTTGAGTTTTAATGGATTTGAGGTTGTAAAGCTCCGAGTGGGTGATTCTTTCTGATTAAGATCAATTGTGAGTGAATTGTAAAGATTTCATCCTTACTTGGGAAAATGATATTTGGAGTGATTGTGAGGTTTAATTCTTAGCCTAAGGTATAAAAGAATTAAGTTTGATCTTTAACTTGTGAAAGGATTAGGTTAGTCTTAAGCTTGAGAAAAAGATAAGGTTATTCCCGAGCCTGTGAAAAGAGATTGTAAAGGTTGATTCTGAGCCTATTAAAAGAATCATTGTAAGGGTTTGGTTCCTACCTATAAATGAATCTTGAGTTTAGTGGGTGCGACTCTCCATGGAGCTCGGGGGACTGAATTAGCCAAGAGTAGCTTTCTGAACTAGTATAATTTTTGGTGTGCTGTATTTTACATTATTTATATTTTGTTGTTTGGGTGTACACCTAGTTGATAACACATATCTATTGCTATAAAGATAATATTTAATTTACGATAAATTAATTATTTGATTTTTGAAATGTTATTATTTGATAATTTTTATTACTACCCAATTCACCCCCCCCCCCCCTCTTGGGTAGATCACAGGGCCAACAGAGGTATACTCATGTACCGTGCTAAAAAATAATGGTTTACTACCCTAATCGCCACGCCTCCATTCTCACGCCAAACCAACACCACCAGCAACGTACCAATTGATATTAAAAATTAATTTCAAATTCAAAAATTGAATAAAAAATCCTAAACTAATCAAAACTAATAATAAGCTTAAACTTAATTGAGAATCAAAATTGAGATAATCAGTTTTCAAATTCAATCAAAGCAAATATTTAAAAAACAGAGAGTGAGAGGGATAGAGAAAGAGAGACGAACCACGATTGTTCTTAACAAATAGTGGTTGCGGTTCAATGAAGGGAATGCTTTTGTCTATGAAACCACTAAAGCGATAGGGGGAGAAAGAAGAAAACAACCATCAGTCTTCCAACTTAGTTTACAAATCAATTTCAAAATCCAAAACTGTAAACAAAGGTTTCATAAACTAATCGAAGCTAATAAAAAGAATAAATGAAATTCAGTATGAAAATAGATAAATGTAATCCCTCTATTTCAAAATATAGGGTTTTGAAACCATAGAAGAGGAGGGAGATATAGATAGAGAAAGTGATAAACAAACATGATATTCTCTACGATGATAGTGGTGGTCGCGGTGACAAAGAAAGAGGAGGATGTTCTTCACTACTAAAGCACTAAACCAAACGAAGATAGAGAGCAACAACCCTAAACCTGCAAAAGCGACCACTAGAAAGAGCACCACACCAAGAGAGAGAGAGAGGGGGAGGAAAAAAGAGAGCGAGAACAAAGGAGAAATAGAGGGCAGAGGTAAGAGAGCATAGAGCAGAGTGAGAAGACGAAGTCAAGAAGATAAGAGAAGAAATAAAAGAACAGGATGAACAAGGTAAGCATTCGATAATTATTTTTCTTTTTATTTTTAAGGTGGTTTTGGCTTTGGTAAAATGGATGGCTGAGATTAAATCTCAACCAATATAAGGGTCCATGTTTTGGATGCATATATACATCCAAAACTAGGGATGTATTGTAGTATGTCCCTAATTCTAAATACATGTAATAATTACTTTTATCAAGAAAGAGAATTACAAGATTTGACAGAATGCAAATATCAAGACACCCTTTGGTTTTTTTAGTTCATTTTTTTAACCACCATTTCTTCCTTAAATGGCTTCAGTTCTTTATCCAGGAAGCTCAATTAAACCCTCAAGAAACTTGGCATCCACTAACGACCTACAATTCTGTAATTCGACGATATGATTATTAGTCCCAAGGTCTTCAAGCAATCACTCGTCTTTAGATTTCTTACGAGCATATATTCTTCACCCTTCCATTATCTTGTAGTTCTCTATCTTTTTAGGATAACTCTTTATTTTTTCCCCTCAGTTCACTCTCCTTCTCTACCGAAATTTTCTTGAGCTCTGAGAATTTCAAATTTAGTTCCAAGACGTTAGATTTTTTCTCATTGCCTTCTCTGCAACAATAATTTTTGTCCTCTTCCATCTCAACCAACTTCCTCTTATAGGACTCATTCAGACCTTGGATGGCTTGATTCAGGTTATTAATCTCCCTCTCGAGGATCTCCCAAGTTTGTTTCTCGAAACTCATGTCAACCTCATACCTTTTCTTGGTAGAATTTGTGACTACCAGATCATTCTGTAGGGAATCCCTCTCAGCACAGACCCTTCTGAGCTTCTCTTCCAACTTTTCAGACTCGCCAAACTTGAACATCAGTTGACTATTAATCTCTTCAACTGAATCTAAGCTCCCAGCTAGAGTGGTGAATATTTGTGCCCCCTGCATAAGGACAATGTTAATGAGTAAAGTAGTAGAGAAAACAACATAACCATTGTTGGTTAAGTCTACCCAAGAGAGAAGATAATTGGGTAGTGCAAATAGATTTGTTGGTTTTGACTTCTTTTAACTTTTTCTTAATCACCTACTTAGACAGATGTAATCAATTAAATATAAGTATGGAAGTACTGAGGTAGAATAAACAATTAATAAAAGTAAGTACAAGCACATAAATAAATGTAGGGAAAGAGAGAATATGACACAATGATTTATAGTAGTTCGTTTAAGGTCCCTCCTTGCCTACTTCTACTCCTCTGAGCGTCTTTAGAGATTTCTAATCCATGAAATCCTCATCTTCTTACCTGGTGAAGATCAAACTAATGAAACCAGGGTAAATTCCCTATTTACCTATTCATTCTCTCACAATTCTCTCACTTAAACTAGCACATTATTTTAATCTACAATTCTCACCCTAATAGGTTTATTTTTTGTTTGTTAGATTCTTGAGATAACACTCAACGCTTCGATCAATCACCTATAAACAAATACACCTTGTATTCACTCACGAAGTGCTTATATTAATGTGTCAATCAATATATGTGATGCAAGTATAAGTACACAATAATCATGTTAACGATATGATCAATTACGTATTACGTGATTCAGAGAGTCATTGAAAAAACTTAGCTCAAGATACAAGGTCGTATGATTCATTAATTAGTCAAGCTAAGATGGTTTTTAAGATAGTAAATAAACTCGTTGAATATTTAGTTAAAACATCCAATTAGTTTATCTAGGAATTTAAGATCTCATAAAGTAAATTAATCTCGCGAATTCTTCCTGTGTCCAATATTCCACTTCTAACAAATTTTGTAACTCTTAGAATTTTTTTTATTCTTTAAGAAAAACTCTTTTGTCTTCAAAAATATAATAAAATGATTTTAATGTGAAGTTTAATTTACTATTTAAAGATCAAAATGAAATATGCAATTGTTTATCACACAATAAAATATATATTAATAATCTAGAAATAAAGATGTGATCAACGTATAGAAATTCTGGATCTACGTATAATCACAAGTATTCCACACAATAGACAAATAAACACAAATAATATATAGGAAAGTATGGAATGAACTCATCGGTAGTGGTTAGGATTTGAATGATATGGATCAATCCAGAAAATTATGTTGATCAATTTCTTCAAGATAAAAACAATTTGATGGATATGATCTTTTACATTATGCTCAATCAAATTACCTACCTTAATCACTTAGTCTTTTTGAAGAGTTAGTAGTTTTGCAACATTATATCACTCAATGATGTTTTGAGAGTGCTTAAAACACAAAATCATGGCTCTAACAAAGTATGTGGTGTGTCAAATTCGTCAGTTCTTGTGTCTGAGGTTTTTTATACAGATATTTATAGGATTGGAATTCAAGTTGTTGTGAATAATTTTGATACTATTCCATTGTAATAAAATATGTAAAAGTGAGTGGCAAGAAATCTAATTAATATTCTACCATTACATTGTTCTAATTCGATTAAATTAGGCAAAATCCATTTGGAGACAAGTGGCTACAAAAAAAACTACAATTTAGGAGGGTAGAAAATGGTAATTTTGGTTTATCTGGGTTTTTATTTAATTTTCCCTCTTAATTTGAAAATTTTGATTCAAATGATAGAGAAAAAGTTTAATTTACTTTGCAAACATATTTTAATCAATTTTGTTTCAATTGAACCTTGAATTTTAATTTTGGCTAAGGATATATAACAGGTGCTCGACAATCAATTGACCAAATTAATCTTTGGTCGACAAGTATTCATAATCGACCATATTGAATTACATGATGCCCAAATCAGTCAATTGATCGAATAAGGATTGTTAACATACTAGTCTAATCGGTCGACTGGTTTCCTAGATTAGTTTATCGATTTCTATATTTGTTCGTTTCCATACCTTTATTCCAAAATCGGTTAACCGAAGGTATTGATTGTTTTATTGGTGATAGATTGATTTTATCTACATATATTCAATCCGAATTTGATAGTTTTCGAGTGTTCTATTAGTATTTTCATTCATTTTTATTTGTTTTTATGCAAATCAGGTGTTATGGGAAAAAACGGTTGAAATTTAAGCTCGTCGGTAGGACATCGGTGAAGAAACGTGTGGAAAAAATAAGAAGTAAACTAGTGTTCCTGCATGCTGCTTGCTGCAGCGCCCAAGCCAAAGGGCTACTGGCCCTTGCTCGCTGTAACGCCTAAACACCAGCTGACAACGCATTTTGAAGATATTTTTAGGATATTTTGGTATTCTATTTGTATCCCTTTATTCCTATCTTTCCTAGAACATTTTTGGAGCCTTAGAACCAGACCAAGCAAGAGGAGAACATTATTGGAGAAAAGGAAACGATCTTGGAGCGGATTTTACGGAATGGAACCATCCACTTTTCAAATTTGGCCTTCCTTTCTTGTTTCTCTCTTTTATTCTAAACTTTTGTTGGTTGTTTGATGATGTTCATCTTATTTGTAGTTGAATATTTGGTTATGGCCATGTGTAGTTAACCGTTTATTATCTAGGGATTGATATAGTTAACGAATATTATGTTTGAGTAAATTTTTGTTTCGTTAACGGTTGTTCATCCTTATTTCATTGTGTTTACCATTTTATTACTTCCATAGTGTGCTTGTTATGATATTGTGGTTGATTTGAGAATACAGAGTTTGACACTTGGGAGAGGTAACCCTGAATTCAGACTAGGTTTAAAACACAACACAAAGTTCTAATGTTTCGGGAGATTATTAGAATGTATGCAATCCATAAGGTTGAGGTGAGACTCATGTAATCGTTTAAATTATAAATAGGGATATCGGTGTTGACGTGATTGCATATTCACGTACTTTACACTCGGGAGAGGTAGTGAGTGAGTTTTAGAAACCCAGATTGTTGGATAGATTGATGACCGTTAGCGTAAACTAGACTAAATCAAGTATGTATAAGTGAATGAAGTTAATCCTTAGATAATCTATTCCCATAGAATTTATTCCAAGTATTTTAGCTTAATTAGTTTTCAGATAATGAACACCATTCAAATCTTTAATCGTCTAGATAAAATTGGGTTATGTCAATTGTAGTACTTAGCTTGTTCTAACGATAAATCCCAGTGGACGATACTCGATTTTCGGATCACTTTATTACTTGTTGACCTCTTACACTTGCAAGTAATTTAAAGCGCATTAAAATAATTGCAACAAGTTTTTGGCACCATTGCCGGGGATTTAGAGTAAGTAATTAAGTTGATATTACTACCAAGTAGCTCAATATTATTTTAGACACTCTTTTGTTTTATTTAGTTTTGTTTAATCATTTTCATTGGTTGTGGTGACTGACAGTGTATGTGACGTAGCCGTAGTTTGGAATTCCTTTCTCTTAATCTTGAAATTAAATGTACGTTAAGGAGGCTAAGGAGAGAAATGAGAAACTAAACTCAAGAAATGGCCGACGGTGGTAATGACCGTGTACCACGACAACAACCGGTGCCTCAAGCGCTACCGCAACAACCACCGAAACCAAAAGTTCAACAACAACAGGTCCTTCGGGATTACTACAGACCTGTTATGTTCGACAACTATTCAAGGATCCAGAGGCAACCAATCCAAGCCAACAACTTTGAGTTGACACCCACCCTAATCAACATGGTTCAACAAAACCAATATGGAGGGAATCTTCACGAGGATCCAAACGTCCATCTGGTGACATTCTTGGAAATATGTGAAATCGTGAAAATCAATGGAGTCATGGATGATGTCATTCCGCTAAGGCTATTTCCATTCTCCCTTCGAGACAAAACCAAGGGTTGGTTTCAATCCGTCCAATCAGGGAGCATCTCGACTAGGGAGAAACTTGCTCAACGGTTCCTCACTAAGTTCTTTACCCCCGTTGAAGACCTCACAGTTGAGAGGCGAGATTGCTCAATTTCGCCAAAGGGATTATGACCCACTCTTTGAGGCCGGAGAGCGGTTCAAGGATTTATTGAGAAAATACCCCCAACATAGGTATTAAGATTGGTTTCAAACCCAACTCTTCTACAACGGGTTGGATGGACAGATGACAACAATCGTGGACGCTACATCTGGAGGTTCTATGTTATCCAAAACTTCGAATGAAGGCTCAAGCGCTCTTGGAGAAGATGGCGGATGATAACTATCAATGGCCCAATGAGTAAAATGTGGGATGAAAGGTAGTCTCTATTCATAAGGTCGATCATCTTGCTACCTTGTTGGCCTAAGTGTCGAAACTCACGGAGCAGCTCATTGCTTTCTCTACCAGAGATGCCTCATCAAGTCGAGAAACGAAAAATATGGAAAGTACTTCACAACCGGAGGTTGATAGTGAGTTTGAGAAATGTCACTTCGTCAACAATTGGGCCTATACCTTTAGGGCTGCCAACAACATCCCAACTCATTACCACCCTAGGATTCGGAATCATGAAAACTTCTCTTATGCGAACAACCAGAATACTTTGCGACCTTCTCCTAGATACTCTTTGCAATCACAAGGATTTCAGCCGCATCAACAAAGGCGTCCTTTGCAAAAACTACTGGTGGAAAGAAATAAGCCACCGTTGGAAGATTTGCTCGGCTCGTTTATAAAGAAGACGCAAAATATTATGCGAGAAACGCATAATCATCTCAATAAGCATGTGACACGGCTTGACAACATTGAGACAACGTGCACCAATACAAATTCGATCGTAAAGTTGCTGGAAACTCAAATTGGTCAGCTCGCTAGTGCCATAAAGAGGCAAACCTCGAAGAAGTTTCCAAGTGATTCAAAAACTAACCTAAGGGATTGCAAAGCCATCACTTTGAGACGCAGAAAGAAAATCGAAACAACAACACAAAAAGAGGAAGAGCCTACGGAGAACATTGATGTTGAAAAAGAACCCATTTAGGTTGAGGAAAAGAAAGAAGCACCAAAGGCAAATTCGGGTTCCATCTTTTTTTCGGACAATCCACCGATGATCACTCCACCTTTTCCACATCCGCAACGGTTTCAAAATAATAAATTGGATAGCCAATTTGCTAAATTTCTTAAAATTTTCAAGAAAATCCATATCAATATACTATTTTTTGATGTACTGGAGAAAATACCCAATTATGGGAAGTTCTTGAATGACATAATGACCAAGATGAAGAAATTGGAAGAATATGAGACCATCAAGCACACAGAGGAATGTAGTGCAATCCTTCAATGGAAGTTGTCCCAGAAGTTGAAAGATCCCAAAAGTTTTACTGTTCCCTGCACGATAAGGAAATCTCATTTTGAGAAGGCGCTTTGTGATCTTGGAGTAAGTATCAATCTCATGTCATCATCCATTTATCGAAAATTAGGGCTTGGAGATGCAAAGCCAACTACTATTTCTATGCAAATGGTGGATTGTTCATTAACCTATCCTAAGAGAATCATTGAAGACGTGCTTGTAAATGTGGAAAATTCATCTTTCCGGTGGATTTTGTCATTTTGGAGATGGAGGAAGACCGGTAGATTCCCATTATACTTGGGAGGCCTTTTCTCGCAACCGGGAAGACGTCGATTGATGTTCATAATGGGAACTTTACTTTAAGGGTTAATGACGATGAAGTGAAGTTCAACATTTTCAATACAATGAGGTTTCTGGAAGAGTGTCCAACTTGCAACCGAGTGAAAGTGGTGGACTCGTGCGTTAGGGAGTTCTTTCATGAAAACTTGCATCAGGATCCATTGGAGCACACTCTCACAAATTCCCTATCATGGGGGGATTTTGGTGAGAAAGGATCTTCCACAAATGAAGGTGTTTTGGACTACGTCCTATCTCTCAAATCTCTCAAATCCACCTCACGGTGGGTTAATTTTCAAGTAATTACCAGATCACCTTCGGTATACATTCTTGGAGGAGAACTCTGCGAAGTCGGTTATTATTTCATCATCTTTAACTCAATAAGAAGAAGCAAAACTTCTCATTATCCTAAAACGGCACAAGTTCACATTCGCGTGGTCTATTTCCGACATCAAGGGAATAAGCCCGATTATTTGCATGCACAAAATTTTAATGGAGGACTCATTCAAGCACTCAATTGAGCATCAAATAAGGCTAAACCCAACGATGAAGGAGGTGTTCCGTGTCAAAGTGTTAAAGTTGTTGAATGCCGGAATCATCTATGCGATCGAACAGTGAATGGGTAAGCTCGGTGCAAGTGGTTCCAAAGAAAGGTGGCATGACTGTGGTGAAAAATGAGAGGAATGATCTAATTCCCACACAAGCCATCACGGGATGGAGAGTGTGCATTGACTATAGAAAGTTGAACCTGGCCACAAGAAATTATTACTTTCCTCTTCCGTTCATCGACCAAATGTTGGATCGTCTCTCCGGTTATGACTATTATTGCTTTCTTGATGGATATTCAGGCTATAATCTAGCCATTGCACCGAGAGATCAAGAAAATACAATGTTCACTTGCCCGTACAGCTCTTTTGCATACCGTCGTATGCCGTTTGGTCTATGCAATTCTCTAACAACTTTCCAACGATATATTATGGCAATCTTTTCTAACATGGTGGAAGATATAATGGAAGTGTTCATGGATGATTTCTCGATCTTCGATTTATCCTTTGACCATTGACATTACAATCTATCACTTATTCTCAACCGATGTGAAGAGAAAAATTTAGTTCTAAATTGGGAGAAGTGTCATTTCATGGAAAATGAGAGAATTGTCTTATACCGTCGAGTCTCTTCCAAGGGGTTTGGGGTGGATAGGGCGAAGATTGAGACAATCGTGAAACTTTCCCCCACCGGTCAACGTAAAGAGAGTAAGAAGTTTCTTAGGCCACGCTGGCTTCTACCGGAGATTTATCAAAGATTTTTTGAAAACAGTAAAGCCGTTGTGCCATTTGCTTGAAAAGGACTCCCCATTCATATTTGATGATGATTGTGTGGGAGCATTTAATGCCATGAAATAGAAATTAATTTTGGCTCCGATTATAGTCGCACTAGATTGGAATGAGCTGTTTGAGATCATGTGTGATGCGAGCGATTATGCGGTTCGAGCTGTTTTAGGCCAATATAAGGAGAAAATATTCTGGTCAATATACTATGCAAGCAAAATGCTCAATGATGCACGAGGTCAAGTTTTAATAGAATAATGATGAGTAGGGTTGTCGTATCCATAGGGATTGGATTAAATTGTCGCTAAGTACCACGATTATCGTAACTAAAATTTATTTAGGCGTTATAATTTTTGGTTTTTGTAAAAAAAAAAAAACTAAACTAAACTAATTAAACTAAAATAATAAGAATAGCTTCTATGGGAATAAATTATAAAGGGATTAACTTCATTCACTTAAACGTGTTTGATTTAGTCTAGTTTACATTAACGGTCATTAATCTATCCGACAATCTAGGTGTCTAAAACTCACTCATTACCTCTCCCAAGTGTAAAGTGAATGAATTTGCAATTCATGTCAACACCGATATCTCTATCTAATGTCTAAACGATTACATGAGTCTTGACCCAACCTCACGAATTGCAAACTTTCTAATAATCTCCCGAAGCATTAGAACGTTGCGTTGTGTTTAAACCCTAGTCCGAATCCGGAGTTACCTCTCCCGAATGTCAAACTTCGTATTCTCAAATTAACCAAAATATCATAACAAGCATATAATAGAAGTAAAAGAATGGTAAACACAATCGAATAGGGATGAACAACTAATAACGAAACAACATTTTACTCAAACATGTATATTAGTGAACTACATCAATCCCTAAATAAATAACGTTTAGCTCATGGTCATAACCAAATATTCAACTAAAAACGATACATACATGATCAATCAACCAACAAGAACTTAGAATAAAAGAGAGAAACAAGGCAGAATAGTTGTTATCTAAAGAATGGATGATTCCACGTCCGTAAAATCTACTCTGATCTTATTCCCTCTTCCCCAAATGTGTTCTCCTCTTGTTGGTATGATCTTGAGCTCTCCAAAATGTCCTAAAAACATTCTTGGTTAGAGTGAGAATGCAAAATATCTCAAAATATCAATGCCAACTGGTGTTGGGTCGCTGTAGCGATGGGAAGATAGAAACTTACTGTCGAATCACCACGGCAGCGATGGAAAAGTTCACGGCAGTGATGCTCAAGGCAGTGCCAACACTAGGTTCTTATTTTGTCCACATCTTTCTCGTGCAAACTCCGATTATGGTAATTCTAAAACCTATGGAAATCTAAGATGTATATACAACTTCTATGTTTTGAGATTTTCCAAATTCAAATTGAATTGTGGTAAAAAATGGCCTTGAAGTTACTATACCTGATCCGATTTTGCATCTTTTCACCCATTTATTTATAAGCCTATAAAACAACACAAAAACATATTAAACGAACAAAAATGAATGAAAATACACAAATATTTGAACCTAAAATTACTTGATTTGTTGGTAAATAAATCACTCATCAAATACCCCCAAACTCAAACGTTTGCTTGTCTTCAAACAAAAATACATAAACAAGAAAAAAAACTACCACAACAAATTTAAGAACACAAATACTAAAGAAGAAAGACTTAAACGACTTAAAAACAACAACGTGTGAGTTTTGAATTCAAACTAATCAACTAAAAAGTTTTTCCCTCAATGGCCCCCAATCATATCTAGTTCAAGAATAAAACCATACTATGTGGTGTTCTAGAATTTCAACATTCAATAACAGTAAACGCCATTCTATATCCTTTCCAAATGTGTGTGCAAAAACTCAATTATACAACCATCGAAAGACTGGATTGGATTATCCACCAACAAAGTTCATGACTTAACATTGATAAGGTATAGGTTTTCCATATGCCAGACTGGGTTCCACTCGCGAATAATGTAGGCTTAGCAATTCAAAGAGATCAAAAGGACTTGGTTCGGTTTTTATCAACTGGCTAAGAGTATATCGGGAATATAAAACAGGTAAACGTCATTAACTCAACGATACCCAAGGCACAACGTTTGGCTCTCAATCACACTCATACCAACAAAGAAAAATACAAAATAACCCTGAACTTACTTTTAAAACGTAGTACTCACTTGTCTAAATAAACAAAAATAAAACCATATTTACACATTTGTTTTAACCACACTCCAAACTTATTTGATTTGCACAATTTCATGGGTGTGAAAATATGATAGAAAAACGACAAACGAGTACTCGAATACCAAACCAATCAAAAGTTTTCCCAAAACCCAACCACTCACTTCAAGCAGCATAAACAAATGCTAACTCGATTTCAACTCAAATCGTGCCTTAGGTTTAGCGACAGTGGTTTGGAAAAAAATTAATCGGCTAGGGCATTTGATACGTGTTAAGAATTTAAACAGCTAACAGGCTTCGATAAGGTAACGAGGGGTAATACATATTACATGGAAGGCATCAATGGCTCAAGCAATCAAAATGAATGCCTAAATCATATCTCCTGAACTACCTCGCTGGTAGCGGAATATTACGTCGCTACTTTTACCGCAAGTGTACAGGTCAAGTTTTAATATAATAGGGAGAGTAGGGTTGTCGTATCCACAGGAATTGGATTAGAATTTTTGTTAAGTACCGCGATTGTCATAACCTAATTTTCTCTAGGCGACTCAAATGTAGTTTTTGTTAATGTAATATACTAAACTAAGTTAATTAAACTAATATACTAATATTGAAATTTAAGGGAGTAAATTATCTAGGGATTAACTTTATTCATTTAAACGAGTTCAATTCAATCTAATTTACATTAACGACATTCACATTATCCGACAATCTAGGTATCAAAATCTCACTCACTATCTCTCCCGAGTGTAAAGTGAATGAATATGCGACTTCACGTCAACGCCGAAATCTCCCTTTAACATCTATACGACACTTAGTCACATGAGTCTCTCCACAACCTCATGGATTGCACACTTTCTAATACCCTCGCGGGTCATTAGATCATCGCGTTGTCTTTAAACCCTAGTCCGAATCTGGGGTTACCTTTCCCAAGTGTCAAACCCCATATTCTCAAACCAACTACAATGCCAATACAAGCATACTATGGAAGTAATAAAATGGTAAACACAATCGGATAAACATGAACAACCATTAACGAAACATTGATTTATTCAAACAACATTTTCATACACGAATTGCTCCTTAGACAATATATGTTTAGTTTCTCATGGCCATAGCCACATATACAACAATATACAAGCTAAACATACAAAATTATCAACCAAAACTAAGAAATAAAGAGAGAAACAAGGAGACTAGACCTTATCTGAAGAATCGATGCTAAAACCACTCTGAGAACATTTCATCTTCTTGGCTTTATGATCTTCTCTTGGTTGATAGGGTTTGGAGCTCCATTTTTAGTCCCAAAAATGTGCTAAATATTTTGGGAGAAGAGGGAAGATATAAGGGATCCAAAATATCCCAAAATATCAATGCAACCTGGTGTCGAACCGCTGCAACGGTGGGAAGTCAGTAAGGTCACTAATGGATGATCACTGCAGTGGTGGGCAAGCAAAAGGGTTCTATTTTACTGATCACTGCAGGGGTGGTTTCACCGCTGCAGCAGTGGTTTGCAGAACCTGAATTTTTCCTTTTTGTTTGTTTTCCACCGGCATTCCACCGATTTACTCGATTATGAACCGTTTTCGTCTCTTTTCGTCCCAAACACCTAATTTATATGTAAATAAATAAAAAATTATTAAAACATATTAAAACACTATAATAATACTCAAAAACTACCAAAACTGGTGAGAATAAATAGATAAATTCCACCTATCACTCGCCTAAGATTTTCCTCGAATTTTCCCCAATCAGGTTCTACAATCTCTTAAATTATCATGAAGTTGGCTACTGGATAATTGGTGTTAAATCAATTGGATAACTGACTAGGGGATAATATCATCATCGGGTAATGGTCTAGAAGAACTACAAAACTCAACACACAAAAATAACAACTACAAACATAAACACACTTATACTAATACTAAACAAACATGCATGAAATTAAACAACACAACATTTAACAACTAAACATACATGAAACTAAACAAAAATTTAACTTAAACTGCGCAACATTTAACAACTATTTAACTTAACTACTTAACCAAGAAAAAGTCATTAAACAATAAAAACATATAAAACATCAACATCCCCCCAAACTTAGATTGGTCATTTTCCACAGTGACCCAACATCGAACTCCACAAATGGCATATAGCATGGTAATGAAGGGGGTTTTGAACTCGTACCTGGGAGGCAAGACAATCTCGCCTCCAAGTGTAGTCGGCGGTGATGGATTCATTTATTTGAAAACTTGGGTTTCCTCCCAAGAAGCATTTGGTTTAATTTCCTCGGCTTGACACGAAGAAGGGCACGTCAAAGAGTAGCTTCCGCCCATAGTATGTGTCATAAAACACAACATATGGGTATTGGTAGGGCGTAAAATACGCCGTTACTTACACTCGCAAGTATACGAGGTCTAAGTTTTAGTATAGTGTGATCGTTAAGATCGGGTTATCGTATCCACAAGGATTAGTATTGTTACTATCGAATACCGCGTTTGTCGTAACCTAATTTTATCTAGGCGAAAAACAAATGTATTTAATTAATTAAACTAATACTAATATAACCTAAATTAACTACACTAATATGCTAATATTGTTTAGGGTGAATAATTTCCTAGGGATTAACGTGTTTACAAATATGTGTTCGATCTCGATTTACTCACGTTTACGGTGTTCGACCTATTTGACAATCTCGGTACGTAAACTCCACCGTCACCTCTTCCGAGTGTAAGGCGGGGGAATGCATGACTTTGAGTCAATGAAGAAGTCCCCCTCAACGTCTTAACGATCCTAGTTCACGTGAGTCTCGCCCAGCGTCATTGATTGCACACAATCCAACTCCCACCTGGGTTATTAGATCGTCACATTGTATTTACTCTATCGACAATCTCTGTTCTAAAACTCCCTCGCCACCTCTCCCAAGTGTAAGACGAGGGATATAACGCAACTTCAAGCTAACAAAGAAGTCCCTCTCAATGTCTTAACGACCCTAGGTCGCGTGAGTCTTGCCCCAACATCATCGATTGTCCACGATTCAAACCCCGACCAGGTTATAGAATCGTGGCGTTTGTTTATCCAAATCCGAATCCAGGATTTGTCAAAACCCTATATTCTCCATTTATATAACTAAGTATGATAAACAAACAATATGATAAATACAATCAAACTACAAAGAACAATCACAAACGAAACACCGAAATCATCCAAACAAACATATTTCTAAATATTCGTTAATCCCTACTACAATCCATATTTAACTCAAGGCCATAGTCGCATATACAATAAAATAACGAGCTAAACATGCTCACATGATCCTAAGATAAATAAATAAATAAATAAGGAAAAACAATCGAAGAACTTAGCCTCGTCCGAAGATAAACCGCTAAGAACGCTCTACGATCGATTCGCCGTCTTCTTCACTTCGGGATGTGAGCTCCACTTCTAAAACTCCTAAATATACCCTTAGATATAACCTAAGGGGCTCAAAAATCCAAGAGAGCAAGATAGAGACCGGAGAAGGGAGAGGAGAGGTGGTATTTATAGCCAAAATATCCTAAAAATATCTAAAAAATATCTCAAGATTGTGCAGGGGAATTTCGCCTAGGCGAAGAAAACTTCGCCTAGGCGAATTTAGGTCAGTTTAGCTGATCACCTAGGCAGTGGACTGGGAGAACATTTTGTTGGATTTTCGCCTAGGCGAAGAAAACTTCGCCTAGGCGAGCAGCTGTCAGTAGCCCATCTTCGTCTTCTACTGGATTTCTACCTAGGTGAATGAATCTTCACCTAGGAGGTCGTCTGTCAGTAACATTTTGCTCTTTTCTCAACTTCTTCACCGCCTAGGCGGTAGGCATGTTTCATCTTTTAGCCTCCGAGCTTGTTTATCCATCGTAACTTCGAACCGCTTTGGTTCAATCTCATCATTTTTGCTCTAGTTTCCTATCTTTTTGCCCCACACACCTGATTTAATACAAAAAGAGAAAAACTAATTAAAACATAATAAAATACTATATAAACATACTCGAAAACTAACAAATTCGGATTGGAAATACGTAGGTAATTTACACCTATCAAATACCCCCAAACTCAGAATTTGGCTAGTCCTCAAGCCAAACACACACACTAAAATGAAAAATACAACAAACTAAAATAAATAACAAACAACCTCAAAACAATCTAAACATAACAACATGCGAGTTTTGACTTCTTCTAACGGCCTATTTATTTTTGCCCTCAACAACCGCTAGTTATATCGATTTCAGGCGGTAACACACAACATGTAATGTTCTAGATTTTTGACATGTAATGATGGTGAACGCTACTCTAGATCATGTAAACGTGTTAGTGTGAGACTCAATAATATGGCTATACAATGATCGGATTGGATTATCCCTCAAAGAAATTCATGACTTAGACCGTAAAGGACTAGGATTTCTATAGGCTTGATTGGGGTCCACTCTCCACTAATGTAGGTTTAGTAGTTCATGAATATCATTAGAACTTGGTTCGGTTTGGGTATATTTGGCCAAGGGTAATTTGGAATAGAAAATGGGTTAACGTTGTTAACTTAACGTTACCCAAGGCTCAACGCTTGGTACATTCACTCTCGAACCCCTATAGAAAGATTGGAAATAATCCCAAACATGCATTTAAGACCTACGTGCTCACTTGTCAAAAGAAATGGAAATAAAAACCGTATTTACATTTGATTTTTTTATTTTATTTTTTTATTTTTTATTTTTTTTCATCATTTTCAACGAATACACCCCCAAACTTATTTGAATGTTACAATTGAAGGGGTGTGTGAAATACAAATGAAAAATGACAAGTGAGTACTCAAATACCGAACCAATTAGAAGTTCACCCTAAACCCAACCGCTTACATCAAGAAGCCTTTTGCAATGGCTAATTTGATTCACTCAAATGTGCCTTTAAATTCAGCAATTTAGGTTTGGAAAAAGATCCACTAGCCATGGTATTAGTTTATGTGTTCTGAATTGAATTTGCATTTAGGCTTCGACAGGGTAACGAGGGATAAACTTGTAACAAGGTAAGCTTAAAAAGGCTCAAGCGACAAAGAGAATGCCTAAATCACGTCTCCTGAACTACCTTGCCTAGGATTTTACCTCAAGCTTCCCCTCAATCAAGTTCTAGAATCCTTAATGTGTTATGAATTTGGTTAATCGATAATCATCCTCAAATCAATTGAATGGACATTGAGTCTATGTGCTTGTGCAAATTAGGATCTACAATAATTTTTACGAAAAAAAAATAGTCAAGGACATAGAATCACACATGCATGGGTATTACCCTTGACCTTGAAAACAACAAGGGGTAATTATCATCATCGGGTAATGGCCCAGATGAACACAAAACTCAACATGAAAACAACAACACAAAAACAAACACATTCTAACCCAAACACACATGCATTACGAGAAAACGATAGCACATAAACTAACATACTACTACATACTACACATCACTTCCGAACTCAAAATGGATAGTGTCCTCAGCGAACCCAATCATCATTCTCAATATATATGAAATTAAAGCATGCTGACGAAGGGTGTTTAGAACACTTACCTGGGAGGTGAGAGGATCTCACCTCCGAATCAAGTCGGATGTGACGGATTTAATTTATTTAACCTTGGGTTGCCTCCCAAGAAGCACGTGGTTTAATGTCCTCAGCCTGATATTTTTAGAACGCCCTCAAGATTGGCGAGGTTTCGCTTTAGATGGCTCAATCTCTCAACAAAATGCCTCACTGACTTATGTGTTTGTCCAAGCAACATAAAACGATTTGGAATCCCATCAAAAAGGGATGCATCAATACCCATCGATCTAACATCGTCAAGTACCCTGTATAGGAAACAAAAACAAAACTACAAACAAAAATTATATACAAAGAAATGCCTAAAATAAAATTAAGTCATTTACACACAATATCGATAATAACAACAAATCAATGCCCGACAATCGTTACCAAAAACTTAGTAGCGATCGCCAAGAACTGAATTCGCCTAATGACTAATCCCCAGCAACGGCGCAAAAAACTTGGTACGTTGACGGGACTAGAATACGATACACTTGCTTTTCCTATCTAAAACTTAAGTCTTCGGCCGTTACCACGTTTCTCCGACAATAACATCAAAACAATCCCCGGCAACGGTGCCAAAAACTTGATTGGGCGTAAAATACGCCGCTACTTACACTCGCAAGTATACGAGGTCTAAGTTTTAGTATAGTGAATTCGTTAAGATCGGGTTATTGTATCCACAGGGATTAGTGTCATTACTATCAAATACCGCGTTTGTCGTGACCTAATTTTATCTAGGAAAAAAACTAATGTATTTAATTAATTAAACTAATACTAATATAACCTAAATTAACTACACTAATATGCTAATATGTTTTAGGGTGAATAATTGCCTAGGGATTAATGTGTTTACAAATACGTGTTCGATCTCGATTTACTCACGTTTACGGTGTTTGACCTATTTGACAATCTCGATACGTAAACTCCACCGCCACCTCTTTCGAGTGTAAGACGGGGGAATACATGACTTTGAGTCAACGAAGAAGTCCCCCTCAATGTATTAACCACCCTAGTTCAAGTGAGTCTCGCCCAGCATCATTGATTGCACACAATCCAACTCCCTCCCGAGTTATTGGATCGTCACGTTGTATTTACCCTGTCGACAATCTCCGTTCTAAAACTCTCTCGCCACCTCTCCCGAGTATAAGACGAGGGATATAATGTAACTTCGAGCCAACGAATAAGTCCCCCTCAATGTATTAAATACCCTAGGTTGCATGAGTCTTTCCCCAACGTCATCGATTGTCCACGATTCAAACCCCGACCGGGTTATGAATCGTGGCGTTTGTTTACCCAAATTCGAATTCGGGATTTGTCAAAACCCCGTATTCTCCATTTATCTAACTAATCATGATAAACAAACAATACAATATATACAATCAAACTACAAAGAACAATCACAAACGAAACACCGAAATCATCCAAACAAACATATTTATAAATATTTGTTAATCCCTACTACAATCCATATTTAACTCAAGGCCATAGTCGCATATACAATAAAATAACGAGCTAAACATGCTCACATGATCCTAAGATAAATAAATAAATAAGGAAAAACAATCGAAGAACTTAGCCTCGTCCGAAGATAAACCGCTAAGAACGCTCTACGATCAATTCGCCATCTTCTCCACTTCGGGATGTGAGATCCACCTCTAAAACTCCTAAATATACCCTTAGATATAGCCTAAGGGGCTCAAAAATGCAATAGATCAAGAGAGAGACCGGAGAAGGGAGAGGAGAGGGGGTATTTATAGAAAAAATATCCTAAAAATATCTAAAAAATATCTCAAGATTGTGCAGGGGAATTTCGCCTAGGCAAAATTTAGGTCAGTTCGGCTAATCGCCTAGGCGGTGGACTAGGAGAACATTATGTTGGATTTTCGCCTAGGCGTTCTTTGCCTAGGCGAGCGGCTGTCAGTAGCCCATCTTCGTCTTCTGCTGGATTTCTGCCTAGGCGAAGGAATCTTCGCCTAGGCGGTCGTCTGTCAGTAACATTTTACTCTTTTCTCAGCTTCTTCACCACCTAGGCGATGGTCTGGACGCCTAGGTGGTGGGCCTGTTTCATCTTTTAGCCTCTGAGCTTGTTTATCCACCGTAACTTCGAACCGCTTTGGTTCGATCTCATCGTTTTTGCTCCAGTTTCCTATCTTTTTGCCCCACACACCTGATTTAATACAAAAAGAGAAAAACTAATTAAAACATTAAAAAATACTATATAAACATACTCGAAAACTAATAAATTCAGATTGGAAATACGTAGGTAATTTATACCTATCAGGTATTAATTCAAAACGCCCTCAAGCTTGGCGAAATGTGGCATTAATTGGAACGTGCTCTCAACTTGATTCTTCTCTGGCTCATATGCTTGGGAAGCTTGAATGAACGGACTTAAACGTGGTGAAAGACAAGTGAGCCACATCGGATCCTCGTAGATGTGATCGTCTTGGATCTGTGATGGCAACACCAATTGGATTTCAAAAAGTGAGGACTCAAAATCATTTTTTGATTTGTCATCAACGAACAATTCTTGAGCCTCGTCCTCTTTCGCATCATCTTCATAATGCACCTCCAAAGTCCTTCCACTTGCATTCAGCATTCAGTTCTTCATAGTGCCTTTAACGGATGGATATGGATTGTGTGTCTCTCAGTGCCACCACTTCTGACTTGGCCTCAATAAAGCAAATAAGTTGACTGATTTGCGTTTGAAGAGACTTTACAGTCGTATCAATTTCAATGCAGGTCGTCTCAATATTGTCAAGACGGTCCTCATGCTCATTAAGATGGTCATTCGTTTCCCTCTAGAGAGCCTGAGTCTCTCCCATAAATTCAGCTAACATCTCTTCCAAGGTGGGAGAAGAATCCACATGTTGGTTCGGGGTGTCAATCCATGGCGCCGAAATGGTGGAACTGTTGCCCAAGTTTTGGTAATTTGTTGAATAATTTCAATACTGAAAATCAAACTCCTCCATGTCTTCCAACAACTAATAGGCATCAACCGCGGTTAAGTCGTAAAAAGAGGTGGTACTATTTCCTCCTTTTACCAAAGTTCTGGTTGCGGCTTATAACCCATCAAGGAAGTTCAGTAGTTGACACTTCCTTGGAAACTATAATTAGAGAACTAAAATAGCAACTCATTGTATCATTCCCAAGCATAATAGAATGGCTCAAAATCCCGTTAATAAAAACTCAAGAAGACTTGTTGATGAGACATCTTCAAGTACCTAGCATGACAAACAAAACTAAAAACAAAAAATTAAAAATAAAATAAATTCCTGACTTAAAATCAAGTTACTTTTTCACAATATCAACAACAATCTAAAAACCAATCCCCCGCAACGGCACCAAAAAATTAGTAGCAGAATTTATTCGTCGCTACATTACCACAAGTGTGCAGGTCAAGTTTTAATAGTATAGAAAGAGTACGATTGTCATATCCATCAGGATTGGGTTAAATTGTCACTAAGTACTGCGATTATCATAACTGATATTTATTTAGGCGTTCCAATTTTGTAGGTTTTATAAAAATATAAAACTAAACTAAACTAATTAAACTAAAATACTAAGAATAATGTCTATGGGAATAAATTATCTAGGGATTAACTTCGTTAACTTAAACGTGTTTGATTTAGTCTAGTCTACATTAACAGTCATTAATCTATCCGACAATCTATGTGTCTAAAACTCACTCACTACCTTTCTCGAGTGTAAAGTAAATGAATATGAAACTCGTGTCAATACCGATATCCCTATCTAGTGTTTAAACAATTACATTAGTCTTGCCCCAACCTCACAGATTACACACTTTCTAATAATCTCCCGAAACATTAGAACGTCGCTTTATGTTTAAACCCTAGTTCGAATCCGGGGTTACCTCTTTCAAGTGTCAAACTCCGTATTCTCAAATCAACTAAAATATCATAACAAACATATAATGGAAGTAAAAGAATGGTAAACACAATCGAATAGGGATGAACAACCGATAACGAAACAACAATTTACTCAAACATGTATATTAGTGAACTACATCAATCCCTAAACAACTAACGTTTAGCTCATGGCCATAACCAAATATTCAACTAAAAACGATATATACATGATCAATCAACCAACAAGAACTTAGAATGAAAGAGAAAAATAAGGGAGAATAGCCGTTATCTAAAGAATGGATGATTCAACATCCGTAAAATCTGCTCCGATCTTGTTCCCTCTTCTCCAAATGTGTTCTCCTCTTGTTGATATGATCTTGAGCTCTCCAAAATGTCCCAAAAACATTCTTTGTTGGAGTGGGAATGAGTGGGAATGCAAAATATCTCAAAATATCAATGTCAGCTGGTGCCGAGTCGCTACAGCGATGGGAACCATCGTTGCTTCGATGGGAAGGTAGAAACTTACTACCGGATCACCGCTACAGTGATGCTCAAGGCAATGCCGATACCAGGTTCTTCTTTTGGCCGTATCGTTCTCGTCCAAACTCCAATTGAAGTGATTCAAAAACCTATGGAAAGATAAAATATAGATATATAGCGTACATGTTTTTATATTTTCCAAACTAGGATTGAATCATGGTAAAAAATGGCCTTGAAGTTACTACACCTGAACCAATTTTGCATATTTTCACCCATTTATTTAAAACCTATAAAACAACACAAAAACATATTAAACTAACAAAAATATATGAAAACACACAAATATTTGAACCTAAAAATACTTGATTTGTTGGTAAATAAACCACTCATCAACGAACCATGCCGCCATTCAATACTTATTTGCAAAGAAGGACGCCAAGTCTCATCTAATCCAATGGATTCTCTTGCTTCAAGAATTTGATGTTGAGATTTGGGACAAGAAGGGGAGTGAAAATGTGGTAGCTGATCATCTCTAACTGCTCATGTTAGAAGATGTTGGTGATGATTCGTGTATCATAGAAGTTTTCCCGGATGAGCAATTATTCAATATCGAAGTTAAACTTCTGTGGTTCGCGGATATAATCAATTATCTCGCGTGCAAGATGTTCCCCCCGGACCTATCTAGTGCCCAAAAGAAGAAATTCCTATTTGATGTGAAGAATTATATGTGGGATAACCCCATGTTGTTCAAGAAATGCGCCGATCAAGTCATCTGGCGATTTGTTCTGGAAGAGAAAATTAGAAGCTTTCTATATCATTACCACTAATTGCCATGTGGAGGGTATTTTAGTGCAACACAAAGAGCCGTTAATGTGCTTCAATCAGGTTTTTACTGGCTGACTCTTTTCCGTGACTCATATACTTTCATAAAAACCTGTGATCGATGCCAGAGGATCAGCAACATCTCGAGGCGGCATGAGTTACCCTTGACATCCATTCTCGAGTTGGAACTCTTTAACGTTTGGGGAATTGATTTCATGGGACCGTTTCCTCCAACCTTTGGTCAGGAGTATATCTTGCTGGTAGTGGACTACATGTCAAAATGGGTTGAGGTTGTGGCCACGCCGACCAACGATGCTAAAGTGGTTCTAAAAGTTCTTCAAAATAACATATTAATAAGGTTCGAAACTTCTTGATCTATCACTAGCAATTAAGGAACACACTTCTGCAATAAATTGTTTAACACTCTACTGATAAAGTATAGAGTTTGGCACAAGGTGGCACTTGCTTACCATTCCCAAACAAACGGCCAAGTTGAAGTGTCCAATCTTGAAATCAAACATATCTTGGAGAAGACGGTTCACTCCAACAGTAAAGATTGGGTGGTGAAACTAGACGATACATTGTGGGCATACCGTAAGGCTTTTAAAACACTAATCGGAATGTCTCCATATCGGTTGGTGTTCGGAAGAGCATGCCATTTGCCGGTTGAATTGGAGCATAATGCCTATTATATGATTAAGAAGCTTAATTTTGATCTCAATGCTTTAGGGAAACAACGTCTCCTACAGCTGAATGAGATTGAAGAAATCTGGAATGAGACATATGAGAACGCCAAATTGTACACGGAGAAAACTAAGACACGACAAGCACATCCTTAGGAGAGAGTTCAGCCCAGGACAATAAGTGTTACTTTTCAACTCTCGACTGAGACTCTTTCCCGAGAAGCCGAAGTCCAGGTAGTCCGGACCATTCCAGATTAAATAAGTATTTCCATTTGGTTCTGTTGAATTGAAAGGTGACGATGGACGGACCTTTCGAGTCAACGGGAAGAGAATCAAGCATTACTATAGAAATGAATAACGAGTTTTGGAGAGTATCTCCCTCGTTGACAACTGATGTGGATCGTTGTTGAGTCCAGCTAGAGACGTTAAATTTAGTGCCTTTTTTGAAATACAACCCACAGGAATGGTTCTCGCCTATTTTTGTTAAAATAATTTTTTTTTGGAGTTTGAAGTGATCACGATGCGTGTTTGTTGAGTAAATGGAGGAGCTTGGATGTTCGGGGATGTTAAATGAATCTTGAACAAGGAGAAATAGCGGAACGACAACGAAACGGTGGCCGACCGTTGGAAAAAGTTAAAAAAAACAGGAGTAAGACCTGCAAGCCTAAGCTCACTACAGCACCCAAAAGGTAGAAAATTTTCTGCTCTTCTCTCGCCGTAGTGAGAAAGCCTACTCATTGCAGCGAGAGCGCATCTGTTTCAATAAATAGGGGCATTGCCTTATTTTCTCCCCATGTCAAACCCTAAAAAATCGAAATCTCATCCATTTTTCTCCCAAACCATTTTTTTCCCTCAAAATCATCCCTCGCATCCTAAAAATACCTGAATCTCCACCACAAATCAACCGAAAAATTGCTATTCACAACCCTAACTTCGGTGGATCTTTGGGTTGGAGTTAAAGCGGAGAGATCTTCATTTCACACAATTTGAGCACTCAATATTCTTCAATTAAGTTGTTTCAAACGTAATTCCACTTGTGTTCTTTCGTTTTGTTGTTGAATGGCTTGTTGATTTAGAGTTTTCTTGTGAAATGAAGATTTGGTTTGAAACCCTTGAGTTGCCTTTTGCGATTTTCTGTGCTACTGTGAATGTGGGTCAGTTTTTGTGAAGACAACATTGTGTTGTGGTGGTTTGATAATGGCATTGATGTTTTTGTTGTGAATCTTGTGCAATTTCTGTTGCCATTTGGGGATTTTCTGTTTTGCTGAGATTGTGGATCAAATTTTTGGAAGTGTGAAGGCTACATTATGATTGATGAAGGGATTTTGGGTGTTGATTTGTAGAAATACCATACCTAAAAGATCTATTTCGAAACGACAAAGGGGTGAGGGATCTGGTCGCGAGCTGGCGATCTCGCCTCGGATTACAATTCAATTTGTGTTATTTCCAAGTAGGTGGAGCAACATTTCAATAGGTATGAGCAAAAACGAAATTGCATTCATGAATGCGGCTTTACCAATATAGATGATCTTCCAAATGAAATTGCGAATGTGATAGGAGATAGAGGTTGGAAGCGCTTCTGTAGTCAACCGAGCCCACATGACGTCACCTTGGTTCATGAATTCTTTGAAAATGCCATAGAATACGAGAACCACATGACCATAGTTTGGAATCATGTGGGGAAATTTGACATTGAAATGATAAACGAGCACCTGAGGTTGCCTACTAAGGAGTTCGATGAAGATTTGGGTGACGACATGATGAAAGAGGATCTAGAAACAATCATCAAGACGATATGGTCCGACAATGTGCGTTGGTTACCAACAAGGAATGATCTGGATATTTTCCCATCCAAGCACTTGAACAAATTCCCGAAAATCTGGTTCCACTTCATCTGTGCCAGAATGTATCTGATGGCTCATCTGACAGACGTTACAAAAGACAAGGCATTGGCTCTATTTGCTATTGAGATAAATCAGCTATTGAACATCAACTATCTCATCAATTCCACCATCTATTATGCCATCCGAAACACCAATACCGCCTGCCCTTCCTCTCTCTACTCATAGAGCTATTTTGGAAAGCGGGCATTACAATTTTGAATGACAACTTGTGCCATCCCAAAAGAGCTATGGATCTCCCAGCCATAAAGCGAATATGGAGTAAGGAGGTTGAGAGCAAAAATAAAGATGAAGACGAAGTATGGCTATCTAGAGCCCAAAGTTCTAGGGACCCGAGCAAAGCAAAAATCACAATGGAAAGTCTTCATCAGCAAATGGTATACCAAGGGGAGCAACTTCAGGCTCTACAGCTTGAATCCGTCGCGATACAAAATTAAAGCATTGAATTCCGAATGTACCAGGATTTGTACAACTAAACGATACATCAAGCTCTCACTACTTTGGAATGGCAATCGGCTATGACATGAGTGGCTATCCCCTGATGCACCCTCTCCCAGCTCATCTTCGGCAACCACCACAAAATCTCTCCCATCACGATGGCAGCGGGGATGAAATACCTCACGACAGTCAATATGAGGTAAGACTTCAATGTCTTACCTCCCAGGTACGTGTTCAAAAACCACTTCATCATCATGCTATATGTCAATTGTTGAGTTCGATGTTGGGTCACTGTATACACTACCCATTCTAAGTTTGGGGGGATGTTTATGTTTTGTATGCTTTCTAGTTTGATGTCTTTTTGTTGGTTATGTAGTTAAGTTTAATAATGTTAATTGTTGTGTTATGTTAAGTTTAATTGTTGTTTAGTTAATTTCATGCATGATTGTTTAGTTTAGTTTAAGTGTGTTTGTGTTTGTAGCTAGTCGTTTTTGTGTGTGGAGTTTTGTGGTTCTTCTTGACCATTACCCGATGATGATATTATCCCCCTAGTAGTTTATTGAGGTCAAGCGTAATGTCCATTCATGTGTGTTCTGTATGCTTGACATATCGTTTTGGTAAAAGTCATTGTGGATCTTAATTTGCACGAGCACGTAGACTTAATGTACTAGCTATCCAATTTATTTGACGCCAATTATCTAATAGGCAAGTTCATGACAAATTTAAAGGATTTTAGAACCTGATTTAGGGAAATTCGAGGCAAAATCCTAGGCAAGATAGTTCAGGAGATATAATTTAGGCATTCATTTTGATCTCTTGAGTCGTTGAAGCCTTCCATGCAAAAGTATTTTACTCCTCGTTACCCTGTCGAAACCTTTTAGCCGTTTCAATTTTGAACACGCATCAAATACTCTAGCCAATAAAACAATTTCCAAACCATTGTCGCTATACCTAAGGCACAAGTCAAGTTGTAATCAATTTAGCATTTGTTTATGCTAATTGAAGTGAGCGATTGGGTTTTGGGCGAACTTTTGATTGGTTCGGTATTCGAGTACTCACTTGTTATTTTTCTATCGTAATTCCATACCCGTGAAATTGTACAAATCAAATAAGTCTGGGGGTATGGTTAAAAAAAATGTTTTATTGTGGTTTTATTTTTATTTGTTTTGACAAGTGAGTACTACGTTTTAAAAGTAAGCTCGGGGTTGTTTAGGACTTGTCTTTGTGGGTATGAGTATGATTGAGTTCCAAGCGTCGTGTCTTGGGTATCGTTGATCTAAAGATGCTATCCTATATTATATTTTCGATTTACCCTTGGCTAGTTGATAAAAAATAAACCATTTCCTTTTGATCTTTTAGAATTAATTAGCCTACATTAGTGGATAGTAGAACTCAGTCTGGCTTATGGAAATCCTATACCTTGTCGATTTTAAGTCATGAACTTTGTTGGTGGATAATTCAATCCGATTTTTGAATGGTTGTGTAATGCGAGTTTTCACACATACACTTTGAAAGGATCTAGAATGGCGTTTATCGTTATTAAATGTTGAAATTCTAGAACACCACATGGTGCGGTTTTATTCTTGAACTCGATATGATTGGGGGCCGTTGAGGGAAAACTTTTTGGTCAATTAGTTGAAATTTAAAACTCACGCGTCGTTGTTTTTAGTTCGTTTGAGTCTTTCTTCTTTAGTAATTTGTGTTTGTTAATTCGTTGTGGTAGTTTGTTTTCTTGTGTGGATGTTTTTTCTCGAGGACTAGCAAAGGTTCAAGTTTGGGGGTATTTGATAGATTGATTTTATCTATATACTTCCAATCTGAATTTGGTAGTTTTCGAGTGTTCTATTAGTGTTTTCATTCATTTTTATTTGTTTTTATGCAAATCAGGTGTTATTGGAAAAAATGGTTGAAATTCAAGCTCGTCGGTAGGACGTCGATGAAGAAATGTGTGAAAAAAAAAAAAAAAACCCAGTGTTCCTGCATGCTGCTCGTTGTAAGGAGCAAACACCAGCTGGAAACGCTTTTTGAAGATATTTTTAGTATTCTATTTATATCACTTCACCTCTCTTGCCTAGAATGTTTTTGGAGCCCTAGAACCAGACCAAGCAAAAGGAGAACATTATTGGAGAAGAGGAAACGATCTTAGAGCGGATTTTGCGGAACTGGAACTATCCACTTTTTAGATTTGGCCTTTATTTCTTGTTTATATCTTTTATTCTAAACTTTTGTTGGTTGTTTGATGATGTACTTCTTATTTCGTTAACGGTTGTTCATCCCTATTTGATTGTGTTTACCATTTTATTACTTCCATAGTATGCTTATTATAATATTGTGGTTGATTTGAGAATACGGGGTTTGACAGTCGGGAGAGGTAACCCCTAATTCAGACTAGGTTTAAAACACAACACAAAGTTCTAATGTCATGGAAGATTATTAGAACATGTGCAATCCATGAGGTTGGGGCAAGACTCATGTAATCATTTAAATGCTAGATAGGGATATCGGTGTCGACATGATTGCATATTCACTCACTTTACACTCAGGAGAGGTAGTAAGTGAGTTTTAGAAACCTAGATTGTCGGATAGATTGATAACCGTTAGTGTAAACTAGACTAAATCAAACATGTATAGGTGAACGAATTTAATCTCTAGATAATCCATTCCCATAGAATTTATTCCAAGTATTTTAGTTTAATTAGTTTTTAAATAGAAAACACCTTTCAAATCTTTAATCATGTAGATAAAATTGAGTTATGTCAATTGTAGTACTTAGCATGTTCTAACGATAAATTCCAGTGGACGATACTCGATCTTCGGATCACTTTATTACTTGTTAACCTCGTACATTTGCGAGTAATTCAAAGCGCATTAAAATAATTGCAACAATCAATTTTTTCTAAGTTATTTTAAATTTAAGCTATTTTCCAAATCTGTTGACCAAATGCAAGGTATCGATCAACCAAGCTCTACAATATTTGAATTTTAAGCTTATTTTCTGAACAACTCAACTTTATTTTCAATCCTAATTGACTTGTATCTCTTTTAAATTGTTTTAAGCATCTTATGAACACATATATCATAAGAAAAACATGTCACGTAGAAAATGCAAGTGTGTATGTGTTTGTCCTATAAGAGTCAATGGTGCATCGGTAATATAGGGAAGAATTTACCTTATATTCCATATATAATTTAGACAACACATTTTGTCCCGCTCAGTCATTGTCGAATCAAAGTACAAGGTCAGATAAACTTTAAACCTAGGTTTAAAGGGAATGTGTTTCTACCTGAGATCACATTGTATAATATAGAAAAAACAAAAAACATGAGAAAATACGAAAACTGTTAAATTTGACTAAATTCATCTACATAAAAGTTTCGGGTCAACCTCGAAAATCCTATAATTTAAGGGTGTCTAGAATGACATTATTAAAGGTTGATTTTCATTAGATCATCCTCAGTATAAATAAAAATTATCCACTAGCCTTTAATTATAAAATATTTCAACAATTACCTTGGCTATCTACCTTGACCCTGAAATATTTACTATCACTGAATTTTGTCGGTTTAACACCGAAAACATTTGTTTCATTTATGCATATTACATAAAATACCATCTAGAAACAATCCAAGAGACTTTGATAATGACTTGGAAATGTCATGACAAGCCCTAAATCACCAAGGCGATTAAGGATTTGGGTTTGGTTTGGATATATACCAATCCAAGACGTCTTAACAAACCACTGTAAACCCAATGAATCAAGGGCCCAACCATCATTAAAAGGCCCACAAAGTAGCCTATAAATAACCAAGAATCCCCTAGATATTCTCTACCCAAAATATCTAAGGGAGAAACCAAGACACTTAGGAGGTAACCGACCGTTATCGAAACTAAACCGACTCGGTTCGCCACCTAAGTTAAGCATTTAATATGCATTAAATACCCAACACATACAAACCATAAATGCTTGGGATGACATGGATAGGCCACATTCAAGGGATGTTGTCTCTCACCTATTAAAAAAACGTATGTTTTGGTGTGTTTTGTGAATAATACATTGTGGGATTGATTGAAAGTTGACATTTGATAAAAGGAAAAGTCGGTGAAACTTATTCTTGTAAATAGTGTAATATCCATGAGTTGTAATACATGACTAGGGTGATTTGATCCTAAAAATGACATTTTCATCTACCTTTTACCCTAGCCATATATTACAACCCTCGAAGTCCTTTTGATCTCCATGGCATATGTACCTACACAATTAGTGGAGAGTGATATGAAAAATGGGCTTATGGTTGTTCTTGCATTCTTTATATAGAGATTGATCAATGTCGCCTTAGCACATAAATATATCTGAGACTCATTTCGTTGGGTGAGAGTGATTGTGCATGCACTGACACATCTAGAGTCTTGAGTGGATTGAAATTGATACTTTAAGTTGAAATTCTAGATAATCTCAATGTGTGCATTTCCTATGAGCTTGGAGCATTTTGTGCCGTCGGAGATTCTTGCACGGTCATTGATTCGATATAGAACTCACATATTTATCGATAGTATTTTAGTACGTGATTTGTGTTTTCTTTTATTTTCTTTTCTTTTGCTTGAGGACAAGCAAACGTTTGAGTTTGGAGGTATTTGACGAGTGGTATATTCACTAACAAATCAATTACTTTTAGATTCAAATATTTATGTATTTTCAAGTATTTTTGTTAGTTTAATATGTTTTATGTTGTTTTGTAAGAATATAAATAAATGGGAAAAACGGTGCAAAATGAGTACAGGTCCAGTAACTTCAAGATCAATTTTGGCCACAATTCAATCTGATTTCGGAAAAACTCAAAAAATATAAGTTATTGATTTATGTCTTATATTTACATATCCTTTTGAATTACCTCAATCGGAGTTCAGAAGAGAAAGATATAAACAAAATACAAACCTGGTGTAGGCGTTGTCTAACGCGCACTACAACGCAAAATTTAAGCGTTCTGCAACACGCTTAAATTTTGCATTGCACTGCGCATTAGACAGTGCCTGGTGTGTGGGCTGCAGTGCTCTTGTGTCAGTGTTTTTAGCAATAGCGCATTGTAGCGCACTAAAACACAAGATGCAGCGCCAACAGTCAAATCTAAAACGTTAAAAGGGCATTTAGGGCTCATTTTTGCAGAGAATGAGATAGAGAAATTAGAGAGAAAGACAAGATATCGAAGAGAGAGAGACGACGAAGCAAGGAGAAGGCATGAGATTAAAGATTCGGAGCAAACTTCTCAGCAAATCAGATTTGATTTCTTCTCTTCTCCCTAATATTACTTGAATTTTGTATTCGGGATATTGTATTGAACACATGTTTTCATCTATGAAGTTCTTGATAATATTAGTTATGGATTTGTCTATGTTGAGCTAATATCTAGATCTAGGGATTGATGTAGTCTCATTTTGAACCATGTTTAGACTATTTGTTGATTGTTAGTTGTAATTCCATTTTATGCATGTCATAGGCTTAATGTGTTTGATTCACGTAGCCAATGAGTTAGATGATGTTAGGTTAAGAATTTGACGCTCGATAGTGGTTGAATTCGTAACTGAAATTGAGAGTGCATAATTTAGGTTGTTGTGAGTCCAGGAGAAAATTAACACCTAGGGATTCGAGTTAGGAAAAGCAACACTGGGAGGTAATTGAGTTCTAGATTTATCAATTAGATTCGTCATTCAATTGTGATTATCTTTATAATGCTTCCAATGTATGCTTTAACATGATATTTTGGTTTAATCGAAAACTTGGGATTTGACACTCGGGAGAGGTAATCCCACGTTCGGACTTAGGTTAAACATAACATGAGCTTTAATAGATCGGGAGATATTTAGAGCTTTCATAATCTATAAGGTCGGGTTTAACTAACATTTTCACCTAAATACGAGATAAGGATATCGGTATTGAAGTGATTATATATTCTCTCACTTGACGCTTGGGAGAGATAGTAAGAGAGTAATAACACGAGGACCTTGATTATTGAATAAACAGAATTGACTAATAATTTACTTAATAGGACAACATGGGAATAACGAGATAAAATCAAGCCCCTAGAACATTTGTGCATAGATAATCCATATTTTGTTTTGTTTTTGTATTCATATTTGTTTTAGTTATTTTAGTTTAAAAAACTCAAAAATTGATCGCCTAAATAAAGTTAAGTATGACAATCACGATACTTAACGAACATTTAAATCAATTCTTGTGGATACGACAACCCTACTCTAGTACTTACACGTAATGATCCATGTAGACATGCCAATTAGTGACGAGTTTAGGAAGTGGAAAAACATGTAGTGGGTTAGATGCACCAAATGTGGGTAATGAAATAATTAGGTAATGAGGCTCAATGGGGGTAACGAAGGGAAAACAATTTCAAGGGTTAGCTTTAAAGGCCCAAACGATCCAAAGAATTCCTAAATCATCTCTCCAATAATACATAACCTAGTATTTTGTCTCAAGTTTTACTCAAATGGGTTCTAGTGTTCACGAGAAGTCAAAGCCTACCTAAAGCACATAAATGGTCTCTAAGTACTCAAAAGGCCAAGTGATCGTGATTCATGGTGCTCAGTTTTAATGAGTCAAGAGTGAACTTCAATTAACACAAGTCAAGCACATAGAAATCTCAATGACATGCATTTCAAAAGAGTTAAGAGAACATCAAGTGTTTATATTTATCATCAATATCAAGTCATTTCATCTCAACAAAACTTACAATTTATTCAAATAAACATAAAAAGAAAATCACACTGAAAACATGGCCACAAGAACACAAGTTATAGGATGAAAAAATTCACATAAGTCTTTCCTAAACCCAACGAACATAAACCAATATGTGTTCCACCCCCAAACTCAAAGTCAAACATGTATACAAATTAAGAACAAAGGAATAAGAACACGTACCGGGGAGGCGAGACAATCCGACCTCCTAGTGCGGTTGGCGGTAATGCTCTAAGCCAGGTGACCGGTGTAGGCTTTCTTCCATAACTTGTATCCTTAGGCTCCATTATTTGAAAACTTGGTTTGTCTCCCAAGAAGCGTTTGGTTTAATGTCATCGGCTTGACACAGAGAAGGGCTCATCAAAGAGCAGCTTTCGCCCATAATATGTGTCATACAACACAATAAATGGGTTTTGGTTCAGAACGCCCTCAAGCTTGGTGAGATGTGGCAATGTTTGGCACGTACTCTCAACGTGACTCGACTCCGGTTTATGTGCTTGGTGAACCTGGATGAACATTGCTAGAAGCGGTGGAGGACGAGTAAACCACATCGGATCCTTGTAGATGTGATCGTCTCTGATTGATGGTGGTATCACAATTTGGATCACAAACGGTGAAGACTCACAAGTGTCGTCCTGTGATTCTTCATCGTCGATCCATTCCTGGGTTTCCTCCTCATTTGAATCATTATCCTTGAACACACCCAAGTTCCTCCCACTTGCATTTGGTTCTTCGTGGTGGCTTTCACATACGGATGTGACTTGTGTGTCTTTCAATGCCATTGTTTCTGACTCGGCCTTAATATAGCGAACAAGTTGACCGATTTGCATCTCAAGGGACTTTACACTCATGTTGATATCAGCGCAGGTCGTCTAAATTTTGTCAAGACAGTCCTCATGCTTATTGAGATGATCATAAGTTTTCCTTAAGAAAAATTGAGTTTTCCCCATGACTATAGCGAACATTTCTTCCAGGGTGGGGGAAGACTCCACAAGTGGGTCTGGGGTGTCAATCCATGGAGCTGAAATATTGGAACTATCCCGCAAGCTTTGGTAGCTTGTTGAATAATTCCAACTCTAAAAGTCTAACTCTACCATGTCTTCCAACAACCAATAAGCTTCGTCCGTCGTTAGTTGGTAGAAAGAGGTGGTACTATTTCCTCCTTCCACCCACGTTCTTGTTGCAGCTTGTAACCCGTCGAGGAAGTTCAGTAGCTGACACTCCTTCGGGAAACCATGATTTGGGAACTAAATAAGAAACTCTTTATATCTTTCCCAAGCATAATAAAACAGCTCGAAATCTCATTGAGAAAAACTCATGAGGACTTGTTGATGAGCCATCTCCAAGTACCTTGCAAAATAAACAAACTTAAAAAAAAAATTAGAAACAAAAAAAATGCCTAAATTAAAATCAAGTTACTTATTCACAATATTAACAACAATCTAAGAACGTTAATTCCCGGCAACGGCCCCAAAAACTTGGTACCAATTTATTTGTTTGTATAATACTGCATGTGTACAGGTCAAGTTTTAATAGTATAGGAAGAGTAGGATTGTCGAATCAACAGAGATTGGTTTAAATTGTCGTTAAGTAGTGTGATTGTCGTAACTTAACTTTATTTAGGCAATCAATTTTTGGGTTTCTTAAACTAAGATAACTAAAACAAATATGAACACAAAAATAAAATAAAATTTGGATTATCTATGCACAAACATTCTAGAGGCTTGATTTCATCTCGTTATTCCCATGTTGTCCTATTAAGTAAATTATTAGTCAATTCCGTTTATTCAATAATTAAGGTCCTCATGCTATTACTCTCTTACTACCTCTCCCGAGCGTCAAATGAGAGAATATATAATCAATTCATTACCGATATCCTTATCCCGTATTTAGGTGAAAACATTCGTTAAACCCGACCTTATAGATTATGCAAGATCTAAATATCTCTCGATCTATTAAATCTCACGTTGTGTTTAACCTAAGTCCGAACCTGGGATTGCCTCTCCCTAGTGTCAAATCCAAGTTCTCAATTGAACCAAAATATCATGTTAAAGCATACATTAGAAGTATTATAAAGATAAACGCAATTGAATGACGATTCTTATTGATAAATCTAGAACTCGATTACCTCCCGGTTTCACAAGATCCTAAATTCCCAACTCAAATACTTAGGTGTTGATTTTCTCCCGGACTCACAATAACCTAAATTATGCACACCCAATTTCGGTTACAAATTCAACCTCTCTCAAGCGTCAAATTCGTAACCTAACATCGTCTAACTCATTGGCCACATGAATCAAACACATTAAGCCTAGGAGATGCATAAAATGAAATTAAAACTAACAATCAACTAAATAATCTAAAAATGGTTCAAAACGAGACTACATCAAGCCCTAGATCTAGATATTAGCTCAACATAGATAAATCTATAACTAATATTATCAAGAACTTCATAGACGAAAACATGTGTTCAATACAATATCTCAAATACAAAATTCAAGCAATATTAGGGAGAAGAAAAGAAATCAAATCTGATTTGTAGAGAAGTTTGCTCCAAATCTTCAATCGCGTGCCTTCTCCTTGCTCCGTTGTTGCTCTCTCTTCGATCTCTCGTCTTTCTCTCTGATTTCTCTATCTCTTCTCTAACTTCTCGGTCTTCTCCTTTGCAAAATGAGACCTAAATTCCTTTTTAATGTTTCCAATATGACTATCGGCATTGCAACGCACGTTTTAGCATGATGCAATGCACTATGGCTAAAAACATTGACACGAGCGCACTGTAGTGCACCTACCATAGGTTCGTATTTTGGACATATCTTTCTTGTATGAACTCCGATTGAGGTGAACCAAAAGGATATGGAAATCTAATACATAGATCTACAACTTCCATATTTTGAGTATTTCTAAAATAGGATTGCAACGTGGCCAAAATTGGTCTCGAAGTAGCTGGACTTGTACTCATTTTGCACCATTTTTCCCATTTATTTATATTCCTACAAAACAACACAAATATTTTAAACTAAAAAAATACTTGAAAACACATAAATATTTGAATATAAAAGTACTTGATTTGTTGGTGAATAAACCACTCATCAGTTATAGATATTTTGAGCAAAATATCTTAAGGTTAACTACAAACCTTGAAATCCAACTATTGATTACAAGTCAAACTAACCCGATTCAATTCAAAACCAACCAGATGAGTGATCACGAAGTGAGTCTTTATAGGGCATTAAAATTCCAAGTGACTCATTGAGACCAAATTCAATGCACCTTGAAAGTATTATGACAGTCAAACCGAAATAGTGAAACTAACATGTACTTAGCCCCTAAACCAAACAAAAAGTGTCACATCATGTCATAAATTCACTCATGTGCAACCAATGGGAATCAAGAGAGTGTACTAATTGGTAATGATTGTCGATCATTACCAAATGTAGGAAAATATTTGGTAATCATTACCAAATCTTTAAGAATCTTCCATTCCACTCAAAATTTGTCGAAAACTGATCAAAACCAAATCAAAAGAGCATGTTCCCTAGGCCAAATAGACCCTAAGGAAGGTGGTAGCATGGGAAAAACACTCCGCTACTTACTCTCACAGGTATACAAGGTCTAAGTTTTAATATAGTGGATCTTGAAGATCGGATATCGTTCCCACAGAGAAAAGTGTGAATAATTGAATACCGCAATTGACGTAGTCTCATGTTATCCTGACGACGAAAGACTTCAATTAAAATTAAACTAAACTAAACTACAATTAGTGGTTTAATACTAACTAATATGATTAATTAGGGATTGATTTCGTTCACTTAATACATGTTTGATTTCGTTTAGTTAACAATAACGGAGTTTAGGTATTTGACAATCTCGGTTTGTAAATTCCTCCGCCACCTCTTCCGAGTGTAAGACGAGGGAATACGCGACTTTGTGTCGACGAAGAAGGCCTCCTCAATGTCTTAACGACTCTAGGCCACGTGAGTCTTGACCCAACATCATCAATTGCACACTAACTAACGCCCTCCCGGGTCGTTAAGTCGTAACGATGTGTTTACCCTAGTCCGAATCCAGGGTTACCTCTCCCGAGTGTCAAACCCTAGATTCTCAAATCCAACCCTAATACCATAACAAGAATACTAATATCGTCATCAAATGATAAACACAATCGGACTTAAAAGCAACAACCGTTAAAGAAACATATATTAAATCAAACGAGTATTTACACAACTACACATTTCCCTAACTAATCTCTAAATTACACTAACATGTTCTTAGCCAATACAACATTAAATAAATATGAGATCATCAATATAAAAAATAAACATTAAATACAAAGATGGAAACAAGGAAAGAAAAGCCAAATCTCAAAGTGGAGTAGTCCACTTTCGCCAAAGAACAATCCTACCGAGTTTCCTCTTCTCCGTTGATGAACTTCCACTTCTAGCTCTTCAAGGATTGGCCAAGAACACCTCCTAAACTAATCTAATCTACTTCCTAAATTACCTAAACCTAACTAAGGTTGAAGAGAGCTCTCAAGAACAACCAAGCCCTCTCTCTAGCGTCTAAGTGTTTTTGAGGTTTGGTGGAGAAAGGGGTTTAATAGGCAAGGTTTGGAAATATCTTCAAAATATCTGAAAATAGATATTTCTGCACCACTTAGGTGGTGGCTTAAGTCGGTTAAGTTTCTATCAAATCTTCGCCTAGGCGGTGGCTGCTGGCATATCATTCTGATCTTTTCTCGCCTAGGCAGTGGTTTAACCCTTCAGCACTCCAACATTCTGCCTCTTTTCCGCCTAGGCGATGGAACTTTCACCTAGGCGGTGGTCTTCATTCACCGAAACCCTATTTTTCACATTTTGTTCACCGTTTCTCCACTGTTTTCACTTGTTTATCGCCCTTTAACGTCCCTTCACCTGTTTTACACTAAAACACAATTAAATATAACTAAAACGCTTGAAAATTAACAAATTCAGTTTAGAAATAGATAGGTTTTTCACACCTATCAATATCCCCAGACTTAGAATTTTGCTAGTCCTCGAGCAAAACACTAACACTAAACTAAACTAACGAACGAACTAACCAACTAAAAATGAAAAATTAAACTAACACGAAAGAAGTATATGCATGTAAATATAAAGTTCAATCGAAATGACTAATTTGTTCCTCCCTCAACATCCCTACATCGGATCAAGTTCGGGAAGTAACCCATACCAAGTGGTGTTCTAGAATTTCAACGATCAATATCAATAAAAACCATTCTAGATCCATTTGAAGTGTGTGTGTGAGAACTCAAATGTATAACTAGTCAAATACCGAATTCGGTTATTCAATCGTTAAGCTCATAACTTAAACCGTTGAAGGATTCAGGAAAACCATACGCTTGATTGGAGTCCACTATCTACTAATGCAGTCTCGGATATTCACAGAGATCAATAGGGCTTGGTTGGCTTTGGAGAACGACCACAGGTATTACTGAAATAAAAATAGCCAATTGATTTAATCGATCGATACCCGAGGTAAAATAGTTTGTCACTATCATCTCTCATGACCCCCACATTTAAAGTACAACTCTGAATAAGAAATGAAGATCCTTGTATTCACTTGTCGAAAGAGAAGAAAATGAAAATTATATTCACGTTTTTTTTTTTTTTAACAACAACATATTTCTAAATTAATTCGAATTATTACAGTTTTAGGAGAGTGCAAAAAGAAGTTAGAGAAACACACCCCCAAACTTATTCGAATTTATAAAATTTTAGGAATATGTAAAAAGAAATGATAGAAACACACCCCCAAACTTATTTTAGGAGCGTGCAAAAAGAAATACAAAAGTGACAAGTGAATACACTAATACCAAATCAATAAAAATTTATCAGAAACCCGACCGCTCACTTGATTTCACTCAATTTTTAAAATTAGGCTTAGCGACATTGGGTTAGGAAAAAATTAATTGAAAGGAGTATTTGAACGTTTTCAGAATTCGATTATGTTATCGGCTTCGACAAGGGAAATAAGGAATGAAAATTTTCAGGTTAGCTACAACGGTTCAAGCAAAAAAATAACGGCCTAAATCACGTCTCCGGAATTACCTCACCTAGGATTCCACCTCAAGTTGTCCCCAAATCAGGTTCTAGTTTCCTCATTTTCTATCATGAGCTTAATATCGAATAATCAACGTCTAATTGTTCAGATAATTATACATTGAGTTCAAATGTCGTGCGATTTTAGGATCGAGATAATTTTTACTCAATCGACATGTTGAGCACACAAAACACACAAGGAAGGTATTACCCCCGAACTCAATATGCAATTAGGGGATAATTCTCATCATCGGGTCTTGGCCCAAATGAACTCAACATCTAAACATGCTAATACAACTTTATACATACATAATACTAAACTAAATCTAATACTAACATACATAAATTAATCTAACACTAAACATGCAAAAACAAAAATTAAACTAAACTAAACTAAAAATTTAAAAACTAAAACATTCATAATAAAATACATACATAAACATAGATTTGTACATCAAAAAAATTTCATTCTGTTCAAAAAATAATAATTGTTCATCCTTTTCTACAAAAAAATCAAAATGGATGAACATCCACTAAACTATCATCCATTTCATACCATCCAGGCCTGAACATGGCAGTGTTCCAACATCAGCGAACCCAATAAACATATAGCATGCTTGCAAACAAAATGGGTCGAACACATACCTAGGGAATAAGACTTATTCCCTACTGTTCACCTGAAGAACAATCATTATCGTCATCACTTTGGGAAGGAGAGTGTGGTCTCTAGAGGAGATGTGGCGGCACAGATGGCATCGGAGGGTAATCGTCCATCTCAAGGCCAAGGCCATCCCAAATCTTCCGTTGGACTCGATCTTGCTGCTTCGAAAATTGGTTTAGGAAAGAAGCGATCTCATATTGGTTCTGGAGGACAATCTGAAGCTTGTTATTTATCCTCTCCTGGGAGTTTTCATCTCGGGCTCCAGAAGGTCCCGCCATCTCATCTGCTAGCTCGTTCCCTTCCTAAGGTTCGGGCTCAGCTGCCTCTTGCGCCCCAGTCTTCCACAATTGGTTTATCGTTGATAGATTAAGTGGAACGATAGGGTCGTACAGGCTTCCCCGGATACCGTCACGTCAGCTAATCGAAAAATATGGGTCAATAGTGACGAAAACGGGAGCCCACTCTTTACCATCTTCGTAGCATGTATGATCGATGAATAGATCAGGAATTCAACATTGATTGGTTGGCCGGTTTGAATTTTATAGATCAAAAAGGCCCTGTCCTTTGAGACGTCAAAAAGATGTGACGTCGGTAGGAGGCTTCCGCAAATGAAGTGGTGCCAGATTTTTGGAATTGGCTTTAGGCATTTCACCGAGAAGGTAGCAACGTTTGGCCCTTGGTGTTTCCACTTTACTTCTCCAGATGTGATCTTTTTAATGACCCTATGCAAAGTAGGTTCTTGGCTTTCAAGGGACTCCGGTGCCGAAAGTCCAAAGAGATGGTTGATAAAGTCAGGGCTAAAGATGATAGGCTTATTTTGAACCCCTTGCTTGGTCGTCTATGGCCTCTATAGCATTAGCATAAAATTCTTTGACCAAAGCAACCTCGCCTGGGGGTGGCGATTTATAGAATTTCTCCCAGTGGTAGCTTCGGATTTTATTTTAAAATTCCACCGGGACATCCTCAATCGGATCGAAACCCCGTTGACGTATGCAGGCATGATGTTTTTCATGTTCTTTGAAGTGCTCATCCTCTTGTTTTGACACAAAACGGGTGGCATCGTAGTCAACGTCGGTTAGTACCCCAGGGTGTCAACTTGACCCTTCTCCTCTCGCCCTCTTCTTTGCTACTCTTTTCAAAATTTCCTAACAATCACAATCACAAAAAACCCAATACAACCTCATCATATATGAACAATTGAAAAACATAAACCTCCCTAATCACTTTGTCAAGAACACATACATCCCAAAACGAACACCCATTTGAATTTTTCAAACAAATTTCACAAATGTTACATCCTATCATAGTTCACATACTCAACCAATCCAATTAAACATGCTCATCACCAAGAATCAAACCAAAAACCCATGGAACTTCGAAATCGCAAAAATAGGGTTAAGGGGTTTTGGGGAAAATTTCAAAATCCAATGATTTCTTTGATATAATCATGAAAACCAACCAATAATATCAAAAAATAGACTAAATGTAATATAAAAGAAACTTACTTGTTGAGAATTAATGGTCCAATCGAAAGAGAATGAAGAAATTGCACCTTTCACGCAAAACCCTTAATTTTCGGAAATAGGGGTGGAGATCCGATTCTTGGAGGTCGAATCGTGATGGAAATGACTACTTTTGGTAATGGAATGATGATTTTTGAGTATTGGAACGGTTTGGAAGTGAGTTTTTAGAGAGAAGGTGGAGGATTTTGGGGGGGAGAACCTTGCGATTTCAATTTTGAACGAACGAGTTCTTTTTAACTGCAGAAGGTCTATCGCCTAAGCGGTGGACTTACCGCTTAGGCAGTGTATTTACCGCTTAGGCAGTGGAGCCCTTTTCTTTAAAATCAAACCTTCTGACGAAATTCCGCCTAGGTGGTGGTTTTTCCGCCTAAGCGAAATTACACCAGTGTGAAAACATTTTATTCTGCTGCTAATCCGCCTAGGCGGTGGTTTATCCACCTAGGCAGTGGAGCGTATTTTCAAAATTCGGTGCATCCTGTATTTTTACCGCCTAAGCCGTGGTTCACTGCTTAGGCAGTGGGCCGTTTTTGCTGAAAAACATACACTCTGTATTTTTACCGCCTAAGCGGTGGTTCACCACTTGGGCGGTGGGCCTGCAGCTCCTACTTTCATGTTTTTCTCAAATTTTCAAAATACGGCTCCACCCCGTACGTTTTCACTTCTCTTGTTCAACGTGTTTAAACTTAAAATACTTCCCCAAACGTCCATACTCCTAAATTCACTTCCGAACACGTTTCGAAGCCATGCCGGCTTCCAAAAAGAATAAATAATCAAATAAATAGTAACAAAAATCGGGTAATTTGATACCCTAAGTTTCATTTCAAAAAACAAAATTAGCGCTTGAGTTACAGTCCCCAGCTGGACTTTCGTGTTACTAAGTATTTTTCACCAAAATTCCCCAAAGACAAGGAATTTGGGCTCAAATGCTCAGTCAGATCAAGATCATGGCTTGAAGTCGGTTTCTCCTCTCAGTCCTTAACATTTGCAATAAGCTCAATCTCGGGATTGAGAATTAAGAATTCCAATCTTCTTCATCGTTTCTCGCACTACTTGATCTCATTTACACAATGAAACAAAAATAAAAATTTAAAAAAAAAACAAAACAAAAATAAATGTCAAGATTAACACTCGACCACTTAGTCTCAATATCAACTTAAAATTCACACTAATTCCCCGGCAACTGCGCCAAAAACTTGGTGCGTTGACGGGACTAGAATACGATACATTTGCATTTCCTATTTAAAACTTAAGTCCTGAGCCGTTACTGCTTATCTTTTGCAATATTCAATAAAATTCACACTAATCCCCGGCAACGGAGCCAAAAACTTGGTAGCGTGGGAAAAACACGCCGCTACTTACTCTCGCATGTATACGAGGTCTAAGTTTTAATATAGTGGATCTTGAAGATCGGATATCGTTCCCACAGAGAAAACTGTGAATAACTGAATACCGCAATTGACGTAGTCTCATGTTATCCTGACGACAAAAGACATGAATTAAAATTAAACTAAACTAAACTACAATTAGTGGGTTAATCCTAACTAAGTTGATTAATTAGGGATTGATTTTATTCACTTAATACATGTTTGATTTCTTTTAGTTAACAATAATGGAGTTTAGGTATCTGACAATCTCGGTTCGTAAATTCCTCCGCCACCTCTTCCGAGTGTAATACGAGGGAATACGCGACTTCGTGTCAACGAAGAGGTCCCCCTCAATGTATTAACGACTCTAGGCCACGTGAGTCTTGACCCAACGCCATCCATTGCACACTAACTAACGCCCTCCCGGGTCGTTAGGTCGTAACGATGTGTTTACCCTAATCCGAATCCAGGGTTACCTCTCCCGAGTGTCAAACCCTAGATTCTCAAATCCAACCCTAATACCATAATAAGCATACTAATATCATCATCAAATGATAAACACAATCGTACTTAAAAGCAACAACCGTTAAAGAAACATATATTAAATGAAATGAGTATTTACACAACTACATCTTTCCCTAACTAATCTCTAAATTACACTAACATGTTCTTAGCCAATACAACATTAAATCAAGAGGAGATTATCAATATCAACAATAAACATTAAATACAAATAAGGAAACAAGGAAAGAAAAGCCAAATCTCAAAGTGGAGTAGTCCACTTTCACCAAAGAACAATCCTCCCGAGCTTCCTCTTCTCCGTTGATGAACTTCCACTTCTAGCTCTTCAAGGATTGGCCAAGAACACCTCCTAAACTCATCTAATCTACTTCCTAATTACCTAAACCTAACTAAGGTGGAAGAGAGCTCTCAAGAACAACCAAGCCTTCTCTCTAGCGTCTAAGTATTTTTGAGGTTTGGTGGAGAAAGGGGTTTAATAGGCAAGGTTTGGAAATATCTTCAAAATATCTTAAAACAGATATTTCTGCGCAGAGTGTCACTGCCTAAGCGGTAGTTCACCGCTTAGGTGGTGGCTTAAGTCGGTTAAGTTTTTGTCGGATCTTCGCCTAGGCGGTGGTTTCTCCGCCTAGGTGGTGGCTATTGGCATATCATTCTGATCTTTTCTCACCTAGGCGGTGATTTTCTCTCCTAGGCGGTGGTTTATGCCTTCAGTACTCCAACATTCTGTCTCTTTTCCGCCTAGGCGGTGGTCTTCATTCACCGAAACCCTGTTTTTCACATTTTGTTCACCGTTTCTCGACCGTTTTCACTTGTTTATTGCCCTTTGATGTCCCTTCACCTATTGTACACTAAACTAAAACACAATTAAATATAACTAAAACTCTTGAAAATTAACAAATTCGATTTAGAAATAGATAGGTTTTTCACACCTATCAGAAGGGGGATGGAGTAACTTGTGCATAGGTGAATGCACATGGTCCTGGGCCTATAAATAGGTGGCCATGGTTTCATTATTTTCAAATCTTGAAGTCTTAGCTTCTTTCTTTAAACTCGAGCAACTGTCTCGGGTCCTAGGCCTCTCAAGCCTTTCTCTTCAATAACACATAGTTATTCTACTTAAATTCGGTCCTGGAGGGTGTTCTTGAGGTTCTTGGAGCAAGAACTCAAGACGTTTATGGTGATCGATCAAGTTTTAGCCGAATAGACGAAGAAGGATAAGGAGGTTACTTGTTTAGGGAAATACCACTTCCCTAAACTAGGTATGTGTCTTGAATATCCATCAATCTTGTCTTAATTTCATGTATTATGCTTGTACATATCATAATCATGTAGTATCTATGCTTTAATTTCATGTATATAACACACATAATCTGTAATCAACCAAATAATGTATAATTTTTGTTGTAATCTTCAAACTATGTCCAAATCATATTAAACTATCTCAAGAATATCAAGAACAACCAAGAACATGTTAAAAACAAGTGAGGACCCAAATCATCCAAGAACATATTAAGAACATGTGAGGATTTAAACAAAATAACTATCACACCATGAGTTGGGCATAGTCTCTACGATTCTCTCAAGACCACTTTAAATCAACTCTTTACTAACTGTTAATACTGACTATATACTATTAAAAACCTGATTTACTTTTCACTAAATGTCAAGATCACAGCCTGGTAGGCTCGTGGACTGGAACCCTATACATATATACATATGTGTGTGTGTGTGTGTGTGTGTGTGTGTGTGTGTGTGTGTGTCTATATATATATACACACACACACACTACACCAACAAACCCTTATGGCTAAAAACTCGGGATAAAAGGAAGGCCTTTATTCCTTCGGAGATATGTGTAATTCTTCTTCATAAACCTTCCCATTTTTCGTAGTTACGAGTAGGACTGGCATAAATATATGGTATTTTGTTTTATTTTTTACTAACAACTCAAAATCAAACACTAACTTGTCTAAACAAAAGAGTTCGGATAAGGAGTTGTTGACAAAATCAATGAGGTTATGTACATATCATGTTGTGGTTCACGTATTGTTTAATAACTAAAATCAACTAAAACTAACTAGTTTTCAACTTAACATAAATGAACTACGTGAAGACCTGATTCTCATTAATCCGAGATACATAGGCAACCCACGTGCGGATTCAGTCACATTTCCAAATAATTTAGTTTAGTTTGCATACTGGAGCTACATGTCGACCTGATTTCTTGTGAATAGAAGAATATGTAGGCAACCTATATAAGGTTCCGTCTCTTAAAATAAAAAAATATTTTTATTTAATATAGCTTGCATATTGGAACTACATGTCGACCTGATTCCTTGTGAAAACAAGGATATGTAGGAAGGCTATATAAGGTTTGGTCGGTTATATTTATGTTTCTTATAAACTGTTATTGGGTTGTTGTTGCCTAGAATAGTGTAATTTACTGTTTTCACTATGTCAAAAAATACAAAAAATATTTTCATTTCAATCTGCTTTAGTTGTAGTTGCATATAGATAGTTAAACCATACCAGCTTCAATCATATCAAAAATACATAAAAATAAAAAATAAAAAAAGGAAAACCTTAAAAAAGAGAATTGTTTTGTTTAAGTAAATCAGAGGAAATTACTTGGGTATCGTTTAACTATGAATATTCATTTAGACTAAGGTACCGTTTAACGGACGGGTGTCTTGGGATGGGTAAAATCTTCCCTGAGCATAATCGGCCCCCAAATTTTAAGAATATCTCTGGTATAGACCTTATGAAGTCAAAACACGGTCCATTTCAAAGCAAAATAAATTTCTAAAACTCTTGGTGACCTAGCACACAATTTAACCTTATGCTAGGTGGCGATTCTGTTTTCAACATAAAATCCCGGCCCAAGAAGTTTATCAAAACCGACACCTAGAAAAACCCTTAAAAAACCATTTGAAAAAATAAACAGGTTTGGAAGACTTAGAGAGGGAGGAATAAAACTTGTTTCCTCTTCTTTCTGGTCTCTATTTCTTCCGCTATCAAAATCCGGGGTGAGTCATACATGATATTTATTTTAACCCTGCCAAGCCTCTTGATCTTCAGGACGATCGCCTTCAATTTGACCTTCCATCTTGGATCACTTGTTCATCGTCTTCTTGTTATATCTTGTTTTTCTTCCTTTATTCTTTCCATTTATTTATTTCTCTTCATGGTATTGTGTTTCCATTTCCTTTTGTTGACCCTATATATTTTGATGAATCAGTTAACATTGATGTTTTGAAGTACTAATTCATTTTATCGAGTATTTCAAATTTTTGTTCAAGTGCTTCAATGAGAAAATATTATAAAGAGATATGATAAAGAACAAGATGGTTGCAATTAACACATTAAAGATTTTTACGCAAGAATATTTTGCTGAGCATGAAGATTTATTGTAAATCTAGGTATAACAACTCAACTTTTATTGAACTCTTAATGTAGCCTGATTAGGATCACACGACACTTGAAAATGATTTAAATATTTTTAATGTGATAAGAAGGATAACTTTAAGTTTCCAACTGATTTTTCGAAAAGCTTGATCAAGAAAATGTTTGAAAAATGTGAAAATTTGAAATTTCGGCCTAAACTGTCGATCGTCGGATGAACTAGTGGACCAAATGATTTAGGATAGTGGTTTTTAGGATTTTAGGATAATTGGTCGAACGACAAGTTGAATGATTGAATCAAGGTCTAAAATAGTTGATCACCCAATCAACCGATCAATGTTCAACGGCTATAAATATAGACGTTGAGGGGCAATTGGTCGACCCCGGGATGAACCAGTCGGCCAAAATGACAGATTTTAAATCCTTGATCAGAACAATTTAAAAGATATGCTACCCATTTTTCATAGATTTCAATGTTGGAATATTATATTTTAATGGATTTTGACTACATATCAATGATATATCTTATATTTTGAAAATCTTACGATTTAGTCCATATATTACTTAATTTTATGATTTATACCAATCAAACATCATACTATCATTTGGGGTTTTAAATCAAAATCTTTTGGGGGATAAATTGAATACTTTAAAAGTTTGATTTCTATTCAAATATATCTAATTTAAATTGATTTGATAGATGGGGTCTATATATGATATTTTTGGGCATATCTTTCAAAATACAGTTGTTATAGGCAATATTTAAATTCCTTATCTATAAACCTGCAAATTTTATCTTTCAAACAATCAAGAGTCAAAGATAAAATATTATTTGTTCGAAAGAGAGAGTATATTTTTCTAGAATATATTTTTGAGAGAAAGTTTTGAAGAAATTCTTGATCGAAACTATTTTTGCGAAAACTCTGGGTTTGATACTACATTGCTATTATACATTTTTTTAAGAAAATTCCGGTGAAATCTCTCTCATTATTTTTTCTTGCTCTAATTAATTGTTATATTCTTGTTTTATATATATTGAGAATCTGAGGTTGTCATATTTGTGATTAAAAATCACTTTTGATAGAATATATTGAAAATCTTTAAAATGATTAATCTATAAATCTGATATCTATAATATGTGTGCTTTATTTGTGATAAAATCATATTTATTTTCTCATATATTTCTATCACTAGCCTATCGGCACATTAATTGAGTTTATGATTGAATTGAGATGGTAGAAGCTCCTGTGAGAAGAAACTGTTATATATTTTATATTTGTGAGCTACGGCTTAGACCTAAACGTACTTGGTCTAATTGAGAGTTGATTAGGCATAAAGGGGCATTGCCTAATCAAAGTTAATCTTCAACTTAGGAAAAATAGGGTTTTTCTTTAGCCTGAAAAAAAAAAATAGGTTTGATTTTAAGCTTGCAAAAGAATTAGGTTAGTTTTCAGTCTGGTAAAAAAATTGTAAAGATTTGATTCTGAGACTAGAAAAGAATTACACTTGTGATAAGGATTGTAAATATTTGATTCCTACCTAGAAAAAGGATCAAGTTTAGTGGATTTCGAATTCCATGCAGGAGTTCAAGTGAGAAGAAGTAGGAAAGAGTAGCTTGCCGAACCTCTGTAAATCTATGTGTCAATCTTTCTATCCTTTATCTATTTGATTGTGCATTTAGTTAACTCATGTTTCCGTTGTATAATAAGATAACATCTGGTTAAGGAAATTGAAGTGGTTTAATTATTTATTTGTTTAATTTATTTATTTAATTTTTAAACTACCTAATTTACCCCCCTCTTAGGTAGATCTTTGGGCCAACACATCTTATGATGTTCTAAAACATTCAACACACATGTTAAATACCAAAACCTCAAATATGTTGCTATCATCGAAATTTGATGTACAGGGATTCCAATTATTGGGATCAACAATATCCCCTCTTTTATGATGATAATATAATTGATGGTTTTCCTACTTGTACTAACACATATGCCCCCTACTATGCGAACGAAATTTTTTAAAATTTAATTTTAAGAGTAAAATATAATACATATAAGAAAGATGGAAACAATATAATGCATATAATAAATATGGAAACAATCATGCATGGTAAGTATAAATATAAACAATTAATCTAACAAGATGATTGTAGCATGAATTAGGTGTAAGAATGATAAATCACTAATTTCTCCCCTTTTGTTATCTAAAAAAAGGTGGGGTGATGTAAATTATGCTGGAATTCAAGATACTCATTTCATTTTAGCAAAAGTATAGCATGAGTTTCATAGGCTCATAGGAGTAAATAGTCACAAAACAATACCTATATATTGAGACCCAAAATTTCGGCATGGTGGACATGATAGTAGTGACAAATAATTTCAATATAGAATTAACTCATAGTAATTCCATATATAACATCCAGCTAAAACACAATACATAATAGTAATTGAATCAATATGATCTAAAGTATTATCTGAAGAGACACAATAACTATTACAAACCAAGTTCGTATAAGACTGCAAAACTTAAAAGATTTTTAACAGAAAGGCATTTATAAACTTAGCAATGGCGGATGATAGAATGATAGGTACAAGTATAGATATACCGATAATTCTCCCACTGGTGCTTGCATATTGTCAAATCTCTCATCCATGTGTTGAGCATGTGTCGAGAATTTCGTTCTCAACTCTTGCAAGTCCTGGGTAGCAATGTCTATTCTCCCTTCAATGCCTCTTATGTGTCCATCTATCTCATTAAATCTAAGTCATGTAGGCTCGGTGATCTTCATCATCGTCCTCATCATCTTCATTATCTTTTTATACTTATTCTTGTTCCTCAATATCAACCATCACTTCTTCACCTTCTTTCTCTTTCCCATTTTTGGATTGAGAGAAAACTTCTTCTCTTATTTATTTATTTTTTTACCCATGCTTTCCTAATTAATTGAAACCGCATGAGTGATAGTAAGCAAGATAAGATCTTTTATACATTTGAGACAACAAATTCGAGTTTTTTTAAGAGGTAGTGGTTTTAAAGAACATAAAAATGTTAGTACGAATATTCCCATATGGTAGAATGCCACTATGGTTCCCTAGTTGATGATCCATTGTGTTAAACATGCGAGAGAAAAGATCGAACTTGACACCTTTAGTGAATGGAGTAGATAGGTCTCGAAGTATGTAAGTATAGCATAACTACCTCATCTCGGTAGTAGCATATAATTACTAACAGCTAGGAAAAGTTGGTGAATAATGGGATTTCAAGGTCGTGCTAAGAAATTTGAGTTTGGTTAGGAAAATACGTCGCCATAAAAGGCTTTCAAGGTCATGGCTAAGCAATTCATGGTAAGATTGATTTTCTTACTGCTGCACCCCGGAATTCACATTGGTTGAACGGAACCTCCTATACGGTGTTATTCGAATTGCATTCATTTTGAAAATAAACTTATCCTTTTTTAAATGCATTTTGATAAGCATTATTTTTTAAAACCATTTTTTCTAAAACAAGTTCAGGGGGTTATTCTAAGCGTCGACTTCGAAAAAATTTACTTGGCCTGAATATTTTTGAAATTTTGGAGTCGCCACCTAACATAGATTTTCAAAAGGTGTACTAGGTCACCAGATTTTTGAAGAAAATAAAAATAAAATAAAGAAAGAAAGAAAACTTTCGAAATGACCCAAATTTTAACTCAAAAATGTCTTAACCAGAGTATTCTTTTAAGTTCAGAGGTTGGTTATGCTTGAGGAATATGTTAGGCATCCCAAGAAACCCGTTCGAAAATGATACACAGTGTCTAAGAAATTTAAATTAAACTAAGTTCAAGTGTTGTTTAGTTTGGTTGGTTAACATGAACTTTTTCCCCTTATCATTTGTTATGTCATGTGAATGAAGTAAAGCTAACAAACACATAAATAAATAAAACAACGAAAAATAAATTTGAAAATGTATCTCATTCAAACCACTTATCGATTATGGATGAATCGACAAGCTTGATTCTGGGGGAAGGGGGATTGATTTTTAATTTAAGTTACGCTGGCAAAAACTTGTGTAAAAAAAAAAAAAAAAAAAAAAAAAAAAAAAAGAAAGAAAGAGAAGACTTTTCTATTAAGACAAAGTTTTTTATAACAGAGATGTTTCGTTAGTTAAGAAAAACAATTAAAGGCTAAAAAATATTTTTGATTGATTTTTCTTAATGAAGAAAATCATTTTTAAAAATGATTTATATAAAAACAAATTATAACATTTTTTATTTTTATTTTTATAAAGAAACATTTTTAAGAAAAAAAAAAAAAAAAAAAAGGGGTTTGGTTTCTTATGAAGAATTTTTTTAAAAAAAAATATTGTAAACTTTCCTTTTTAAAAGAAAAAAAAACATCTTTTAAGTAAGTAAAAAAAAAAAAAGATTTTTTTTTTTTTTCACAACACATTTTTAAAGTTACATGTTTTAATTTTTTTTAGGGAAAAAAAAAATCTTTAAGAAAAGTTTTGGTTTTCTTAATGAAAAAAACATATTTTTGGAAAAATAATTTTTAAAAAAATATTTTTAAAGTAAAGAAACATTTTTTTAGAGACCATTTTGGCACTACTTGCATAGAAAAAAAAAATGGGAAATTTATTATTTAGTCCTCAAAAGATATAGAAATCAAAAAATAGATTCCCTCCAACTATAATAAAAAATTTAGTCCTCAAAGATTTCTAGAAAATAGCCCTCTATTCTTTGACTATTATTTTTCCATAATTTACATCAATCACTTTTTGTAAAATATTTCAGACATGAACATTCATATTTTTATTTTTACTATTTTTTAATATTTAATACATATTTATGACTGATTATGCTATAGTAAATGTTCACAGATTTCGCCAAACACACCGATGTTTATTTCAACCAAAACACCAAAACACATCAATATGAAAATTCACAAAAAACAAAACAATCAACAAGAACAATCACCAATAATAACCCAAACTCCGCCCAAATCACAATCGCGGCACCAAAATCAAACAATAAACATTCACCAAAAAAGAAAACCAAATAAAAAACATTAGCAAAAAAACAAAATCAACAAAAAATAAATCATTGTGAACGTTTCACCTAAACCACATGAACATTTGTACAAACAGAATACTTAATGAACATTCACAAATGCAAAATAATCACAATTAATAAATCAATCTCCACCAAAATCACAACCGCAGCGGTAAAGTGGTGATTTCCACCATCGAAATTTCCCAGATTGGATCTATCAAAAAACATCGATTATCACCACCGTGGTTGGATTTCCATATCTAAAAAATGAAAAAAAAAAAAAAAAAGAAAAAAAAAAAGATTTACCAAATCACAATGAACCGGTGTAAACATTCATCACCGATTGTTCCCAAATTTGGAAAATTTCATATCGAAAATTTTTAGATCTGGGATTGCGACGAAAACGAAATTGACTCGGCTCGATTAGTAAAAAAAGAAGAAGAATACAAAGAAGTTTTAAACCATTCCAGACCCATCGTCGTTCCAGACCTTTCCAAATCCGTCATTATTCTAGAATAAGAAGTTCTAGACGAAAAAGACGAACAAGAAATCTATTTGGCTCAATCTGTCATCCTTCCAAACCATTCCAGATCCATCACCATCCATGGAAAGTTCAACCACCTCCCTGAAAGTTCAGCCATTACTTTTTATCGATGGATCAAAACGTCAGATATGTGGAAATCGTTGGCTTTGAACTATCGGCAGATCTGGCTTCTTTTCCCAGGACTAAACTATGATGGTGGACAGCCGGCGATTGAAATCGTTGATGGTAGATGACCGGTGCATCTGTACGGAGACTGGAGATACATAGGGAGAGAAAGGAAAAAAGTAGTGCCCCAATGAAGAGGAAGAGCGTGGCTTTTAGACAAAGAGGAAAAGAGATATAGGCAATGGTTGAAAATTAAAATTGGAATGGACAGTTAGGGTTTTTACTTTCATATATATAGAAGGGTAAGTACGTTCATTCACTACCTGCCAAAGACTAAAAATTAATAATGTTTTGATGAAAGACTAATAACCTTTTTGTTTAAAAGGTTAATTGAAGAGAAAGAGTGCTAAATTAGTTTTAAACAATAAAAAATCCAAAAAATATTTCTTAGGAAAAAAATATTTTCTAGTTAAAATGAAAGAAACATTAAAGTTTTGTTAAAACTTTTTAGAAAAAAAAAAACATTTTTCGTTTTCTTAAATGAAGAAACACATTTCTCTTAAAATAAAAATTTTAGTTTCACAAAAAGGACTTTTAGAGTAAAAACAAGAACATTTTTTTTTTTTTGAAAGTGTCTTCGTTTTTGGAAGAAAACAAAGAGACTTAGGTTTTCTTATTTTTGGCAAAGTGAAAAATAACAAAATTTGTACATGTATTTTCGCCAAAATAACCTTAACTAAAACTACTTAGGGGAAGTATTTTCCTGGACTCTCATTTAAATTTTCTCACATGATTAGGGAAACCTAAAAAAAAGGTATGGAGAACTCTCCCTTTATAGTTTTTAGTTTAGGCAAACTTGTTTCTTTTTACTTTTGTTTTTTTAATATAGAAACATAATAGATTATATATATATATATATATATATATATTATTGGTGCATAAAACTGGTACACACCTCAAGTATGGTTCAGTTCGACAACAAATAGGTCCTCTTACTAAGGTCGAGTCATTGAGTCGGAAGTGGAGTTGAATATTCCTCAAATGAGCTGGAATGGTTAACCTGAAAGGCTGACTTGCTGAAGTCCAAAGTCCTTCTCTTCAGTGACTTGTATCTGCACATGGAACCTGGCCGGGAGTTTCCCGAAATGCCCCTCCGGCGTGAGAGTAAGATCTCGGAGGGAAAAAATTCAGTATATTTTTATTCAGAGAAATAAGCATTAAGGTTCACATCAAGTATGTAAATAGTAATTGACTATTAAGGTTTCGTTACCTTGGGCATGAAAGCCCCTGATATTTATAGAAATCGAGACCAAGTAGTAAAATTACATAGTAATGGGTGTTGATCCTAAGATTTTGATGAACAATTAAATGTTAATGTTTTTGTGGAACTAACGATTTTATTGAGTGTTTCAGTTTATAAATTCCAATGAAGATATTATCATGAAGAAGTTGAAATGGATGCTAAATACTAAAGAGACTGACAATGATGATGGATACTGAGAGTTTGAAGAAATTGAAAAACCTAGGGAAAATAACTCAGGTTAAATTTTTACTCTTAATGATTCTCGATTAGAATCACACACGACACAAAATATGTTTTTACAAATATGTGTGTTTTTTATAGGATCCTAATTAGTTAAATTATTTGGTCCTATGTGTAATTGAAAAATAAACATTGATAATTAATTAAAATTGAATTTAAGAATTTAGTAGAGCTAACCGAGAAAAGAAATCGATTAAAATGAAGAAAACGTTGAAGAAAATGAATTAAAATCGAATTGAGAGAAGTGTTCCAACAATGGTTAGTCGACCTGAGGTTATAAGGCAAACTTTGAGGATCATTCGGTCAACAGGTGGGTCGACTTATGGAACTCTTTGAATCGTTCGGTCCACAGGTAAGTCGACCTATGCTTACAGGATGAACTCTTTGGATCGTTAGGTCAACAGGTAGATCGACTTGTGAAAGTCTCTATATCGTTCGGTCGATAGATAAAGGTTGGGCGGTCAACCGACGGGCGAATAGTTTTTGGCTTGGGCTATGTCCTGAATTGGGTGGTCGACTGGTGGGTGTTGGTCGGTCAACCAACGGCCTGTTTCAGGTTTTGAGGAATTTTGGATTTTATTCAAAAACTAGTCGTTAACTAGCCATTATTTGTTTACTTGATTGAGATATCTTAGGGATATGGATATATTTAAGATATGATACTCCTATTTGAATATTCCTATAGATATGGTTCAAGTATTTTAGATATCTCTCAATTTGGTACATGTAATTCTTTCTATCTTATCTAATTGAGATTTTGTAAAAGTTTGAGGGACTAAATTAAATGTTTTAAAAGATATATTTAAGTGAATTATACCAGGATTGAGTCTTAATGATATAAGGGGGCTTATGGAGTAATTATTAGTCATGATATATGGTAACTAGCCGTTAGAGGGCTTGTTATAAACCCCTATATATAAACCTGCGTTTTTTAGGTTTAAAAAATCCAATAATCAAATCAATCAAAATTCAAGAGTTATTCAGTTCCTGAGCTTTTTGAGAGTCATCATTCTAAAATCATACTGAGTGCATTGTGAGATCTTTCTTGAGATTTGTTCTTGAGAAACATTTGTTGTGGATTATTGCTACTACCGATCTGAAGTGTCATTGCTATTCTAATCATTATTCTTTCGGTGGATTCCTGGGGAGATTGTTCCAAGTTATTTGCTTATTTTCTATTATTATTATTATTATTATTATTATTATTATTATCTTGGAAGTTGATCTTTGAAATTGTTTTTCGAATTTTTGTTGAAAAATATTTTTTAAAACAATTTTTTTAGAAAATCTGATTACGTGCTAAATTGCTTACTACTTGTTTTTTTGTTTAAAATCAGATTTTGAATTTCCTCACTTTATTTCTATCACTAGTTTTGGAACATTAAATGAGTATTAACTAATCTGAAGTGGTAGAAGTTCTGAGTGAGAACAACTTATCAATTTTTATAATTGGTGAGTGGATTAGATACTATTGGGAGTGTCTAATTAGGGGTAGCTAGTTTCAATCTCTTCCGGTAAAGAGATTGAGGTTTTGATCTTTGCTTAGAGTATAAAAATATTAGGTTTAAATTCTTCCTTTATAGAACTGTGAGTGAATTGTAACAGTTCAATCCTTACCGGGTAAAAGGATATTTGGAGCGTGTTTATGTGAGGTTTAATTCTTGAGCCTAAGGTATAAAAAGAATTAGGTCATGATTCTCCCTGTAATAGAATTACGTTAATCTTCTGCCTGGTAAAAAGATAGAGGTTATTCCTTAACCTGTGAAAAGGAATGGTAAAGGTTGATTCTGAGTCTATAAAAAGAATCATTGTGAGGGTTTGGTTCCTACCTTTAAAGGGATCTTGAGTTTAGTGGGTGCGACTCTCCATGGGGCTCGGGGGACTAGATTAGCCAAGAGTAGCTTGGCGAACCAAGATAAATTTCTGTGTGCGGCATTATTTATATTGTTTATATTTTGTTGTTTGGGTGTGCACCTAGTTGATAACACATAATTCACCACTATAGAAGATAATAATTAATTTTAGGATAATATTAATTGTTTGATTTTTTTAAGTGTTATATTCTGATAATTTTTAATACTACCCAATTCACCCCCTCTTGGGTAGCTCACTAGGCCAATAATGGGCTTAGGCTTTTGGGCCTGTGGAAAAACTGCTGACGATAGTGGACACGGGGCCAAGGCCCAAGTACTGATTCAGTAATGCCCAAAAATACCCTCATCAGTAGTCCCCCTAGCCCTGGGTGGCGAGAGAAGTAAGACGGTTAGGGATATCAATTTCTAGCTGAAACGGGCGTCCTTGAGACTTCAAAGAGTAAAAAATACCTTTGATCAACATTTTTCCAAGAGTTAACTTTTTCTGGAGGGAGAATTCGAGATAGGCCCCCATATGATCAGGGTCTAGGGTCAGGTAGCACGGCAAGGCGATCGCGAATTCTTTCGATTTTCTAGGTGACACTTTTTCAACAGTTAGTTTTTTTTGGCAAGCGAATTTGAAAAAGGCCCCCATACGGCCGAGGTTCGGGGTTAAGTAGCATAGTAGGGCGACCCCAATTTTTTTTTATTTTCAAGGTGTTGGTCAGCGTCCTCTTGTGCGTTGGGCCTAGTGCCCAAACAGGGTGCTGGTCAGTGCTCTCTTGTGTGCTGGGCCCAGCGCTCTTTTGGGCGATGGCAGGGCATACCTTAGGGGACAGCTAACCACTATTGGGGGTTGCTCCCCCCAAGGTGGGGGCAGGCCCTTGGGTGCCTGCCCCTCCCTCTTTTCTTTTGGGGCCAAAAATTAAAAAAAAAAAAAAAATTACACCCTTACTCCCTTGAGATTTTGAACATTATCTCGACACGATATTTTTTGCGGGTACGCTTTTGATATGTGAGATTTGAGTAGAGAACGTGTTGAGCACGTCAGGGCGCTGCTATTCTAGAACTTTAGTTGATACAATTGGAGAAGGTCCCCATCCGTGCCCTGTTGGCCAAAGGTAGCACGCCAGGGCGGTGGGCGTAGGATAAGGTGATGTCAACCAGAAAAGATGAGGCAAAGTTTGTGGACGACACTCCTAGATAACCCTTTTCAGGAAGGCACTCCTGAACAGCATTTTTGGAGAAGGTTGTTGTCTAAACCCTGTTGGCTAGGAGTAGCACGAAAGGGCAGTGTCTGTCACCATCTGGAACCTGCCGGCTAGGAGTAGCATGGCAGGGCGGTGCCCGTCACCATTTGGATCCTACCGGCCATAGGCCATTGAGGGTGAACCCTTAGATGGCGCCTTTGGGGAGGACCACCATGACTGCTATCCACTGCCTGCACTCTGATCCCTCCATCAACCCTGTGGGGATGAATTTTTCAAAGACAGATGCAGGTTCTGAATTTCATTTTCTTTGCCTTTTTTCCATCGTTCTTCCGCCGTCTTTGATCCGATGTGATCATTTTTTATCCGTTTTCATAGTTTCTCACCTCAAACACCTGATTTAGTACAAATAGAATAAAAACACATCAAAATAGATTAAAATGTACTAAACATACTCGAAAACTAACAACATTCGGATTGAAAATAGATAGGTAATTTACATATATCAAATACCCCCAAACTCGAAATTTTGCTAGTCCTCGAGCAAAACACCCACGCAATAAAAGTAAATATAAAAACTAAATACAAAAAATGAAAAAACACGAAAAACAAATATGTGCAAGTTTTGAGTATCATCTACCGGCCAAACAAACTATCCCTCATCGGCCCCCAATCCTATCGAGTTCAGGCATAAAAACACACCATGTAATGTTCTAGAATTTCAACATTTATAATAGTAAATGTCATTATAGATCCTGCTAAAGTGTTTGTGTGCGTTTAAAACTCAAATATATAACTATCCGTTAATCGGATTGGATTATCCACCATATAAGCGCATAACAAAAAAAGAACGAAGGTATAGGAAATCCATAGGCTTGACCCGGGATCTATTCTCTACTAATGTAGGCTCGGAAGTTCAAAAAGATCAATAGATCTTGGTTCGGTTTAGGATAAATGGCCAAGGTTAAATTTGAAAGAGAAAACTAGTTAACGTCGTTAACTTGACATTACCCAAGGCACATCGCTTAGCACTCTCACACTCGAAACCCCATAGTTAAATTAGGAAACAACCTTGAACATACATTAAGAACGACGTACTCACTTGTCAAAAGAAACGGAAATAAAAATCGTATTTATATTTGATTCTTTTTTTTTCTATATTTTTTTTTTCTTTTCTTTTCAACGAACACACTCCCAAACTTATTCATTCGTTACAATTTAAGGGGTATGTGAAAAAGAACAAAAATGACAAGTGAGTACGCGAATACCGAACCAATCAAAAGTTCGCCCTAAACCCATCCGCTCACATCAAGAAGCATTTGCAACTGCTAGCTTGATTCACTCACATTGTACCTTTGGTTAAGCGATGTAGGGTTGGACAAGGTTCAACCGGCTATGGTATTGGTTAAGTGTTCAGAATTAAAATGGCATTTAGGCTTCGACAAGGTAATGAAGGGTAATGATATATAAGGGTAAGCTTAAAAGGCTCAAGCGAGAAAATGAATACCTGAATCATGTCTTCTGAACTACCTCGCCTAGGATTTTGCCTCGAATTTCCCCCGAATCAAGTTCTAGAAACCCTAATGTCATGAATTTAGGTGACATATAATCATTTTTAAATCAATTAGACAGTTATATAATGAGTTTTCGGGCTCGTGCAAGTAGGATCTATAATAACTATTACTAAAACATAACGTTGAGCACACAGAACATACATGTATGAGTTTTACGCTCGACCTCAATAAACAACCAGGGGACAGACTCATCATCGGGTAATGGCCCAAATGACGTCAAAACTCAGCACATAACACAAAAACTATCCTAAATAGACATGCACACATAGAAACAATAAAACATACTAACTAAAACATACTAAAAACATATTACACATCACACCCGACTCAAACAGGAAATGCCCATAATGACCTAGTCAGCGATCCCAATGACATGATAAAGTATTATAATGAAGACTAGGGTTTAGAACACATACCTGGGAGGCGAGAGTCCGAATCAAATCAGTTGTGACAGATCTAATTTATTTTTCCTTGGGTTGCCTGCCAAGAAGCGCTTGGTTTATGGTCGTCAGCCCGACACGTCAAAGTGCTCGTCAAAGAGAGGCTTCCGCCCATAGTAAGTGTCAAATAACACTACAAACAGGTCTTGGTTTAGAACGCCCTCAAGACTGGTGAGATGTGGTAATGTATAACTCGAGCTTTCAATAGGATGCTCCACCGATTCATGTACTTGGTGGGCATGAAAGAACATTGCTAGCGGCGAAGGACATGTTAGCCACATCGGATCCTCATAAATGTGATTGTCTGGAATCAATAGTGGCATCACAATTTGGATCTCCAATAGTGACGAATCACAATCGTCGATCCATGCTTAGGTTCCCGTCTCATTCGAATAAACATAGTTGAACTCTCTCAAGCTCCTTCTGTTCATTTCTGGTTCCTCACGGTGGCTTTCACAATCGGATTCGACTTGTTTGCCTCTCAGTACCACCGCTCCTGTCTCAGACTCAACAAAGCAAAGAAGATGACCGATTTGCAGATGTTACGATCTCATCGATGTTGGCGCAGACCGTATTGATATGATCAAGATGATCCTCATGCTCATTGATCCGTTCATGCATCTCCCTCAATAATCTCTAAGTCTCCCTCATAACGATTGTGAGTGTTTCTTCCAGATTAGGGGAAGACTCCTCGTTGTGATCTGGAATGTTAACCCATGGCGCCGTGGTGTTAGAAAAATCCCCCAAATTTTGGTGACTTGATGAATAATTCCAACTCTGAAAATCAAAGGCTGCCATTTCTTCCAACTACCAAATGGCTTCGTCCGCAGTTAGGTCATAGAGAGAGGAGGTACCATTTCCTCCTTCTACCCATATTCTGGTTGCAGCTTGTAACCCGTCGAGGAAATTGAGGAGTTGACTCTCTGTTGGGAAATGATGGTTCGGAAACCAAAGTAGCAAATCCTTATATCGATCCCAAGCACTATAAAATGGCTCGGAATCCTGTTGAAATAATTGCATCAATACTCGTTGATCTAACATCATCGAGTACCCTGCAAGAGAAATAGAAAACAAAACTACAAACAAAAAATTATACACAAAAGAAATGTCTAAAGTAAAATTTGGTCATTTACTCACAATATCAATAATAACCAACAAAACAATCCCCGACAACGGCGCCAAAAATTTGGTAGCGCGTAAATACGCCGCTACTTTCACTCGCAAGTATACAAGGTCAAGTTTTAGTATAGATCGGGAGAGTTAGGGTTATCGTGTCCACAAGGATTGATTTTGACTATTATTGAGTACCACGTTTGTCATGACCTAACTTTATCTAGATGAAAATAAATGTGTTTAAAATTAATAATACTAATACTAAGTTAATTAATTTAATTAAATTAACTATACTAATACTATTATGAGATGTTTAGGGAAAGCATTACCTAGGGATTAACTTTTGTTTACAAAAACATGGTTGGTCTTGTTTTAGTTTATGTTAACGGCATTCGACTTATCCAACAATCTCAGTTCGTAAACTCTCCCGCCACCTCTCTCGAGTATAAGACGAGGAAATACGTGAGTTCGTGTCAACGAATAAGTCCTCCTCAACATCTTAACAACCCTAGGTCACGTGAGTCTCGCCCCAACGTCATTGATTGCACACAATCTAACTCCCGACCGGGTTGTTGGATCGTCGTGTTGTGTTTACCCTATCGACAATCTCAGTTCGTAAACTCTCCCGCCACCTCTCTCGAGTGTAAGACGAGAGAATATGCGATTTCGTGTCAACGAAGAAGTCCCCCTCAATGTCTTAATGACCCTAGGTCACATGAGTCTTGCCCCAACGTCATCGATTTCCCACAATCCAATTCTCTCTTGGGTTATTGGATCGTCGCGTTGTTTACCCTAGTCTGAATCCGGGGTTACCTCTTCCGAGTGTCAAACCCCGTATTCTCGATATATCTATCTAAGCATGATAAACAAATAATATGGCAAACACAATCAAAATAATGAAGAACAACCACTAACCAAACACAAACTCAACAAAACAACACTTTCATAAATATATTAATCCCTAGACAAAAACTCGTTTAACTCATGGCCATAGCCGGTTATACAATGTAAATGGAGCTAAACATGCTCAAAAAATACTCCTAAGTTAATAAATAAAAGAAAGAACGAGATAAACTTAGCCTAGTCTGAAGATTTATCCGCTAAGAACATGTCGAGATCGCTCCCCCTTTTTTACAGCGTGATCTTCTCCTTAGGATTTGAATGAGTACTCCTAAAACCTCTCTCTAAAATATCCTAAGTCTATCAGGGCTCTAATTGCCGGAGAGAAGAGGAAGAAGAGATATAAATAGGAAAAATATCTAAAACAAATATCTAAACTGTGCAGAGGTCACCGTCGCGGCGATGGAAGGTTTGTTTGATTACCGCCGCAGCTATCGTTTAATAGCCGCGGTGGTAGAACAGTGGCCTTACTCTCCATATTTTGTACGCCGTGGCGGTGGTTCTGCACCACGACGGTGAATTTACAGAGAGTTTAGGCTGGCTCTGAAGTTTCACCGCCACGGCAGTGGTTTAGTCGCCGCGACGGGGGTTGCAGGTTCTGAATTTTATTTTCTTTGCCCTTTTTCCACCGTTCTTCCACCGTCTTTGATCCGATGTGATTGTTTTTTATCCGTTTTCATACCTTTTCACCTCAAACACCTGATTTAGTACAAAAAGAATAAAAACACATCAAAATATATTAAAACATACTAAACATACTCGAATACTAACAACGTTCAAATTGGAAATAGATAGGTAATTTACACCTATCAACAGAGAATGGTGTCATGCATAAGGGAGGACAGTGCTGACATGGGAGCCTCTAAGGAGGGCGAGATTGATGATACTCCTTACATGGACACCCCTCATAACGAGGGAGTAGAGAACTAAGCTTCAAACTGTTGCTTCTTCAGCACTTAGGATTTTGTAGACTCATTTTCATTTATTCATGTGTTTTCTGTACGCGAGCGTGTGAGCTTCTGAGTGACATAGCCAGGGTACTTCAGAGTCTATTACTTTCTCTTAACATTTTTGCCAAGTCACTTTTTGCTTGGTTGTGTTTTCAAAATTGTAACATTTCAAAAAACAAATTGAAAAAACTTCAGGTCTCTGCCCAAGACCATAGACCACTAGCCCTCTCTGTCCAAGACACAAGTTAGTTATGAGGAAATCATATCGTGGACTTAGGAGGAGGGTTTCTCAAAGTTCCTGGTCCTCTCGGTCCGTAGGGGCACAACGCGGAGGTTGGTCTCCCGTGGACGGTCATCGAGGAGTTCTCCGTAATCAGGCTCATTCAAGAACTTTTTCAGGTTATCTCTATTCAATCCATGTAGGAGCACATTCCTGTTTAAAAATTCCAAACTTATAGTCGACTGGTGGGGAGAGGTGCTTAGTTGTAGGCCCTCAGACCCAATCAATGCCCCGCCCTTGGTGGATGAGCTTGATCTTTCAGACTAGGCTAAGTTTCTTTTGGTTCTTCTTTATTTTCTTAACTTCGGTAGTTAGTTGAGCATGTTTAGCTCCATTTTCATTGTATAACTGACTATGGCCATGAGCTAAATGGGTTTTTGTGTAAGGATTAATATAATTTATAAAAGTGTTGTTTGTTTGAGTTTGTGTTTCGTTAATGTGTGTTTTTAATAATTTCGATTGTGTTTATCGATTTTTCATGAATATTATGCTTGTTAAGATAACTAGAGAATACAGGGTTTGACACTCGGGAGAGGTAATCCCCGAATTCAGACTAGGGTAAACACAACATGACAATCTAACGACCCGAGAGGGCGTTAGAAAGCGTGCAATCAATGACGTTGGGGCGAGACTCACGTGACCTAGCATTGTTAAGACATTGAGGGAGACTTCTTCATTGACGCGAAGTCATGTATTCACTTGTCTTACACTCGGGAGAGGTGGCGAGTGAGTTTACGAACCGAGATTGTCGAATACGCGAACGCCATTAACATAAATTAAAACGAGACCAAACACATTTTTGTAAACAAAGTTAATCCCTAGGCAAGATATTTCCTAAAACATCTTATATTAATTTTAGTATAGTTTAATTAGTATTTTAGTATTAGTATTAATTAATTATAAATACATTTATTTTCACCTAGATAAAATTAGGTCATGATAAACACGGTACTCGATAATAGTCTCAACCAATTCCCATGAATACGATACCCTTACTCTCCCAACCTATATTAAAACTTGACCTCGTATACTTGCAGGAGAAAGTAGCGACGTATTTACGTGCTACCAAATTTTTGGCGTCGTTGCCTAGGATTGTATTTTTTATTATTATTGATATTGTGAGAAAATAACCCGATTTTACTTTAGGCATTTCTTTTGTGTATAATTTTTTTCTTTGTAGTTTTTGTTTTTGTTTTCTTATGCAGGGTACTCAACAATGTTAGATCAACGAGTATTGATGCATTTCTTTCAATAGGATTCCTAGTTATTTTATAGTGCTTGGGATCGATACAAGGAATTGTTTACTCCGGTTTCCGAACTATAGCCTCCCGACGGAGTGTCAACTCTTCAATTTTCTCGACGGGTTACAAGCCGCAACCAGAATATAGGTAGAATGAGGAATTTCTAGCACCTCGTTCTACGACCTAACTGCGAACGAAGCCATTTGGTCATTAGAGGATTTGGCGGGCTTTGATTTTCAGAGTTGGAATTATTCACCAAGTCACCAAAACTTGGGGGACTTTTCCAACACCTTGGTGCCATGAATTGACAATTCAGATCACAAAAATAAGTCTTCCCCCAATCTATAAGAGATGCTCGTAACCATTATGGGGGAGACTCAGAGATTGTTGAGGGAGATGCATGACCGGATCAACGAGCATGAGGATCATCTTGATCATATCGGGACGGTCTGCGCCGACATTGATATGACCATAACGTCTTTTTAGACCCAAATCAATCATCTTATCTGCTTGATTGAGGCCAAGTCAGATATGGTGGCACAGGGAGATACAAATGCCACATTCATAGAAAGTCACCACGAGGAATCGGAGACAAGCAGGAGGTACTTGGGTGAGATCGATGGGAATTCACATATTAATCGTTGTGAATTTTCACCGTTTGAATTCCAGCTCGTGACGTCGCAGTTGATCCAAGACGATTACATCTACAAGGATTCGATGTGGCTCACTTATCCTTCACCGCCATTAGCAACGTCCTTTCATACCCACCAAGTACATGAGCCGGTGGAGCATCCTGTTGAAAGCTCAGGCCGATCAGAGCCATATCTCACCAGTCTTGAAGGCATACAAATCAAGACCCATATGTAGTGTTGTACAACACTTACTATGGGCGGAAGCCACTCTTTGACGAGCACTTCGGCGTGTCAGGTTGATGACCTTAAAACAAGAGCTTCTTGGGAGGCAACCCACGGCAAAAATAAATTTGATCCGTCATAGCCAATTTGATTTGGAAGCGAGATTCTCTCGCCTCCCAGGTATGTGTTTTAAACCCCTGTATTCATTATCATGCTATATACTGTCGTTGGGATCACTGATAGGATCGTTTTGGACATTTCCTGTTTGAGTCGAGTATGATGTGTAGTATGTTTTTAGTATGTGTGTGTTAGTATGTTTTACTGTTTTTATCGTGTGCATGTTTGTTTAGGATTAGTTTGTTTAGTTTAATTGTTGTTATGTGCTGAGTTTTGATGTCATCTGGGCCTTTACCCGATCATGAGTCTGTCCTCTGATTGTTTATTGAGGTCGAGCGTAAAGCTCATTCATGTGTGTTCTGTGTGCTTAACGTATCGTCTTAGTAAAAGTTATTGTAGATCCTAAATGCATGAGCACGTAAACCCAATATAGCACTATCTAATTGATTTGAAAACGATTATCCTTCACTCAATTACATAACAATAGGGATTCTAGAACTTGATTTGGGGGAAATTCAAGGCGAAATCCTAGGCGAGGTAGTTCAGGAGATATGATTTAGGCATTCGTTTTTATCGCTTGAGCCTTTGAAGCCTACTTTGTAAAATATTTATCCCTCATTACCCTACTGAAGCCTTTAACCTATTTCAATTCTAAACACTTAACCAATACCACTTAACCGTTTAAACTTCTTTCCAAACCTATATCGCTGAACCGAAGGCACAAATTTGAGAGAATCAAGTTAGCAGTTGCAAATGCTACTTGAAGTGAGTGGTTGGGTTTAGGACGAAATTTATATTGCTCCGGTATTCAAGTACTCACTTGTCATTTTTCTTTGTTTTTCACACACCCCTTAAATTGTAACAATCGAATAAGTTTGGGGGTGTGTTCGTAAATATATATATATATATATATATATATATCAATTGTACATACGATTTTTATTTTCTGTTTCTTTTTAACAAGTGAGTACGACAGTCTTAATAGATTGTTCAGGGTTGTTCCAATTTAACTGTGGGATTTCGAGAGTGAGAAAAGGCCAAGCATGGGCCTCAGGTATCGTCACGTTAACGACGATTAACCTGTTTTGTATTTTCAATATACCCGTGGCCATTATTCCTAAACCGAACCAATACCTATTGATCTTTTTGAACCTCCAAGCCTACATTAGTGGAGAATAGATCCTGGGTCAGGCGTATGGATTCCCTATACCTAAAAGGTTTAAGTCATGAACTTTATTGAGGGATAATCCCATCTAATCAACGGATAATTGTATATTTGATTTTAATCACACACACTCTAACAGGATCTAGAATAGCGCTTACTATTATCGAACGTTAAAATTCTAGAACTCCACATGATGTGTTTTACGCTTGAACTTGATAGGATTGGGGGCCGATGAGGGAAAAATCATTTGGCCGGTAGATGATAATCAAAACTTGCACATTATTGTTTTTAGTGTTTTTCGTTTTTAGTTTTTTATTTCGTACGTAGTTTTTACATTTTCTTGTATTGTGTGGGTGTTTTACCCAAGGACTAGAACAATTTCGAATTTGGGGGTATTTGATAGTTGTAAATTATCTATATATTTTCAAACCGAAATTGTTAGTTTTTTTAGTACGTTTATTACGTTTTAATACATTTTAATGTGTTTTTATTCTTTTTGTGTTAAATCAAATGTGGGGGTGAAACGGTAGGAAAACGGATGCTAAACGATGATATCGGATCAAGAACAGTGGAAAAACAAGCACGAGGGTAACATTCTGAAAGGCAGCCCACCGCCTCGACGTCCAGATCACCGTTGCGGCAGTGAAAATACAGAGAGGACCTAAATCTACTGGAAGCTCACTGCCTAGGCGATGGGATTCACCGCCTAGGTGGTGAAACTGCAGAGAAGTCCCTGAATCTACCGCCTCCTCCACCGCTCAGGCGAATATCAAACTAACCTACTAACCGCCGCGGTGGTCAATCCCTCCGCCGTGGCGGTCACCTCTGCACAGATTTAGATATTTATTAGGATATTTTCCCTATTTATACCCCTTCCTCTCATCTCCTCAGGCCATTAAAGCCCCATTAGGCTTAGTACATTTTAGAGAAAGATTTTGGGAGTGTTCAACCAATTCCGAAGGAGAAGACGTTGCGATAAAGGAGAAGCAATCCCAACGGGTTTTTAGCGGCAAATCTTCGGATTAGGCTAAGTTTCTATCTTTTCTTATTTATTTTCTTAACTTCGGTAGTTAGTTGAGCATGTTTAGCTCCATTTTCATTGTATAATCGGCTATGGCCATGAGCTAAACGGGTTTTTGTGTAGGGATTAATATAATTTATAAAAGTGTTGTTTGTTTGAGTTTGTATTTCGTTAATGTGTGTTTTTAATAATTTTGATTGTGTTTATCAGTTTGTCATGAATATTATGCTTGTTAAGATAATTAGAGAATACGGAGTTTGACACTCGGGAGAGGTAACCCCGAATTCGGACTAGGGTAAACACAACACGACAATCTAACAACCCGAGAGGGCATTAGAAAGTGCGCAATCAATGACGTTGGGGCGAGACTCGCGTGACCTAGTGTTGTTAAGACATTGAGGGGGACTTCTTCGTTGACGCGAAGTCATGTATTCACTTTTCTTACACTCGGGAGAGGTGGCGAGTGAGTTTACAAACCGAGATTGTTGGATACGCGAACGCCATTAACGTAAACTAAAACGAGACCAAACACGTTTTTGCAAACAAAGTTAATCCCTAGGAAAGATTTTTTGTAAAACATCTCATATTAGTTTTAGTCTAGTTTAATTAGTATTTTAGTATTAGTATTAATTAATTATAAATACATTTATTTTCTCCTAGATAAAATTAGGTCATGATAAATACGGTACTCGATAATAGTCTCAACCAATCACCGTGAACACGATACCCTTACTCTCCCAACCTATACTAAAACTTGACATCGTATACTTGCGAGTGAAAGTAACGATGTATTTATGCACTACTAGATGTTGATCTGGAGAATCATCGTTGACTCAGGGAACTAGAATGCCACTGAGAAAAATTATTTGCAACGCCAAGAGTCGGGATGTTTATCTAGAGAATCATATGTGACTTAGGGGGTCAGAATATAGCCATGGAGAATCATCCACGACACTGAGAGACGATATGCGACTCAGGGGGTCAGAATACAACTGTGGAGAATCATCCGCGACACCGGGAGTCAGGATGTTGGACCGGAGAATCATCTGCGACTTCGGGAATCTGGATATCTTTGTTGGAAACTGGATGGAGGGCGCTCGTCTCCGCATCAAATGGGATGAAAGGCTACTAGTCTCCACCTTTGAGCCTTGTTTGGATATAAGCTGGAGGGCATTCATCTCTATCTCTGGTGGGATAGAGGGCTACTCATCTCCACATTTGAGTTGCGTTTACTTCTCAACTTAGAGCTCTCTTTTGAGGCATGTCCTTAACCGTAGTAGAACTCAATACTTGGTCATTGACAAAGAAGTTCCGATAAATTTTTGCGGAGCTGGATTGTCGTGACGAGGAACGCTTCAACCTAGATGGTTGTGAAGAAAGTAGAGTATTAAGCTCACCACAACCCCTCTGTTATTCTAGCCCTGTCGGGTTCTCAATTATTCCTCCTCTGCTTTGTATTTCTTACATAAATGTTTCCACATTGGTGAGGCAATATTCAATGACAACTTCCCTCCTTGACATTGTACGCGCCCGATAAGTGATCCTTGGATGTCGCCGTAGCGCAAGGGCGACGAGTAGGCACCTGCCCCTTACCCACAATAGGCCCTCAAGTCGGCCCTTATAGCGTGGTTGGGAGATAAATCCAGGGGTAACCCTAGTTGGTTCCTGGCACCAAGTCTTCGCAGAGTGGGGGATCTTGACGTAGTCGGGGGGCCCTCTCCAGTCCTGCAAACTCGTGGTTATGAGATAGAGGGTGATCCCTAGGTATGTACCCCTTCAAATATGTCACACGAGCATCTTGATATCACTCATCAATCCTTATGGTCTGAAGAATTGGTCCCCTTCCCCCCCTCGGAATGGAAAGCAACGGCAGGTGCACAAGGAGAAGCTACACATACAACTTGAACTCGCCCATCTGGTGCTCAAGAAAATCAATCTAAGATGTCTCTACAACTCTCGAGGTCTATCCCACAGCCCCAAGTGGTAGGGTAGATGGTCCTGCTTGGTCTTGGGGGCAGTTATCCTTGTTGGCGAGAGCTAAGGAGTGAGCCCTCAGAGTTTTTGATATTTCTAGAGAGTTAACCGCTCAGGTTGCTATCCATCGCAAGAAGTTGATCTCTCTACCTGATTTATCCGACCGGAGCTTGAGATATTTCAGGCTCAACTGAGTAGAGAGCAGTAATCAAATAAAGGCTCTTTGCACGGTTCCCACAGACAGCGCCAAACTATTGGTGTATAAAACTGGTACACATCTCGAGTATGGTCCAGTCGAATGATAGGCGGGTCCTCTTGCTGAGGGGGATTCGTTGAGTCAGAAGTGGAGTTGAATATTCCTTAAGTGAGCTGGAATGATCAACCTGAATGGCTGACTTGATGAAGTCCAGAGTCTCGCTCCTCAATGACTTGTATCTATACACGGAACCTGGCCAGGGGTTTCCCAGAAAGTCCCTTCGGCGTAAGAGTAAGATCTGGGGGGGGGGAAATTCAATATGCTTTTATTTAGAGAAATAAACATTAAAGTTTTTGTCAAGTATGTAAATAGTAATTGACCATTAAGGTTTCATTACCTCAAGCGTGAAAGCATCTGATATTTCTAGAAATGGAGACAGTGTAGTAAAATTTCATAGCAATGTGCTTAGGATTTTGGGCCTATCTGGAGAAGCCTCGCGGGCCTTTGTCAAACCTGTGGAGAAACTGCTGGCAATAGTGGACACAAGGTTGGGGCCGAGGTGTTGACTCAATAATACCCAAAAATACCCTCATCATATATATATATATATATATATATATATATATATATATATATATATATTTCTAGTCATAACTATACCTAAGAGAGGCGAAACATTTCTAGAGAGAACTGCCCTTATTCCGATATTTTCGTTTTACGAGATCTCAAAATAAAGTGGGGAATAGGAGTTCTTCCCCTATTTGACCTTTAGCCAATGAGAAATTGACTTAAAAAGAAGACACAATTGCAGGAAATTTAAAGCGTGGAAAGACGCAAAATAGGAAAGTAAAGTGCAAAAACGTAAAAGTGCGAAAAAGCGTAGAATAGGAAAGTAGATGATAACAAACTAAATGCAGGAAAATAAAAGCGTGAAAAGACGTAGGGCAAAAAAGTAAATAACAGTAAAGTAAATGACAGTAAAATTAAATAACGATAAAATAAATGTAAGAAAATAAAGTTGTTTAGTAAAAGTAAATAACGGTAAAGTAAATGTAAGAAAATAAAGTTATTTTAGTGTTCACTTGGGAAGGGTTTTTTTTAAGTTATGACCGATTTTATTTGTCCCCTTTTTATATAGGAAAAAGAAATGAAAAATGTGTTTGAGGAGGTTTAGAGAACTTACCTTTGCTTAATGGAGGAAGATATTCATTTGTGTATCCTTCTTCTTCTTATTTTTTCTCTTTGTGAAAATATGCATTTGAGTCCTTCTATTTTGGGAATTGAGTAGTTGAATTTAGACCCGACACTTTAATTAAATGTAAAAATGGATGAAACAAAATGCAGTGTCTACAGCTATCCCTCTTTGTCATGCGAGTCTACTCGTGATGACAAAGATAGAAAACACAACATTTTATTCTGAAAGAAAGACTAAAAAGGAAATACATCGGCCTTTTTTGAAGGGAATGAAATGAAAATGGTGTTTTCAGGGTACCCAGGAATCACAGAAAGCAATAAAAGTGAGGAGAAGTCTCAGTGACTCTATGATAAGTGGTTTATTTACCAATAAATCAAGTACTTTTAGATTCAAATATTTGTGAGTTTTCAAGTATTTTTGTTAGCTTAATTATTTTTTTATTGTTTTGTAGGATCATAAATAAATGAGAGAAAAGATGAAAATATGGTATTTAATCAAAAAGTCTGGGATTTGGTTAAAACGTTGACGTTGAAGCGTGAAAATCAGGGTTGCAAAGAAGAGAAATTGAGGAAGAAACCCTAATCCACTGTGTTTTGGGGCTACAACGCCAACTAAATGGCGTTGTAGCCCGATTCCCCAATCCACCACACTTTGGGGATACAGCGCCAAACAAATAGTGCTATAGCGTGAGTTCAATTCACGCTGCAGCGCCAATCGACGAACTTCATACCCATTGTTTACCACGATTCAATCTAATTTTGAAAAACTCAAAATATAAAAGTTGTATCTCTTTTTCTTAACTTTATAAATCATTTTGAATCACCTCAATTAGAATTTTGACGAGAACGTTATGGCCATTTTTTAAAAACTTTGCTCTGCAGTGCGAAAACTTGGGGCTACAGAGTGAAAACGCACAATGCAGCGTCGAGTTTCGGACTTGAACCCTATTTTGAGTCTATATATACCACCTTATTCCTAAAATATGGTGGTGGAAAGATTGGAGAAGAAAACATCATTGGTGTGAGTTCTTGGGAGTAAAAACACAATGGAAGTTACAAAGATTAATAAAGAGAGACCTTGAAAATAAAGATTGTTGAAGATTTTAAGTCTTGAAGTTCATCTTCACAAAAGAGTTTTCTCTTTCTTTATCTCACCCTAATCTTTCTTGAATTTAAATTTGTTATTTTACATTTATAGATTTCTTGAAAGTATTAGTTATGAATTTAACTATGTTGAGTTAGTCATTTAATCTAGGGCTTGATGTAATCTTGTTTGAATCATATTTTGAATATTATATTAATTATTAGTTTTAATTTCAATTTATGATTTTCCATGTTTAATGATTTTGATTCATATGGCCGATGAGTTAGATAAGTTTAGGTTGTAAATTTTATACTTGAGAAAGATTGAGTTTTTAACCGGAATTGAGAGTGCATAATTTACGTTGTTGTGAGTTTGAGAAGAGATCAACACCTAGGTATTCTAGTTGAGAATTTGGGATCTTGATCAAATTCTAGATTTATCAACTAGAATCTCTATTCAATTGTGTTTGCCTTATTAATGTCCAATTTATACTCCCATATAATATCTTGGTTGATTTGAGAACTTGGAATTTGACACTCGAGAAAGGGAATCTCGGTTTCAAACTTAGGTTAAGCACAATGTAAGTTTTAATAAATCAGGAGATTATTAAAACTTGGGTAATCTATAAGGTCAGGACGTAACCAATGTTTTCACTTAAATTCTAGATAGAGATATTGGTTTTGAAGTGTTTACATATTCTCTCACTTGACACTTGATGAGTGATTTATTTACCAATAAATCAAGTACTTTTAGATTCAAATATTTATGATTTTTCAAGTATTTTTATTCGTTTAATATGTTTTTGTGTTGTTTGGTAGAAATATAAATAAATAGGAAAAAAAAGATACAAAATATGTGCAGGTGTTGTACCTTCAAGACCGAATTTGACTACTATTCAATCCGATTTTGGAATACCTCAAAATATATAAATTGTAGATCTCCATCTTAGGTTTCCATATAGTTTTGAATCACCTCAATCAAAATTTAGACGAGGAAGTTACAACCAAAATACGAAAAAGATATCGGCGATGCCTAACACGCGCTGCAGCATGCTAAACCACGCTACAGCGTGCTCCTGTGGGGATGGAAAGCCAAAAACCTTAATTTTGGACCCTTTAAATACCCCATTTAGCCTCAAAATAGGGGGATACGAAGGAGGAAGAAGAGGAGGCACGATTTGGAGAGAAAACATCATATTTGTGGCAATTTTGAGCGAGAAACACCCCCATGGTGTGGCGATTTGTGGTGAGATTTGGGAAAAAAATACCATTTGAGGCATTGGGAGTTAAAGATTTTGAGCTCAAACCCACAATAAGCATTTTCTCTTCATTTCTCTCTCCCTAATCTTGATTTAATTTTGTATTTGTAATATTGTGTTAAACATGTTTACAATTATGAATTTATTGAAAAAATTAGTTTTGGATTATTTTATATTGTGTTCGTAATTTAGATTTAGGTCTCAATGTAGTCTCGTTTGATCCGTCTTAGATTATTTTGTTGATTGTTAGATTTAATTCTATTTTATACATCTCTTAAGCCTAATGTGTTTGATTAATGTGGCCAATGAGTTAGACGATTTTAGGTTACGAATTTTATACTCGGGAGAGGTTGAATTCGTAATCAGAATTGGGAGTGCATAACATAGGTTGTTATGAGTCCGAGAGGAAATCAACACTTAAGTATTCGAGTTGGGAATTTAAGATCTTGTGAAACCAGGAGGTAATTGAGTTCTAGATTTATCAATTAGAATCGACATTCACTTGTGTTTATCTTTATAATGCTTCCAATATATGCTTTCACATGATATTTTGGTTGAATTGAGAACTTGGGATTTGACACTCAGGAGAGGTAATCCTGAGTTCGGACTTAGGTTAAACACAACGCAAGCTTTAATAGATCGGGAAATATTTAAAGCTTGCGTAATCTATAAGGTCGGGTATAACGAATGTTTTCACCTAAATACAGGATAGGGATATTGGTATTAAAGTGATTACATATTCTCTCACTTGACACTCAGGAGAGGTAGTGAGAGAGCAATAGTACGAGGACCTTGATTATTGAATGAACGAAATTAGCTAATAATTACTTAATAGGATAACATGGGAATAACGAGATGAAATCAAACTCCTAAAACCTTTGTGCATAGAAAATCCATATTTTATTTTGTTTCTGTATTTATTTTAGTTTAGTTTTATTTTTATAAAAACCCAAAAATTAAATGCCTAAATAAAGTTAAGTTACGATAATCGCGGAACTTAACGACAATTTAAACCGATTCCTGTGAATACGACAATTCTTACGCTTCCCATACTATTAAAACTTAACCCGTACACTTTCGGTATCGTAGCGACATGATAATTCTCTACCAATACTCGCGTAAGGCAGTGAGAGAGCAAGAGTGACCTTGATTATTGAATGAATGGAATTGACTAATAATTACTTAATAGGATGACATGGGAATAACGAGATAAAATCAAGTCCCTAGAACAATTGTGCATAGAAGATCCATATTTTATTTGCTTTTGCTTTTATATTTGTTTTAGTTATTTTAGTTTTATAAACCCTAAATTTGGACTCCTAAATAAAGTTAGGTTATGATAATCGTGGTACTTAGCGACGATTTAAACCAACCCATGTGGATACGACACTCTACTCACCACTACACTATTAAAACTTGACCTGTATACTTGTGATGTTTAGCGCAAAAAATCACTACCACTCTCCTAGACACAACAAGTCTTTTGCCACCTGGGACGGAGAAAAATAAAGTAAAGCAGTAAATGGTGATACTAGGGCACCCAAGAATTACCAAAAGCAATAAAAGTTAGGAAACTTCTCAGCAACTATCCTCGACAGAAAAAAGCCCCTCACAACCAGGGAATGAGAAAAATAAAGTTAAAGCAGTAAATAATGATACCAGGGGCCCACGGGAATCACCAAAATCAATACAAGTGAGGAGAAGTCTCTGCAACTTTCATTGACACAAACAAGTCCTTCGCCATCTGGGCAGAAGAAAATAAAGTAAAGTAGAAAAAAAAACATTTGCCACCTGGGGCGAAAGGAACAAAGTAAATCAGTAAATGGTGATACCAAGGCACCCTAGAAACATCGAAAATACACCTCGCTTTCTTTGGAAAGTGAAAAGTGCCAATTATGAACTTGAATTGAGAAAACAAATGTGACCAAACCAATGAAATGATTGCCTACGTACCTCAAACATGTGTCGAGGATCAGGTTAAGTGTAGTTCAAGCTAATATTACTACTAAAGCAATAAAACATATGGGTTCATCGGGCTTCGGGAACTTACTGAAACCATAAAACAAATGGCACCAGGCTTGGCCAGACTTACGAAGACAATAAAATAAATGGCACCAGGCTTCGCCAGACTTACCAAAACAACAAAACAAATGTCACCAACCTTGGCCGAACTTACCACGACAATAAAACAAACGGCACCAAGCTTTGCCAAACTTACCAAAATAATAAAACATAAGGAATTGGGCTTTGTTGGACTAACCGAAACAAATAAACAAATGGCACCAGGCTTCGCTAAACTTACCAAAACAATAAAATAAATGGCACTAGGCTTGGACGGACTTACCGCGATAATAAAACAAACAGCACCGGGCTTGGACGAAATTATCGTGATAATAAAACAAAAGGCATTGGTCTTGGCCAAACTTACCAAAACAATAAACAAACAATTACATCATGGCATAAGGGTGAAGAATATTGGATCACCAACATCTCCCAGGTATAGACCAAACACAATCAGGGATTTCTCTACATATCTTAGATGCGCTAAGAATTAGGTCAGATGTAATTTTAACAAACCTTCACCACCTAGGATGAAGGATACGGAAAGTGAACAATAAAAATTCTAGCCACCAAGGGCTAGGAGCCAAGATTCTGCCACCTCTAACGAAGAGCGAAATTTAAAAGCAATTTAAAATTTATGTTGCCTTGGACGAAAAATAAAATTTAAATAATATTTAAAAACAAGATCCGGCTATCAAAGGCTAGGATCGGAGCTTCCAAGAGGGTCCATGGACCAATCCTAGAGGAGATACGTCGTACCATAGGGATAGATACTAATCGTTAATATTTCTTAATTTATACCAAACCCACTCAGGGCTTCCTACATATATTGGTTATACCAAAAATCGGGTCAATGTAGTTCCAACCATTCCAATGCTCTACGAGGTGGGAAACGATAAGAACTTTCAAATACAAATGATTACAAATTAAAAGTTGGTGGGGAATGAGGTTTCGATTCGAGAAACGGATTCCCCAAATACGTCTCAGGCTTCAGCACAAAATGAGGTTAGACGATTCTCATAGAGAAACCGAATCATAACCTGGTGTCTCAGTCAAAACCTAAAGTTAAGTGATGGTAATGATAGGTACCTTTAACCCGTTATGGAGAGGGTTAATTGTGATGACATATGAAATGTCCCTAGTCCATGATTGAGGTGATTAATTATGATGAAATGTGCCCCCGCCCAAGGCTAAGATGGTGATGATAAAATGTGTCACAGCCCAAAGTTGGGGATAAGAGAGATAGGCTTCATCTCGGGGAGTCCTAATCTTAAGGAATATGCCCTAGATCATGTCGGGGGTGATAAAAACGAGAGTAGACTTCTGTCGAGGAAGCCACATCGCTCGGAACTCACAAGGAATTTTTAAATTGGATAACTAGCGTTCTTAAGACCAAAGAGTCTAGTGGAAGGGGGGAAGCTCTCTCTTCCTGGATCTTTTGTAACTGGCTCCGGATGACCACAAAATCCTTCTTGAAAACTTGCTTTAGATATGAAACTTTGAGTTTGTCCCAAATACAAAACTGAAACGACAAATAGGAAATTCTCTCTTTTTAGAACACTCATTATCAACGGTTGAGATTCTTGCCGTCGATTTTGATTCTCTCTATCGACACCATATTTCTACAGATATAAATTCTCCAACTACTGTGGTGCATGGTTTTTTCCCCCATATTGCGAGATTAAATATTTCAAAATAAGTCCATAATAATAAATAAATAAATAAATAAAAAAACATAAAAACCCAAATTATAAAAATAAATTGGACTTACTTTGTAAGATAGTGAATATAACCTATATATATTTAACATAAACTTGTAAACAATTAATGAGAGAGGTGAGAGTGTGTGTGTGAGAGAGAGAGAGAGTGAGAGTTTGTTCCAACAACAATTGGGAATTTTTGAATTGGAAATAATAACGATTATGTGATTTCACTAAATATTTACAAGAATCTAATATTTACAATAAACATTCCCTAATATTTCTCTTAATGATAAGGGAAAACAACAAGGTTTACCTAATGACTTTACCTTCCTACTCATGGTTGGAATTGGATTCAAGGCTTATAAATACTCATAAACTCTCTCCTTGCTATTTTAAACTTCATTAAAATGCATATAAATACTCATAAACCATATTTCAATAATCCTAGCTAAACTCTCCCTTCGTTAGTTTATTTTCACTAAACCTAAATTTTAATTGTTGAATTGAGAGATATGGGTGATAGGTATAATTTACCTATCTATTTTCAAACCGAACTTGTTAGTTTTCGAGTATGTTTATTATGTTTTATTATATTTTAATACATTTTTATTCTTTTTATTATAAATCAGGTGTGTGGGGTGAAAATGGATGAAAACAGATCATAAATGATCAAATCGGATCAAGAACGGTGAAAGAACGATAAGAAAACAAGTAAAAGGGCAAAATTCAGAACTTGTATCCCACCGTCGCGGCGATCAAGATGCAGAGAAGGCCTAATCTTGCTGAAAATCCACCACCGCAGCGATGAGATCCACTATCATGGTGGTGAAAGAAGAGAAAGTCTCTGTACCCACCGCTGAGATCGTGACCATAGTTGACATACCCACCGCCGCGGCAGTCACGCTGCACTGATTTTAGATTTTTTTTGTAGATATTTTTGTTCCCTATTTCTTCATCCTCTCCTCTATTTCTGCCATTAGAGAGCTCCTAGGGTTAGAATAGGGTTGAGATATTTTTGGGGAATGCTCAACCAAATCTGAAGGAGAAGAACACGTTGCGAAGAATGAGAAGCGATCTCGGAATAGTTTTAGCGTCAAATCTTTGGATAACGGCTAGTTCTCTTCGTTTCTTTATTTATTTCTTAACTTCGGTTTATGGTTTGAGCATGTTTAGCTCATTTATCAGTATATATACGATCATGGCCGTTAGCTAAACGGATATTGTCTAGGGGATAATAATATTTATGAATATGTGGTTTTGAAATCGGTGTTTCGTTAATGGTTGTTCTTCATTATTTGATTGTGGTTGTCATTTCTCCTTGTTTATTATGACTGTTATGATATACTGAGAATACGGGATTTGACACTCGAGAGAGGTAACCCCGGATTCAGACTAGGGTTTAAACACAACGCGACAATCTAATAACCCGGGAGGGAGTTAGAGAATGTGCAATCAATGATGTTGGGGAAAGACTCATGTGACTATGTGTTATAAAAATACTAGAGAGAGACTTCGGCGTTAACACTAAGTCACATATTCATTCACTTGTCACTCGAGAGAGGAAGTGAATGAGTTTACGATACAAAGATTGTCAGATAAGTCGCACACCATTAACGTAGACTAAACGAGATCAAACACATTTAAGTAAATGAAATTAATCCCTAGATAATCCATTCCCTTAAACATCTCAAAATAGTAATATAGTTTAATTACATAAATTAGTATTTTAGTATTAGTATAATTAATTATAAACTTCATTTTTTTTATCACCTAGATAAAATTAAGTTATGATAATTACGATACTCGACAATATTCTCAACCAATCTCTGTGGAAACGATAACTCTTACTTTTTTCACTCTATTAAAACTTGATCCGTACACTTGTGGTGAAAGTGGCAACGTGAAATTCCGCCACCAAGTTTTTGGTGTCGTTGCCGAGGATCAAACCCGGGTCACCCACGTGACAGCCAGGAATACTCAAACCGAAACGGTGCCAAAAACTTGGTGGCAGAATATTACGTTGCCACTTTTACCGCAAGTGTATAGGTCAAGTTTTAGTATAGATGGGGAGAGTAAGGGTTATCGTGTCCACAGGGATTGGTTGAGATTATTGTCGAGTACCATAATTATCATAACCTAATTTTATCTAACTGATAAAAAATTATATATAATTAATTAATACTAAACTAAAATACTAATTATACTGATTTTACTAAATTATTATTATGAGATGTTTAGGGGAAAATATTATCTAGGGATTAACTTCGTTTACAAAAACGTGTTTGGTTTTGTTTAGTTTACAATAACGGTGTTCAACTTATCCGACAATCTCTGTATCGTAAACTCACTCACCACCTCTCCCGAGTGTAAGATAAGTGAATATGCGACTTCGCGTCAATGAAGAAGTCCCCTCAATGTCTTAACAACACTAGGTCACATGAGTCTTGCCCCAACATCATGGATTGCACACTTTCTAACTCCCTCCCAGGTTATTAGATCGTCACGTTGTATTTACCCTAATCCGAATTCAGGGTTACCTCTCCCGAGTGTCAAACTCCGATTTCTCAATATATCTAAATAAGCATATAATCAAAAAATAATGATAAACACAATCGAATTAGTGAAGAATAACCATTAACGAAACACAACTCAAACAAACAATATTTTCGTAAATATTATTAATCCCTAGACAAAATCTGTTTAGCTCATGACCATAACCATTTATACAATGAAAAACGAGCTAAACATGCTCAAAAAACTACCGAAGTTAAGAAATGAAAGAAAGAAACGAAAGAAACTTAGCCATAGTCCAAAGATTTAGCGCTAAAACCGCTCAACAATCGTTTCTCCTCTTTCGCAACGTGTTCTTCTTCTTCGGATTTTGTTAAGCACTCTCCAAAACACTCTAAAAATATTATAAACCCTAAGGGGTCTCTCTTATGGCCAAAATAGAGGAGAGGAGAAAGATATAGGGAGCAAAAATATCTAAATAAATATCTAAAATGTGTGCAGAGTGACCGCCAAGAAGGTGGGCATGTCGGCAAGGTCACCACTATGGCGGTAAGCACAATAGGCAGCTTCTCAGCATTTTCATCACTGCGGCGATGAATTCACACTGCGGCGATGGGTTTTCAACATTCCCAGTATTCTCACCACCTCGACGGTGCGCTACAGCTTTGAAACAATTACTTTTTTGCTCGTTTTCCTACCGTTCTTCCACCAACTTGCTCCGATTAGCTTGATATTCAATCGTTTTAGCTCTTTTTCACCCCAGACACCTAATTTAAGATAAAATAAATAAAAACATATTAAAAAACTATAAAAAAAAATACTCAAAAATTAACAAGTTCAGTCTGGAAATAGATAGGTAAATTACACCTATCAAATACCCCTAAACTTAAAATTTTGCTAGTCCTCGAGCAAAACACCCACACAATACAAGAAAATATAACAACTAATTATGAAATTAAAAACTAAAAATGAAAAACACTAAAAACAAAAATGTGCAAGTTTTGAATATCATCTACCGGCCAAACGATTTTTCCCTCATCGGCCTCCAATCCTATCGAGTTCAAGTATAAAACACACCATGTGGTATTATAGAATTCCAATATTTAGTTATAGTAAGCTTCATTCTAGATCCTATTAAAGTGTGTGTGTTAAAACTCAAATATACAACTATCCGTCGATCGGATTGGATTATCCACCAAATAAGCTCATGACTAAAACCAAAAAGGTATAGGGAATCTATAAGCCGGACTGGGTTCTATTCTCTACTAATGTAGGCTCAGAAATTCAAAAAAATCATTAGGACTTGGTTCGGTTTTGGAAAAATGGCCAAAGGTATATTAGAAATATAAAACAGGTTAACGTCGTTAACTTGACGATACCTAAGGCACATGTTTGGCACTCTCACACTTGAAACCCCACAAATAAAATTGAAACAACCCTGAACAATCATTTAAGAATGTCGTACTCACTTATCAAAAAGAAACGAAAATTATACTATATGTACATATGTTTTTTTTCAAACAACCACACCCCCAAACTTATTCGATTATTAGAATTTCACGGGTGTGGTTTAAACGAAAGAAAAATGACAAGTGAGTACTCGAATACCGAACTAATTAAAAGTTTGCCCTAAACCCAACTGCTCACTTCAAGTAGCATTTTCAACTGCTAACTTGATTTACTCAAATTGTGCTTTTGGTTTAGCAATAAAGGTTTGGAAAAAGTTCAATCGACTAGGGCATTTGTTATGTGTTTAGAATTGAAACGGCTTTCAGGATTCGACAAGGTAATGAGGGATAAATGATTTTATATAGTAGGCTTAAAAGGCTCAAGCGATCAAATGAATGCCTAAATCATATCTCCCGAACTACCTCGCATAGGATTTCGCGTCGAATTTCCTCCAAATCAGGTTCTAAAATCCCCAATATCATGAACTTGGCTAACGGATAATCATTTTCAAATCAATTGGATAGTTATACATTGAGTTTACATGCTGGTGCATTTAGGATCTACAATAACTTTTTCTAAAACGATACGTCAAGCACACAGAACACACATGAATGAGCTTTACGCTTGACCTCAATAAACAATTAAGGGACAGACTTATTATCGGGTAATGGCCCAGATGAAGTCAAAACTCAGCACATAATAATAACTAACTTAAACAAACTAATCCTAAACAAACATACATACATAGAAAACAATAAACATAACTAACATACTACATACTACACATCACCGTCAAACTTAAAACGAACAGTGTCCTCAACAACCCATCAGCGATCCCAATGACAGTGTAAAGTATTATAATGAAGACGGGGGTTTAAAACATATACCTAGGAGGTGAGAGAATTTCGCCTCTGAATCAAGTCGATGGAGATGGATCTAACTTATTTTTTTAACCTTTGGTTGCCTCCCAAGAAGTGCCTGATTTAAGATCGTCGGCTTGACATAGCGAAAGGTTCGTCAAAGAGTGGCTTCCGCCTATAGTACGTGTCAAACAATACCATATACGGGTCTTGATTCGGTACGCCCTCAAGACTAGAGAGATTTAGCATTGATCGGCGCAAACTTTCAACAAAACTCTCCACCGGCTCATGTGCTTGGTGGGCATGAAAGAGCATTGCTTTTGGCACCGAATGACAAGTGAGCCACATCAAATACTCGTAGATATGATCATCTGGGATCGATGGTGGCATTACAATTTGGATCTCCAATGGTAACGAATCACAATCATCGATCCACACTTAGGTTACCGTCTCATTCGAGTAAGCATAGCTAAACTCTCCCAAGCTCCTTCCGCTCGTTTCTGGTTCCTCGTGGTGGCTTTCGATGAATGTGGCATTTGTGTCTCTCAGTGCCACCACGTCTAACTCGGCCTCAATTAAGTAGATAAGATGACCGATTGCGTCTGAAAAGACGTTACGGTAGCATCAATTTCGGTGCAGGTTGTCTCAATTGTGTCAAGACGAACCTCGTGCTCATTTAGTCGGTCATTTGTCTCTCTCCAGAATGCCTGAGTCTCCCAATAAAATCAGCGAATATTTCCTCCAAGGTGGGGGAAGACTCCTTGTAATGGTCCAGGGTGTCAATCCATGGCTCCAAAGCGGTGAAACTATCCCCCAAACTTTGGTAGCTTGTTGAATAATTCCAACAGTAAAAGTCGTACTCGGTCATGTCTTCCAATAACCGATAGGCTTTGTCCACGGTTAGTTGGTCGAAAGAGGTTGTAGCGTTTCATCTTTCAACCCACGTTCTAGTTGCAGCTAATAACCCATCGAGGAAGTTCAGTAGTTGACACTCCCTCGGGAAATGATGGTTCGAAAATCGGAATAGCAATTCCTTGTATCGATCCCAAGCACTATAAAATGGCTCGGAATCTCGTTGAAAGAAATGCATAAATACTTGTTGATCTAGCATCTTCAAGTACCCTGCATGAGTATTTTTTTATAAATCATTTTTTATCGCCTAGATAAAATTAGGTTATAATAATTACGGTACTTGACAATAATCTCAATCAATCTCTGTGGATACAATAACCCTTACTCTCCCCATCTATACTAAAACTTGACCCGTACACTTGCGGTGAAAGGGATGACGTAATATTCCTCCACCAATGGGACTTCACCTGTTATTGCAATTGTCGTAAACTCAATTATACGACAAGTGTGAGCAACATGGAAATAGATATAAAAATTATATTTATTATGTTGCATGTCTGAAGTCATCTGTTTGAAATGTATTAGAACTACGCACAAAGGTCACAAAATTCGATAAGTAAGTAACCATTTTATTATTTATTGATTAAACTCTAAAAATTAATTTTTTTTTAATCCCTTATTCTTTTGATTTTTGTTCCAAATCACAATTTTAATATGAATGTATTTTTGGTGTTAATCAATATAGTGATTCATACGTATCACATCGATTCGCATACCCAAATTGAAGGTCATAGCCACTAATTTTCGAAAATCCTCTTATACGCAATCCTAAAATAAAAAAAATTGACCTTTATGTGTTTGTGGTTTTGACGATGGATATGCAACTACGGTGTTTGATTTCAACTAAGATTGCAATTAAAATGGTTGTTAGTGGCCATCGATTGCGGCAATGGCAGCTAAAGGTTTGTTCTATGGTCGACGATTGCGATAAAAATGGTTCTTTCTGTTGGGTCAAATCACTCCATTTTGGGATTATTAATTGAATTCAAATAAAGACAGGATGAAAAAAGTAGAAGGAAGAATAAATAGGTAGAAAAAGATAAAATAAGTCGCCAGAAGAAAATAAGGAAGAAGAAGCTCACCATATTTGACAAAAGGAAAGATTGCGTAGTAGTCATCCACAATTCTTGAAGCTTCATGAGTTTGCTTCAGATAGAAGAAATAGTTCAACTCTACTCTACAAATAGAAGAGATGAACAATTTAATAACTAATCTTTTTTGCAGAAAAAGAACAAACCGCAAAGAAAGAGAAAGAAATCCTCAGAATTTCTGAGAGGAATAGTAAGAACCAATTTATGAAGATTTTACCAACAAAATTGTATATACATATTTTGTGTATTATTTGAGAGATCTACCAAAGAGTGAGGTTTGTAATCCCATTATTTGTTATATTTGAAGTTTTAAGTGACCAACGGGTCCCGTGGTTTTTTATCTTCATTGAGGAAGGTTTTCCACGTTAAAATTATAGTGTTATTTCTATTCAATTTTGGTTTGAAAAAAACATGTTGGGACTGTGGAAATATTATCCTATCATCTTTCCCAACACTTTCATTGGTGCTGATTGATGGCAGCGACGACGACAAGAAGCTAATGAAGAACTGGGTTTAGAGGGGTTTTACACTACTCTGTGAGTTGGCTTTGAATTTTGAAATAGATTATTTTGATGATTATATATAACTCTCTTCCCTTCTTTATTTTCTTTCAATTGAGGTGTTGACCCAGTGAGCTACCCAAGAAGGGGGTGAATTGGGTAGATAAAAAATTATCAGAGAAAAATACTGCAAAAAATCAAATAATTAAATTTAATCCTAAATTAATTATTATCTTTATATAACAGCGAAAATATAATATCAACTAGGTGTACACCAAATAACAAAAATAAATAATGAAAAATAGCAGTACACCAAAAATTTATACTGGTTCACCATGCTACTCTTGGCTAATCCAGTCCCCCGAGCTCCACGAAGAGTCGCACTCACTAAACTCAAGATTCCTTTAAAGGTATGAACCAAACCCTCACAAAAATTCTTTTCACAGACTCAGAATCAACTATTACAAATTCTTTTACTCCGATTATACCTTAGGCTAAAGAATCAAAACCTCACAAACATTTCAAATATTTTTTTACCCGGTAAGGATTGAACCGTTAAAAAATTGCTCACAAATCAATTCAATCAAGAAATAATTACTACCTCAAACTTTTTACAGGAAAAGACTGAAACTAGCTACCATTTGATTAAATACTACCAATGGTATTCAATCCGTCACTCAACTCACTAATTATAAATTGATAAGTGATTTTTCTCACTCGGAACTTCTACCACCCCAGATAAATTAGAAATCAATTAATATCCCAAAACTAGTGATAGAAAAATGAGATATTCAAAATCTAATTTTAAACAAAAATTGGGTAGTACGTAATTGAGCACGTAATCAAATTTCTTCAAGAAATTGTTTCAAAATATTTTTTAATAAAAAATTAAAAAATAATTTCAAAGATCAAATTCCAAATATAATCAAGTAACAATTAATAGAAAGTAATTTGAAAATATCTCACCCGAATTATACCGAAGAAATAATGATTAGAGATAGTAATGAAACTTCAGATTGGTGGGTAGCAATAATCCACAGCAATTATTTCTCAAGAATAACTCTCAGAAAAGATCTCACAATTCAATCAATATGATTACTCTTAGAAAGCTCAAAAGTTAAATAACTCACAATAATTCTCTTGATTTCTTTTTAATGTGAAAAAAACGCAGGTCTATATAAAAGGAAATAAAACAAACTCTCCAACGACTAGTTCCTACTTGTTATGATATTTAATTGCTCTTATAGACCCCTTATATCATTAAGACTTCATTATGGTTCAAATCACTTAATTATGGTTTTTAAACTTCTCAATTAAGTCCCCTAAATATTTCTCAATCAAAATTAAATAGGATAGAAAGAATTATATGTACCAAATTGAAAAATATTCAAACTTAACGAACTATATCTATAGGGATATCATAATATATATTGCATATCTCAAATAACATCAAATCCCTAAGATATCTCTCAGATCTTAACCATAAAACGGCTAGTAACGGCTGCTTTTAGAATAAAATCCAGAATTCCACAAAATCCTGAAACAATGTCATAAGTCGATTGACCAAGGGTCATCTGTCGACCGATCGATTCAGGATGTAGCCAAGCCAAAAAATCTTTGCCCATCAGTCGACCTATCTGTTGAACTAGAGATTCAGAGAGTTTCATTTCTGGTCATAGGTCGACCTTTCTGTCAACTTATCGATTTAGAGAGTTCACCATTTATGCTCAGGTCGACCTACATGTCGACCGAGAGTTCAACAACTTTATATTCTATGCATCGGTCGACTTACCTGTTGACTTACCAATGTTGGAATCATCTCCTTAATTCGTTTTGAATTCATTCTCATCGACGTTTTCACCCCTTTAACCAATTTCTTTTCTCAGTTAGCGCCACTAAATTCTTAAATTCAATTTTAATTAATTATCAATATTTCTTTTTCAAATACACATAAGAGCAAATAATTTAACTAATTAGGATCCTATAAAAAATACACATATTTATAAAAATTATTTTGTATCATGTGTGATCCTAATTGGGATATTAAGAGTTAAAATTTAACCTGAGTTGTTTTCCCTAAGTTTTTCAAATTCTTCAACCTCTTCATCCTTCATCATCTTTGTCATTATATTTTAGCTTCCATTCATTACTTGTCATCATATCTTCATCATTGGAACTAATAAACTGAAACACTCAATTAAACCGTTAATTCCACCAAAAACATCAACATTTAATTGTTCATCAAAATCTTATGATCAACAATCTTCCCCTTTTTTATGATGACAATTAACTTTTATGCTTTCTTCAAAACAATAATGTAACCACGCTCCCCCTAAATCCGATGACGGGTTCTTTAACTCATTAAAGCAAAGTAACAAGATTCTCAATCAAAGAATAAATTTTCTTCAAATTCTTCAACCTCTTAATCCTTCATCATCTTTTAGCATCCATTCATTACTTGACATCTTATTTTCATCATTGGAACTAATAAATTGAAACACTCAATTAAACTATTAGTTCTACCAAAAATATCAATATTTAATTATTCATCAAAATCTTTGGATCAATAATCTCCCCATTTTTTATGACGACAATTAACTTTGATATTTTCTTCAAAACAATAATGTAACAACGCTCCCCCTAAATCCGATGATGGGTTATTTAACTCATTAAAGCAAAGTAATAAGATTTTCAATCAAAAAACAAATTTTCTTCAAAACAATATTGTAACCACGCTCCCCCTAATCCCGAGGACGGATTCTTTAACTTATTAAAGCAAAGTAATAAGATTTTCAATCAAAGAACAAATTTTAATATACTCCCCCTTAAGATATTCATTAAAACATCAACTAATTCTTCCCATTTGTCATCTCAAAAAAAATTGGGGAGGAGGGAACACCAAAAGAAACACTACTCTAGGCAAACATCATTATGCCTAACCATACCTAAACCGCGAATGATTTTCACAAACTGATCTTCCGCTAGTAGTTTGGTAAAAATATCAACAAGTTGGTCGGAGGTATCAATATATTCAATAACAATGTCCCTTTTTTCTGAATGTGATCACGAATAAACTGATGTCTAATCTCTATGTGCTTAGTTCGTGAGTGTTGTGTAGGATTCTTACTTAGACAAATAGTACTTTTATTATCACAATAAATCAGGACCTCCTCCATGCAAATTCCAAAGTCATTTAACTGTTACTTAATATATAAAATTTGAGCACAACAGTTACCAGTTGTCATATACTCAGCCTCAGTAGTAGATAAAGCTATCGAATTCTGTTTCTTGCTTGACCAAGAAACCAATGCATGTCCTAACAAATGACATGACCTACTTGTGCTTTTTCGCTCAACTTTACAATCGGCAAAATCAGCGTCGGAGTAACTTAACAATTTAAAATCACTCCTCCTAGGATACCATAATCCTAGGTCAGTCATCCCCTTTAAATATCGAAAAATTCGCTTAACCGCAGTCAAGTGCGATTCTTTAGGACAAGACTAAAATCTAGCATAAAGACAAACACTATACATAATGTCAGGTCTACTAGCAGTTAAATATAACAGACTACCAATCATACCTCGATACATTTTTTCATTAACACTTTTGCCCGTATCGTCTTTGTCTATCTTCGTAGCCATTGTCATGGGCGTTTTGTACTCTTTAGCGTCATCCAAGCCATATTTCTTTAACAACTCCTTGGTGTATTTAGCTTGGTTTATAAATATACCTTCTTTGGTTTACTTAATTTGCAATCCAAGAAATAAATTCAACTCTCTCATCATGCTCATTTCAAATTCGACCTGCATTATCTTAGCAAACTATTGGCAAAGATCCTCATTAGTAGATCCAAAAATAATATCATCAACATAAACTTGTACTAATAGGATATCAGAATCAGTTTGCTTCACAAAAAGTGTTATATCACAAATACCCCTTCGAAAACCATTTTCGATCAAATATCGGCAAAGTCTCTCATAGTTTGAGCCCATACAAAGCCTTGGGAAATTTAAATACGTGATCGAGAAATTTATCAGTTTCAAATCTCGGGAGTTGTTCCACATAAATTTCTTCTGCTAGAAAGCCATTTAGAAATGCACTCTTAACATCCATTTGATATAATTTAAAATTACGTGAACATGCAAAAGCGAGTAGTATTCTAATTGCTTCTAGTCTAGCAACAGGAGCATAAGTTTCATCATTATCAATTCATTCCTCTTGATTATAACCTTGTGCTACTAATCTTGTTTTATTTCTAATTACCATGCCAGATTCATCTTTTTTTATTTCTAAAAACCCATTTAATACCAATAACTGGATGAAATGCGGTCTCGGAACAAGACACCATACTTTGTTCTGCTCAAATTGAACTAACTCATCTTACATTGCGAAAATCCAAGATTCATCAGTTAACGCCTCATCTACATTCTTAGGCTCATCTTGCATTGTGGACTTCACCTGTAAATGCAATTGTCGAAAACTCAATTATACGACAAGTGTGAGCAACATAGAAATAGATATAAAAATTATATTTATTATGTTGCATATTTGAAGTCATCTGTTTGAAATGTATTGGAACTACGCACAAAGGTCACAAAATTCGATAAGTAAGTAACCATTTTATTATTTATTGATTAAACCCTAACAATTAATTTTTTTTATCCCTTATTCTTTTGATTTTGTTCCAAATCACAATTTTAATATGAATGTATTTTTGGTGTTAATCAATATAGTGATTCATATGTATCACATCGATTCGCATACCCAAATTGAAGGTCATAGCCACCGATTTTCAAAAATCCTCTTTTACGCAATCCTGAAAAATAAAAAATTGACCTTTATGTGTTTGTACTTTTAACGGTGGATATGCAACTACGGTGGTTGATTTCAACTAAGATTGCGATGAAAATGGTTGTTGGTGGCCATCGATTGCGGCAACGGCGGCTAGAGGTTTGTTCTGTGGTCGACGATTGCAATAAAAATGGTTCTTTCTGTTGGGTCAAATCACTCCATTTTGGGGTGTTTAATTGAATTCAAATAAATACAAGATGAAAAAAATAGAAGGAAAAAGAAATAGGTAGAAAAAGATAAAATAAGTCGCCAGAAGAAAAGGAAGAAAAAGCTCACCATATTTAACAAAAGGAAAGATTGGGTAATAGTCGCCCACAATTCTTGAAGCTTCATGAGTTTGGTTCAGACAGAAGAAATAGTTCAAATCTCCTCTATAAATATAAGAGATGAGCAATTTAATAACTAATCTTTTTTGCAGAAGAAGAACAAACCGCAGAGAAACGGAGAGAAATCCTCAGAATTTCTGAGAGAAATAGTGAGAACCAATTTGTGAAGATTTTACCAACAAAATTGAATATACATATTTTGTGTATTGTTTGAGAGATCTACCAAAGAGTGAGGTTTGTAATCCCGTTATTTGTTATATTGGAAGTTTTAAGTGGCCAACGGGTCTCGTAGTTTTTACTTTCATTGAGGAAGGTTTTTCACGCTAAAACTGTGGTATTATTTCTGTTCAATTTTGGTTTGAAAAAACATGCTGGGACTGTGGAAATCTTATCATATCATCTTTCCCAACACTTTCATTGGTGTTGATTGATGGCAGCAGCGACAACAAGAAGCTAATGAAGAACTGGGTTTGGAGGGGTTTTACACTGCTCTATGAGTTGGCTTTTGAATTTTGAAATAGATTATTTTGATGATTATATATAACTCTCTCCTCTTCTTTCTTTTCTTTCAATTAAGGTATTTTAGTTTCTAAAGTATAAAACACTCAAAACACCCTTAATTGAATGGCAAATGATTGCCACATAGAAGTTTTTGTCCAATTTTTAAATTTTTCTGAACAAAATCAAAACACTAAAAGGCGAAAAAATATAATTAAAAATAATAGGGACCAATTTTAGTGAAACTTTAATGACCATAAGGTTAAAAAAAAAAAAAAAACTCCAATTAATTACTCAATTATTTGTTGGCTTTTGCCACCTTAACTTACTATTGTTATATTTCTTTATATGTCCAATGTAGTTTCGCGTCAGTACACTGACGCATAATCTGCGACAAGTTGTTTTAGTTTTATTATTTTGTTCTTTTTAGGTGGTTAAAGCTTTCGGTCATATTGCCATAAGGAAGGCAAGTATCGCAAAATTGGTGGATATTAGAGGCATAAAGAGTTTCAAAATAAATCACGACAATATAGTCTTTATCAACTCTTGGCAAACAAAATAAAAGCTAGGAACAAAAGATAATTCATTTACTACCAAGTACGAGACATACCACAAGAAGATTGAATCTATTCATAAATTTTGTTCGCTTGAATCCAAATTAAGTGAAATTAATATTCCAACTTAATTTTTCCAAATGATCGGGCAAGGGGATTTGAACATAAGACCTCCCACTAAAAATGTACACTAGATAAGCGCTAGATTACAAGTTTTGAATTATTTAGATGTGTTTTTTTAAGTGATGTTCTAATTAAAAAAACTGATAAATATATATACTTGTAGTTTGGAGTTATTCTGCTACAACTCGAGAAGTGTTCCAAACAAATGGCCTCAAGCATGCAACTGCATTCGCAACAGATATAACTTTTATATCTATTTCGATGTTGCCCACACTTGCCATAGAATTGAGTTTTCGACAATTGAAATTACACTTTAAGCCCCATCTCTCTTAATCCAAGAATTAAAATTTAAGTTAAGTGAAAACCAAATAACGAGGGTTGAAGTCTGGTTTATAAGTATTTATAAGTCTTTTGATGAAGCTTGAAAGTTTAAAATAAAGAGAGGAGAGTTTATGAGTATTTATAGGTCTTGAGTCCAACCATGATTAGGAAAGTAAAGTTCTTGGTTAAACTTTTCCCTTATCTTTAAGTAATTTATTAGATTCAACCATGATTAGGAAAGTCTAGCGGTTATTTATTCGATATTTATTATAAATATTAGATTCTTGTAAATATTTAGTGTAATCAAATAATTCTGACTATTTCAAATTCAAAGGTTCCCAAGTGTTGTTGGAACAAAATCTCTCTCTCTCTCCTTTCTCGCACACTCTCTCCTCTCTCATTAATTGTATAAAATTTTATGTTAAATATATATAGGTTATGTTCACTCGCTTGCCAAGTAAGTCCAATTTATTTTTATATTTCACTAATTTGGGTTTTTTTTTTTTTTTTTTTATTAATTATTGTTATGGACTTATTTTGAAATATTTAATCTCGCATTATTGAAGGCAAAACTCATGTAACGCAACAATTAGAGTTTATATTTGCATAAATATGGTGTCAATCGGGAGAATCAAAATTGACGGCAAGAATCTCAACTGTTGATAACGAGTGTTCAAAAAATAAAGAATTTCCTATTTGTTGTTTCGATTTTGGATTTGAGACAAACTCAAAGTTTAATATCTGGAGCTAGTTTTCAAGAAGGATTATTGTGGTTCTTCCAGACGAGCTACGGGAAAGCCAGGAACGGAGAGTTTCTCTCCACCCTTCTGTCGGACTCTTTGGTCTTAAGAATGTTAGTTTTAAAGTGATTGCCTTGTAATCCAATTTGAGATTTTCCTTGGGAGGTATCTGGAACAAGATTTGATAATTAATAGTCAACAAATTAGCATTCTTGTAGGAAAATAAGTAGAAAGGGAATCCCAGTAAACTCTATTTTTTTAGAGTTTCTTTTTTCCTATCCACAATTAAGCCTCTTAAGATTTAAATAATTTCATTGTTAATATTAAAAATCATGATCTACGAATCATAACCATCAAAATTTAACTAAAAACTTGATTTACATACATGCATTTTTCAACTAATCAGAATAGATTAAAGACTCACTCACCTAAGCGTAGATGAGCTCTTCTTTTCCTTAATTTCTTCTATCTGTTCACCAAATCTCCGACAGTGATGGAAGGAGATCGTCACTACAACTGACTGACGGGAGTTAATTCAATTTCTTCTCCTCATAGTCGAGACATTTGCCTAGACACTAAGGATTTGAACAGATATAACATTTCTCCCACAACCTTGGAGTGGCAGAGCTTGGTCCAAAACCACGTTCTGCTGAGGCGGTGGAGTAAGACTAGAACCAGTACTCAAGAGACGGGACGGAGGAGTTGAAGACGTCGTCTTATCCCGATTTAGCTGGGACGAAGGGGCAAGACCGCTTAGGGGCTTCTTTTTCTACAGATTAAGAGTGATCAATTTCTGTTGACATTTTTGGAATCTTAAAGCCCAGTGGGATCAGGGTCAATTGTTTATGAGGACGGACGAAGAGAACAAGAAACTTCTTCAGTTCAGCTGCAACTGTGGACCAAGGAGAAATGTATTATAGGCTTTTTTACCTGAGACTTGGATAGGAGAAACCCCTTGGCACCATGGGTGATGAGCCTCTCTTTTCAGAAGAAAATCACCAATCACTGCTGAAGAAAAAGTAATTGTTCTTCCAGTCTTTAATGGATGAGGGGAGATCGGTAAGGAACTGATAATCAACAGGCATATGGGCAAAACTCGTTTTTGAATTTCATAGAACAGACACCCCTAATCATATCAAGGATTAGGTTGACGTTATAAACTTGGGAAAGGTCACTGACGCCCATGATTTAATGAAAAGTATTGGGAACAATTTGGGCAGGACAAATCTAAAAGGACTGACAAAACGAATTGGGAGAAATGGGAAACGAAACTCGTACTCAAACATCCATGAATAGAGGTATAGCTCGTCGAACTCACTAGGGACCCTAATCGAGACTAAAATATGATATTGATTCCTCAGTGAAGGGACCAAGGCTTCTGGGAAATAGGAGGGACCGTGGTCTCCCCAAGAATTCAAAGAGTCGGACGAGAAAATTAACTTCTTCACAATTGGTGTTTTCATAGGGAATCGAAGTTTGGGAGGGATTGACATCATTAGCGTTATCGTAAGCATTCCTAATTGGATCGGTTTCTATGATTGAATAAAAAAAATAGATTTGCAGATAAGAAGAGTCGAAGCAAGAATTAAAAGTTGGACTAAGGAAATAAGAGAATTGGGGACTTCCAGTTGCAATTCTTCTGAAACTATGAATTGGAGTCCTCACCTTTTATTTCAAAATTAGTCAAGCGGGACAAAAGGAGAAATTCTTGCCCATATATAGTTCCCTAAGGCTATGTTTGGTTGGAGGTGAAATAGAAAAGAGAAATGATAATAGGGTGGATAATGGGATGGGGGTGTGTTTGGTTAGGAGTGAAAAAAAAAATGAAAATGAAAATGGAGGTGCCCCCCCAATTTTGGGATGAAAATAGAAAGATTGAAGGTGAAATCATTTTAAATTACCATTTTGCCATTTGTTATATATAAAAAGTAGGGTTTTATTTTATATTATAATATGTAATAAGGGCAAAATAGTAAATTAAGCAAAATAAAATAAAATATATATATATATATATTTTTAATACACATAAAATATTATTTTTCTTCCTTCTATATCTCTTCCAGCCAAACATACCCTAAGTATAAAGGTGAGAAATGGGTCATGCTAAGAGAATGGGCCTACTAGAAAGGAAAGCCCATTCTTTAACAGGATGTTGGCCCATGTGATTGAAGTGTTAAATCCAGCCCAAGGGAACCAGGCCGTCAAGAGAAAAGGCCATCGTTGTTGAACAAATGGATCGGGCCCAGATAAATTAAGGCCTGTCAAGGACCCACTACCCCACCCCCAACGTTTGGAAGATACCGGCCGAGTTGAGGTCACCAACGTGGTTGGATGGTGGAGGAATTCATCGTATAAACATTCTTCCCCTTTATGGAGAATACAGGTATGTTTTAAGTATATATGTGTGGAGAATACAGGTATGTTTTAAGTATATATGTGTGCTTGTTCAATAGCAAAAACCCATTTATTTTTCCACTTCCAAGAATATATTAACATACTCTCGCACCGGATATTTTTTTATTGAATTGTCATTTAGTTTTTCGGTTGTAGCAGGTTTCACAACATCCCGAGTAGTAGAGATTTATGGCTATATCATGATCTAGCGGTGATATTTCTTGTTTGAATCATTACCTGCCTGAGTGCCATCTCTCTCACACGCATACAAACGCAGCCCATTCATAGATAATTCAAGGCATGCACTATTGTACATTTGGAACTGAAATTTAGTAATAACAGGAAAATCTCTTCGCCAGGTACTTATGGTGGATTGCAAACGGTCCTTTATTAAATCCAAGCCCCTTACCAACTATTTGGATTGTAATAGCTCATGATCATCACAGAAGGAGATATACTGAAAATTGCATACATAACAATAGTTTATGGATAATGATTTTCGTTTCAAATTACGGGTGGTTGAAAAAAGAAGTGGCAAAAAATCAATATTTAACAAAACTGAGAATAAGCAATTTTTTTATTCCCTTCCTTCCTTTAGAATGTATTTACAATTGAACTAGTTCCAATAATTTTCCTTTCTTCTGCCCTACATGACAGCTTTTGATCCTATTCACCACAGTGAGCTTCATCCTTAAGAGTGTCACCTTGGCTAACGTAAGCCGAGAGGTTAAGATACCTCTCCTGATCAATCCTTTCCCTCCACCTTGCCCGGCAGATCACGCAGCTGACCGACCTCCTCCTGTTACTCCTCTTCCACGCCATCAAACACTCCTCGTGGATCGGGTTTTTGCAGGTTCTACATTTCACCACCTTCTCTTCCCGTCCCATCTCTTCCAGACAAACTGGACAAATCGTCCCCTCTTCAATATCAGCATATGTTTGGACAGCACCCTGCGACCTTGTATGAAGGAACAGTTGATGAAACCTCTCTCGTATGGCCGCTCCAGCTATGGTTCCGGCAGACGCTGGCGTCTCAAGCAGGCGATTGAGCTGGCATTGGCGGAGAGTCCTCCTCCAGAGGTACGCATCGTGGAGAGGGACGCCCAGAACCCGGATGAGCACGAAGAGTATGTGCTTGCAGGGGATGGTTCGGTCGGGGCAGGTGCAACAAGGGGTGGTGGAGAGGGTGATGGTGTAGACGTTGCCGGTGGCGCCCAGCACGTAAAAATTAGAGTCCGAGCGGTGGAGGAGGCGGAGCGGGTGGTGGAGGGCTCGGACTAGTCTGTCAGCTACAGCTTGAGCTGGGTAGCAGCGGCGATGGTGGTGGGGCGGGGATGAACTGGAGGCGGCTGACTCCATATGGGGAAGCGAGAGCTGTTAGGTTTTGGGGGAGAAGAATGGTGAGGGTACGTTGAAGGCGGGGCTTTGTAGGGGGCGGTGTGGTTGAGATTCTTCGGAGAGTTTCGAGGGACACGTGAGGGATTGTGTGAGGTGAGTGATTTTGAAAACAACCTTGAATTGGTCACCCTCATACATTGGTATTGGTTGCCCTCAAGGCACGTCATGGATGTACCAAAATCTTCACACATGTTGGTCTAATATGTGAAATCATTGTTACTTTTTTAAAATATATTTTTATTAAAAATTAAAATTAATTGGCAAAGACTAGATAAATTTAAATTAATTTTTTTTTAAAAAAAATATATAGAAGAATGAGATTGGATTGTAAGATTTTATGAAGAAAAAAATTGTCTAAATATTTGATTCTCTCACTCACTAGGCAGTTAAGTTTAATTATATTTTATATTTTTTATATGTTTTATTAATTATATATTTTTTATTATTTATTTATATTTATAAATTTAAAAATAAATATTATATATTTATACGAGGACTAGGAGTTTGTAGTATTATAAATGCTAAGTTACTCATAATAATTATTGTAAATAGTTGATGAAGATTTGAATCAAATTTCAAATATTCAACTAAGATTAAATTAAGTAATTTAAATTGCTATTTTTCAAAAAATACAACTTTCTCATCCCTACACAAAACTTGTTCAAAACTCCTATTTTTTTAAAAAAAAATTATGCACATACCCCTATTAATAATTTATAATGGCCAAATTTTCCCTTCAAATTTTGCGACCTACCAGTTGTTCATTCTTATCAAGATGCAACAGCCCTCTCATTTGCACAGCAGCCCGCCGCTCCTCCTCCGCAAGTTGCCATCGTCGCACAGTAGCCTGTCGTTCCTCGCACAGCAGCCCACTGCTCTTCACCGCTCCTCCTCCGTAAGCTGCCATCGTCGCACAGCAGCCCGCCATCGTCGTCACTCCCTTGTTGCTCGTCTTCATTGTCTCCTTCATCAACCACCAATTCGCTAACCAATCCTCACCAATTGGCAAGCTGTCGTCATCGTCTACTCTATTCCCTCCAGCGCTCAGTCCTCACCGCCAATGTCGCTTTCTCTCTCTCTCTTTAACGTTTTCTCCGCCTCCTCTATTTTCAGCGTTTTCTTCACCGATCTAGGCTCAATCTAGCCTAAATCTAGTTCACCTCCACTGCCCTCACCATTCTCTATTCTATCTGTGTTTTGTTATATTCCACCACCGGTTGTTCTATCTGATCGTTGCCAGCGTCTTCATCACAGCCATTACTACTGGAGACTTGAACGATTACAGGTATTTTTTTTGCTTTGAATTTTGAGAGATAGAATAATTATGCATTTCAATTGTTTGGTTGCTTAGAAATGTAATTGAATTAGAATTTTGATATTGTTCAAGATAGTCAATTAGATTCAAATAAGTTCTTAACTATTACTTAGCCGATTTATTTGTCATTTTTATCCATTGCTCACCGTTGTCGTCATTTCTATATACAATTGTTTGTGTTGTTGTTCATCAAACCTAGCCTATAAAGTTAAGTGGATATCTACTGATTATTTTTTGTGGATGTCCACTAATGGTGTAATTTTAAGTGAAATTTAAAATTTTGTGTACGGTCGGTCAATTAGTGGACATTAATTGAGTAATATTCACTTAAAATTACACAATTAGTGGATATCTACTCAATTGATATCTACTCAATTGATCGGTCAACCGATGGGTCATTGGTCGGTCAACCGACCTGGCAGTTTCAGGATTGGAGGATTTGATCTAAAAGTAGTCGTTAACTAGTCATTTTTGGCTGATTTTTTTGGAGATATCTTAGAGTTTTGAACTTATGATAGATATATCATCCTTATTTGATTATCCCTATAGATATGGTATAGTTATTTTAAGTGTTTCTCAAATTGATACATTAAATACTTCCTATCTTGTGTTTATTTGAGATTGAGAAATATTTTGAGGACTAAATTGAATATTTTAAAAACTAAAATTAAGTGAATTAAACCCAGGATTAAGTTATATTAATATATAAGGTCTATATGAGCATTTAAATGTCATATCTTGTGGGAACTAGCAGTTAGAAGATTTGTTTCAAATCTATTTAAATAGACTTGCGTTTTTCACTTTTAGATATATCAATCTATCAAGAACAAATCAGTTCCTGAGAATTCTGAGAGTTATTATTCTGAAAATATACTGAGAGTTTATTGTGAGATTATTCTTGAGAAATGTTCTTGAGAAAAGTGCTGAGAATTTTGCGATCACCGATCTAAGCTTTATTTGCGATTCAGTTTTCATTCTTTCGGTGGTATCCTGATAAGATCTTTCCAAGCTACTGTTTTATATTTGGAGTTATTATTATTATTATTAGCGTGAATTTAAGATTTGTGTAAAATCGTTTTCAAACTTTAAAGTACATAAAATTATTTTTTAAAACGATTTCTGTGTTAATCTGATTACATGTTTATTTGTGTGCTACCCATATATTTTATAATCAGATTTTAAATTTCTTACGTAAAATTCTATCACTAATAAATTCGGGACATTAATTGAGTTTAAATTAATTTGAGGTGGTAGAAGCTCTGAGTGGGAAAAGACTTATCAATTTATTGTAATTGGTGAGTTGTGTATGGATTAGATATTGTTGGAAATATCTAATCAAGGGTAACTTGATTTTAATCTCTTCCGGTAAAGAGATTGAGATTTGATTTTTACCTAAGGTATAAAAAGGTTAGGTTACTCTTTTCCATGAAAAGAGATAAGTGTTAATTCTTTCTGAATAGAATTAGTTTGTGTGACTTTGTAACGGTTCCATCCTTACCAGTGAAAAAGATACTTAAAGTGATTTTTTTGTGAAGTTTGATTCTTAGCCTAAGTATAAAATAATTAGGTTAATCTTTAGTATGTTAAAAAGATAGAAGTTCTTCCTTAGTATGTGAAAAGAGAATTATAAAAGTTGATTCTCGGCCTGTGAAAAGAATCATTGTGTAAAGGTTTAGTTCCTACTTGGTTAAAGAAATCTTAATGATTTAGTGGGTACGACTCTCCGTGGGATTCGGAGGACTGGATTAACCAAGAGTAACTTGGTGAACCAGTATACATTATGGTGTGCTACATTTTTACTTTATTTATTTTCTGTTATTTGGGTGTGCACCTACAACTAATTACACTTATCCGATGCTATATAAAGAGATAATAATTAACTTAAGATTAAATTAATTTTGTTGAATTTAAGTGTTGAAAAGATAATTATTTGTTTTAATTTTATAACTACTAAATTCACCCCCCTCTTGGGTACATCACTAGGGCAACACTATTGATAAATAAAATTCAGTGGATATCACAAAAACATTTATGTGAGACATACACAAGGGTATTTATGAAATTTTAAAAAATGTATATTTTTAATAAAAAATAAAATTGAATAAAAAATTTATTAAAAATAAAATTTCAATGGATTTTTAAAAATTAAGTAGAATTTTTAAAAAATTAAGTAGAACTTTAAAAATTAAGTGGAATTTGTATATATGAATGATAGGTAATATTGAAACGATAAATATGTTGATACTTTTGAACAAATTAATTTTGATAGTCCTTAAAAAGTTATTTTTTAAGACTCTTACGGCATGTTTGGTTGGACGGAATGGAATAAGGGTGGAATAGAATGGAAGAAGTAATGGAATGAGAGAAGGAATAGAATGGAATTGTGAATGGAATCACTATTCCATTCTCTTGTTTAGTTGGTATGGAATGAAAGAAAGAATGGAATAGTGAAATATAGTAAAATTTCTATTTTGCCTTTATAAAATTATTATTCCATTCTCTTCTTGGTTGGTTATAATAAAATTTTATTATATTTCACTATTCTATTCCTTTCCTCATTTTATTATATTTCACTATTCAACTCAATTTTAAGTTTTTGTTCTCTAATTTCTATTTTTGTTCTCAATTTTCAGTTTCTATTCTTTAATTTATATTTTTGTTCTCAATTTTCAGTTTCCTTTTTCAATTTTCTATTCTCTAATTTTCTATTTTTTGTTCTCAATTTTCAATTTATGTTTTCAATTTTTTTATTTTTGTTCTCAATTTTTTATTTTTATTCTCAATTTTCGGTTTCCGTTCTCAATTTTCTATTATCTAATTTTCTGTTTTTATTCTCAATTTTCTGTTTCTATTATCTAATTTTATGTTTTTGTTCTCAATTTTCAGTTTTCGTTCTCAATTTTTCGTTCTGTATTTTTATATTTTTGTTCTCAATTTTCAGTTTATATTCTCAATTTTCTGTTATCTAATTTTATATTTTTGTTTTCAATTTTTAGTATATGTTCTCAATTTCCTGTTCTCTAATTTTCTATTTTTGTTCTCAATTTTCGGTTTCTATTTTCAATTTTCAGTTTCTGTTCTCAATTTTCTAGTTCTGTTCTCAATTTTTTATTCTCAATTTTCTATTTCGATTCCCAACTTTTTGTTCTCTAATTTCAATTTATATTCTCTAATTTCTATTTTTGTTCTCAAATTTTAAGGACTTAATTATAAGGGCTATCATGTAATTTAAGATACTGATTCCATTGAGTTGGAATCCCATTCCACCCTATCTCAAATGGAATCCCATTCCATCCAATTTCATTCCAATGGAATCACAAAAGTGATTTCATTGGAGAACCAAACAACGGAATAGGAATCGAGGGCGGAATGCGATTCCATTCCGCCCTCGATTCCATCCAACCAAACATGCCGTTAGAACTTTTGAAAAAGAAGCCCTATTTTTATTCTTATTTTTGTTATTGTTTTTATTTTCTAATTTCTACTCTCTCTCTCTCTCTCTATTCTATTTTTTTTTTTTTGTATGGTATTTATAGAGAATAGAAAAAGGAAAGAAATTAAAAGTAAAAACCTATAAAACAAAATAGAATATTAAAAAAATGAAAAAAAAATTAAAATAAAAATAGGACTTTAAAAACAAAAAAAAAATTAAATTGAAAAGACAAAAATAAAACCTAAAACAAAAACAATGAAAAAAGCAAAACATGTTTTTTTTTCAAATTTAAAATGTTTCCTTGTCCTTAAACCTTTTGTTTTCCAGTATTTTAATTTTTTCCCCAATAAAAATCATAAACAAAAACTAAAGAAATATCACTAAAATAGAAAATTAATAAAATAATAATAAAAAAAAACAATGAAATAAATAATACGGAATAAACATAAAAAAGAAAAAGAAAACAAGAGAGAATAGAAACTAAAATACAAAAACAAACAAAATGGGACATAAAAAAATAAGAAATATTATATTTGAAGGATATTTTTTCAACAAAATGTAATAAAGAGGTGTGTCGGATATTATTAAAGGATAAGTTTATATGTGCAACCCTTATTTGATAAATGTATTCCCATATTTAAAAAATAAATAAATCATTTTGCTCCTTTTAAAATAATGTTAAGTTTTTCTTTTTCTACCTTATTTCTTTTTCGAAATATACACCAACCCCCCTACCCCACCCCCACCCCCGCCATCCTCCCCCCCTGCCTGCGCGTCTCTTTTTATTCTTCTTTCTTCATTATCTCTCTCTATGTGTGTGTGTGTGTGTGTGTGTGTGTGTGTGTGTAGAGAGAGATAGAGAGTATAGATCTATCGCGTTGTATGACGGATCTCTCTCTAGAGAGAGAGAAATAAATTTGACGATGTCATCGGGGACGTTATTTGCTGGAGAATAAGGTGGAGGGAGGAAGAATGGAAGAAGAAAAATATACAAAAAAAAAAAAACTAAGGGATATATGTGTTAGTAATATAAATGATAAAATAATAATTGAATTAAATATTTTTGATTTTTTAAGGGGTCAAGAGCTAGTAAAAGGGGGTGCACATTTTGGAAGCACCCATTATTAAAATGACAGGGAGTCATTTGTACTTGTCGAAATAACAGGGGTGTCTTAGGTTTAACCTCAATAAAATAATTATAGAAAAATACTTTATTGTGTTTCTCTCGTCCTAAATTGATATAAAAGGAAAAATATTACCTTTTTTTTTTATGTTGGGATGATTGGTCAATAGTCCCAAATATAGAGACTAATTCATAATATATCCTATTCTAATTTTAACTTGAATAGAAATACCTTAAGTGTGTTCTGGCTTGTGTTTTAGTCACATAGTCAATGCTCTCTTATATCTTCAATCAAATGCTTCTAATTAAGGTTTGCATCGTCTACCATCAGCGCCACTCTCTATTGCCACCTGTCGTCGCCCACCTTGGGACCTTCAGACTCTGGTCGCCAAAGTTCGGCTACTGGCTACTAGAATTTTTTTGAGTTGCATGTAATTATTTTTTAGTGTAGTTTTTTAGTTACATAAAACTATTTATTAGTTACGTTTTTAGTGTATTTTTGTAGGATGGTCTTGGGCCTCTCTCACCCCAAACGTTAGCTCATGAAATAAAGCTTTCCCTCACACTTATAATTTGACCACTAGCCCCTTCCACATCTGATGTGGTGTAGACATAGCATTTTGTCCCGTCCAGTAACTTTAAACTTAGGTTTAAAGGGAATAAATTTCTACTTTGGATCACACTATATAATGCAAAAAAATACCAAAAAACATAAGAAAATGCAAAAACTGTTAGATTAGACTGAATTCAGCTAAGTAAAAGTTTTGGGTCAACCTCGAAAATCCTAAAATGTAAGGGGGTCTAAAATGACATTATTAAAGGTTGAGTTTCATTAAATCACCTTTAGCATGAATAAAAATTAGCCATTACGCTTCAATTATAGGATATTTCAATAATTTACCTCGGTTACCTACCCTGACCTTGAAACATTTACTATCACTGTTTTTTGTCTGTTTAACACTAAAAAACATTGTTCCAATTATGCATATTACATCAAATACTATATAGAAACAATCCAAAAGACCATGACAAATGCATTGAAATGTCATGACAAGCCCTGAATCACCAAGGTGATTAAGGATTTGGGCTTGATTTGGATTTACACAAAATCCAAGTTGTCTTGACAAACCACCTAAGCCCAATGAATCAAGGGCCCAACCCATCATTAAAAGGCTAAAAAAGTAGCATTGAAATGACCAAGAAACTCTTAAATATTCTCTACACAAAATATATAAGGAAGGAAACCAAGACACTTAGGAAGTAATCAACCATTATCGAAATTAAACCGATTCGGTTCACCAGCTAAGCTAGGCTTTTAATATGAATTAAATTCTCATACAATCAAGCATTAAATGTGACTACCCGTTATCGAAATCAAACCAATCCGGTTTTCCACCTAGCCAAAGTATTCAATGCACATCCCATAAAGAAATTACTACTTGGGATGACATGGAAGGTGTGAATGCAATGTATCAAGATATTTTCATCAAAATATCTTAGGGTTAACTAAAACCTTGAAACCCAACTATTGGTTACAAGGCAAACTAACCCGATTCAATCCAAAACCAATAGGATGGGTTCTTACCAAGTCACGAGTCATCATTAGGCATTAAATGCAAAATGACTCATTAAGACCATATACATTGCACCTTGAAATCATTAATGGCAACCAAACCGAAATAGTGAAACTAATCGGTACTTAGCCCCTAAACTGAACTAGAAGTGTCACCTCATGCCATTAATGCACCCATGTGAAACCAATCATATTCAAGGGAGTATAATGATTGCTAATGATTGCCAATCATTACCAAATCTTTAAGAATCTTCCACTATCCCTAAAATTCATCCAAAACTGATCAAAACCAAGAAGAAACAGCATGTTGGTAGCGCGTGAATACGCCGCTACTTTCACTCGCAAGTATACGAGGTCAAGTTTTAGTATAGATCGGGAGAGTTAGGGTTATCGTGTCCACAGGGATTGGTTTTAACTATTATTAAATATTGCGTTTATCATGACCTAACTTTATCTAGGCGAAAATAAATGTGTTTAAAATTAATAATACTAATATTAAGTTAATTAATCTAATTAAATTAACTATACTAATACTATTATGAAATGTTTAGGAAAAGTATTGCCTAGGGATTAACTTTTGTTTACAAAAACGTGTTTGGTCTCGTTTTAGTTTACGTTAACGACGTTCGACTTATTAGACAATCTCAGTTCGTAAATTCTCTCGCCACCTCTCCTGAGTGTAAGACAAGGGATATAACGCGACTTCGTGTCAACGAAAAAGTCCCCCTCAATGTCTTAATGGCCCTAGGTCACGTGAGTCTCGCCCCAACGTCATTAATTGCACACAATCCAACTCCCGACCGGGTCATTGGATCGTCGTGTTGTATTTATCCTATCGACAATCTCAGTTCTAAAACTCCCCCGCCACCTTTTTTGAGTGTAAGATAGGGGAATACATGACTTCAAGTCAATGAAAAAGTCTCCCTCAATGTCTTAACCACCTTAGGTCACGTGAGTCTTGCCCCAACGTCATTGATTGGCCACAATCCTAACCCTGACCGGGTTATTGGATCGTGGCATTCGTTTATTCTAGTCCAAATCTAGGATTTGTCAAACTCCGTATTCTCATAACATCATTCTAAGTATGATAAACAAACAATACGGTATACACAATTAAAATAACGAAAAACAACCGCAAACGAAACACAAACTCAACAAAACAACACTTTTATAAATTATATTAATCTCTAGACAAAAAGCCATTTAGCTTATGGACATAGCCGGTTATACAATGAAAACTAAGCTAAACATGCTCAAACAACAATCCTAAGTTAAGAAATAAAAGAAGGAACAAGAGAAACTTAGCCTAGTCCGAAGATTTATCGCTAAAAACGTTTCGAGATCACTCCCCCTTCTTGGCAACGTGATCTTCTTCTTAGGATTTGAATGAGCACTCCCAAAACCTCTCTCTAAAATATACTAAGTCTATTGGATCTCTGATGGCTGGAGGTGAGGAGAGGAAATGGTATTTATAGGGAAAATATCTAACAAAATATTTAAATCTGTGCAGAGGTCACCGCCTAGGCGGTGGGTATGTTGGTTTAATGTTCGCCTAGGAGGTGGAGTCAGCGGTGGCCTTGGTTGACATTCTGTAGTTTCACCACCGCGGTGGTGGACATTAAGCAAAATAATGCCACTCTCTGCATTCTGACGGCCTAGGCGATGAAACTGTAGTGAGTTTAGGCTTGGCTCTGTACTTTGACCCTTGCGGTGGTGGTTTTGTCGCAGCGGCGGTCACCGCGGTGGCTGCAGTTTCTGAATTTTAGCTTCTTTGCCCTTTTTTCACCGTTCTTCCACCGTCTTTGATCCGATGTAATCATTTTTTATCCGTTTTCATCACGTTTCACCTCAAACACCTGATTTATACAAAAACATATTAAAACATACTAAACATACTTGAAAACTAACAATGTTCGGATTGAAAATAAATAGGTAATTTACACCTATCTCATGTCCCCTAGGTCAAATAGTCCCTAAGGACGGGACTGGAGTGGTTTGCGCATAGCTGAGTGCGCAGGCCCTGCACCTATAAATAGAGGTGGCCTGTTTTCATTTGGATAAGACTCAAAACCCTAGCTTCTCTCTTTAAGCTCGAACAACTCTCTCGCGTGCTAGGATTCTCAAGCATTTATGTTGAATAACACACCATTATTTTGCTGAAATTCGGTCCCGGAGGGTGTTCTTGAGGTTTTTGGAGCAAGAACTCAAGAAGTTGACGGTGATTGATCGAGTTCAAGCCAAGAAAATCAAAGAAGGTTAAGAAGGTATATGTTTAGGGAAAGATCACTCCCCTAACTAGGTATGTGTCTTGAACATCCTTCAATATTGTCTTAATTTCATATATATTACTTGTACATAGTAGAATCATGTAGTATCTATGCATTAATTTCATGTATATAACACAAACAAACCATAATCAACTAAATAACACTTAATTTTTGTTATAATCATCAAATCATGTCCATTTCTTACAAAATCATCTCAAGAACATCCGAGAACATGTTAAGAATGTGAGAGGAGTCAAATTATCTGAGAACATGTTAAGAACATATGAGGATTCAAATAAAACAACTATCACACCATGAGTCGTGCATAGTCTCTACGATTCTCTCAATAACACTTCAAACCAACTCTTTACTAACTGTTAATACTAACTATATACTGTTAATAAATTGATTTACTTCCCGCTAAACATCAAGATCACAGCCTGGCACTAAGTTTTTAGGCTAGTAGATTGGCACCTATATATATATACTACACCGACAAACCCTTGTGGCTAAAAACTCAGAATAAAGGGAGGACCTCTATTCCTTCTAGGATATGTGTGATTCTTCTTCAGAAACCTTCCATTTTTTCTTAGTCACAAGTAGGACTAGCATATATATATATATATATGGTATTTTGTTTCTTTTCTAACTAACAACTCACATACTAATTCTAATCTAACCAAAACAAATGAGTTTGGTTAAGGTGCTCTTGACAAAATCAAAGAGATCATATACATATCATTTTATGATTCACATATTGTTTAATAAGTAAAATAAACTAAAATAAACTAAAACCAACCTAATTTTCATCACACCATAAATGAACTACGTGATGACCTGATTCTCATTAATCGGAGATATATAGGCAACCCATGTACGGGTCCAGTCATATATCCAAATAATTTAGTCTAGTTTGCATGTTGGAACTACATGTCGACCTAATTATTTGTGAAAACAAGGATAAGTAGGCAACCTATATAAGTGTTAGCCTAAACGGTTTCAATCATAGGATTCTCGGATTAAAGTGATTTTGACGATAACACACACATTTGACGTTTTAAATATACTAATGATAATTTTGAATATATAATATCCAAACATCATCAAAACATATCATGAAAGCGAAATCAAGTCGAAAATATATGATTTACATTAAAACAATTTTTTATTTCGACAATACTCGCAGGATATTGAACTCAGAACTCTATAGGACACACACACACCGTATGTGTTCGTAATTATGATATACTGATCTTATCATGTCTAATATACTATATATATATTATAATGTGAAGTATGCGTTTGATTATTAAATGCTATATCGGAAAAAACACCTATTGGTCATAATTATGCGAAATCGGAATTTTATGTTCTTAATATGATCATAAGGTACATTGAGTTTTTGAATCATATAAACATCATGATAATAATTGTTGCATATTTTATAAAGTGTTTATAATGATAAACGATCATAAACCAAGACCAAAAACCTAAAACGGACCAAAACGTCATGCCGCAGGAATTGTAACATAAGTAGTCAACTACTTATGCTCGAAGTAGTTGACTACTTCCAAGCAGTATGCTTTCTCTCTCCTGCTTTGTTTTCAGCTTTGCGTTTTGGCGTCGTATGCTTATTCTAATTAATGTATGATTATTCATATGCCTTATAATAATTATATAACATGTTTTCATCATTCAATTTGATCAATACAATATTAAATTAAAAAAAATGATCAAAACATCTTGAAACACTTTAGAATTCAAAATGCAAATTTTTTTCATTAACTCAAATTTGGATTTGCATATCATATTTTGTTCGAAACGTTCAAATCATGTCATGTGATGTTACTTTAACATGTCTATATGGTATATACATAATTAATTAATATATTTATTATTACATCTATGATTAATTGACAAATTGGCTCAAAGGGTATGAAAATTCTATTTTCATCATGCTAAATGAATTCTAAGTGTTCAAATGTTTTAAATACTTGTATGTGTTTAATTGGATTGCATAAATGTATGATATACATTATACATTATCTATATGAATGATCAAATTCATAATCATATAAATATACAAGTATAAATCTTGAATTTGTCAAGACAACCAAGTGGGAATACAAATATCATTATTGACTTAGTGGTAGGGTAACTCAATTAATGCAAGCCCATACCTTATCTTCCACAAATGTGAATGATATCTTATTTTAAATAAACTTGCTGCATATTTCAAAGTTGAGGAGCCTAGCATTCAATGGTTCATATCCAACTTTAAATAACTCTATCATGTTTTGTTTATAATCATTATTACCACTCATACTCAATTATATATATTGTATATGTGATATATGATTATAATTTTCTACTACCTCAAAGACATGAATGGACCATGAGTCCTTTATATTTAATTATACTATCTAAGTATTAAATGAGGTTTGAAAAAAGAAAAAGAATATTGACAAATCTGCAGAGATAACGGAGAGGAACCTATGCAATTTGAATCTTGAAATTTGAAGAGGATTTCCAAACGGTCACTTAGCACTCAAGTTCTTCAAATGTGATATCCTCCTACATTATCTACATCTATAAAAAGAGAGAAGATTGTTGGAGGAAATCAAGCTATCAAAGTATCAATCAAGTGAATTGCAAAGATCAAAGAGATACTACCAAAGGCTTCCAAACTAAAATCTGTCTAACAACACTTGTACTCTTTCTTGATTCATATTTCGTAAGTGTTTGTTGTATTTAATTCACACACATAGATTCTTGAGTTCTATATCTTGTGAGTGTTAAAATTCTATTTTGTGAGACGATGAGATTTTCATTGTAAATCTTAAGTAAGGGTTTTACTCAAGATGAAAGATTTGTGAGTGGAATATATTCACTCTAAATTATAAAGACGTAAGATACGTACTTTTCAAGCGGTGACTTAAACGGTTTGTTCTTCACCTGTAAGAAGATCAAAGATAGTGAAATCCTTGAAGGAGTTTGGGGGAGTGGACTAGGCAAAGGGTGTTTGCCGAACTACTATAAAATACCGGTGTCAATCTCTCTAACTCTACTATTTATATTTTCGCATATATTTGTGTTTCTAATTATTACTCTTGTTTGAGTATTCATTGTGCACTTAATCACATAAACACTTAGTTTATATTGAGTAGATTTTAAATAACGAATTATTTGCCAAAACCCAATTCACCCCCCTCTTGGGTAATTCTTGGGCCATCAATAAGGTTTGGTCTCTTAAAAATACAAAAACATTTCATTTAGTATAGTTTGCATGTTGGAACTACATGTCGACCTTATTCCTTGTGAAAACGGGGATATGTAGAAAAACTTGATAAGGTTCGGTTGGTTATATTTCTGCATATTATAAACTTCTATTGGGTTGTTGCTGCCTAGAATAGTATAGATTAGTGTAATTTATCGCTTTTCATTGCATCAAAAATACAAAAATATTTTCATTTCAATCTGCTTTAGTTGTAGTTGCATATAGATAGTTAAACCATTTACAACTTTAATCATATAAAAAATGCATAAAAAAAAAAACTTTAAAAAAGATAATTGTTTTGTTTAAGTATATCAAAGAAAATTACTCGGGTATTGTTTAAAAGTGAATATTCATTTAGACTAAGGTACGGTTAGGGATGGAAAAAAAATCGAACCGACAAGTAACCGAGAGAAACCGAACCGAATGGTCTGGGTTGAAATCGACTAAATGGTTTCGGTTTTGGTTTTAGGATAGTAACCATGTAACTGAACCACGTGATCGAACTGTGAGCCGAACTGTGTAACTGTGTAACCGATATATATATATATATACGCTTATAGGTGAGCGGCTATTAGGGTTTATTTCATTCGCTCCGTCCATTCTCAGATTTCCTCTTTACTCTTCAGCTACTCTTTTCATCTTCCTCTTCCTCATCTCTCGAATGTCATCTCTCGACCATCAATCACTCCTCGATTCATGTATGAGAATGATTTGGAGACTATTTGTATTATTTGTGACTATTATCTATGATATTTTATTTATCGTTAGGAATGTTTACAATTAGTAGTTTTGTGGTTTGGTTTTTGTTTTGAGAATTTATGTTTTATATTTTGCTTATATTTTTGTTCATATATAAGAAACAATGGTCCGCATTTTTGGTTTTTTATAAAATTTAAAAATCTTAAACGGTTTCACGGTTTTGGTTTTGGTTAAAATTAAATGGTCCGATTTTAAAACCATTTAAAAAAATTGGTAGTTTTGGTTTTATATATGTTAAATGGTTTTGGTTTTGTATGAAATCGAGTCGAACCCAGATCGTTGACATCCTTAGGTACCATTTACGGATGGGTGTCTTATGGTGCGTAAAACATTACCTAAGTATAACCAACCTCCAAACTTTAAGAATATCTCTAGTACATATACCTTTATGAAGTCAAAATACGGGTCATTTCAAAATAAAATGAAGTTCTAAAATCCCCGGTGACCTAGCACACATTTAACCTCATGCTATGTGCGCGACTCCGTTTTCAATATAAAATCCTGGCCCAAGAAGTTTTTCAAAACATACTCCTTGAAAATCCCTTGAAAAACCATTTCAAAATGAACGGATTTGGATGACTTAGAAAGGGAAGAATGAAACTTGTTTCCTCATTTTCTCGTGCTCTACTTCTTCTACTATCGGAATCCGGGGTATGTCATGTGGGGTAAACTTAACAATCTTTCCTTCACACATTGGGCCTTTGGTTAGATAATACTCAACCAATGTCTCCCTTTGTGGCTATTGGGCTAGAGTTGCTATAACTTGGATTTTGATACTAGTGTAGAGGTGGTCTTGGGTCTCTCTAAATCCCAAAAGTTAGCTCATGAGGTGAGACTTTATCCCACACTTATAACTTGACCATCAACCCTTCCACATCGGATATGAGATAAATCCAATATTTTTTTAGCTATATTTTAGTATATTTTTAGTTATATTCTTGTAATCTTTCGGCGACTAGCAACCAAAATAATAGTTGAATGTGACTAAACAATTGTAACTAAAATGTATATTAAAAAAATATTACTAAAAAGTATTTAAATGTAACTAAAAATAATTATGGCAAGGCAATTGATGACTAGAGTTTTGGCGCTTGGCGAGGGCCAAAATTCAATAGTTAGAGTCCGGAGGGCGACAGTGGGACGACAATTAGTGATGCAACCCTAACTGAAATATTAATGTTTCAATAAACTCTAATAGATGAGACTAAAACTAAACTAATTATTTGCTTTGAGACTTTTTATTAATTTAATGGCATTATTAGAACTTCGCACAAACTATCCCTTTTATATTTGAGACTAACAAATTTTGAAGAGGAACGTCATCAAGAATTTAAAAAATCCGGACATTGTTCGTTTAAGTGGGAATAAGTTAGGAATAAATGAAAACAAAACCAAACATGTTTATTTTTTTATCTTAAATTTTAAAATTTTAGGCCCTGTTTGGTTAGTGTTTCCAACTCAACTCAACCTAACTAAAAAATTCTAGGATTGATTTTTGGGAACGCGTTTGGCAAACACAAAACGCAACCCAACCCAACCCAAAAATGGGAATTGTTTCTTGAAAAGCTAAAGAAAGTGGAAACAAAAAATAGTTGTTTCTTTTTGTGCTCAACCCATTTCTTCCCAAAATAAGGACATACTCGGTATTAATTAGGTTTTTAATGAGAGAATCCATTCTACTTTTCTATTCCCACATCCCCGATCATTCTCCTCCTCTTCCATCATTTCGTCGTTGCTCTTATTCTTCCTAAGAGTGTTCGTTGCTGCTCTTCTTTTTCCCAAGCCAAGGTGTTCGTCATCGCCGCTCTTTTTCTTTCCAAGGGTGTTCGTCGCTACTCTTCTTCTTCCCAAGCCAAGGTGTTCGTCGTCGCTGCTTTTCTTCTTCCCAAGCGTCGGTGTTCGTCGAAACCCTAGCTCCGAAATCCATGTTCGAATCCTCTCTCTCTCTCTCTCTCTTTCTCTCCCATCTGTTGCTGTTTCTATGTCGAAATCGAAACCCTAGCTTCGAAATCCATGTTCAAATCTTCACGAAATCGATTTAGGTTAAGGATTCACGAAATCCATTTCTTGAATTTAGGTTAAGATTTCGTGGATTTCGTTGTTGGATTTCGTCGATATTGGCCTCCATTTTTTTTTTATTACTTTAGATTTGCACTTGTTGGCTGCAGATCTATAGATTTTCCTCTTGAAATCCATAGATTTGCACTTGTTGGCTGCGGATCTGTTGCTGTTTCTGTTGCTATTCATGTTCATTTGTTTCTGTTACTCTGTTGTTGTTTCTTTTGTCTGATTTGAATAGATAAAATGCATACATACCTAATACTCTATTAGATTCAACTCATTTGTAACTAATTTGTATTTTTTGCTTCAGATTTTTTGCTTTGCATTGAGTTGCTTTGAGATCTACGCCTTCTATTACCAAAGGTGAGTTGCTATTATTACAAAATTTGCTTTGAGTTACTGTTTCTATTGATGTTCATGTTCATACCTAAATCGATTGTTGTTTCTATTGCTGTTTTCTGCATATAAACTTCTCCCTAGTTGTTTAAATTAGTTTGTATTTTTAACTAATGGTTCAACTAGGGACAACAAGTTTAAACTAGTTTGTATTTTTACTAGATAATTGAACTAATGGTTATGATAAAGGTCGATAAAAGATTTTTAACTAATAGTTCAATTAGGCTTGATTAATATTTTTAACTAATGGTTCAACTAGGGACAACTAGTTTAAACTTGTCCCTAGTTGAACCATATCACAGAACATATTCATATTAGCCATATCAATGCAGATGTCAAACACTGTTCATATTAGCGGCGATGATAATGTTGAGAAAGTAAAGGGAGCAGTTGATATGTGGAGTGAAAAAAATGTAACTATTTTTGTTGAACTAATGGAAGCTGAGGTGATTAAGAACAATAGGATAACAACCACGTTCACTAAAGAGAGTTGGTCTTTCATGAAACATGAAATGAATAAAAGAACAGAATGTCAGTATCACCTTGGACAACTTAAGAACAAGTTCAATAAGCTGAGATTGGTCTATAGGAATTTTAGTTCATTGCTGAAGGAAACGGGGGTAGGAATGACATACGATTCTACCACCGGTATGATATACGCATATGACGATCAATGGAGGCATTTGGTCGTGGTATGTTGTTTCTTCTGAGTTCCTAAAATTGTCTTGCATGTTTGTTGGCTTATTACACGATTAACAAATTATTTTCTTTGTGAATGTGAAATAGGTGAACAAGAGTGCGAAACAATTTTGACAGCACGGTTGCCCCTTATAGCCCAAGTTACAACTCATTTTTGGAGATACCATTTCAACGGGAGAACATGCACATGCATTTACCCAACCTCCATCATCGTTAGATGAAAATGACCCTACTTATAGGCCAAAGCTTGACGAAGTGGGCAATGAAGATGTAGTGGAGGTAACTCCAAAAGGTTCAAAGAAAAATAAGAAATGAAAAAGAAAACGTGCTCATCAAAGTAGTGATGATGGATGGGAGTCCATGACAATAGCTTTTCTTGAATCCACGAAAATGAGGAACGACATACTTGGAGGTATGGCAGTAAAATACTCTACTAACACCGCGTCTTCAGCTAATAACATAGTACCAGTGACGGACCCAAAGGACGAACAAATGAAGCAGGCCGTGAGAGCTCTCAATGCTCTTAATATTACGGACCAGGAAAAGTTTTTAAATGCATTTGATATGATCACCAACAATCCTGCATTCAGGGTTATTTTTATGGAACTGTCTGCGAAAATGCAAATGGCATAGGTGATGAGAGGAAACAAATAAGGGCATCGTTGGTCGATTTAAGACGCGTTCAATATGTTTTAAGACTATTATTTGGTTTCTGTGTTTAAGACTATTTAGGTGGTTATTTGCTTCTTATTTGTGTCTTATTGTTTATTTCTACGATGGAGACAAATGAGTGTATTTCATTTCAAATAAGTGCTGAATTTTTAGTTATATTATGGTAGTTTCTTGCTTAAATATGTGTTAAATTAGTTCTAAAATAGTGCTAAATTGGTTCTGATTTATGTGTTAAATTAGTGCTGAAATTTGTGTTAAACTAGTACTGAAATAGTGCAGTATTTGTGGTATTTGTAGCAGTTTTAGTGCTGAAATTAGTGCTGTATTTGTAGCAGTTTTTTTTTTTTTTTTTTTCTGGCTGATTTTTTTTATCCTTGTCTGTAAATTATAAGATGGATTTGGCTGAAATTGAAGAGATATTTTACGATCATCAGTTTTTGGATTTAGATTATCTTTCTCATTTAAGAGTATTTAGAAAAAAAGACGTCAATGAAAAATGAAACAAGCTTGTTGAATAACCGTTTTGCAAGGATGTATATATATGAAAGAAATTTTAAAAGGGCATGATGGACGTTGTTACGATACCTTCAGGATGCACCAAGATACGTTTAAGATGCTTTGTGACGTTTTAATGTGTAAAGGTTATCTCAACCACTCTAGGAACGTTAGTGTGCAAGAGCAAGTGAGAATGTTTTTGTATATTGTCTCACAAAATGACTCTATGCCATTAACCGTGGATCGTTTCCAACACTCTACGGAGACTGTATCGCGTTATTTTCGTCGTGTGTTGAAGGTCGTATGTAAATTGGGTATTGAGTTGATTGCACCTCCGAATTTAAACGAATGCCCTCCGAAAATAAGAAGCAATCCGATGTTCTATCTTTATTTTAAGGTAAAGTTTTTTTTTTTTTTTTTTTTTTTTTTTTTTTTTTTTAATACGAAAAGAGTAATTACTTAAAATACATACATTTATAATTTTATTAATCCTTAGTTGGGTATCTACGTAATAAGATTGTGTGGGGGCAATGGACGAGACTCATGTTGATGCATCAGTCCCATTATAAGATCAAATTCTGTATTGAGGTCGTAAAACAGAGACAACTCAGAATGTCATGTGCGTATGTACGTTCAATATGATTTTTACTTATGTATATACTGGCTGGGAAAGAACGGCCAATAACTTTAGAGTATTTTTCGAACGCGTCACTAACTTGGGAAATTCATTTCCGGCACCTCTCCCAGGTATAAATACACACACATACATATATAATGTTTTTATATGTAGATTTATGGGTCTTAGTTATTTATAAATATTGCACATGCAGGAAAGTATTATCTTATGGATTCGGGTTATACGAATACACATGGTTTCTTGGCACCATACAGGGGAAAGATGTATTATTTACGAGATTTTAGAGGTAGACATCCAACTAGAATAGAGGAGAAGTTCAATCAGTGCTATTCGTCTCTCCGAAATGTTATAGAACGGTGTTTTGGTGTGCTTAAAATTAGATTCAAAATACTCAAGAAAATGCCTTCCTATCCGGTGCACGTGCAAAAGTATATTCCACTTGGGTGTTGTGCGCTTCATAATTTTATAAGATTGCATGATTTAAATGACAACCTCTTCGAACGATGGAGTATGGGGGAATATGCAGAAGAGGAAGATGGACAACGCCAACAACTTGCTCCAGTTGAGATTAGAATGAGTAATCAGAGTGTCATCAAAATAGGATTAAATAGGGATTTAATTGTCAAACAACTTTGGCATGCTTCAAATCCGGTGTGTATAAATTAAATAAGTTTAAATGTTTTCTTTATTTAAATTACAATAAATTTATCTATGAAATTTTAACACACTCTTTTGTTTTAATTTTTTTTTTTTTTTTTGCAGCAATGAGCCCAGTGGAAAGTTCTAGTTAAGTCGTTGATGTTTTTGTAAAGTTTAAGTTGTAAATTTTGTAATCTTGAAGAAAACAATTAAGGATATAATTTTTGTAATTTTTGTCAAGTTTTTTTTATATAATTATATATATTCCAACTTGCGGAAGAATTGATATTATTATATATATATCCCAACAAACTTAAAAAAGTTTTAAATTCTTAATTAAAATATAACCTTATGAAAGAATTGAGAAAACAATTCTAGAATTATTCATTACCAAACGTAATTTTGTTTCCAGAAAGAAACAGAATTATGTGTTACCAAACGCGATTCTGTTCCCAGCACAAAACAAAATTTTGTTGTTACCAAATGGAATTCTGTACCCAGTTAGAAACAAAATTCTCAACTCAACTCAACCCAACCCAACCCATCCCAATTGAGTTGAAAAAAGTGGGAACACTAACCAAACGTCACCTTAAGTACCGGAACAAGAAGTTGGAAGCATAGACGCTAAACTAGCCTTTCAAACTTTGCTATTGAAGAGAATCTCTAATAATCTCCTTATTTTGATTTTTTTTAGGTTAAAATATGGAAAATTTAAGCAATGGTAAGCTCCAAAATTCTATTATGTTCATTTTTACTTTAAGGAGATCACATTTGCTTCTTGGAATATAAGGAATCACACTTTGGTTCCCTATTTTTATTATTTATTTATTTATTATTTTTTTATGGTAAAATGTTCGGATCAGTTTACGCATATCTCGACTAATCATCTTACTGGACGATTTTAAGGGTGCACTATTTCAATTCAGGATTTAATTTTCAGAGTGCTATCCAGAAGAGTTGAACTCTGATTGAAGAAAAATTGACACTTTTTCTTGTCGACCGGATTAATACCTCTTGAATCTATTTTCTTTTACCTCTGGTATCTCGTTACTTATATAATTTAAATTTATTATTTAAAAGGTAAATAATAATTAATTTATTTTTTAGTTAAATATAAGAAATATTATTGAAACAAATTATCTCATCATTTTCTACTTGTTCCATTTCGTTCTCAATTTTAAAATATTGTTGAAAGATAATTAGCCACCCAAAAACTAATTTTCAGTCAATAAGGGAGGAAGTGACCTATTCTTCTCACGCCCAGAAACTGTTTCCAGGAGAGAGAGAGAGAGAGAGAGAGAGAGAGAGAGGAAATGGAGAGCAGACGCAGTGAAAATGCAAAAGAAGATGGTGATAACCAATGGTACAATCCAATCAGATTTATAAATCTAATGGTTTCCGAGCCTTACTACCTCTTCAACTTCCTCGTTTTCTTCTCTTACATCCCCGTTCGTTGCTCCGCTTCCCAAGTCATCTCTCCTCACTTTTCCTCTCATCTTCTGTACAGAGTACGCCTTCTCTCGCTACACATTATATATAATTAAGTACACATACAATTGTACTATGTTTGAGCAGATAGCGTATATGGATCTGTTCTTTTTGTCTTCTATATATTCGTATTTGATTTTTGGGATTTCCTGACCTGTTGATGTCATGTTATATACTACTTGCCATTTCTCCATGTGATTATTCATAATTTAGCCGGTCAGTTAAACGATCTGTTGAATTTTTCTTTGCTAGGAAATTCAAGCATTATTAACATTTTGTTTATTGGCTGTGGTCAAGGTACGGGTTTTATTTTATTTTTATTTTTTTCAAATGTCTATGCTGTACGAGGTAGTTGAATTTTATGTATCTGTTATTTATTTGTCGTTAAAACTTCTTATATCCATATTCGTTGTTCCATTCGCTTTTGAGTTTTACTTCGGAGTTTTTAGATTATACAGCTTCTTGTTTCGCTAATTATTACCACACTAGTGAATGATTAGAATGGCATTAATGACCACCGAGCTTAGATCAACTGGTGAAGCCAGCTGGTGAGGGGCTGTTCTAGCATAACCAAGATCCTTGGTTCGAGGCTTGGGAATGCAACAACGTTAAAACTCGGTAGGGAGAGTTTTAACGCTCTTGTGGTTCGACCTGGCTTGATCCGAATTAGTCGAAACCCAATGTGATTATCAAATACCGGAGGCTTATACCAAAAAAAGAAGAAGGGCATTAATGGTCGTGATTATCAAATAACTAGCCCTAAGCTACAAGCTTTGCTATTTGTACTTCTACATAGAGTTGAAGTAAATGGAAATGAGAAATGAGTAAACATTGATTTAAAATTAGGGGTGGTTACCACCCAATCCTAAATGGGGATCGAAACTACCAATCAAACCCAACTATTTTATTTTAACCGACTAGTCCTATTGGCATTTCGCAGATTAATTTACCCCTATTAATGAATCGTTACCTTCTATATACGCGTTGTCACCTAAAAACGTGGAACAAATATAGTAATAAACTACCAATGAAACTGAAAACGAAACCTACGATTTCTCCCACTTGTGATTGTTGTTCAATGATTTTTTTATACTAAAATGATCTATAAATCATGATCTTCAAAATGAGACATTAATATTTTTTTTTTGAGAATTCTGGATTAGGATGGATGCGAATGTTATATATAACATTAACATTAAGTGTGATGTTAATGTTATATATAAACTCACTACAATCTGTGTGCATTTTTGAATGTTGAATATAACATCCAATACAATAGAAAGTGATAACATCAACTAATGTTGATAATAACACAAATTATATGAACGTGTTGAATATAACGTGGCTTAGGTGATTTGGATGTTGTATATAACACTCACATGTGTTTTGGTAATGTGTAGGACCGTATTGAATGTAACACGAATGTGAAAATTGAAATTTTTGAAAGTACCATGTTGAATGTAACATGAATCTGAAAACTAATTAAAAAATAGTGAATATGATATCATTTTGAAGATTTTATTAAGACGAATCTGAATATATAATTAGATCGTGACAAAAGTGTGTGCAACAAAAGTTATTTTGATTTTAATAAAATAATATTGTTGTGGAAACCATCACATATGGGAACAACGATTAAATATGGAAAATCCCAAGCCCGCAGATCTTGCAAGGGCAAATCTGGCATTTTTGAATTTGGGACTGGACAGTTCAAAAAAAACTAAGCTCCGCTTGTTTGGTTCATTTTAAAACAGTTGAGATTAATTGAATTTGGTTCCACTCAGTAATTTTCCCTTAAAATTATTGATAAATTGCAACACTATATTAAAAATTTGAAAAATTCAGTGCATAGTTTCAAGGCTTGGCTATTAAGTGGTGCTTATTCAGGGTATTCTGTTGCTTCATTTCTTTTTCATTTTTTTCCCTTCAACAGATAGTGAGAGACGAAACATGGGAAGCATTCATTTCAGATACTCTGTCTTTTGCGAAGGTCATCTACTCATAGCTGCTTCTTGGTTATTCTTAGTTTCTTATTATGTTTTGATTCAATCTTATGAAACTTTATGGTAACTTGGTTTTAGTCGAACTTTGATATACGGCCTGGCTACTGCTCTATTTCACTGTCTTTTGGGAATTTCCAGCCATGTTCCTTGAGGTCCTTACTTCGTTACAATGACTTGGAATTACCATTTATGTAGCCACTTGCCTTGGGTGTTTAAGTTGTCTGTGGGGTTTTAAAGAGCATTATCTACTTGTGCATAAGATTACAGATGTTAGAAGAGTAAGCATTATTGTCTTAGCTCACCTAGGAATGAATATGCAACTTTGATTGGTCAGTGGTTCAGAAAGAGATTAAAGTTGATGTGGATCATGTTCCTACTTGTTTTAATAAGTTTGTGCTTACCCCTAAAAGGAAGAGAGAGATGGGGAGGGAGGGGGGGAGGGAGCTTGAATTTCAGTTTGATCACATTCTTAAGATATTAAAATCATCACGATGTATAAATGGTAAAGCAATACACTAGAAATGGTGAGTACACAGTCATAGAAATCAACTAGATGTTATATTAATCTGATTGAGCATATGCTGTTCCCTCCAAGAAAAAAAGCAGAATTGGCATACATCTGGAAAGTTATTTGTAGAAAGTAAATGGGTCAGTACCAAAATCCCTCTTCTGAGATATATTAATTTCTGCTAATTGTTAAACAAAGTCCTGATATATGAAGAAAAATGTATTATGTTAGTCACGAAAGATCCCAAAAGTTGGTGGTGAGGTTACATGGCTCAAGTTGTAAGGTTTCACAGACCATCAGAATTTATGAAAGGACAATCCAGTGCACAAGGCTTCCGCAATGTGGGGTAAGGGGAAGGTGAGACATAGATGCTTGACCTTACCCTACTTATGAAGAGGTCGTTTATGTCTGAAATTCTAGGGAAGTTTGAATAATAATAACACAACATACTTAATAGAAATATGGAGAAGATGTTGCAGTTGTGTTGAATACTGTGAAAACCTATTTGAATCATATTATATCTTGTTATGCCAATCTCCACATGGTCTTCTGGTTCGCTTATGATGTCACATACTCACCACTCTTAGTTTGATTTTATATTTGATTCTGCTGTACGTCTAACTTGCAGTCAAATTTTTCAGATTTTCCTTGTTGCGGTTGCATTATTCATGGATTATCACTTAGCTTTCTGGTACACTTCAGTTTTTATAGGTACGTTGTTTTGTCTTTGGTTTGCTTAGGTTTCATCTAAGAGCAAAATGGACCTCTAGGTAACAAACTTGACTTGCAGTTTTATTATGGAGACAAGTAAATGGCGTTATTTCTAGAACTTTATACTATGTTTTAACTCTGAGATACTAAAGTAATATGTGCCTCATATTGTCTGTAAAGGAAAGGAACTTTTAGGTATTCTACTGTTCTTATTGTTTAGAAATTGTACTTGCACGATGCTGACTCATATAGTGTATAGTAGAGTATATACTTGACACTCCGCTTCTGAGCTGGTTTACATCTCTCAGGCGCACTCCAATCTCCTCAGTTTTATAGTGAGACTTTGATGGTTTAGATTATTGAACAAGACTATCATATTCACTCATTTTTTTCTTTTCATCAAAGCCAAAGTGAACCATGGAAAATGATTTTTTCCTCATTTCTCTTCCCTTCTCTTGCCTCAATCCTATAGTGCCTCAGTGCTAGTGCTTAGAATTTGTTTGCACCTAATTGCCTTGAACCCATGTTTCCTTGATCATTTCCATTGGTAAACGTGGTTGGACTGGGGCCAGGGCTGGGGGAGGCTGGGGTAGAAAACCACCCTCGAATTCGGGTAAGAAAATGAAAAAGATAAAATGCCCTATTTATCATATCATTTATGTAGGGATTCCTGAAATATATACATTTCCACCCTAAATTCCCTTGTACATACAATTGTTTTCAAGTTTGGGATTCAAATTTAGATAATATGGGGAAGATTGATTAAATGCATTTAGTAAAAAAAAGGTGCAATATTGCTGTATAAATTTATCACGAATCACGATTTTTTTATGGAACTTTTTGTAAGTTTGAAGGCCTAACCAAAAAATATGGATCATTACAACATGTAATATCTATACCTCTTTTCTCAGTATGACCTTCGTAGGATGCATTAAATTTTATGAAATCATTTGGACTTGGCACTATTGTAAGGAAAAGTTAGTCTAATGGTATTTTTCCTGATTTTTGTTCTGATTCATTCTGTGTTGTGTGGTGGTTGTTTCCTTGCAGTTATGTATATTTTAACTCAACAACCTAGTCACCAAGGATCAGGTAGGGGATCAGCTTATGTTCCTGCCACCTTCTCGTGTCTTGCTTTCATGTTCTTTAAATTCTTAATGCAATCAAGATTCATATTAAAGGTTACAGTAGTAAGGCCTTAATCTGGTGATTAGCTAATACTGGAAGAGGATTGGTGTGATTATCTCAAGGATTGAAATTGCGGTATCGGGTTATGTAACGATAATGGTCGCCGTATAACGGTATTGGGAGTATCGGCTAGTCCGTAACGGGAATCGGTCGTAATGGTCGTGAATTTTTTAAAATCACCAGAACATCCTCAAAAACTCAATAATAGTATTTGTTTTACTCATTTAACTCTTAATAAACACATTCTAATAGATATTATAACATTTGACTACATATATTAAAATTCCTTTCTGATTTTTTAGGTACTTCAAATAAATTAACACCATTGCAGTTAGAAAGTTTGCTTACTGAAGGAAACACATCAAGGTTTTGGCTGGTTAGTTCTTTATACTTGAATTCAAATGATATTGTTTATGTATTCTGTATAAGTGATAACAAATTTGGCCTTTAGATGTATAGTCAGGAGTCAGGACTATGTTTGGCCCGCTCACTTTTCCTAGAACCCCCAAAATCAACAAGTATTGACGTTATACTTTAAAATGGAAGGTAAACTTGGTGAAGCACAGGAAGTAACTTTGGAATGCTTCTGTTCTTTGTGTAAGGAGAGTTTCTTGTCTATTATTCTCTGGAGGCATCTGTTAATACAAGCATAAAGAGTAAATCAAGGAATTTAATTCTAAGTTATAGCCTATAATTACTATTGATTGATTGCACATTAATTCTCATTATTTACAATTATGGATGGGCTGAAATCATGGTGATTTAACATTCCCCGCAAACTCGGCTATCCAAGAGAGACGGGGTTGGATCGTAGAAGATGAAAGTAAGTCTTGTAAAGTGCTTTAGTGAATATGACTGCAAGCTGATCTTTACAAATAATGTGGTAGTCAAGTTTAGTGTGCTTCGTACGAGCATGGAACACAGAATGTGAAGCCATATAAGTAGTGCTGAGATTATCACATATACGGTGATAAGCATGGAGATGAAAAACTGCAACTTCTGAAGCATATGAAGTACCCACGTGGATTCGGCACAAACATAGGCAAGAAATCGACACTTGGCTTCAATACTTGAGGGAGAGATAATGGGTTGTTTCTTGGCGGTCCAAGAGATCAAAGTGGAGCCAAGAAAACACAAAAACCTGTGGTAGAGTGACAAAAGTCGGAGCAACCTGCCCAATTGGCATTAGAACAAGCCTTGAGGGTCAAGGGCGTAGCGCTGCTGGAAAAGAAAATTAAAGTCCAGAGTCCCTTTTAGGTAGAAAAGGTTCCGTGTGGCGGCTATAAGATGATGCAACTTATTAGCTAGTTGGTGAGGCAATAGCTTACCATGGTGATGATCAGTAACTGGTCCGAGAAGATGGTCAATCACACTTGGACTTACACATGACCCAGACTCCTACGGGAGGCAACATTGGGGCAATGGGCGAAAGCATGATGAAGCGATGCCGCGTAGAGGTAGAAGGCCTAAGAGTCATGAACTTCTTTTCTTAGAGAAGAAGCAATGACGATATTTGGTGAATAAGACTAACTCATGAACTGGGCAACATGCTGAACAACATGGGCAATGTTCGGTCTGGTGAAAGTGACTCAGTGTCATCTGAAAAGAGATCCCCACTATGAGATGGAAATTGAGTCTTAGCACATATTGGGGTATTGCAAGGTTTACAATATGTCCCAAAAAGGGAAAAGTGCATTTTTGCTTCCTTTAAAGATCAGTGTTTGAATGGACCTCGGGTTTCATAAGTAGCACATTTGGTTCTTCAAGTTTCGATTTGGTTTCAATAGGGTGCAATCAACATATTTGTTAGACAAATTGGATGGAAACCATTAACTTAGGGTTATTTTTGTAATTTCTCATATGATCTCTTTTCATATCATTATATTGAAATAAAGGGGAAGTAAATGTAATTATTACTTTTTTTTTTCTCTCTCACCGCCACACGTGCGCACACAACAACAAAAAAAACTCTCTCTTTGTATTATATTATTTTTTTAATAATCCTCATTTTTATTTCAAAGATATAATCAAGTATAAAAGATAAAAAATACACAAAATCAAAAATAAAAGTTAATTTGATTTATTTACTTTTTTAATATATTTATATATATTGTTGAATATAAATATATATATTTACTTTTATATTTTTATATAAAATATATATATTTACTTTAATATTTTATATTTTTATGTAAAATACAATATATTATATATTATATTTGTTGAAATATAAATATGAAAAGTAAATTTTTTTTCAACAATATATATAGATTTTAGGGTTTAGGATTTAGACAAGTTTTTATTTTACTTTTGTGTATTTTTTACTTTTAAAGTCTATTTTATTTATTAAAAATTTTAAAATAAAGAATTATTAACATAAGAAAGTAGTTTGTAATAGAACAAGTTACTCGTTCTTCCTTAAAAACATAAAATAGTTTGTCAGTGTTTATAGAAGTTCTGTACATATACATGCACCTCAATTCTTTGACGCCCGAGACTCTTCTTGTGCCTCATGCCCAAGCCCTTAGCACTTTAGTATACGTTGAGCCTTAAATGACTTCAGTTGTGGTGTCTGCTAACTAGCTTAGTTTATCACTTATTGGGATCATCTTTTCTTCTGTCATGCTCTACCATACACAATATCAACAGCTCCTGCAATTTTTTTCCAATAACAGGACCTCCTGAAATATCGCATGAGATAGTAATTTGCATGGCCAAATAAATTCTGACCTTATAAAAAAACTGACATGGGAAATAATCCCATATTTTTTCCGAGTGCATTTTTCCCACGATCTGTGGTTGCTGATGCATTTAATTTTTTTGCAGGTCGAGTTTTGTGCCTTATCTTCATCTACATGCATAAGGACAAGTTCGTTTTTCCCTGAACTCTCAATCACGTGAGTGCCATGCTTACCTTGTGATGAGCTAAAATGTTAACCTTTCTCGTTAAACTCTTATGGCATTTAACGTTTAACACTGGCATTCGTGCCACACTGCCACTGCCGTGTAGTGAAATTTTCTTTTTCACTCTTCTGAAACTTAGAATTTTTCTTTCACTGCATTTTTGCACGGAGTCTGCTGTCATAGAATTTAAGTTTCATGTTATATTTTTATTTGGACAGATACTCGAACAAAAACTTATCTTTTGGGATAGTTGATCTTGGCCTCTTCCCAAATGCTGCGGAAAAATTTGGAATTTCTCTTGGTGGGGAACTTCTTTCGTGATCATCCCATATAGAGCATATTCTGTTGGTTTCTCTTTAAGATATTTTCTTGATTCTCCACGATGAGTAAACCATTAGATTAGTTTCAGTTCTTCATATGTATCTTATTGGCTGTCATATTTGAAATTGACCCACAGGGAGCTTAAACCAACTTCCAGTATATATACTATTTGAGAATGCAGTGGAGGTTGCACGCTTCCCTGAGGTGGATTTGGAAACAAAAGTTTTCAGTCCTTCAATAACAAAGGTATGCATCAGGGGAAATAAGAAAACTATGGAGGGGAAAGACTTAGGTTGCATTTGGTTAGTGTTATCTTCTCTCTCTCTCTCTTTTTTTTTTTTCCTGCTGTTCTCAGAGAACAGAAACACAAAAAAACAGGGAAAAAAAAATTATTTTTGTTCTGATCCCAGGAATTTTTGCTGCCTAGTTAGTTGGTACTTGTTTGTTGATTAAGTAAAATTTATCAAGTCTTATGAGTGTTGGCTCCTACCTTCACTCTGGAATTGCAGACAGCTGTGCCGACTGCTTGATATTCATTTTCGGAAATTGTGATATATAATGGACAAAGATTGAATATTTTTTTCTTTTTTAATTAGGTTCTGGTTATTAATAAGAAGGTGATATCGGTTATTTATCTCGGAAGTCGGAAGTGAGCAATTGTGTCAATTGAAAAATCTTTTCTAGCTTGTCAGGTGATTGACATTTATAGGTAAAACTAGCGGTATGTTAGATTGCGCAGTTGGGGGTAATGGAATGGCATGAAATTGAATTTTTGATGGGCGTCCGTTCAAATTTTGATTAAATCCATTACCTCGAACCAAACATGTCGTAAGGGTGTAATTCAAAACCGAAAAGTAGGCTCAACAGTTTTAAATTATTTGAGCTCAAATTTATGTTAATTAAAATTTCTACCCCAAATCTAACAATTAGTTAAACCGAAACCGAATTGAATTAAACTGAATCAATAACGTTTGGTTTGGTTTATGTCTATAATGGTTCAGTTTAGTTTCTAAGATTTTAAAATTTATTCATTTGGTTCGGTTTGAAAAATCATCAAAACTGAACCAAAAAGAATTGTTTACGCCCTTAAGCGGAACCAAAAGGAAGGTCTTACAATGGTAAATAAAGGTCACTTGTGCTCCAGGAACTGTATCATGCCTATTAAGTGGATGTTATTTTCATGGGGCCCAAACTTTTGTTTTCTTTTACCAACCTTTTTTGACAAAAGCCACCCATCAATGAAATTGATGCACGAGCCGCCCATCATACAAATTCATGCACTAGCCTATTTTGCTGACAAAGGAAGAAGCCAATTTCAAATTGACTTCTCTTCTCCTCTGCTCCTCCTTTCCTCACCTCTCTCTCTCTCTATATATATATATATATATGAGGGAATTGTGTTCATTTTGAGTGTGTAGAGACAAGGGAAAAAACCTTTGGAGATATCCCATTTGAAAGTTAATTTTATACCCAGTTTTGTATATTATTTGTGAGAATTATTGGGTGTATTCGGGATTTGAGTTTTGAGTGTTGAGTTATTACCACGTATATTCATGTTTTCTTATAGTGATACCATTGATCCGTGTTCGCCCGTGGAGGTTTGTCGAACCACGTTAAATTCTTGTCTCCTTTTATATGTGTGTGCCATCGTTATTTGATTTTTCTCGCAATCATATTTAATTCTATCTTTGATCTTGGGCAGTATGAGTTGATATTTACATGAATAGTAATATATACGGGAATAGTGATTTTGTACCTACCTCACAACAAACTAGTATCAGAGCTATTTTAGCTTTGTTATTTTTGGAGTTTTCAGAAAATGACGGCCAAATATAAGATCGAGAAATTTGATGACAAAATCAGTTTCAGTTTGTGGCGTGTCAAAATGCATGTTTTGTTAGTCCAACAGGTCTTGCAAAAGACCTTTGGTATAGAGAAAAATTTCCGTTTGAAAAAGGCTCGGATAAAGGTGCCGATCAAGGCACAGACGCAAGTGACAGAATAGAGACTTTTGCCAAGCCTGCAAATGTTGCTAATGTTCCAGTTACTACCGTGTCTGATGCCGAATTTGCAAAAATTGACGAGAAGGTCCGTAGTGCAATTATTCTTAATTTGGCAGACAAGGTGTTGTGCAGGATTTTAAATATCGGCCGTTACGTACCGTAATGGCCGATTCGTACCGGAAAATGGGTAGGCCGATACCAATACACGGCCGATTCCGGCATCTAGGGCTGAATCGCACCGTATCGGGCCGATACGGGCAGATAACGGCCGTTACGGCTGTTACGGAGACCGTAACGGCCGTTACAGTCTGTAAAGAACAACCGACCGACTCCCTGATTTTGCGCACATTTTTCAGATTTCTTCCACGTTCAAAGATTCTTCATATAATTGAGGAAGGAAGAGAAAAAAGTAGTAGAAGATAACCAAACACTTACCGAACGTTGAGGATTTCGTCGAACGTTGAGGATTTCGTCGCGGTTCGTCTAACAGAAACAGCTCAACGCCGCCGAACGTAGCTCTCGCGTCACCGGCGACGTCTCCTCTCCTTCGTGTTGCAGCTCGTCGCCGTCGCCGTCTCGCCTCCGCTCCGTTTGTCTCTCTCTCTCTCTCTCTCTCTCTCTCTCCATTCGGGTGTTAGGGATTTCACGATTTGCAATTGGGCGTGTTTGATTTGGGGGCTGAACTCAATTTAGTATTTTAGACATTAAAATTATTTATAAATTATAATTTAGAAATAATTAAGGGGTTTAAAAATATTTTTTGTTTACAATTTAGTCCTAAAATTGTTAATTAACTTGTTTACAATTACAATTTAGTCCTAAAATTGTTAATTAGCTTTTTTACAATTACAATTTAGTCCTAAAATTTTTTAACTTATATTTTTGTAGCAATTTTTTTTTTTGTCATTATTATTTATCACATTATATATATATATATATATATATATATATATATATATATATAATGGTTAATGTAGTGTTAATTAGCTTCAATTATAATTTTAGTAAATAGTATGAATTAAATTTGTGTATGTAAATTGAAGAAAATTAAAATTTAACAATGTCGGGTGAAGAAGGATCACATCCTCCTAGTGATGATATTGGATGGAAATTTGGGATTCCTATTAGTGGTTCTAGACACAAATTAAAATGTAAATTTTGTGGTAGAGAGATAAATGGTGGAATAACTAGATTGAAGCAACACTTGGCGGCCAAAAAGGGTCAAGTAGCTCCATGCCAAAGTGTTAGTGCCGATGTTAGAACGCTTATGATGAAACATCTTGAAAGTAACTTGGAGAAAAAAATGGATAAAAGAAAACAAAGAGAATAAGTGATTGAACAAATTCGAGCTTCTCAACGTGATCAAGATAATCCTTACGATTTGAGTGATGATGATAACTCGGATGATCCGGATATGGCTTATGCACGAAAAGAAAGTATGAGGTTGCATAGAGAAGAAGAAGATAGGGAGAGATATAGGAAGGATGCAGGCAACCGATATGAGACCGGGAGTAATAGCGGGGTTGGTGAAAGCACCAGACGGGGAAGCACTACTACTCGCATTGCTAATATGTTTCGACGATCTTCTACTGTCCGTGAATCGAGTTCGAAAAAAAGTTGGATTGATTCGTCTTTACCTGAAGCACGGTTGGCCGAGATTGATGTTGATCTACACCGTAGCAAAGCCCCCAAACAACAAAAGATCTCAACAAGGGTAATAAAAGGGTTGAGGAAAAAATTAGGGATCGCAGTTAGTCAATTTGTGTTATACACACGTTTGCCAACAAACGTTGTTAATTCGCCATGGCTTGAGCCAATGTTGGATGTTGCAAGGGAGGTTGGAAAAGGAGTGAAAGTCCCTACTCCTTACGAGGTGACTGAAGTTTTCTTACTTAGAGAATATGAAGAATTGAGAAAGTGGATCGAATCTCATAAACCAAGTTGGGAGGAGAGGGGCGTTACGATCATGTGTGATGGATGGAGCGGACCTACCCGGAAGCACATTATCAATTTTTTGATTTATAGTAATCGGGGGACTGTTTTTCATAAATCAGTGGATGCCGCCGATGTTGTTAGCAGAACTGCCGATTATTACTTCGGGCTTATGGACAAGGTGGTAGATGAAATTGGTGAAAAATATATTGTCCAAATCGTCACTAATAATGAGCCTGCAATAAAAGCGGCGGGGAAAAAACTTATGTTAAAAAGACCAAATTTATATTGGACAGGTTGTGCTGTACATTGCCTTGATTTGATATTGAAAGATATTGGAGAGAAAACAAATGTGCTAAAAGTCTTGGATGATGCAAGAAGAATATCACGCTTCATTTATAACTCTAGTTGGGTTATTGATTTTATGAAGAGATTTACTGAAGGAAAATAGTTATTACGCCCCGAGATCACACGTTTTGCCACTAATTTCATTATGCTGGAAAGCATTGTAAGGTATAAGAATGCCTTACAAAATATGTTTAATTGTGATGAGTGGAAAAGCAAAAGATGGGCGAAGGAGGACTGTGGAAAAAAAGTTAGAAAAATTGTGAACGACAATGGTTTTTGGATAAAAGCTTCAGAAATTTTAAAAGTTCAAGAACCATTGGTGAGGGTGCTTAGGCTTGTTGATGGAGATGAGAAGCCTACAATGGGATTTGTCTATGAAGCTATGGACAAAGCGAAGATGGCCATTGAAAAAAATTGTCGTTACTACAAAAAATATTGGAAAATAATCGACAAAAGATGGCAATTCCAATTACACCATGATTTGCATGCGGCTGGTAAGTAATTGACTAATTGTAAATTCAATTTTAAAAACTCTTGTTACTTGTTAGAATTAAACTTCCTTTAACAAAATGTGCTTTTTGTTTTGAATTCATGTAGGTTATTTTTTAAATCCTCAATTTCAATATGGTGGTAAACTTTCTGACCATAGAGAGGTAATGGAGGGAATTCAAAAAGTGATTCAAAGATTGGAGCCGAATATTGATAAACAAATTCAAGCTATTAATCAAGTTAGTTCTTTTTTTTTTTTTTTTTAAGTAACAACTAGCGACTAACAAGTTACTAAATTTTATATGTTTTATTTGTGGGTTTTTGATTTGTTACGTTCTAAATATAGATTATGATGTTTCGTGATAAAGAACATTCTTTCGGGACAGTATTGGCTCAAAAAGCAGTAACACGCACAAATCCAGGTAATACAATGAACAATTAACTATTAATATAAGAATCTCAATCTTCGTATCGTTTTAATTCATATTGTTTCTACAGCTGAATGGTGGATCCACTTTGGTGCATCTGCCCCTAAACTTCAAGAGATTGCAGTTAAAGTGTTGAGCCAAACAACATCGTCTTCTAATTGCGAGCGTAATTGGAGCACATTCAGCTTGATACATACAAAGACGAGAAATCGTCTAAAGTATCAAAAACTGAATAAACTTGTTTACGTGGCTTATAATATGAGGTTGAAAATTAGACATGCTATGAGATTAAGCCAAAGTGAAATTGAAGACAGCTTCAACCCTATAAACTTGGATTATATCTTTGAAGAAGATGATCCACTATCTCCATGGCTTCAAGAGAGAGAAGAACCATTGTTAGATGATCAGGACAACTCCAGATGGTTAGACGTAAGCGATGATGAGGTCGCTACTTCCAATAGCCAAGCACCTCGACGTTGGCAAAGTGATAGTCCATCTGGAGATGGAAGTGATACTGATAGTGGTCGTGGTTTGAGCCCACCTAGTGGAGAGTCTAGTGGTGATGATGGTGGAGGTGGAGGTGGAGGAGACACTAGACAATCGCCGTATCATGGAGAGTTAGGAATGGCTGGATTTGCAGACAATGTCGAACGTGGGGATATTAGTGAGCCACGAAGGCATTCTGTTTCTAGTGCAATTGGATCATCAAGAAGAAGACCAAACCCACAATCCTCAAATTCCGAAGAATATGATGACATGGAAAACCGCTTTGGTATGCTTGGAGTTGGAGGATACGGATATGGATATCAAGGGGATAATTATCATCAGTGGCGTCAACCACAACCATATCCTTACCTTTATTATCCCTCTTCGGAATATGTTTCGGCGCCACATTATGTGGGTATGGGTCCTTTAGGATGCCCACAACCTCCTACTACCGGATACTCATATCCATCACCACCTTCTTACCAATACGGTGTCCCTCCTCCACATCAAGAGAGTTCGAGTTCTACTTTCGGTCACTGCGAAGAAAGAGCAGAATCTAGCGGTACCGGTGGTAGTGGCCTTAGCAACACCATTTATGATCATTGCACCTTTAACTACTTTGGTGGTTATGGTGCTGCACAATAAAATCAGAGTGGTGATCATGCCGATGCCGACTATGAAGAGCCTGCGCGCAATTCGTTTTGGTATTGATAATTTTATACGAGTGTATTGTTTTTGTAATATGATGTACAAGTACAATTTACTCTTTTATTATATTTGTGTAATATATTTTTATTAAGTATTGTGTGCATCATCTTATTCTTTTAAGATCGTTAAGTACGATGATTTTTCGTATTTTTTATGTCTTTATTGTGTTGTATATAACCTTAAAATGTCATAAGATCTATTATAATGTATTTATTAAAAGTTAAATGAGTGAAACAATTATTCTTATTGAGTTTTTGGGGATGTTCTAGTGATTTTAAAAAATTCACGACCGTTACGGCCGATTCCCGTTACGGACAGGCCGATACTCCCGATACCGTTACACCGCGACCGTTACCGTTACGTAACCCGATACCACGATTTAAAACCTTGGTGTTGTGTGAAGTTGTGGAGGAAGACACAACGGCAAAATTGTAGTCAAAGCTCGAAAGACTTTATATGACAAAGTCTCTCACCAGTAGGCTGTATTTGAAGCAAATCCTATACACTTTGGATGAGAGAAGATACGCCTATTAAAGAACATATTGATGAGTTTAATAAAACAATCATGGATTTGCGAAATATTAATATTAAAATTGAAGATGAAGATCTTGCCCTTATTTTATTATGTTCTTTGCCCCCTTCGTACGAGCATTTTGTTACAACATTGCTCTATAGAGGAGACATTGTTAGTATGAAAGATGTTAAATCATCGTTAAATTCTCAAGAGTTGAGAAAAAAGAGTGTCTGGCAATAATTCAAATGAAAATGGTAAAGGTCTTATTGTGAGGGGGACAAATCAATATAGGGGTTTGGAAATAAGGATCGATCTAGGCCAAATTCTAGATCAAACAAAAATATTGAGTGCTACTATTATCACAAAAAAAGTCACACTAGATGGAATTGCCAAAAATTTAGGAAAAAGGATAAAAATGACAAATCCACAAGTAATTCTTCTGATGTTGCTGAAGTTGTGGAAAATAAATCTGATGTCGAAAATGTTCTTTCTGTTACTGTTTGGTGATTTGAGCACTAAAAATGAGTGGATTCTTGATTTAGACGCTTCCTACCATATATGTCCTAATAAAGATTGGTTTTCTACATATGGATCAATTAATGGTGGTACACTCTTAATGGGAAATACTATGGCATGTAAAGAAGTTGGAATAGGAATAGCTAAATCAAGATGTATGATGGTATTATAAGAACATTGACTAATGTTCGGCATGTTCCAGATGTGAAGTACAATCTTGAGAATTTTGAAAAGTACTCTAACAGTGATGAAAGGAAGAAAAAAGAATGGTTTTTATTTTTTGCAGGGTTGGCACAGTGCTTGGCTCTACATCAATATATTCATCAGTTGACTCAGATACTTCTTGGTTGTGGCATATGCGCCTGGGGCATATGAGCGAGAGAGATATGGAAATACTAAACAAACGTGGTTTGATTTGTGGTCAGAAAGTTAGTAAATTTGGATTTTGTGAAATTTGTGTTTTTGGTAAACAAAAACGAGTCCAGTTTTCTACTGCACTACACAGGACCAAAGGTGCGGTGGACTACATCTGTTCGGATCTTTGGGGTCCTTTACGAGTTCTCTCTCTTGATGGTTCTCGGTATTTATTGACTTTTATTGATGATTTTTCTCGTAAAGTTTGGATTTATACCTTGAAAAATAAAAGTGATGTGTTCACTCACTTTAAACAGTGGAAGGCAATGATTGAAAATCAGACCGGAAGCATTTCTGGACTGATAATGGTTTGGAATTCTGTTAAGATGAATTTTATGAGTTTTGCAGGAATGAAGACACCGTTAGATACCGTAAGGTCAAAGGTACTCCACAACAAAATGGAGTTGCAGAACGCATGAACATAACTCTTTTGGAGAGAGCACGTTGTATGCTCTTTAATGTAGGTTTGTCTAACAAATTTTGGGCTGAAGCAGTCAACACCGCATGCTACTTGGGGAACAGGTTTCCATCGACTGCTATTGAGTATGAAAAATCTGAGGAGGTTTGGTCTGGTTTTCCTGCTGATTATTCTTTTTTAAGAATTTTTGAATGTCTAGCTTATGCTTATGTTAACGGAGGAAAATTAGAGCCAAGAGCTAAGAAATGTATTTTCCTTAGGTATGGATAAAGTGTGAAAGGATACAGTTTGTGGTGTCCAGATCCTAAATATCGTAAATTTTTCACCAGTAGAGATGTAATGTTTGATGAATTTTGTATGCTTCATTTTAGAAAAGAAAATGTTGACGCAGGTGATTCTCAAAGTGACAAACATGTGGAGTTAGTGTTTGAAACTTCAAAATCGATGCAAGAAGTTTTTGTGGAACAATCCAACGAGGAGGAGGTGAAATGTGATGCTACACAAGAACCGCAACAATACAATATCACTACAGGGAGACAACGTGGACAGAGTAAGCCACCTCAAAGGTATGCTTATACATATGTAAAGATGTAATTGCTTATGCTTTGTCTATGTCATAAATTATTGAAGAAGAAGATGAATCTCCCACTTATCATGATGCCATCATAAGCAATGAATTTGCATAATGGATTGTTGCTATGACAGAATAGATTGAGTCTCTTCACAGGAATCAGACATGGGAGTTAGTCAAGCTGCCTAAAGGCCAGAAGATTTGTCAGTTGGGTTTTCAAAAGAAAGGAAAAAAGTCCAGGGGTCGATGATGCAAGGTACAAAGCACGTTTGGTAGCTAAAGGCTACAGTCAGAGAGAAAGAATAGATTTCAACAAAGTCTTTGTTGGGTAGGTCCAGCCCATGTGGGGGTGGACCTAACCCAAAGTCCAATTGGGCTTCAATTAAGAAAAGAAAAAAAAAAGGCTTAATTTAAATAAATAATAAAAAAAATAAAAATAAAGTTTGTTAGAGCTTTATTCCTTAAAGCTTGTGGGTAAGAGAAATAAAAGCAATAGGCAACAACTTGGTTGGTAGTGAGTGAGCAAGAATTGATAAGGTGCGGCAATGGGTAGAGAGGGAAGGAAGAGAAGAGAGAGGATGACACTTCGGCTTGACGATCGGACAATGATTAGGATTCCGATTGGGCTGAAATTTCAGGGATTTGTTTTCGGCATTTAGTATTTCGTTTTTATTAGTCTTGATTTTTGGTAATCCTCTTTCAATTGGTGATTCGGTATTCCTATCTAAACCCGTATTTAGCGTTTCTTGTTGTATCCACCGTTTTCGGTAATGTTTATATGGTGATCTAAGAGTTTTTCTCTTGAAGGTGTAAACAATTGTAATCCCATTATTTTAATGATAGTGGAAGTTGATATCGAACTTAGGACTCGTGGTTTTTTCCCCACCTTGGGGTTTTCCACGTAAAAATAGTGTCTTTTGCTTTATTTTGTTACTTATGTTATCTTGGTTAATATTTGTGGGTATTAAAAACGGTAATCCCATTTTAATCACATAAAGAGGGAATAAAATCTAATTAATTGGTGAATTTTCCCAATAAAGTGGTATTAGAGTCCAAGTTACAAGAATTCTAGCCTAATAGTCACAAAGGGAGATATTGGTTAAGGGTTAGCCTACCAAAGGTTTGATGTGTGAGGGGGAGATTGTTAGGTTTATCCCATATCGGATGTGGAAGGGGCTGATGGTTAGGTTATAAGTGTGAGGGAAAGCCTTATCTCTTGAGCTAACTTTTGGGGTTGAAAGAGGATCAAGATCACCCTAAATTGGTATCAGTCCAGGCAAGAAAAAAACAATGGGATCGAAGTCCGATATAAACTTTCATTATCACAAAAATAATGGAATTACAATGGTTCACATCTTCAAGAGAAAAACTCTTGGATCACCACATAACATCACCTAAAACAGTGGATACGACACGAAACTTTAAATACTAGTTTAGAGAGGAATACCGAATCACTAATTGGAAGAGGGTTACCAAAGATCAAGACCAATGGAAACGAAGTACTTGATGCCGAGAACAAACCCCTAAAAATTTCATCCCAATTGGAGTCCGAAATATCGTCTCATCATCAAGCCGAAGTGTCTTTCTCTCTCTTCTCTTCCTTCTCTTTCTACCCACTGCCGCACCTTATCAATTCTTGTTCACTCACTATCTACCAAGTTGCTGCCTACTGTTTTTATTTCTCTTATCGGCAAGCCTCAAGGAATAAAGCCCTAAAGGACTTTATTTCTTTGTTTTCTTTTATTTAAATTAAGCCATGTTTTCTTTCTTTCTGAACTAAAGCCTAATTGTGTTTTGGGTTAGGTTCACCCCCATATGGGTTGGACCTACCGAACAAATCTCCATCTCCAGCTCATGTGGGGAAATGTAGGAGACCTACTATCTCTCTGCAACTCTCAAGCCTCTATCCAAGAAGAAAATTTGTCATCATATCTGAATCATTCTTATTTATGTATATCTTCTTGAACTGTAGCAACTTCATATCCAATATACCACCAATCGAATGGTACCATTAATGTGAGTTATTCTCTTTAGTTTTCAATTTGTAAAAACCCATTTATTTTTCAAACTTCTTTTGCCTTTAGGAAGTTGTACCAAATCATGAGTGTAGTTCTCATGCAAAGACTTCATCTTTCTTGCATGGTTTAGCTCTACTCATTTTTATATTCACTCGACACGTCTTCTTCGTAGCTTTTTGACTCTCCCCCATTTGTCAGCATCACATACTCATTAGATTGATATTTTGTAGAAGTACTTCGACTCCTGTTGGACCTTCTCAATGGAATATCAACTAGAAGAGGTGAAAATGGTTGCTCGTGCACTGTCTCGTCACGGACATGTGCTTCATCTATAGTTTCATGGATCTGCTCTTCAGGTGGATCTGTCACGAGTGCTGGAACTGGATCTATGTTGATTGGATACTTGGTAGAAAATTTCGGTTTTAATCCTTCTCAACATCCTCGATAGTCTGATCAATAACAACAACAACAACAACTAAGCTTTTATCCCACTTAAGTAGGGTCGATTACACGAATCTGTTTATGCCATAATGAATGATCAATGACCATCTCCTTAGTCAGGTTCAATGTCATCAAATCAGTTCTAATAGTCTCGTCCCAAGTCTTTTTAGGCCTACCTCGCTCTCTAGTAACCCACCGTACTTGAATTAAATCGCATTTTCTCAGTGGTGCTTCTATGGGTCTTCTTTGCACATGTCCAAACCGCCGTAAACGATTTTCTCTCATCTTTTATTTGATGGGTGTTATTCCTAAATTTTCTCTAATAGTTTCTTTCTTAATTTTATCTATTCCCGTCTTCCCACTCATCCACCGTAACATCCTCATTTTTGTTACACTAATTTTCTGGACATACTTTGTTTTTATTGTCTAATATTCTGAACCATATAAAAGCGCCGGTCTTATTGTAGTTTTGTAGAATTTTCGTTTGAGTTTCAAAGGTATCTTACTATCGTATGTCTCTTGAATTACATTTCTCCGCTTCAACCATCCTGTCTTGACTTTATGAGTAATATCTTCCTCGATTTCGCCATTACTCTGAATCATTGAACTTAAATATCTAAAATGATTCACCTTTAGAGCCTCATCATCTCCAATTTTGACCGCATCATCATCTCTTCGGGCATTACTAAAATTGCAATGCATGTATCACGTCCCTGCTTCGAATCACTTTCATGTCAACTGTATCTCACAATTTGTAGCCAAATTCCTCTTGCCCATAGCTTAAGAATATACACTGCTTGGACCTCTCATCAAGCTTGGACCTCTCATATTCTGAAACATGAATAAATGCTTGACATCCAAATACCCTTAGATGCTTGTAGGAGATGTTTTTTTCGGTCCACACAATTTCTGAGATATCACTATCCAAAGGAACTAATGAAGACAAATTGATTGAGTTAATTGCGCTCCTCATTGCCTCACCCAAAATGATTTAGGCAATTTTGTGTGGGAAAGCATACATTTGATTCGTTCACAAATGGTCGGGTTCATTCTCACGACAACTCCATTATGTTGAGGAGCCTTAGGCATACTTTGTCTAAAGTCTGATGCCGTATTTCCTGTAGTATTTCTTCAAACAGACCTTTATATTCACTACCATTATCTGCACGCACACACTTGAGCTGCCTTCCTGTTTCTCTTTCAACCTTGGCGTGGAAATGCTTGAACACCTCCAATACCTGGTCTTTAATTTTTTAAAGAATAGACAAACACTTTTCAAGGAAAATCATCAATAAATGTAACAAAATATGAATGACCACCTAGTGTTTTAACTTTCATGAAACAAACATTTGTATGCACCAAATCCAAATGATGATGTTTCCTAGACGGATTAAAATTTTGAAATGCAACTCTATATTGTTTACCAACAAAACAATGCGTGCAAGTTTTAAGAGATATACCTTTTATACCTGTTAGGTGTTGTTTTATGGCGAGCATGTGAAGGCCTTTCACTTAAGTGACCAAGTTGTTGATGCCATAACTCCAGAAGAATCCTCAACTGCATTGATATCTTCTTTAGCCAATCTCACTTGCATTAAATACAAGCTATTTAATTTATTGCCTCTAGCCAACTCCAAAGAACTTCTGGTGAGTTTCCATTTTGCTTCACCAAAATGACTACTGTAACTTTCGTCGTCTAACTTTTCGGTGGAGATCAAATTGAGCCGAATATTTGGAACATGTCTGACATTTTTATGTAACAATTTGCAGCTGACACCGGATTCTAGATAAATCTCCCTCATGCCAATGATCTTAGATGCACCGTCATTCCCTATCTTTACATAGCCAAAGTCATCACTAGTGCAAAACAAGAAGAAATCACCATGAGAAGTAACATGAAATGAGACACCCGAATCAATCATCCAATGTTATCCTGGCATGCAAGGTTGACACAACCATCTTCATAAAGAATCACAATATCGTTAGCAACAACAGCTGCGTTAGTCTCCTTATCCTCTTTGTCCTTTTCATTTCGGTCTTTAGATTGTTCCCTTTTCAATATTCGGCAATCTCGGATCATGTGTCTTGGCTTGTTGCAGTGGAAGCACCTGAAGTCTTTTTTACCTTTCGGTCTACCTCTGATTTGTCAAATCTCCCATTATTACAAGAATTCCTGCTTTTACTTCTCCTTTGTTTTTTTTTTTTTCATTTTCGGTAACCAGTGCTTGTGATTCTAAGGATGAACCCTGCTATTTCCTCCTTGCTTCTTCATTAATTAGGTTATCTTTGACTATATCCATCTTCAACTTTCCATGAGCATTTTCCAGCTGTCAGGTAATGTGCTGAGAAAGTAGTAATGCCTGCACTTCATTTTCCAAAACAAGTTTCATAGTAATTAATTGATTAATATGGTTTTTAAAATTATTCGTGTGAGTAACTTTATTTTGTCCATCCTTATAGGTCAAGTGAACAATTCTCTTAATTAAATTAAGCCTTATTCAATCCAATTTTTTGCTCGTACAAGGACTCTAATTTTTTCTACAATTCATCAGCTTTGGTTTCATTAATAATATGTTGTTACACACTTTGATCAATCCATTGACGAATGTAACCAATTGTTTTCCTATGTATTATCTCCCATTGTTCATTATTTTTGTCACTTGGTTTACTTGTATCACTTTTTAAAGGCAAATACAAATCCTAGATATCCATCACTATGGATTTCCAAATTGCATAATTAGCTGATGTCAAATTTTACCAGGACTCCTCCACTGCCTTCCATTTTAAATTGCACAAATAAATCTTTCCCCAATGAACTGAAGTTCTGATAGCAGTGTAGGGTGATCTTGGGTCTCTCTTAACTCCAAAAGTTAGCTCATGAGATGCGGTTTTGCCTCATACTTATAACCTGACCACCACCCTCTTCCACATCCGATGTGGGATAAACCTAACAATCTCCCCTTTACACATCGGGCCTTTGGTCGGCTAACCCTCGACCAGTCTCTTCCTTTGTGGCTATTGGGCTAGAGTTGTTGTAACTGGGCTATGATATCAGTGTAGGGTGGTCTTAGACCTCTCTTAACCCTAAAAGTTAGCTTAAGAGGTGAGGCTTTCCTTCACACTTATATCCTGACCACTAGCCTCTTCCACATCTGATGTGGGATAAATCCAACAGTCTTCTCACCTATGGTAAAACACAGTTCGATTTGCATGTTACTAGCTATGGTTGCTAATACTTAGAGTTTGAGCAACTTGATGTCAAAATAATTTTTCTTCATGGTGAACTTGAAGAAACGCTAGCTCAAGAGGTGAGGTTTTCTCTCTCACTTATAACTTGACCATGAGCTCCTTGCACATCCGATGTAGGATAAACCCAACAGTCTTCTCACTAGTGGTAAAACACAGTTCGATTCGCGTGTTACTAGTTATAGTTGCTATACTTGACTTAGAGCTTGATGTGAAAACAATTATTTTTTCACGATGAACTTGTTGTCAAAACAATCATGTTTGCTTGTTGAATAAATCATTATATGGTTTAAAGTAGTCTCCGAGAGAGTGGTATAAACAGTTTGATTAATTTATGATTAATCATGGTTATTGTAAAAGTAATTATGATAGTTGTGTGTTAAAGTAATGAGAAGGCTTGCTCAATTGTGTTAGCCTCTCCCTCTATTTATAATTGAATTTAAGAAACCATACAGCAAACCCTAAATAATATAGAAAAGATATAAATACCTTTTAACATTCCCCCTCAAGCTGGAGAATATACACCGTATGCTCCTAGTTTGTTACAAATGTACTTTATCCTTGAACCCCCCAATGGTTTAGTAAATATATTAGCTAACTGATCAACTGAATTTATATGTTTACTCTCAATTTGTTTCTGCAACAATTTTTCTTGAACAAAGCGACAATCAACTTCAATGTGTTTTGTTCTCTCGTGAAAGACTGAGTTGGATGCAATGTGAAGCGCTGCTTGATTATCACATACCAGGTTCATCGGTGAAGAGTGTTCAAATCCGAGTTCTTCCAACAAATGTTTTAACCAGGTTAACTCACAAGTGGTATGGGCCATTGCCCTGTATACCTATTCTGCACTAGACCGCGCCACTACCGTCTGCTTTTTACTCTTTCAAGAGATGAGGTTACCATCAACAAACACACAATATCCAGTAGTAGACTTCCTATCCAGGGTGATCCGGCCCAATTGCATCTGTGTAGCTCTTTATTTGAGTATGACCGAAATTTTGATATAGTAAACCACAACTAGGAGCACCTTTCAAATATCGGAGAATACAGATCACTGCATCCCAGTGACAAGTCATTGGACGATCCAAGAACTGGCTGATTACACTAACAACAAAGGAGATATTTGGCCAGGTAACTGTCAGGTAGTTCAACTTCCTAACTAACCGTCTATATTGTGCTGAATTTGTCAGTGGTACACCCTGATCTGACAACAATCTGGTGTTTGGATCCATAGGCAATTTAGTTGGTTTAACTCCCAACATTCCAATTTCGCTCAATAGGTCAAGAACATATTTTATCTGAGACAAGTAAATGCCTTGACTTGATCGAGCAACTTCAATCCCTAAGAAATACTTTAAGTGACCCAAATTTTTAGTTTGAAACTTACTATGCAAAAACTTTTTGAGTTCTTGAATACCACAACGGTCATCCCCAGTAATCACGATATCATCCACATACACAATTAACAATATTCTCCCGACTTTACTATGCTTGTAGAAAACGGAATGATCGACTCCACAACGCCGAAGATCAAATTCAGTGGCCACTTCACTAAATCTTCCAAACCATGCTCGAGGAGATTGCTTGAGGTCATAAATAGATTTTTTCAAGCAACATACCAAACCAGACTCCCCTTGAGCAACAAACCCAGAAGGTTGCTCCATATAGACTTCCTCAGTTAGATCGCCATTTAAGAAAGCATTCTTGATGTTGAGCTGATGTAACGGCCAACGAAAAATAGCAGCCAGAGAGATGAACAAATGAACGAAGCAAGCTTGGCAACGGGTGAAAAAGTCTTAGAGTAATCAAGATCGTATACCTGAGTATAGCCTTTGGCAACTAAGTGAGTTTTGAGTCGATCAATGGTGCCATTCAGATGAACTTTGACAGTGTACACCCATTTTACATCTAATTATTGTTTTGTCAGGCGGAAGTGAGACGAGATCCCAAGTCCCATTCTGATGTAGAACAAACATTTCTTCTTCCATTGCTATTGCCTAAACAGGGTGAGTGAGGGCCTCTGAAACAGACTTAGGAATAGAAACAAAAGACAGAGAAGCAACAAAAGAGGATTATGAAGGGGATAGGTGTGCGTACGAGACAAAGTTAGAAATAGGATGGTTAGTACAGGTGCGCTTACCCTTCCGAATGGCAATGGGTATGTCCGGGTCAGACATGGATGGGTTAACTGGAGAAGAATCTAAGGACACAGAGGCAATGGGCGCATCAGCGGAGGCGACCTTTTGATGACGAGAGTATACCTGTAAAGGAAGTGGAGAACGAATAGGTGGGATATGATCTGGGGTAGAGGAAGATAGTGTAGAGTTTTGGACACTTGGCAAATGGAGTAGAACATCCAAATTAACTCGAGAGGATGGGGTAGAAAAGTAAGGGGTAGACTCAAAGAATGTAACATCCGCACACACAAACGAGCGGCGTAATGATGGACTATAACAACGATAATCCTTTTGTGTGCGAGAATAGCCGAGGAAGACACATTTTAAAGCACGGGGATCTAACTTGTTCCTGCCAGGAGTTAATTGATGAACAAAACAAACACTCCCAAATATTCGAGGAGGTAAACTAAACAAGAGAGAACGAGGAAAAAGAATGGAATGGGGAACCTTGCCATTGAGGGTAGAGGACGACATCCTGTTGATTAAGAAGCAGGCTGTAAGAACCGCATCGGCCCAGAAGTGTTTGGGAACGTTCATCTCAAAAAGAAGTGTGCGAGCCACTTCTAGGAGATGTCGATTCTTACGCTCAGCAATTCCATTTTACTGCGGTGTGTGAGGACAAGAAGACTGATGCAAGATACCAGAGTGTGACATAAATGAAGTAAATGGCTGAGAAAAGTATTCTCGAGCATTATCACTTCGAAGAATATGCACTGGTACATTAAATCGAGTTTTAATTTCAGCACAAGACACACGAAAAATAGAGAATAAGTCTGAACGATTTTTCATTAAATAAAGCCAAGTAACTTTGGAAAAATTATCCACAAATGTCACAAAATAATGAAAACCTAATGTAGAAGTAACACGAGAAGGACCCCAAACATCTAAATGAACTAAACTAAACGAACTCGATGCTCGAACATGAGCTGGGGAAGCAAATGAAATACAATGATGCTTACCCAATTGACAAGACTCATACTCTAACGAAGACAAATGACTCAAATTAGGAATAAGTAACTTGAGGTTGCCAAGGCAGGGATGACCAAGGCAACAATGGATCTGGAGCGCAGAGGCAACAACAGGGCAGGTAGTAGGTGGGATAACAGGACTTTCGTCATGGTCATCAAAGTAATAAAGGCCATTTTCCTCACGCTCGGTGCCAATCGTCTTCTGCGTCCTCAAATCCTGGAGAATGACAGAATCAGAAAAAAATGATACAGAACAATTAAAGTGTTTAGTTAATTTAGGCCCCGTTTGGTAACTGCTTTCATTCCAGAAATTTCCATCCCATTCCCAATTTTTTGGGAATTCTGTTTGGGAATAACGTTTGCTAATTTTTGTTTCCGTTTCTATTTCATTCCCATTTGAGAATTGTGCCAACTTTTTTCTTAAGAAATGAGAAACAAAAAAAAGTTGTTTCTCATTATTTCCATTCCATTTCCAAAACACAAGTCACTGTTCACCCGCCGGCCGACCACCGTCCACCGCCGCTGCTGCCGGTCACTGTCCGGTCGGAAACTTTCCGGCCACTGTCACCCACCCGCCACCGCTGTCCGACCGTCGTTGGCGCTGTAGCCACCGTCGTCCGGCCAAAAAAAAAGAAAAAAAAAAAAAAAGATTTTAGGATAAAATCGTTACCAAACACAATTCTCTTCCCAAAACAAAAAAAAATTTTATCGTTACCAAACGCGATTCTACTTCCAAGAAGAAAACAAAATTTTCATCCCATCCCATCCCATTCCCATTCCACTGTTGGAATGGAAACAGAAACGGTTACCAAACGCCACCTTACTAACTGACATCAAATTAAAAGAAAACGAAGAAATATATGAGACAGAGGATAGAGATAAGGAGGGTGAGGGTTCCACTGTGCCAATACCACGGATAGGGACAGTGGAATCATCAGCAACTGTAACAGAAGACAATGAAGAAGATGATTGAATATGTGTAAAGAGGGAAGAGGTACCTGACATGTGATCAGTGGTAGCAGAATCTATGACCTAGGGTGTGGAAGGAGAAGGTAGACTGGAAAGACAAGCAGTAGAAGTACCTTATTGAGCTAAAGAAGCAATGGGAAGAGATGTCTGCTGGGATGCCTTATACTGAAGGAATTGAGCATATTCATCATCAGAGATGTCCTTGACTGCCTGACATTCTGGAATAGTAGGAGTATTTGGATCAGATGTCACAACATTGGCGAATTTGGGTGGACGGCCAACTAAATCCCAACATCTCGAGTATGATTCTCCTTTCCACAAAAAGAGCACTATCGATGTGAGCCACAACCATGACCACTACATTCACCCCGAGGGCCACCACCACGGCCCCCACGAGAGAAACCACCACGACCACTACTGAGTTGAGCACCACGATCTCGTGCAGGAATCTGAGTAACAAGCGCCGAATGCTCAGACGAACTCAAACCAGAAACATTGTCCTTGGTAGTGCTACGTGAGACGCAAAAATACATTTTAGTGATAGTGAGGAGAGTAGCATTGGAAAGGATTTGAGATCGGACTGGTTCAAATTCTGGGCGTAGTCAAGCTAAGAACTTCATGATAGCCATCTGCTCACGTTGCTTTTGCATTTATTTCAGATCGATAGTCATTGGTAGGATAATATTCAACTCCTCATAGAAGCTGTTGAATGTGGTAAAATAATCTGTAACGGATTGCGTGCCTTGCTGAAGTTGGAAGTACTCTACCGATAAATCATATACCCTGGTGAGATTACTGGAATATAATATACAAAGATACTCCCATATGGCTTTGCACGTATTTAGATAAGTATAGAGATCAACAACGAGAGGCTCCATCGAATTCCACAACGATGCTACAATTTGCGCATTAGCTTGAATCGATTCCTCATACTTTTTATCATTTTCTGCCGGGGTGGGTTCCGTGAGATGACGGTGTTTCCCTTGTCTGGTAATGGTTATTTTCACAGCCTTAGACCAATTTAAATAATTGGTTCCATTCAACTTACGGGTTGTTAACGGTTGAGGTGTAGTTATTGACATGTGTACCTGTCAATACAACAACTAACAAACAACTCGCACAATGGAAACAAACCAACAATACAAACAACTGTAGGGCTTAAATGAAGAACATTAGAATCAGAACAATACTCACGAAAAGATGGACATTCTCATGAGCAAGAACCCTTGCGGTAACCAATGTTACAGCTCCTCAATGTTATTGTGTTTGAGACAGGCAGGAATACAGTAATCCAGTGAAGTCCCGAAGGCCGTGAGTCTCCAACTAGAGCAATTGACGGCCGGCGAAGGTCCGACGAGGGTCGGCGAAGGTCCGACGAGGGTCGGCGAACCTCGACGAAGCGCCTGTGATGGTCGGCGAGGTTTGAACAGTGATTGCGCCGAATCAGATCTGCGAAACGACGGCTGAGAGTCGCAAAGCAAGTCAAGCGATGACCGACGAAGCACCGGGGATGGTCGGCGAATGGTGTGCTAGGGTTGCGGCGGTTGGAAGAGGTGGGGGTGGTGACGGCTGTAGTTGCTAGGGTTTGAGACCCTTTTTTTTTTTTACCAAGTAGGGAAAATGAAAAATAAAAAAAATAAAAAAATGGTTTGAATAGATTTATGGAATCAATCTCCTATAACTTATTCTTGATACCATGTTAAAATAATGAGAAGGCTTGCTCAATTGTGTTAGTTTCTCCTTCTATTTATAATTGAATTTAAGAAACCATACAATAAACCCTAAATCGTACAAGAAATCCTAAATTATATAGAAAAAACATAAATACCCTTTAACAGTGTGTATTTTAAAAAGCTCCTCGATGATTCATTTGTTTATTTGTTATTATATGTTTATGACATGCTCATTGATGCTAAAAAAATGTTAGAAATCAGGAAATAAAATCTCAACTCAGTGCCGACTTTGAGATGGAAGATTTAGGTGCAACTTGGAGGATTTTGGGATTGGAAATTTGCAGGGATCGTCAAGCTGACATACTTTATTTGTCTCAGAAAAGTTATATTGAGAAAGTACTTAAACGTTTTGACATGCAAAATTCCAAATCCTTTTTGTATACCACTTGCTACTCACTTTCTCTTATCTGCAAAGATGTCCTCACAGACGAAGAGAAGAGACACATGTCATGTGTTCCATATGATAATAATCTTATGTATGTATGCTATGGTATGTACTCGTCCTGATATTTCACATGTTGTTAGTGTTGTTAGCAGATATATGGAAAATCTAGGAAAATAACATTGGGAGGCAGTGAAATGGATTATTAGTAATCTAAAAGGTATTGCGGATGTCGGTTTGGTATATGAGAAGAGTAAAGACACTTGTGGAAGTGTCGTTGGCTATGTGGATTCTGATTATGCAGGGGATTCAGATAGAAGAAGATCCTTGACGGTTTTGTATTCACTCTCTTGGGATGTGCAATAGTTGGAAAGCAACTTTACAACTGACAATTGCTCTTTCAACTAAAGAGGCAGAACATATGATATTGACTGAGACAACGAAGGAAGTTATTTGGTTAAGAGGTTTGGTTATAGATTTAGGCTTACAACATAATATAACTGTTGTTTATTGTAACAATCAGAGTGCGATACATTTGACTAAAAATCTGATGTATCACAAGAGAACCAAACATATTGATGTCAAGTATCACTTCATTTGGGATATTATATCTGATGGATTGATTAGTGTTCCAAAAATTGGTACAACATATAATCCAGCAAATATGATGACAAAGCTTGTTCCCACTCAAGTTTCAGCATTGTTTGAACTTGATTTTTTGTTCAGAAGACATCACGAACCCTTTGTTTTTTTTTTTATTTTGGGGAGAAGAGTGAATCAAGGTTTATGTGGTTTTCCCTTAAATGAAAATTGTCTTACAGCCCTTTGTCCCTATATCTACTAGAAGGGGAGTTCGTTGTGAGGTAGGTACGAAATCACTATTCACGCGTAGGTTACTATTCACGCAAATAGCAACTCGTATTGCCTAGGATCAAAGATGGAGTTAAAATATAATTACGAGAAAAATCAAATAATGATGACAAACACACACATAAAAGGAGACAAGAATTCAACGTGGTTGGGCGGGATGCCTACTTCACGGGCAAAGATGGATCAAGGGTATTCACTATAAGAAAATATGAATACAAGTGGTAATGACTCAATACTTAAAACCTAAATCCCGAATACATCTAATAATCCTCACAGATAATATATAAAATTGGGTATAAATTTCTCTCTCCAAAGAGTTTTCCCATGTCTCCACACTTTCAAAATGAATACAATTCCCTTATATATATATATATATATATATATATATATAGGTGAGGAAAGGAGGAGCAGCGGAAGAGAGGAGAAGCTCTTTGTCAACAAAATAAGGCTGGTGCATGAATTTGTATGATGGGCGTCTGGTGCATGAATTTGCATGCTGGATGGTTTTTGTCAAAAAAAATTGGTAAAGGAAAACAAAAGCGTGGGCCCCATGAAAATAACATCCACTTAACAATGCTAACTTGGAATCAGTTTTAAATGAATGCAACAGAAATTGAACAGCAATATAGATGTTTGTAAAACTAGAAAAGATGATTACAAATGCAGGCATTCATGAAATTATAGTAGTACTGGCTAAAGATAGTCCGCATGCATGAAATGATGACCCTTGAATGCACTAGTGAGAGTGGTGGATTGCTATCATGCTGAAAAGGAAGACCCAAAGTGAAACCAGTTTTAGTTGAAAGGTCTTTTAACATATGATTCAAGAGAAACTCCCAAAATACAAAAATCTTTGTTGAGTTGTTGAGAGCAACTCATATAGTGTGGATAAGCTTAATTGAGTTGTTGAGCCGACTATTGATAATTGTAAACCGAGCTTGCCATTTTGTTATGTGCACTGATGATCTAGGATCTGGATTTTCTAGAAAACAGGGATATTGAAATGTCGCGATTGTTTTAACAAAGAACACTAAAATTAGATAGCAGGTGAATAAATGAATGATCCTTAATAGCATTGTTATTTAATGGAGACATTTGGGTTTCAATTGAAGCATTTATGTGGCTGCTTTTCATCCGTAGAAATGTTGTCACTCCTCCCATTGCTTTTGGACATCCTACTCCTAAGATAGTTTATGAGAACACAGATTTGAGCCGCAGGAATCAAATTTGGTAACAAACGTGTGCAGATTTTGAAGTTGGTTAATTTCTAATTCCAATCCCAAGGCACCAATTCTGTACTATCAAAGACTACATAGGAGTATGCAATTAATTATCTTGTTTTCGACATTCCTATACATGTATTATCTTGGATTTAAACCACCTTGGGAGGACTGGACACGACATCGTGCATGTCTAAGTTTGTAAATGTTGTTTATTATCTTATAGGTTCTGATGTGAGATTGAACCAGATTACTTTCTTTGAGGAATTAAATTATTCTCCATATCCTAGTATTAGAAATGAGATTGTTCCTGCACCCTTCAATTTTTTCTGATTAAATGAATCCCGGAAGATTGGATTCCTCATCTCTTTTGTTTTGGATGCAAGAAAATCTTCAAAAGGTAATTGTGAATGAGCAAATTATTTCCTCAACATGTCTAAGTTGGTCACAATTTGTTGAATCTCACATCATTTGTGTTACTTGATCATAAGCTATATATAAAACTTAGGGTAATCCTCCTCTTTCAAGGCGTTTTTTGAGAATGAGTTAGGTCCCATTGGGTTTCTATATGGTATTAGAGCTAGGGCTTTTGTTTGATGTTGGGCTTGTTGAATCCCATATCAATGTTGGGCGCCCCGATGTCCGTTCTGAGTGGTTTGGCAAAGCCCACTCAAGGCTTTATCATTGTACAGCTTCACGCCCCTTGCGTCTTTTTTATATATATATATATATATATATATTTTCCTTGTTTTCTGAGGGAAAAAAAAATCATGCATGACTATCTGCAATCTTATGCTGTATTCTTGCATTCTGTTTATCTTACTTGCTGGATGCTCTTTGAATTTTACGCGCCTGTATCACATCGCAGAAACTTCTTTGCCATCATTTTGAGCTGGATAGGCTACTCCTTGAATATGTGAACGGTAAATAGGTAATTATCTGGCAATTTTAAGATCTCTTGTACTTCCAATTGCATTTTCGTTTAGTCTTTGGGTAGTTAAATTTCTTTTGGGTGTTTCGGTGGTAGGTCCCTTGTTTTATCCTTAATTTAAAAAAAATTCCCTATCCAATTGCAATTTGTATTTTAGTCTCGCGCATTAAAAAAAGGCGGAAAACTCAATACACGCGCCTGCACTTTTACAGTTATATGTATCTAATTTATGTGTAAAATATTTGTTAGTTGTAACAAACATTACACAGTATACGTAATATAATTACTTGTAATTTATAATTACAAAATTACGTATAACTAATGTTACACAAGTATATGTAACTAATATTATACATATATATGTAATATAGTTACATAATTATTAATTTGTAAGTAATTTTAGTTATATGTGACTAATATTCACTATAATACAGATTAACTCTCCAAGGTCGCTCTACTCTCCACACGCAATGCATGAGCACATACAGGACTAATACAGAATCAAAAACTAGTTTAAGGGACTAAATCTGAACTTATATTTTAAGTAGGATTAATAACATATCACACTCGCTATTTGGGACTAATCGTCAATTATCCGACTTTTCTTCTGGTTGTGTTAAAAAAATATACAGTTTATTTAAAAATGAACATACATGGAATATGTTTTTGCTCTGCAACCTTTTCCTTTTCCTTTTCCTCTCCCGGACTCCCACCTAAAACTTAATCTGGTTAGAAGCTTCTTTCTATCTTTTACGCTTGTTATGACTAGTGTTTCTGCAGCTGAGAATACAGTACACTCTCTCATGCAGGTCCAGAGCGCTAAGGAGCAACCCTTCAGACCACGTTCAAGGCATTGACAAAATGCTTCCTAAAATTCCAGGTTAGGTTTTTCTCTCTATTACAACTTTTTTCCTTTTCTTTTGAAGACCTCACCTACGTTGTAGTATGGTATGTCGCATGATAAATGAAATTTAACTACTCAAAACTAGTTGCGATCTGGGTCCTACACTCCTACTTAGAAGTTGAATATTTCACTTATCATTTGGCCAATTGAATAATTGTCAAATCAATCTATGCCTAATTTCTGCGCGAACTTATGTTTGACTCTTGCATCGTTCGTTTTAAAAACAGAAAAAGATATCAATATATGCATAAATTGTTTGCATAGAAGATATCAATATATGCATAAAAGATATCAATAGAAAAAGGAATTTAAGGAACTATATTATATATAAGAGAGTAATCATAAAAACAATACCACTAGAGAGTTGCATGATAGGGTAATTTATGGGAGGATTTTATTTGGGCAAAGGATTTCTCTGTTTAGATTTTTTTTTTTGTTTGGGTACTTTGAAGAGTAATTTATAAAATTCATTCATTTGTAAAATAGGAAAATAAGAGGGATTGTAAATTCTTTCAAAACACATGTTATTTTTAAATGAGGAAATTTGTCATTGAAATTCTCATGCGTTTCACTTCATGCCCTTTTCCTTTTAATTGTATGAATTTCAATTCTTTTTTCTCTCTATATATTATATAATAAGATTATATTTGTAAAATAGATATAAATATTAATAATTATTTATAATTAAAATTATATTATTAAAATAGGCATAAAAATTATATTATTAAATTACTAAATAAAAATTATATCTCACTATATATTTTTACATTTTATATTATTAAAATTTAATCAATTTTAAAATTTTGAGTACAAATATTTATTTATCCAAATAAAAGAATTATATAATTACACAATTAAATTTTTTATATATAAAAGTTATCCAAATAAGAAATTTGTAAATGAATTTTAACATTATATCATTTACAAATTTGATAGATTTCTCAAATTTGTTGATAAAATAAAATCAAGTCTAATGGTCAGACAAAAAAACCCACTTTTTACATATGTGACGTTCCTTATTTACACTTTTAGTTGATTGCTATTTGCTGCCCTTCATTGGAATATATTATTTACGCTTTTGGATGATTGCTATTTGCTGCATCATTGGAATATATGTTACCATGAAATGGTATTACAAAAATATCTAATAGCATATGGCATGTTTGGTTGAGATAATAAAATCGCTTTTTGATAGAATATAATCAAATTTTGAATGAATGCTCATACATATTTTGATTCTATTCTAACAGAATTCAATTATATTATTTCCAACCAAAGATACCCTATGCATTTATGAGACATACCACTTCTATCATTTTACAACTTACTACTACATAGTTCTCATTGTTATACAAATATCACGGGATTTTCCTGCCAGGGTTTTTGTAACTAAATGCATAAAATATTTGTATATAAATTTTTAAAATAATACAAAAATAATTAAAAACATATATGAGAGATTACTATATTACCCATTTTAGTTATTTCCTTCTATTTTTTCCCTTATAGGTGAAGTGTTGCAAACTTTTTTATACATTTGGAATAAGAGGGGTGACATAAAGAACGGTGTCATAGTGAAAACAAAGACAAAAATATTACAGTTAATTTTCTCATTACATAACAATTAATCTTTCTCAATTGTTTACTGGTGATAGTCAATTTATTAACACACCAAATTTTTACACTTGATAGTGTCCATCAGTGTTTTGTGTTCAATAGCGGTGTTTGTATTGTTTTATTTTTTCCCGTAATTTGTTATACAATGGTAACTTTGTACTCTTAAAGGTGGTGGTAGTGATTTTTTCTCTTCGTATCCCAGTGGGGTCCATAATCTATATCGGGCCTTCCCAACCACGCTACAATAAAAACTTGATGGGGGCATGTTATCAAATTTAGTAAACCTAAATAAATAAAAGGGTTAATTACACTTTGTACCGTTGTGGTTTGATCTAATTGCAATTTGTACTCCTCCGGTATTTTGGTCAGTACTTGCATTCCTTGTGTTAACAATCAATGGAATTTTGTTAATCAATGTTAAATAATATTTATGCCTTTTAAAATTTTTAATAGAAATTATTTGAATACTATTCTAAAATTTAAGAGTCACATTATATATTTTGTTTTGTTTTCGTCATCTTCTTTTTCGATCACCAATCAACCAGGCAACCACCGCCACACCTTTTGATGGCCACCACCAATCTACCATATTGGCCAACTAGAACACCACCAACATAACTTTCGACTTCCACCAATTTCTCTCTCTCCTCTTATCTCCTCGCTCTCTGTAATTTTGATTTATACATAAATATATAGACATGCATCCATACATATAGATCTCGTGCTTGGATTTTATATATATAATTTGTCTAAAGGCACAAACGAAAAAATATAATTTTTATTTTAAAATATTAACTTTAATATCTAGGCAATGAAACAAAAAGGTCAACGGACTCAACAACAAAAATATCATTAACGAATATAAATTCACCACACAAAATAACAAACATCAAAACCAATAATTAACAATTTAATTATAATTCACCAAAAATAAATAAATAATTTAGTTATTAATACATGGTTTCAAATCAATAATACATTTCCACTGACGATTCTAAAAATTTAGAAAAAATTGACAATTTTTTTCATTTATACGTTATTCCTAATTTCTCAATTTATGTTTTTAAATGAAACCATTAATAATACCTTAAGAATATTGGTTCAAAAATTTACTTTATTTTTTTGACATATTTTTCATTTGTTTATACAAAATTAATAAATTCTCAAATATTATTTTCAAAGACAATAAAGCAAAGGAACAAAAAAATGAAGCAATATTAATAATTCAATTATCTCATAATAATGTTCCCATTAGTGAAAATATTTTTCACCTAATTCCTAAAACAATTAACGAAGGTAATGAAATATTAATGATATAGTTTTATAACCTAACAAAAATAAATTACAAATGGAATTATTATACCAATGCTTAAGTTGAGATATTTACAATAGAACTTGGGGCACTTACCAAGCAACTCCAAAAAGGTATCAAAACTACCAATTGAACGTGCAATTTTTTTGTGAACCGAGTAGCCTTTATGACATTTTTGTGATCAAAATGTCTCTATTTAATACGTCATTTCATAACATCATGTAATCAATTTCCCCTAATGCGGAACTAATTTAGGTAATATGAGAACATAAAAGGTGGAACAAAAATGTTTATTTTAATTTCAATCCGAACATGAAACAACAAAATTTTTACACATCAATTATGTATGAATAATTCTCTTTAAAATGAGATATCAATTATATTTTTTAGAGCTGCTTATCATAATGAGTATGAATGTTACATGTAATATTTATTATTTAAAACATGTTACATGTAACATGTACTTACGATAGTTTCTCTTAGAAATATTAGTGTCAGAAATATTAGTGTGTTGAATGTAATAATTTAATAGATTGTTGAATCATATTTTATGTAAATGTTACATGTAACATTTTATACTTCATGTGGCACCAATGTTGAATGTAACATTCAGTATTTGATATTAATATTTTTTTGGAGAGTTCTAAATTGAGATACATGTGAATGTTATATATAACATTAATTGTGATGTTATTCTGTGTACCCGTGATTGTTGAATATAATATCCAATGCAATAGAAAATTAAAAAATTTGGAAGTACTATATTGAATTTAATATGAATGTGAAAATTGAATTAATGAAAAAATAATGAATTTGATATTGTTTTGAAAATCTTATTTAGACAAATGTGAATATATAATTAGATTGTTAAAAAAATGTGTGCAACAATAGTTATTTTTGTTTTAATAAAATAATTTTGTTGAATAAGGAAACTCTTAATTCCTATTATCTTGCAAGGAAATCAAATAACATGATTTTGTTGAATATGAAAACTTTCTGTGACGACCCGATTTTTTAGGATCGTCATGCAGTTTCTTTCTTTGGAGAATTAATACTAAAACTGAATAATCAATATTTTATTTTATAAAAATCTGAGAAATTTTATAAACTATATCGACAACAATATTTATCAAATTAATCGAGTCAATTTTTACAACAATAATTATAAATAAAAATATTACAAAATGTCATCCAAATTTCAAATAATAATATCTGGCGCATGTCAATTTCTAACGACCCTGTAATAAAAACTGTAGGGTTGTGAGCCGAATCTAAGAAGGATTTTAACTCCTTTAGTACGTGCATTCAATTAATCCCCAAATAACACCTAAACATGTATTTTATATAATTTTCACATAATATGTAATCATAATTATTTCATGAAAAACAACAATTGTAACAGTAATAACATAATCCATATATTATTTAGAGAGATTAAATACATATATTAAAAAAGTTAGAAATTTTATCTGGAATCCAGACTGAAATCGTCACTGTATAATTTTTCTTATTTATTTGTAAGTGAAATAAATTATTTTCAAACTCATATATATATATATATATTAACTTAAAGAGAGAGAGAGACAGACTTATCAATATAATTTTTTTTTTAATTATTATTATTATTATTGTCATCTCTTCACGTGTTGTACCCAAAGGGTACAACACAATGACACTTGACTCAATTTAATTAATTAATTTATTAATTATATTACTTACCCTTTCTAAAATAAAGAAAATATTCATTAGATCGCAAAAATATTAAAATTATATTAATAGTCCTAAAAAATTTTAAAGTCAATTCAAAATTAACATATAACCCTTAAAAATTATCAAATATTTTTTTTTTTGGTAAACATTAAATATTTATTTATACCATAAATAATATATCAAATAATCCCCAAAATATTAAATATTCATCTATACTTTAAATTTTCATAATATACAAAACAACCTACCAAAATATTAAACTTGTATAAAATAATATTTCCAAAATATAAATTTTCGAGATATTATAATCTATCTCCCTTAAATAAATTTCGTTTTCGAAATTTCGTTAAAAATAATAATAATTCAGAATCGCATGGTCATATTAGTCATACTCGATTCTAGAATAATTATTCTCTATGTAGGGTCCCGTAACCGAAAAGTTACCAACAATCCACATCTCACCAAAATTCACAGTACGTATCGCCACTTCCGCATTTACAATAACTCATACTTTATCCCACACAACACAACATGGTGCACTTTGATCCGTAACTCCTAACATAGATAATTATCAAAGAATCTTATGTTGCTAAATAGTTCCGCTGCGCACTTTGATAAAAATAACAATAAATATATATTATTGAAATATTGCGATAGCCTCACTTGGATTGGGTCTATCTCAGTGCCAATAGCTCCACGACCTCAATAATTTTCTCACTTGACATGACATTTCAAGTCCACTGTCACATCTCAGAACCAACATTGATCAATTCCATTAAACATTTATAAGGAACTTACTCATAACTAACATCATAATCACCAGATAATCCTTTTTTCTTATGAACTGTTCCGTGAGACAAAAAAATAATCAATTCTAATATCCACAATATCATTTTTCCTTAAATCCCAATTTAATCTTATAATCTCGTAAATTTTTTTCATAAAATATCAACACAATTCAAATTTCAAATAATAGATTATTTGAAAATAGACAAATATATAATTGTTGTTAATACAAAATAATATATCTAATTTCCGTCATATAAATACATCTCAAAACACATAAATATGTCTCAACCACATAAATACGTCTCAAAACACATAAATATGTCTCAACCACATAAATACGTCCGAAAATATATAAATACGTCTCAAAAGTTCAAAACCCACGTAACATAACGAATTCAATACTCACGTAATATAAATATAAAACATTACCTAAAACCCCACTTCAATTTTCTAAAATATTATTTAGGCTCAAAAATAAAAATTAACGTAAATATATAACAGTTAAAGTGTTATTTGTTCAAACTGAAACTGTAGGAACCAAAGTGAGATTTTGATTAAAATTTAGGGATATACAATATCTAAACCCTTTTTGTTTTTGTTCCATGAAAAACGATTTTCATTGTTTCTAGTATTCTGAATTTATCATTTTTCGTAATTTTTTTTTGACTAATATAATAAATTAAAGAATTATACTAAAATTATTATTTTTAGACATTAATTAACTTATTATAAGTAATGGATATCATAACCCAAGTCTAGGATAGTCGTATACCTATGATCTGATACCACTTTGTGATGACCCGATTTTCCAAGACCTTTCTTTTAGAGAATTAATATTAAAATTGAATAATTAATATTTTATTTTATAAAAATCTGAGAAATTTTACAAACTATATCGACAATTATATTTATCAAATTAATCAAGTCAATTTTTACAACAACAATAATAAATAAAATTATTACAAAATTTCATCCAAAACTCAAATAATGATTTCATGCGCATGTCCATTTTCACCGACCTTGTAATAAAAACTTTGGGATTGTGAGCCAAAACTCAGTAGAATTTTAACCCCTTTAGTACATGCATTTAATTAAACCACAAATAACACATAAACATGTATCTCAAATAATTTTCACATAATACGTAATTATAAATATTTCATGAAAAACAATAATTATAACAGTAATAACATAAATCACACATTAGATGGGAAGATTAAATACATACATTAATAGAGTTAAAAATTATATCTAGAATCCGAATTGAAATCGACATTGTATAATTTTTCTTATTTATTTGTAAGTGGAATGAATTATTTTCAAGCCTATATATATATATATAAAACATAAAGAGAGAAAGAGGTAGACTTATTAACTTTTTTAATTAATTAATTTTTTATTTTTATCTCTCCACCGGTTGTACCTAAAGGGTACAACACAATGACACTTAACTCAATTTAATGTGTTGTCTTCACAAAAGTGAGGACAACACATTCACTTTTTTTTTTTTTTAATTAATTAATTAATTTATTAATTACACTAATTATCTTTTTAAAATAAAAAAATATTCATTATATCCCAAAACTCTTAAAATTATATTTTAATATAACAAAATAGTCCCAAAATTTTTAAAAGTCAATTTAAAATTAACATTTAACCCCCAAAAATTATCAAATATTTATTTATACCATAAATAATATATCAAATAATTGCCAAAATATCAAATATTCATCTATACCTTAAATTTTCATAATATACAAAACACCCCCCAAAAATATTAAACTTATATAAAATATTATTTTAAAAATATAAATTTTCGAGGTATTACACTCCCAATCCTCGTAAATCTAGTAAGGGCAAACATATGCGGATATGAATTTGGGGACTACACCGTGCATGAAAAATGGGTTCTAGGAGTTCTTGGTTTATTATCAAATCAGTAGAATTACCCGATAATTTGGTGTTTAATTTGGGTCATTCTGGTAATTTTCCTATAGAACTTCAGGGGTAAATAATGTTCATTGTAAACAAAGACTCGTCTTTATAGAAAAGTACATTTAATTGGTCAAATAATATGCATTTTGATAAAAACAACATATAATTGGCTATGACTAAAAACTGGTGTAATCAAATCAACTCTAACAAATTTCACAGATTGTGCATGTGATTTATTTATTGTCATGACATATGCCAAACGAACTTAGAGTTGTTGCCAGAGAGTGCCCGGCTGACCATGAGTGAGACGACGACTAGGGTTACTTTCGGTGAGGGAGTTGTGTGTTGTGATGGAGAATGATTATAGCCGGTGCGAGATTTTTATTTATGCTTTAGTCAACTCTTATAAAAGGGGGGTCAACTCTTATAAAAGGGGGGGAGAGAGAGAGAGACAGAAAATAATTATTATTTCTATAACTTTCATATATTAATTAGTGATAATTATTTCTGATTAGAAAAATATTTTTTTTTTGTAATTATTTTTATAACTTTCATATATTAATTAGGGAAACTATTTCTATAATTTTCGTATATTAATTAATAGGAATTAATTACGGGGAGTTAAATTTTTCTATAATTATTTGTATAATTTTGGTACGCTAATTAGGGAAAATTATTTCTAACTAGGAGAATTAGAAATTTCAATAATTATTGCTACAATTTCGGTATACTAATTATGGAGAATCATTTCTAATTAGGAAGAATTTTTTTTTTATTTTTTTATAATTATTTCTATAATTTTTGTATATTAATTAGTGAGAATTATTTAATTATAGAAAATTATTTCTAATTAGGAGAATTAAAAATTTGTATAATCATATCTATAATTTTTGTATATTAATTAGTGAGAACTATTTCTAATTACAAAGATTTATTTCTAATTAGGAGAAATTAGAATTTTCTTTAATTATTTGTATAATTTCTGTATACTAGTGAATAACCCGTTCCTGAAGACACAGATTAAAAAAAATACTTTATTTTGGAAAAAAACAATAACTTTAAATTGGAATTGGAATAACTTTAAAATATATTTTAGGGTAAAAAAAAACAAATTGTATAAAAAATTGGAATTGAAATGATGAAATAAATGAACCAAAGTTTTTTTTCTTCTTTTTATTTTTATTTTTTTATCGTTGAATAATTCAAATGAACCACAATTAGAGACATTAATAATTCATGATTTTTTTTTTTTTAAAAGACAAAACTCTCATTATTTGTACAACATTCTCAAAGTCTGACTTTTGTTTTCAAATTAATAGAATAATAACTAATAACAAACAATAAAATTTAGCCAACAATTTTAAAAAAAATGACAAAGAACCATTTATTTTCGAAATTCTCAACTCAAATAAGTGAACACAACAATAACCAAGATTTAAATAAAATTACATAATTTGCTTTGTTTATATAACATTTTCCAATACTCCTATTTTTAACCAATAGATCAATAACTAATAATATAAAGTTAACTAATTTTTTAATATTTTTTTAAAAACAACCATTTGTTTATACAATATTCATGTTCAATTATAGCAATTGAACGCTTATTGCAAACAAAAATTTAATGCAAAGAATTACATCAATTGAATCCGATTACAAGTAAAAAATAAAAACAATGCAATTATCGAAGAATTAAATGAAGAACTGAGCACTGCCTAAGAGATAATCAAATATAATTTGGGAACATAACAAAAATAGTAAATTGGGAAATCTTGAAATAGAAATATAGAAATTTGGGAATAGAAATACGAAAACAAATACTTACTGTTTGACACGGTAGCACCCGGCTCGTGAATTTTTCTGGGAACAAATACAGAAATCTAGGAACATAACATAAACAATAATTTCAGAAATTCTTTTTTTCCAAAATTAAAAAGCATATTTGGCAAACAAACCCCATCTATTTGGTAATTAAAAACCTAAACCATTTTGTATAAAATTTGAGAACAAAAATACTAAATATTCAAACAGTAATTTGAGAAATTGAGAACAAACACCACCTATTTGGCAATATTAATAACAAGCACACTAAATACTCAAACTAAAGGGCACATGCATCACAAACTTAGGAGAATGAAACAAAATTACAAAATTAAGGGGAAGGAATATCAGATTTAACGTTTAAAAATAGAAAAAGCAAACATATGAAAAAATTAGAAAAAGAAATAAAAAAGAGAGTGCTTATTTTTTCATCCTTCCCAAGAAAAAAAAACAGTACAAAAAAGAACTGAAAAACCAGGAAAATAGGAAAAAATAGAAAAAATAAAAAAGGCAAAAAAAATAAATAAATAAAGAAGAAGAATCAAGAAAAAAGGAAAAAAAAAAAGCACAAAAAAAATAAAAAATTTGTATAATAGGAAACAGGAGAAAATCAAGGAGAAAAAAGAACCAAAAAAATCCACTGAAAACATGAAGAAAATGGATAAAAAGCAATAAAAACAAATTGGTGATAACAGGAAAAAATAACAAAAAAAGGAAAAAGAAAAAAACATAATCATAGGAAAACATAAAAAGACAAAAAAATAAAAAATAAAAATAAAAATAAATATTAAAGACAGAACAAAACATAAAAAAGAATCAATCTCTAAAAATTGTACAATCAATTTGACGATAAATAGAAAACATAGAAAAAAAACAGAAAAAACAAAATAAAAAAAAAATAATATCATGGGAAAACAACAAAAGCCCAAAAAAAAAAAGAGCAAGAAAAAAAAGTGAAAACTGAAAACAAAACTGGAAGCACTTTCAGCAAAACTAACCAAACAAACCCTTGTGTTTTTTCTCGAACATATAAGGTAACTTAAATAATTCTACCAGAGGCAAATCATTTTTGCCAAAATTGGAAGCACTTAAAATTTACCACTAAAACTGTGACAACACGAACTTTATCATAAAGATAAAAAAAAGTATTAAACAAAAATATCAGTTCAAGTGTTTACCCTTCAGTTCTCTAAGATGAAGGTTGAAATGTTTCGAAGCATTTCATCAGGTTTCACATTGGTTTAGATCTTATAAGCAATTTGTCTCCCGATTACACACCTGCACGTAATATTGACTTGTGGGACAAGGGAAATAGATTATTTTTTAAAAAAGAATTTAAATACAACTCATAATCCCTTGAAGAAAAAACTCAACCATGCATATTCAATTGAGGGTGGTTCCAACTTGAGTAGCATTAAAAATCACAAATTAACCAGTAAGAACTAAATGAATCACTTAATTTACTAATGAACAGGAAAATCTTACCCAGGAAGAGTGATGTTCTAGTTCCTTTCTGAAACCAAAGATTAGAACAAAACATTAACCACTGTTCCTTGGCGTCTAATGTGCTTGATTTTCTATGTTTCGCCAATGGGCAACCAAATGACGTGATCTGAGAAAACAAAAAAAAGAAAAATTGTTTTCTTATTTGTAGCTCCATGGCCACGGACGCCTCTCCTAAATTCCAAAATATCGTCTACGGCGCACGACGACCTCCAGTTCTAGCAGTTCATGATCACCGGCTCAATAGCCGGCATGGTCGAGTACATGGCGATGTTCCATCGGCGTTCGACAGGCGCTTGGGTCCATCCTCAAGTCAGAAGGTCTAGTTGGTGTATCGCGGCATTGGAGCTGGTGGTACGAGCTGGTGAAATGATGGAGGAAAGAATGGGGAACGATGGCGATTATTGAACGATGGGGAGTTGGGAAAGTGCGGCTGAACATAAGGGTTTTAATTGATGCAAAGAGAGAGAATGTGTAATTCATAACGAGAGCGCCCTACCCAATTTTAGGCATTAGTATTTAATTAATGAGAGGGGAGAGGAAAGGAAAATTAAAAAAAATAAACAAAACAAAAATAAAAAATAAAAAGAAATAATTGAATAAAAAAATTGTTAAAGAAGGCAACCTTTAGTTATTTTGTTAAAAATAGAACAAAATAATACAAGGGTTTATACTAAAAACATCCTCTGTCTTTTTCACTTATACCAGAAATACTCCTTGTCATTTAATAAATATTAGTCAATTCTATTGACCAATATTTTTGTGTGAAAATACCATTTTACCTTTTGTTTTTGTCAGATATTATACAATTAAATAAGTTCAAAATAAAATCACTGGTTTACACCTCCTGAGCACATCTCATTTCTTTCACCCTTCTCATTTCATTTCTATTCGTTGCGTGTGAGAGTGAGTGTGTGAGGAAGAGAGACCGCCGGAGGCGTTGAAGGTCGTCGGAGGTTTCTTGGTTTGGTTGTCGTCGTCGAAGAGTGGAAACATCATCAGGTTGTCAGAGGATCGTTGGAGGAAGATCAATCGTGGACATCGACAGTCCAGATCCGTCGCGGCGGCGATGGATTTGGTCCCTCCATTCCAGATCCATCGCCGCCGCGACGGATCCTCACCGCCGCCACGGATCCGTCACAATGTGTATCTATTTGATCGATTTCTACTCGATTTTGATGGAGTAGAGTCAATGTGTATATATATTTAGAGAGTGAGAGGATTACAATTTGAAAATGGGTGCATTGAATTGCGTTAAACGGTGCTCCAGTCTCCAGGGCATCAACCATTGCCGAACAGACAGAGAAGGCGTTTTTGAAGCAACCGAAGGTGTTCTTATGTTCGAAGAAATCTGGGAAAGGGAAGAGACCTGGAAAGGGTGGTAACCGCTACTGTTGAAAGTGATACCTGCTGGTTCTTCTGGTGGTGGCTAGAAGGATTTTACTGCTATTTAAAAGGTTTGATTTTGCTTGATTAGGACGTGGTTTATGAACAATTTTGAACACTTTTATGATTTTCGGCAGAAGAATGTTTCTGAGGACTATTTGATGTACTTTTTAAAGTGTAAGGAAAATAATATTTACTGCATTTAAAGTGTAATATTTCATTCTTATCAATCTCTCTCTGCCTCTCTCTCTCTCTCTCTCTTTCTCTCTCTCGAATTTAGACTTTAGAGTCCAAACGGTTTGGAAGCAATTTATCCCAAATCATTGCTAATTTAAGCTCACCATAGATGGGGTAAGGGCTGGACTGGTTCAACGAGGTGGCAGCAACAATAAGGAGCAATATGGATTGGATCTGGGAAGAGAGGGAGAAAGAGAGAGAAGGATGAAGTGGAAGAAGGAGATGGGGATTCCGGTGGTGGGGGTGGTGGTGGATGGGATGGGGTGGGGTGGAAATGCAGAGAAAGGATGAAGGGAATCAAAGGGTATATATGTCTAATGAATTAAATTAAGAAAGGGTATTTATGTCTTTTAATTGATGCCAAATTATTTTGAGGGTATTTTTGTCAATAACAATATTGTGTCAATACCTATTCACTAATAGGGGAGATAAGTGGTTTCAATTTTAAAACTACAAGGGGGGTGATTGGTATTTGTTAAAAGACAAAGAAAATTTTTGGTATAAGTGTAAAAGACATGAGAAGTATTTGGTATAAACCCAATAATATAATATAGATTTTTTATTTATGTTAATCTAGAGAATCAATCAGCAATGCTCTTTATGTGGGAGATAAAGAATAATTGTGATTTATTTAGGAGATGTATGTACATCTTGTTTTATTGTATAGATTAATTATTGAGAATTAAGGAGGACTAGTAAATTTTTATAATTTTTGTATATTAATTAGGGAGAACTATTTCTATAATTTATGTATGTTAATTAAGGAAATTATTTCTAATTAGGAAAAATTAAATTTTTTTATAATTATTTTTATGTAGTAATAATTAGGGTAATTATTTATATAATTTTCAGTTATAATTTTTGCATATAATTTTCGTATATTATTTTCAGTTTGATATTTCCCTATATAGTTCTCAAAATGTTAGGGCAAAATATGTAAGACAAAATGTATACCGTCCTGTTTTATTATATAGATATACTAGGTGGACAACACGTGTTTTGCATGTGACTATCACCTCCAATGTCAAATATATTTTGTAAAAATTGGAAGGATAAATTCTCTATACTTAACTACAAAGTATCATGTAATGTAAACTATACAAATTTGGTTATATAACGATATTCAATTCTCGTATAACCACTTGCATCAAAGAATAAAATATTTATTCTTGTTGTTCACCATGAATAAATATATCTTCAATATTTCATGAATTATTATTACCAAATATAAATGAATCCAAACACTAATAGCAATTAGGCTATGCTTAAATAAAAGTAATTTAACGCATATAGGAGTATGAATATCTCAACAAAGACGGCTTGGTGAAGAAAATATGGTGACAAAGTTGTCGATAATTGTATTTGGTATTGTCGAATTCTCATTTTCTAATGAAAACTATTTTAATTGAAAAGTCAAAATATAAATATAATAGTAAAAAAATAAAAACAAAAATAAAAATTACTTTAATTGAATATATATATTTTATATTATTGGTGTTACATATTTTGCATAATTTTTTGTACTTTCTATGTTTTATATGTAGTTGGAGTATTTTTTTTACACCGAATGAGACTATCTTTTTTTTTTCTTCAACAAGTAAAATTTAGAAGTCTATTTAATTTATGAAAATATGATTTTTTTTTTTTTGTTTATGCATATATTTAATGGCTAATTATACTTTGTACTCATGTAGTTAGACCAAATTGCACTTTGCACCGCTGTGATGTTTTCATTACCACTTATACCCCTTGTGCTTAAGACTTAAGTGCAACGGTTACAAATTTAACAGGACTAAGGGTATTTTTGTCATTTCACTTAAAAAATAGGACAATTTTGTTTTTAACTAATTCAATGGGGATCTGTTTAAAACGTCATCTAAAATTTAGGGGTGAAAAATATATTTTTCTTCACATATTTTCCTACCCATCTGTTTCATTTTCTTCCAGTGACCTTCTTCAGTAACAAATTCTCCGGCAAACTTTACCGGCCAACTTTTCTTGCCGTGACTTACTTTCTTTTCTCCGATTTGTTTGTGGTTTCTCATCTTCCCTCTCTCTCCATATCTCTCTCTATAGTATATACATATATACACGAGACACACACACACACACACACACGAATGTGCTTGGATCTACAATCTTAGTACATATCTATGAGATCTACGTCAGATCTGAGCATGTACGTGCACGCGCACATACACACATATAGAGAGATAGAGAGAAAGGGAGAAAAAAGATGAGAAATACTGACGCACCCCGGATTTTGGAAAAAAAAACCCCGAGAGAAACGGAAGACACAATTTGGTTTCCTCCTTCTCAAAATCCGTTTATTTTAGAAAATACAGTTTTAAGGGCTTTTCTAGGTGCCGATTTTGAAAACATTTCTTTGGGCTAAGATTTGTTTAAAAAATGAAGTTGTCTTCTAGCACTGAGTTAAATGGTTTGCTAGGTCATCAGGATTTAGAAATTTATTTTTAATTTGAAATGACCCAAGTTTTGACTCAAAAAATAGTTGATCTTACCCAGAGATATCTGTAAAATTCGGGAGTCAGTTATATTTAGGGAAGGTGTTAAGCACCCCAAGACACTTGTTCGAAGACGGTACTTGAGTTTAAATAAATTTTTAAATTCAAAACAAGTCCAAGTAATTTTCTTCGTTTTGTTGACACACTAATTCCTATCGATCATGGAAGAATAGACAAGTTTGCCCCCCCCCGGAGGGATTTTATTGTATAATTTAGGTTTGTTGGCCTAGTGGAATACCCAAGAGGGGGGGGGGGGTTGAATTGGGTAATTAAAAAATTATCAGAATAATACTTCAATAATTAATTTTAATCATAAATTAATTATTATCTTTATATCATATCGGAATTATATAATCAACTAGGTGCATACTAAACAACAAAAATAAATAAATTAAATATTGCAGCACACCAAAGATTTATACTGGTTCACCAAGCTACTCTTGGCTAATCCAATCCCCCGAACCCTACTGAGAGTCGCACCCACTAAACTCAAGATTTCTTTACAGGTAAGAACCAAACCCTCACAATAATTATTTTCACAGGCTTAGAATAAACTTTTACAAATTTTTTTTTCTAGGTTAAAAAATATCCTCTACTTTTTACAAGCTCAAGAATAACCTAATTTAATTACTGGGAGAATCACAACCTAATTCTTTTTATACCTAAGGCTTAAGAATCAAAATCTCACAAAAATACTCCAATTATCCTTTTACTCGGTAAGGATTGAACCGTTACAAAATTCACTCAAACTTAATTCTATTTAGGAAGAATTACTACCTCAATCTCTTTACAGGAAGAGACTGAAACCGGCTACCCTTTGATTAAATACCCCTAATAGTATTTAATCAATCACACTACACACCAATACAAATTGATAAGAAGATTATCTCACTCGGAGTTTCTACCACTCCAGATAAATTAAAACTCGATTAATATCCCAAATCTAGTGATAGAAAAGTGTGAGATTGAAAATATGATTTTAAACAAAAGATGGGTAGCAAATAATTGAGCACGTAATCAGATTCAAGAAATTGTTTATAAAATATTTTCTTAAATAAAAATCAGAAACAATTTCTAAAGATCAATTTCCAACAATTAAATAAGCAATGCACAAATAGAAAGTAATTGGAAAGATCTTACACAAAATCCATAGAAAAAATAAATAGAGCGATGATACTTCAGATCCGGTAGCAGCAAAGATTACTAGCAATGATTCTCAAGATCGTCTCTTAGAATAGCTCTCACAAAATCTCAGAAAGATAACTCGTAGAACAACATAATATGATCTTATATGTTTTAGCTCACTTCTCTTGATTAATCATATATAAAAAACGCAGGTATATATATATATATATATGAGAAATAAATAAGCTTTCTAATGGCTAGTTCCCATGTGTCATGACATTTAAATGCTCTCTTAGATCCCATATATCATTATGACTTCATTTTGGTTCAATTCACTTAATAAATGACTTTTAAATCTTTTAATTAAATTCCCCAAATATTTCTCAATCTCAATTAAATAGAATAGAAACAATTTTATATACCAAATCGAGAAACATTAAAATTTAATGAACCAACTTAATAGGATTTAAATAATAGGTGAAACATATCTTAAATATCAAAAGATCCCTTAAATCTCTCACAAATCCCAAAAAAAAATGGCTACTTTTAGATATGAATTTGGAATCCTCATTATTCTGATACAGCGCCCTCAGTCGACCGGTTAGTCGACTGCTAGATTTAGGATGTAGCCAAGCCAAAGCTGCTGCGTTCATCGATCGACCTATCTGTCGACTTGGAGATTCAGAAAGTTCAATTTATCTTCACCTGTCGACCTACCTGTCGACTTAGAGATTCAGAGAGTTCATTTTCTTTTCACCGGTCAACTTACCAGTCGACTTATGTATGCTGGATCTCTTTTCTGAACTTGTTTTTAACTCATTCTTATTTATGTTTTCATCCCTTTAACCATTTTCTTTTTTACGTTAGCTCCATTAACTTTCTCAAATTCTATTTTAGTCATTTATAAATATTTTTTTTCAATAACACATAGGAGCAAATAATTTCATCTTATCAAAACACACATAAATAATAAAAACTTTTGTACCATGTGTGTTCCTCATTAGGATATTAAGAGTTAAAATTCACCTGAGTTATTTTCCCTAATTTCTTCAAATTTTTAATTCTTGATCATTTTTGCCATCATCATTTAGCATCCATTCATAATTTGTCATCTCATCTTCATCACTAGAACTTAATTAACTGAAACACTCAATTAAATCGTTAGTTCTACCAAAACATCAACACTTAATTGTCCATCAAAATCTTAGGATCAACATGGTTATTTTGGTAAAACTAGCATGCATTTCAAAGAGAAGAAAAATGATAAAATGAATTTAAGTAAGAAAAATATTTTATTGGAATGTGGAAAACCATGTTTTAAGTAAAGAAACATAATACATTTTTTTTTTTTTTTTTAGTTTTGGTTAAAAAAATTTAATTTTTTTTTTAGAAAAAAATATAATGAAAAGTTTTAACAAAGTATATAAAAAAAATATTTATTGATGAAAATAATTTAGAAACAAAGAGATTTCAAGAATCTTCTTTTGGAAAAATCTTTAAAAACATTTTTTTTTTGTTAAGAAAGAAGTTACAAATTTAAAGTTGACTTTTGAAAAAATAAGGTCGGAAATAAAAGAGTAAAATGTCTTGAAGAGACATTTTTGAATTTTTTTTTTTAGAAAAACCTTCTTGGAAATAAAAATATTTTTGTGAAACTTGAGAAAGGATTTTTAACGATGATTTAAAAGGGTTATTTTGAAAAAGCAATCTTTTTAAAAGAATTTTGTTTAGGAAAAGCCTTATTATTATTATTATTATTATTATTATTATTTTTTTTTTTTTTTTTTTTTTTTTTTTTTTTTAAAAGAAGAGCCTTTCTTTTTCAAGAACAATTTGAAAAAATATTTTTAGAAAATAGCAAGTAAAAAAAAAAGAAACATATTTGTATGAAATAAGTAAAAATTTGTTAAAGAAATCTTTTGAAAAAACATAAATCTTTTTGTAAGAATCAAATTTTTTGGAAAAAAGATTTTTAAAAGAGAACACTTAAAAATTTTAGGAAAAAACTAGTTAAGAAAAATATTTTTTAAAGGCATTCCATTTTTAAGAAGAAACTTTAAAATCATTTCTAAGAAAACTAATTTTTTTTTTTTTTTTTTTTTAGAGTAAAACAAAAGTTCCCTTTTGTGAAGAAAACTTTCTACGTAAAACTCATTTCTTCTTCTTTTTCTTCTTCTTTTTTTTTTTTTTTTTTTTTTTTTTTTTGGTTTAAGGAAAAATAAGGACAAAATATGAACTAGAGATGAAATGCATTTTTCATTTTTGTCAAGAACACCACAACCAAACTAACTTGTTTAAATAAGATTATATTTTTTGTTTGCTTTTGTTAGTTAAGGAATATAAAAAAATAAAATAAAATAAAATAAAATATATATATATATATATATGGCCAGTCTTACCCATAACTAAGAAAGGAGAAATGTTTCTGAAGAAGGCCACACTTATCCCGTAAGGAATAAATGATCTCCTTTTATTATGCCTTTTAGTCACGAAGGACTTGACATAGATTCATATAGGTGCAGTCCAAGGACTTGACTTACATATATATAAGGCACTAGTCCATGGTCTGAGACTTAGTGCCGGTCCATGATCTAGGCTAAAAAATGAAAAAAATGGTGCCAGTCCATGGTCCATGATTTAGTATTGGTCTATGATATAGGTTAAAAGAAAATAAAAATGGTGCTAAGCCAGAGTCTGACTCTTAATACCAGTCAAGGGCATAGGCTAAAAAAGAAAAAAGGGCACTAGGCCATGGTCTGTGACTTAGTGTCGGTCCATGGACTAGGCTAAAAAAAGAAAAAAAGTGTAGGAAAAGTAAAGCGTGAAAATGCACAGGGCGAGAAAGTAAATAGTTAGTAGTTAGCAGTTATGTTAGTTGGTTTGTTTTAGGTTATTTAAGTTTGGTTTCTTATATTTCTTGACAAAAGACAAAAATGATATGCAAAAAAAGGGGGTTGAAGAAAAATTTACCTGGCTTAGGAGGATGGTATTTTCCTAAGAGTTTACCTTTTTCTCCTCATTCTTTTTCTTCTTCTTCTTCTTCTTCTTCTTCTTTTGTTTGTCTTCCTTGTATTGGTTTTGACCTATTTGTAAGAGAGTTCCAAGAGGATGTTTTGTGAGATTTTTAGAAGCTTTTTGAGAGGTGTAAGTCTTATGAATCAAAGCAACAAAGAGAAAATTTGGACTTAGAGAGAGAAAGAGATTAGACCAGTGTTTGTTCTTTTGAAAAAATGGACCCTATTTATAGGGAATTGATTGCTTGCTCATCCCTGGATGTGCAGAAAAATCAAAGGGCATTAAATGTCCCTTGATTGATGGAGGGATACCCTCTTAGGGTAGAATTATTAGACGCTAAAAAATTACTATATCCACTCCCAAGAAGCATCCAATGCTTCGTCTTATCTCGGGAGGGTGTGCTCATAGTAATTTTTGTATTTTGGGCACCCATTTGTTTAATTAAAGACTTATTAATTGATTGTATTGGAATTAAAAATTTAAAAATGAAATTAAACTGTCCAAAAAATTATTGGAAAGTTTAATTTAAAAAAATAAAATATTTTTGGTCGTTAATTTGATAAAACCAGCGAAAACGAAAGTTTTTGGGGGTGAAAATGTAAAGTTAGTGTAATTGGTGAACTTTCTTCAAATTAAAGGATGAAAACTAAAATTAAACATATTAAAAGTGATATCCATAGAAAATACACTTTTAATTTTGTCATTTTAGTCCCCAATTAACCTTTAAATTTTTTTCATTTTGACCCGAAACTTTTGTTTATATTGAAATTCAATCGAATTGGCAATTTCTCATGTTTTTGTTACTTTTGTGTGTGTGTGTGTGTGTGTGTGTGTGTAATATTAAGGCTTAATCTAAGGTGAAAATTCGTCTCTCTAAACCTTGATTTAAAATTTGTTTGAATTTTTACTTTAGACCTGAAACTTTTTAAAGGTAAAATGAGCGTGACAAAATATGGTGTCTATAGGTATAGAGAGGAGCCAAATTGGCCACCTCTCAAATTTAATCAACCTTGGTCTCAACTTCATTGATGTGTATGGTTTAATCCCCTTAGATTTGAGCAGGCTAAGAATGAATAATGGGTCTCAAGTCCACTGATCTCTCATTCTCTCAATAGTTCTGTGCCTCTGTCCTTCTCTCACGGTAAATGTTTTTGATTAAAATTCCTATAAACCACTCGTCAAAATTGGAGGGATTTTGTACTAGATCTGGGTAGATTGAAATTGCAGAACAGGTTGATGTTGGTGGCGGTGTTCTGAAGGGGTGGTGATTTCTTTGTTCTTTAATTTCTTTTCGTGATGGTGGTGTGTGGTGTGTGGTGGTGGTTCAACATAGAGGGGGTGTCGTTCGTCATAAGAATGGTGGTGGTGGTTGGCTGGTTAGTTCGGCATTGAAATAAGGGTGGGGAAAGGTGATCTATTTGCAGAGGATAGAGGATTGATGATGACAATTATAATGTCAAATTTAATTTTGCACCCTTAAAAATAAAAAAAAAAAATTACACCATTTACCATTAAGTTTTATAAAAATATCAAAATAGTCTCTATTAAAAATTCTAAAGGGTATAAATGTCATTTCACTTTAATTAATAGATTTATGTTAACTTTATCTCTTTGACCATTAAAGTTAACAGTTGCACATTAGTTTTAAGCACATAAAATGTAAATAGTGACGAAAATATTACAGAGGTGCAAAGTAAAATTAGACCTAAGTACAGAGATACAAAGTGAAATTAACCCTATATTTAATTATGTATAAAATGTTGATATGTAAAATGATTTTTCTTTAAAATTTGAAAAAGGTGTGCATTAAAGGACATGTTGATTTTATTTTTAAAATTTTGAAGAGCACTTTGATAATTTAAGGTTTAATTGCATTTTGCACTTATGTGGTTAGGCTAAACTTTATTTTTTACTCTTGTAATATTTTCGTCACCACTTACACCCCTTTTACTTAAGACTCAAGTGCAATAATTAGGTCACCGGGCAAAAGTTAAGTAAAATATGTTAATTAATATTTAATGACATTTATACCATTCAAAGATTTTAATAGGGATTGTTTTATACTATTCAAAAATTTAGGGGCCATTGTGTATTTTTTATGCGATCATCTTCTCCCTCTTCTTGCTTGGTTGAAGGTGACTGGTCCTCCAGCAAAGTCTCTCTCTCTTTCATAGCCATTATGCATGATGTCAAAATTTTTCCATGGCTCCACCCATTTCTATTTATTAGCGACCTATTTCCAGATAAATTTGAAATGGTTTCTCAAATTTCATTTTACATCTAAATCATCAATATCTAATTATTAGGTCCGATAATCAAGGGCATGTCAGGTTCTTAGTATTGCGAGAACCCCCAATGATTGGGCCAAGTTATGGAAACGAGAGAGAGAGAGAGAGACCGAAATGCCATTCTACGGCTAATTTCATTTTGGTTTTTGCTCGTGCTACATTTTGTTGTGAGCACGGGGTATGGTTTAGCAATGAACTCACCTCAAGACTATAAGCTATAAGACTCGGACGCCAAGGAAGATGAGGCCATAGGACTCAGACGCCAATGATATGGGTGGTTTTCTTCATGTCTCTATGAAAACGTAATAATCGGCGGAAGGGGGCTTGTTCAGACAAGGCCTATAATTTTTTAGAGAGGCGAATTAACTGGCCTAACTTGATAGGCCCAACACTCAGAAAAAGATAAAGAATGTGGGTCTATAACGAGATGGACATGAAAGATCTTATATGATCAGTACCAAGTATACTCATAACTGACCATAACGTCAATATGGAGATCTTCCAAGAGAATGGTAGGACAATTGAGATCATGGAGAAATTAATGGTAAATCAAGTATTCTTACTCTATAAATATAGTAACTTTTAGGCCGAAAAGGGCTACGCACAGATGTATCTCTGATATATCTGATTGACTTATTCTTACATCAGAGGGTATTTGGCTGATACCACATTGGTATCGCAAGTACTAATCCTAAGTGTTGCAGGTGTTATTTAGGGCTTCAGGAGTTAGAGTAGCTGACAAAATTTGGTATCATCATTTGACACCGTCTATGAAAAACTAGTAAAAGGTTATAGCAATGCCCGAGTTGAGATTAGGACGAGAGACCACTGATGAAGTACTGCGTGAAAATGTAGCTATGGGATGAGATTAAGCTGTTGATATTGCCGCTCTTAATTTGCAGATGGAAGAGCTGTGGGATCAGGGGGTTCGATTAAAGAAAGGTGCATAAATATAGAAGGAACTGTTAAAGGAGCGATGACGTACCCCTTGTTAAAAGCAGAGGAAGTAGAGATCGGGAAGAAGAGAACAAGTTTCTATTCCTCCTCGAAATCCTCAAAATCCATTCATTTTCGAAAAATAGTTTTCAAGGGTTTTTCTAAGCATCGATTTTGAAAACTTCTTTGGGATGGGATTTTATGTTTGAAAAGGAGTCACCATCTAACATGGGTTAAATGGTGTGTTATCGGGATTCTTAGAAATTCATTTTTTGTTTTGAAATGATTTGTGTTTTGACTTCTAAAGGACTTGTATCAGAGATTCCTTTAAGTTCGGAGGTCGGTTATGTTTGGGGAAGGTTTTACGCACCCTAAGACACCGGTCTGAAGACGGTACCTCAGTCTAAATAGATATTCACTTTTAAACAAAATCCAAATGATTTTCTTTGGTTTTGGTTAAATAAATAATTCACTTTTTTTTTTTTTGTTGTTGATATTTTTGTCTTTTTTATGCACTTTTATGATGTAATGAAAACAGTAAACTAAAACTAAACTAGTAGTGACAACCCAATAACAGTATATAAAATGAAAATATTTTTCGTATTTTTTAACGACTAAACCTTATAAAGGTTACCTACATATCCCTGTAACGACGGGGAATCAGGTCAACATGTAGTTTCACTGTTCAAGATGAATTGATTTTTATTTGGATAGGTGACTTAACCCGTATGTGGGTTGTCTATGTATCTCAGATCAATGAGAATTAGGTCAGCACGTAGTTCATTTATGCGAAATGATACTGATTTTAGTTGATTTTATTATTAAACAAAACATGAATCGTACAATGATATGTGAATGACCTCTTTGATCTTGTCAAGAACAGCTCAATCGAACTCATTTGTTTTAGAAAATATTAGTATTTATGTTTCTATTGTTAGTTGAAAATGAAAGAAAATTTATAATATATAAGTCAGTCCAACTCATAACTAAGAAAGGCGAGAACGTTTATGAAGAAAGTGCACACATATCCTCAAAGGAATAGAGGTCATCCCTCTATCCCAAATTTTTAGCCACAAGGGTCTCGACAGTGTAGTATATATATATATATATATATATATATATATATATATATATAAGGTGTCAGTCCACTAGCCTGAAGACTTAGTGCTACGCTGTGATCTTAACGTTTAACATAAAGTAAAGTCAATTATTAGCAGTATACTGTTAGATTAACAATTAATAGAGTTCGATTTGATGTGTTCATGAGAGAATCATAGATAAAGATAAACTCATGGTGTGATAGATATTTTATGTAGAATCCTCACATGTTCTTAACATGTTCTCGGATGTTCTTGATGTTTTTGAACCATTTTTGACATGGTTTGATAATTTTGTCATGGTTTTGATATTTTTTTGCTTGATTATGTTTATATATTATATGAAATATAAGTGTATAAACTATATGAATATGCTATGTACAAGTAAGATATATATGAATTAGCAAAAAGAGTTAAAGAAAGACCAAAGAGTAGCTAGGAGAAGAGGAGAAAGAGCGGTGGGGGCATAAGTTACGTAAAACGGGCTTTCCAGAGACCCCCAATGGCCAAGTCTCGTATGAATTGCAAAATAAATGTATTTAATACAAGATCAAAGGATATTTAAGAAATATACCTAGTTTAGAGGAGTGGTATTTCCCTAAACTATTACCTTCTTCTCCTTCTTGTGATCTTCTTGGTTGTTCTCGATCGATTACTGTCAACCTCTTGAGATCTTCCTCCAAGATCCTCAAGAACTCCTTTGGGATGATATTTTGGTAGAATTTCAAGGTGTTTTAAAGATAAAGTTTGAAAACCCTTGAGAAAATGAATAGACATATACAAGTAAGATACAAGTCTGTTAAGAGTATGTTGAAAAAAGATATGATATCACTAAATTTTGTGAGATTAGAAAGTAATATTTCTTATCATTTGATCAAAGGTCCATCTAAGAATACTGTCCTAGATTTGTCGAGGGAGATGGGTCTAAGCTCACAAGGAAGTCACCTAGGGAAGTAACTCAACTTTTGTGATTAGGAACCCCATAAAGGAGGTTCAATGGGTAGAAATAATTTGTACTGCGTGACTTATTGACCAACACCTAATATTAGAAGGATATTTGGTAGCACGTAAATACGCCGCTACTTTCACTCGCAAGTATACAAGGTCAAGTTTTAGTAAAGGTGGGGAGAGTAAGAGTATCGTGTCCACAGGGATTAGTTTTGACTATTATTGAGTACCGCGTTTATCATGACCTAACTTTATCTAGGCGAAAATAAATGTGAATAAAATTAAATACTAATACTAATCTAATTAAATTATCTATACTAATATTAATATCGAGATAGTTTTTAGGGAATAGATTGTCTAGGTATTAACTTCGTTTACGAATACGTGTTCGATCTCATTTTAGTTCATGTTAACGGCGTTCGACATATTCGACAATCTCAGTTTGTAAAACACCCCGCCACCTCTCCCGAGTGTAAGACGAGGGAATACGTGACTTCGTGTCAACGAAGAAGTCCCCATCAACGTCTTAATGACCCTAGGTCACGTGAGTCTCGCTCCAACGTCATTGATTGCACACAATCCAATTCCCTCTCGGGTTATTGGATCGTCGCGTTGTGTTTATCCTATCGACAATCTCAGTTCGAAAACTCCCCTGCCACATCTCCCGAGTGTAAGACAGGGGAATACATGACTTCATGTTAACGAAGAAGTCCTCCTCAACGTCTTAAAGACCCTAGGTCACGTGAGTCTTGCCCCAACGTTATCGATTACCCACAATCTAACTCTTTCCCGGGTTATTGGATTATCGCGTTTTTTACCCTAGTCTGAATCCGGGGTTACCTCTCTCGAGTGTCAAACTCCAAATTCTCAATATATCCATCTAAGCATAATAAACAAACAATACGATAAACACAATCAAAATAATGAAGAACAACCTCTAACGAGACATAAACTCAATCAAACAACATATTCATAAATATAGTGTTAATACCTAAATAACCTATGTTTAGCCAATGGCCATAACCATATATACAATGTAAAATAGACTAAACATACCCAACAACTACCGAAATGAAGAAAATAAAAAAAAGAAAGAAATAAAAGAACTTAGCTGATATCTGAAGATTTGACACTAAAACTGTTGAACGATCACTTCTTCCTTCTCCTTCCACCTCAGGTTGTGAGCTCTCCCTAAACAATCTCTCAAACTACCCTAAATATATTCTAAGTGGCTTAGGGGGTGATCAAAATCGGAAGAGAGGAGGAGAGGAGGGGTTTTATAGGGCTCAAAATATCTAAAAATATTTATTTTTGTGTACAGAGAGACCACCTAGGCGGTAGGCATGTCGGTTCAGTGATCGTTGCAGTGGTGAAGATAGTGATGGATTTGGTGACCATCTTGTAGTTTCACCGCCTAGGTGGTGAGCTTCTAGTAGATTTAGGCCCTCTCTACATTTTCACCACCTAGGCGGTGGTCTGGACGCCTAGGCGGGGGGTTTTTGTTTTGATTATTGCCTTTGTGCTTTGTTTTTCCACTGTTCTTCGACCGTTCTTGGTTCGATCTGATCGTTTATACTTCGATTTCATACATTTTCACCCCACACACCTGATTTATACAAAAGGAATAAAAACATATTAAAACGTACTAAACATACTAAAAAACTAACAATGTTCGGTTTGAAAATAGATAGGTAATTTACACCTATCAATATTCTCAAGAGATATTCTTCTGCTCATTCCTGTGACAATAGTACTGATGAGTGTGGTATTAAGAAAGGGATTTAACCCTGAATGAGACTAAGATAGAAAAACTCCTACAAGGTATATGTCATATATACCCTTGGAGGATTCACCTAAGTAAGAGTTGTTGATAGGTGTAAATTACCTATCTATTTCCAAATTGAAATTATTAGTTTTTGAGTACGTTTATTATGTTTTTAATATATTTTTATTCTTTTTGTATTAAAATAGGTGTGTGGGGTGAAAAGGTAGGAAAACAGAGCATAAACGATCAAATCGTATCGAGAATAGTGGAAGAACGGTGGAAAAATGAGCAAGTAGACAAGATTCTGAAAGAAGTCTACTGCCGCGGTGTCCAGACCTCCACTGCGGCGGTGAAAATGTAGAGAAGGCCATTCTTGTTGAAACGTCCACTGCCGCGGTGGTAAAAATGCAGGATTAACCCCAAATCCACAGCTGACTCCACCGCCTCGGCGAACATCCAACCGACCTACCCACCGCCGTGGCGGTGACCTCTGCACAGTTTAGATATTTTATTTAGATATTTTCCCTATAAATATAATCTCATCTCCTCTCCTCTTTCTTCTATTTGGCCATTAGAGCCCTTAGGGCTTAGTTTATAGTAGAGAGAGAGTATAGGGAGTGCTCAAACAATTCTGAAGGAAAAGATTACCACGCGGAGAAGGAGAATCGATCAGTGGATGTTTTAGCGGCTAATCTTCAGATATCAACTAAGTTCATCAGTTTTTCCTTTTATTTCTTAACTTCTATGTTTGTTTGAGCATGTTTAGCTCGATTTCAATGTTTGTACGATTATGACCGTAAGTTAAACATGGATTATCTTAAGGATGAATATTATTTATAAAATTGTAGTTTTGGTTGAGTTGTGTTTCTTTGATGATTGTTCTTCATAGTTTGATTGTGTTTATTGTATTGTTTTGTTTATTATTCTTAGATAGTTATATCGAGAATATAAGGTTTAACACTCGAGAGAGATAATCCCAGATTCGGACTAAGGTAAACATAACGCCAATCGATGACATTGGGGCAAGACGCACGTGACCTAGGGTCGTTAAGACGTTGAGGGGGACTTCTTCATTGCCTCGAAATCATGTATTCCCCCGTCTTACACTCGGAAGAGGTGGCGGTAGAGTTTTAGAATTGAGATTGTTGATAGAGTAAACACAACGCGACGATCCAATGACCCGATTGGGAGTTGGATTGTGTGCAATCAATGACGTTGGGGTGATACTCACATGACCTAGGGTCATTAATACGTTGAGGGGGACTTCTTCGTTGACACGAAGTCGCGTTATATCCCTCGTCTTACACTCGGGAGAGGTGGCGGATGAGTTTACGAATTGAGATTGTCAAATAGGTCGAACACCATTATTGTAAACTAAATGAAATCAAACTTGTTTAAGTAAATAAAGTTAATCCCTAGATAATCCATCCCATAACTATCTCGTATTAGTAATTAGTATAGTTAAATTAGTATTTTAGTATTAGTAGTAAATTTTATATTCCATTTTTATCACCTAGATAAAGTTAGGTTATGACAATTGCGGTACTCGATAGTAATCTCAATCAATCCCTGTGGATAAGATACTCGACCGAAAGGTCCATATACAAAAACTTGATCCGTATGCTTGCGATGAAAGTGACGACGCTTAAATTGCGGCCACCAGTTGTCGTGAGGCCACGACTTTGGGAATGTGGTTGTTCTCTAATAACTTTTATGAGAATCAAGATGAAAGTGCATGACCATTAATAACACTAACCCGTGAACCATGTCTTAATATCGATGCTCTGTGTGTAACAGTTGAACTTTGACTTAAAGGGTCTAGTTCAAGACATAGTTCACTATGATTCTTTAAAGGAAACAATGTTAACACTAAGTGAGGTTCAAGTCTTGAAGACACCTTTACCTATTGTACAATATAAAGTTGCCCATATTTTCCACATATGTTGAATAAGGGTTTTGAAATTTGTGGGGGAGTGTTATAAATTTCGTAAGTTTTATTTTATTTATTTTTTAATTCATTAATTAAAAATTTCAAAGCCTCAAATTTAATTTATTAAATTTTTAATTTTTATTTGATCATTATTGTTGGTGTTGGAAAATGGGTCCACCAGCGGTATGGTCTAGTCAGTTTACACGTGGAGCGTTGGTAGTGATCTGAAGATCATCTTCAGCGGAGTTGGATGCCTCAAGCCTTCTGAATAGAGGTGTTGTCCAGTCTAGCCTTCAGGTTGGTACCTACACATAGGATCTGACTAAGCATGATAAACAAACAATACGATAAACACAATCAAACTATGAAGAACAATCACAAACGAAACATCGAAATAATCCAAACAAACATATTTATAAATATACTGTTAATCCCTACTACAATCCATATTTAACTCGAGGCTATAGCTGCATAAACAATGAAATAACAAGCTAAACATGCTCACACGATCCTAAGATAAAGACATAAGGAAAAACAATCGAAGAACTAAGCCTCGTCTGAAGATAAACCGCTAAGAATGCTCAACGATTGATTCGCCGTCTTCTCCACTTCGGGATGTGAGCTCTACCTCTAAAACACCTAAACCATAGCCTAAATATGGCCTAAGGTGCCCAAAATGGCCGGGGGGGCCAAAGAAGGGGGAGGAGATGGGATATTTATAGCCAAAATATCCTAAAAATATCTTCAGACTATGCAGGGGGTTTTCGCCTAGGCAGTGAAATTTTTGCCTAGGCGAAGTTAGGTCGGTTCGGCTGATCGCTTAGGCAGTTAAGTAGGCGTTGGACGTGGAAGAACATTCTGCTGGATTTCTGCCTAGGCGGAGGAATTTCCGCCTAGGCGGTGGGCTATCAATAGCCTATCTTTGATTTCTCTACTGGATTTCTACCTAGGCGGAAAATCCTCCTCCTAGGCGGTGGTCCGTCAGTAACATTTGCTCTTTTCTTAGAAGTTATATGAAATGGGTAAATAGAGCGAAAATTTATAGAGAATGAGGTGTAAGAAGTAGTCGTGAACTATGAGTCCGTATAAATAGTGAGTGCACATAAATATAGTCCACTTCGTATCGGTGGTAGGAAGTTGTCGGTAGATCTATTACCCCTGAATGTTTACGATCTTGATGTAACATTGGGTATGGATTTGTCGTTCGGCTATCATGCCACGGTGAACTATTTTAAGAAGGAAGAGATCTTTTGAATCTGAGGCTATCCAGAATTTGTATTCTCGGGAAACACAATTATCACTCCTGTCAGTTTGATTTCAGGCTTAGAAGCCATGAGATTATTGAAGAAAGGATGTCAGGGATACCTCGTGCACGTGATTGACACCAGTCAGAAAGAAGTTTAGATGGCGGATATTTCAATGGTAAGAGATTTTTTTTCCAACGTATTTTCCTGAAGAATGGCCAGGGTTGTCAGTAGATAGGAAGATAGAAGTCATTATTGAGTTGCTTCCATGAACTGCTCCTATATCAATTCCCCCTTATCATATGGCGCCTACCTAACTAAAAGAATTGAAAGTGCAGTTGCAAGATTTACTAGATCATGGATATATCAAACCTAGCATTTTCCATGGGTAGCCCCAGCGTTGTTCGTGAAGAAGAATGATTACACGTTGAGAAGGTGTATCGATTATCGGCAGTTGATTAGGGGAACCATCCGTAATAAATATTCGTTACCTAGAATAGATGATTTGTTTGTTCAGCTTCAGAAGGCTAAAGTGTTTTCCAAAATAGATCTTCGATCGGGGTATCACTAGATGGAAGTAAGAGTCAGTGATGTGGCGAAACCGGCGTTCCGTGCGAGATAGGGACACTATGGATTTCTGGTTATGCCCTTCGGATTGGAGAATGCCCTTGCTGTCTTCACGAATTTGTTAAATTGGATCTTCCAACCTTATCTGGATCAATTTATTATCGTATTCATTAACGATATGTTGATCTATTCCCAAAGTGGAGAGCACGCAGAGCATATCCAGATTGTGTTACAAGCGTTGCGGGAGAAGTTGTTATATGCAAAAATTCGGTAAATGCAAATTTTGGTTAGATCATATTGTATTTTTGGGCATGTTATTGCAGGAGATGGTATTTAGGTGGACCCAAAGGAAGTTGAAACTGTTGTTGAACTCCAAAGCCTTTTAGGATTGGCAGGTTACTATTGACGGTTTGGGTAGGGACTTACTATTATAACTATCCCGTTGACTTATGTGACTCGGAAGGAATCCATGTTCGAATGGACCGACAAATGTGAGCAAGGTTTTCAAGAGTTGAAAAATAGATTGATATCGGCACTAATTCTATCTCTCCCGACAGAAGGGGGGTGGCTTTATGATTTAAAGTGATGTATCCCACCAAGGGCTAGGATGTATTCTGATGCAGCATGGTCATGTAATCACATACGCATCTCGACAACTGAAGAATCATGAGCAAAATCACCCGACGCATGATTTGGAGCTGACAACAATTATAGTTGCCTTAAAGATTTGGAAACACTACTTGTATGGTGAGACGTGTGAAATCTACACTAACCACCAAAGTTTGGAATATCTGCCTACTCAGAAGGAATTAAATTTGAGGTAGAGACGTTGGATGGAGTTGATTAAAGGCTATGATTACACTATCCACTATCACCCGGGAAAAGCTAATGTTGTAGCGGATGCGTTGAGTCAGAATTCAGCGGGTTCGATCGCGCACCTAAAAGCCATTCATACTAATCTGTATGCCGATTCAAGATCGTTGTGAGTTCAGTTAGCGGTTGGTCAGACGGCAGCATTGCTTGCGATTTTGACTTTGAGGCCGACGTTGATTGATCGTATTATCGAAGCTTAGAAGTCAGACATTCAATTGGAGAAGATTCGAGATGAAGTGAGAAGTGGTCACAGAGCGGATTTTCATGTTAGGGAGAGCGATGAGGTGTTGATGATGGGAAATAGACTGTGTGTGCCTAACAACATCAGTTTGAAGAATGATGTTTTTGAAGAAGCGCATAACTCGGTATACGCAATGCATCCAGGCAATACCAAAATGTATCGGGATTTGCATGAGCATTATTGATGGATCGGGATGAAGCGAGAAATTGCGGAGTTTGTTGCCAGATGTCTTACTTGTTAGAAAGTGAAGATTGAGCATTAACATCCAAGTGGGTTGTTGCAACCTCTACCTATTCTAGAGTGGAAATGGGAGTATATCACGATGGTTTTCATTTTGGAATTATGACCCTTTTGAGTATGAGGTAATCGTTGATAGGCTTACCAAGTCCGCTCATTTTTTTTGGCCGTAAAAATTATGAATTCCCTTGAAAAGTATGCTCAATTGTATATTAATAAAATTGTTAGGTTGCATGGAGCACTGGTTTCTATAGTATCAGGAAGAGATCCGAGATTTACTTCGGGGTTTTGGCCTAGCCTTCAAACCACTTTGGATACCAAGCTGAAATTTAGCACCGCTTTCTATTCTCAGACAGACAGTCAATCAAAGCGTACAATTTAGAAGTTGGGGGATATGTTGAGAGGATGTGTCCTGAAATTTCCTAGTAGTTGGGATGATCAATTGCCGTTAACGGAATTCGCCTACAACAACCGCTACCATTTGAAAATCGAGATGGCTCTGTATGAAGTATGGTATGGTAGGAAATGCAGAACTCCAGTTTGTTGGACTGAAGTAAGTGAACGTAAATTGTTGATGTCGGACATAGCTCAGATGATAACAAACAAAGTAAAGGTGATTTGAAAAAAATTTCTCAGAATCAACAAAAGAGTTATGCAGACAAGCGCCGGCAGGAGTTGGAATTTGAAGTGGGAGATTATGTATTCTTGCAAAATTCTTCGTGGAAAGGCATAATGAGATTCGAAAAGAAAGGGAAGTTGAATCCAAGATATATCGGACCATATGGAATTCTAGAGCGGATTGGTACGATAGCGTATAGACTTGCGTTACCGCCAGAGTTGTCTCGACTACACAACATTTTCCATGTATCGATCAATGCTCTAGAAATATGTGCCAGACCCTTCTCGTATGTTGACTTCGCGAATTGGGAATAGATTTGACCCACATTGAGAAGTCAGTCCAAATCCTAAGCCATAAAGACCAGGTGTTGTGAACAAAAATGATTCTGTTAGTCAGAATGTTATGGCACAGTCATGCAGTGGAAGAGGCGACGTGGGAGCGATAGGACGAGACAAGGAACAAATACCCACATTTGTTCAATTAGGTAATAAAAATTTCGGGATGAAATTTCTTTTAGGGGGGAAGGGTTGTAAGACCCCGATTTAACACGTACGTCATTTTAGTTGCATGTTAGAGTAATTGGGAAAAATATGGGGTAAAATTGAATTAATCATTATCCGAATTAAAAGTTTAGGGCGCGAATTGTAAATTTGTATACATTAAATCAAACCTTTAGGATTCAAATGGTCTTCCAATTGATAACATTTAAACTTCTAGGGGTGAAATTACAATTTGAAGAAAATTATGAATGGTGAATTGGGCTAAAATAAGGAATTAAAGAAATTTGGGGGAGAAAAGAGTAATTAGAATAATTTTTTTTTTAAATCTATATATATACGCAAATGGTGTGTGTGTGCCGAGAGAGCAACCGGAGACAGAGACAGAAGGATCGAGATCCATTGACGTGGCAAGCCAGGAATGAATTGATCCACTTAAAACATGCAATCGTGATCTTCAAAAGGAAAAAGGAAGGAGGATCAGAAACAGAGGAGAGAGAGAGGGGAGGTCCCGCGGTCAGGGGGTGGTGAGATCCGACGAGCATGGGTGTGAGCGATTCGTTCGGTCGTTGGTCGATTGTTGGTGGTGCCGATGGTGTGATGTCTCGTTCATTGTCGATGGAGTGGAGTGCCGATGGGGTGAGTATCACTGTTTCGTCGGAGGTTGCCGTCGGTCATTTCGGTGGTGGGCTATTCAGCAGCCGACGGTGGTGTGTTGGGTTGACGGTGAGCTTCCGGTGGCCGTTGTTGACGCTGTGATGTGTGTGTGCTTTCTGCTCTGTTCAGTTTTTTGTTTTCTGTGTTGTGGAGCGTGTGTTCGTGGGTTCGCCGTTTTGTCCGACGGTGACGATCGGTGGCATGTGCGACGGCGTTGGTGGCTCTGCTCAATCGGTGTGTGTTGTCCCTACAGGGTGTGTGCGTGTTGTGTGTGCATGGTGGTCGCCGGAGTTTTCGCCGGAAAGTTAGAGAGAGAGAGCTGTAAGTGTGTGGGTGTGGGGACGATTGGTAGTGCTTGGGGAGGATAGACATGTAAGTGTGTGGGTTTGTTTGACTGGTGGTGCGTGTGTTCGGTTGGTGGGACGGCGAGGTTTGATCGACGGTGAGATGTCGTCGTCGTCGGCGAGAAAGCATAACTGGAAACAGAAACGCAAACCAGGAAAAGGAAAAAGGGAAGAAGGGAAAAAAAAAAAAGAAGAAAAGGAAAAATTACGAAAACACCCCAATAAAAATTCAAAAATTTATCTCGCGACCGATGGATAATTCGGAGCAGGTAAAATCTAAATCGATTGCCATTGTTGTTAAATTGAAATATTAGCAAACGGGATTATAATTTAGAATCATTAATTCTACTAATTTTTGTCACCATCCATATTAACAAATGCGTACAGTAATTATTAACGAAACGAAATTTACCAGATAACAATTTTTCGTAATAAAAAAGTGGGTACGGGGGAAATTACGGAATTTAGGGCCTGCATTGCATGATTCGGTTATTTTATATAAAATATTAATTTAGGCGCTATCACTATTAGGCTCACAGACACTGGAGTATCGGTAGGAGTTAGTCAGTAAAAACTGTTCGGAACGGATAGCCAGGTGAGTATACTGTCTTCTTGCCAAACTATTTTTACATCTATATATGATAGAAAATGATTGTATTTACATTAGATGCTTTTAAAAATTTTATGGATCAAGCAGGTTTTGGGTGAGTTGGTAAAAATGGATTTCTGGTGAGATTACGATGGTTTTCGAAAGGAAGGTGAAAATGGTTTTCATTGGATTTGGTGGTTTTAGAAGAGAGTAGAAAATATCTGTTTTTCTAAATATGTCTGGTTTTCAAAAAATAAAGAGTGAAAAAGTGGTTTTGGTAAAATCAGACATTGTTTTTTTAAAAGAAAGTGAGAAATATGATTTTCGGATAAAAAGACAGTTTTTGGAAAGAGAGGTAGTTGTGTGAGTTGACGATGTTGATTAGACGATATCATTACGTTGTGATTTGATGATGATGTTATTAATTTGACGATGTTGTTGATTAGACGATGCCATAGTATTTATCCGCTTCGGCGGAGTGATGTTAGACATTTATACTGCGCAGTAATTATCCGTTTCGGCGGAGTGATGGGTGTTTGTAGGAAGGCATATCCTACGGATGGTACGGTACCGTTGCAAACTCCCGATCGTGAGGTTAAAATGATCACTAGGGCTGGTCAGTGTGTGTGTTTGAGGTGTGTGTTAGAGATGTGGTGTTTTACGTATATTGGTTGATTTGATATTTATTATCATGGTGATTGGTATGATTTTTATATTAGTTGGATTTGAATGGAACTTAATTATGTCGCTTTATTTTCCTTACTTATATACTGGGGATTTTACGAGCTATGTGGTATTTATAAACGTACACTTGATCCATTTAGATGTAGAATGAGTTGTTATTATTAAAAATATTTTTTTTTTACTAAGAAGGCAGTACCCTCGCAGGTGAAGTAGCTAGGAGTCGGTCCCCTACTAGCGCTAGGTAGAGTCCTACGATGAAGTTATGTGGAGGGTTGAGACGAGCTTTATGAGGTGAACCTGTGAGGGGTTCATGGTATTATATTTTACTGTTAGTATATTTGGGGAACGGGTGTATTCCCATAGCAGAGATATGTATAGCTTTATATAGATGATAGGTTGTTTATATATATGCATGTTGTCGTGTAATAGATGGTTGGTTGGTTGTTTTCGGTGATGTCATGATGTCGTCACGCCAGCCCAAGATATCGGCACTTCGGGACGGGTCATGACAGAATGGGCCAAGGAGTTCGATGCCCCACTGCACAAAGGGCCACGGGCTGGTCATGGGAACCAACTCTGTTGGCGTATGTGAGGGTGGGTGGGAAACCTCTAGCACTTGTCGTATTTCTTGACAAACTCTCCCGCATCTTCTAGCATTGTCAGCCAATAGTACCCATGCCTGAGTAGTTTCCAAGCTAGTGGCTGCCTCCCGAGTGGTTACCGTAGATCCTTTCGTAGACTTCTCGCATGACGTATTCGGCCTTCTCAGGTCGTAGGCATCTGGAGTAGGGATCGGATCCATCTAGCTCTTCAGCTCGGTCCTCAGGCGATGTCCCGTTGGTGGGGTATTTTGATCGGATCCGTCCAGGTCGGGTCAGAGCTAAGAGCACATATAGTTGGAACCTTATCCAAAGCAGCTGTGCTTGGCTCGGCAAGGTACTCCACAGGCACAGTCCACTTGTGCTTGTATTCTACTACTGAGGCCAAGTTAGCTAATACGTCGATATGCTATTTCTCTTCCCTGAAAATTTGCTTGACTTGCACATTTTTGAAACCACTTATCTAAGTAGTCACCATTTACTTTGTTGACCACGAGTTGAGAGTCGTATAAGAGTTGGAGAGTCTTAACATTTAATTCTCAAGCTAATCTCAGTCTGGAAAGAAGATCCTCGAATTCTGCTTCATTGTTTGTAGCTCAGAATCCCAGCCTAAGGGCGTATTCTATTTCCTCCTTATCTAGGGCTATAAGAACCGTCCTGGCACTGGAACCATTCTGGTTAGAGGACTAATCAGTGAACAACTTCCACGAATTGGGCCCTAGGTCGGAGGCCATATCCTGGGCTTTACCGACCTCTTCGGCCAGTGGAGAGGCCTTCTCAGTTGCTCTAAGGTCAGCGCTGGGCTCCTCATCCCGAAAGTTCGGCTCGGCTATGAATTCAACCAAAACCTACCCCTTGATTGTCGTTTGGGGCTAGTATTGGACGTGGAATTGGGCCAGTTAAAGGCTATATTTCATTAACCACCCAGAAACGTTAGGAGAGTGGAAAATTTTTGTTAGGGGCTGACCAGTCAGTACGACGATGGTGTGAGCTTGGAAATATTGCCTTAGCTTTCTCGAGGAAACCAACAGGGCGTAGGCAAACTTTTCAAATCTCGTGTACCTCATCTTGGCGTCAGTGAAGACTTTGCTGGAGTAGTAGACTGGGCTCTGGACACCGTCCTCTTACCTAACTAGGGTGACACTTACCACCGTGGCGGACGCTCCAATATAAAGGAATAAATTCTCCCCTCTTCTCAGCGTGCTGAGCAAGGGGGCCGAGGAGAGGTATTTCTTCAACTTTTGGAATGCATTATCATACTACTCGGTCTATTCAAACGCCTTGTTCCCTCGGAGAATTTTGAAAAATGACAGTCATTTCTCGGAAGATCGGGAGATAAATTGGTTGAAGGTTGCCAACTGACCTGTTAGCATTTAGACTTCCTTTTTGTTGTGGGGTGAGGACATCCCGAGCACGACGCTAACTTAGTCGGGCTTGGCATTGATGCCTTACTGAGATACCATATAGCCGAGGAATTTGCTAGCTGACACCCTGAAAATGCATTTGCTCGGGTTAAGTTTTATACAATGAGCTCGGAGTTTATCGAAACAGGCTTGGATGTGCCCGAGGTAATCTTGAGCTCGGGTGTTCTTGACCAATATTTTGTTGATATACAACTCCACCGTCTCCCTGATTTCTTCTTTGAACATTTTGTTGACGACTCTTTGATAAGTGGCCCTGGCATTGCGGAGGCCAAAGGGCATGACCTTGTAGCAGTAGGTGCCTCTGTCAGTGATGAACAAGGTCTTGCTCTTGTCCGGTGAGTATATCGGGATTTGGTTATAGCTGACGTACGCATCCAGGAATCTCAGGTGCTCGTACGTAGCCGTGGCATCGATCATGATGTCAATTCTTGGGAGGGGGAAGAAATCGTTCAGGTAAACCTTGTTCGAATCCTTAAAATCCACGTAAAGATGCCATTTGTTATTGGCCTTAGGAGCAAGGATCATATTGGATAGCCAGTCCGAGAATTTGACTTCTTCCACGACGTTGGACTCGATGAGTTTATCCATTTCTTCTTCAATGATCTTCTGCCAGTTTGGGTAGAATTTTTTTCAAATTTTCCGAACAGGAGGGTGGTGCACGTCGGCGTGCAGCTGGTGCATGGCCACGCTGGGGTCAATCCCAGGGAGCTCGTTGTGCGACCAAGTGAAAATATCGTAATTCCTTCGCAACAGCTTGGTGAGTTTGGCACGCTGTTCCAGGCTAAGCCTAGCTTCTTGATAGGTGTGATCTACCTATATATTTTCAAATCGGTTTTGTTAAGTTTTAAAGCATTTTTATAGTGTTTTTATATGTTTTAATTAGTTTTTATTCTTTTTGTATTAAAGCAGGTGTGTGGGGCAAAAAGATAGGAAAATGGAGTGAAAATGATGAGATCGAACCAAGAGAGGTCGAAGAACAGTGGAAAAATGAGCAAGGCAGCAATATTCTGAAAGAAGCCCACTGCCGTGGCGTGCAGACCTCTGCCGCGGCAGTGAAAATGCAGAGAATGGCTTATGTTACTGAACGTCCACCACCACAGTGGTAAGATCCACCGCTGTGGTGGTGAAACTGCAGGATGTTAACCAAGTCCACCGCTGTCTTCACCGCCTAGGCGATCAACTAACCGACCTACTCACCGCCACGGCGGTGGCCTCTGTACAGATTAGATATTTTTTTTTAGATATTTTACCTATTCAAACCCCTATCCTATCCCTTCCTCTTTCTCTTCCTCTCTCCGTCCATTAAAACCCTTAGGCCTTAGTTTATAGTAGATAGAGAGTATGGGGAGTGCTCAAACAATTCCGAAGGAGAAGAACGACCGATGAACGGTTTTAATGGCTAATCTTCAGATATCAGCTAAGTTCATCTATTTTTCCTTTTAGTTCTTAAATTCTATGTTTGTTTGAGCATGTTTAGCTCGATTTCAATGTCTATACAGTTATGACCACGAGTTAAATGTGGATTATCTTAGGGATGAATATTATTTATAAAAACGTAGTTTTGGTTGAGTTGTGTTTCTTTAATGATTGTTATTCGTAGTTTGATTGTGTTTATTGTATTATTATGTTTATTATGCTTAGATTGATATATCGAGAATACGGGGTTTAACACTCGAGAGAGGTAACCCCGGATTTAGGTTAAGGTAAACATAACGCCAATCAATGACGTTGGGGTAAGACTCACGTGACCTAGGGTCGTTAAGACGTTGAGGGGGACTTCTTTGTTGACTCTAAGTCATGTATTCCCCCGTCTTACACTCAGAAGAGGTGGCGATGGAGTTTTAGAACTGAGATTGTTGATAGGGTAAACACAACGCGACGATCCAATGACCCGGTCGGGAGTTAGATTGTGTGCAATCAATGACGTTGGGGTGAGACTCACGTGACCTAGGGTAGTTATATCCCTTGTCTTACACTCGGGAGAGGTGGCGGGGGAGTTTACGAACTGAGATTGTCGAATGGGACGAACACCATTATTGTAAACTAAACGAAATCAAACGTGTTTAAGTAAATAAAGTTAATCCCTAGATAATCCATCCCCTAACTATCTCGTATTAGTATAATTAGTATAGATTAAATTAGGTTATATTAGTATTAGTTTATATTAATTTTATAGACATTTGTTTTTAACCTAGATAAAGTTAGGTCATGATAAACACGGTACTCGATAATAACAACAATCAATCCCTGTGGATACTTTACCCGATCTTCAAGATCCATTATACTAAAACTTTGACCTCGTACACTTGTGAGTAGTCAATATGCGTGCGTGTAACAAACGCTCGCTGTACAAGTTTTTGGCGTCGTTGTCGGGGATTGGCTGTTTTTAATTTGCAGTTTTTGGCATTAACCCACAAGTTTTTGGTGTCGTTGCCGGGGATTGTGTTTTTTCGTTATTATTGATGTTGTGAGTAAATGAGCTAATTTTACTTTAGGCATTTCTTTAGTATATAATTTTTGTTTTGTAGTTTTCTTTTTTATTTCTTATGCAGGGTACTTGGAGATGTTAGATCGCTAGGTATTGATGCATTCTTTTCAACGGGATTCCAAGTCATTTTATGGTGCTGTGGCCACGCACATAAGCCGGTGAGGCGTGTCGTTAAAAGATCGAGCCGAACAAAGCAAAACCTCACCAAGCTTGAAGGCGTTTTGAGAATGTCAGGCCGAGGACATTAAATCACGCTCTTCTTGGGAGGCAACCCAAGGTCAAATAAATTAAATCCGTCATAGCCGAATTTATTCAGAGGCGAGAGAAGTACGTGTTCTAAACCCCCTTTATCAACATGCTTTAATTTCATATGTTGAGATTGATGATTGGGATTGCTGAAGACACTGTCCGTTTTAAGTTCGGAAGTCATGTGTAGTATAATATGTTAAATGTTTTATTGTTTTCTTGTGCGCATGTTTGTTTAGGTTAGTTTGTGTTTGTTTGTATTTGTTGTTGCATGCTGAGTTTTGTGTTCATCTGGGCCATTACCCGATGATAATATTACCCCCATGTTGTTTCCGAGGTCAAGGGTAATACCTATGCATGTGTGTTCTGTGTGCATGACAATGTTTTTGGGTGAAAATTATTGTAGATCCTAATTTGCACGAGCACATAGACTCAATGTATAGTTATTCAATTGATTTGAGGACGATTATCGATTAGCCAAACTCATGACAATTTGAGGATTTTAGAACATGATTGAGGGGAAGCTTGAGGCAAAATCCTAGGCAAGGTAGTTCAAGAGACGTGATTTAGGCATTCTTTTTTGTCGCTTGAGCTTTTTTAAGCCTACCCTGTAATATGTTTACCCCTCGTTACCCTCTCGAAGCCTAAATTCCAATTCAATTCTGAACACATAAACAAATACCCTGGCCAGTTGATCTTTTTCCAAACCTAAATGGCTAAATTAAAGGCATATTTGAGTGAATCAAGTTAGCATTTGCAAATGTTTCTTGATGTAAGCGGTTTGGTTTAGGGCGAACTTTGGATTGGTTCGGCATTCGAGTACTCACTTGTCGTTTTTCTTTCATTTTAACCACACCCGTGAAATCATACTAATCGAATAAGTTTGGGGGTGTGGTTGTATAAAAAAAATAAATTATTTACGTTTCTTTTGACAAGTGAGTACGTCAGTCTAAAATGTTTGTTTAAAATTGTTTCCAATTTATCTATGGGATTTTGAGAGTGAATGTGCCAAGCGTTGAGCCTTGGTAATGTTAAGTTAACAACATTAGCCCGGTTTCTATTCTAAAATACCCTTGGGCAAATATTCCAAAACTGAACCAAGTCCTTCTGATCTCTACGAACTTCCAAGCCTACATTAGTGGAGAGTGGACCCCAATCAGGCTTATGGAAATCCTAGTCCTTCACACTCTAAGTCGTGAGTTTCATTGGTGGATAATCTAATACGGTAGTTGGATAGTTATATTATTGAGTCTCGCACAGACACGTTTACAGGATCTAGAATAGCGTTCACCATCATTGCATGTCAAAATTCTAGAACTGCATATGATGTGTTTTACTGCCTGAACTCGATATGACTGGCGCTTGTTGAGGGAAAACATGACTTGGTCGTTAGAAGAATGTAAAACTCGCATTTCGTAATGTTTAGATTGTTTTTAGGTTGTTTGTTATTTAATTCAGTTGTGTTTTTCATTTTTGGGTGTGTCTTTTGCTCGAGAACTAGGAAAATTCCAAGTTTGGGGGTAACTAATAGGTGTGATCTACCTATATATTTCCAAACCGATTTTGTTAAGTTTTAGAGCATTTTTATAGTGTTTTTATATGTTTTAATTAGTTTTTATTCTTTTTTGTATTAAAACAGGTGTATGGGGGCAAAACGATAGGACACTGGAGCGAAAACGATAAGATTGAACTAAGAACGGTCGAAGAACGGTGGAAAAACGAGCAAGATGACAATATTCTGAAAGAAGCCCACCGCCACGGCGTCCAGACTTCTGCCACGATGGTGAAAATGCAGAGAATGACTTATCTTGCTGAACATCCACCGCCACGGCGCTGAAACTGCAGGATGTCAACCAAGTCCATCGCTGTCTTTATCGCCTAGGCGATCAACCAATCGACCTACTCACCACCGCGGTGGTGGCCTTTACACAGATTAGATATTTTTTTTTAGATATTTTGCCTATTTAAACCCCTCTCCTCTCCCTTCCTCTTCCTCTCTCCATCCATTAGAGCCCTTAGGCCTTAGTTTATAGTAGAGAGAGTGTTGGGAGTGCTCAAACAATTTTGAAGGAGAAGATTACCACGTGGAGAAGGAGAATCAATCGGAGAACGGTTTTAGCGGCTAATCTTCGGATATCGGCTAAGTTCATCCATTTTTCTTTTTATTTATTAACTTCTATGTTTGTTTGAGCATGTTTAGCTTGATTTCAATGTTTATACGATTATGACCACGATTTAAACGTGGATTATCTTAGGGATGAATATTATTTATAAAAATTAGTTTTAGTTGAGTTGTGTTTCTTTGATGATTGTTCTTCGTAGTTTGATTGTATTTATCGTATTGTTATGTTTATTATGCTTAGATAGATATATTGAGAATACGGGGTTGAACACTCGAGAGAGGTAACCCTCCCGGATTTGGACTAAGGTAAACATAACGCCAATCGATGACGTTGGTGCAAGACTCACGTGACCTAGGGTCGTTAAGACATTGGGGGGGGGGGGGGACTTCTTCACTGACTTGAAATCATGTATTCCCCCATCTTACATTCGGGAGAGGTGGCGGTGGAGGTTTAGAACTGAGATTGTTGATAGGGTAAACACAACGCGACAATCCAATGACCCAGTCAGGATTTAGATTGTGTGCGATCAATGACGTTGGGGTGAGACTCGCATGACCTAGGGTCGTTAAGACGTTGAGAGGGACTTCTTCATTGACACGAAGTCACGTTATATCCCTCGTCTTACACTCAGGAGAGGTGGCGGGGGAGTTTATGAATTGAGATTGTCGAATGGGTCGAACACCATTATTGTAAACTGAACGAAATCAAATACGTGTAAGTAAATAAAGTTAATCCCTAGATAATCCATCCCCAAACTATCACAAAAACTTGTACGACGAGGTTTTTACACGCTCGCATATTGACTACTCGCAAGTAGACGAGGTCAAGTTTTAATATAGTGGATCTTTAAGATCGAATATCGTTCCACAGGGACAGTGTGAATAATTGAATACCGTGATTTGTATAGTCTCATATTATGTCAACGGTTCAATAAATGTTTAAAATTAAACTAATTAAAACTAAGTTAAACTACAATTAGTGTGTTAATCCTAACTAAGTTGATTACCTAGGGATTGATTTCATTTACTTAATACATGTTTGATTTCATTTAGTCAACAATAACAGTGTTTATCATATCTGACAATCTCGGTATCTAAAACTCATTCACTCCCTCTCCCGAGTGTTTAGTGAATGAATACATGACTTCGCATTGACACATAATTCCCCCTTGAACGTCTTTTCGAACACATAGTCACGTGAGTTTTGAGCCAACCTCATGGATTGCACACTTTCTAACGCCCTCCCGGGTCGTTAGAATGTTGTGTTGTGTTTACCATAGTCTGAATCAGGGGTTAGCTCTCTCTAGTGTTAAACCCCGTATTCTCAAATCCAACCCTAATAGCTTAACAAGAATATTAAGATTGTAATAAAATGATAAACACAATCGGATTTAAACAAACAACCGTTAAAGAAACATATATTAAACCAAACAAGTATTTACACAACTACATCGATCCCTAGCTAATATTTATCTAATCTACCATGATCTTGGCCATTGAAAAATTAAACCAAGAGGGATTCATCATCATTCACAATAAAACATTAAATTATAAAGAGGGAAACAAAGAGAGAAAGATCAAATCTTAAAGTGGAGTGATCCACTGTTGCCAAAGATCGATTTGCTAGTGTTTCCTCTACTACGAATGATGCATCTCCTCTTTGAGCTCTTTAAGAATGGCCAAGGATCAAGTCCTAAGGGTTAAGGACGTCCAAGAATCCAAGCGTCTTCAATGGAAGTGGGAGAAAGGGTTTTATAGGTGCAAGGTTTCAAAAATATCTGAAAATATCTTTTTTTCTGTTGCAGAGTGACAGCCTAGGCGGTGGGATTCACCGCCTAGGCGGTAGGTATGTCGGCTGCTCTCTAATCTTTCACCGCTTAGGCGGTGGAACTGGCTCCCAACTCTCTGTATTTTCACCGCCTAGGTGGTGGGCCTTGTTTATTTTCAAGACTTCTCTACATTCTCACCGCTGAGGTGGTGGATCTTGTGCTTTTGAAACCTTGTTCTTTTATCGTTTCTTTACTATTTTCCCACCGTTTCACTCGTTTGTCACTCATTTACATCCCTACACCTGAATTACATAAAAACTAACAAAAACAAAATTAAATGTTACTAATTTACTCGAAAACTACTAAATTCGGCTTAGAAGTAGATAGGTAAATTACACCTATCACTTCTATTCTTATAGTTCTTCCTTCGATGGTCGGGTGGACGGGCACTTCCAAGAGATATTTGTGGGGTTGAAGATCAGGCTCTTCATCTTAGGGATTGTCAATTGGAGTGAGCTCAGTTTCGCTGTCAAGGGTTATGAGCTTAGGAAATGATGGGCAATGCTCCTTGGGCTCAGACCCTTTCAGTAATTGCTATTTCTGCTCCAATGCCTTCCTTGCAAAGACTCAAGTTATTTTTTTGGTCTACTTGGACCTTTCCCACCCCGAAATTAGTGGAGAACTTCATCATTTAGTGATAGGAAGAACAAACAGCCTTTAGGGCGGCTACTGTTGGCTGCCCCATGATTATGTTATAGGGTGAGGGCCTGTTTATAATAAGAAACGTAAACCATACGATGGCCATTCTGGGCTTATATCCCACCGTGACGGGTAGGAAAACCCATCCTAGCGATCTCACAACATTTTCCCCGAAACCAACGAGATGAGCCTTCATGGGCTGCACAACGCTAGAGTCCACATTCATCTTATCAAAATCTCACTTGAAAATTATGTCGGCGGAACTGCCCCCATCGGACAAGATCCTTCCTGTCTTGAAGTGATTGATCAGGGTTGATATAACCAGGGCATCTCGTGAGGGGTATGTTCTCCTTTAAGGTCAGCCTCGCTAAAGGAGACGATGTTGTGTATGGCGGTGTCAACCGTGCTCACCTTGTACATGTTCTGCTCGACCTTTATCTTTGCCTTGTGCTTATACCTTTTCGGGAGGAGGGCGTTTCACCCCCGAAACCATGTCTTCTGTAAATGACATTGATTTTTTCGTCCACTCTCGGGTCGTTGTCGTCACTGAGGCTGTTATCCTGGGGAGGAGGTCGGCTGTTATTTCTCCTGTGCTGCTGATCTCTATGCTCGTCTCGGCGATCACCTTTCTCGAATTACGGTTCTCTGTTTGTTCTATGCATATAGTTCCCAAGTACCCCCTTTTAATTAGGGCTTGGATCTCTTCCTTCAGTTGGAAGCACTCCTCGGTGGTATGACCACGGTCTCGGTGAAACTTGCAGTACTTGTTGATCAACTTGCCAATAAATTTCCTTCGTAGAGGAGGGCAGGCGGAAAGATTCATTTCTCAGAGTTTTCAGCGAAAATAATGGTATTCGAAGCCGTAAGAGGGGTGAACCCATGCTGGCAGCCTTGGGGGAGGGTGAGGTCTCCTATTAATAGCGGAATATTATGTCGCCACTTTCATCGCAAGTGTACGGGTTAAATTTTATAGAATAGTGAATGAGAATGGTTGTCGTATCCACAGGGATTGGATTAGATGGTCGTTGAGTACCGTGATTATTATAACCGAACTTTATTTAGGCGATAAAAATTGGTTTTTTGTTTTATAAATAATATACTAAACTAATTAACTAATTAACCTAATATACTAATATTGACTTTTAAGGGAGTAAATTGTCTAAGGATTAACTTCGTTAATTTAAACACGTTCAATTCAATCTAGTTTACATTAACAACATTCACATTATCCGACAATCTAAATATCGAAATCTCACTCACTACCCCTCCCGAGTGTAAAGTGAATGAATATGTGATTTTGTGTCAACACCGAAATCCTCCTCGAGTGTCTATACGAAACTTGGTCACATGAGTCTCGCCCCAACCTCACGGATTGCATACTTTCTAACGCCCTCTCGGGTCATTAGATCGTCACGTAGTGTTTAAACCCTAGTTCGAATTCGGGGTTACCACTTCTGAATGTCAAACCTCGTATTCTCAAACCAACCACAATACCAATACAAGCATACTATGGAAGTAATAAAATGGTAAACACAATCAGATAAACATGAACAACCATTAATAAAATATTGATTTATTCAAACAATGTTTTCATACATGAATTGCTCCCTATACAATATATGTTTAGTTTTTCATGGCCATAACCACATATACAAAAATATACAAGCTAAACATATACAAAACTATCAACCAAAACTAAGAAATAAAGAGAGAAATGAGGAGACTAGCTGTTATCCGAAGAACCGATGCTAAAACTGCTCCGAGAACGTTTATTCTTCTTGGATTTGAGATCTTCTCTTGGTTGATAGGTTTTGTAGCTTCCAAAAACCTCCCAAAAACGTGCTAAGTATTTGGGGAGAAGAGGGGAAACATAAGGGATAACAAATATGTCAAAAATATCCCAAAATATCATTACAATCTGGTGCCGGACCGCTACAGCGGTGGGAAGTCAGTAGGCTTTCTGCTTGATGACCGCTGCAGTGGTCACCACTGCAGCGGTGGAGCTGCAAATTTAGGATGGTCGTTTTTCTTGTTTTTCCATAATTCTTCCATCGACGTTCCACTGATTTGCTCGTTTATGAACTGTTTTTATCCCTTTTCATCCCAATCACCTAATTTATAACAAAACAAATAAAAACGTATTAACACATATTAAAACACTATAATAACACTTGAAAACTAGCAAAATCGGCTTGGAAATATATAGACAAATTCCACCTATCAAATACCCCCAAACTTAGAATTTTGCTAGTTCTTGGGGAAAACACTCACATTAAAATAAAAAACACAACGAAATTAACTAACACAAATACTAAACAACGAATAAAACACAAACTACCTAAACGCAAACAACCTAAACATAACGATATGCGAGTTTTGAATTTAACTGTCGGCCAAAACATTTTTTTCTCTCAAGAGCCCTCAATTATATCGAGTTCAGGAGTAAAATGCACCATGTGGTGTTCTAGAATTTCAACATTCGATAATGGTAAATTCCATTTCTAGATCCTGCTCAAGTGTATGTGTGAAAACTCAATGATATAACTATCCAACAACCGGATTGGATTATCCCCCAGCGAAGCTCACGACTTAAATTGTAAAGGATTAGGAAATCCATATGTCTGATTGGGTTCTACACTCCACTAATGTAGGCTTGGAAGTTCAAAAAGATCAATAGGACTTGGCTCGGTTTGGAACATTTGGCCAAGGGTATATTGAGAATATAAAACAGGTTAACATTTTTAACTTAACGATACCTAAGGCACAACGCTTGGCTTAATCACACTCGTAACCCCACATTGATCAATTTGAAACAACCTTGAACATATATTTGAAAACGTAGTACTCACTTGTCAAGACAAAACAAAAATAAAACTGTATTTATTCTTTTTTTTTAACAAACCCCCCCCCCCCAAACTTATTTCATTTTTACAATTTGACGGGTGTGGGAAAATGAAAGAAAAATAACAAGTGAGTACTCGAATGCTAAACTAATGAAAAGTTTACCCAAAACCCAACCGCTCACTTCAAGTAGCATAAGAAACGCTAACTTGATTTCACTCAAATTGTGCCTTACGTTTAGCGATAAAGGTTTGGAAAAAATTTAATTAGCCAGGGAATTTGTTACGTGTTCAGAATTTAAATGGCTAATAGGCTTTAATAGGGTAACGAGGGATAAATGATATTACATGGTAAGATTCAAAGGCTCAAGAGATCAAAATGAATGCCTAAATCATATCTCCTGAATTACCTTGACTAAGATTTCGCCTCGAATTTCCCCCAAATCAGATTTTAGAATCCATATTGTCATGAACTTGGGTAACAGATAATCGGTGTCAAATTAATTAGATAGCTAGTACATTGATTTTAAGTGCTTGTGCATGTTAGGATCCACAATAACTTTTTCCTCAACGTAACGTCAATCACACAGAAAACACATGAATGAGCATTACGCATGACCTCGATAAACAACTAGGGGATAGACTCATCATCGAGTAATGGCTCAGACGAACGCAAAACTCATCACACAACAACACAAAGAACATAAACATACTATACTAACGAACAAACATGCATAATTAAACTTAAGCAACATTTAAACTTAAACTACATTACTAACAAAAAGAACACATACTAACATACTACACATCACCCCTAAACTTAAAACAGGCAGTGTCCACACTGACTCAACATCGATCTCAACAATTAAAATAAAGCATGATGATGAAGGGGGTTTAGAACACGTACGTGGGAGGCGAGACAATCTCGCCTCCGAATGATGTTGGTAGTGATGGGTCTAATTTATTCTGAAACCTTGGGTTACCTCCCAAAAAGCGCTTGGTTTAATGTCCCTAGCTTGACACGAAGAAGTGCTCGTCAAAGAGCGACTTCCGCCTATAGTATGTGTTATACAACACAATATACGGGTCTTGGTTCAGAACGCCCTCAGGCTTGGTGAAATGTGGCATTGTTCGGCTAATGCTTTCAACTTGATTCGGTTCCAGATTATGTGCTCGGTTGGCCTAAATGAACGGTGCAAAAGGCGATGGAGGACAATTGAGTCACATTGGATCCTCATGGACGTGATCTTCTTGGATTAGTGGCGGCATCAATATTTGGATTTCAAGAGGTGAGAACTCAAAATCATCTTCTGATTTATCATCAACAAACAATTTTCGAGCCTCGTCATCTTTCGAATCGTCTCCGTTGAATGCTTCCAATTTCCTCCTATTTGTATCCGGTTCCTCCTGGTGGCTTTCACGGATAGATGTGGCTTGTGTGTCTCTTAGTGCCACCGCTTCGGACTCGGTCTCAATGAAACAAATGAGCTGACCAATATGAGTCTCAAGAGACTTTATGGTCTCATTAATTTCAGTGCAGGTAGTCTCAATATTGTCAAGATAATCCTTATGCTCATTGAGAAGATCATTCGTCTCCCTCCAGAATGCCTGAGTCTCCCCCATAAATTTAGAAAACATGGTTTTCAAGGCGGGAGAAAACTTTATATGTTGGTCCGGGGCATCAATCCATGGCACCGAAATGGTGAAACTATTTCCCAAGCTTTGGTAGCTTGCTGAATAATTCCAATACTGAAAATCGAACTCTGCCATGTCTTCCAACAACCAATAGGCTTCATCCGTAGTTAGTTGGTCGAAAGGGGTGGTACCGTTTCCTCTTTCCACCCAAGTTCTTGTTGCGTCTTGTAACCCGTCGAAAAAGTTCAGTAGTTGATACTCCAATGGGAAACCATGATTGGGGAGCCGAAATAACATCTCTTTGTATCTATCTCAAGCAAAATACAATGGTTCGGAATCTCGTTGAAAGAAATGCAATAGCACTTGTTGATCTAACATCCTCAAGTACCTTGCAAGAAAAACAAAACTACAAACAATAATTATAAACAAAATAAATGTCTAAATTAAAATCAAGTTACTTACTCACAATATCAACAACAATCTAAAAATCAATCCCCGGCAACGGCGCCAAAAACTTGGTAGCAGAATATATTACGTCGCTACTTTCACCGCAAGTGTACGAGTCAAGTTTTATAAAATAGTAAATCAGAAGGGTTGTCGTATCCATAGGGATTGGATTAGATGGTCGTTGAGAACCACGATTATTATGACCGAACTTTATTTAGGCGATAAAATTGGGTTTTTGTTATATAAATAATATACTAACCTACTTAACTAATTCAACTAATTAACCTAATATACTAATACTTCGTTCATTTAAATGTGTTAAGTTCAATCTAGTTTACATTAACGACATTCACATTATCCGATAATCTGGGTATCGAAATCTCACTCACTACCTTTTCTGAGTGTAAAGTAAATGAATATGTGACTTTGCGTCAATCCCAAAGTCCCCCTCGAGCGTCTATACGACACTTGGTCACATGAGTCTCACCAAATCTCACGGATTGCATACTTTCTAATGCCCTCCCGGGTCATTAGATCGTCACGTTGTGTTTAAACCTTAGTCCGAATCTGAGGTTACCTTTCCCGAGTGTCAAACCCCGTATTCTCAAACCAACCACAATACTAATGCAAGAATACTATGGAAGTAATAAAATGATAAACACAATCGGATAAACATGAACAACCATTAACGAAACATTGATTTATTCAAACAACGTTTTCATACACGAATCGCTCCCTAGACAATATATGTTTAGTTTCTCATGGCCATAACTACGTATACAACAATATACAAGCTAAACATATACAAAACTATCAACCAAAACTAATAAATAAAGAGAGAAACAAGGAGACTAGCCGTTATCCAAAGAACTGACGCTAAAACCACTCCGAGAACGTTTTCTCTTCTTGGAATTGTGATATTCTCTTGGTTGATAGCCGGTTAGCTCATGGACATAGCCGCTTATACAATGAAAACTAAACTAAACATGCTCAAACAACAATCCTAAGTTAAGAAATAAAAGAAGGAACAAGATAAACTTAGCCTAGTCCGAAGATTTATCGCTAAAAATGTTTCGAGATCGCTCCCCCTTCTCGCCAACATGATCTTCTCCTTAGGATTTGAATTAGCACTCCCTAAACCTCTATCTAAAATATACTAAGTCCTATAGAGCTCTAAATAGCCTGAGAGGAGAGGAGGAAGGGGTATAAATAGGGAAAATATCTAAAATAAATGTCTAAACTATGCAGAGGTGACCGCCGCAATGGTGGGATTCACCGCCGCGGCGGTGAAAGGTCAGTTAGATTATCACCGTGACTATCGTTTGATTGCTACGGTGGTGGAACAGTGGCCTTACTCTCTGTATTTTGTACGCTGCGGCGGTGGATTTACAAAGAGTTTGGGTTGGCTCTTAATTTTTACCACCGCGACGGTAGTTTGGTCACCGCGGAGGTGGCTGTAGGTTCTGAATTTTATTTTCTTTGCTCTTTTTCCACCATTCTTCCACCGTCTTTGATCTGATGTGATCAGTTTTTATCAGTTTTCATATATTTTCACCTCAAACACCTAATTTAGTACAAAAAGAATAAAAACACATCAAAATATATTAAAATGTACTAAACATACTAAAAAGCTAACAACGTTCGGATTGAAAATAGATAGGTAATTTACACCTATCAACCGCTGCAGCGGTGGGAATCACCGATGTAGCGGTGGAGCCATCTATGCAGTGGTGGTCAAGCGAACACCTAATTTATAACAAAACAAATAAAAAATATTAACACATATTAAAACACTATAATAATACTCAAAAACTACCAAAATCGGTTTGGGAATTGATAGGTGTGAAAAACCTATCTATTTCTAAACCGAATTTGTTAGTTTTCAAGCATTTTAGTTATATTTAATTGTGTTTTAGTGTGTTTTAGTGTAGAACAGGGAAAGGACATCAAAAGGCGAGAAACAAGTGAAAACGGTGGAAAAACGGTGAACAAAATGTGTAAAACAGGATTTCGGTGAATGAAGATCATCGCCTAGGCGGAAGTTCCACCGCTTAGGCGGAAAAGAGGCAGAATGTTGGGTCCTAAAGGGATGAACCACCGCCTAGGCGAGAAAATGACAGAATATCTTGCCAGCAGCCACCGCCTAAGCAGAAAAACCACCGCTTAGGCGAAGTTACCGACAGAACTGAACCGACTTAAGTCCACCGCCTAAGTGGCGAACCACCGCTTAGGCGGTGACACTCTGCCTAAAAATACCTATTTTTATATATTTTGAATATATTTTCAAGATCCCTTCTTTTAACCCTTTTCTCCACCAAACGTAAAAAGACCTTAGACATTCCTTAGACGTGGGAGAGGGCTTGGTTGTTCTTGAGAGCTCTCTTCCACCTTAGTTAGATTAGATTAGTTTAGGAAGTAGATTAGATTAGTTGTAAAGAATGTTATCCTTGAAGAGCTAGAAGAGGAAGTTCATTAAGCGAGAAGAGAAAGCTCGGGAGGACTGTTCTTTGGCGAAAGTGGACTACTCCACTTTGAGATTTGGCTTTTCTTCCCTTGTTTCCATCTTTGTATTTAATGTTTATTGTTGATGATGATGATCTCCTTTTGATTTAATGTTTTATTGGCTAAGAGCATGTTAGTGTAATTTAGAGATTAGTTAGGGAAAGGTGTAGTTGTGTAAATACTCGTTTGGTTTAATAAACGTTTCTTTAACGATTGTTGCTTTTAAGTCCGATTGTGTTTATCATTTGAAGACAATATTAATATGCTTGTAATGGTATTAGGGTTGGATTTTAGAATCTAGAGTTTGACACTCGGGAGAGGTAACCCTAGATTCGGACTGGGATAAACACATCGTTACGACATAACTACCCGGGAGGGTGTTAGTTAGTGTGCAATCGATGACGTTGGGTCAAGACTCACGCGGCCTAGAGTCGTTAAGACATTGAGGGAGACCTCTTCGTCGACGCGAAGTCACGTATTCCCTCGTCTTACACTCGGAAGAGGTGGCGGAGGAGTTTACGAACCAAGATTGTCGGATACCTAAACTCCGTTATTGTTAACTGAACGAAATCAAACGTGTATTAAGTGAACGAAATCAATCCCTAATTAATCAACCTAGTTAGAATTAACCCACTAATTGTAGTTTAACTTAGTTTAATTTCAATTCACGTCTTCCGTCGTCAGGATAACACGAGACTACGTCAATTGCGGTATTTAATTCAATTATTCACTAAGTTGATTGTAATTGAATTGAATACCGCAATTGACGTAGTCTCGTGTTATCCTGACGACGGATGACATGAATTGAAATTAAACTAAGTTAAACTACAATTAGTGGGTTAATTCTAGCCAGGTTGATTAATTAGGGATTGATTTCGTTCACTTAATACACGTTTGATTTCGTTCGGTTAACAATAACGGAGTTTAGGTATCCGACAATCTCGGTTCGTAAACTCCTCCGCCACCTTTTCCGAGTGTAAGACGAGGGAATACGCGACTTCGCGTCGACGAAGAGGTCCCTCTCAATGTCTTAACGACTCTAGGCCGCGTGAGTCTTGACCCAACATCATGGATTGCACACCAACTAACGCCCTCCCGGGTCGTTAGGTCGTAACGATGTGTTTATCCTAGTCCGAATCTAGGGTTACCTCTCCCGAGTGTCAAACTCTAGATTCTCAAATCCAACCCTAATACCATTACAAGCATATTAAGATTGTCTTCAAACGATAAACACAATCGGACTTAAAAGCAACAACCGTTAAAGAAACGTATATTAAACCAAACGAGTATTTACACAACTACACCTTTCCCTAACTAATCTCTAAATTACACTAACATGTTCTTAGCCAATACAAAATTAAATCAAAATGTGATCATCATCATCAATAATAAACATAAAATACAAAGATGGAAACAAGGGAAGAAAAGCCAAATCTCAAAGTGGAGTAGTCCACTTTCGCCAAAGAACAGTCCTGCCGAGCTTCCTCTTCTCGCTTTATGAACTTCCTTTTCTAGCTCTTCAAGGATTGGCCAAGAACACTCTTTACAACTAATCTAATCTACTTCCTAAACTAATCTAATCTAACTAAGGTGGAAGAGAGCTCTCAAGAACAACCAAGCCCTCTTCCACGTCTAAGGAATGTCTAAGGTCTTTTTAGGTTCGGTGGAGAAAAGGGTTAAAAGAAAGGATCTTGAAAATACGTTCAAAATATCTAAAAATAGATATTTCTGTGCAGAGTGTCACCGCCTAAGTGGTGGTTCACCGCTTAGGTGGTGGACTTAAATCGGTTCAGTTCTGTCGGTAACTTCGCCTAAGCGGTGGTTTTTCCGCTTAGGCGGTGGCTGTTGGCAAGATATTCTGTCGTTTTCTCACCTAGGCGGTGGTTCAGCCCTTCAGCACCCAACATTCTGCCTCTTTTCTGCCTAAGCGGTGGAACTTCCGCCTAAGCGGTGATCTTCATTCACCAAAACCCTGTTTTGCACATTTTGTTCACCGTTTTCACTTGTTTCTCGCCTTTTGACGTCCTTTCCCTGTTCTACACTAAAACACACTAAAACACAATTAAATATAACTAAAATGCTTGAAAACTAACAAATCCGATTTAGAAATAGATAGGTTTTTCACACCTATCAAGACCCCCAAACTTAGAATTTTTCTAGTCCTCGAGCAAAACACTAACACTAAACTAAACTAACTAACTAAAAATGAAAAATTAAACTAACACGAAAGAAGTATATGCATGTAAATATAAAGTTCAATCTAAATGACCAATTTGTTCCTCCCTCAACATCCCTAAATCGGATCAAGTTCGGGAAGTAACCTACACCAAGTGGTGTTCTAGAATTTCAACGATCAATATCAATAATCTAGATCCATTTGAAGTGTGTGTGTAAGAACTTAAATGTATAACTAGTCAAATACCGAATTCGATTATTCAATCGTTAAGGTCATAATTTAAACCGTTGAAAGATTCTGGAAAACCGTAAGCTTGATTGGAGTCTACTATCCACTAATGTAGGCTTGGATATACACAGAGATCAATAGGGCTTGGTTTGGCTTTGGAGAACAACCACGGGTATCACTGGAATAAAAATAGCAATTTGGTTTAATCGATCAATACCCGAGGTAAAATCGCTTGTCGCTATCCTCTCTCATGACCCACATTTAAAGTACAATTCTGAATAAGAAATGAAAACCCTGGTATTCACTTGTCGAAAGAGAAGAAAATGAAAAACTATATTTATTCATTTCATTTTTTTCATTCATTTTTTTTTAACACTAACATATTCCTAAATTAACTCGAATTGTTATAGTTTTAGGAGAGTGCAAAAAGAAGTTAGAGAAACACCCCCCCCAAACTTATTCGAATTTATAAAATTTTAGGAATATGTAAAAAGAAATGATAGAAACACACCTCCAAACTTATTTTAGGAGCGTGCAAAAAGAAATACGAAAGTGACAAGTGAATACACTAATACCGAATCAATAAACATTTATCAAAAACCCGACCGCTCACTTGATTTCACTCAATTTTTGAAATTAGGCTTAGCGACATTGGGTTAGGAAAAATTTAATTGAAAGGAGTATTTGAACGTTTTCAGAATTTGATTACGTTATCGGATTCGACAGGGGAAATAAGAAATTAACATTTTCAGGTTAGCTACAACGGTTCAAGCAAAAAATTGACGGCCTAAATCACGTCTCCGGAATTACCTTACCTAGGATTCCGCCTCAAGTTTTTCCCAAATCAAGTTCTAGTTTCCTCATTTTCTATCATGAGCCTAATATCGAATAATCAATGTCTAATCGTTCAGATAATTATACTTTGAGTTCAAATGTCGTGCAGTTTTTGGATCGAGATAATTTTTACCCAATTGACATGTTAAGCACACAAAACACACAAGGAAGGTATTACCTCTGACCTCAATATGCAATTAGGGGATAATTCTCATCATCGGGTCTTGGCCCAAATGAACTCATATCTAACATTCAAACACAACTTTATACATACACAATACTAAACTAATTCTAATACTAACATACATAAATTAATCTAACACTAAACATGCAAAAACAAAAATTAAACTAACTAAACTAAAAATTTAAAACTAAAACATATAAATTAAAATACATATATAAACTAAAATTTGTACATCAAAACATTTGCATTCTGTTCAAAAAATAATAATTGTTTATCCTTTTCTACAAAAAGTCAAAATGAATGAACATACACTAAACTATCATCCAATCCATATTATCTAGGCTTGAACATGGCAGTGTTCCAACATCAGCGAACCCAATAAACATATAGCATGCTTGCACACAAAATGGGTTGAACACATACCTAGGGAATAAGACTTATTCCCTACTGTTCACCTGAAGACGAATAATCACCATCATCACTTTGGGAAGGAGAGTGTAGTATCTGGAGTAGATGTGGCGGCACAGATAGCATCGGAGGGTAATCGTCCATCTCAAGGACAAGGCCCTCCCAAATCTTCCATTGGACTCGATCTTGTTGCCTCGAAAATTAGTCCAAGAAAGAAGTAATCTCGAATTGGTTCTGGAGGATGGTCTGAAGCTTGTTGTTTATCCTCTCTTGGGAGTTTTCATCTCGGGCTCCAGAAGGTCTACCCGTCTCGTCTGCTTGCTCTTTCCCTTCCTCAGGCTCAGGTCCAGGTGCCTCTTACGCCCCAGTCTTCCACAACCGGTTTATCGCTGACAGAGTAAGTGGAGAGATAGGGTCACACTGGCTTCCCCCGGATATAGTCACATCAGCTAATTTGAAAATATGGGTTAATAATGACGAAAACGGGAGCCCACCCTTTATCGTCTTCGTAGCATGAATGATCGAAGAATAGATCAGAAATCCAACGTTGATTGGTTGTCCGGTCTGAATTTTATAGATAAAAAAGGCCCTGTCCTTTGAGACGTCTGACAAATGTAACATCGGTAGGAGGCTTCCGCAGATGAAGTAGTGCCAGATTTTTGAAACTGGCTTGAGGCAACTCACCGAAAAGGTAGCGACGTTCGGCCTTTGGTGTTTCCACTTTATCGTGCCAGATGTAATCTTTTGGATGACCCTATGCAAAGTAGGGTCTTGGCTTTCAAGTGACTCCGGTGCCGACAGCCCAAAGAGATAGTTAATGAAGTCAGGGCTGAAGATAATAGGTTGGTTCCGAACCTTTTCTAGATCATAAATGGCCTCTTTAGCATTAGCATAGAACTCTTTGACCAAAGAGATCTCACCTGGGGGTGGCGATTTGCAGAATTGCTCCCAGTGGCGGTTTCAGATTTCATTATGAAATTCCACCGGGAGATCTTCAATCGGACCAAAACCCCGTTGACGTATGCAGGCACGATATTTTTCGTGTTCTTTAAAGTATTCCGCCGCTTGTTTTGACACAAAGCGGGTGGCATCGTAGTCAACGTCGGTCGGCACCCTAGGGTTTGAACTCGACCTTTCTCCTCTGGACCTCTTCTTTGCTACTCTTTTCGGTATTTCCTACAATCACAATCACAAAAACCCAATACAACCTCATCATATATGAACAATTGAAAAACATAAACCTCCCTAATCACATTGTCAAGAACACATACATCCCAAAATGAATACCCATTTGAATTTTTCAAACAAATTTCACAAATGTGACATCCTATATTAGTCCACACACTCAACCAATCCAATTAAACATGTGTATCATCAAGAATCAAACCAAAAACCCATTGAACTTCGAAATCGCGAAACTAGGGTTAAGGGTTTTTGGGCAAAATTTCAAAATCTATTGATTTCATTGATATAATCATGTAAACCAACCAATAATTTCAACAACTAGACTAAATGTAATGTAAAATAAACTTACTTGTTGAGAATTAGTGGTCCAATCGAAAGAAAATGAAGAAATCGCTCCTTTCACGCAAAACCCTAAATTTTCGAAAATAGGGGTGGAAATCCAATTCTTGGAGGTTGAATCATGATGGAAATGACTAATTTTGGTAATGGACGGATGATTTTTGAGGATTGGAACGGTTTGGGAGTGAGGTTTTAGAGAGAAGGTGGAGGATTTGGGGAGGGAACCTTGCGTTTTTAATTTTTGAGCGACGGGCTGTTTTTAACAGCAGAAGGTTCACTGCTTGGGCAGTGGATTCACCGCTTGAGCAGTGGACTCTTTTCTTTAAAACCAAACCTTCTGATGAAATTTTGCCTAGGCGGTGGTTTCTCCGCCTAAGCGGTAGAGTGTATTTTGAAAATTTGGTGCATCCTGTATTTTTACCGCCTAAACGGTGGTTAACCGCTTGGGCAGTGGGCTGTTTTCACCCACTCTGTATTTGTACCGCCTAAGCGGTGGTTCACCGCTTGGGCGGTGGGCCTTTTTTGCTGAAAAACACCTTCTCTGTATTTTTACCGCCTAAACGATCTTTTACCGCTTGGGCGGTGGGCCTGAAGCTCCCACTTTTGTATTTTTCTCAAATTTTCAAAATACGGCTCCACCCCGTACGTTTCCACTTCGCTTGTTCAACGTGTTTAAACTTAAAATACTTCCCCAAACTTCCATACTCCTAAATTCACTTTCGAACATGTTCCGAAGCCATGCCGGCTTCCAAAAAGAATAAATAATCAAATAAATAGTAACAAAAATCGGGTAATTTGATACCCTGAGTTTCACTTCAAAAACAAAAAAATAGTGCTTGAGTTACCGTCCCCAACTGGACTATCGTGTCACTAAGTATTTTTCACCAAAATTCCCCATAGACAAGGAATTTGGGCTCAAATGCTTAGTCGGATCAAGATCATGGCTTTGAAGTCGGTTTCTCCTCTTAGTCCTTATCATTTGCAATAAGCTCAATCTCGGGATTGAGAATTAATAATTCCAATCTTCTTCATCGTTTCTCACTCTGCTTGATCTCATTAACAGAATGAAACAAAAATAAAAATTAAAAACAAAACAAAAATAAATGTCAGGATTAACACTCGACTACTTAGTTGCAATATCAACTTAGAATTCACACTAATCCCATGTCAACAACGCCAAAACTTGGTGCGTCGACGGAACTAGGATTCGATACATTTGCTTTTCCTATTTAAAACTTAAGTTCTGAGCTGATACCACATTTCTTTTGCAATATTCAAATAAAATTGAAACTAATCCCCGGCAACGGTGCCAAAAACTTGGTAGGTGTTGACGGGAACAAAATTTGACAATATTAAAATAAAATTCACACTATTCCCCGGCAACGGCGCCAAAAACTTGGTAGGGGCAGTTTTTGCGCATGCCTACTTACGCTCGCAGGTATACGAGGTCTAAAGTTTTAATATAGTGGATCTTTGAAGATTGGATATCGTTCCCACAGAGAAAGTATGAATAATTGAATTGAATACCGCAATTGACGTAGTCTCGTGTTATCCTGACGACGGAAGACGTGAATTGAAATTAAACTAAGCTAAAGTACAATTAGTAGGTTAATTATAATTAGGTTGATTAATTAGGGATTGATTTCGTTCACTTAATACACGTTTGATTTCGTTCGGTTAACAATAACGGAGTTTAGGTATCCGATAATCTCGGTTCGTAAACTCCTCCGCTACCTCTTCCGAGTGTAAGACGAGGAAATACGCGACTTCGCATCGACGAAGAGGTCCCCCTCAATGTCTTAACGACTCTAGGCCGCATGAGTCTTGACCCAACGTCATCGATTGCACACTAACTAACGCCCTCCCGGGTAGTTAGGTCGTAACGATATGTTTATCCTAGTCCGAATCCAGGGTTACCTCTCCCGAGTGTCAAACTCTAGATTCTCAAATCCATCCCTAATACCATTACAAGCATATTAAGATTGTCTTCAAATGATAAACACAATCGGACTTAAAAGCAACAACCGTTAAAGAAACGTTTATTAAACCAAACGAGTATTTACACAACTACACCTTTCCCTAACTAATCTCTAAATTACACTAACATGTTCTTAGCTAATACAACATTACATCAAAAGGAGATCATCATCATCAACAATAAACATTAAATACAAAGATGGAAACAAGGGAAGAAAATCCAAATCTCAAAGTGGAGTAGTCCACTTTCGCCAAAGAATAGTCCTCCCGAGCTTCCTCTTCTCGATTGATAAACTTCCTCTTCTAGCTCTTCAAGGATTGGCCAAGAACACTCTTTACAACTAATATAATCTACTTCCTAAACTAATCTAATCTAACTAAGGTAGAAGAGAGCTCTCAAGAACAACCAAGCCCTCTCCCACGTCTAAGGAATGTCTAAGGTCTTTTTAGGTTTGGTGGAGAAAAGGGTTAAAAGAAAGGATCTTGAAAATATCTTCAAAATATCTAAAAATAGGTATTTCTGTACAGAGTATCACTGCCTAAGCGGTGGTTCGTCGCTTAGGCGGTGGACTTAAGTCAGTTCAGTTCTGTCGGTAACTTCGCCTAAGCGGTGGTTTTTCCGCTTAGGCGGTGGCTACTGGCAAGATATTCTGTCATTTTCTCACCTAGGCGGTGGTTCAGCCCTTCAGCACCCAACATTCTACCTCTTTTCCTCCTAAGCGGTAGAACTTCCGCCTATGTGGTGATCTTCATTCACTGAAACCCTGTTTTGCACATTTTGTTCACCGTTTCTCCACCGTTTTCACTTGTTTATCGCCTTTTGATGTCCATTCCCTGTTCTACACTAAAATACACTAAAACACAATTAAATATAACTAAAATTCTTGAAAACTAACAAATCCGGTTTAGAAATAGATAGGTTTTTCACACCTATCAGGAATATGTAGACAAATTCCACCTATAACCTATCCCCGGCTAGAGGTCCTAACTGTCCTTCATCTTAGAGCCTTCTCGAGCCTTGAGATCAGCTCAGGCCTTCTTCAACTCGACCTTTCTTCTTTTACATTCTCTCTCTTTGTCTCTTTACCATGTCAAACAGGCCAGCCTTGTAGAAGCTGGTACCACGGTCTAAGGTATCACGAAAGCTCAGAGCTAGTCGTGAGCACAGGTTATATGGAAACCTCTTATGCTTCAGCCCATCAATAATGGTATTCAGGGTAATGACATCCGAGAGCCCTTCACAAGTGAGAGGCTCCTTCCAAAATTTATCCACATTATCGCCTAAATTCTTATTAACCCCTAGCCTGAGGGCAAGGATATGGGTCACGGTCTTGGGTCTACGCCTAGAACATCTGAATCTGGGGAGAAAGTGCTACTCGAACTGGATGAAAGTTGATATTGAGGCTGGGGCCAGATCGTTGAACCACATCTAGGCCGGGCCAATCAAAGTGAAGGGAAAAAACTTACATCTTACTGCCATGAAGGCTGTGTGCATATACATGAAGGATAAAAAAATAGAAAGATGATCCACGGGGTCGATGGTCCCATCGTACTAGGTTACTTGAGGATTGGAGAATCGGTAAGGCACAGGTTCCCCTACAATTTCATCAATAAAGTGAGATCTTACCCCAGTATGCAACTTGGCTACACTTCCAGCGTCTTGGATCTAGTTGAGTGTGACTTCCATCTCAGCCACAGAGCGCTCCATAGATGCATCCCCTCTGGGTGGCTCTGCGACCTGGCTTTCGGTTTCCTAGACTTCGCGCCTCAGGGCTGGTTGTGGAGAATGAGAATCCACTTCTCGAGTCTGGCAGGATCGGTATTCAGATCGGGCTACGTGACTAGGCGCCCAAGCTAGTGGCAACCCTGGTCTCTCTTTAGATCGGCGCTCATGAGATTATTGAGATAAGGTCCTCGATATAGTAGAGGGACCAAATCCCTATCCTTGACTGCCTGGTTGCAAGGCTGGGGCTGGGCTTGGGGCACGTGTCCGTGAGAGTGAATTACTCGATCTTCAGATTCCTAAGGTTGGTTTTCTCCCCTACAATCTGGAGATCCGGTCCCCCTTGCATGGGGGCCGGAGGTAGGCGAAAAAGGAAGACTTGGAAATAATTTTGGAACTTACCAAGGTGGCACTCCAAACTGTTGATTCTTGTTGAGTTAATGGCCATGGATACCTGGCCTACGAAGACACCTGAGGCCAAAATTGATAGACCATCCTGTCCCATAAAAGAAAATTTCTCTTATTTAACAAGAACATAGGTTGTCGCCCTGGTATCTGGTCTGGGAACTCGGGACATATCTTGGGTGTGGTTGCTATTCATCATGGCGTTTTGGTCTCTCGGTCGTACAGTATGACGAGACCTTGTGATCATCAAGTCTTAGCTGCATTGGGAGTTGATGATTTGAGGAAGCTTTTTGTAACTTTCGTATGGATGATGCTAAACTGTTGGTGTCGTAAAATGGGTCCACCAGTAATATGGTCAGGTCATCTTACACGTGGCAAGTTGGTGGTGATTTGGAGATCGTCTTCAGCGGAGTTGTGCCGCAAGCCTTCTGAACCTTGATTTTATACTTGTCCGGGCTGGAGAGGCGTTGTTTGGCTTGGCCTACAGGTCGGTACTTGTACACAGGACCTGCTAGGGTGTGCTTGGTATGTCCCATTTGGCGTGAGAGTAAGAGCTCGGAAGGAAGAAATTGAGGTCGCTTGGATAAAATAAAGCTATTACCTCTTATTTTTAACCTCCTGAAAGGCTTGTCAACTCCTTCCTTTTATAGGCGAGAACGTTATTAGAATCCCAGAATTAGGGCCTTAAGCTTGGTTACCCACCCTAATCTGGCACGTGCAGGGGATTAGAGCTATGGGCTTGGGCCTTTGTCAGTTAGTAGAAGAGCCAATGGGCCAGGCCATTAAGATTAGTGGGAAGACTCTAGTACCGAGATGGACGTCAGGGTGGTCACACCAACTCGACCCTCATTGGTGACATCTTCCGTCTATACTGGAGATTCCTTCTTGGCGATCATTAAGTCCTTCATGGTTACCGACCTGAGGAGACACCGGGCTGTTATCAGCCAGGCTCATCACACTATTTGGTGACATGACACTTTTGATCTATGTCACAAACACGTGAAGGTCGGTCAATTTTCACCCACATCAATTATTATTATTATTATTATTATTATTATTATTATTATTATTATTATTATTATTATTATTATTATTATTATTATTATTATTATTATTATTATTATTATTATTATTATTATTATTATTATTATTATTATTATTATTAATTTTCCATTTTTATTTTGTGTTTATTGTCAATTATTGTGGTTATTATTGTTTTCTAGCTCTTATAATTTTTATTTTTTACACCATATAAAGGGGGTTGGCTACTCTTTGAAAGATATAGAAAAATATCTTACGAGTTCTTCCTCCTACTAGTATATCTTTATATAATATATTCAAGGGCAATTCGATAAAGCCAATTCATTAGTCTTCCAGTAGACGTGAACCCCGAGAGGATGTGCCTGTGAGCAACTGTTGCATCTTGGAGTAGCCATTTTCGTCAGAACCTTCATGTAGGGAGGAAATCGTTACTTTAGGACAACGATCATTCATTCCTCCTTGAACTCACAGGCTAGATAATTTTTCTTACTTAGTTTTTATTTATATTTTGCTGAAGTTTATTATTTAAATTCTAGTTGTTGATCCTAAGATTTTGATGGACAATTAAATGTTGATATTTTTGGTGAAAGTAACTGTTTAATTGAGTGTTTCAGTTTATTAGTTCCAATTATGAAGATATGATGATAAGTAATGAATGGATGCTAAAAGATGATGACAAATATGATAAAGGATTAAGAGGTTGAAGAATTTAAAGAATTTAGGGAAAACAACTCAGATTAAATTTCAACTCTTAATATCTCAATTAGGATCACACACGACACAAAATCATTTTTCTAAATATGTGTATTTTTGATAGGATCCTAATTAGTTAAATTATTTACTCCTATGTGAAATTGAAAAAGAAATATTGATAATTAATTAAAATTGAATTTAAGAATTTAGTGGAGCTAACCAAGAAAATAAATCGGTTAAAGGGATGAAAACGTCGATGAGAATGAATTCAAAATGAATTAAGGAGAGTATTCCAGCATTGGTAAGTCGATAGGTAAGTCGATCGAAGCATAAAATATGAAGTTGTTGAATCTCTCGGTCTACAGGTAGGTCGACCTGAGCTTAAATGTGAACTCTCTAAATCGATAAGTTGACATGGAGGTTGACCTATGACTAGAAATAAAACTCTCTGAATCTTTAGGTCGATAAATAGGTCGACCGATAGATGATGGATTTTTGGCTTGACTACATCCTGAATCGAGCGGTCGATTGGTGACCCTTGGTTAATCAACTTATGGTACTGTTTTAGGATTTTTTGGAATTCCGGATTTTATTCTAAAAGTAGCCGTTGCTAGCCGTTTTATGGTTAAGATCTAAGAGATATTTTAGGGATTTGATGTTATTTGAGATATGCAATATATATTATGATATTCCTATAGATATGGTTCATTAAGTTTGAATATTTCGTAATTTGGTATATGTAATTCTTTCTATCCTATTTAATTGTGATTGAGAAATATTTGGGGAATTTAGTTGAGAAGTTTAAAAGCCATAATTAAGTGATTTGAATTAGGATGAAGTCTTAATGATATAAGGGATCTATAAGAGAAATTAAATATCATAACAAGTGGGAACTAGCCGTTGGAGAAGCTTGTTTTATTCCGTTTTATATAGACCTGCGTTTTTTCACATTAAAGTATCATCAAGAGAATTATTGTGAGCTATTCAACTTTTGAGCTTTCTAAGAGTTATCATACTGAGTGAATTGTGAGATCTATTCTAAGAGTTATTCTTGAGAAATAATTACTGTGGATTATTGCTACCTACCGATCTGAAGTTTCATTACTACCTCTAATCATTATTTCTTAGGTGGAATCTGGGTAAGATCTTTCCAAATTAATTTGTATTAATTGTTGCTTGATTATATTTGGAATTTGATATTTGAAATTGTTTTCCAATTTTTTATAGAAAAATATTTTTGTGAAATAATTTCTTGAAGAAATTTGATTACGTGTTCAATTACGTGCTACCCTATTTTTGTTTAAAATTAGATTTTGAATATCTCACTTTTCTATTACTAGTTTTGGGATATTAATTGAGTTCTAATTTATCTGGGGTGGTAAAAACTTCGAGTGACAAAAATCACTAATCAATTTGTAATTGGTGAGTTGAGTGACGGATTAAATACTATTAGGAATATTTAATCAAAGGGTAGCTGGTTTCAGTCTTTTCCTATAAAGAGATTGAGGTAGTAATTCTTCATTGATTAAATTGATTTGCGAGAAATTTTGTAATGGTTCAATTCTTACCGGGTAAAAGGATATTTGGAGTATTTGTGAGATTTTGATTATTTAGCCTAAGGTATAAAAGGAATTAGGTTATTCTTGAACCTGTAAAAAGTAGAGGTTATTCCTGAACCTGGGAAAATGAATTTGTAAAGGTTGATTCTGAGCCTGTGAAAATAATATTTGTGAGAATTTGGTTCCTACCTTTAAAAGAATCTTGAATTTAGAGGGTACGACTCTCCGTGGAGCTCGGGGGACTAGATTAGCCAATAGTAGCTTGGTGAACTAGTATAAATTTCTGGTGTGCTACTATTTTTCATTATTTATTTTTGCTGTTTGGTATGCACCTAGTTGATTTTATATTTCTACTGTTATATAAAGATAATAATTAATTTAGGATTAAAATTAATTATTTGGATTTTTGAAGTATTTTCTTTGATAATTTTTTTTATCTACCCAATTCACCCCCTTCTTGAGTAGCTCAGTGGGCCAACACTATTGATTGTTTTTATATTTATTTAAATTATTGTCAAAATCATATAATTTTTCTAATAAGTTCAGTTCCTCAAATCTTCTATAACTTTACACCCTAGGTAGGTTGTTGACATCTTTCAAACTCTTCACTAGGGAATGCTATCAATTTCTTGTGCTTCACAACTCCCGCAGGAAAATTCCTTATCGCAAGAAGATCCCTTCCAGCAAAAAGATGATTTAATGTGACCTTTGAATCTTATCCTTTAGTCAAGCATATGGTGATTTTTATGAAAAAATATCCTTGATTCAATTACATATTTAAGCACAAAGATAGACCATGAATCAAGAGGAGATGAAGCAGCCCAAAAAAAATCCAATGCTGGTTCGCTTAGTTGAGAGATGCGAGTGAAATATATGAATGTTTGTGGATTTTTCTTAAAGGGGTTAAATACGTTGATATTTTTGAGCTTTTTATTGTTGAACCCTTATTTAAAAAAAAAAGAAAAACCTATTAAACAGTTATGTTCTAATTTAGTCTTTGTGTGAAACATTATTATTGTATGGTCCTTTGGCCTTTGACCAAATTATTGAACAGATGTTTACATCCTTGTATAAATATATTAAACCCTAGCTTCTATACCTAATCGTCATCTTCATTTTCAGCGTCCATATCGCAGCCGCGAGCCCTACCAACAATGATAGGAGAGTTTCCTATTGGATCAATGTTGGTTTTTGGTCGATTTTTTTTTTTTTTTTTCTGAGAACAGACTCATATTTCTTTGGTTCAATGTAGAAAAAAAGAAATGCAACTTCGAGGCCATCTTTAGACAAGTTTGATATGGGCATCATAGTAACGTGATTTAGATTTTCATCAGTAAATAGTATTATTTCATGTCAGACTGTTGAAGCTATTGTACAAATGCCCAGGGTCTATTAACGACCGAGGCCATCTTTAGACAAGTTTGATATAGGCATCATAGTAATATGATTTAGCTCAGCCATTAATAAATAGTCTTATTTAGTGTCTAATTGTTAAGCTATTGTACAAATGCCTGGGGTCTATTGAGGACCATGCATCCCTCATCTATTCTAAATAGAAGTATCTGAGCAACAAAGGCGGGGATCTCATCCATGTACATATGTAAACCGCCAGCACAAGTTCGCTGTGTTCTATCTTTCTCTCAGATATGGGAAATTCCAGATCTGAAATTTTTAGATCTGAAAAAATCTAGATCTGAAAAATCCAAAGTTCGTCGCCGTGCGAGTTGTTCACCTCCGTGCACATCATGCTTCATGCTCGTCCTACTCGCCATTTGCCGCTCTTTCTCGTCTCTCTCAGATTTGAAAAATTCTAGATTTGGAATTTTCTGATCTGTGAATATTCATGTTATTTTTTTATTGATTTTTGCAGATTCTTTCTGAACGTTCATACCAGACTACGGTTTGGTAAATGTTTACACCAATTTGTTTTCGCTGATCTTAATTTTTTTCCAATGTTTTTGATTTGTTTTGAAATATTGAGTGAACATTTACACATATGTGTACATTCATATCAAAATTGTTGAATATTTTTTTAATTGTTTTAAGATATTGAGTGAACATTCACACAAAATTGTACATTCGTAACAGTTTTTTGATTAAATGAGTGAACATTGAATGAAATATTATTCTGAAATATTTGAGTGCAATATTGAGTGAAATATTTGAGTGAACATGAAATGAAATATTGCTATGAAATATTGAGTAAAAATTCACATAGAAGTGAACATTGAGTAAAATGTTGTATCTCAGAGATTGATATTTTTTGTAAATTAGGAGAAAATGATGGTAAAAGAACATGAAACTATTTTCTAAAACATCTTTGAAGACTGAAAACTTAATTAAAATAGTTGGAAGTTGTTTTTTTTTTTTTTTTTTAAGTTTTCCTATCTTTACAAATCTAAATAATAATTTTTCCTCTCTTAATTGTTGCTAAACACCATTTTTCTTGTATTGTAAAGTGATAGAAGGCTTGACATGTTCCACGAACTCGGATCAACAATGTATGTTTGTCGTAAGCAATAGGTCAATTGCCGGGGGGAAGAAAAAAGAGAGCAAATTGATAGTAGCAATCATTTGTAAAATGAGAAAAGTGGCATTCTAGGCCTAGATCTAATGAAGATAAACATCACTCAACTAATAAAATTGTCGATTACAGAGATGACATGTCTAATCATCATTGTAGAAGAAAGCACAAATTTAAAGCATAAAAGGCACTCAAGGTCAAAATCCGCAGAGAACAATCATTCTTCAAGTCCAAACTTGTGTTCAGCAGCAGCGACAATGAAAATGGAGGATACCTTGAGTATATATTACTAAGTTCCAATGACATTTAATCTCCTGCTCGATGAATCAAAAGAAGACGAGGCTAGATCTATTCTGAAAATGGATAGATTTGACTCATTTTAACAATAGTAGCTCTGACGTTGATAGATCTAGTGGATAGATGGGGTGGCTTCGACTTCGGTGGTGATTGTGATGGTAGTAGAGGTGGTGGCAGAGGTGGAGGTGATGCCGGAGAGATAGAGATGGAGAGAGAGAGGGAATAGGGTAACTGACGGATAAGGTAGATGAATTTAGGGTTTTGTAGGTTAGGAGAAATTTTACTAATAAAAATTAGAATTTTTTAGGTTAACATTTATTTTTGCCAAACATATTAAAATAGGATCCAAAGAACAAAATTCATATCAATTAAAACTCATTGATTTATTTAAATTTTAAGAAAACACCATTAAGTAACTTTTACAAAATTTACTGTGCAACAACTTTCAGTAAATACATATTCTCTCACTATATCTACAGCAATATAATAAATGGAGAGATGCAAATGTTACTATCCAGTAACAATGTTAATAGCAATATATTGATTGGAGGATGCAAATGTTACTGTACAGCAACAATGTCAACAACAACATAGTAAATAGGAGATGTAAATGTTACTGTGCAGCAAACAATTACCATGTGCTATTGAGTTTTTCTCTAAACTTAAATGACTACACAAATATAAGAATGAATTGGTAATAGGTCTTGAGGTCTATTATAAAATACCCTAAAAATTATTAAGAGGAGTTGAGGTCAATTTTTTGTTAGACATAATTTATAGACAATACTTAATCGAACTAGTCCTTAAAAAGTTATTTGAAGTTAAAATAGATTTATGGAGCGAAAATCCTAAATATAAAATAATACAACTCAATAGTTGCCCTTTTAAGTTATTGGGGGCGGCATTAAGACATAATTTTTAATTATCTCGATACATAAAACACCTAAAAAAAAAATCTTAGGACACATTTAATAATCTTTAAAAAGTGAATTTTGTTATAATCCCATTACTCCATTTTTGCCCTTCCTTATGTTTGTAGGAAATATAAACTAGGATTAATTACATTTTGTATCCTTATAGTTTGACTTAATTGTACTTTGTACTCTTACAGTATTTTTGTCAGCACTTATACCTTATATACTTCAGATTTAATTGTAACAACTAAAAACGTAACATATCTAAGGATAATTTCATCATTTTTCTTTAGAATCAAGGTTTTTTTTTTTTTTTTTTTTTCAACTAATTCAATAGGGACTATTTCAAAACTCAACTAGAATTCAAGGGTTAAAAGTGCAATTTTTTCCTTTTCCTTTCTTATGGTTCATTTTTTTCCTAAATGAAAATGCAATTGTAAAAGATAAGGACGCCTTCGGTTGAATGTGGTGGACATAAAGGGTGGTTTGATTTTTTTGAGATTACAAAGAAATCACGAGTTCTCTCCCTCTATCTATCTATCTATCTATCTATCTATCTATTTATTCACCTTCTCTCTCATCGCCTCTCACTTTATAATACAGACACACGTATACATCTGATTACAAGCGTATGCCTATATCTTTTTTTTTCTCTCTCTATGTATATCTTACATATAGAGAAATGATATGAGATAAGAGAGAGAGACAAATAGAGAGAGAAGATGGTTGACTATTGGTGGCCATAGATAGGTGAGGTAGTGCTGGCCTGGCTGATGGGGTGGTGGCCTACTAGCTAGTGGCCGTTGAAAGGTGTAGCGTGGTGACTTGGCAGATCGGTGGTCGACGAAGAAGATGAATACAAAATAAAAAAATACATTATTGACATAAAATTGAAGTTTTAAGAAGTAATGTGGAATAATCAAGAGATATAAGAAAAAAGTGAAACCATATTAAACTTTGGGGTTCCAAAGTGTAATTTAGACTTTATAATTGAGTGAGATAAGATATTACTCATAACATGTATTTTTCTCTCATTTTGGGCAAACAATGTGCCAGCGAACCATCCAACCTTTTTGTTTCACCAATTGCTCACTTGTTGAGAGTTTCTTATATAAATCTTAGCCAAACATTTAACTAGTAATAACTGTCAACATCATATAGAAAATCTACAATTTTTAGGGACAAATGGTCAATCCACGTTCTTATATCCCTTTTTTTTTTTTTTTTTTTTTTGGCTCATAGTCAAATAATGAACAGTGACAATCACTGACTATAAATATATGTGCGAATTAACTCTGATTTATCACAGTTGAGTTGCATTGCTCTACTATAATCAGTTATATCATTGGAATAGCTGCATTTTGCTGTAATGGGTTATTCCAAGTTTCTGGCAATCTTTTTGTCCTTCCTCATCCTCTTTGCATCTTCCCGTGAGTATTTCTTAGATATCTTCTACAACTTCTAATGGTGGGAAAAAATCCAATTCGTTGTAGTGATATATATACACAGTTATGATTGAAGTACTAGATATATATACACTAATTATATAAATATTTTTATGTGAATGCAGAGATGTCGGTGGAGGGTCAGAGGCTATGCAGGAGGAGGAGCACGACATGGAGTGGAGTATGCAATGCGAACTGTGACAGGATATGCAGGGTTAGGGAGGGAGCTGTTCGCGGTGCTTGCGTCAACATACGCCCAAGGCCATTTTGCTTTTGCTTCTTCCGTTGCTGAATGAATGCCATAAATGAATAAATAAATAAATAAAAGCTGCAAATTGCAGCTAGAAAAGTCTTCACAGCTCGTGTTGTACACTACGTATGTGTACTACTATATGTGATATATCACCTAAATAAAACGTGCGTTTGAATTATGATATTATTCTCTCATTTAGCGCCCTGGTAATTTCCCTTTTTTCATTTCTTTACATTTTTCAGTTTTAATGAGCAAATAAGTTATTGATCAAACAGAGAAGATATAAAGAAAATGCAAACTATTTTTTTGATATAATAATATGACTTCATAAAATAACCGAAGTTAAAACTAGCGAGCAAGACAAAAGGACCAAAAACAAACCAAAACGAGAAGCCATTGGTGATATCACCATCACCATTGGTAGTTAAAAAAAAAAATAAAAAAAATGAAAAAAGATAAATTTATTAAAAGAAACAAATAAGGTTCAAACACACAGAATTACAAGAGTTCAAGTTTTCTGAAGTTAGCAAAACCAATTCTATCTAACTTCAAACTTCCTCTAACAGTCTGAGGAAGTTCAGAAAATACAGCAGTCCAAATGACACTTCCTGCACTTGCAGCCTTAGACAGTGCATCAGCTGTTGAGTAGGCTTCCCTAAAACAATGAAGAATTGGAAAATCTCCCAGAACTAGGTAATCTCAGAAAGTAGAAGCAAAACCTTTCAAAGAATTGAAGCTTTGTTGAGAATCATATCCACTAGAACTTTACTGTCAACCTCCAAAACAACCTTAAGCCAATGATTATCAATGCAAATTTTATGACTCTGCCACATCCCAAAGACTTCAGCAAACAAATTAGATTGAAAACCAAGAGGAATAACAAAAGCAAAGCTTAAGCCTCCCAAATTATCTTTGATAACCCCACCTGTACCAGAAATGCCAGGATTTCCCAAAGAGCTACCATCTATGTTCAATTTGAAAAAGCCAAATGGAAGTTTGATCCATTTTACCATAACCAACTTAGTTCTAGCAGTTTTCTTGACAGGCTTGGCAAGAAGAGTGAAATTCAGACTTTTGACCAGAGAAGGTAAGTAAGGAACAACTCCATCATACTTAGCTTGGCATCTAGCTTTCCAAATCTTTCAACAAATAAGAACTGGTAGGCTAGTAGGTAATAAAAGATCTTGCCACTACTTTAATAACCTAGACATTCGATTCTCTTGATGGAAAGAACCACCATAATGAGCCACACAAGTTGAGCAAAATCACAAGAGGAAAGGGTATGATCTATGGAATCAATATGCCTTCCACAACAAGCACATTGAGAGGGCATATTAAAACCAAGAGATTGGATTTTAACATCAAAAGGGAACCAAATTCTTTAACACCTTCCACATTAGGATGAAAGATTTAAGAGAATAGAAGAGTTCTAAATAAGCTTGAAAAAAGGAGGAGCATCTGAGCATTGTCTGAGAATCTGCCAAGCTGAGGAAATTGTAAAAATTCCCGAAGGAGAGGGCATCTAGATAATCTTATCTTTAAAAGACTTGGGAAGCTTATGAAGTTGCTGAATTTGAGATTTGAAAAATGGGAGAATTTGATCAATTCTAATCCACCTCCAATTCCCATCCTCAAACATTAAATCCTTCACTTGCAAGTGAGCAGCATATTGAGGCACAAGCATAATCTCACCAAGAGGGAGGTCAGTGAGCCATTGATCCCACCATAATGAGACCTTCCTTTCTCAAATTTGGAAAAGAGTGAAATCCTCAACCAAGTTTTTTTCAGCCAAAATATTTCTCCATCCCATGCCTTGATGAGAACCAATTTTGCTGAAATAAGCCTGTTTATTGCAACCATACTTTCTTTGCATAAACTAAACCCAAAATGAATTGCCTGCTCTATAATTCCACCAACGCTTTTCTTTTAAAGCCTTAATGAGATCACTCAGCAACCTGAATCCCAAGCCCCCTACAGAAATAGGATAACACATTGCTTGCCAAGATTTCTAGTAATGCTTCCCATTCCCGAAGAAATGTGCAAACAAGCCCTCTAAAGTTTTGATCACATTTACTGGAGAAAACAAAGCCACAAACATGAAGAGAGTTTGGGAGATCAAAACATGTTTGATGAGCACCATCCTACCCGACTAGATAAAAACTTATCTTGCCAACCTTGTAATCTACTTCTGATTTTAGAAATCTAAGAATCAAACAAGGAAGACTTATTCTGACCTGCAAAGAGACGACATCCCAAATATTTCATGGGAAGAGAGTTCTTGAGAAAACCTGATTTAGAGGCTAACCAAGCAAGCTTGTTAGAAGGAATATATTGAGAAGGTACAAAACAACTTTTGTAGTAATTGATGAGCTGGCTTGAATTCTCTTAATAAACTTTAAGGAAAAAAGATTGAAAAATGAAGATTTGGAGCCATTAAGAAAGATGATCATATCATCAGCGAAAGCTAAATGGGAAATGGGAGTGGAAGAATATTCTTATTTTGTATCAAAATTTTTCAATCCTCTAGAAAAAACTTTTGCCATTAAAATGAAAAGAAAAGGGAAAAAATGATCACCTTGCCTTAATCCTCTTTGAGAATGAAAGAAACCACAAGAAGTTCCATTGATTATGATGGAAAAATAGAAATTGGAAATGAGCCTCCAAACCATGTCAATGATTCTCTCACGAAAACCAAATTTTCTCATAATTACCATGAGGAAAATCCAAGAAAGCTGATCAAAAGCCTTAGTTATATCCAATTTACCAATGAGATTGCCTCAACCACTTTCTTAGGCAATTGGTGCACCATCTCTTGGGAAAAACAACCTTAATCCTATTTGCTAAGAATTTGGGAAGATTTTATTGAAGAAGTTGCATGAGCTTATTGGCCTAAATTTAGAAGGAAATGAAAGATCATCAAGTTTGAAAATCAAAGCCAGAAAAGTACGTGTACATTCTTTATTAAGCTCAGAACCACAAAACAAATTCCATGATAGTCTGGAAAATATCATCCTTAATGATCTCCCAACAATGGATGAAAAATTTCCCAGTATAGCCATTAGGACCTACAACACTCTCTCATTTAAGACTCAAAACAGCAGCTGCTATTTCATCAATGGTTGGGGGTAATATAGCTCTTTGTTTCAATATGAGATATTAAACACTACAACAAAAACTACCTATAAGGGCACCTCTGTTGGGACACTATATATTGTGCCCTATAAATGTGTTTTTCGAGGTACAAAATTGAAAGTGTCGCATAAAAGTAAATTTGTTGGGACACTATATGTTATTGTACCCTATAAAGGTACTTTTTAGGACACTATATATATTGGGCCCATAATCAAATATTTAAAGGACACAAAGTAGTGCCCTAATAACAATTAATTAGTAATTAAATAAATTAACATCTATTTATAATATAAAAGGACAGAAAATAGTTCCCTAAAAACATAAATTATATCAGGGCACATTTTTGTCTCCTATTATAATTTAATTACATATATTAAAATAAATTAATTGATATTTGCCGAACTTAACCCAAAAAAAGGGCGTCCTCTCCCCCGTTCACACATTTGGTGAAAAAAAAAGACAGTCATTTTGGTTTTGGTTTCCTCCCCACACTCTCACTCTCACTCTCACTCTTACCCTTTTAGTCTGGATACCCACCCCAAACCCTTTCATTTTTCTCATTTTCCTCTCCATTGCTCTATTACCGACGAAATTGGCTTAGACATCTCATTCCTCTCTCTCGATTCCGATCTCAGCCCTCTCTCTCGATCTTTGCCCTTGTTATTAGCGGTGGTGTTTGTTTTGTCTCCTCGTCATTCTTTTTCCTATCATCACCGGTGGAAGGCCTATCGATTTGCGTATCATAGGCTTGGGGCTCATCACGTTTCAAAAATAGTCTCAGACTAAGGATTTGAATTGGAATGGTCAGCGAAGGTCATCGGTGTTCGGTGATGGCCAGATTTGGTTGGAAAATCACTCAGGTATTATATTTATTCTTCTTCTTCATGTACGAGACCCTAATCTCATCCCTCTTAAAATTGATTTTTGTTTCCGATTTGGGATAAATTAACTTCCAATCAGGTCTGATTTGGCTAAATCTAATCTCGATTTCTCTGATTTTTGTATATTCTCATTCTATCGAAGGTATATACATATCTCCATCGCAGGTATACACAATTCTTTTATTCTCTTCATCACTTCATCTCCCTTTCTTTGTTTGTTGTCGAGATCTTGAAATTTGTGTATTTCTGTGCAACTAGGAGATGTATCCCTATTATTCCTATTATTATTTATTTTCATGCAATTTTTTTTTTTGGGAGATAACCCCTGAGATTGAGTTTTAGATCTCAATATTTGTTTGATATATTTTTTTTTTTGTTGATAAATTACACAAGGTTAAATGATTCATTTGCTTTTGTTGGTCAAGTATTTCTGATCAAGGGGAAAAATGTAGTTTGCTTTTGACTGAGTTCTTTCAGCTGTTGTTGGTGCTTTAGTTACTAGTGAGAAGGATGATTACTTAGTGTAGGGCCTGTAAAGAAATATATAGTTTGAAATGAAAACATTCTACAAACTGAGGTTATGGTGCAATAATTCTTAGAAGGGCATAAACTCTGCGGGGAATATTGCATAATAATATTAAAAAGACTTAATTCTTCATTTGTGGACTTCAAGATTGTTCTTCAACTAATACTAGTATATATGAGTTGCAATATGAAGAAGTTGGAAAAGTAAAGGTTGTATTATAGCTGGCATTGATTTGTAAAATGATTTGATGAATTGCAGTTGTTGGCCCAGTAGATTACCCAAGAGGGGGGGTGAATTGGGTAATTAAAAAATATTATCAGAATATATTTGAATAAATCAAATAATTAATTTTATATATAAATTAATTATTATCTTTATATCACAGCGGAATTAAAATAAATCTAAGTGCACACCCAAACAACAAAAATAAACAAATTAAGAAAGCAGCACACTAGAGATTTATACTGGTTCACTAAGCTACTTTTGGCTAATCCAGTCCCCCGAGCTCTACAGAGGTCATACCCACTAAAACCAAGATTCCTTTAAAGGTAGGAACCAAATCCGCACATCGATTCTTTTACAGGTTCAGAATCAACTTTATAATATTTTTTTTCTCAGGCTAAGGAAGAACCTCTACTTTTTACAGGCTAAAGAATAACCTAATTCTTTTTAACACTTAGGCTCAAGAATCAAAACCTCACCAAAATACTCCAAATATCTTTTTACCCTGTAAGGATTGAACCATTACAAAATTACTCAAAAAACCCAATTCTTATCCAGGAAGAATCACTACCTCAATCTCTTTACAAGAAGAGACTAAAACCCTGCTACCCTTGATTAAATATCCCCGGTGATATTTAATCCGTCATAACTCACCAATACAAAAATTAATAAATAAATCTCTCTCGGAGCTTCTATCACTCTAGATAAATAAAAACTCAATTAATATCCCAACTAATGATAGAAATACGTGAGATACATGAATCTGATTTTAACAAGAATATGGGTAGCAAATTGAAGCACGTAATCAGATTCAAGAAATTGTTTGAAAGAATATTTTCTTCAAAAATCAAAAATAATTTCTAAGATCAATTTCCAAAATAAAATAATAAACAATAAATAATATGGAAAGATCTCACCCGGAATCCACAGAAATAATGATTAGAATAGTATAGCTTCAAATCCGATATCAGCAAGAATAGATCGCAGTTGATTATTAGAATCACTCTTAGAATAACTCACAGTATCGTAGAAGGATAACTCTTATAAATGCTCTCTCAAAATGATATAAACTGATTTTCTATCTAGGAATGATTATCTTTTCTTAGAAAATTTGCAGGTCTATATAAAGGCACATGTAACCAGCCTCCTAACGGTTAGTTTACAAGTGTCATGACAATAAAATACTCTTATAAACCCCTTATAGTATAAGGACTTCATTTAGATTCAATTTCACTTAATAACAACTTTTAAAACTCTCAATTAAATCCCCAAAGTATTTCTCAATCAAAATAAATAAGTATAGAATCCATTTTAAGTACCAAATTGACAAACATTAACATTTAATGAACCATATTGAAAGGATTTAATTAGTATATGAACTATATCTTAAATAGTAAGAATATCCCCGAAATCTATCTCAAATCCTAACAAAAAATGGTTATCTTTGGATTTAAAATTGAATCAAACAATATCTTGAAACAGCACATACGGTCAACTGCCCAACTCAGCTTACAGCCAAACCATCACTGCAGCGAGCATAGGTCGACTACTCGGTTGACTCGCAGATTAATAGAGTTAGTCATGCTTTCACTGGTCGACCACTCGGTCGACTTGCAGATTCAGAGAGTTCAAATGTTTTCACAGGTCGACCGGTCGGTCGATTCTTCAATTCAGGATGCTTCATCTTCTTTCTCCGGTCGACTCCTCAGTTGACTGCCTTCTTCTGAATCACTTCTCTGATCTCATTTTTAACTCACTTTCTTTTATGATTTATCCCCTTTATCTATTTTTATCTTTAAATAAGCTCCACTAATATTCTTATATTCTATTTTAGTCATTCAAAAATATTTCTTTTTAATTCACATAGGAGTAAATAAATATACTTAACAAAAACACACATAAAAGATAAGATTCATTTTGTGCCATGTGTGTGTTCCTAAATGAGATATTAGGAGTTAATATTTACCTGGATTGTTTTTTCTAATTTTTTCAAATTCTTAATACTTCTTTATCATCTTAATATCTTTATTAAGCATCCATTCCATTTGACATCTTCATTATAAGAACTTTAAATCCCTGAAACACTTGATCAAACATTAGTTCCACCAAAACACCAATACTTAATTATTCATCAATATCTTGGGATCAACAGCAGGGTTCAACCTCTGTGGCTATCTATAGAATGTTTCAGATTTGCGATTTGGTCTGTTTCGGCTGCTGCTGTTATTTGGTTGGCTCTATTTCAATTGCAATTTTGTGCTGCCTATATTAGGTTGGCTCTAATTTGCTCGATATTTTTCCCATATTGGGTTTGTTGTAATTTCTCTTCATGCATTTTTTTTTGTTAACTTAATCAAGTATTTGCCTTTAAATTTTTTTGGTAGGAAGCTGGTTTGAAAAAAACTTCCAATACATTCAACAGCAATACCTATGTAAATGTATGTCATTTGAGTTTGAAATATCAGTGTATTTGATTTTTACTAAGGTAATATTTGGTTGTAAGAAAATGAAGCCTTGGAATTGAAATTTTTGAGTTTCTTATATGTGTTCATTTTCCGATTTTGAGGCTTTAATTCCATTGAAACCAAACACTGCCTTAACCATTTTTCATTTTCTTTTATTCATTTTTTTTTTGGATTTTCATTTCCATTGTATTGATAATTTTATTTTCTTCGTTGCTTTTTTAGTTTTCCGATGGAAGAATGAACCTTGCTTGTTTACATAAATTTTCGGGATCGTCCAAAACATGTAACTCCATTTTTCCTGATACACACCAGAAATTTAAGTTTAGTACACTCGAACTTTTGGTTTGAACATATCAAAAGTTTCCTTAATTGCAACATTTTACAGGTGAATCAGAAGATGTTAGACTAATTTTTAGATGCTTTGGTTTACAGATGAACAACGAGGTTTTTACACGCTCGCGTATTGACTACTCGCAAATATACGAGGTCCAGTTTTAATATAGTGGATCTTTTAAGATCGGATATCGTTCCAAAGGGACGATGTGAATAATTGAATACTGCAATTTGCGTAGTCTTATATTATCCAGATGGTTCAAGAATTATTTAAAATAAACTAATTAAAACTAAATTAAACAACAATTAGTGGGTTAATCCTAACTAAGTTGATTACATAGGTATTAATTTCATTCATTTAATACATGTTTGATTTCATTTAGTTAACAATAACGGTATTTATGCTATCCGACAATCTCGGTATCTTAAACTCACTCACTTCCTCTCCCAAGTGTTTAGTGAATGAATACATGACTTCGCGTTAACGCCGAAGTCCCCCTTGAACGTATTTTTGAACACATAGTCACGTGAGTCTTGACCCAACCTCATGGATTACAGATCTTCTAACGCCCTCTTGGGTCGTTAGAACGTCGTGTTGTGTTTACCCTAGTTTGAAACCGGGGTTACCTCTCCCGAGTGTCAAATCCCGTATTCTCAAATCCAACCCTAATATCTTGACAAACATTTTAAGATTGTAATAAAATAATAAACACAATCGGATTTAAACAAACAACCGTTAAAGAAACATATATTGAACTAAATAAGTATTTACACAACTACATCGATCCTTAGATAATATTTATCTAATCTATTGTGATTTTGGCCATATAAGAATTAATATAAGAGGGATTCATCATCATTCACAATAAAACATTAAGTTATAAAGAGAGAAATAAAGAGAAAAACATTAAATCTTAAAGTGGAGTGATCCACTATCGCTAAAGATCGAACCACCAGTGTTTCCTCTTATCCGAATGATGAGTCTCCTCTTTGAGCTCTTTAAGATTTGCTAAGGACCAAGTCCTAAGGGTTAGCGATGTCCCAGCTCCAAGAGTTCGTAATGGAAGTGGGAGAATAGGTATTTATAGGTATAAGGTTTCAAAATATCTAAAAATATCTATTTTGCTGTGCAAAGCTGACCGTCGTGGCGATGGGATTTACCACCGCGGCGGTGGGTAAGTCGGTTAGCTCACTACTGTGGTGGTAGCCCAAAATCTTAACTCTCTGATCTTTTACTGCCGCGGCGGTGGCCTGCCACTGCGGCGGTGGGACTTTGTGCTGAAAAACCCCTTCTCTACATTCTTACTACCGCGATGGAGGATTTCTCGCCGTGACGATGGGTCTTGTGATCTTAAAACCTTGTTTCTTCATCATTTCTTCACCGTTTTTCCTTGTTTGTCGCTTGTTTGCGTCCCTACACCTGAATAATATAAAAACTGACAAAAACGCAATTAAATACTACAAATTCAATAAAAAACTACCAAATTCGGCTTAGAAGTAGATAGGTTATTTCAACCTATCAACGGACAACTAAAGAGAGACATCTTTAGAACTTCTTACACATAATTTTTTCAAGCTCTTTCTTTGCTCTAATGTGAGTTGGTTTCTGGTTTATTATGGTTTTGAGAAACAATTAGGCCGTGTTTGGTTTCATGGAATTGGAGTTTTGGATTCAGAAATGAACCCATGCAAAAGCTTGAAAATTTCAATGTGTTTGTTTCTGGTCCAATTCCTTATAACCAAACATTTCTTTAAATTAGTAATCAATGTGATTGTTATCCTAAATGAATGTATTATTTGCCTTAATTTAGGTGAATATGATATCCTTGTGGTGGAGTAAAGGAAAAGAAGATAACCAGATAACCCCATGGCCCTATGTTTATCTTGCATCCTTATATCTTGCAATTTTTTATTTTGTTTTGCAGGAAATGACAATACTGACTTACTTTATGTTGGATCAGTCGAGAAAAGAGGCAGAGTATTGCATAGAAAATGCATTTAACACATATTTAGTATGTATATTACTTTTGTACTTAAACCTTATTTTTATTTACGAATGTTGGCTTAGATGTTGAAAGGAACTAGTGACCTATGACGAGTATAATTTTGTGTATCTCTGGGGTTTTTAATTCCCCATTTTTAATGTCAAAATTTGAGTTCTTTATGTATTTTGTATTGTGAGGAATTTTTAGCTTTTATTGTTTGGATTTAGATTATTTCGATATTTTAAAATAATTTTAAATTATATAAAAAATAATTTAGATACTTTTTGGGACACTAAAAAATGTCCTTAAATGTTGGTTCTCTTTTACAATTTCGCGACACATTCTTGTGTCTTAATAGAGATTTTTCACAACACTTTCTTGTGCCCTAATATATATAATTTAAAAAATATAAAATTCTATAGAGGCAATATATGGTGTCCTAATAACTATTTTATAAGACACTTATTATTACCTTAAGAAGTTCAAACAAAAAGGGTAATATATAGTGCCCTTATAACCTATTGGGGTGACTTTTTACGGGGCACCAATCCAAGTGTCCCAAAAAGCCCAAGTGTTGCAATAGGGGCTCTGTCGCGACATTTTTTCGTGCCCCGATAGGCCAATTTTGTTGTAGTGAAAAAAGTATCATGGATAAGGAATCTAAAGTGGCTCGAGTAGAAGGTGATCACAAAGCTTCCTAGAAATACTGAATGAGTAGGTTTTGAATATCCTTAGGATCAGAAACAGTGCAGCCTTGTTTATCCTTTAAGGATTTGATAAGCCTCTTTATTCTTTGCTCTTTGACATGGCATAAAAGAACTTAGTGTTGGCGCCCCCTTTCTTAAGCTTTTTATAACTAGATTTTTGCTTCGAAAAAGCCTCTTTCACCTTTATTGTTTGTTTGTGCTTGGAAACAACTTTATTGTAATATGTCCAATTATCAATAGTATCATAGTTGAGGCAAATTTTTTCTAGTCTAGAGACTTCTAATTTAGCACTTTGGGCAATATTGATGATGTTTCCAAAAAAAAAACGACTCCACTATTTTAACATAGTTTTGAGTGATTTCAGCTTGTAAGCAACAACTCAAATGGCATATCCATTATAAGGTTTTTTCAAATGAGAAGCAACTATAGTGATGAAATTAGTATTTTTGCACCAAAGTGCTAAAATTTGAAAGGAATTGGACTATTGGAAAGATAGGAAGATATGGACAAAAGCTGAGGAGAGTGATCAGAACCAGTTTTAGGTAAGTGAGAAACATTGGTGTTGGGAAATTTAGAAATCCAAGCATGGTTGATGAAAGACCAATAAAGTCTACTCCATTTCCTAGAATCACCCTTGTGATTGCACTAAGTAAATTTTGAGATAGTGAAAGGGACATTGAACAAGCCACAAAAATGTATGCAATTACTGAATTCAAGACTACTTATCTAAGAAATGACAGTATAACCTTTCTCGTCTTCTAAGAAAGAGAAACAATTAAAATCCCCAGATACAATGCAAGGATTCTGTATGAAAGTAATGAAAGACTCAAAATCATGCCACAATGACCTTATTTCAAGATGACTACATTTGGCATACACAATAGCCAGGGAGAGATTTTAGGCTATGAAAGGGTGAGAAATTTCAACAATAACTAGCTGTTGAGATGAGAAAGAAATGGAACAAGATCAAGGTTTTTTTTTTCAAAACATCCAAATTTTGCTAGATGAATTGGAATAGGAATTATCAAACCTTATAAATTTGGCAAGGGAAATGATGGAATCCATAGTCAGTATTGGCTCCAAAATGATAAAAAAAACTATAGCTTATTGACCTTAATTAGTTTTTTGAGTCTGAGCTTAGCAACCCTTTTAGAGGCTCTCCTTATATTCCAAATAAAGCCTTTAATTATGGGAATGTGATATGGAATGAGCTATACTTCTCAAGCTTGATCTGATGATCACACTGGAATGAAATGATTTTCTAGCTTGATTTCTTCTTTTAGGAATAATCCACTCAATATCTTTAGGCTCAAGTGTCACAGAATCATTACTAACTCTTTTAGGAGAAAGTGTAAACTTTTGAATCACAACCTGATCATTAGAAGGAGGAATATCAGAAGAAATGGAAGGGGAATTATAATTTTATAGCCTAACAATTTTAACTATCATAACAGTTTTCATAATTGCAATATGAAGGAATGGGTTGAATTGGAATGGAAGGGATAACAGAACATGATGAATTGGATGTAGGTAATACTGATGGAGATGAATTCTTGGCTTGAATTGTGACCTCATCAAAAGGAAGAGGCTGATTGTGAGAGTGCTTGTCAAATTGAAGAATAGTAGGGTAATAAAAAAGATAATTTGTTGGCCCAGTGATCTACCCAAGAGGGGTAGTGAATTAGGTAGTTATAAAAAATTTAAGCAAATTCTTATATTTCAACACTTAAATAATCGAATAATTAATTTAATCCTAAATCAATTATTATCTTTATAATGCAGCAGATAAGTGCTATTTATTCTTGGTGCACACCCAAACAACAAGAAATAAATAAAGTAAAGAAAACATCACACAAGGATATATCCTGGTTCACCAAGCTACTTTTGGTTAATCCAGTCCTCCAAGCCCCACAGAGATTTGTACCCACTAAACCACTTGATCCTTTAACAGGTAGGAACCAAACCTTTACAAAATAATTATTTTACAGGCTTAGAATCAAACTTTAGAATTCCCTTTTCACAGGTTAAGGAAGAACCTTATCGTTTTTCAGGCTAAAGACTAACCTAATTCTTTTATCAGGCTAAGAATCAAACCTCACAAAATACTCCAAGTATCATTTTCACCGGTAAGGATGGAACGATTACAAATAACTCAAATTTAATTTTAATCAGGAAGAATTAAGTCTAACTCTTTTCAAGGGAAAAAAGTAACCTAACCTTTTTATACAATAGGTAAAGATTAAACCTCAATCTCTTTACCAGAAGAGATCAAAATCCAAATTACCCCTGACTAGATACTCCCAATCGTATCTAATCCGCATAAACTCACCAATTACAAGAATTAATGAATTTCTTCTCACTTGGAGCTTCTAACACCTCCAATCAATTTAACTCAATTAATGTCCCAAATTTATTAGTGATAGAATTTTATATATGAGGAATTCAAAATCTGATTATAATAGATATGGTAGCACAAAAATAAGCACGTAATTAGAATATCACAAAAATCATCTTAAAATAAATTTTATGCTCTTTAGAGTTAAAAAACGATTTCACAAAGATCTTATATCCAAACAAGAAATAATAATATAAAATTATAATTAAGAACAAAATCTTGGAACGATCTTACCAGGATAACCAGCGAAAGATTGAATATGAATCGCAAGATAGCTTAGATCGGTGACGTCAAAACACTTAGCGCTATTTCTCAGGAACGTTTCGCACAAAATGATCTCTCAAGAAAATATAAGAATAAGGACTCTTAGAAGGCTTAGGAACAATTAGTTCCTGATGAAAGTGATGTATTGATCTCAAAAAATGCAACTCTATTTAAATTGATTTGAAACATGCCCTCTAACGGATAGTTCGCACAAGATATGATAATTAAATACACATATAGATCCCATTTATCAACACCATTTAATCCTTGTTAAATTTATTTAAATATTGTTTCTAAAATATTAAATTAAGTCCCCAAATTAATTTGGAGTAACATATTATCAATATATTCAAATCCTAAAGATATCTCCAAAAGATCTGCCAAAAAACAGCTAGTTTTGATCAAATCCTGAAAATCCTCGAAATCTGAAACAACCTAGTCGGTTGACTAACCTCTTCCCATTGGTCAACCGATGGATACATGATGTATCCCAACCTTTGTTCAAACAATGCTCAGTTAACCGATCCCCAGTGGGTCGGTTGACCGATCGTTTCATGATGCTATCTCAGGCCTATTTTCGGCCCTAGTTGGTCGACCGATCGATACAGGGAGTTTAGCTTTCGGCCATAGTTAACTGATCTCCCTTGGTTGGTTGACCGATCGATTCAGAGACTTTCTATTTTCTAGCCCTTGCCCATCGGTTGACCGATTGTTGCTAGAACAATATCCCTCTCAATATATTTCAACTCTAAACTTCGACATTTTCAACCCTTTAACCGTTTTCTTTTCTCGATTAACTAAATTGACACTAATAGTCAATTTTAAACACTAATCTTTCTTAATTCAATTTTCCTTTTTCAATTTCACATTGGAGCAAATATTTGAACAATTATTAAGACCGTAATTTAAACACACATAAATATAAATCATTTTTGTGTTATGTGTGATCTTAATGGGGATACATTAAAAGTAAAAAGGATTTGAGTTGTTTTCACCTAGATTCGTCAGAATCTTCAATCTTTTAATGTTTGTCTCTGCATCCTTCATAATTACTTCATGATGTTATCTTGATTGAAACTTTTTAAACTAAAACACTCTATACTAAAAAGATCAATACTTATTTGTCCATCAAAATCCTGGGATTAACAGGATTATCAGGAGTATGAGGAATAAGGGGCAGCCTGGGATGGTATTTTAGCTAAAACAACATTGTACGAAGGGTTTTTATCAATTAAAGAAGGATCTTTTGAAGAAGAACGCTCATGATGGGAAAAAGGCTTACTGACAGTGTGGAATAGACGGAACTGTAAAATCAGGATCCCATCATCAAAATCCTCATCATATTTTTCAATAAACCATTTGGGGAACACCTTAGGAGCCTCTGAGAAAGGATTAGAATAAGGAATTTTCACCGAATTATCAACCAGACCTTTGGAATGATCTAGCAATACTGAACTAGCTTTGCCCTATTTTCTAGTAACAAGAATAGAGGCTGAATTAACTACCAAAATCCCTTAGAACCACAACCAATCCAAATGCGTTTGAGTAGGGGACACCGCAAAATACACCACCACGCAAATTAATATAGCAGAATCAATTTTTAGAGGCGTACCAATTGTAGAAGCCAACTAGAACAAAGCCTTATGATTATGGAAGTAAATTAGCGTAAATTCAAAATTCATTTAAATTGGAACCAAAGGTGATTCCACATTGGCTCGAAAATCTGGGGACCATTTGAACACAAGAATGGGATAATGATAATCATACCATTGATCTTTTGTCCATAACCGTTGAAAATCTTTCACCGAATTAAGTTGGATAAGAAGAAGCTTTTAATCAAGAAAACCAATATCAAAACTAGAAGACATATTCAGAGTACGAAGAATCTTCTTGATGGATTCAAAATAAGGATGACCATAAGTGAATTTACCCACCAGAGCAAACTTGAATGGAGATGCAAGCTTGGCCACTTCATCATCCAAAAAGAAAATGACTGGTTCACATCGATAAGATTGCACAAGTTTTCTTGGAAGAATAGGATTTGGCTTATGCAATATGCTCACAAATGATTTTTGAGAAAAAGTAACCTGAGGAGGAGGAAGGAGATGAACATTGGAAGTATTGAAGGAGAAATGAAGTGAATTATTAGAAGGTTGTGAAAGAGGTTGAGGTAAATCCCCAACACTGGAAGCAACCATTATTAAATGATAAGGAGAAATAAAAGTTTAAAAAGTAGAGAATCTTGGAGAGAAATCAGCGCATTACACTTTACCGCATTGTGCAAATGCCTATTTTCTAGTTCTTCCTTAACAACCAAAGATAACTTTTTTTCTTTTTTTCCCGGATTATCAGAATGTATTAGTCTTTGATTGAAAAACTTGAACAACCCATTAGGTCTACAACAGTGGAAAAAAAAAACACTGTCGCACTGGTATCCGATCTCTTTTGCTTCATCGCTAGTGGGTGAAGATGTATTGTTACCCTTTAGATCTTGGGAATTAGTTTTGCAATCTAGTTTGAAGGATCTACATTCCATAGCTTGAGGCGAAGGAGATTCGATCGTTTTAGATTCGTCTTCGGCTCTGTGCTCGTATCATTAATCTAGTTCTACTTTCCCATATCCACAACAATCAAGATTTGATCTTCAACTAGCTTGTTAGAATATGTTATTTTTGTACCAAAATTCTCAATTGTTCAGATTTATAGCTCATAGATCTTCTCTCGCTTGCCCATTTTATTTTCACTACAAGAAAAATGACTTTTGGCTATGAATTAATTCATTGGTAAAACTTAATATTTTGTAGCGAAATTATATTGGTAAAGAATATTTGTCGTAACTTGGTTCGTGGCAGTAGTTTCGTGGAAAAAGGTATTCGACAACGAAGTGTCCATAGTTGTAGCAAAAATAATAATCTTTTACTATGATTATTAAGAAATTTGTTTTCGGGACAAAGGGTAATTTTGTAGCTAAATGAACATCTTTTGCAACAAAAATGGACACCCATCAACCGCAACGAATGTAACATTTTGTAGGAAAAAATAATTATCAACAAATATCTACTTTGTAGCCAAATTTGATTTATTTTTGGAAACGATAAAAATGTCGTAGAAAAAATGCAATCTCTATGAAATAAATTTGTATAAAATAAATCTATTAGCAACGAAAATTCATATTATGAACTGTAGAAAATGAACAAATTAATTTTGCTACAAACATGATTGTTTGTAGACAAAGTGAAACCATCATTTTCAACAACAAATTAGTTGTCAAAATATTATATGTTCTTTGTCTCAAAATGTCATTACAATTTTTTTTAATTGAAACAGTTGAAAAATTCATAGTATATAAAGAAAAGTGATCAAGAATAATTTTTTAGTCATGTGCTAAACTTGTGCAAAACGATTTTTATCCGTACCAATCCGTCAACATCTACAAGAAAAACAATGACACCAAATTAAAAAAAGTAAATATGTTAATTACACTTCGAAATGCTATATTATAATACTAAGAGATAAAATAATTTTATATGTTGGCCCGAAGGGCTACCCAAGTGGGGGGTTAATTGGGTAGTTACCAAATTTAAACAATTAAATACTATAAACACAAATAATAATTTTTTCTAAATCAATTATTATATTGTTACGGAACTAAAAAATGTTTAATTTTAAATGCACACCCAAACATAATATAAGAAAATAAACAATGTAGTACATGACAATATATCATAGTTCGGTAAGCTACTCTTACATCCAAGCCCCCGAGCTCCACGAAGATTCGCAATCCCCTAAACCCCAGATTCCTTTCCTACGTAGGAACCAAACCCTTACAATCTTGATTCTTTTCACATGCTCAGAATCAACATTGATAATTATACTTTTCACAGGCTCATGAAGAACCCTAACTTTTTACCAGGCTCAAGACTAACCTAAATCTATTACAGGAATAATCAAAACTTAATCCTTAACAGGATAAAGATCAATCCTATCACTCCCTCATAATTTAACACTTATCCTTTTCGTAGGCTTAGGAAGAACCTTTACAATCACTCAATTCTATTACATGAAGAATCAAAACCTAGTTTTTTTTTTTAAGAGAAAAGAAAAACATAACCTTTTTGCAGAATAAAGATTAAACCCTAATTTGTTTTCACTGGAAAGAGATCGAAACCTAGCTACCTTGACTAGACATGGTCCCGAATGTGTCTAATCCACTCAAAGTCACAAATACAAAAAAAAGTATGAGTTTTTTTTCCCACAAGGAGCATTTACCATCTCAATACTGGATTAATATTTCAAATAATTACTACGTGATAGATACAATGTAAGGCAATTAAAATTTGATTAATAAATAAAATACGTAGCACAAATTTAGTACATAATCAGATAATCAGGTATAAATTGTTAATTTTTTTTTCCAGGCTTTTAAGGTTAAAACGATTTTCTAACAATCCTAAACGAAGCAATCAAGATAACTATAACTTTAAAAACAAGTAATACATCTTGGATAGATCCCATCGGGAAAACACCGTAGACAATAACAATATAGCAAGTAGAATTCAAATTGGTGACGCCAAACAACAAGCACTTTAGATCAAGAACTTAAATAGAATCACTCTTTGAAATCTCGGCAAAAATCTCACTCATAATAGTTCAAATTGATGTTCTTGATGTGTTTTATTTAATTCTCACAGGTCTCTATTAATAGACCAATAACTAGCCCTCCAACGACTAGTTTTTCAATTATATGCCATTAAATAACACTCTAAGACCCCATATAACATATCCTATCAATTTAGGTATGTTCCCACTCAAAAATATCTTTTAAATCTCACTTTCAAGTTCATAAAACTATTCCTAATTTAAAACCACATGAATAGGAAGTCTTAAATCTTTTAAATTAAGAAAATCTCAAACTCTATAGACCATATCAATAGAGATTACTAAATAGGTTGTTCATATTTGAAATACATTCAAATCCCTCAAATCTCTCTCTTGGAATTATAAAACATGGATAGTTTTTAACTAAGAGACCAAATTAGCCAAATTGCTATATGATGCAGTCGGTTGACCGACCTACTCCAATTGGTTGATTGACTTGTTCCAAGGCTAAAATAGCCATTGGCATTACACCCAGTCGGTTGAATGACTAGATCAATGGGTTTATCCCCTTTTTTTCACACACTACATCCACTGAATCAAATGGTTGACCAACCTTAACCATTCGGTTAATCAATTTGATCGGGGTGCTTACTTTTAACTTAAAAAACTTATAGTTTTATTAAGTAGACCAACCCCTTTTTCTAGTTAACCCAATTGACCTCAAAACACAATATTTTATACTTTAGAACACATTTTTCAATTAGGCCAATTGTTAAAATCATTTTACATAAGGAGTACATACAATATCTCATTTTAGGATCTTAAACTTATCACTTCTTATCATGACACACATAAAATTAACTCATTTTAACTGTGGTGTGTGATCCTAATTCAGGTTGTATTAAGAGTATATAAGTAAATAGTTGTTTTCACCTATTTTTCTTTAGCATCTTCAAAACTCTTAACATCTTCTTCATGTCCATCTTACACCATTTATATTTTCTTCATCACATATTTTCTTAATCAAATACATGGAACTCTAAATCTAAAACATTCAATAAAACCATTAATTCTATAAAAAATATCAATATTTAATTGTTCATCAAACCTTGGGTTCAACAATCTTCCTTTTTTGATGATGACAATTAACTTTGATGTTTTCTTTAAAGTATAATGTAGCCACGTTCTCCTTAAATTCGAGGACGGGTATTCAAACTCATTTAAGGACAATCATGAAAACATAATTAAATAATAATAAAGATATTCAATATAAAGCCCAATATAAGTTAAAAAACTTAATAACTTCTCCCTTTAATCAATGCAATGGTTCTGTGAACAAATCCTAAACATCTAATACTCTTTAAATATCAACTTCTCCCCCTTTTTCATCTCAAAAAGTAGGGGGGGGGGGAACAAAAAACATTACTCTAGGCATACATCGTTATGCCTAGCCATAGCAAAATCTCGAATAATTTTCACGAATTGATCTTCAGCTAGAGGTTTGGTAAAAATATCGGCAAGCTGACTAGAGGTATCAACATATTCAATAGTTACATCCATTTTCTGAATGTAATCATGAATAAAATGATGTCTAATCTCTATGTGCTTAGTTTGTGAGTACTGTGTAGAATTTTTACTTAAGGAAATATCACTTTTATTATCACAATAAATAAGGACCTTCTCCACACATATTCCAAAATCATATAATTGTTTCTTAATATATAGAATTTGAGCGCAATAATTATCAGCTACCATATACTCTACCTCAGTCGTAGATAAGGCAATCAATTTCTCTTTTTTGTTAGATTAAAAAACCAAAACATGTCCTAAAAAGTGACATGATCCACTTGTGCTTTTACGCTCGACTTTGTATTTGAAAAAAATCAGCATCAGAGTAACTAGTTAACTTAAAGTCACTCTCCCTAGGATACCATAATCCCAGATTATTTGTTCCTTTCAAATATCGAAAGATTTGCGTGACTGCTGTTAGTTGCGATTTTTTAGGAAAAGTCTAAAATCTAGTACACAAGTATACATTAAACATTATGTCAGGTCTACTAGCAGTAAGATGCAATAAGCTACCAATCATACCATGATACATTTTCTCATTGACGTTTTTGCCTGTATCTTTCTTTTCTATTTTTGTAGCTGTTGCCATGGGAGTTTGTACTTTTTAGTGCCATCCAAGCCATACTTTTTCGGTAATTCTTTTGTGTAATTGTCTTAATTAATGAAAATCCCTTCTTTGGTTTTCTTGATTTGCAACCTAAGAAAGAAAGTTAATTCTCCCATCATATACTCATTTCAAACTCGACCTGCATAATCTTAGAAAATGCTTGACAAAAATCCTCATGAGTAGATTTGAATATAATATCATCAACATATATATGTACTAATAGGATATTATACTCATTCTACTTGATAAACAGTGTAATGTTACTAAGACCCCATTGAAAATCATTTTTGATCAAATAGCAGCCAAGTCTCTCATAGCAAGCTCGCGGAACTTGTTTGAGTCCATACAAAATCTTCCAAAGTTTAACACATGATCGGGTAGTGTATTACTCTCAAACCCCTGGTTGTTTGATATAAACTTCTCATGATATAAAGCCATTCATGAATATACTCTTTACATCCATTTGATATAGTTTAAAATTATGTGAACATGCAAATGCGAGTAACATTCTAATATCTTTGAGTCTAGCTATAGGTGCATACGTTTCATCATAATTAATTCCCTTTTCTTGATTATAGCCCTATGCTACCAATCTTATTTAATTTCTAATCACCATACCCGTTTCATATTTTTTATTACGATAAACCCATTAAGTACCAATTATAGGATGAAAATCAGGCATAGGAACTAGAGACCATACCTTATTATGCTCAAATTAAACTAACTCTTCTTGTATCGTGGAGATCCAAGACTCATCCATTAATGCCTCATTAATATTCTTAGGCTTTATTTGAGATAGAAAAACAATATTGATCCTAAGATTTTGATGAATGAACAATTACATGTTGATGTTTTTGGTGGAACTAATGATTTTATTGAGTGTTTCAGTTTATTAGTTCCTGTGATGAAAATGATCATGAAGATATTGTGGCAATGCTAAAGATGATGACAAAGATAATGGAAGATTAAGAGTTTGAAGAAATTGAAGAGCTTAGGGAAAACAACTCAGGTTAAATTCTGACTCTTAATGTATCTTGGTTAGGATCACACACGACACAAAATATTTTTCAAAATTATGTGTGTTTTTATAGAATCCTAATTAGTTAAATTATTTTCTCCTATGTGAAACCAAAAAAGAAATAAAGATATTTGACTAAAATTGAACTTAAGTATTTAGTGGAGTTAACCAAGAAAATAAATTGGTTAAAGGGGTGAAAATGTCAATGAAATTGGATTTAAAACGAATTCAGGAGAGGATTACAACATCTCTCAGTCGACAGGTAAGTTGACCGATGATCAATAAATGAAGTTGCTGAATCTCTTGATCAACAGGTAGGTCGACCTGAGTTTAAAACAAGAAGTCTCTGAATCTCTAGGTCGACAGGTGAGTTGACTTATGATCAGATAATGAACTCTCTGAAACTTTAAGTCGATAGATAGGTTGACTTATGAAACTCTCTAAATCATCCAGTCGACAGGTGATGGATGGGCAGTCGACCAATGTACGAATAGATTTTGGCTTGGCTATATCTTGAATTGGGTGGTCAATCGATGGGTCTTAGCCGGTCGACAAATGAAGCTATTTCAGTATTTATGCAATTTCGGATTTTATTCAAAAAGTGGCCGTTACTAGCCGTTTTATGGTTAAGAGATGTGAGATATCTTAGGGATCTGATATGTTTTGAGCTATTTAATTAATATTTAATTATCCCTATAGATATGGTTCAAGTAGTTTTGATATTTCTCAATTTGGTACATATAATTCTTTCAATCTTATCTAATTGAATTTGAGTAAATGTTTGAGGGACTTAATTTAATATTTTAAGAGATATTTTAAGTGAATTATACCAGGAATGAATCATTATGATATAGAGAATCTATTGTTGTAATTAAGTGTCATGATTTATGGGAACTAGCCGTTATAGGGCTTGTTTTAAGAAGCTTTAAATAGACCTGCGGATTTAACATAAAAAATAAGATATTAAGAGAATCCAAACTATTTTGAGTTATTCAACTCTCGTGCTTTCTAAGAGTAATCATACTGAGTGAATTGTGAGATTTTTTCTGAGAGTTATTCTTAAGAAATATTTGCTGTGAATTATTGCTACTACTGATCTGAAGTTTCATTACTATCTCTAATCATTATTTTTTCGGTGGAATCCTGGTGAGATCTTTCCAAATTACTTTCTATTAATTATTGCTTGACTATATTTGTTACTTGGAATTTGATCTTTGAAATTGTTTTCTGGATTTTTTATTGAAAATTATTTTTGAAATAATTTCTTGAGAAAATCTGATCACGTGCTTAATTGCTTACTACCCATTTTTATTTATCAATTTTTTGAAATTCTCACTTTTCTATCACTAGTATCGGGACATTAATTGAGTTTGAATTTATCTGGGGTGATAGAAACTCCGAGTGGGAAAATCACTTATCAATTATTTTTATTTGGTGAGTTGAGTATCAGATTAGATACTATTGGGAGTGTCTAATTAAGGGTAGTTAGTTTCAATATCTTTTGGTAAAGAGATTGAGGTTTTGATATTTTCCTAAGGTATAAAAAGATTAGATGTTAATTATTCCTTGATTGAATTTGTGAGTGAATTGTAAAGTTTCCATCCTTACTTGGAAAAAGGATACTTGGAGTGATTGTGAGGTTTTGATTCTTGAGCCTAAGGTATAAAAAGGATTAGGTCGTGATTCTCCCTGTAATAGAATTAGGTTAATCTTTAGCCTATAAAAAGATAGGTTATGCTTGAGCGTGGGAAAAAAGAGGTTATTCTTGAGCTTAGACAAATAAATTGCAAAGGTTGATTCTGAGCCTGTGAAAAGAATCTTTGTGAGAGTTTGGTTCCTACTTTTAAAGGGATCTTGAGTTTAGTGGGTGCGAATCTCCGTGGGCTTTGGAGGACTGAATTAGGCAAAAGTAACTTGGTGAATCAGGATATATCGTGGTGTGCTGCTTTATTTATTTTACTTATATTGTTGTTTGTTGTGCACCTAGTTGATAACACATATCCACTGCTATAAAGATAATAATTAATTTTAGGATAAAATTAATTGTTTGAATTTTTGAAGTGTTATTATTATTCTGATAATTTTTAATACTATCCAATTCACCCCTCTCTTTGGTAGCTTACTGGGCCAACAAATAAGATTAATTAAATCCCTGAGAGAGGATCTTGTACATACACGTTTTTTGAAATTACCAGTAATTTCTTTTACCGAATGTCCCGACATTGTCTTTATAACACGTGATAATGTCGTCTCTTTGCCTTTTGGCTCCTCATTCATTGAATTTTGTGGCTCACTTGTCATCTCAACTCCTTGGTTTTTATTAGATAGTGTATGGATTCGACCCAAAAGTATTTAGGAGGATGATTCTCATTTAGCATCGTTCTGGCCATTTCTTGAAACGTTCTGTTTTCCTCTTCACAATACCATTTTGTTGTAATGTTCTTTGGCGTATTCTTCATGAATCATATATCTTTCGTCTTTAGGTGTTAAAGACGTAATTTCAACATTTATCTCTTATCACATGCTGAAAATAACCTTTTCCTAGGAATAATTTGCCCTTCCTCATAGATGTTTATTTGATAACCTACAAAAAGTACCTAAAAAGGTTCCTAGATGGAACTATTCTGCGTGGATCCAATTTTGCTAATGGTATGCCCCACATTGTTACAGTTAAAACATTTCACAACTTTCTTAGTTTTAAAAAATAATTTTTGAAATCTCTTTTGCTTGGCATTTTTCTGAAAACTATGACCAGCTTTGTCGAAAACACCTCTAGAATTTCCCAAAGCCTTTTTTAAATTATTCTCACCATTTCAAAACTTGAGAACAATAGAATCTAAGTAACTTTATATTTTAATTCATTGTTTTCCTTTTCTAAAACATATGCAATATTTTTTGAAATCTGTCTTTTAAAATCGGTGTTCTTGGCCTCAAAATTTTCAATACAATGTGATCACTGTACTTTGTAGAGCATTAATTTGAAAACGCTAATTTTTTTAATCATACAATAGTTATTGATAAATATAAAATAACTCATCAAAATCCAAAGGATAAGAACTAGAGCATTTAGTTACCTCAACCTCATTGGCAATTAGGGTGAACGTCGGAGTTTCCTCATCATTGCTCGATACTTCGAAACTACTGCAATATGTATCATTCCACGTTTCTTTCATAAATCTCTATTTTATTTTTAACTTTCTTTACGATCTATCCTCATATTGTTCCATAGCCGTCTTATGGGATATTAAACTACAAATGAGTTTATCTATAGTACATTTGGTAAGATTTTTGGCTTCCCTGATTGCAATCACTTTTGATTCCCAGATTTTGGTTATTGATATCAAAATCTTTTATACTTTTTGCTCTATGGAATACAACTTTCCAAGTGGATCAAGATTGTTGCATATGTTGGTGAATCTCACATATATTTCCGAGATTGTTTCCGCATCACCCATTCTAAACACTTCGAATTGATGAGTGTAGGAATTGATTTTGGATTGCTTCAATTTATTAGTTCCCTCATATATGGTCTTCAATGTATCCCACATTTCTTTTGCAGATCCACTAGCTGAAACTGTATTATACTCATTTTCATCTAAGGAGTAAAGTAGAATGTTAATAGCTTGAGAATTAATAGCCAGTTTTTGTTTATTAGAGGAACTCAGTTGTACTTTCTTCTTAATTACTCCATTCTCTTTAGGAATATATGGACTATCTTCAATAACCAACCATGCCTCATAGTTAGTGGCTTGAAGAAATGCAATCATCATGTTCTTCCAAAATGCATAATTATTTTTGGTAGACAACGGTGGACAGTGGATAGATTACCCCTTACCTATAGTACCCATATAGTATTCCATATGATCTTTCTTAGTTAGAATTTTAAGCCAAATGAGCTAAACCAGCTCTAGTACCAATTGTTGGCTCAAAGAGCTACCTAAGAGGGGGGTAAATTGGGTAGTTACTAAATTTAAACAATTAAGTCATTTAAACACAAATAATCAATTTTTCAAATCAATTATTATCTTATTATGCAGCAAAAATGTGTTTAATTCTAAATGTACACCTAAACACAATACAAGAAAATAAATAATGTAGCAGACGACAATATATTTTGGTTCGGTAAGCTATTCTTACCTACATCCAGTCCCCTGAGCTCCACGAATATTATGAACTCACTAAACCCCTAATTTATTTTCCTAGTAGGAACTAAACCCTCACAATCTCGATTTTTTTTTCATAAGTTTAGAATCAACTTTTACAATTATCCTTTTCATAGGCTCAAGAAGAACCCTATCTTTTTAGCAGGCTCAAGACTAACCAAATTCTATTAGAGGAAGAATAAAAACCTAATCCTTTTAACATGCTAAAGATCAAACCTACCACTCCCTCACACTTTTATACTTATCATTTTCGTAGGCTTAGGAAAAACCTTTATAATCACTCAATTCTATTACTAGAAGAATCAAAACCTACTTCTTTTTAAGGAAAAAGAATAACCTAATCTTTTTGTAGGATAAAGATTAAACCCTAATATTTTTCACTGAAAATAGATCGGAAGCTAGCTACCCTGACTAAACACTGTCCCAAACGTGTCTAATCCACTCAAACTCACAAATACCAAAATATTATGAGTTTTTTCCCACAAAGAGTTTCTACTACCTCAATACAAACATACTCGATTAATGTCCTGAATAATTACTACGTGATAGATACAATGTGAGGCAATTAAAATTTGATTATTAAATAATGTGAGTAGCACAAATTTAGCACGTAATCAAATAATAAGGCATAAATCTTTTTAAAAACAAATTCACGCTTTTAAGTTTAAAACGATTTTCTAGTAATTCTAAATTAAGCAATCAAGATAAATATAATTTTAAAAACAAGTAATAAAGTTTGGATGGATTTCACCGGGAAAATACCGAAGACAATAATAATATAACAAGTAGAATTCAAATCGGTGACACCATACAGCAAGCGCTTTAGATCAAGAACTTATATAAAATCACTCTTTGAAATCTAAGAAAAAATCTCACTCTTATAATAACTCAACTGATGTTCTTGATGTGTCTTATTCAATTCCTACAGGTCTCTATTAATAGATCAATAATTAGCTCTCCAACGGCTAGTTTTTCAATGATATACCATTAAATGACACTCTAAGACCCTATATAAAATATCCTATAAATTTAGGTATGTTCCACTTAAAAATATCTTTTAAATCTTACTTTTAAGTCCATAAAACTATTCTCAATTTAAAACCACAAGAATATGATGTATTAAATTATTTAAATTAGGAGAATCTCAAACTATATTGACCATATCAATAGGGATTACTAAGTAGGATGTTTGTATTTGAAATACATTCAAATCCCCCCAAATCCTTTTCTTGAAATCATAAAAAACGGATAGTCTTTTACCAAGAGACCAAATTAGCCAAATTGCTAACTGAAGCAGTCAGTTGACCGACCTACTCCAATTGGTTGACCGACTTGTGCCAAGGCTGAAATAGCCATTTTTATTACACCCAGTTAGTTAACTGATCCACATAGTTGGTTGACTCAATGGATCAGTGGGTTTTCTCTCTTTTCACCCACTGCATCTACTGAATCAAACGGTTAACCAACCTTAACCATTTGGCTAACCAATTTTTATCGGAGTGCCTACTTTTAACTCCAAAACTTATTGTTTCATTAAGTTGACTGACTTCTTTTGCCGGTTGACCGAATTGACCTGACAAGACAATATTTTGTACTTTAAAACTCATTTTTCATTTAGGTCAATTACCAAAATCATTTCACATAAGGAGCGAGTACAATATCTCATTTAGGATCTTAAACTTATCACTTCTTATCATGATACACATTGAATTAACTCGTTTTAAGTGTCGTGTGTGATCCTAATTCGGGTTGAATTTAGAGTATATAAGTAAAGAGTTGTTTTCACTAATTTTTTTTCATCGTCTTCAAAACTCTTCATATATTCGTTCATGTTCATCTTGCACCCTTTACAGTTTCTTCATCACATATTCTTCTTAATCAAATGCATGAAACTCTAAATCTGAAACACTCAATAAAACTATTAGTTCCACAAAAAATATCAATACTTAATTATTCATCAAAATCTTGGGTTCAACAATATATTTTTAATATATTATACTTCAACAAATATACACTTACTTAGAAGTGGAAGGAATTAAACCCTTAAACAACCTCCTAAAATTTTCTTCCAACGCTGCTAGTCTAGCCTGATCTATATGTCGACCATCTTTCAACTCAACTATCTTCGTGTGACAAGTTTCAAGTAGTGATTGTTGAGTACTTGCTAAACTTTTATAAGTCTTCACTTGGGCCTTAGGCTGATCTTCCGCTACTAACGAGTAACTTTGAGATCGTTTACTTTTGGGTTTCGATCCATGCCCAAGTTCTTTTACATACCCCGGTTTCGTCCCAAGAATAGCATCACATATTTTATCCTCCGTATAACCAACACCATTATCAATTATTGTATTATTTGCTTCTACCATCTCATTCCTGAAATTAAAATTAAAAAATAAGATGATTATTTATTATTTAATACGAATTTAATTGAAAACTCAACTGTAACAAATGAAAAACAATGAGAATTCTTCAAAATAATGTAAGTACACCAACTTTCAGAGTGTGAAGACATTAAGTGAGCACGACATTTTATGCATATAAGACATTGTGACAGAGGTTGCAACCGTGGATCCACATTTTAATGGTGTTATTATTAGGACAAACTACAAATTTAAGATAAGAAAAAAAAAAACTTACAAAATAGACATATTAGGAGCAACACTGCTCCATTAATGTCCTCCATTCGGTATTACAGTAGCTTGGCATCGTTGGTCTCAATGTGTTGCTTACAATGCCCCCTGCCATTTATAATCACAACAATAATCAAATTACAGCACTCACCCCATCCCAGGCTCTGATGCTCGCGCGCTAAAAAGAAATAAATGAAACAGAGAAGAAAGATATGCACAAACACCTATGATTGCACCATAATGCTGGCATAAGGTTCCTCCCCAATCCGAATCTCTCACAAGACAATACCAAACGAAAACACATCAACCAGTTGAATGCACAACCAAAATCAGTTCTTTAAACAAATTCCGTGCCCTTTATTCTTATCAAAATCTCCCCCAAGACAATAATAAAGGAAAACAGATCATCCTGTTGGATGCACAACCAAAATCAGTTCTTTAAACAGATTCCATGCCCTTCTTTCTTTCTTTTCATTATTTGTAATTTATAGGCTTTTCTTCTTTGTCTCCCAATCTATTTGTGATTGATGGCCTGTGTAGACACCGCATTTTGTCCCACACAGTCAGTGTCGAATCGAAACTACAAATTCAGATAAACTTTAAACTTAGCTTTAAAGAGAATAAATTGATACTTTAAGATTGTACTAGAATACTATGAAAAATAAAAAACAAGAAAACATAAAATAGTCAAATTTAACTGAATTCGGCAAGTAAAAGTTTTAGGTTAACCTCGAAATTCCTAAAGTTAAAGGGGAACTAAGAAGACATTATTAAATGTTAATTTTCATCAAGTCACATTTCTTTGAATAAAACTTAGTTTATACCCTTTAATTATAGGAAATTTTACCAATTTACATCTGTTACCTACTTAGACCATGAAACATTTTATATCACTGGTTTTGTCTATTCGACATCAAAAATATTTCTTTAAATATATGTTTAAAGTACTAAAATCTATTAAAACAAGCCAAAGACCTTATCAAAGTCATAGAATTGCCATGAAAAGTCCAAGTTACCCAAAGTACCGAAGGATTAGGACTCAGTTCAAAATGAACCAAACTGAAGTCATCATGATTAGCCATCAAAGCCCATCAAATCAAGGGTCCTAACAAGAATTTAATGACTCATTAATGAGAATTAAGCCTAAGATCTTTCCCAGATATTTCCTACAAAATATCTAAGGTAGGAAACCTAGTTACTTAAGAAGTAACTAATGATTATCAAACTAACCGATCTGGTTCGCCACCTAGAATGCATTTAATGTGACATTAGATGCCCATCCCATCAATAATTAAATGCATGGGACAGAATATGACGATCACATTCAAGTCACCTAGATATTTTGATCAAAATATCTTAGGGAAACCAAAATACTTGAAATGTGGCTACCTGTCACAAGGCAAACCGAACCGAATCAAACTGATTGGAAGGCATTCAATGCCCATCACATCAAGTGTCATTGTCAAGCATTAATTTCCAAATGAAACTTGAAGACTAGATTCAATTCACCTTAAAATCATTAATGGCAACTAAACCGAAATAGTGCGAGTAACCGATACTTAACCACTAAACCAAACTGGAAAGGTCACAACATGCATTAAATGATGCCATGTGCAACCAATAATATCGCATGATGAATATTGATTGCTCATAATGACCAATGATTGCCAATCTTTATATTTAGATATTTAATGATTTGGTAATCGTTACAAACTCTTTGAGGATCTTACAGAATTTCAAGATTCGTCCAAAACCATCTAACAACAAGACATAAAGGGAGGACACCTAAGCCAAATAGACTCTAAGGAATAACCTGGGATGGCTTGCCATTAGCCAATGCGCAGACCTCCCAGCCTATAAATATAAGGCTCATTTTCTAGAAATCAGAAGGCTTGAACCCACACTTTATCTCTCTAGGCTTGAATTCTACTCTAGGGTCATTAGGGTTTTCAAGCTTTCCCTTCTAAAAATACCTTGATATTCTACTAAAATACTATCCTGAAAGAGTTATTGAGGATCTTGGAGGAAGATCTCAAGAGGTTGACGACAAATGATTGAGAACAACCGAGAAGATGCAAAGAAAGAGAAGAAGGTAATTGTTTAGGAAAAGACCACTCCCCTAAGCAAAGTATGTTTCTTTAAAACTCCTTTGATTTTGTCTTAAATATGTTTATTTTCCTTGTACGCAGCATGTTCATATAGTTTCTAAACATATGTTTCATATACACAGTATATATAACATATAATCAAGTAAAAAAACGTTAAATTTATGTTAAATTCATTAAACCATGTAAAAAATATCTAAGATCATGTTAAGAACATAAAGAACGTCTGAGAACATGTGAGGATCATGACAAAATATCTATCACACCATGAGTTATGCATAGTCTCTGTGATTCTCTCATGAACACATCAAACCGAACTCTGTCAATTGCTAAGCGCTAACTACAAACTGTTAATAACTGACTTTACTTTATTGCAAAACGTCAAGATCACAACTTGTCTCTAAGTTTTCAGGATTGTGGACTGGAAACTTATATATATATATGCGACACTGTCTAGACACTTGTGGCTAAAAGTTCAGGATAAAGGAAGAACTTCTATTCCTTCGGGGATATGTGTGCACCTACTTCACAAATATTCCCGTATTTCTTAGTTATGAATAAGATTGGCATATATTCTATGTATTTTCTTTCTTTTTTAACTAACAACTCAAAAATACACACGAAAATATGCCTAAGCAAATGAGTTCGGTTATAGTGTTCTTGACAAAATCAAAGAGATTATTCACAATATCATCGGATGATTCTTGTTCTTGTCTAATAATAAATTAAAATAAAATCAATCATTTTAAATAAATGAACTATGTGCTGACCTAATTGTTGGTTATTCGCCAAGGTACGTAGGTAACCTACGTACTGGTTCGGTCATCTATCTAATAAAAATCAATTTACCTTGCATAAAATAAACTATGTGCTGATCTGATTCTCAACGATCTGAGAAACACAGACAACCCACGTACGGTTTCGGTCTCCTATCTAAATAAAAATCAGTTCATCTTGAACAAATGAACTTTGTTTCGACCTAATTCCATGTGATAATCAGGATACGTAGGCAATATTTACAAGGTACGGTCATCAAAAAATACAAAACAATTTTCATTTCATATGCTTTATCTGTTGCTGCTGATAGATAGTTAAATTTTACTTGCTTTCCTTAATTAAAAATGCATAAAAAAGACAAAAAAAAAATGGGAATTATTTTGTTAAACAAAACGAAATAAAATTACTTGGACTCTGCTTAAACGTGAACATCTATTAAGACTGGGGTATCATATTTGGATGGGGGTCTTGGGGTGCTTACAATCTTCTCCGAGTATAACCGAGCCTTGAACTTAAAGAAATCTCTAGTATAACACCTTTACAAGTCAAAACACTGGCTATTTCAAAATAAAAGTGAATTTCTAAAAATCCCAGTGGTCTAGCACACCATTTAACCTATGCTAGGTGGTGAATCCTTTTAAAAGAAAAATCCCAGCCCAAAGAACGTTTTCAAAACCAGTGCCTAGAAAATCCCCTGAAAACCATTTTCGAAAATGAATGGATTTTGAGGATTTTGAGATGGAGTAAAGAAAACTTATTTTTATCTTCTTCCTGATCTCTACTTCTTCTACTCTCAAACAAAATATGGGTGTATTTTCTGGCGACTCCACTGGAGACTTTTGAGGGTTAGGCCTATTTGGAGTCTAAATCTATATTCACAATTAAACAAAATCCAAGAAATATGTCTTTGATTTTAAACATAAATGATTCCCTTCTTAAAATAAAAATAAAAATAATAGTTATAAAAACTATAATATAAAAAAATATTATTTTACATACTCTGTTTATACTTGCTTGCATTTAAATTTGGACGCCTAAATTAAGTTAGGTTACGATAATTGCAGTACTTAGGGACGATATCCCTGTGGATAAAATATTATACTCACCCTATACTATTAAAACTTGACCCGTACACTTACGGTGTAGCAAAAAAATTGGTATCAACTTGCACCCATACACCTTATTTGGAAGCTCTAGTAGGCTAACAGGTAACCCTCGGGCATGTAATTTGGTCAAGTTACATCACCAATCACTTTATCATTGTCCGTCTCTAATATTGGCTTCCACCAAATCAGGAGTTAAACAAGAATTAGACCTCACATAAAGTGTGTCTTGATAATAGACCATACCCATTCTTGTTAAACGTCGAGGTGTAGTAGAGTGTTTTTAGAAAGTTGACCTTGCTAGGATCAAATAGGATCTTCTTAGAATTGAGTAATTTGCAACACTATTTGAGTACTCTAAGTACTAAGCCTTCAAGAACTCCAAGCAAAACAACGTCATCCAAAGACTTAAACAAACTTCCATTCAAGACAAATGATTAATCTCACCTAGCTAATAGACTCTATCCATTAGATCAGAGTAAGATTGCCGCCAATATACGTAGCTTTCTTTGCCTGCGACAGGTATGACCCTTAAACGCATCTTGTTGATCGGGACTACGTTACGTCCTAATTCTTAGTAACTTGCCAAGATACGTAGGAAACCAAAGCGAGTCTGGTCGAAATGAAAAGAAAGAGAGGTACTACATTCACGACACTCTATCAATCCTATACTAGGGTGCATCTCAGGATTAGTCCTTTGACTCTCTTGAGGAATTCATATTTTCCCTTATTATTAAAACAATAAGGAATACCAGAGAAAGAACTACGCTTGACCTGATCCTTGGTAACTTACCAAGGTACTTAGGAAACCTATTAAGGTTCGACCATCCAACTGTGGGAGCCCCATCCATGGGCAGGAGCATGTTGTTGCAATTTCTATCATTGTAAATAGATTCGAACTAATAAAATCCATTATACGCTCTCCACCAAGCGGTAAGAGCATAAGTTCATAGTTTTACTCCCTATTAAAGGATGCTAGGTGTAAAAAAATAAAAAAATAATATTAATGAAGAAAAATAAAAAGACACGAGATTTTGGTCAACTTTCCCTCATCCGACAAAGTTCTTAGGTCCATCTAAAGGTTGAAATTCCAAAATTAGGCTGAGAAATCCAAAAATCTGACTAGTAATTCATAATTCTTCAAGATTAGAAGGAATAAAAGTAAAAAATTGCTAAAAAACCTGCATAGCAAACTATGACTTCCATGACTAACATCTCAATATAGATAGTTTAAAAAACAAACAACATAAGAAAAATGGGAGAGGCAAGAAACGTACTGTCCAACCTTAGTTAGACGTGGAATTTACCTACATTTCTACCTCAAGTGGTTAGAGAAGAATACCTACTGTCCTACCTTAAATGGTCAGAGAATTAACCTACCATCCAACCTAAGTGGTTGGAGATTCTACCCTACCATCTTACCTTAAGTGTTCGAAGACTTTACCACACCATCATACTTTTGTGGTAATTCATGATTTCGATAAACGATAGTCGATTTCAAAACAAGTTTGGTATGTCTGTAGTCTTCACCAAACCAACAATACACAAACTATCAAAACCCATGATACCACCATTAAACCAACAAACACATAAAAATCCGAAAAGACTCATTATATCTTATCCTACTACCAAGACTTCATCTAGGGGCCGTAGGCCCAGAAAAACCATATTGAACCATAGAAAACTTGATTTTTGATACAAAGAATCAATTTCGAGACAAGATTGGTACACCCCAGTGTTACCTTCATGATGGAGCATTTAACAAAAGAAGAAGACCATCGATAGATGACGATTTGCCAACTCCTAAAGAAAGAAACCAACATACACCGTTCAGTGGACAAGACTAAGGAACGGAGATAGGGGTTACATTTTCTTCTAACAATAATTTGGCTATCAAGAATGCAGGAAATTGATACAGGCTACCTATATAATGACATTCAAAGATAGATACTTGAAGCAAATGACCAAATAGAAAGGAGGTGGTTCACTATTCAACTCCAAAAAATAAATCTACAAGCCTTGGAGCTTTAGGTACTCTATTCTATCAAATTCTGTCTAGACTAAATTAAAAATTGGGTGGCCATGGTGTTACACCATCGAGAGAATCCTAAGAATTAACTTTACATTCTAAGAAATTATTTTTTGATAAAAATAAACACGTCGACAAGTGTATTCGAGGATTCACATCAATGATCCGGAATTCATTTTTCATCTGACAAATAGCAAGACAAACTGGTTTAGCTGTTCAATCCAGTAGCTAATCAGTCTCTTCCCCAGCCCATAGGCTAGGGCATATTTTACACTATCAATAATAAAAAATTGCATAATAGGAAGTGTCGGATTAGATTCCCAAATGGAGTTTATCTAATTACTGCCCCAGTCAGAGACTAGAGCACATTTAATCCTATTCAGGATTTCCCGATGGAAATAACGTTAATTTTCGTCTCGTGACATAAAATGAAATACTCAAATTATAAAATTCATTCAAATCTTTAATCAATGATAAACTATGTGTCGACTTGATTCCGTGTGAAAATAGGGATACGTAGGCAACCTTTGCAAGGTTTCGTCGTTAACTTAAATTTTTTTCATCAATTAAGGATAAACTACATGCTGACCAGATTCTCAGTTATCTGAGATACATAGCCAACCCACATACGGGTTCGGTCACCCTCTTAAATTAAATCCCTTCATCTCAAGGTTGAACTACGTGCCGACCGGATTCGCAGTTATTTGAGATACGTAGGCGACCCACATACGGGTTCGGTCGTCATTAAAAAAAAATATTCTCCATCAATCAGGATTGAACTACATCAACTTAGATATCATTCATCAAAAATTCAGAACTACATTATGACTTGATCCTTGGTGATTAACTAAGGTACGTAGAAAATGCAAGTATGTCCGGTCAAATCAGAGAGATATTAACCTTATGACATTCTTTAAGCCCTGTATCAGTACGCATCTCTGGAGAAGTCCCTTGACTTCCCAGAGAAGCCAATGTTAATCCTCTTGCTAGGTAAAACAACAAAGGATACCTGTGCATGAACTATGCTTTAACCTGATCCTTGGTAGATCACTAAAGTACGTAGGAAACCCTTGTGGGTGTCGTAGATAATCTAAAAATTAGCACAACGAGGGACAAACTATATTTCAACTTAATTCTTGACCAAAGAAATCAGTATATGCAGATAACCCATGTGGGCTATGGTCATTTGATGATAATTATCTAAAACAAACGGCTAAACATAAATTCTAAATCAAAATACATGAACAAACCAACGATGTCCTCAATCTCAAATGGACATTAAAAGTCACACACTTAGTTTAGGATATATGGGCAGCCTATGTGGGCTTTGTCACATTCTTCGAACGCTCATAAGGTAATCCTGTGCCCCAACTAGAGATGTGGCACATTATATCCAGTTTCGCTGTCAAGATTCTGTCAAATGATTCACCCCAGCTAGAGTTAGGGCACATTATATTAGATTTATCCATTGAGCTTTCTTGATAAGAATTACACCAGCTATGACTGATGGAAAATTCAAAATCAAAGAAATAAAATCCATAACCCATAAAAAGAAACAAACATCATTGAGCCGCAGTCTACAACTTAGGCATGTTTTATTTGAGGTTATATTTTCCACAGGAAATTTTCTAGTCCTCGTGAGGCTGTTCCAGGTGGGATGTGGCCATGAAACTCCACTAAGTGTCGAGTTTCCCTGAGATTTTTCTCTGATGAGAATCCTCTCAGTTATTTTCAATCATGTATTGATCTGACAACCTAGGAATTGGTTTCTCTATCCACGAACCCTTTCCACCAAATATCGATTTAAAATTACATGTACGAACTACATTTGAACTAATTCTCAGTTAAGTCTGAGATATGTAGGTGCCTAGTGGTAGAATATTACATCGCCACTTTCACCGCAAGTGTACGGGTCAAGTTTTAGTATAGATAGGAAGGAGTATGGGTTGTCGTATTCACAGAGATTGGTTGAGATTATTATCGAGTACCACGATTGTCGTAACCTAACTTTATTTAGGTGACATTAAATGAGTTTATAATTAATTAATACTAATACTAAGTTAATTAATCTAACTATACTAATATTATATTGAGATGCTTAGGAAAAAGATTGCCTAGGGATTAACTTTGTTCACAAAAACGTGTTTGGTCTCATTTAGTTTACAATAACGGCGTTCAACCTATCTGACAATCTCTATATCGTAAACTTACTCTCCACCTCTCCCGAGTGTAAGACGAGTGAATATGCAACTTCGCGTCAACGAAGAAGTCCCCCTCAATGTCTTAACGACACTAGGTCACATGAGTCGTGCCCTAACGTCATTGATTGCACACTTTCTAACTTTCTCCCGGGTTATTAGATCGTCATGTTTTGTTTACCCAACATCATTGAGTGTTTTGCTTGAGGACTAGCAAAATTTCAAGTTTGGGGGTATTTGATAGGTGTAATCTACCTATCTATTTTCAAACCGAATTAAGTTAGTTTTTGAACATTTTTGTAGTATTTTATTACGTTTTAATTAGTTTTTATTCTTTTTGTATAAATCAGGTGTGTGGGGTGAAAAGGTATTAAAGCGGAGCATAAACAATCAGATCGAACCAAGAACGGTCGAAGAATGGTGGAAAAACAAACACGAGGGCAAAATTCAGAAAACCAGCCCACCGCCTAGGAGTTTACGGACTGAGATTGTCGAATAGGTCGAACACCATTATTGTAAACTAAACGAAATAAAATGCGTTGAAGTAAATAAAGTTAATCCCTAGATAATCCTTCCCCTAATTATCTCGTATTAGTATAATTAGTATAGATTAAATTATATTATATTAGTATTAGTATTAATTAATTAAATTACATTTTTTATCGCCTAGATAAAATTAGGTCATAACAATTACAGTACTTTATAATAACGACAACCAATCCCTGTAGATACGATACCCGATCTTAAAGATCACATTATACTAAAACTTTGACCTTGTACAGTTGTGAGTAGTCAATATGTCGTGCGTGTAAAAAACGCTCATAGTACACAGAGTGATCGCTGCGGCGGTGAGTATGTCGGCTGGGTTACGGCCTCGGCATTGGAATCAGAGACCTCTCTGTTGTTTCTCCGCTGTGTCAGTGGGCTTTCAGCAAGTTTAAGGCTTTCTCTGCATATTGACCACCGTGGCTGTGGTCTGGACACCGCGGCGGTGGGCTGCATTTTAGAATTTTGCCCTTATGCTCGTTTTCCTGCCGTTCTTCCACCGTTCTTGATTCGATTTGATCGTTTATGATCCATTTTCATGCATTTTCACCCCTCACTCCTAATTTATACAAAAATACATAAAAATGTATTAAAACGTAATAAGCATATTAAAAAACTAACAAGTTCGATTTGGAAATAGATAGGTAAATTACACCTATCAAATACCCCCAAACTTGGAATTTTGCTAGTCCTGGAGCAAAACACCCACACAATACAAGAAAATGTAACAACTAATTATGAAATAAAGAAAAAAAAAAACTAAAAAACAAAAAATACTAAAAACAATAATATGCAAGTTTTGAAAATCATTTACTGCCCCAAAGATTTTTCCCTCATCAGCCCCCAATCCTATCAAGTTCAAGAATAAATCACACCATGTGATGTGCTAGAATTTCAACATTCGATGATAGTAAAATCCATTCTAGATCATATCAAAGTATGTGTGTTAAAACTCAATTATACAACTATCCGTTGATTAGATGAGATTATCCCTCAATAAAGTTCATGACTAAAACAATTTAGGTATAGGGAATCTAAAAAGATTAGATGAGAATAAAGTTCTCTTCTCTACTACTGTAGGCTTGGTAATCTGAAAAGATCATTAGGACTTGGTTCGGTTTTGAAAAAGTGGCCAAGGGTATATCGAAAAGAGAAAACAGGTTAACGTCGTTAACTTGATGATACCCGAGGCACATGCTTGGCACTCTTGAACTCAAACTCCCATAAATAATTTGAAACGACCCTGAAGATAGATTTAAGAATTTCGTACTCACTTGTCAAAAGAAACAAAAATTGTACCATATGTACATATGGTTTTTTTTTTTTTTTTTTTTTTTTTAACTTACCACACCTCTAAACTTATTTGATTATTAGAATTTCATGGGTGTGGTTTTAAATGAAAGAAAAATGACAAGTGAGTAATCGAACACTGAACCAATAAAAAGTTTTCTCTAAACCCGACCACTCACTTCAAGTAGCATTGGCAACTACTAACTTGATTCACTCAAATTATGCCTTCAGCTCAGCGATACAGGTTTAGAAAGAAGTTTTATCAGCCAGGGTATTTGTTACGTGTTTAGAATTGAAATGGTTTTCCGGCTTCGACAAGGTAACGAGGGATAGACATTTACATTGTAGGCTTTAAAGGCTCAAGCGACAAAATGAATGCCTAAATCATATCTCCCGAACTACCATGCCTAGGATTTTGCCTCGAATTTTCCGCAAATCAAGTTCTAAAATCCCTATTGTCATGAATTTGGTTGATAGATAATCATTTTCAAATCAAATAGACCGTTATACATTGAGTTTACGTGCTCGTACATTTAGGATCTACAATAACTTTTACAAAAACGATACGTTAAGCGTACAGAACACACATAAATGAGCTTTAAGCTCGACCTCAATAAACAATCAGGGGACATAATCATCATCGGGTAATGGCCCAGATAAAGTCAAAACGCAGCACAAAACAACAACTAAACTAAATAAACTAATCCTAAACAAACATGCATACAATAAAAACAAAACAACATAAACTAACAATACTAAAATACTACAAATCACTTTCGAACTTAAAACAAGCAATGCCCGAAATGACCCATCAGCGATCCTAATGACAACATAAAGAATGATAATGAAGACAGGGGTTTGGAACACGTACCTAGGAGGCGAGAGAATCTCGTCTTCGAATCAAGTCGGCTGTGATGGATTTAACTTGTTTTTGACTTAGGTTGCCTCCCAAGAAGCACTTGATTTAAGGTCGTCGGTTTGACACGACAAAGGGTTCGTCAAAGAGCGGCTTCTGCCCATAGTACATGTCAAACAACAATATATATGGGTCTTGGTTCAGTACGCCCTCAAGCTTGGCAAGATTTGGCTCTCATCGGCCCGAACTTTCAACAACACTTCTCATCGGCTCATGCACTTGGTGGGCATGAAAGGACATTTCTAATGGCCGTGAAGGATAAGTAAGCCATATCGGATCCTCATAGATGTGATCGTCAGAGATCGATAGTGGCATCACGATTTGGATATCCAATAGTAACGAATCACAATCGTCGATCCATACATGGATTACCGGCTCATTCGAATAATCATATGTGAACGCTCCCAAGCTCCTTTCGCTCATTTCTGGCTCCACGTTGTGGATTTCGATAAATGTGACATTTGTATCTCCTAGTGCCACCACTTTTGACTCAGCCTCAATCAAGCAGATACGATGACTGATTTGCATCTGAAGAGACGTTATGGTTATATCAATGTCGGCACAGACTGTCTCAATAAAATTAAGACAATCCTTGTGCTGTTTGATCCAGTCATTTGTTTTCCTCAAGACTCTTTGAGTCTCTTCCATGATAGTAGTGAATATTTCTTCCAGGTCGGGGGACGACTCCTCCTATTAGTTCAGGATGTTATTCCATGGCGCCATAGTATTGAAATAATCCCCAAAGTCTCAATGACTTGGTGGATAATTCCAACTCTGATAATCGAAGGTTGCCAATTCCTCAAACGACCAAAAGGCTTCATCCATAGATAGTTCGTAGAAAGAGGTGGTACTGTTTTCTCCTTCCACCCACGTTTTGGTAGAGGCTAGTAACCCGTAGAGAAAATTCAGAAGTTGACACTCCCTCGGGAAACCTTGGTTCGGAAACCAGAATAGCAATTCTTTATATCGATCCCAAGCACTAAAAAATGGCTTGGAATCCCGTTGAAAGAAATGCAAAAGTATCTGTCGATCTAACATCTTCAACCACCCTACAGGAAAACAAAAACAAGAACTACAAAGAAAGGTTTATACACAAAATAAATGCTTAAATTAAAATTGGGTCACTTACTCACAATATCAACAATAATCTCAAACACAATCCCCCGATAACGGCCCCAAAAACTTGGTGGCGAAATATTATGTCGCCACTTTTACCGCAAGTGTACGGGTCAGGTTTTAGTATAGATGGAAAGGAGTAAGGGTTGTCATATCCACAGGGATTGGTTGAAATTATTATCGAGTATCGCGATTGTCGTAACCTAACTTTATTTAGGCAAAATTAAATGAGTTTATAATTAATTAATACTAATATTAAGTTAATTAATCTAGCTATGCTAATATTATATTGAGATGTTTAGGGAAAATATTGCTTAGGGATTAACTTTGTTTACAAAAACGTGTTTGGTCTCATTTAGTTTATAATAACGGCGTTCAACCTATCCGACAATCTTTGTATCGTAAACTCACTTGCCACCTCTCCCGAGTGTAAGAATATTGAATATGTGACTTCGTGTCAACGAAGAAGTCCTCCTCAACGTCTTAACGACACTAGGTCACATGAGTCGTGCCCCAACGTCATTGATTACACACTTTCTAACTCCCTCCCGGGTTATTAGATCATCGCGTTGTGTTTACCCTAGTTCGAATTTGAGATTACCTCTTTCGAGTATCAAACCTCATATTCTCTAATTATCTAAACAAGCATAATATCAAAGAATAACGGTAAACACAATCAAAATAGCGAAGAACAACCATTAATGAAACACAACTCAAACAAACAACGATTTCATAAATATTATAAATCCCTAGACAAAATCCATTTAGCTAATGGTCATAACCATTTATACAATGAAAAATTAGCTAAATATGCTAAAAAATCTACCGAAGTTAAGAAAATAAAGAGAGAAACGGAAGAACTTAGCCGTAGTCCGAATATTTGTCGCTAAAACCGTTCAACGATCGCTTCTCGTACTTCACAACATGTTCTTCTCCTTCAGAATTGGTTGATTACTCCCCAAAACACTCTAAAAAATATCCTAAAACCTTAGGCGTATCTAATGGCCGAGGGTTTTAGAGAAGAAGAGAGGAGAGGGGCTTAAATAGGGAGCAAAATATTTAAATAAATATCTAACGACTGGGTAGAGTGACCGCCGTGGTGGTGGGATCACCGCCGTGGCGGTGAGTATGTCGGCTAGGTCACCAGCTCGGTGATGGAATCAGAGACCTCTCTGTTGTTTCACTGCTGCGGTGGTGGATCTCACCACTGCGGCAGTGGGCTTTCAACAATTTTAAGGCCTTTTCTGCATATTGACCACCGCGGCGGTGGTCTAGATGCTGCGGCGGTGAGTTGCGTTTTAGAATTTTGCCATTATGCTTGTTTTCCTACTGTTCTTCCATCGTTCTTGATTTGATTTGATCGTTTATGATCCGTTTTCATGCCTTTTCACCCCACACACCTGATTTATACAAAAATACATAAAAAAGTATTAAAACATAATAAACATACTCAAAAACTGATAAGTTCAATTTGAAAATAGATAGGCAAACTACACCTATCAGTGCCCTAATGGGGTTTGGTCAAGCCAGCTCATAAATTAATTAATCAATAAATCTAATGCTTCAATGTTGACCTCGATCTTGGACTGACAAGACACCCTAGAATTGGTTTCTCTAACCTAGAACCATTCCACCAAATCATGATTTACTATAACTATTAGAACTACATTTGACCTGATTCTTAGTTAAGTATGAGATATATAGGAAAACTCCTAAATAGGCGTAGTTATAACTAGGAGATGGCAATAAGTTATCAAAACTGCGGTGATCCTCAAGTATAGGTCGTTTAGCCTTCTTTGAGATCCACAAGAACTGGTTATTCAGCCTCCTTTAAGAATATCCTTAGCTGTTTAGGAAGAAATTCGGTAATCTCCGAGGACGGTTCGTTTAGCCTCCTTTGAAGAGATTTCGTAATAATCCTCAAGGACGGGTCATTCAGTCTTCTTTGAGAAGATTCCTCACCCTTTGGCAAGGAATGTAGTTCTTATGATAATACAACGATGTCCAAGGAACCCATTCATACGTTCCTAGTATTTGCTTTCCTAAGAAGCTATGGAGATATTGATGAGTCATCATTCTCCCAAAGCTACGGTAATACTCAAGGACTGTTCATTTAGCCTCTTTTGAAATCTTTAAGGACTGGTCATTCAATCTTATTTGAATAAAATACCATAGTAATCCTCAAGGATGATGCATCGATATCCAAGGAACCCATTCGGACGTTCCTGGTATTTGCTTCTCGAAGAAACTACAGGAATGGTGACGAGTCATCATTCTCCTAGTAATGCAGAATAGATCCTCAAGGACGGCCATTCAACCACCTTTGATATCTTCAAGGGATAGTCATTCAACCTCATTTGAAGAAATTATGTACTATACTCAAGGATGGTCATTCAATATTTTTTAAGATCTTTAAGGATTGGTCATTCAGCCTCATTTGAATAAATTCTATATTATTCTCAAGGACCAGTAATTCAGCCTACTTTGAAGAGATCCCATAAAAACTGAAGGACATGTCATTCAGCCTCCTTTGAGAGCTTCAAGGATCAATCATTCAACCTCCTTTGAAGAGAGTCTGTAATATCCCTTAAAGACAAGTCATTTAGCCTCATTTGAGAAGATCCAGTGGTATCCCTCAAGGACTGGTCATTTAGCCTCCCTTGAGAAGATTCAGTAATAGCCCTCAGGGATCGGACATTCAGCCTCCTTGATAAAATCCTTTACCACTTTCAAAGGGTAGATGCAGTAATGTTCAGGTACACTCCTAAACCTTGCTTAAGTCAAAATTTAATTTTTTGTCTTCAAGTTTCATGTCATATGGAACAAAATATTTGTGTCTCATTCTTTGTCATTGTGAGTACACTCGCATGACAAAGAGAGAGCAACTGTAGACACCGCATTTTGTCTCACTCAGTTAGTGTCGAATCGAAATTACAAGTTCATATAAATTGTAAAATTATCTTTAAAGGGAATGAATTTATAAGTTAAGATCGTATTGGAATACTACGAAAAAACAACAAAAAAATAAGAAAACATAAAACTGTCAAATTTGACCGAATTCGGTTAAGTCAACGTTTTGGGTCAACCTCGAAATTCCTAATGTTAAAGGGGGACTAAGATGATATCATTAAAGGTTTATTTTCATTAAATCACCCTTAATATGAATAAAAATTAGTTACTACCATTTAATTATAAGAAATTTCACCAATTTATCTTTGTTATCTACTTTAACCTTGAAACATTTATAATCACCGGTTTCGTCTATTCAACCCCAAAAATATTTCTTTGAATATATGTTTAAAGTACTAATATCCATTAAAACAATACAAAGACCTTAATAAAATTCCTAGAAGTTCCAGGACAAGTCCAAGTTACCCAAAGTAACTAAGGATTAGGACTCGGTTCAAAATCAACCAAACCGAAGTCATCATGGTCAGCCATTAATGCCCATCAAATCAAAGGGACCTACCAAGAATTTAATGACTCATTAATGTGCATTAAATTCCTAAGATCTTTTCTAAACATTTCCTACAAAAATATCTGAGGAAGGAAACCAAGTTACTTAAGAAGTAACTAACGGTTGTTAAACTAACCAATCCGATTTGCCACCTAGTATGCATTTAATGAGCCATTAAATTCCCATATCGTTAAGAATTAAATGCTTTGGATGACATATGAGGACCACATTCAATTCACCTAGATATTTTGATCAAAATATCGTAGGGAAATCGAAATACTTGAAATGTGACTACCCGTTACAAGGCAAATAGAACCGAATCAATCCGATTGGAAGACATTCACTGCCCATCACATCAAGTATCACTGTCAAGCATTAATTTCAAAATGAAACTTGAATACTAGATTCAATTCACCTTAAAAACATTAATGGCAACTAAACCGAAATAGTGCGAGGAACCAATACTATGCCACTAACCAAACAGAAAAGGTCACATCATGCATTAAATGATTCCATGTGAAACCAATCATATCTAATGATTGACTAATGATTTCTCATAATGATCAATGATTTCCAATCATTACATTTAGATATTTAATGGTTTGGTAATCGTTACAAAATCTTTAAGCATCTTATAGAATCTTCAAGATTCATCCAAAACCATCCAACATCAAGACATTAAGGGATGACCCATTAGCTAAACAGACCATATGGAAGAACTTGGGATGGCCTGCATATTGGCTAATGCACAGATGTCCCAACCTATAAATACAGGGCTCATTTTTCAGAAATCAAAGGGCCTGAACCTACCCTTTATCTCTCCTAGCTCAAATTCTACCCTTAGGTCATTAGGGTTTTCAAGCTTTCCTTGGATGACAAACAATTGAGAATAACCAAGAAGATCCAAATAATGAGAATAAGGTAATTATTTAGGGAAAGACAACTCCCCTAAACCAGGTATGTTTCTTAAAAAATCCTTTAATCTTGTCTTAAGTATGTTTATTTTGCTTGTACATAGCATGGTCATATAGTTTCTAAACATATGTTTCATAGACATAGTATATATAACATATAATCAAGTAAAAAATGTTAAAACTATGTTAAATTCATTAAACCATGTAAAAAATATCCAAGATCATGTTAAGAACATGAAGAACATCTGAGAACATGTTGAGAACATGTGAGGATCATGACAAAACATGTATCATACCATGAGTTGTGCATAGTCTCTGTGACTATCTCATTAACACATCAAACCAAACTCTATCAACTGCTAAGCGCTAACTATAAACTGTTAATAACTGACTTTACTTTATTGCAAAACGTTAAGATCATAACCTATTACTAAGTTTTCAGGCTCGTGGACGGGAAACTTACATATATATATATATATATATATATGCGATACCGTCGAGACATTTGTGGCTAAAAGTTCAGGATAAAGGAAGGACTTCTATTCCTTTGGGGATATATGTGTACCTACTTCAGAAATATTCCCCTCTTTCTTAGTTATGAATAGGATTGACATATATACTATATATTTTCTTTCTTTTTTAACTAACAACTCAAAAATGCACACTAAAATTTGCCTAAGCAAATGAGTTCGGTTATTGTGTTCTTGACAAAATCAAAGAGATTATTCACAATATCATTGGATGATTCATGTTCTTATCTAATAATAAAATAAAATAAAATCAATCATTTTGAATAAATGAACTATGTGCTAACGTGATTGTTGGTTATTCGCCAAGGTACGTAGGTAACCTACGTACTGGTTCGGTCATCTATCTAATAAAAATCAATTTACCTTGCATAAAATGAACTATGTGCTGATTTGATTCTTAACGATCTGAGAAATGCAGGCAACCCATGTACAGGTTCAGTCACCAATCTAAATAAAAATCAGTTCATCTTGAATAGATGAACTTTGTTTCGACCTCATTCCCCCTGATAATTGGGATACGTAGGCAACATTTACAAGGTACGGTCGTCAAAAACTACAAAAGTATATTCATTTGATATGCTTTATTTGTTGATGCTGATAGATAGTTAAATTTTACTTGCTTTCCGTAAATAAAAATGCATAAAAAAGACAAAAAGAAAAAATAGGAATTATTTCGTTAAACAAAACCAAAGAAAATTACTTGGACTCTGTTTAAAGTGAACATCTATTTAGACTTAGGTATCATCTTTGGAAGGGTGTCTTGGGGTGCTTACAACCTTCTCCGAGTATAACCGAGCCTCGAACTTAAACAAATATCTAGTACAGAACCCTTACGAGTCAAAACGCGTGCCATTTCAAAATAAAAATGAATTTCTAAAAATCCTGGTGACCTAGCACACCATTTAACCCATGCTAGGTGGTGAATCCTTTTAAAAGAAAAATCCCCACCAAAAGAACGTTTTCAAAACCAGTGCCTAGTGGTAGGGCGTAAAATATGCCACTACTTTCACTCGCAAGTATATGAGGTCAAGTTTTAGTATAGATCGGGAGAGTGAGGGTTATCGTGTCCACATGGATTGATTTTGACTATAATTGATTACAACGTTTATCATGACCTAATTTTATCTAGGCGAAGATAAATTGAATAAAATTAATAATACTAATACTAAGTTAATTAAACTATTTAAATTAACTATACTAATACTATTATGAGATGTTTAGGGAAAGTATTGCCTAGGGATTAACTTTTGTTTACAAAAACGTGTTTGGTCTCGTTTTAGTTTACATTAACAACGTTCGACTTATCCGACAATCTCAGTTTGTAAACTCCCTCGCCACCTCTCCTGAGTGTAAGACGAGGGATATAACGCAACTTCGTGTCAACGAAGAAGTCCTCCTCAACATCTTAATGACCCTAGGTTACGTGAGTCTCTCTCCAACGTCATTGATTGCACACAATCCAACTCCCTACCGGGTAATTGGATCGTCGTGTCGTGTTTACCTTATCGACAATCTCAGTTCTAAAACTCTACTGCTACCTCTTCCGATTGTAAGACGGGGGAATATATGATTTCGAGTCAACGAAGAAGTCCCCCTCAATGTCTTAACGACCCTAGGTCACGTGAGTCTTGCCCCAACATCATCGATTGTCCACAATCCATTTCCCTCCCGGGTTATTGGATCGTGGCGTTTGTCTATTCTAGTCCGAATCTAGGATTTGTCAAATCCCTTATTCTCATAACATCATTCTAAGCATAATAAACAAACAATATGGAAAACACAATCAAAATAACGAAGAACAACCGCTAACCAAACACAAACTCAACAAAACAACACTTTTATAAATTACATTAATCCCTAGATAAAAACCCGTTTAGCTCATGACCATAGCCGATTATACAATGAAAACTATGCTAAACATGCTCAAACAACAATCCTAAGTTAATAAATAAAAGAAGGAACAAAAGAAACTTAGCCTAGTCCGAAACTTTATTGCTAAAAATGTTCCGAGATCGCTCATCTTTCGTTGGAACATGATCTTCTCCTTAGGATTTGAATGAGCACTCCCAAAACCTCCTAAAGTTTATGTAGGTGTCTTGGCCGAATGGAGAAGAGAAGAGGAGAAAATAGGGATCAAAATATCCTAAAATATCTAAACGGGCGCAGAGGTGACCACCTAGGTGGTGGAACAACAGTGAGTTTATGCTTGATTCTGTACTTTTACCACTTAGGCGGTGGTACCACAGCCTAGGCGGTGACACACTTTCTTGTTTTATCTGTAACTTATTCGTCTGAGCTCCGATTGAGATCATTCAAAAACCAATGGAATGCTAAGAGAAAGATATACAACTTCCACGTTTTGATTGTTTCCAAAATCGGATTTTACTGTAGTAAAAAATAGCCTTGAAGTTACAGCACATGCACCGGCTTTGCACATTTCCACTCTTTTTCCATCGTTCTTGATCCGATTTGATCGTTTTTTATCTGTTTACATACCTTTTCACCTCAAACAACTAATTTAGACAAAAATACATAAAAACATATTAAAACATACTAAACATACTTGAAAACTAACAACGTTCGGACTGGAAATAGATAAGTAATTTACACCTATCACGTAGAAAATCCCTTGAAAACCATTTTCGAAAATGAATAGGTTTTGAGGATTTTTAGAATTTTTCTCATCTTCCCAATCTCTGTTTATTCTACTTTCAAACAAAATATGGGGTGTGTTTGTTGGCATGAGAATAAGTTAATCTAGTCACAGAGGAGGTAAAACACCAATTGAATCATAAAACATTACCTGTGATACCTTCCCTTTTATATAGGCTTGGAGATATTCTGCCGTTTTAATTGGAGAGGTCGTCCGTTACATGATACGCTCCTAACGGCTTGGAAGATAATCAATATCTCTATGATTTCAGGAGAGATCTTTGTAATGGTCCCCATTATACATGGGCCGTTACAGTCAATGTAGCTCATCTTTCTCTTCAAGTGTAGGGGAGACGTTTACTATAGATTGACCCATTCGTTCTTTGGTCCTGAATACTATGGGCTTGGATATACCCAAATTTGAGCCTCTTTATGAAGCCATTAGTCTTGCATAGAAGACTGTCAAAGTTAGTACCCAGTTGGGCTTATCATTCTTCGGTCCAGATAACTCATTGGGTCTGTTTGTCCTGGATCAGATTTCAAACCCGATCCGACCTGTTTAAGGCTGCACGCCTATGTCAGTTATGAGCGAGAGTTTTTCCATATCAAATTATGATCGTATTCTCTAATTTTCCTGGAGGATCATTTATTCGTTTCTTTAAAATTTCCAATTTTAATCAACAGAGAATTAATAATGAATATTCAAATCTAAAAATGGGTTTGCTTGTCTAAATTATACTATATTAAAAATTACATCACTTTAAATAGTATAAATGAGAGTTCTTTACCTAATAATTAAAAAAATAGTTTTTTTACTGATACATATGAGTTTGGGAAACTTCTTAAACCCACATAAGCCAGAAGTGATACTCTCGGTTAAAAAAGAAAAATAAAATGAACCGGGGTGCTACCCCAATTATATGGTCTCATTTATTATTATTATTATTATTATTATTATTATTATTATTATTATTATTATTATTATTATTATTATTATTATTATTATTATTATTATTATTCAAACAAAACAGAAAGCTGGAGGTGGTACCTTATGCTCTCATGAGACCACAATCCATCAGAGAGACCTTATGTTATTTCTACAAGTGAGAAAGAAAATGTTAATTTCCTTCTATTCCCCTAAATTTTGATTTTGTTAGCTTAAAAACTACACTCTACCCTCTTCTACTTATAATAAATTACTTTTTCAACTTAATAGAATATGTTAAAAAAAGTGAAATTAATTATTTTTATCTATTTTTTTATGAAATGAACAAAACAATCATTTGTTTAGTTTTTATTTTGTTTTGTATTTATTAAGAAAATAAAGAAATATAGAGGGGAACGAGAGCTAGAGAGAAAATGTAAGTTTTTAACTTTTATTATCTTTAATTATTATATTTAAATTAAAAATGAAGAATAATTAAGTTATTTTATTTTAGTTTATTGTTTTTTGAATAAAATGTGTTTTTCTCCCTATTCAAAAGTAGAATGAAGTGATATGTAGGTTTTTAAATTAGAGGAGTTAACATAAAATAAGACCAAAGTACAAGGGAGTAAAAGGAAATGCACCAAAAAATAGATTTGTGTGGTCTTTGTAGCTTCAAAATTGATATGTAACACACACATACACACACACACACACACACACACACACATATATATATATTGTTGATCCCAAGATTTTGATGAACAATTAAGTATTGATATTTTGGTGGAACTAATGTTTGATCAAGTGTTTCAGTGATTTAAAGTTCCAATAATGAAGATGTCAAAGTGAATGGATGCTAAATGAAAATATCAAGATAATGAAGAAGTATTAAGAGTTTGAAGATATTAGGAAAAACAACCCAAGTAAATATAAACTCTTAATATCCCATTTAGGAACACACACACGGCACAAAATGAATGTTATCTTTTATGTGTGTTTTGGTTGAGTATATTTATTTGTTCCTATGTGAATTAAAAAGAAATATTTTTGAGTGACTAAAATAGAATATAAGAGTATTAGTGGAGTTCATTTGAATATAAATATGGAGAAAGGGGCAAAATTGTAAAAGAAAGTAAGTTAAAAGCGAGATCATAGAAGAGATTTAGGAGGGGACAATTGATAGAGCGGTCGACCGATAGAAGCTTGACAAACTCTTTGAATCTGCGAGTCGACAGAGCGGTCGACTTGTGGAAGCTTGGAAAACTCTCTAAATATGCGAGTCGATCGATCAAGTGCATGAGCTACTTCCAGTATCCTTCAGTCGACTGGGCAGTCGATTGAATGTGCAGTTTCAGGATATTGGTTGATCAGATTTTAAATCCAAAAGTAGCCATTTTTTGTTAACATTTGAGAGAAATTTCAGGGATAATCTTAACATTTGAGATATGGTTCATATACTAATTAAATTCTTTCAATATGGTTCATTAATTATTAAAGTTTCTCAATTTGGAACTTTAAATGGATTCTATACTTATTTGTTTTGATTGAGAAATACTTTGGGGATTTAATTGAGAGTTTTAAAAGTTGTTATTAAGTGAAATTCAACCTAAATGAAGTCCTCATGTTATGAAAGGTCTATAAGAGTATTTTATTGTCATGACACTTGTAAAATAGCCGTTAGGAGGCTGATTACATGTGCCCTTATATAGACCTGCGAATTTTCTAAGAGAGCTAATCATTTTAAGAGAAAAAAAATCAGTTTATATCTTTTTGAGAGAGCGTTTATAAGAGTTATCATTCAACGATACTGTGAGCTGTTCTAAGAGTGATTCTGATAATCAACTGTGATCAATTTGTGCTGATTGATAGGTGTAAAATATCTATCTAATTCTAAACCGAATTTGCCAATTTTTGAGTATTTTATTGAAGTTTGAATACCTTTTTAGCTATTTTTATTAGTCAGGAGAAGGGACGTTAACAATCGGCAAACCGACCGAAATGGTGGAGAAAATGGTAGCCAAAAAGATGAAAAAATGAGGTTTCAAAGAACAGTACAAATTCGCCTAGGCGAAGTATCCACCGCCTAGGCAGAAATTCACCAGAAAGTTGCAAAAACGGAAGAGTTGAAATCCACCTAGGCGAAGTTTCCACCGCCTAGGCAGAAATCCATTAGAAGGTTGCAAGGGCTGAAGTATTGAATTCGCCTAGGCGAAGTTTCCACCGCCTAGGCAGAAATCCATCAGAACACTGGAAGTGCTGAACTGCTGGAAGAGCTACACTGCTGTAAATCCGCCTAGGCGAAGTAGCTACCACCTGGGTGGAAATCCGTTAGAAAGAATAGGGGCCCAAGAAGTTAGTCCTCCGCCTAGGCGAAGAAACCATCGCCTAGGCAGAATTCTAACCGACTTAACCTCCGCCTAGGCAAAGATTCTACCGCCTAGGCAGAATCCGCAGAAGAGCCTAAAATATCTGTTTAGATATTTTTGAACCCCTAGGCCTATATGTACCCCTTTCCTACGTGTAAAACAAAGAGTTAACAAACCCTAACCGTAGTAGAAAGCTCTTAAGCTATATTTTGAAGATCAAGAAAGAGGTTCATTATTCGGACAAAGAAGAATCACTTGTGGATCGATCATTAGCGACAGTGAACCGTTTCACTTCCAGATTTGATCTTTTCTCTCTTGTTTTTATCTTTGTAATTACTTTTTCATATCTAAGAATGTTGAATCCATTTTATTTTGTATGGTATATGGCTAAGATCTTATAGTATTAGTTAAATGTTACTTAGGTGTAGTTGAAATCATGTAATTGTTAAGTTGAAAGAATTAGTGTTACTTTAATGTGTTGTTTGTCTAAATTCGATTGTGTTTATCATTATTCTTGATATTATGCTTGTATTGATAAACCAAGAATACGGGGTTTGACACTCGGGAGAGGTAACCCTGGATTCGGATTAGGGTAAATACAACGTGATGTTCTAACGACCCGGGAGGGCGTTAGAACATATGCAATCCATGACGTTGGCTAAAGACTCACGTGACCTACGGTCGTTAAGGCATTGAAGGGGACTTCCCCGTTGACACGAAGTCGTGTAATCCTCCGTCTTACACTCGGGAGAGGTAGCGGAGGAGTTATCGATACAGAGATTGTCGGACTAGATAGAAAACCATTATAGCTAACTTAATGACTTTGATTATGCATTATGTGAAAGAAATCAATGCCTAAATAATTAGTGTAATTAAAACTAACTTCATAGTTGTCATTTATCTTAGTATATTAATTAGAAAACAAACAAAATTTGATTAGTCGTGATAATATGAAACTATTGAAATCGCAATACTCAACCGAATTACCTGCCATTCCCAGTGGAACGATATCCGATCTTACAAGATCCATTATATTAAAACTAGACCTCGTACACTTGCGAGTAGTCTAATTACCGCGAGGAGGAAAAGGTTGTGAATCCTCGCGCGTACACTGATACCGGAATAGAAGCTACATTGTTTTCATCATTAATTCTGTGGATTCCGGGTGAGATCTTTCCATATTGATTATTACTTGTTTATTATTGTATTTTGGAATTTGATCTTAGAAATTATTTTTTATTTTTAAAGAAAATATTCTTTCAAACAATTTCTCGAATCTGATTACGTGCTCCAATTTGCTACCCATATATTGTTAAAATCAGATTTCTGCATCTCACATAATTCTATCGCTAGTTAAGATATTAATTGAGTTTATATATATCTGGGGTAGTAGAAGCTCTGAGTGAGATTTACTTATCAATTTTTGTATTGGTAAGTTGTGACGGGTTAAATATCATAGGGGATATTTAATCAAGGGTAGTTAATTTTCAGTCTCTTCATGCAAAAAGATTGAGGTAGTGATTCTTCTTGGATAAGAATTGCGTGTTTGTGAGTGATATTGTAATGGTTCAATCCTTACCGGGTAAAAGGATATTTGGAATGTTTTGGTGAGGTTTTGATTCTTGAGCCTAAGTGTTAAAAAGAATTAGGTTATTCTTTTGCCTATAAAAAGTAGAGGTTATTCCTTAGTTTTTGAAAAAGAAATTGTAAAAGTTGATTATGATCCTGTAAAAGAATCGGTGTGCGAGTTTGGTTCTTACTTTTAAAGGAATCTTGGTTTTAGTGGGTGCGACCTCTGTGGAGCACAGGAGACTGGATTAGCCAAGAGTAGCTTGGTGAACCAGTATAAATCTTTGATGTGCTGCTTTCTTAATTTGTCTATTTTTACTGTTTGTGTGTGCACCTAGTTGATTGATTAATTCCGCTGTGTTATAAACATAATAATTAATTTAGGTATAAAATTAATTATTTGATTTATTGATTTTTATTCTGATTATTTTTTAATTACCCAATCACCACCCTCTTGGGTATTCTACTGGGCCAACATATATGTAAATCAATTTTGAAGCTACAAAACCATAATTTTTTTTTGGGTTAATTATCTTTTAATCCTTTTTACTGTGATCTTATTTTATTTTAACCCCTTCACTTTAAAAACCTAGGCATCACTTCCTTGTATTTTTGAATAAGGAGCAAAACACATTTTATTCAAATTAAATTAAATAACCTAAGTTCTTTATTTTTAATTTACATATAATATTTAAAGATAATTGATGATGCCTGAAAATGAATCACCGAACATGTCACTTCTGCGATACAAGGGCAATGGATTGCTTAGGTCATCTTATTGTCCCTCTGTCTAGTTCTTGCAAGACAATACACTGCGGGTGGGCTTGTGGTGTTGCTCCTACGGTGTGAGAATCAGTTGAAGGTACTGATGCACCCCGAATTTCCCTCGAAAGTAGGACAAAGTAGAGATCAGGAAGACGAGGAAAACAAGTTTTAGTTCCTTCCTCTTGAAATCCTCGAAAATCCATTCATTTTAGAAAATATGTTTTTTAGTGATTTTTCTAGGCACCGATTTTGAAAATGTTCCATGGGCCGGGATTTATATGAAAAATGGAATCACCACCTAACTTAGGGTTAAATGGTACGCTAGGTCACCAGGATATTGGAAATTTATTTTTTTCATTGAAAATGGACCAAGTTTTAACTCGTAAAATTTTTGGTCTTTACCAGAGATTTCTTTAAAGTTTGGCGGTCGGTTATGCTCGATAAAAGTTTAAGGCACCCCATGACACCCGTTCGAAGATGGTACTGCAGTTTAGATAAATATTCACCGTTAAACAACCTCCAAGTAATTTTCTTTGATTTACTTAACAAAAAACAATTCTCTTTTTAAACCTTTTCCCCTTTTTATGTATTTTGACATGATTAAAGTAGTAAAGGATTAACTATCTATTATGCAACTATAAATAAAGCAGATTGAAAATGGAAATATTTTTCTATTTTTGAAAGAAAGGAAAATAGTAAACTATACTAATTTAGGTAGATATAACCCAATAACTATTTATAAGATACAAAAATATAAATGATCGAATCTTATAAAGGCTTCCTACATATTTATGCTTTCACGGGGAATCAGGTCAACATGTAGTTCCAACATGAAAGACATAGGAAATGAAAATGTTTTTGTATTTTAGTAGAATTTTGTGGTGTTTATTAAAGAAAAATATAGAAAACCCTAGTCACCTAAGAGTATAATTCGATCATAGAGAGAGAATGTGTGAGTTCAAGACCTTTTCCAAATGAAAATAGGCCCCCTATTTATAGGCTCAAGATGCTTGCGCATTCACCAATGCATTGGAATACCTAGCCTACTCCTTAGGCAGTGTTTGGTCTAGGGGTCACCCTTTGATGCATTGTATTTTGATCGTTTTGGACAAATTGGATGATTTTCTAAGATTTCCTATGATTTTGTAATGATTACAAAATCTTAAAATATCTTAGGCAATGATTGCTAATGATTGGCAATCGTTACTCATGGTTGGTAATGATTAGTTATAATTGGCAATCATTGGCTATGATTAGCTTGCACATGGGGCATTTATTGCTTGATGTGACACATTTCGGTTTGGTGGCTAAGTACAAGTTACTTGAACTAGTTTGGTTGTCTTGAATTAAATGCTTTGGAGGTTCAAAGAATGTAGTCTATTCTTATCATTTTGAATTTAATGCTTGACCACGACACTTGATTTGATGGACATTGAATTTCCTTTGATGGAATGGGATCGGTCCGGTTAGTCTCGTAACAGTGTAGTTAGTTTCCAAGAAATTTGGTTTCCTTGAGATATTTTGCACAAAATATCTAGTTGCCTTGAATACGGTCTTGAAAATTCATCCCAAGAATTTAATTCATGATGATAGGTTGATTTGTTGGCTCATTTAATGCATGACTTGATTGAAAACCGAATCGTCTAGATTTGAAACGAGTTTTTTAGCCTCTGTTACTTTGGGTAACTAGACTTGGCCATGGTAATTTCCTTGGTTTGATAAATACTTTTGGCTTGATTTCTTTGAGAATTATTTTAAATGAAAAATTAGAGAAGTATTTATGTTGTCAAGAAGATAAGACATATGGTAGTAATAATTTTAGGGGTCAAAATGGGTAATAAAGGTATTCGATGAAATTTCCTTAAGTAAAAGTGTAGTAACTAATTTCATCCATATTAAAAGTGATTTCATGAAAAATACACATTTGATAATGTCATTTTTGCCCTTTTTAAATTTACAAACTTTCGATGTTGACCCGAAACTTTTAATTATTCCAAATTTAGTTAAATTGATAATTTTATGATTTTTTTTTTTTTTTTTTTTTTTTGGGTTTTTGTAGTATTCATTGCAATCTAAAGTGAGTTTACTCATAATCACAAAGATAGGACAGACAATATTTTGGGCTGCCACTGAAATGAATGCTCTTACCATATTGATTTTGTGACGAACAAAATTGTCTAGAGGATTGATTTAGTGGAGGGTTTTACCATATTGATCTTATGAAGACAGGATCGTATAGATGGACACTTTGATCGGGGGTCTCGCTATATTGATCTCATAAAACTAAAATCATGTGGATAGACGCTTTGATGGAGGGTATCGCTACACTGATCTCACAATGATAAGATTTTGTAGAGGACATTTTTATGGGGGGTCTCGCTACACCGATCTCATAAGGATAAGATCATGTGGAAGACGTTTTGATAGGGGGTCTCGCTACACTGATCTCATAAGGATAAGATCGTGTAGAGGATGTTGTGATGAGGGTCTCACTATACCGTTATCATAAGGATAAGATCGTGTAGGGCATGTTTAGATGGGGAGTCTCACTATATCAATCTCATAAGGATAAAATTGTGTAGAAGATGTTTTGATGGGTGGTCTCGCTATACCGATCTCATAAGGAGAAGATCATGTAGAGGACGTTTTGATGGGGAGTCTCGCTTCACAGATCTCATATGGATAATATCGTGTAGTGGATGTTGTGATGGAGGGTCTCTCTACACTGATCTCGTAAGGACAAGATCGTGTAGATGGACTGATTTAGTGGATGGTTTTGGACAGACTCACTATGTGGACATCATGACAAACAAATCCGTTTAGAGGATCGATTTAGTGGAGGGTTTTTGAGAGACTCAATATATCAACCTCATGACGAACAACTCCGTGTAGAGGATCAATTTAGTGGATGGTTTTTGAGAGACTCACTATACCGACCTCATCATGAAAAACTCTCTATAGAGGATCGATTCAGTGTATGGTTTTTGAGAGACTCACTATACTTACCTTATCATGAACAACATCGTGTAGAGGATTGATTTAGTGTATGGTTTTTGAGATACTCACTATACTTACCTTATCACGAACAACATCGTGTAGAGGATTGATTTAGTGGATGGTGTTTGAGAGACTCACTATACCGACCTCATAATGAAGAACTCTGTGTAGAAGATCGATTTAGTGGATGGTTTTTCTGGGAATATTAATATCACAAATCGGACTACCTTCCTATAGACATCGCATAATATGCCCCAACTTATGGCTGGGGGAAAAATGAGAGAAGGAAGTATAAAATGTGCCCCAGCCTTTGGCTAGGGTAAGTGAGGGATTTAAAATAAAAATATTCCCCAGCCTATCGTTGGGACTGTTTTATGGATGTTACTTATTGGGAGTTAGTTAATGTCACTCATTGGAAGTTTATGGAGGTTATTCTCTAGGAGTCTATGGAGGTTACTCATTGGGAGTTGATGGAGGTTACTCACTGGGAGTTAATGGAAATTACTCATTGGGTATTAATGGGGGTTACTCGTTGAGAGTTGATAGAGGTTACTCGCTGGGAGTTAATGGAGGTTACTCGATGGGAGTTAATGGGGTTAATCATTGGGAGTTGATGGAGGTTATTCACCAGGAGTAGATGGGAATTACCCACTAGGAGTTGATGGAGGTTACTCACTGGGAGTTTATGTGGGTTACTCACAGGGAGTTGATGGAAGTTACTCACTAGAAGTTGATGGGAGTTACTCATTGGGAGTTTTTGGGGTTTACTCACTTGGAGCTGAGGATTAGGTCAAGTGCAGTTGTTACCAAGGATTAGGTCAAGCGTAGTTATTACTTTGGCATCCCTCTTAAGGAGAGTCATGATGGATTTCTCAAGAGAGTTAAAGAACCTCTCTAGAGGTAAGCCCTGATACAGGGCTAAGAGAATGGCATGAATACGTCACTTCTCTGATTCGACCAAACCCTCTTGGGTTTTCTACGTATCTTGGCACGTTGGCAAGAATCAGGTCATAACATAGTTCCGAACAACGAGACAATTTTAAGTGCAATACCTAGTGTAGTCTGCTCCAATCCAATGGATATAGTCTCTGGCCTATGCATTAGCTAGGTAAGATCGATTGTTGTCCTGATTAGTAGTTTATGTATGTTGTTGAATGATAATATTTTATTTTTGGGTAATTAGAGGCTTGGCACTTAGAGTACTTTGGATGACTCTATGACTTACTCAATTCTAGGAAGATCGTGTTAGATCCTAGTCACGTTGAATTTCTAATGACAATTTACTACATACCAATGCAGAGTAAGGTCTATTATCAAAACACAACTCATATGAGATTGACTCATTATCTAAGTCTTGATTTGGTTGGAATTACTATCAAAGAGGGATAATGGTACGCTAACTAGTGAGGTAGTTAACTAGATTACATGTCCGAGGATTGCCTGCTAGCCTACTAGAGATTTTGAATAAAGTGTATAGGTGCAAGTGTTTTGTTGATGATGGCGTATTGATGCAAAATGATATGTAGGATGCCACAAGCTCCCATAAAATATGATGACTAGTCTTTCCTGTCAAAGTTATGCATGCCTAAGTGAAAAGTGATGGATGTGTTTGTGTAGTATTTTGATCTGACTTATGATTTTAAGATGCCCAAATCTTTTTCTTAGAATGTTTTCCTAGGGAATGCATCATCTATCTAGATATGCCAGTTTTTCCTAGAATGATTCCTAGAATGTTTGCACTAGGTATATTTTTCTATTAGCCATCTCCCTTGGTTATTTCCATATCGTTTCGATATGGAAAGTTGGTTAATGCTCCTGAGAGGCTTCTTGTTCCTTTGCTCCTGCTTATATTGCAACTAGAATTCTGATCGAGATTTCTCATCGAATATTTTATGGGTTTTGGTTGCAAGATGGAAAGGTTTGGACACGAATAGTGGAAAGTTATTTCATGTATTGGTTGAACTTGGGATATCCCAGAATGGGAACATCTGGCTAGGAATAAAGATTATTTTTAATCTGGCTCAGGTTTTAAATGTCTTTGGATGAGTTTTGGGAAATGGTTCGAATGAATGACTTATCAACAAGGCTTCTTCCCTTTTTTCCCCTTACTTTCCCAAGTTTATTTCTAATGTTTTAGGCATTAACCTATAAGCTCCATGTATACTTTCCCTTTTAAGTTTTATTCTTGATTATTTTAACTAGAGTATAATTAGGTAATCATATTTAAACATTCTGTAATCTTAGTGATTTTTGCGATTTCTATATCAGATTAACCCATATTATGATAAGGATAAGTTCAATAGTAATTTAGATTAAGTATTCGTAGTTATTAGTTTAAAGACATTGTCTAGTTCAATTCCTATCAAGTTTCGATAATTGATATTTTCTAAGATTGTTATCGAGATAACCTAGGCACTGTATGTTACCAGAGGTTTCTTCGACGGCTCCGATTCTTTTTTTTTTTGTCTTGAATTGAAGGAAATCGGAATGGGTCTTCCCAAGATGACTCAAAGGAGGGTGAAAAGAAATGATAAAGAAACAAATGCTATTTAATGACGACTAACAAATGTTGGTTTATCTTGGCAGTGTTGAGAGAATTATTTATTTGTTATTTTTCTTCTTTTTTTTTCCTTTCACTCTAGCATCTAAGGACTCATACTTTCTATATACTCCATGTAACAAGCTATGGGTAGTGATCTCAGTCCAGTTAGCCCAAGTCACTAGGTGTTGAGACACCTCTACGACTTAATACTCGGATTATATAGAGAGCATGATTCACTCGATTGCTTTTGTGTGATCACTCAGTGTTTAAAATATTTCTGCGATTAGTCTTTATTTTATTTTTTATTTTCTCTTAACAAGTGTTTTTAGGATTTTTACATTTTCAACAACGTGTTCTTCTTATTCTTCACAACATGTTCTTCTCCTTCGGATTTGGTGGAGCATTCCCCCAAAACTTCTCAACCCTATTCTAACCCTAGGAGCTTTCTAATGGCTAAAATAGAGGAGAGGAGAAATATATAAGGCTCCAAAATATCTAAATAAATATCTAAAGTGTGCGCAGAGTGACTACCGCGGCGGTGAGTATGTGGGCTGGGTCACGGCCTCGGCGGTGGAATCAGAGGCCTTCCTGTTCTTTCACCGCTACAACGGTGGATCTCACTGTTGCAGTGATGGGTTTTTAGTAATATTTGGTCCTCGTTGCATATTTACCCCCTCGGCAGTGGTTTGGACGCTGCGGCAGTGGGTTGTTGTTTTGAATTTTGCCCTTATGCTTGTTTTCCCATCGTTTTTTATTCGATTTGATATTTTATGATTCGTTTGCATGCCTTTTCACCCTACACACCTGATTTATACAAAAATATATAAAAACGTATTGAAACGTAATAAACATACTTGAAAGCTAACAAGTTCAGTTTGGAAATAGATAGGTAATTTATACCTATCAAGGCGAATGTATTTTGACAGTCTGACTGGTGGGAATTAACTGGACTCCTATCATAAAAGGTTTTGACCTGCTGGTAGTGTGTAAAATACGCCGCTACTTACACTCACAAGTATACGAGGTCTAAGTTTTAGAATAGTGGATCGGTTAAGATAGAGTATCGTGTCCATAGGGAAAGTGTGAATAATTGAGTACCACAATTTATGTAGTCTCATACTATACTGATGATTCGATTTTGTTATTTAAATTAAACTAATTAAAAGTATTCCTCAGGATTAATTCTAAGTACACTAATTAACTAGGAATCGATTTCATTCACTTAGTACCTATTTGGCTTAGTTTAGTTATCAATAATGGTGATTATCACATCCAACAATCTCGGTATCTATAACTCACTCGCTCCCTCTTCCGAGTGAAAAGCGAGCGAATACATGACTTCGTGTTGACGTCGAAGTCCCCATCGAATGCCTTTCCGAACACATAGCCATGTGAGTCTTGAACCAACGTCATGGATTGCATATTCTCCAACTCTCTCCCGGGTTATTGGATCGTCACGTTGTGTTTAACCCTAGTTCGAATCCGGGGTTACTTCTTCCGAGTGTCAAATCCCTTATGCTCCGTTTATCGTAACAAGCATACTAAATATGAAATAACGGTAAACACAATTGAAATTGGATAACAAACCATTAAAATTAACTTCTATTCAACCAAAAAGGTATTTACATGAATTACATCTAACCCTAACTAAACTCTAACTAACTAACATGATCTTGGCCATTAAAACATTAAACCAAGAGAAAATCATCATTTATAATAAATAATTAAGTACAAAGATAGAAACAAGGAATGAAAGATCAAATCTTAAAGTGGAGTGGTCTACTTTTACCAAAGAACGATCCTCCCGAGTTTCTTCATCTGCATAGATAGACTTCCTCTTTTAGCTCTTCAAGAATTAACCAAGAACACTTCCTAAAACTAATCTAATCTACTCCTAAAATTATCTAAGGTGCAAGGGGTCTCCAAAATATCCAAGAAGTCTTAAGGGAAGTGGTAGAAAAGGTATTAATAGGCATAAGGTTTCAAAATATCTCAAAATATCTATTTTATTGTGCAGAGCCCACGGACGCGGCGATGAGCTAAGTCGGTAACATTTTGATCATTCACGGCCGCGGCGGTGGGTTCACGACTGCGGTCGTGGGACTGGCTCCCAACTCTCTGATCTTTTACAGTGGCGACCGTGGTTTTCTCGCAGCGGCGGTAGGACTTTGTTTATTTTCAGCACGTCTCTGTATTCTCACCATCGCGGCATTGGATTTCTCGCCACGGCAGTGGCTTATGTGATCTTGAAACCTTGTTTCTTCAACGTTTCATCACCGTTTTCCCACTATTTTTGCTCGTTTGTCGTTTGTTTGCATCCCTACACCCGAATTAACTAAAAACAAACTAAAATGCAATTAAATATAAATAAAACACTCGAAAACTACCAAATTTGGTTTAGAAGTAGATAGGTAGTTTACACCTATCACCTACTTAATTCATTCTAAACCCAAACAAAATATCTTCCTAATGGTGCATAATTCTTGTTGTAGAGGATTTATGAGAAATGGCACTACACTTAGGACATGACTTGTATCTCCTAGGGAAATGTGACCCAGTGTATGTTTACTATTGGATCACACAGTCTTGATTCATCCGTGTGGTGACATCTTTTTTATGTCTTGGTAAGATTTGCTTGTTTTTGTATGATCGGAGTAGATTACTTCATGTTATCTTTAGCGGATGAATTTTAGACAGCTTTGTTTAGCAAAGGCTATTTCTATTCCTCTATCTTGAAATCCTTGAAAATCTGTTCAATTTAGAAAACATGTTTTTCAGGGGTCTTTTCTAGGCGCCGGTTTTGAAAACGTTCCCTAGGCCGGGATTTATATAAAAAATGAAGTCACCACCTAGCATGGGGTTAAACGGTGCGCTAGGTCACCAAAATTTTCGAAATTCATTTTTCCTTTAAAAATGGCCAAAGTTTTGACTTGTAAAATATTTGGTCTTTACCAGAGATTTATTTAAAGTTCGGGGGATCAGTTATCCTGAGAAAAGGTGTGAGGCACCCTAAGGCACTCGTTCGAAGATGGTACCTCAATCTAAATGAATATTAATTGTTAAATAGCCTCCAAGTAATTTTCTTTGATTTAGTTAACAAAAAACAATTCTCTTTTTAATTTTTCCCTCTTTTTCATGTATTTTGACATGATTAAAGCAGTAAGGCTTAACTATTTATTATGCAACTATGAATAAAGCATATTGAAAATGGAAATCGTTTTGTATTTTTTTGAATTAATGAAAGTAGTAAAGCACACTAATGTAGGCAGCGACAACCAACAATAGTTTATAAGATACATAAATATAAACGATCTAATCGTATAAAGGCTTCTTATATATCCCTATTTTCACAGGGAATCAGGTTGATATGTACTTCTAACATGCAGGACATAAGAAATGAAAATGTTTTTGTCTTTTTTTAAATGGACTGAACCTTATAAAGGTTCCCTACATATCCCAAAAAATACTGGGAATCAGGTCGACATGTAGTTCCAACATGCAAGAGATATAGTTCTATTATTAAAAGTGACCGAACTCTTATGTGGGTTGCCTATGTACTTTGGCGAGTAACCAAAGATCAAGTCATCTTCATTTTTAATTTAGTTTCATTTGTTCTTCACATTCTTGATGTGTTTGTTGATTGTGACATGTTTGACCATTTTTAGTCAATTACTTGATGAATACAATATGTACGTGGAATGTGCATATGAAAACTAGATGAAAAAGCTATGTACAAGCATAATAAATATACTTAAGAGAAGATCTAAGGATGTTTTAGAAACATACCTAAGTTAGGGGAAGTAGTCTTTCTTAAGTGATTTACCTTCCTCTACTTCTTTGGATCATCTTCGTTATCCTTGATCATTTCGCATCAACCTCTCTTAATATTCTTTCAAGATCCTCATGAACTCCTTCAGGATAGTATTTCAGTAGAATTTTTAGGTGTTTATTAAAGGGAAATCCTGAAAAGCCTAGGCACCTGAGAGTGGAATTCGATCCTAGAGAAAAATGTCAGTTCAAGACCTTTTCCAAATGAAAATAGGCCCCCTATTTATAGGCTCGAGATGGCTGTGCATTAACCAATGAGATAGCATACCCATCCTACTCTATAGGTAGTGTTTGGTCTAGGGTTCACCTTTTTATTCATTGTATTTTGATGGTTTTGGACAACTTTTGAAGATTCTCTATGATTTTCTAAGATTTTCTAATGATTACAAAATCTTGAAATATCTTAGGCAATGACTGCTAATGATTGGCAATCATTACTCATGATTGGTAATGATTAGTCTTCATTGGAAATCATTGGCTATGATTAGCTTGCACATGGGGCATTTATTGCTTGATGGGACATATTTATGTTTGGTCTTGTGGCTAAGTACTAGTTACTTGAACTAGTTTTGGTGGCTTGCATTAAATGCTTTGGAGGTTTCAAAGCATGTAGTCTCTTCTTGTCATTTTGCATTTAATGAATGATCTTGACAATTTATTTTATGGAAATTTAATTCCTTTTGATGGAATGGTATTGGTCCGGTTAGTCTTGTAACCGTGTTGTTAGTTTCCAAGAAATTTGGTTTCCTTGAGATATTTTGTTCATAATATGTAGGTGCCTTGAAAGTGGTCTTGAAATGTCATCCCAATAATTTAATTATTAATGGGAGGTTGATTTGATGACTCATTTTACGCATGACTTGATGGGAAATCGAATCGGTTGGAATTAAACTCAGTTTTTTAGCCTTAGTTACTTTGGGTAACTAGACTTGGCCATGGTAATTTCCTTGGTTTGATTTTCTAGAGGATTATTACTTTAAATGATAAATTAGAGAAGTATTTTTGGGGTCAAGAAGACGAGACCGGTAGTAGTAATAGTTTCATGGGTCAAAATGGGTAACAAAGGTAATTGACAAAATTTTCTTAAGTTAAAGTGTAGTAATTAATTTCATTCATATTAAAAGTGATTCATGAAAAATCCACCTTTGATAATGTCATTTTAACCTTTCTTAACTTTACGAACTTTTGAGATTGACCCAAAACTTTTACTTATACCGAATTCAGTCAAATTGATAATTTTATGCTTCCTTGTGTATTTTTGGGTTTTTGTAGTATTCAATGCAATCTAAGGAAAAAAATTATTCCATTTAAAAATCATTTTAAAGTTTATCCGTAAATAGGCGGGTCAAAATGGGGTGTCTACAGGTACTGAGAAAGAATATGGTAAAACAGTAAGCGTGAGAGCTATTTTGCATAGGATTGCACATAAGATTTCACATACCTCAGACCTTTGGGGTTTTAACCTCTACATAGGGTGGGATGAGACTCATTTGGTGAGATTTTCCTAATTCGCTATGTACCGTTATGGTGATGGCATGGATCACAGTCTCGTTTCCATAAAAATGAATGGGATTACAGGAGGAGATCGCGGTACTATTAGGGTAACAGTACCTTCTTTTTTGGGGAAGGTGGCTTAAACCGCCTTTAGAGTGAGAGCATCATGACGTTCGCACCCGAAGGGGTGTGACCCAGGTTAAGTCTGAAGATGGGGCCCAATCAAGCTAACTGAGAATAGAGTTCTCGGGCCGGTTGTGTGTTCAAGGACATGTGGTGAATCGACTTTCCAAGAGGTAGTTGACGGTGAGTTGTACTCAAACCTATTTAAAGGAAATAAGTGTGTGAACTCTCCTGCTATATTCTTGCGGATATCGTCTTTGTTTTTTAGCTTTCTGTTGCATCCAGTTTATACATTTCATAATGGAAAGAGACTTTGGGTCTTGGTCTCGTTCCTTAGAAAACGAGGGTAACGACGTGGGTGGTCGTCGTCTAGAGTGCATGACGGTGATGATGAGACTGGGCCGTCATCTAAGATTTGAACTGTCCTTTTTGACTGTGTCATTGGCAGTGCGTAAATTACGTTGCTACTTTCACCACAAGTATACGAGTCAAGTTTTAGTATAGATGGAAAGAGTTAGGGTTGTCGTATCCATAGGGATTGGATTAGATGGTCGTTGAGTATCGTGATTATCATTACCTAACTTTATTTAGGTGACTCAAATTTATATTTTGTTTAATAAAATATACTAAACTAAATTAAACTAATTATACTATAATAATAATATGAGACGTTTAGGGGAATAGATTATCTAAGGATTAATTTCATTTACTTGAATGTGTTTGATTTAATCTAATTTACATTAATGGTATTCGACCTATCCGACAATCTTGGAATCGTAAACTCACTCACCACCTCTCCCGAGTGTAAAGTGAATGAATATGTGACTTTGCGTCAATGCCAAAGTCCTTCTCGAGTGTCTATACGACACTTGGTCACATGAGTCTCACCCCAATGTCATGGATTGCACGCTTTCTAACGCCCTTCTGGGTAATTAGATCGTCAAGTTGTGTTTAAACCCTAGTCTGAATTCGGGGTTACCTATCCCGAGTGTCAAACCCCGATTTCTCAGTATATCATAATAAGCATATAAATGAGGAAGAATGGTAAACACAATCGAATAACGAAGAACAACCATTAACGAAACACAATTCAAACAAATAACATTTTCATAAACTATATTAATCCCATTGATAATCCATGTTTATTTAATGGTCATAACCACATATACAATAACAGACGAGCTAAACATGCTCAAACAAACTACTAAAGTTAAGAAATAAAAAGAGAAACGAAAGAAACTAGCTATTATCCGAAGAATAGATGCTAAATTCTCTCCCAAATCATTCCCTCTTATTGGAAATGTAATCTTCTCCTTTGGTAGTATTGAGCACACCCAAAATTTCCCCTCAAATGTCTCTAACCTGTTCTAAGCTCAAAAATAGAGGAGGAGGATCAAATATAGGAACAAAAATATTTACAAATATATAGAAAAACACTTTACAGTTGCAGGGTTCACTGCTACAGCGGTGGATTCATTGGTGCAGCGGTGGGCATGTTAGTAGGCTGTTTGGCGAGTGACCACTACAGCGATGGTCAAGTAGAACTCTCTGCAGTTTGACTTCTGTAGCGGTAGAGCTAACTGTATTTTGACCATTGCAGCAATTGTTTCACCGCTGCAGTGGTGGAAATGCAAAAACTCTCTGTACTTTGACAGTTGCAACGGTGGGGCTGCAGATGCTGGAAGGCCTTTTTGCTTGTGTTTCTCTTTCTTCCACCGCTGTTCTACCGATTAGCTTGATTTTCAACCGTTTTAGCTAATTTTCGTCCCAAATACCTGATTTATACAAAAACAAATAAAAACTAACTAAAACATATTAAAACACTATAAAAATACTAAAAAAACTACCAAATTCAGTTTGGAAATAAATAGATAAATTCCACCTATCAAATACCCCCAAATTTAGAATTTTGTTAGTCATCGAGCAAAACATCCACGTAATAAAATAAACTACCACAACTATTAACGAATATAATTACTAAAAACGAAAAACACAAGCGAACTAAAAAATAACAATGTGTAAGTTTTGAAATTCATCTAACGACCAAAAAGTTTTCCCTCGTCATCCCCCAATCATATCGATTTCAAGAGTAAAACGCACCATGTGGTGTTCTAAAATTTCAACATTTAATAGCAGTAAGCGCCATTCTAGATCTTGTTCAAGTGTGTGTGAGAAAACTCAATCATACAAATATCTACCGATCGGATTGGATTATCCACCAATAAATCTCATGACTAAAACTAATAAGGTATAGGAAATCCATATGTTTGATAGAGTTCCATTCTCCACTAATGTAGACTTGGAAATTCAAAAAGATCAATAGGACTTGGTTCGGTTTATGGTCAAATGGCCAAGGGTATATCCGGAATATAAAAATAGGTTAACGTTATTAACTTGACGATACCCAAGGCACAACACTTGGCTTAATCACTCTGAACTTATATTTGAAATAACCCTGAACTTATATTTGACAATGTAGTACTCACTTGTCAAGACCAAAAAAAAAAATAAAACTATTTTTTTTTTGGATAACAACCACACCCCAAAACTTATTTGATTATTACAATTTCATGGGTGTGGTTAAAACGAAAGAAAAATGATAAGTGAGTACTCGAATACCGAACCAATCAAAAGTTCACCCTAAATCCAACCTCACTTCAAGTAGCATATACTAAGGCTAACTTGATTCACTCAAATTGTGCCTTCGGTTCGGCGATATAGGTTTGGAAAGAATTCAATTGGCCCGGGTATTTGTTACATGTTCAGAATTGAAACGGCTTATAGGCTTCGACAGGGTAACGAGGGATAAAATATATTGCATGGTAAGCTTCAAAGGCTCAAGCGATCAAAATGAATGCCTAAATCATATCTCTAGAATTACTTCACCTAGGATTTTGCCTCAAATTTCCCCCAAATCAGGTTCTAGAATCGCTATTGTCATGAACTTGGCTAACGGATAATCGGCATCAAATCTAGTGGATAGCTATACATTGAGTTTAAGTTCTTATACATGTTAGGATCCACAATAATGTTTACCACAACGAAACGTTAATCACACATAACAAACATAAATGGTCATTACACATAACCTCGAAAAACAACTAGGGGATAATTTCATCATTGGGTAATGGTCCAGATGAACTACAAAACTCAACACACACAATAATTACCACAAACAATAACATACTAACCAAACTAAACAAGCATGCATACAATTAAACAACAAAATATACTAATATACTACACATTACCCCAAACTTAAAACAGACAGTGTCCAAAATTTCCCAATCATCAATCTCAACATTTGAAATAAAGCATGCCAATGAAGAGGGTTTAGAACACGTACCTGGAAGGCAAGACAAACTCGCATCCAAATGAAGTCGGCAGTGTTGGATCTAATTTATTTTTGGAGTTGGATTGACTCGCAAGAAACGCTTGATTTAAGGTCTTTGGCTTGACATGGAGAAGGGCTCGTCAAAGAGCAGTTTCTGCCCGTAGTACGTGTCATACAACACCACATATGGGTCTTGATTCAGAATGCCCTTAAGATTGGCGAGATTTGGCAATGCATGGATCGAGCTCTCAACTTGATTCAACTCTGTCTCATGTGCTTGAGTTGCTTGAATGTACGGTGCAAAATGCGGTGAAGGACAAGTGAGCCATATTGGATCCTCATAAATATGATCATCTTGGATCGGTAGTGGCAACACTTGGTGGATATCAAATAGAGGATAATCACAAGTGTTATCTTGTGATTTTGCATCATCTTCGAACTGATCTAAGTTCCTCCAGCTTGTTTCTGGATCCTCGTGGTGGCTTTCAATGCATATGGCTTTTGTGTCTCTTAGAGCCACCACTTTTAACTTGGCCTCAGTAAAGCAGATTAGCTGACCGATTTGCATCTAAAGAGACGTTACGATTGCATTAATTTCTATGCAGGTCGTCTCAATATTGTCAAGAAAAACCTCATGCTCGTTGAGCCGGCCATTTGTTTCTTTCCAGAACGCCTGAGTCTCCCCTATAAATTCAAAGAACATGGTTTCCAATGCATGGGAAGACTCAATAGTGTGGTTCGAGGTGTTAATCCTTCATGCTGAAATGGTAAAACTATCCCCCAAACTTTGGTAGCTTGGTGAATAATTCCAATACTGAAAATCAAGCTTTGCCATGTCTTCCAGTACCCGATAGGCTTCATCCGCAGTTAGTTGGTCGAAAGAGGTGGTACTGTTTTCTCCTTCAACCCACGTTCTGGTTGTGGCTGGTAACCCATTGAGGAAGTTCAGTAATTGACACTCCCTCGGGAAACGATGATTGGGGAATTGAAATAGCAACTCCTTGTATCGATCCCAAGCACAATAAAATGGCTTGGAATCTTGTTGAAAGAAATTCAACAATACATGTTGATCTAGCATCTTCAAGTACCTTGTATTAAAAACAAAAACTACAAACAAAAAATTATAAACAAAATAAATGCCTAAATTAAAATCAAGTTATTTACTTACAATATCAACAAAAATTTAAAAACCAATACCCGGCAACGACGCCAAAAACTTGGTAGCGCATAAATTAGGTCGCTACTTTTATCGTAAGTGTACGGGTCAAGTTTTAATATAGATGGAAAGAGTTAAGGTTGACGTATCCATAGGGATTAGATTAGATGGTCATTGAGTATTGCGATAATCATAACCTAACTTTATTTATGCGACTCAAATTTATATTTTTGTTAACAAAATATACTAAACTAAACTTAACTAAACTAATTATAATATAATACTAATATGAGATATTTAGGGGAATAGATTATCTAGTGATTAACTTCATTTACTTAAATGTGTTTGATTACGTCTAATTTACATTAGCGGTATTCGACCTATCCGACAATCTCGGTATTGTAAACTCACTCACTACCTCTCCCAAGTGTAAAGTGAATGAATATATGACTTTGCGTCAATGTTGAAGTCCCTCTCGAATGTCTATATGACACGTGGTCACATGAGTCTCGCCCTAACATCAGGGATTCCACACTTTCTAATGCCTACCCGGGTCATTAGATCGTCGCATTGTGTTTAAACCCTAGTCCGAATTCGAGGTTACCTCTCCCCAGTGTCAAACTCCAATTTCTCAATATATCATAACAAGCATATAAATTAGGAAGAACGGTAAACATAATCAAATAACGAAGAACAACTGTTAACAAAACACAATTCAAACAAACAATATTTTCATAAACTATATTAATCCCATAGATAATCTATGTTGAGCTAATGGTCATAACCACATATACAATAAAAAATAAGCTAAACATGCTCAAACAAACAACCAAATTTAAGAAATAAAAAGAGACACGAAAGAGACTAGCCGTTATTCAAATAATATACGCTCTAAAACTACTCCGAGATTGTTCCCTCTTCTTGGAAATGTGATATTCTCCTTTGGTGGTACTAAGCACACCCAAAATTTCCCCTCAAATGTCTACAACTAGTTCTAAGCTTGAAAATGGATGAGGAGGATCAAATATAGGAACAAAAATATCTAAAAATATATAATAAAAAAAACACTTTACAATTGTAGGGTTCACCATTGCAATGGTGAGCATCTCGGTAGGCTGTCTGGCGGGTGACCACTACAGCGATGATTGCACCACTGCAGCGGTGGTCAAGCAAAACTCTTTGTATTTTGACCGATGCAGCGGTGGAAATACAACAACTCTCTGTACTTTAACCACTGCTGTAGTGGTTTGACTGCTACAACGATAGAGCTGTAGATGCTAGAAGGCCTTTTTGCTTGTTTTTCCACCTTTCTTCTATCGTCGTTCTACTGATTAGCTTGATTTTCAACGGTTTTAGCTCATTTTCGTCCCAAACACCTGATTTATACAAAAGAAAATTAAAACTAATTAAAATAAATTAAAACACTATAAAAATACTCAAAAACTACTAAATTTGGTTTGGAAATAAATGGATGAATTCCACCTGTCAATCGTCCAAGGAAAGAGGTAGGCCCCCTCATCCCTTTTTATTATTCTGAACTATCTTTTTTTTATTCTCTGATAATGAGTGACAGTCCTATCGATGAAGAGTTGCTGAAGGCTAAGTCAGATGTCTCAGAGGATGCTCGGGTTATTGTTGCTTCATCTTTTGCACCGATATATTCACTTTTTATTACCTTGGAAATAGTGGTGGTAGCGGTGGTCATCATTTCTATGGCTCTATTAGAGGTATCGCCTTGCCTTGGCCTTGACTCTTCCAAGAGGAGGCGCCAGTCGTCTGTCAGTGACATGATTCATGATGAGCTGGTAATGAATAGGGCAAATGAGTTTCTTTTGGCAACTTCTAGGAAGGAAAATGAGAATGTAGGTGAGCCTTCCCAAGTGTAGCAGCCTTTGTTAAACTTGGAAGAATGGGCCCCTAAGGTTAAGGTGTTCTCCATGGGCACTAGAGTCCTCCTTCATCTAGAAGATACGACTAGATAGTCCCAGGTCGTATTTTTTTCGAGGGACGTTGAGGCAGTGGCTATGGAGTTGGGTAGTAAACCTATGTTGAACTTGTTACAGTCGAGTGTTACGGTAATGATACTTGCCTTTCCTTGTCTTGATTACTTCAATCGTCTCTTTATGTCTTTAGTGATTTCCTTATGATTATGTGATAGAAAGTCACTTGCTCCTACACTCTACTTGAGGAATGGAGGGGGATCCTATCCCAGCTCGGCATCCAGGAGTGGAAAAGAGACGAGGAAAGTCTTAGCTTGAGGATCGAGATCATTGAGCCGCTCAAGCTCGTAGGGAGGCCGAAAGGGAAAGATAAGAAGTTATTGCTATAAAGCGGAAGGGTGCTGATGCCATTGAGAGAATTCTATTGTTACAATAACGGTCTCCCAAGTCTAAAGAGATGTCTTGAGCCAGACCCAATGGTGAGGAAGATGATTGAGAGCGTACTGTGGCTACACTAGGCTAAGAGAGAAAATAGGAAGGGTTTACCCAAGGAGGTAATCTTTTACCTAGGGGATATATGCCTTTATTTATTTTTTATCTCCATTGTTTTGTCTGTCTATTTTCCCATTGTCTTTAGCCATATTTTGTTGACAATTTGACATCTTCCTTTCCCTAGGTGGAGTCCTAGTCAGGTTGATCAAGGCTGATACCCACTTTGATTTAGTCTTGGCTCATTGTTTTCTGGACACCTACTAGATTTTTCCTACTCCCGAGGTAGGGACGATTAGTGTGTATCCCAATGCAGTCTTTTTAAGGCATATCTAGTTGTAGTCTTTATAAGGCATATTCACGTGTAGGCTTTTTCGGATTCTATTATCATTGCATCCTGACGTTGTTAATGAGGTATGCTTTCTAACGTTCCATCGGGGGTAGTTATTTATGGAGCATTTTGCTGCTAATCTTTTACATTATTTACTTCTTATTTTTCCTTATTATTTTTTCCAATGGGCCTTTTCATAGGCTCCAGAGGTGGTCGTAGCTACGTATATCAAAAGACAGAGGTTCTTGTTCAATAACTGAGAATGGATAATCGACAGCTTCAGTGCTTCAGTTATCCGAGGGAGTTCAATTTTTTTTTGTCTACATGTATTGCAGCTACCCTAAGGTTTGAGGGTGCTTATAGTCTGTAGAGGCAAGATATTCTAAGTTGAAGTCGGAAAGTCCTAGTAATTGAGGGCAATTGTGGAGGCAGAAGTGACGAGGCTCATTCGTGTGGTAGATGACTGTCATTTTGCCGAGATAATGCCCAGTCGTTCATTCGTGGATGAGTCTTAATCTTTTCTAGTGGAGAAAAGAGAGCTCGTAAATGGGTTTTTTGGCATTCGTTCATCGTCGAGGAGTAGGAGATCTCTCTTTGCAAATGCCTATGGAGATAAGGATGAGGTGTGTTGTCATTGTTAGGGACTAAAGATGGTTGGTTCTTTGGTGGTTTCCTTTGGGAGCAAAGAGTTCGGAGGAAACAAATCATCCTTGCACTTTGAGCTTCGAGGATGAGTCTTCAAGGAACCAGTTTGTCTTTAGGCTAGGGGGAGCCTCCATAATTTTGTTTTACCCATTAGATATGAGTTGGGAGGTGACAGGTCTTGTTTACCTTAGAGAAGTTGCCTTTTACCTTGCTTCGGGAGAAGTATAGGTAAAGCCTTCTGCATCGCCTCTCCATTTCTTCTGCAGAAGTTTGCAACTTCCTTTCTTCCATAAATGTGGGAGATGAGGGTTCGACAGTGCTTGTATACCTGATCATGTCTGATGAGAAGTACATGTGAAGGCTTTTGTGTTTTCTTCCTATTTTGTTTCCTGGGGAAGTATGCAGTGTGTGGAATATCATTCTTCCATCCATATTTCCTTTAGGGATACTTTTTGTATGTATAAGACGACTTTTAGATATGTATTTAGGAGAGAGCTTGTAAGAAAGTTTACTCATATGAATAAAATCTATTTTTCTTATGCATCTACTTGCTTTTGTATGCTATGTATATTTTAATGACACGAAAACTTTGAATAGGGTCGCGAATAGTTGAGTCCATACCATGTAGTATAGGTAATCTATTGCATCTATGCAAAAATACTAGTTTGCTTATGGCCCTTATGTGGTGATTGCATCAATTGGTGATGTCCTCATCCAGTAGTGGGGCTCAAGTTTTTTTTTAAGACGTGGCCTCTACTCCTCGTCGTCCCCCTACTCAGGTGGACATGGGTTATTGGGTATGCCCAAGTATGAGAAAGGTTATTTCATCCATATGTAAAATTGATGTTGAGTCTAGAGTTATTTGCAACTAGAATAGTGGATTGGATGGCATCAGCTTTTCACTGGCTACCGATTAAGGTGGGCTTGGGTTATCAGGTGTGCCCGATTATACAGAGCATTCTTTCAGCCCATCCAATGTGAGTCGCGAGGTTGTTTCAAAACAAGGTTTGGGAGGTTTGACAACTCCCACTCCTCATTGGCCCCCTCTCGAGGTGCCCTCTGGTTATTCGGTATACCCGAATATACAAATCATTTTTTTAGCTTGTGGACTAGTGTCAAATGGCATCCTCTCCTTGTTGGTCCCTTACTAGGGTGTCTCGGGTTATCGGATGTGGTTGATTGTGTAGAGGGTTCTTTCAGCTCATCGTTGATGACAGTCTTTTCTTCTTGCTTGCCCCTGGTTAAGGTGGACTCGAGGTACCCTGATTGAGCCAGGCTATTGATGTCGTAGCCTCTTAGCTAGTAAGCCAATTTTTTTATGTCGTAGCTATTTGGTTGTTGAGCCACGCTATTGATGCTTGTAGCTACTTGGTTAGGTAAGTGTAAGCCAGTTGCTGGTAGCAACGTGGTCAGCTGAGTACAAGCCAAGCCAGTCTCCACTCCTCGCTTGCCTCTGGTTAAGGTGGACTCAGGGTACCCTGATTGAGCCAGGTTATTCATGTTGTAGCCTCTTGGCTATTGAGCTAAAATTTTGATGTCGTAGCCATTTGGTTGTCAAGCCATGCTATTGATGCTCGTAGCAACCTGGTCAAGTAAGTGCAAGCCAGTTACTAGAAGCAATACCATTTTCACCCGCTTGGTCGGGGTGGGGTAGTTGATACTCAACCAGACTATTAGTGTCATAGTTGTTTGGTTGAGCCAAGTTATTTGTGCCATAGGCTCTTGGTTATCGAGCCAAGTTGTTGGTGCCATAGCTGCCTAGTCGGGTATGTGCGCTCCAATTGCTACCAGTGACTCTTTCCTACCATCTTGGTTGCGGTAAGGTAGTAGGTATTGACCATAATTTTATCTCATCTTGTGTTGATAATTACTAGCATTTTGAGCAAAGAGCACATTGTACTTAAAATATTGCTTTAAGTGTTATGTATTCCGTTTATTTCTCAACGGTTTTCCTTCCAGTGTTTTGAGCTCGTTTGTGCCTGGGCTGATCACTTTGGTGATACGGTAGGGTCTCTCCCAACTTAATCCCATCTTCCCTTCTGCTCAGTGTCGTGTGGCAATGGTGACTCTTAGTAACACTAGGTCTTCTTCCTTAAACAAGCTCGTTTTGATATGCTTCTCATGGTACTGGGCCATCGGGCTTTTGTAGACCGTTTGTCAAATATGGGCGCGTTTTCTTTTCTCCTCCAATAAATCTAGGCTTAGCACTAGTTCGCACTGGTTCTCGTCGGGATCGTTGTGGGTTACTTTACAGGTTGGTAGGCTTAGCTCGATTGGAATCACCGCCTCGAATTTGAAGGTCATGCAGGGGGGTGAATTTGGTAATTAAAACATATAAGAGAAAAAATACTTTCATAACTCAAATAATTAATTTTAATCCTAAATTAATTATTATCTTTATATCACAGTAGAATTATAAAATTAACTAGGTGCACACCAAACAACAAAAATAAATAAAGTAAAGATTGCAGCACACCAGAAATTTATACTAGTTCACCAAGCTACTTTTGGCTAATTCAGTCCTCCAAGCCCCATGGAGAGTCGCACCTACTAAACTTAAGATCCCTTTAAAGGTAAGAACCAAACCCTTACAAAGATTCTTTTACAGGCTCAGAATCAACCTTTACAAAATTTCATTTTCACAGGCTAAGGAATAACCTATACTTTTTACATGCTCAACAATAACCTAATTCTTTTTAACACAAAGGCTAAAGAATCAAAATCTCACAAAACACTCCAAATATCCTTTTACCCGGTAAGTATTTAACCATTACAATTAAGTCACAAATCAATTCAATTAAGGAAGAATTAATACATCAATCTCTTTATAGGAAGAGATTGAAACCCAACTACCCTTAGATTAAATACTCCTAACAGTATTTAATCTGTCACTCAACTTACAAATTAAAAATTGACAAGTGATTTTTCTCACTCGAAGCTTCTAACACCCCAAATAAATTAAAACTCAATTAATATCCCAAAAACTAGTAATAGAAAAATGAGAAACTCAAAATATGATTTTAAACAAAAATGGGTAGCACGTAATTGAGCACGTAATCAGATTAATTCAAGAAATTGTTTAAAACATATTTTTCACTAAAAAATCAGAAAATAATTTCTAAATATCAAATTCCAAAAATTAATCAAGCAATAATATATAGAAAGTAATTTGGAAATATCTCACCCGGAATCCACCGAAAAAATAATTAGAGCGATGTTACTTCAGATTCGGTAGCAGCAAATGATTCTCCAGAATGTCTCTTAGAAAAGCTCTCACAAAAACTCGATATGATTTCTCTTAGAAAAGCTCAAAATTATCTCTTGCTTTCTCTTAATCTTTCTTAATAATATGAAAAACACAGATCTTTATAAATGGGATTAAAAATAGCTCTCTAACGGCTAGTTCCCAAATCAATAGGGATAACATAATATGTGTAGCATATCTTCAATAACATTAAATCCCTAAAATCTCTCATGAATCCTAACAAAAAAAGGCTAGTAACGGCTACTTTCAGATTGAAATCCGAAATTTCATAATATCCTAAAACAGACACACTAGTCGACCGACCAAGATCAGCAGTCGACAACTCATAGGAAGTAGCCAAGCCAAACATTTTGTGCCTACCGGTCGACCTATCTATCGACTTAGAGATTCAGAGAGTTCCATTTCTCTTCACAAGTTGACCGCTCTGTCGACTTATAAATACAGAGAATTCATTCTTAAGTATAGGTCGACCTACCTGCCATATATTCAGCCTCAGTAGTGGATAAAGTTATTGAATTTTGTTTCTTGCTTGACCAAGAAACCAAAGCATGTCCTAACAAATGACATGACCCACTTGTGCTTTTTCGCTTAACTTTGCAACTGGCAAAATTAGCGCCCGAGTAACTTACCAATTTAAAATCACTCCCCCTAGGATACTATAATCCTAGGTCAGTCATCCCCTTTAAGTATTGAAAAAGTCACTTAACAGTAGTCAATTGCAATTCTTTAGGACAAGACTGAAATTTAGCACCAAGACAAACACTATACATAATGTCAGGTCTACTCGGAGTTAAATATAACAGGCTACCAATCATACCTCGATACATTTTTTCATTAACACTTTTTCGCGTATCGTCTTTTTCTATCTTCGTAGTCATTGCCATGGGAGTTTTGTATTCTTTAGCGCCTTCCAATCCATATTTCTTTAACAACTCCTTAGTGTATTTATCTTGGTTTATAAATATTTCTTCTTTGGTTTGCTTTATTTGCAGTCCAAGAAAGAAATTCAACTCTCCCATCATGCTCATTTCAAATTCAACCTGCATTATCTTAGCAAACTCTTGGCAAAGATCCTCATTAGTAGATCCAAAAATAATATTATCAACATACACTTGTACTAATAGAATATCAGAATTAGTTTGCTTCACAAACAGTGTTATGTCACAAATACCCCTTCGAAAATTATTTTCGATCAAATATCGGCTGAGTCTCTCATACCAAGCTCAAGGAGCTTGTTTGAGCCCATACAAAGCCTTGCGAAGTTTAAATATGTGATCAGAAAATTTATCACTTTCAATTCTTAGGGATTATTCCACATAAACTTCTTCTACTTGAAATCCATTTAGATATGCACTCTTTACATCAATTTGATATAACTTAAAATTATGTGAACATACAAAAACGAGTAGCATTCTAATTACTTATAGTCTAGCAACAGGAGCATATGTCTCATCATAATCAATTCTTTTCTCTTGATTATAGCCATGTGCCACTAATCTTGCTTTGTTTCTAATTACCATACTAGATTTATCCTTTTTATTTCTAAAAACCCATTTAGTACCAATAACGGGACGAAAATCCAGTCTCGAAACAAGACACCATAGTTTGTTCCCCTCAAATTGAACTAACTCATCTTGTATTACTGAAATTCAAGATTCATCAGTTAATGCCTCATCGATATTTTTAGGCTCCATCTGAGATACGAAAGCAAGATTAATTATATCCCTAAGAGAAGAACGAGTACTTACACCTCTTTCGAAATTACCAATAATTTCTTTTATCGAATGTCCCGGTACTGTCTTTAAAGCTCTTGGTAAAGTTGAATCCTTTTCATTAGGTTCCTCATCTTATTGGGACTCCTTAGGTACATTATTAGCTTGATTTTGATAATTTGAAATACCTGCATTATCATCATCCAAAACCTTTCTCGACAAGAATAGATCAGCTTCCTAAAAAATAACATAAATAGTTTCTTCTACTACTAACATACATTTATTATAAACTATATGAGCCTTACTGTTAGTAGCATATCCAAGGAAAATCCCGTAATTAAATTTAGCATAAAATTTACCAAGATTATCCTTGTCATTCAAAATAAAACACTTACATCCAAATACTTTAAAATATAAAATATTAGGAGTCTTACTATTACAGATTTCATATGGGGTTTTGTTAAACACTCTACAAATCGATACCTGATTCATTACGTGGCAAGCTGTACTTACTGTTTCAGCCCAGAAGTAGGTTGATAAACAATTTTCATTAGGCATCGTTTTGGCCATCTCTTGAAACATCATGTTCTTTCTTTCCACTACACCATTTTGTTGCAGTGATCTTGGTGCAGAAAAATTATGAGCATGACCATGCTCATCACAGTAACTTACCACATCATCATTCTTAAACTCTCTTCCTCTGTCACTTCGAATGTTAATAATGGAACATTACTTCTCATTTTAAACACGTTTACAAAATTTAGCAAGAATAGAAGCAACCTCACTTTTCTTAGCAAGAAAAAATACCCAGGTAAGTCTGGAATAATCATCAACAATAACAAATGCATAAAACCTACCACCAAAACTAGCAACAGAGTTAGGCCCAAACAAATCAAGATACAATAATTCAAGACATCTAGATGTGGACGTGTGCATCTTTTTTTTTACATAATGATCTAACTTGCTTGCCTAATTGACATTCATCACATACTATATCCTTCACAAATTTCAAATTAGGTGGGCCACGTATGAGACTCTTCTTAGATAAGTTAGAGATTAACTCCATACTAGCATGCCCAAGTCTTCTATGCCATAACCAACTATTTTCAAATAGAGCATTCAAACAAGATTTGGGAATTAAAATAATCAAATGAGCAAGTATAAATATTCTCAAAATGTGATGCAACTAACAAGATGCTACTATCATGAATATTCTTAATATTGCACCTATCATGATCAAATATAACATTATAGCCCTTGTCACATAGTTGACTAATACTAAGCAAATTATGTTTAAATCCATCAACTAGTAACACATCTTTAATAATACTAGTACCATTACCGATATTATGTATACCGATAATTTTACCCTTTGCATTGTCTCCAAAAGTCACATGACCTCCAGCTTTAGGTGTTAAAGATATAAATTTTCCTTTGTCTCCCGTCATGTGTCGAGAACAACCACTATCCAGGAACCATTTTTCCTTGCTTACTGAAGCTTTTAGAATAACCTACAAAGAGCACCTCAAATAGTTCCTAAGTAGTACCCAGCCTAAGTGGGTCTGATCTTGTTAGTCGGTACAATTTTAGTTCATTTTAGAACCCAAACTTATCTATAGTTAGATATTTTAGTAAAACATCTGCGAATAGTATGCCCCACAACATTACATTTAAAACATCTAACAAGATCCTTGGTTTATAGAAAAAAATTATGAAAACATTTTTGTTTAAGATTTTTCTGTAATCCAATACCAGCTTTGTCAAAAACTCCACGTGAACTTCCCAAAAGCATTTTCAAGTTATTTTTACCGCCAGTGAATTTTAGAACAATTGATTGCAAATCCATCAATTTGAATTTCAATTCACTGTTTTCAGATTCGTAGTCCATCACTTGCTTGTTTAATGTATTAATTGTACTTTGAAGGGCATTTATTTTAGAACACTAGTTTTTATAATCATGAGAAAGTTCTTGATAAACATCAAATAATTCATCAAAATCTAAAGGACAAGAACTTGAACATTTAGTTACCTCACCACTAGTGACCATGAATGTAAAGATGGACATATCTTTACTATCTGATTTTTCTGACCTACTTGAATCAATATCATCCAAAGTAGCCTTCATGGATTTCTTCTTACTCTTCTTTGTTTTCTTATTTTCTTTCTTCTTCTTTTCCTTTTTCTTTATCCTTCTTCGGTTCGGGACAATCATTTTGAAAGTGATCGGTCTTGTGACAGTTCTAACATTCCACTTTAGTCATGTTGAGGTTTCTTCTCCCACGGAATATGCGCTGAGTCATTCTTCTAAAATTCGGTGTGAGAAGTGCTACATCTTTCTCTTGCTCACTGTCAAGACTTTCATAATCACCGGTAACATCCTCATATCCTTTAATCGCCGATTCATGAGTCATCAAGTTACCTATGAGATCATGAATTTTGTATTTTCCAAGATCCTTGACCTCCTCAATTGCCGTCACCTTTGACTCCTATATTTTTGTTAAGGATCTTAGAACCTTTCGTAGTCTATCCTCCATGGAGTATAGCTTTCCAAGATAACTAAAGTTATTGCATATGTTGTTGAAGTTAGTATAAATCTCATGAATCGATTCATTTTTTTCCATTCTGAACAACTCAAATTTTCTAATAAGAGCGTTGATTTTCGATTGCTTCACTTGACTTGTCCCTTCATGGGTGACTTGTAGCTTATCCCACATCTTATTCGCAGATTTACGACCTGAAACTCTAGAATATTTATTAGCATCTAAAGAGCAAAATAAAATGTTAATAGCCTGAGAGTTTATGGAGAGTTTTTTCTTATCAAAAGTAGTTAGCTGTTCATTCTTCTTATCAACTCCATTTTCCATTGGAATAAATGGACCATCCTCGATTGTTATCCATACATCGTAATTTGTAGCCTGAAGGAAGGCTATAATTTTTTCTTTCCAGAACGAATAACTTTCACTTGCAAACAAAGGTGGTCGGTGCATAAACTACCCCTCAGCTAATGTGCCTATTATGTGCGCCATATGATCTTTGTTAGATAAATGTGTCGAGCTAAACCAGCTCTTATGCCAATTATTGGCCTAGTGTAATACCCAAGAGGGAGGTAAATTGGATAATTAAAAAATATCAGAGAAAAAAATACTTTCATAACTCAAATAATTAATTTTAATCCTAGATTAATTATTATCTTTATATCACAGCGGAATTATAAAATCAACTAGGTGCACACCAAACAGCAAAAATAAATAAAGTAAAGATTGCAGCATACTAGAAATTTATATTGGTTCACCAAGCTACTCTTGGTTAATCCAGTTCTCGGAGCTCCCCGAAGAGTCGCACCCACTAAACTTAATATCCTTTTAAAGTTAAGAACCAAACCCACACAAAGATTCTTTTACAGGATTAGAATCAACCTTTACAAAATTTCATTTTCACAGGCTAAGGAATAACCTCTACTTTTTATAGGTACAAGAATAACCTATTTCTTTTTAATGCAAAGGCTAAAGAATCAAAACTTCACAAAACAATCCAAATATCATTTTACCTGGTAAGGATTGAACCGTTACAATTAACTCACAAATCAATTCAATTCAGGAAGAATTATTACCTCAATCTCTTTACAGGAAGAGACTAAAACCCAGCTACCCTTAGATTAAATACTCCCAATAGTATTTAATCTGTCACTCAACTTACCAATTAAAAATTGACAAGTGATTTTTCTCACTCGGAGTTTCTACCACCCCAAATAAATTAAAACTCAATTAATATCCTAAACACTAGTGATAGAAAAATGAGAAACTCAAAATTTGATTTTAAACAAAACTGGGTAGCACATAATTGAGCACGTAATCAGATTAATTTAAGAAATTATTTAAAAAATATTTTTCACTAAAAAATCAGAAAACAATTTCTAAAGATCAAATTCCAAAAATTAATCAAGTAAAAATATATAGAAATTAATTTGGAAAGATCTCAATCAGAATCCACCAAAAAAAATAATTAGAGCGATATTACTTCAGATTCGGTAGTAGTAAATGATTCTGAAAAATGTCTCTTAGAAAAGCTATCACAAAAACTCGATATAATTTCTCTTAGAAAAGCTCAAAATGATCTCTTGATTTCTCTTAATCTCTCTTAATAATATGAAAAACGCAGATCTTTATAAATGGGATTAAAAACAACTCTCTAACGGCTAGTTCCCATTTGTCATGACACTTAAATGCTCTTTTAGACACCTTATATCATTAAGACTTCATTCTAGTTCAATTCACTTAATTATCAATTTTAAATTTTGCAATTAAGTCCCCCAAATATTTCTCAATCACAATTAAATAGAATAAAAACAATTATATGTACCAAATTGAGAAATATTCAAACTTAATGAACCAAATCAATAGGGATAACATAATATGTATAGCATATCTTAAATAAGATTAAATCCCTAAAATCTCTCATGAATTCAAACCAAAAAACGGCTAGTAACGGCTACTTTCAAATTAAAATCCAAAATTCCATAATATCATAAAACAGACATACCAGTTGACCGACCAAGATCAGCAGTTGACAGCTCGATTCATGATGTAGCCAAGCCAAAAATTATGTGCCCACCGGTCGACCTATCTGTCGAGTTAGAGATTCAGAGAGTTTCATTTCTCTTCACAGGTCGATCGCTCTATCGACTTATAGATACAAAGAGTTCATTCTTAAGTATAGGTCAACCTACCTGTCAATTAAGAGATATACTAGATCACTTTTCTAAACTCGTTTTTAATTTATTCTTATTGACATTTTCGCCCCTTTAACCAATTTCTTTTCTTGGTTAGCTCCACTAAATACTTAAATTCAATTTTTATTAATTATAAATATTTCTTTTCAATTACACATATGAGAAAATAATTTAGTTAATTAGGATCCTATTAAAAACACACATATTTATAAAAATCATTTAAAAAACTTTTTCTGCCGTGTGTGATCCTAATTGGTATATTAAGACTTGAAATTTTAACTTGAGTTGTTTTCCCTAGGTTCTTCAAATTCTTCAACCTCTTAATCCTTTATCATCTTTATCATCATTTCTTCATCATTTGGAACAAATAAACTGAAATACTTAATCAAATTGTTAGTTCCATAAAAAACATCAACCTTTAATTGTCCATCAAAATCTTAGGATCAACATTTTTTATGTAGGGAGAGAAGTAACAGCCGTGTGAAAGAGTGCTTGAGGAGAACCCCTTGTAGCAGCATGTATTGGGTTGGTGGATTATCATCTCTACTTACACTTTGAGTTTGTCACAACTCGGTCACTGAATGTTCTCGACCATGATGTTCCATTGCCTCGGTGCGTTAAAAGCGAGGCTAGGCTAGGTAGTGAATCTGCGTTCTTGTTCAATTCTCTCGAGATTTGCCTGATGGTATTTTTTGGAATCTTCGCATTAAGAGCCTGGCTTTACTCAAGTATGCCATCATTTTGTCATCTTTAGTGTCGTACTTCCCATTGATCAAATTAGCTATCAATAGGGAGTCGCATAAGACTTCTACTTCGGTGGTATAATGTTCTTTGAGGATCTTAAGATAGAAGATCAAGGCTTCCTACTCTGTTTTATTGTTTATCACTTTGAAATTGAGTCTCAAGACTCTTTCCAGGATGCCTTCTTTAGCGGTGCAGATTACAACTCCGAACCCCAAATGTTGTAATTCCACAATCTATCTACGTGCATCATCTAGCATTTAGCTAAACACTAGTCCGGGTCGTAGGTGTCGTCTCAGCTTCCTGGAGCTGGTTCTTCTGGAAATATGAATTCTGAGGTGAAATCTTCTAGTGCCTGGCCTCTGATGGACATTCACGGATAGTACTTCATATGGAATTCTCCTACCTCGATCGATCATTTTAGCAGTCCTTCAGAAGTCTTTGGTCAATACAGTATAACCCTCAAGGGCTGGTTGGTGAGCACTACCATTAGATGATCTTAAAAGTAGTGTCAGAGCTTTCTAGTTGAGATTATTAAAGTATATGAGATCATCTCCAGGAGGGGGTAGTAGGATTCTGCTTCGTTCAGCGCATGGCAATACAAGGGCCTCTGAGCCTTACATTCTTTGATCACCTAGGCTAAGCTTACGACAGTTGCCGAGGTAGCTAGGTAGGGAATCATCTTTTTCCCTAGCTTCAGGGTGGTGAGTATTGGAAGTTCCATGACGTATTTCTTGAGTACCCAGATGGCAGCTTTATATTTGTTGGTCCACTCCAAACTCTTGTTGCCACGCAAAGTCTTAAAGAAGGGCAAACACTTGTTAGAGACTCATGTAATAAATCGATTCAATGTTGTTACTCGCCCTATGAGGCACTGTACCTCATTCATCATCCTTAAAGACGTCATATTCAGATCACGTTGACCTGTTCTAGGTTAGCATCGATTCCCTTTCGGATCACCAGGTGAACAAGGAATTTTTGGGTACCGACTCCGAATATGTACTTGCTTGGGTTCAATTTCATCATTTGCGTCGAAGCACTCTTGCAGGTCGGCCAGGTGATCTTTGTTTTTTGCTTTTGAAAATAATTTCGTTGATGTAAACCTCTATGGTCTTTTCGAGCAAGTCGACGAACATCTTTTTTACTAGCCTATAATAAGTACCTTGTTCGCTTTCTCTTTGATTACTGCTTAATTCTCTGGTCCAAACTTTCATTATTTCTAATAGACTAGCAGGTAGGCTGGGTCTGCGTATAGCCAGTGCACAAAGATGTTCACGTTTATAATAAGTAGATCTGCATGTGATCAGGCGAACATATCATAGTGGGCTCTCAGAAGCTCGACCAGTTAATCTTTCATGCCCCTATAAGGGATTTTCCAATATTAACTTTTCGTTCTGACTCCATTGGATGTACTCAAACTTCTTCCAGTTCTTCATCGGGTCGAGGTCATGGTTGGTTTGGTTATTCAACCCGGGGGTCCAGTATGTCTCCCATCTTGGGTCGCTTTTGTTGATCTTAAGATTTTGATGAACAATTAAAGGTTGATGTTTTGGTAGAACTAATGGTTTGATTAAGATAATGAATGCATGCTATTCAATGATGAAGGTTGATGACAAGTAATGAATGCATGCTAAAGAGACTGACAAAGACGATGGACATTAAGAGACCGAATATTTTTAAGAATCTAAGGGAAAACAACTCCGGTTAATTTTTACTCTTAATGTATCCCGATTAGGATCACACATGACACAAAAACTTTGTAAATTTTATGTGTGTTTTGATAGGATCCTAATTAGTGAAATTATTTGCTCCTATGTGTAATTGAAAACGAAATATTTATAATGGATTAAAATTGAATTTAAGTATTTAGTAGAGCTTATTAAGAAAAGAAATTAGTTAAAGGGGCAAAAACGTCAATAAAAATGAGTTAAAAATGAGTTTATAAAAAAGATTCAGTGTCCTTAAGTTGATTGGACAAAGCAGACAAATTCTCTGAATCTCTAAGTCGATAGGTAAGTCAATCGGTGAAGAGAAATGAAACTCTCTAAATCTCTAAGTCGACAGATAGGTCGACCGATGGGCAAGAAATGTTTGGCTTCGGCTACAACCTGAATCGGGCAGTCGACTTATGAGTGTTTGTTGGTTGACTGATGATTTTGTTTCAGGTTTTATGGAATTTAGCGATTTGATCCAAAACTAGCCGTTAACTAGCCATTATTTGGTTACCTGATTGAGTGATTTCAGGGATATGGATATATTTAAGATATAATACTCTTATTTTAATATTCCTATAGATTTGATACATGGAATTAAAGTGTTTTTCAAATTAGTCCTTTTAATACTTCCTATCTTATCGAATTAGGTTTGAAAATTCTTTTGAGGGACTAAATTGAATATTTTGAAACCTATTATTAAGTGAAATATATCTTAAAAGAAATGTATCAATATATGGGGTCTATAGGTGATTTTAAAAGACATATCTTGTGAAAACTAGCCATTATAGGGCTTGTTTCAAGTGGTTATAAATAGATCTGTAAATTTCACATAATTAAGGGACATAATATCAAGAACTATTTTGTTCCTAAGTTTTTCTAAGAGTTATCATATTATACTGAAAAATATTGTGAGATTATTCTGGAGTTAAAGTTCTTGAGTTAAAGCGCTAATTTATTTGGCATCACTAATTTGAGCTGTCTAGCAATCTGTTTTGCAATCCATTGGTGTTTTCCTGGTGTGATCATTCCGAACTTATTCTTTAATTTATTATTTGATTATTATTACGCGCTTGGTAAATTGATCTTTTTGAGAAATCATTTTTGAACTTTAAAAGCATAAAAATCTTTTAAAATGATTTGTGTGTTAATATGATTACGTGCTTAATTGTGCTACCCACATTCTTTATTAGAATCAGATTTTGTTTCTTCACTTTATTTCTATCACTAGTATCAGGACATTAATTGAGTATTAATTAATTTGAGGTAGTAGAAGCTCCGAGTGGGAAGAACTTATCAATTTTTGTAATTGGTGAGTTGTGTGCGAATTAGATATTATTGTGAGTGTCTAATCAGGGGTAGCTTGGTTTCAATATCTTCCGGTAAAGAGATTGAGGTGTTAATTAATTGTGAGTGATTTTTTAAAGGTTCCATCTTTACCTGGGAAAATGATAGTTAGAGTGTTTTTGTGAGGTTTTGATTGTTGAGCCTTAGGTATAAAAAGAATTAGGTTGTGATTCTCCCTGTAATAGAATTAGGTTATTCTTGAGCCTGTAAAAAATAGAGGTTATTCCTGAACCTGGAAAAAAGAATTTGTTAAGGTTGATTCTGAGCCTGTGAAAAGAATTTTTGTGAGGGTTTGGTTCCTACCTGTAAAGGAATCTTGAGTTTAGTGGGTGCGAATCTCCGTAGGGCTCGGAGGACTGGATTAGCCAAGAGTAGCTTGGTGAACTAGGATATATCGGTATGTACTGCATTGCTTATTTCCTTTATTTTATCTTGTGTTGTTTGGGTGTGCACCTAGAGTTTATTACACTTATCTACTGCTATAAAGATAATATTTAATTTTAGGACAAAATTAATTATTTGATTTTTGAAGTGTTATTATTTGGATTAATTTTTTAGTACTACCCAATTCACCTCCTTCTTGGGTAACTTACTTGGCCAACAACTTTATCACATCCCTGGGTAGGAAGTCTTCATAAACCTCCCCATCTCTTGCTATCTAGTGGGTGGTGCTTTAGGGATTTCATCTTGGCCACGAAGCACTCTCTACCTACTTTCTAGCTTCCACGCACCTTTTCCACGTTGTTCTTTCTAGGGAACTTCAGCATGAGGTGGTATGTCGAGGTAAAGACCCTTAGGGCGTTAGGGTATGATTATTCAATGATGGCATTGTATGCTGACATACAGTCTATTCCATGAACTGTGCATCAATGGTGGCATGCCTCAGTTCCTTTCCTATTGTGATCTACAATATAACCTAACTGAGGGGCTTCACGATTTCTTCTCGAAATCCGGCCAAAAGGGCATCATCGACTTCAGTTGGTCACAGTTAATTATGTTTCTGTTGATTGTGGTTAGGTAGAGTATCTCTATTGAGCTGCCTTGTAGACTACTATGCGCCCTATGTTTTACTTGGTAATTCATAGATTAACCACTAGCGTATCGTTATGGAGTGAGTGAACCCTGTATAGATCTTTGTCGGTGAAGGGAATGGCCTCCTCCTCGGTGGGCTGTCTCTTGGAGACTTGTAACATGTGTTTTTTTACATAGTGCTTTCTCGGTCTAGAGTGAGCTTTGTGCTCGGCTTGGGAGGTTTCTCCGGAGGCGAATCCACCATGGATTGTGTGAATGTTTCTTTGAATCTAGGGTCTTTTTCTTTTCTCGTTAAGGCATTGCTCACCCTAGCTTCTATTGACAAAGAACTTATGGAGATAGTCTCGTCGGATCTACTACTCGATCTTGTTCTTTAAGTCATTACAGTAATCGGTGGCATGATCATGACTTCCGTAGAAGTGGCACCTTTTGTCGGCATGGTAACAGTCCACTTGAGTAGATTCATGTCGTTGATCTGTATTAGGACAGCGCCAAATAGGGCTTTAAGAGGCGTAGAGTTAATGAAGCGTAGGGGGGACCTATTTTCTCCGGGTTTCCTGAGGGCTGAGCCTCTTTTTGTCTCACCTTACCTCTTCTTCTATCAGAATTAATTTCTCCTGGGTTGTGGCTATTGGGTTCGTTAACATTTTTTTTCCTCCCGTATCCTCATCTTCCTCAACTAAGATCCGATAATCATCTGCTACAATAATGAACTCGATGGAGAGGGCGAAGGCCACAATCAGGGTCTTTGGAAGGGTGTGGGCCATCTTGTGTAGGAATGGGCCCGTACATAGCCTTTAGATAAGGGCAATCATGGCTACTCATTCGTTGGGCTCATTGAGTTGGTCTGACTCATGGAGAAACCTTCCGATGTAGGCCTCTAGTCTCTCATTTTTCTTTTATTTGTTCGAGATGAAGTACGACGCGTTCTTGGCCCACCTTTTACTATTCAAAAACCTGTGGGCAAAGGCAAGACGAAAACATTCAAAAGAATTTAAACTAATTGATTTCAGGTTTTTATACCATTTGTGTGCAGCTCCGGTCAGGGTGACCTAGAAAACCTAACACGTTATTGAGTTCGAAGCTCCTCTTAGATCGATGTGTGAATGGTAGGTCTCGAGGTGCTCTACAGGATTAGAGTCTCCTTGGTAAGTCTCGATTTGGGATAACATCTTAAAATTGGACGGGATTGGTTCTCATAGCATATGCATAGTTAAGGGAGAAACGTTCCACTTCACTATCTCGTAAAAGCTCAGTTATTTCTTCCTAATCTATCCTAACTTCTCGTGGATGGCCTTGACTTTTTCCTACAAGTCTCTGTTAGTCCGCCGAATAGAATTACAACGCTGGTGCTTCAAACGGGTCATTGAGGAAGCCTCATCTGAGTGTGTTGGGGTTCGTCGAGATGTTTCGTAAGTTTTGCTCGCAGTGTGGGTGCACTGTGCCTCGTTCCTTTGTAGAGGAGCTCTATAAGTTCTGCTACCTGGGTCCTCCATGAATTCTCTTGGGCCTAGTTGAGAGTGAATGCTGAGGGTTTGCTCCAACCTTGGGGGTTCGGTGTCGTGTCTTCGATTTCTAGTCTGCTAGTGCGGTTCATCCCCTTTCGTACGGATCCTTTGTAGCTCTTATAGGAGGTCTCGCTGCATATAGCAGCGCTTTTCCTCCTAGCATTTTGCTCAGGCCGGTCGTGTGTTCAAGGACACATGGTACCCTTGTAGCTTTTGATCGAATTTCCCCTCATCATTAATAAAAGTGAAAAATTGACATTTTTTCTCTATCTCGCTTTTCCTTTTTACTTCTATATTTTCTTAAGGACTACAAAATAAAATAAAAACTAAATAAGTAGTTGTTTGTTCATTTCATAAAAAAAAAAATTAAAAAAAATAAACAAAAATAAAAATAAAATAAAATTGGATAAACAATTTAATTTTACTCATTTTTAACATATTCTATTAAGTTAAAAAAAGTAATTTAATATAAGTAGAAGGGGTAAAGTATAGTTTTAAAGTTTAAAAAATAAAAAATAAGGGGAAGAAAAGGCAATTAACCCTTTATTTCTCACTTGTAGAAATAACATAGTGTCTCTCTCATGGATTGTGGTCTCATGAGATTGTGGAAAGCCTTTTTCTTTTGTTAAAAAAAATAATAATAATAAATGGGACTATATAATCCGGAGTAGCACCTTTTGTTCATATTTTTTTTAATATTTGGGAACAATCGGGAGTGGTACTTTCAATTTTTCTATAATCGGGAGTATCACTCCCAATTTATGAGGGTTTGAAAAGTTTTCCGAATGCACATATATATCGGTAAAAAAAAGTTTTTTGTAATTATTAGGTAAAGAACTCACTTAAATTGTACATTTTTCTATTCACAATCGAATTTATTTTTCCATTCAAATGGAATAATCCATTCAGATAAACCCCAAAATAAATCTACCAAACCTGAAGAAAATAAATGAATATATTAGAAAAATAAATGAAAGAGTAGCCTAGTGCTCGCGGTTCCCGCCACTGCAGGGTATGAGGAGAATTAGATGTAAGCAGAGACTGAATTTGGATTTCTAACGAGGGCACACACAACAAAAAATTTGAAAAAATGGTAAATAAACTACAGTTGCTTTAAAACTTGATAAAAATTTTAATCACGATCAATAAATAATATATATATTTTGTTTTTAATTAAAAATAAATTTAATTAAATTAAATAAAGAAAAAAAGGTAAATATATAATTAAAGTAAGGTGAAAAAATAATTTTAAGGTACTTAATATGAATAAAATATTAGAGAAAATTTCACATAATTGTATAAATATAAATTAAACAATAAATAAATATCACATGCAATTTCAATCCCTTTAAATAACTAATAATATCAACAATTAAATAAATAAAATAAACATAGAATAGAGAGAAAATACATATCAACTGGATCGGGGGGTGTAAATATTGTCCTAAGAAAAGATAGTATGCATAAGGTTGAATGGCGATCTCTTCCCATAAAACAACAATTTAGGGAGTCAATGTGCAAGCATGACATCCCTATATTGAACTGATCACGAACCTTATTGTCCGTATAAAATCATCCATTAAATAATATATGTATAATATAACAAAATATCATTTTTTTTTCTCTATATCTAGATCTTAATAGAAACATACTTACTGTTTTAGAGAGTATCATACTCTTTTATTTACTTTTTACTATTTTTCTCTATATTTTTCTATATATTCTTTAATTCTTTCACACCTATATATAATGTATGTATTATGTAACTCTTAATATAAGATTGAGTATTCAATATATTGTAATTAATAAAATCATTAATTATACACATAAACATCATAAACATCATTTTAATAAATTTTATAACGTAATCACAATAATAATGTATAATAAATATGTATTTAGGACACATAATTATGACCATTATATATAAATACAATTTAATAATAATTTTATTAAATAAAATAATATGATTATAATATAATAATAAAATATTTAATTTTAAATTATTTTATAACAATCCCCCACATAATTTAAAATTAAAATTAAAATTAAAATAATATGACAAATTAATGGGTAATATAATACCGTGTAATAGGTGTAGGTGTCTTCAAGAGTGGAACGTCACTTAATGTAACAAACATTCATCTAAAGAAACCACAGTGAACTATGTCTTAAACTATGTGTTTTTGGCCGAACTTAGTAAGCATACATAGTATGAGAACTAGAATGTGTTCAGGGTCTTGCGCTTTTATAGCCATGCGCAGGTATCTTGATTCTCATAAGATTCATGAGGGAAAGCCTAATCCCATAATCACAGTCTCACGACAATTATCACTTAGGTGAGTCCTCTAAGGGTACATGTCACCTATTCCCTGCAAGAGTTTTCTTACCTTGATCTCATTAAGGGTTAATCCATCCTTATCATCGCATTAGCATCTTAGGGATAAACAAGGGGATATTTTAAGTAATTTCTATACTATTGTTTATAAGTCATGCAATATAGATTGTTGCTACCCATTGCATCTCTTTTATGGGGTTTCCAAAAACAGAGGTTAAGTTATTTCCCTAGGTGACTTCTTTGCAGGCTAAGACTAACCCCCTCAAAATTTTAATTTTATTTATTTCATAAATTCTCATTTGTTACGAATAAATCTTTTTTGGACTATTATGGAACATCATTTTTTTAAAAAAAAAAAAAAAACAACGTTTAAAATTTTTCGGTCCCAATAATACTATCAAATAAATTTATTAGGAACATATTAAACATAACTTTTTATGGAACCAACATTATGTAGAGTCCCATATTTCATCATGTAAACTGATATGAGACATGTACCACAACAACATTTTATAAGACAAAGTTTATAATTCCAATTTTGTATTCATGTAAGTAATTTGAAAATATTCAAAGCAATCAATTAGGGACTTTATTTCGAACCGATACAGTTACCAAAACATCATATTTCTTAGTTCACCATCATATATAACATTTTAGAAATATCAGTCAAATCAACTTGTATCTTCTATTGAAACAATATGCGTAAACAGAAATAATTCCACGGAAATGGAATTTAATTTTACATCATTTTCAGTCAAATTTCGAGACATCTATAACTGAGAATAATATTTGGGCATCTATATTTCGGGACAATTAAATAATAAAAATTCTATTAGCACCATTATATCTTAAATACAATAGGAATTATAATTTATCGATGTAAAATATTATTTTGTATAGAAAATTTTTCGATCTTTCTTGAACTCACATGATAATTTAATTAATTGAAAATCAATTTTTAATAATATTTTTTCCCTTTGAAAACAACTACATAATTTTTATCTTTGGACAATACAATTTTCAATATATAATCGCATTCCAAAATTTAATCACAATATCAAAAAACTCGTTTAACATCATCTAGTACTCTATAATCTTATTACTAGGAGTCACTACTTTTGTAAATAGTAGCCTACTACAAGGAAGTACATAATCTTAATGGGCAGTTATCTTATTACATATTAGAAACCATTTTACAATGAGAAATTGGTTAGTGGTCTAGTACTTAATAAGAACCAATTTTCACGTGAAATACTTATCACTATTAACAAAATTTGAATGACATTTTTTTTTTTTTTAATTTTTTTTAGAATAAAAGCCTTTGATATTTTTTACTCTTTCATAAAGAATGAAACCTATCATGTCTTTTTAAATCAAGAACATATATTATTGTTTAAACTATAAAACAAATAATTTTGTATGTCTTCGTAAAATAAAAATATTTAGTTTTACAAAACTAAATATTTAAAAATAATTATTTTATAAATTATATTAAAAGGGAATTGAATTCTCAAAATTCAATATATAAAAACACCCAATTTTATAATTATCAATTTTTAGAATTTATTTAATTTTGATGCATAAGTAAAATATTAAAATAATATTGAAAAAACTCTTACGTTTTATTTTATAACAAAGAGTATCATATTTCAAAAATAAAAATATTTTCATCACATAAAGAAAAATTAATAATAAATTAATTTATTTGACAAAAGTAAAATAAATAAAAATTATACCAAATAATGATGCCTGGAAGTGGATCACCGGACACGTTAGCTTATAAGATTGAGGAGGTGATTGACGGAGATAGTTATCTCACTTTCTCTCGGTTTGGTTCCTGCAAAACAATACCCCGCTGGTGGGCCTACCGGTGTTGCATCTGCAGTGTGAGAATTAGTACAGATTTCTGAGAAAAAAGTAATGTAGTATGGTAAAACGCATACAATATTGTGTATGGTTTTACATAAAAGAACATAACGTCCCTCAAACCTCTGGGGTTATGACCTTTATATAGGAAGTAGATAATACTTTTTTGGAAAACCTTCATTCATTCTATAGATATCGGTATGGTACGTGGCACAAATCACGGTTCTCTTTCCATAGAGATGGTAGGATGGTAGGTGGAGATTGCGAGACCGTTATGGAAATAGTGTTTTCCACTTTGGGAGAGAGGGATTAGACCACCTTTGGAGTGGTAGAATAAAGGCATTCATACACTAGGAGTAATGACTCGAGAAGGGCGTAGAGATCCTGAACGGATATCAAGACCCGGGTGGGGGTAGTGACCTAGAGTGGGTTTGGTGACCCAGGTAAGTATAGTGACCTAGAACAAGTATACATAGAGGCCTATCCGATTGGTTAATTCTGGAGAACCCAGACCATTCGTGTCTTCGAGGACACGTGGTGCCATGGTGTCTTCTAGCTAACTTTTTTCCTCATTAGATACCCCTTATTCCCAAGAGTGTAATGATTTCATGCCTTGGGAATACTTGGAAATTTCATGATGATTTGGCATTTTCACGCCTTTTCATGGGATACGTGGAGTCAGCACACTAGTAGCAGCCTAACATCGCAATTTTTTGTCTTTTGAGAGTCCTGGGCATTAACGGTCGCATGACTTGATTCGACGGTTGATCGATTTAGCTTCCCAGAGGAAGGTTGATGGGGAGTTGTGTTCAACCCATTTAAATGGAAAATTCTACGAACTCTTCAATAATGTTCTCTAGAGTGTTGTTTTTAATTTTTAACGGTTGTTACATCCATCTTATATAATTCGTAAGGGCAAGAGATTATGGATATTCTTTCTATTCTTTTGGAAATGGGGGTGATGACAAGGCTAGGCCATCATCCAAAGTGTACAGTGGCAATGATGATGTTGTGCCATCATTTAAGTTGTATGTGGCAATGTAGATGTGGGGCCTTCATCCAAGGTGCCCTATGCTGAGGGTAAAAGTGATGCTCACATGGTTCCCTAGTGAGACTTGTTGGTACAAATTTTGACGGCTGGTAGTATTGGGGCAGCCAATTTGGTGGTAGCCCAAGGTAAGGGGGCGGAACCAATAGAAACCCATAGCCTCCCTGCCATTGAGACTAATACTGCTCCTCATGTTGTGCCGGTGGGGAAGTAAGGATGGGAGGTGTCTCGTCGTGTGGTGAGCCCCTTAATGGACTTTTATATTTATGAGAAGTGTAGGAAGTTATTCATTCCTAGTGTACAACTGGGTACACTACCTTTTGGGTGCACTACCTTCTCCTATGAATCTTTTCATGGCGATGTACGTTTTCCACTTCACCTCTTTCTTCGTGAAGTCTTCCATGTGGTCCAGTTGGTGCCTTCGCAGATAATACCCAACTCGTGTGACATACCCTGGACTTTGATAGCGGAAGAAATAGATGTTGGCCCAGTTATTTACCCAAGATAGGGGTGTTAATGGGTAGTAATAAAATTAAATCAAATTATAACACTTGAAAATTCAAATAATTAATTTTATCCTAAATTAATTATTATCTTTATAGCAGCGGATAAGTGTTAAGTAAACTAGGTGCACACCCAAATAACTGAAAATAAATAAAGTAAAATAGAAGCACACCAAAATTTATATTGGTTCATCAAGCTACTCTTGGCTAATCCAATCCTTCGAGCCCCACGGAGAGTCGTACCCACTAATCATTATGATTCCTTTAATCAAGTAGAAACCAAACCCTTACAAATGATTCTTTTCGCAGGCTCACAATTAATCTTTACAATTTTCCTTTTCATAAGCTATGGAAGAACCTCTATCTTTTTCACAGGATAAATATTAACCTAATTCTTTTATTCTTAGGCTAAGAATCAAACCTCACAAAACACTCCAAGTATCTTTTTACCCGGTAAAGATTAAATCGTTACAAATTCACTCAAAATTAATTCTAATCAAGAAGAATTACGCCTATCTCTTTTCACAAGAAAAGGGTAACCTAATCTTTTTATGCACTAGGTAAAGATCAAACCTCAATCTCTTTACCGGAAGATATTGAAACCAACTACTCCTGATTAGATATTCCTAATAATATCTAACCCGCACACAACTCACCAATTACACAAATTGATAAATTTTTCCACTCAGAACTTCTATCACCTCAGATTAAATTTAATCTTGATTAATGTCCCAATATATTCTAGTGATAGAAATAAAGTGAGAATATCAAAATTTGATTTTAACATAGACAGGTACCACACAACATAGCACGTAATCATATTTTCACAAGAAATCTCTTTAAAATATTTTCAATCAATTTAGAGTTCAGAAAAATGATTTCAAAAATCAAAATTCTAAGCAGTAAACAATACTATCAAATAACAATTAAAAACAAAGACTTGGAACGATCTTACCAGGATACCACTGAATGAATGTAAATTGAATTGCAATAAGACTTTGGATCAGCGACAACAACAATTCACCGTAATTTCTCAAGAACAATTCTCAAGAATAATCTCATAATACTCTCAGCATAATTTTAGAAAAATCCCTCTTAGAAAGATCAGGAACTGAATAAGTTTCGAAAATTTGATTAATTCAAATTTTTAGATCTAAAAAATGCAAGTTTATATATAAGGATTTGAAACAAGCCCTCTAACAGTTTGTTTCCACAAATCATGACACTTAATTGCTCTTATAAACCCTTTATATTGATATGAATCAATTCTGGTTCAATTCACTTAATTATAGATTTTAAATCATTCAATTTAGTCCCTCAAATATTTCTCAAACTCAAATTAATAGGATAAAAAGAATTAAATGTACCAATTTGATAAATACTTAAAATATATACACCATATCTATAGGGATATCAAAATAACAACCATATATGTATAATATCATCAAATCCCTAACATATCTCTCAGATTGTAACCAAACAATGGCTAGTAACGGACATTTTTTGATCAAATCCATAAAATCCTCAAATCCTAAAACAGAGACATCAGTTGACCGACCAAAGTCCATAAGTCGACCGATCGATTTAGGTTGTAGCCCAAGCCAAAAATACTCGCCCATCGGTTGACCGATACTCCATATATCGGTTGACTAATCGATTCAAGATGCTATGTCGATTGATCGATTCAGAGAGTTACACAAGTCGACCGATCCCTCTTGGTCGGTTAATCGATCGATCCAGAGACCTCACCATTTTCCAGCCTTCACCCATCAATTGACCGATCCTTCTAGGCCATTCAACCAATTAGTGCTGGAATTACTTATTCCTTAGATCATTTTAAATCCAACATTCGACGTTTTTGCCCCTTTAACCTATTTCTTTTCTCGGTTAGCTTAATTGACACTATTAATCATTTTAAGCACTAATCTTTCTTAAGTCAATATTTCTTATTCAATTTTACATTGGAGCAAATATGTCCAAATATGTTAAATAATTACGATCCTAATAAAAAGACACATAAGCATAAAATTATTTTTGTGTCGTGTGTGATCGTAATCGGGATACGTTAAACCATTAAAAACATTAAGGATGAACAATTCACCTAGATATTTTGAAGAATCTAGGCAATTTAATCTTCAGTTTCTTAATACTTGTTTCTTTATCAATCTCTTTCATCCTTAACCATCTTCAACAATTTCTTCATGATTAAATCGTCAATGAAACTTTTACACTGAAATACTCAATAAACTTGTTAGTTTCATAAAAAAATATGAACATTTAATTATCCATTAAAATCTTTGGATGAACAATGTCCTCCTTTTGATAATGACAATTAACTTTGATATTTTTGTCAAAATAGAATGTAACCACACTCCCCTTAAATATGAGGACGTACGTTTTTTTTTTACTTATTAAAGTATAATCATGAAGAATATTTTCAAAAATACATAAGATATTCAACAAAGCATAAAATAACTAATAAGCTCCCCCTACGTTAGTGCAATCTTTAGGCGAACAAACCTAAACATTAGCTAATCTCATTTTAAGCACAACTATGGTTTCCCCCGTATAAATTTTCAACAAAACATAAACTAATTCTCCCCCTAGTCATCTCCAAAAGTGAGAAAGGGGAACCAAATATCACCACTACTCTAGGCAAACATCATTATGCCTAACCATACCCAAACCATGAATGATTTTCATATACTGATCTTCCGCTAAAGGTTTTGTAAAAATATCAGCAAGCTAGTCAGATGTATCAATATATTCAATAACAACGTCCCTTTTCGAAATGTGATCACGAATAAAATGATGTCTAATATCTATTTGCTTAGTTCGTGAGTGCTGTGTATGATTCTTACTTAGACAAATAGTACTTTTATTATCACAATAGATCAATACTTCCTCCATACATATTCTAATATCATCTAACTGTTGTTTAATATATAAAATTTGAGCGCAATAGTTTTCAGCTGCTATATACTCAGTCTCAGTGGTAGATAATGCTATCGAATTCTATTTCTTACTTGACCAAGAAAGCAAGGCATGTCCTAGAAAATGATATGACCCACTCGTGTTTTTTCGCTCGGCTTTCTAACCGGAAAAATTAGTGTCGAAGCAACTTATTAACTAAAAATCACTCCGCCTAGGATACCATAATCCTAGGTCAGTTGTCGTCTTTAAATATCGAAAGATTCGCTTAACCGCAATCAAGTGAGACTCTTTAGGACAAGACTGAAATCTAGCACATAAGAAAACGCTATACATAATGTAAGGTCTAATAGCAGTTAAATACAACAAGCTACCAATTATACCTTGATACAATTTTTCATTTACATTTTGCCCATATCGTCTTTGTCTATCTTTGTAGATGTCGCCATGGGAGTTTTGTACTCTTTAGCACCATCCAACCCATATTTCTTCAGCATCTCCTTGGTATATTTAGCTTGGTTTATGAATATCCTTTCTTTGGATTGCTTAATTTGCAACCCAAGAAATAAATTCAGCTCTCCCATCAAGCTCATTTCAAATTCAAACATGCATTATCTTAGCAAACTCTTGGCAAAGATCCTCATTAGTAGATCCAAAAATAATATTATCAACATAAACTTGTACTAATAGGATATCAGAATCAGTTTACTAAACAAATAGCGTTATATCACTAAGACCCATTCGAAAACCATTTTCAATCAAATATCAGCTAAGTCTCTCATACTAAGCTCTAGGAGCTTGTTTAAACTCATACAAATCCTTACGAAGTTTAAACACGTGATCAGGAAATTTATCACTTTCAAAACCTGGGGCTTGTAACACATAAACTTTTTCCGCTAGGAAGCCATTCAAAAATTCACTCTTAGCATCCATTTGATATAATTTAAAATCTCTTGAGCATGAAAAAGCAAGTAGCATTCTAATAGCTTCTAATTTAGCAACAGGAGTGTAAGTTTCTTCATAATCAATTCATTCCTCTTGATTATAGCCCTATGCTACTAATCTTGCTTTATTTCTAATTACCATACCAGATTCAACTTTTTTATTCGAAAAACCCATTTTGTACCAATAATTGGATGAAAATCCACCCCAGGAACTAGAGACCATACTTTGTTTCGCTCAAATTGAACTAACTCCTTTTGTATTGCACAAATCCAAGATTCACTAGTTAATGCCTCATTCACATTCTTAGGCTCAATTTGAGATTAAAAAAAATAAAAAATAAAAAATAAAAATAAATTAATAATATCTCTAAGAGAGAAACGAGTCATTCTTCTAAAATTCTCCGTGAGAAGCGCTACATCTTTTTCTTACTCACTGTCAAGACCTCACATCGTTACTGTCATCATCTTCTTCAGTTTTTTGAGCTTTTAGTACCAAGGACTTCTTTTTGCTATTTCCAGTGTCATCCTCATATCCTCGAATTGTCGTTTCATGCATCCTTAGGTTGCTGATGAGGTAATCAATTTTGTATTTTGCAATATCCTTAGATTCCTCAATCGCGGTCACCTTCGGCTCCCATACTTTAATTAAAAATCTCAGGATCTTTTGAACTTTGTCCTTCGTGGAGTATGGCTTTCCGAGTTGACTCAAATGGTTGCAGATGTTTGTACAATGAGGTTTTTACACGCTCTCGTATTGACTACTCACAAGTATACGAGGTCCAGTTTTAATATAGTGGATATTTAAGATCAAATATCGTTCCACAGGGATGGTGTGAATAATTGAATACCGCAATTTGCATAGTTACCTATTATCTAGATGGTTCAAGAATTATTTTAAATTAAAGTAATTAAAACTAAATTAAACTACAATTAGTGGGTTAATCTTAACTAAGTTGATTACCTAGGGATTGATTTCATTCACTTAATACATATTTAATTTCATTTAGTTAACAATAACAGTGTTTATGGTATCTGACAATCTCGGTTCGTAAACTCACTCGCCACCTTTCCCGAGTGTAAGACAAGTGAATACGCAACTTCGCGTCAACTAAGAAGTCCCCCTCAACATATTAATGATGCTAGGTCATGTGAGTCTGGCCCCAACGCTATCAATTAGACACTCACTAACGCCCTCCCGGGTCGTTAGATCGTCACGTTGTGTTTGCCCTAGTCCGAATCCAGGGTAACCTCTTCCGATTGTCAAACTACCCTATATTTTCAAATCCAACCCTAATACCTTAAGAAGCATACTAAGATTGTCATAAAATGATAAACACATTCGGAATTAAAAGCAAACAACCGTTAAAGAAACATATATTAAACTAAACAAGTATTTACACTACTACATCCATCCCTAGCTAATATTTATCTAATCTAGCATGATCTTGGCCATTGAAACATTAAAACAAGAGGGATTCAACATCATTCAAAATAAAACATTAAGTTACAAAGAGAGAAACAAAGGAATAAACATCAAATCTTAAAGTGGAGTGGTCCACTATCGCTAAAGATCGATCCGCTAGTGTTTTTCTTCTCTGAATGAGGAATCACCTTTTTGAACTCTTCAAGATTGGCCAAGGACCAAGTCCTAAGGGTTAGGAACGTCCAAGTGTCCAAGACTCTTTTTTGGAAGTGGGAGAAAGGGTATTTACAGGTGTAAGGTTTCAAAATATCTAAAATATCTTCTTCTCTATGCAGAGCTAATTGTCGTGGTGGTGGGATCATGGCCACGGCGATGGGTAAGTCGGCTAGTTCTCTGATCTTTCACCGCCTAGGTGGTGGCCAAACCGCCTAGGCAGTGGGACTTTGCTCATTTTCAGCATTCTCTGCATTCTCACCGCCGCGGCGATGGGTCTTGTGATCTTGAAACCTTGTTTCTTCATCATTTCTTCACTGTTTTTGCTCGTTTGTCGCTTGTTTGCGTCCCTACACCTAAATTATATAAAAACTAACAAAAATGAAATTAAATATTACTAATTCACTTGAAAACTACTATATCCGGCTTAGAAGTAAATAGGTTATTTCAACCTATCAAATACCCCCAAACTTGGGATTTTGCTAGTCCTCGAGCAAAATACCCTAACACTAAATTAACTAACAACTTATCTAAAAATGAATAAACATAACAAAGAAGAAGTAAATGCATGCGCATGCCAAGTTCAATCAAAGAAACTATGTTGTTCCTCTCTCAACAGCCCTCAATCTGATCAAGTTCGGGAAATAATACACACTAAGTGGTGTTTTAGAATTTTAACACTCAATATCAATAAAAACCATTCTAGATCCATTGAAATGTGTGTGTGTAAGCGATCAAATGTATAACAAACGAAACACCGGATTGGATTATTCAGTAGCTAAGCTCACGACTTAAACCTTAAAGGATTCAGGAAAACCATACGCTTGACTAGGCTCGACTATCTACTAACGTAGGTTTAGATATTCACAGAGATCAATAGGGCTTGGTTAAGCTTTGGAGAACGACCAAGGGTATCGCAGGAATAGAAAATAAAAAATCGTTAAGATTGAACGATACCCGAGGCACAAACGCTTGTTGCTATCTCTCTCTCGTAAGCATTGTCAGTTTCACCACAAGCGTACGAATCAAGTTTTAGTATAATGGACCTTTCGATCAGGTATCGTATCGACAGGGATTGGTTGAGATTATTATCGAGTACCCCAATTATCATAATCTAACTTTATCTAGGCGCTAAAAATGGAATATAAAATTAAATACTAATACTATAATACTAATTTAACTATACTAATTACTAATACGAGATAATTTAGGGGATGGATTATCTAGGGATTAACTTTATTTACTTAAATGCGTTTGATTTCGTTTAGTTTACAATAATGGTGTTCGACCTATTTGACAATCTCGGTTTCTAAAACTCCTCCGCCACCTCTCCTGAGTGTAAGACGGGGGAATACGCAACTTCGTGTCAATGAAGAAGTCTTCCTCAACGTCTTAACAACCTTAGGTTACGTGCGTCTTGCCCTAATGTTATTGATTGCACACGAAATCTCAGTTCGTAAACATTCCCGCCACTTCTCCCGAGTGTAAGACGAGGGATATAACGCGACTTTGTGTCAACGAAGAAGTTTCCCTCAATGTTTTAACGACTCTAGGTCACGTGAGTCTTTCCCCAACGTCATTGATTTCATGCGTTGTGTTTACCCTAGTCTGAATCTGGGGTGACCTCTTCCGAGTGTCAAACCCCGTATTCTCAATATATCTAAACTAGAATATAATTATGAAAATACAATAAACACACTCAAACATTGAAGAAGAATCATTAAAGAAACACAACTCAACCAAAATGACATTTTTATAAATAATATTCATCCCTAAGATAATCCAAATTTAGCCTATGGCCATAGCCGTTTATACAATGGAAACTAGGCTAAACATGCTCAAACATATATCAAAGATAAGAAATAAATGGAAAAATGGATGAACTTAGCCGATATCCGAAGATTAGCCACTAAAACCATCCACCGATCGATTCTCCTTCTCCGCGTGTTAATCTTCTCCTTCGGATATGTTTGATCACTCCCCAAACTCTCTCTATCTTCTAAACTAAGACTTAAGGGCTCTAATGGCTAGAGAGAGGCAAGATGAGAGGAGAGGATATTTATAGGGAAAATATCTAAACAAAATATCTAAACTGTGCAGAGGTCACCGCCGCAGTAGTTGGTATGTTGGTTCACTGTTTGCCGAGGCGATGGAGAAGGCCCTGGAATGGGAAAATATTCTGCATTTTCACCACCTAGGTAGTGGGATTACCGCTTAGGCGATGAGATTTCAGCAAGAATAGGGTCTTCTCAGCATTTTTACTGCCGCGATAGAGGTCTGGACGCCGTGGCGGTAGGCTTCTTTCACAATATTGCCTCCTTACTTGTTTTTCCACCGTTCTCCGACCGTTCTCGATATGTTTAATCGTTTATACTCCAATTTCCTACCTTTTTACCCCCCACACCTATTTTAATACAAAAAGAATAAAAACACATTAAAATGTATTAAAACATAATAAATGTACTCGAATATATACAGGTAATTTACACTTATAAAATACCCCCAAACTTGAAATTTTGCTAGTTCTCAAGCAAAACACCCACACAATACAAGAAAATATAAAAACTAATTATGAAATTGAAAACTAAAAATGAAAAACACTAAAAATAAAAATGTGCGAGTTTTGATTATCATCTACCGGTCGAAAGATTTTTCCCTCATCAGCCCCCAATCCTATCAAGTTCAAGCATAAATCACACCATGTGGTATTCTAGAGTTTCAATGTTCAAAAATATTAAGCGCCATTCTAGATCTTTTTTAAGTGTGTGTGATTAAACTCAAATATATTACTATCCATTGATTAGATGGGATTATCTCTCAATATAGTTCATGACTAAAATCTTTAAGGTATAGAGAATCCATATGCCTGACCTGGGATCTATTCTCCACTAATATAGGCTCGGAGGTTCATGAAGATCAGTAGGGCTTGGTTTGTTTTGGAATAATGGCCAAGGGTAAATTTGAATAGAAAATAGGTTACGTCGTTAACTTAACATTACCTGAGGCACATCGCTTGGCACTCTCACACTCGAAACCCCATAGTTTAATTAGAAACAACCCTAAACATATGTTTAAGAATGTCGTACTCATTTGTCATGTAAAAAAGAAACGTAATTTTTTTTTTCGTAACACATCCCCAAACTCATTCGAATATTTAAATTTAAGGAGTGTACAAAAAGGATTAAGTAATACACCACCAAACTCATTCGAATTTCTACAATTTTCGGAGTGTGCAAAAAATATGAATGACATACAACAAGCATGTACTCGAATACCAAACCAATTTACAAGTTCGCCCTAAACCCAAACGCTCATATCAAGTAGGAATATGCTAACTTGATTCGCTCACTTTGTGCCTTCGGTTTAGCGATAAAGGTATGGAAAAAGTTCAATCGGCTAGGGTATTTGATAAATGTTCAAATATGAATTGGCATTTTGGTTTCGACAGGGTAACGAGGGATAATAATATTGCATGGTAGGCTTCAAAAGGCTCAAGTAATCAAATGAATGCCTAAATCATATCTCCTAAACCATCTCGCCTAGGATTTCGCCTCGAATTTCCCCCAAATAAAGTTCTAGAATCCCTATTGTCATGAAATTGATTAACAAATAATCGGTTTCAAGTCAATTAGATAGTGTTATATTGAGTTTACGTGCTCATGCATTTAGGATCTACAATAACTTTTACTAAGACAATACGTTAAGCACACAGAACACACATGAATTAGCTTTACGCTCGACTTCAACAAACAATCAAGGGACAGACTCATCATCGGGTAAAGGCCCAGATGACGTCAAAACTTAGCACAAAACAACTGCTAAACTAAACAAACCAATTCAAAACAATCATGCACATGATAAAAACAGTGAAACTTAACTAATAACATAAACACATACTAAAACATACTACACATCACCACCAACTTAACACAGGCATTGCCCAAAATGACCCGTCAGCGATCCCAATGACAGTATATAGCATGATATTGAAGGCGGGGGTTTAGAACATGTACCTAGGAGGCGAGAGGATATCACATCCGTTTCAAATCGACGGAGATAGATTTAACTTATTTTAGGACTTGGGTTGCCTCTCAAGAAGCGCTTGGTTTAATGTCCTCGGCCTAACACATACCCTCATGTCTGGATAGATGTTGCAATGAAAGAAACGCAAGAGTACCTGTCGATCTAACATCTTCAAGCACCCTACAAGAAAATAAAAAGAAAACTACAAAGAAAAATTATATACACTAAAAAATGCCTAAATTAAAATCTAGTTATTTACTCATAATATCAATAATAATCAACAAACCAATTCCCAACAATCATTACCAAAAACTTGGTGGTGATCGCCGAAAACTGAATTCGACAAACCAATCCCCCGTAACGGCGCAAAAAACTTGTACGACGAGATTTTTCCACGCTTGAGTATTGACTATTCGCAAGTATACGAGGTCCAGTTTTAATATAGTAGGTCTTTAAGATCGAATATCATTCCACAGGGACGGTGTGAATAACTAAATACCACAATTTGCATAGTCTCCTATTATCTAGATGGTTCAAGAATTATTTTAAAATAAACTAATTAAAACTAAATTAAACTACAATTAGTGGGTTAATACTAACTAAATTTATTACCTAGAGATTGATTTCGTTCACTTAATACATATTTAATTTTGTTTAGTTAACAATAATGGTGTTTATGGTATCCGACAATCTCGGTTCGTAAACTCACTCGCCACCTCTCTCGAGTGTAAGATGAGTGAATACGCGACTTCGAGTCAATGAAGAAATCCCCCTCAATGTATTAACAATGCTAGGTTACACGAGTCTTTCCCTAATATCATCAATTGCATACTCACTAATGCCCTCCCAGGTTGTTAGATCGTCGCGTTGTGTTTACCCTAGTCCGAATCCAAGGTTACATCTTCCGAGTGTCAAGCCCTGTATTCTCAAATCCAACCCTAATACATTAACAAGCATACTAAGATTGTCATAAAATGATAAACACAATCGGAATTAAAAGCAAACAACCATTAAAGAAATATATATTAAACCAAACAAGTATTTACACAACTACATCGATCCCTAACTAATATTTATCTAATCTAACATGATCTTGGCCATTAAAACATTAAACTAAGAGGGATTCAACATCATTCAGAATAAAATATTAAGTTACAAAGAGAGAAACAAAGGAAGAAATATCAAATCTTAAAGTGGAGTGGTCCACTATCACCAAAGATCGATCCGCTAGTGTTTCCTCTTCTCTGAATGATGAATCTCCTTTTTTATCTCTTCAAGATTATCCAAGGACCAAGTCCTAAGGGTCAAGAATGTCCAAGCATCCAAGCCTCTTTTTTGGAAGTGGGAGAAAGGGTATTTATAGGTGCAAGGTTTCAAAATATCTAAAACTATTTTCTTCTTTGTTCAGAGCTCACCGTCACGACGGTAGGATCACAGTCGCGGCATTGAGTAAGTTGGCTAGTTCTCTGATCCTTCACCACTTAGGTCATGGGATTGGCTCCCAACGCTTTACATTTTCACTGCCTAGGTGGTGGGACTTTGCGCATTTTCAGCATTCTGTGCTTTCTCACCATCGCGACAGTGGGTCTTGTGATCTTGAAACTTTGTTTCTTCATCATTTCTTCCCCGTTTTCCCACTTGTTTCACTTGTTTGTCGCTTGTTTGTATCCCTACACATGAATTATATAAAAACTGACAAAAACGCAATTAAATATTACTAATTCACTCGGAAACTACTAAATCCGGCTTAGAAGTAGATAGATTATTTCAACCTATCAATGTTGTTGAATCGAGTGTACATATCTTGAATCAATTATGTTTCTCCCATTCTAAACAATTCAAATTAACATATTAGGGTGTTGATTTTCGACTGTTTTTCTTGACTTGTTCCTTCATGGGTAATCTGCAACTTGTCCCACATTTCCTTCGCTAATCCCCATCCTGAAACTCTCGAGTATTCATTAGCATCTAAAGAGAAAAATAAAATATTAATAGCTTGAAAGTTTATAGAAATCTTCTGCTTGTCAGAAGTAGTTAGTTGCTCATTCTTCTTGGCAACTATGTTTTCCATAGGAATAAACGGACCATCCTCAATCGCTAGCCATACTTCATAATTTGTGGCCTAAAGGAAAGCAATCATTATGTCCTTCCAGAATACATAATTTTCCACCTACAAACAAGGGTGGTCGGTGCATAGACTGCCCCTCAGCTAGTATGCCTATTGTGTGCACTATGTGATCTTTGTTAGCTTAGTGTATCAAGCTAACCAACTCTGATGCCAATTGTTGGCTTAGTGATCTATCCAAGAGGGGGGTGAATTAGGTAGTAATAAAATTAAATCAAATTATAACACTTGAAAATTTAAATAAATAATTTTATTTTAAATTAATTATTATCTTTATAGCAACGAATAATAGTCAAGTAAACTAGGTGTACCCCCAAACAACTGAAAATAAATAAAGTAAAATAGCACTACACCAAATTTATACTGATTCACCAAGCTAGTCTTGGTTAATCCAATCCTCCAAGTCCCACGGAGAGTCACACCCACTAATCACTATGATTCTTTTAATTAGGTCGGAACTACATCCTTACAAATGATTATTTTCGCAAGCTCATAATCAACCTTTACAAAAAAAAAAAAAAAAAATCATAGGCCAAGAAAGAACCTATATCTCTTTCATAGGCTAAAGGTCAACCTAATTCTTATACTTAGGCTAAGAATCAAACCACACAAAACATTCCAAGTATCATTTTACCTAGTAAGGATTGAACCATTACAAATTCACTCAAATTTATTTCTACTCAGGCAGAAATACTCCTATCTCTTTTTACGGGAAAAGAGTAATCTAATCTTTTTACGCACTAGGTAAAGATTAAACCTCAATCTCTTTACCGGAAGAGATTGAAACCCAACTACCCTTGATTAGATTTTCCTAATAATATCTAACCCGCACATAACTCACCAATTACACAAACTGATAATTTTTCCACTCAGAACTTCTACCACCTCAGATTAAATTTAAACTCAATTAATGTCCCGATATATTCTAGTGATAAAAATAAAGTGAGAATATCAAAATCTGATTTTAACAGACACAGGTACCACACAACATAGCACGTAATCATATTTTCACAAGAAATTACTTTAAAATATTTTCAAACAATTTAAAGTTCAGAAAAACGATTTCAAATATCAAAATTCTAAGAAGTAAAAAATATTATCAAATAACAATTAAAAGCAACAACATGGAACAATCTCACCAGGATACCACCAAATGAATGTAAATTGAATCGCAATAAGACTTTGGATCGGTGACAGTAACAATTCACAACAATTTCTTTAAGAATAATCTCACTATACTCTCAGTATAATTTAAAAAAAAAAAAAAACACTCTTAGAAAGCTCAGGAACTTAATAGCTTGAAAATTTGTTTAATTGTAATTTTTAGTTCTAAAAAACGTAGGTCTATATATAAGGATTTGAAATAAGCCCTCCAACGGCTAGTTTCCATACTTAATTGCTCTCATAAACCCTTTATATCGATATGACTTAATTCTGGTTCAATTTACTTAATTATAGCTTTCAAATCATTCAATTTAGTCCCTCAAATATTTCTCAAACTCAAATCAATAGGATAGAAAGAATTAAATGTACCAATTTGATAAATACTTAAAATATATACACCATATATATAGGGATATCAAAATAATCTATCTATAATATCATCAAATCCCTAAGTTATCTCTCAGATTTTAACCAAAAAAGGGCTCGTAACGACTACGTTTTGATCAAATCCTGAAACAGGGCCAGCGGTTGACCGACCAAAGTCCATAAGTTGACCAATCGATTTAGGTTGTAGCCCAAGCCAAAAATACTCGTCCATCGATCGACCGAAACTCCATAGATCGGTTGACTAATCGATTCAAGATGCTCCCCAGGTCATTCCTCGACTAGGGTTTGTCAATCAATTTTCTATGACCTGTCGACTGATCAATTCAGAGAGTTACACAAGTCGACCGATCCCTCTTGGTCAGTTGACTGATCAATCCAAAGACTTTACTATTTTCCAGCCTTTACCCATCAGTTGATCGATCCTCCTAGGCCAGTTGACCGATTAGTGTTGGCATTACTTCTTCCTTAGTTCATTTTAACTCCAACCTTTGACGTACCCCTTTAACCAATTTCTTTTCTCAGTTAACTTAATTGACACTATTAATCATTTTAAGCATTAGTCTTTCTTAGGTCAATATTTCTTCTTCAATTTTAAATTGGACCAAATATGTTAACTAATTACGATCCTAATAAAAACACACATAAACATAAAATCATTTTTGTGTTGTGTGTGATCCTAATCGGGATATGTTAAGAGTAAAAATTAACCTAAGTTACATTCACCTAGATTCTTCAATCTCTTACGGCATGTTTGGTTGGACGGAATGGAATGAGGGTGGAATGGAATGGAAGAAGTAATGGAATGAGAGAAAGAATGGAATGGAATTGTAAATGGAATCACTATTTCATTCTCTTGTTTGGTTGGTATGGAATGAAAGAAAAAATGAAATAGTGAAATATAGTAAAATTTTCATTTTGCCCTTATAAAATTATTATTCCATTCTCTTCTTGGTTGGTTATAATAAAATTTTATTATATTTCACTATTCTATTCATTTCCTCATTTTATTATATTTTACTATTCAACTCAATTTTAAGTTTTCGTTCTCTAATTTCTATTTTTGTTCTCAATTTTCAGTTTCTATTCTTTAATTTTTGTTTTTGTTCTCAATTTTCAGTTTCCTTTTTCAATTTTTTGTTCTCTAATTTTCTATTTTTTGTTCTCAATTTTCAGTTTATGTTCCCAATTTTTTGTTTTTGTTCTCAATTTTCTATTTTTATTCTCAATTTTTGGTTTCTGTTCTCACTTTTCTATTATCTAATTTTATGTTTTTGTTCTCAATTTTCTGTTTCTATTCTCAATTTTCAATTTCTGTTCTCAATTTCCTATTTCTATTCCTAACTTTATGTTCTTAATTTCAATTTATGTTCTCTAATTTCTGTTTTTGTTCTCAATTTTCAAGGGCTTAATTATAAGGGCTATCATGTAATTTAAGATATTGATTCTATTGGGTTGGAATCCCATTCCACCCCATCTCAAATGGAATCCCATTCCATCCAATTTCAAGTGATTCCATTGGAGAACCAAACAACGGAATAGGAATCGAGGGCGGAATGCGATTCCATTCCGCCCTCGATTCCATCCAACCAAACATGCCGTTAATGCTTGTCTCTTTATCAGTCTCTTGCATCCTTAACCATATTCAACAATTTCTTCATAATTAAAAGGTTAATGGAACTTTTTCATTGAAACACTCAATAAACTCATTAGTTCCACTAAAAATATCAATATTTAATTGTCCATCAAAATCGTAGGATCAACAGTAGAAAATCAGGAAGAGGATGAAAACAAGTTTTATCTCTTCCTCTCTAAGTCTTCCAAATCCGTTTATTTTGAAAATAGTTTTTCAAGGGCTTTTCTAGGGGTCGGTATTGAAAAACTTCTTGGGCTGAGATTTTATGTTAAAAATGGAGTAGCCACCTAGAATGGGGTGAAATGGTATATGCTAGGTTACTGGGATTTCAGAAATTCATTTTTTCTTTGAAAATGACCTATGTTTTAACTTACATAGGTCTATGTACTAGAGATATTCTTTAAGTTCGGGAGTCAGTTATTCTTGGGGAAGGTTTTACGCACCCCAAGACACTCGTCTATAAACAGTACCTTGGTCTAAATAGATATTCACTGTTAAACGGTATCCCAATAGTTTTCTTTGATTACCTAAACAAAAATAATTCTCTTTTTTTTTAAAAAAAAAAAACATTTTTTATGGTATTTTGCATGATATAATGTAAAGCAGGTAAATACTATTCCTAATACTAGTCAGCAACACCCAATAATAGTTGACATAAAAACAAAAATGTACATATGCAAGCTATACTAAATGAAATGCAAACTAAGACTAAATTGTTTGGATATGCGATCGAATCTGCTCGTGGGTTGCCTACGTATCTCAAATGAGAATCAGGTCTTTACGTTGCTTATTTTGGTTATTGTTTATGGTGACCGAACTCGTATCATGGGATACCTACATAATTTAGGTGATTACCAAAGATCATATCGGAAGTATTTCATTCTTGTTATGTTTGAAAGATGGGTTTATTTTAGTTAAAGACTGGTTTGGTTTTAGTTATAAAACTTGTTCGTTTTAGTTGATTTTCTTTGTGAACACCTTGAATCACAACCTTTAGTTATTTATTAACAGTTTTTACAGTTGTGAACAACCTGAATCACAACCTTATTTATGTTTACTATTAATTGTTTTTTAAGTTGTGAACAACCTAAATCACAATATGATATGTACATAACACTCTTTGATTTTTTTTCAAGAATACCTTAAACGAACTCTTTTGTTTTGGTTAGTTAGTGTTAGTGTGTGAGTTGTTAGTTAAAAAACAAAAAAAAAAATACCATATATTTATGCTAGTCCTATTTAGAACTAAGAAAAACGGGAAGGTAATAGAGAAAGAATCACACATATCCCAGAAGAAATAGATGCCCTCCCTTTATCTCGGGTTGTTAACCACAAAGGTCTATCGGTGTGGTATATAAGTCTGTGTATATATATAGGTGCCAGTCCATAAGCCAACCTGGTTGTGATCTTGATGTTTAGCAAAAAGTAAACCCAGTTATTAGTAGTTGTACAGTTAGTAAAGAGTTGGTGTAAAGTTCTTGAGAGAATCATAAAGAGTATGTTCAATTCATAGTGAGATTGAATGTAAAGTTCTTGAGAAAATCGTAGAGAGTATGTTCAATTCATAGTTTGATTGAAACTTTGTTTGAATCCTTATATGTTCTTAAACATGTTCTTGGAAGATTTGGGTCCTCACATGTTCTCAACATATTCTCGTATGTTCTTGAGATGCTTGGAATGGTTTTGTATGATTTGAACATAGTTTGGTTTCTATAGTAAAAAATTAAGTGTTTATTTGGTTGTTATGACAAAATTAAGTGTTTGTTTGGTTGTTTATAGGTTTGATGTGTTATGTACATGAAATTAAAGTGTGTTAAGTACATGGTTATGCTAAGTACAAGAAACATGTAAGTTTAAACCAATATCATGGTTTTTTTTTTTTTTTTTAAAGAAACATACCTACTTAGGGGATATGGTCTTCCCTAAGTGATTACCTCTTTTTCCTCCTTGATCTTCTTAGTCGAAAGTTAATTGGTGATCATCGATCCCTTGAGTTCTTAGACAATAACCTCAAGAACACCCTACTTAGGGGATATGATTGTCCCTATGTAGTTATCTTATTTCCTCCTTGATCGTCTTAACTCGGTATAGATTAGTGGCCGTCGATCATTCGAGTTCTTGCTCCAAGAACTTCAAGAACACCTTCCAGGACCCAATTTCAGCAAAATAACGATGTGCTATTTTAGAAATGTGCTTAAAAATCCTTGCATCTGAGAGAGTGGCTTGAGTTTAGAGAGAGCAGCTAAGCATTCAAGGCTTAAGAAATAAAGACCCCAACACCTCTATTTATAGGCTGGGAGCCTGCACATTCATCCATGTGGAGTCTATCCCAGCCTCTTCCTTGAGGTATGTTTGGCTTAGGGGACATGCTATCTTGCTTTGATGTTGTTTTGCTTTGAACGAATTTAGGATGGAAGGTAAGATTCACAGAGATTTGGTAATCATTACCAAATCTTTCCAAAGATTTGGTAATCATTGGAAATAATTACCAATCATTACCCTCCCTCCAATCATATTCCTTGCACATGGGTGCCTTAATGGCTCAACGAGACACATCCAGTTCGATTTAGGGGCTAAGTACCAGTTAGTTTTACTATTTCGGTTTAGTTTCCATTAATGCTTTCCAAATGTATTGAACCTAGTCTTGATGTGTCACCAATGTATTTAATTCTATTTGATAAGTCACGACTTGGGAAGCACACATACGGTTGGTTTCGGATGGAATCGGGTTAACTTACCCTGTAACCGACGGTTGGTTTTCAAGTTCTTAGTTAACCCTAAGATATTTTGGTGAAAATATCTACATCCTTTGAACCTAGTCATTCCATATCAACCCAAGAATTTATTTCTTGATTGGATGTGCATTTAATGCATTGTCTAGGTGGCAAACCAATTAGATTTGGTTTTGGTAACAGGTTGTCACAATTCAAGGTTTTCGGTCACCTAAGATATTTTGCTCAACATATATAGATACCTTGAATGTGGCCTATCCATGTCATCCGGAGAATTTAATTCTTGATGGGATGGTCATTCAATGCACATTAAATTCCTTAATTAGGTGGCAAACCGAATCGGTTTAGTTTCAATAACGGTTGGTTACACCCTATGTGTCTTGGTTCCCTTTCTTAGCTATTTGATCGGAAACTTCTAGGAAGGTTCCTTGGTTATTTCAAGGCCTCCTTTATGGGCCTTTAATTATGGCTAGGCCCTTAATGCTTTGGGCCTAGGGTGTCTTTTCAAGACTATTTGAATTTAGTGAAAATCCAAATCAAGCCCAATTCTTAAATAACCTTGTTGATTTAGGGTTTTGTCCAGACCTTTATAAGCCTTTAATAAAGTCTCTTGGATTGTTTTCAGGTAGTATTTTATGTGGTATGTGGTGGCAGAATTTTACATCGCCATTTTCACCACTAGTGTACGGGTCAAGTTTTAGTATAGATTGGGAGAGTTAGGGTTATCGTGTCCACAGGGATTGGTTGAAATTATTATCCAGTACCGAATGTATTGAAACATAATAATACGTAATAAAATTACTCAAAAACTAACAAGTTTGGTTTGGAAATAGATAGGTAAATTACACCTATCAGTATGCATAAATGAAACAATTGTTTTTGTTGTTAAATCGACAAAATTCAATGGTTGTAAATGTTTCAAGGTCAAGGTAGGTAATTGAGTTAATTGTTTGAAATATCCTATAATTTAAGGGTAGTGGCTAATTTTTATCTATACTAAAGTTGATTTAGTGAAAATCAATCTATAATAACGTTATTTTAGACCTCCTTAAAATATGAGAATTTCAAGACTGACTTGAAACTTTTACTTAGCTGTATTTTGTTAAATTTAACAGTTTTGTGTTTTTGTCATGTTTTTTGGTGTTTTTGTATATTATATAGTATGATCTCTGGTAGAAATTCATTTCCTTTAAACTTAAGTTTAAAGTTTATGTGAACTTGTACTAGATCCGACACTGATTGGGAGGGACAAAATGTGGTGTCTACAGTATGGAGGTTGATGGTGGGGTTCGTCATCCTATGTTTATGGAATGGCATCCCTTCCTCGTCTTCTTTGTTATTCTATTTTTATCGATTTTCCAAGAGTGAGACCAATTCCAGGCATAGAATAGAGAGCTCATCATGGGAATCCCTGAGGACATTATAAGGTGGAAAAATAGGTGGGTCCTGGTGAAGAGGTCTGGGGAGTGACCCTTAAGAGAAAACAGGGCCCACACAGCACCAAGGAGGTGGCGAGATCTGGGTAAGTTAGTACCCTTACTTATTTTTTGCATCAAATTGCCCCCTTTTAACTTTATTCTTCTTCTAGAAAGCCTCATGTCTGTCCAATGCTTAGCGAGACAGAGGAAGCAGTGGTTACTCTTCTGCGAGGTCTTTCGGAGGTCGAGAGAGATTTTGTCTTCCTCAAAGCCACTTCTTTTGATATCTTCTTAGCTGCCCCTGTTGAGGCTGTTGGTCATCCAGATTTCAGTTCTTCATTAGGATTCGAATTGTCTCTTTAGGATGTATCATCTAGGGAAGAAGGTCTGGTCCCCTCCATTTTTTTAATCTCTTTAAGTTTTGGTCTACTTCATTTTTCAAAAATGGTTGATGATCTTGTTGGTACAGAGTTGTTGGATTTGGAATTGAATGTCTTATTTGATGCTTGGGCGAGCGTAACTCCTTTATCTTTGCCGATGGATTTGTTGGTGGTCATCCAGGAAGCAACGGTAGTGATAGTCCCATTTCCTACTTCCCTAGAGGTGATTCTTCATCCTAGCCTCGACTCTTTCAAGAGGAGGCATAGTCTTGCCGTCAACGTTGTGACCTATGACAAACTTATGGCAAAGAAGGCAATGGGATCCCTTTTGGCTTCTTCTGGGAAAAGGAAAGAGAAGATGGGCAAGCTTTCTTAGGAAAGGTTGTAATCCTATGATCCTGTAGAACTGTCTCCAAGGATCGAGGTTTCCTTGGCTGGTGAAGAGATCTTTCTCTTCCCAAAAGAGATAACGAGGTAGGCTACTGTTGGCCCAGTGGAATACCCAAGAGGGGGGAGGAATTGGGTAATTAAAAATTTATCAGAATAAAACTTTAATAAATCAAATAATTAATTTTAATCATAAATTAATTATTATCTTTATATCACAGCGGAATTAAATAATCAACTAGGTGCACACCAATCAACAAAAATAAATAAATAAAATATTGCAGCATACCACGATATATCTTGGTTCACCAAGCTACTCTTGGCTAGTCCAGTCCTCCAAGCCCCACGAGGATTTGCACCCACAAATACTCAAGATCCCTTCAAGGTAGGAACCAAACCCTTACACAATAATTCTTTTACAGGCTCAAAATCAACCTTTACAATATCGTTTTCTCAGGCTAAGGAAGAATCTCTACTTTTTACAGGTTAAAGAATAAACTAATTCTTTTTAACACTAAGGACAAAGAATCAAAACCTCACCAATCACTCCAAATATCTTTTTACCCGGTAAAGATTGAACCGTTACAAATTTCACTCAAAACACAATTCTATCCAGGAAGAATCACTACCTAAATCTCTTTACAAGAAGAGAATGAGAATCGGCTACTCCTGATTAAATACCCCCAACAGTATTTAACCTGTCACACTATTCATAAATACAAATTGATAAACATAAAATCTTACTCGGAGCTTCTACCACCTTAGATAAATAAAAATTCAATTAATATCCCAAATCTAGTAATAGAAAAATGTGAGATTAAAAATCTGATTTTAAATAAGATATGGGTAGCAAATAATTGAGCACGTAATCAGATTCAAGAAATTATTTATAAAATTTTTCTTCACTAAAAATCAAAAACAATTTCTAAGATCAATTTCCAAAAGATGAATAAGTAATGCAATAATAGAAAATAATTGAAAAGATCTCATCTGGAATCCACAGAAAAAATAAATAGAATGATGTAACTTCAGATCCAGTAGCAGCAAAGATTAACAACAAATATTTCACAAGAGAGCCTCTTAGAATAGCTTACACAATATTTCAGAATGATGACTCTTAGAACAACACAATCTGATGTTTTTCTCTTTAAGCTCACTTATCTTGATTCATGATTTAAGAAAAACGCAGGTCTATATCTTCGGGAAGCAAATCAGCTCTCTAACGGCTAGTTCACATGTGTCATGATATTTAAATGCTCTCTTAGACCCCATCTATCAATATGACTTCATTTTGGTTCAATTAACTTAATATTAGCTTTCAAAACTTTCAATTAGGCCCCCCAAATATTTCTCAATCTCAATTAATTAGAATATAATCAATTTTATGTACCTAACTGAGAAATATTAAAATTTAATTAACCAAATAAATACGATTTAAATATTAGGTGAAGTATATTCTAAATATAATAATATCTCTGAAATCTCTCTCAAATGTCAACAAAAAATGGCTACTTTTGGATATAATTTCGGAATCAACAGTATCCTAAAACAGCTCCCTAAGTCGACCGACCAGTCGACTGCTGGATTCAAGATCAAACCTATTGCATTTATCGGTCGACCTACCTATCGACTTGGAGATTTAGAGAGTTCAGTTTATCTTCACCGGTCGACCTCCATGTCAACTTGAACATACAGAGAGTTCGTCTTCTCTTGGCCGGTCAATCTACCTGTTGACTCAGAGATCTAGAGAGGTTATGGTGCTTGGTCCGATCGACCTACCAATCGACTTATGTCTGTTGTATCTCTTTTCTGAACTCGTTTTTAACTCTTTCCTTTTTACGTTTTTACCTCTTTAACTATTTTCATTTCTAAATTAGCTCCACTAATCTTCTTATATTCCATTTTAATCAATTAAAAATATTTGTTTTCAAATCACATATAGAATCAAATAATTTTATCTTATCAAAACACACATAAACAATAAAAACTTTTTATACCGTGTGTGTGTTTCTAGTTGGGATATTAAGAGTTGAAATTGATATGAGTTATTTTCCCTAATTTTTTCAAACTTTTAATTCTTCATCATCTTCAACATCATCATTTAGCATCCATTTATAAATTCGTCATCACATCTTCATCACTGGAACTTAAATAACTAAAACACTCAATTAAACCATTAGTTCTACCAAAACATCAACACTTAATTACTCATCAAAATCTTAGAATCAACAATCTCTCTTTTTTTCTTTTTCTTTTTTTTATGATAACAATTAACTTTGATGTTTTCTTCAAAACAATAATATAACCACACTCTCCTTGAATTTGAGGACGGGTTTTATAACTCATGTAAGAAACATAATGAATATTTTAAAAATAAGTGTCATAATGAAGATTTTAAAAATATAATTAATAAAGTACAAATTTAAAAATACTCCCCCTTAATAAAACATCTGTAAATCTACTCTAGGCAAACATCATTATGCCTAGCTATATCCAAACCGCGAATGATTTTCACAAACTGATCTTCCGCTAGTGGTTTGGTAAAACCATTAGCAAGTTGGTCGGAGGTATCAATAAACGCAATAACAATATCTTTTTTTCTGAATGTGATCACGAACAAAGTGATGTCTAATCTTTATGTGCTTAGTTTGTGAGTACTGTGTAGGATTTTTACTTAGACAATTAACACTTCTATTATCACAAAAGATTAGGACTTCCTCCATATAAACTCCAAAGTCATTTAACTGTTGCTTAATATATAAAATTTGAGCACAACAATTACCAGCTGCCATATATTCAGCCTCAGTAGTGGATAAAGCTATTGAATTTTGTTTCTTGCTTCACCAAGAAACTAAAACATGTCCAAATAAATGACATGATCCAATTGTGTTTTTTCACTCAACTTTGCAACCGGCAAAATCAGCATCAGAGTAACTTACCAATTTAAAATCACTTTCTCTAGGATATCATAATCCTAGATCAGTCGTCCCCTTTAAGTAACGAAAAATTCGCTTAACCGTAGTCAAGTGCGATTCTTCAGGGCAAGACTGAAATCTAGCACAAAGACAAACACTGTACATAATATCAGGTCTACTAGTAGTTAAATACAACAGGCTACCAATCATACCTCGATACATTTTATCATTAAGGCTTTTGCCCGTATCATCTTTTTTCTAACTTTGTAGCCGCTGCTATGGGAGTTTGGTACTCTTTAGCTCCTTCCAAGCCATATTTCTTTAACAACTTCTTGGTGTATTTAGCTTGATTTATAAATATTCCTTCTTTGGTTTGCTTAATTTGCAATCCAAGAAAGAAATTCAATTATCCCATCATGCTCATTTAAAATTCAACCTGCATTATCTTAGTAAACTCTTGGCAAAGATCCTCATTAATAGATCCAAAAATAATATCATCAACATATACTTGTACTAATGGGATATCAGAATCAGTTTGCTTCGCAAATAGTGTTATATCACAAATAACCCTTTGAAAACTATTTTCGATCAAATATCGGCTAAGTCTTTCATACCAAGCTCTTAGAGCTTGTTTGAGCCCATATAAAGCCTTGCAAAGTTTAAATACGTGATCGGAAAATTTATAACTTTCAAATCTCAGGGGTTGTTCCACATAAACGTCTTTAGCTAGAAATCCATTTAGAAATGCATTCTTTACATCTATTTGATATAGCTTAAAATTACGTGAACATGCAAAGGCGAGTAGCATTGTAATTGCTTCTAGTCTAGCAACAGGAGCATAAGTTTCATCATAATCAATTTCTTTATGTTGATTATAGCCATATGTCACTAATCTTGGTTTGTTTCCAATTACCATACCAAATTCATCCTTTTTATTTCTAAAAACTCATTTAGTACCAATAACTGGATGAAAATCGGATCTCGAAACAAAACACCACATTTTGTTCCGCTCAAATTGAACTAATTCATCTTGCTTTGCGGAAATCCAAGATTCGTTAATTAATTCCTCATTTATATTTTTAGGCTCAATTTGAGATGAGAAAGCAAGATTAATTATATCCCACAGAGAAGAACGAGTACTTATACCTCTTTCGAAATTATCGATGATTTCTTTAACTGAATGTCTTGGTACTATCTTTATAGCTCTTGGCAAAGTCAAATTCTTCTCCTTAGGTTCCTCCTCTTGTTGGGACTTCTTAGGTACATTATGACCTTGGTTTTGGTTATTTAAAATACCTACATCATCATTATCCAAAACCTTTCTTGACAAGAATGGATCAACTTCCTAAAAAACAACATGCATTGTTTCTTCTACTACTAACGTATGTTTATTATAAACTCTATAAGCCTTACTATTAGTAGCATATGCAAGGAATATCCCATAATCAGATTTAGCATCAAATTTACTAAGATTATCTTTGTCATTCAAAATGAAACACTTGCATTCGAAGACTTTAAAATAGGAAATATTAGGAGTCTTACCATTCCAGATTTCATATGGGGTTTTTTTAAACCCTCTACAAATTGGTACGCGATTTACCACATGACAAGCTATACTTACTGCTTCGACCCAGAAGTACGTTGGTAAGCAATTTTCATTTAGCATTGTTCTAGCCATCTCTTGAAGCGTTTTGTTCTTCCTTTCCACTACACCATTTTGTTGCGGTGATCTTGGTGCGAAAAAATTGTGAGCATAACCATGCTCATCACAATAACTTATCACTTCATCATTTTTAAATTCTCTTCCTCTGTCACTACGAATGTTAATAATAGAACATTGTTTCTCATTTTGAATATGTTTACAAAAATTTAGCAAGAACATAAGCAACTTCACTTTTCTTAGCAAGAAAGAATACCCAAGTAAGTCTAGAATAATCATCAACTATAACAAATGCATAAAACTTATCACCAAAACTAGCAACAGAGTTAGGCCCAACAAATCAAGATGTAATAATTCAAGACATCTAGATATGGACATGTGCATCTTTTTCTTAAATGATGATCTAACTTGCTTTCCTAATTGACATGCATCACATACTTTATCCTTCACAAATTTTAAATCAGGTGGGCCACGTACAAGACTCTTCTTAGATATGTTAGAAATTAACTCCATACTAGCATGCCCAAGTCTTCTATGCCATAACCAACTATTCTTAGATAAAGCATTCAAACAAGATAAATTTTGGGAATTAAAATCATCAAACGAGCAAGTATATACATTCTCAAAATGTGATGCAACTAGCAAGATACTACTATCATGACTATTCTTAATAATGCATCTATCATGATCGAATATAACATTATAGCCCTTATCACATAGTTGACTAATACTAAGCAAATTATGTTAAGTCCATCAACTAGTAACATATCTTTAATAATAGTAGTACCATTACCGATATTACATATACATATAATTTTACCCTTTGTGTTGTCTCCGAAAGTCACATAATGTAAGACCTCGATTTACAGATGCAAACAATTTTAGTTGCATTTGATAATATTTCGAAATAGTAGGGTGGATTTCGATATTAATTATTTAACTTAAAAAGTTTAGGGGTCAAATTGTAATTTTCAAAACGTGTAACATCGAAATTGGGTTAAATTATAAACCGAACAAAAAATAAGGAGGTGTAAGTATAATTAGCGCAAAGCTTCTCCAATAATCTATTCAAAAAGAAAAAAAAAATGAAAGGTGGAGAGCCAGCCACTTGGGCTTCCCTTTGCCAAAATAAATATATATATATATATGTAGCCACTTGGGCTTCCCTTTGCCAAAATAAATAAATAAATATATATATATATATTTATATATATATATATATATATATATATATATATATATATGTATATGTATACACACACATATATAAATATATATATACAGCCACACACACACGGGAAAAATGAGAAGGAAACAGAAATAGAGAATGAAACAGAAACAGAAACGAAATTGAGAGAGATAAGAACCGGAGGAGAGAGGGAAATGATCGGTGGGCGTGTCTCGTCGTCGACATGGGTGTTTTGGTGATCGTCTCCGCCGTCGGTAAGTTTGTGTGTGTGATTCCTCTGTTTGTTTTACTGTAGGTATATGTCTGGGTTGGGTCGTTCCATCGCCGGTGGTGGCGATGATTGTGTATATGATTGTGTGTATGTGTATGTTTCTGAGCATGATTATGTGTGTGTGTTTCATTGTGTGTATGATGTGCGTGTGTTGTCTGTCCAATCGACAGCATGGTCGTTCACTCTGTTGGGTGTCACCGGCGGTGGGTTAGAGATAGAAAACTCACCGGTAGTGTTACCGTGTGTGTGTATATGCATGATTCTATGTGCGTGTGGGAGTTTCGTGCGTGAGTGTGTGTGCTACTGGGTCTGTGTGTGTATGGTGGGTTTCATTGTTTGTTGGTTGGGTGGTGGTGGCGGTGAAGAATTAAAGAGAGAGAGACGACTGGTTTTTGGGAAGAACAGAAATAGAATTGGGGAGCGTTTGCCTAGGCGGTAGTGTGTTCGCCTAGGCAGTGAAACAGCAAAAAGCAGAGTAGGGTGAGTTAGCCTAGGCAGTAGGCGTTTCGCCTAGGCGGTGGAAGATGAGTGTGCAGAGAAGGTGTATCTTTGCCTCGACGGTAGTTGTTTCGCCTTGACGGTGAGGCGTTCACTAAGGCGGTGAGTGCAGAAGCAAAACTTAAAATTTTTAAGGGAAAAAAAAGGTCGACGACCATTTTGGAATGGGTAACGTTCTCGTTACATTTTATGATTTACTAAATTACATTATTAGCATTATAATGGTTGAAATGACGATAATAAATATTGAGACCGTTAACATGAATAAATTTGATATGGTAAACTGTAATGGAACAATACTTGTTGAATAGTAATATTTCACAATAAAAGGTAGGGAATAGAAAATTACGAAAATTAGGGCCTGCATTGCATGGTTAGGACATTTTTACATAAAATATTAATTTAGGCCTTGTCACTATTAGGTTCGCAGGCATCGGAGTACCGGAAGAGGATAGTCGGTAAAAGCTTTCCAGAGCGGATGATCAGGTGAGTGTACTGTCTTCTTACAAATCTATTTTTATATATATGATGAAAAATGTGTTTACTTAAAACTGTATGATTTTATAAATGATATGGATCAAGCAGGTTTTGGGTGAGTTGGTAAAGTGGATTTTCGTTGAATTATGTTGGTTTTAAAATAACGTTGAAAAATGATTAGTTGGATTTGCGTGATTTTAAAGGAGAGTGGAACAATGCCTAGTTTTCTAAAAACAAAGGTGGAAAAATGGTTTTTACTGAAATCAGTGGGTATTTTTAAAAGAGAGTGAAAAACATGATTTTGGATATTCTCCCTGTAAGGGGTGTAGATTTTTGGACAATATTGTTGTGGATATTTCTTCCCGTAAGGGATGTGGATTTTTGACGATATTGTTGATTTGGACGATGCCATAGTTTTCTTCCCGAAAGGGATGTGGATTCTCCCCGTAAGGGGTGTGGATTATATTATTCCCGTAAGGGGTATGGATTTCTTCCTGTAAGGGATGTGGCTATTACTCCCCATAATAGGGTATGGATTATATTGCGCAGTTTGTTTCGCTAGGAAGGCATATCCTAACGGATGGTACGGTACCATTGCAACTCCCGATCGTAGGGTTAAACGATCACTATAGCTAACCAGAGAATGGTGTGGTGATGTAGTGTTTTATTATATTGTCTTTGGTGTTTTATCATATTATTTTATGCTGATGGTTTGGATGGATTTCATGTATTTGATATATATATATAGATGATGATTTTGAATGGTAGGAAGAACGAGTTTTCTCGTGGGATATGATTTTTGTACTACTGTTCAAATTGTGTTTGTTTATACGCGTTAATCTTGATCCATTTAAATGTTGTATTATTTAGAATTTATTATTATTTTAAAATATTTTTATTAAAAAGGCAGTACACTCGCAGGTGAAGCAGATAGGAGTTAGTCCCCTACTGGCGCTAGATAGAGTCCTACGATGGAGTCGGGTGTAGGTTTTGAGATGAGCTATCTGGGGTGAACCAGTGAGAGGTTCATGGTATTTATTTTGTTGTTCTTATATTTGGGGACGGGTGTGTCCCCATAGTAGAAATTTTGTATATGCATATTTAGATGATTGTATATTATTGTATGTATATTATTGTTCTATGAGTTGGTTTGGCGTTCAGGTGATGTCATGTCAACGTCACGCCGGCCCCCATAGTGAAGGGTGTTCGGGGTGGGGTGTGACACATGACCTCCATCTTTAGGTGTCAAAGATGTAAATTTTTATTTATCTCCTATCATGTATTGAGAACTACCACTATCCAGGAACTATTTGTCCTTACTTATTGATACTTTTAGAATAACCTGTAAGGAGCACCTCAAATAGTTTGTAAGTGGTACCTAGCCTAAGTGGGTCCGATCTTGTTTGTCGGGATAATTTTAGTTCATTTTGGAACCTAAACTTGTCTACAATTAAATATTTTAGCAAAACATCTACGAATAGTATGCCCCCACGGCATTACATTTAAAACATTTAACAAGATCCTTGGTTTCATAAAATAATTTGTGAAAATGTTTTTCTGTAAGATTGTTCTGAAATCCAATACCGGCTTTATCAAAAACTCAACGTGAACTTCTCAAAAGCATTTTCAAGTTATTTTTACCGCAGGTGAATTTGAGAATAATTGATTGCAAATCCATCAGTTTAGATTTCAATTCATTATTTTCAGATTCGTAGTCCACCACTTGCATGTTTAATGTGTTAATTCTACCTTGAAGGGAATTTATTTTAGAACACTAGTTTTTATAATCTTGTAAAAGATCTTGATAAACATCAAATAATTCATCAAAATTTTAAGGACAAGAACTTGAACAGTCAATTACCTCAACACCAGTGGCCATTAATGCAACATGGACGTATCTTCACTATTTGATTTTTTCGAGCTACTTGAATCGGCATCATCCCAAGTACCCTTCATCGATTTCTTCTTACTCTTCTTAGCTTTCTTCTTTTCTTTCTTCTTCTTTTCCTTTTCTTTATCATTTTTTGGTTCGAGACAATCGTTTTGAAAATGACCGGTCTTACGACAGTTGTAGCATTCTACTTTAGACATGTTGAGGTTTCTTCTTCCACGGAATGTGCGCTGAGTCATTCTTCTAAAATTGTTTGTGAGAAGTGCTACATTTTTCTCTTGCTCACTATCAGGACTTTCATCATCACTGTCATCATTTTCTTCAATTTTTTGAACTTTTAGTGCCAAGGATTTCCTCTTGCCATTTCCAATATCATCCTCATAACATTTAATCACCGATTCATGAGTTATCAAATTTCCAATGAGATCATCAATATCATATTTGCCAAGATCCTTGGCTTCCTCGATTGCCGTCACCTTTGACTCCCATATTTTTGTCAAGGACCTTAGGACCTTTCGTACTCTATCCTCTATGGTGTATGGCTTTCTAAGTTGACTCAAGTTGTTGCACAAGTTATTAAAGTGAGTATACATCTCATGAATAGATTCATTTTCTTCCATTCTCAACAACTCAAATTTTCTCATAAGAGCGTTGATTTTTGACTGCTTCACTTGACTTGTCTCTTTGTGGGTAACTTGTAGCTTATCCCACATCTCCTTTACAAATTTGCAACCTGAAACTCTAGAATATTCATTAGCATCTAAAGAGCAAAAGAGAATATTGATAGCTTGAGAGTTAATCGAGAGTTTCTACTTATCGGAAGCAGTGAGTTGTTCCTTTTTTTTCTCCACTCCATTTCCTATTAAAATAAATGGATCATCCTTGATTGTTAACCACACATCGTAATTTGTAGCCTGAAGAAAGGTTATCATCATGTCTTTCTAAAATGAGTAACTTTCACTTGCAAACAAAGGTGTTCGATACATAAACTGTCCCTCCACTAGTGTGCCTATTATGTGCGCCACGTGATCTTTCTCAGCTAAAAATTTCGAGCTAAACCAACTCTCATGCCAATTGTTAGCCCAGTGGAATACCCAAGATGGGGGGTGAATTCGGTAATTAAAAATTTATCAGAATAAAACTTTAATAAATCAAATAATTAATTTTAATCCTAAATTAATTATTATCTTTATATCAAAGCGGAATTAAATAATCAACTAAGTGCACACAAAACAGCAAAAATAAACAAATAAAATATTGCAATAGACCACGATATGTCCTGGTTCACCAAGCTACTCTTGGCTAGTGCAGTCCTCCGAACCCCACGGAGATTCGCACTTACTAATACTCAAGATCCCTTTAAAGGTAGGAACCAAACCCTCACACAATGATTCTTTTACAGGCTCAGAATCAACCTTTACAATATCCTTTTCCCAGGCTAAAGAAGAACCTCTATTTTTTACAGGCTAAAGAATAACCTAATTCTTTTTAACACTAAGGACAAAGAATCAAAATCTCACCAATCACTCCAAATATCCTTTTACCCGGTAAGGATTGAACCGTTACAAATTTCACTCAAAACACAATTCTATCCAGGAAGAATTACTACCTCAATCTTTTTACAAGAAGAGAAAGAAAACTAGCTAATCCTGATTGAATACCCCCCAACAGTATTTAAGCTGTCACACTACTCATAAATACAAATTGATAAGCAGAAAATCTCACTCGGAGCTTCTACCACCCTAGATAAATAATAACTCGATTAACATCCCAAATCTAGTGATAGAAAAATGTGAGATTGAAAATATGATTTTAAACAAGATATGGGTAGCAAATAATTGAGCACTTAATCAGATTCAAGAAATTGTTTATAAATTTTTTCTTCAATAAAAATCAAAAATAATTTCTAAGATCAATTTCCAAAAGATAAACAAGTAATGCAATAATAAAAATTAATTGGAAATATCTCACCCGGATTCTACAGAAAGAATAAATAGAATGATGTAACTTCATATCCGGTAGTAGCAAAGATTAATCGCAAATATTTCACAAGATAGCCTCTTAGAATAGCTTACACAATATTTCAGAATGATGACTCTTAGAACAGCACAATATGATGTTTTTCTCTTTAAGCTCACTTTTCTTGATTCAAGATTTAAGAAAAATGCATGTCATATATATGGGAAGTAAATCAGCTCTCTAACGGCTAGTTCCCACGTGTCATGATATTTAAATACTCTTTTAGACCCCATATATTAATATGACTTCATTTTCGTTCAATTCAATTAATAGTAACTTTTAAAACTTTCAATTAAACCCCCCAAATATTTCTCAATCTCAATTAATTAGAATAGAATCAATTTTATGTACCTAATTGAGAAATATTAAAATTTAATGAACCAAATCAATAGGATTTAAATATTAGGTGAAGTATATTCTAAATATAATAATATCCCTGAAAGCTCTCTCAAATCTCAACAAAAAAGGCTACTTTTGGATATAATTTCGGAATAAAAAATATCCTGAAACAGCTCCCTAAGTCGACCAACCAGTCAACTGTTGGATTCAGGATTAAACCTGTTGTGTTCATCAGTCGACCTACCTATCGACTTGGAGATTTAGAGAGTTCAATTTACCTTCACCGATCGACCTCCATGTCGACTTGAAGATACAGAGAGTTCATCTTCTCTTGGCCGGTCGACCTACCTATCGACTCATAGATATAGAGAGTTCATGTTGCTTGGTCCGGTCGACCTACCAGTCGACTTATGTCTGCTGGATCTCTTTTCAGAACTCGTTTTTAACTCTTTTATTTTTACGTTTTTGCCCCTTTAACCATTTTATTTTCTAAATTAACTCCACTAACCTTCTTATATTCTATTTTCGTTAATTATAAATATTTCTTTTCAAATCACATAGGGGCAAATAATTTTATCTATATCAAAACACACATAAACAATAAAAACTTTTTGTGCCATGTGTGTGTTCTTAATTGGGATATTAAGAGTTGAAATTCACCTGAGTCGTTTTCCCTAATTTCTTCAAACTCTTAATTCTTCATCATTTTTGACAACATCATTTAGCATCCATTTATAAATTTGTCATCACATCTTCATCACTGGAACTTAAATAACTGAAATACTCAATTAAACCATTAGTTCCACCAAAACTTCAAAACTTAATTGTTCATCAAAATATTAGGATCAATAGCTACAATTGCGTTCCCTCCAAGGGATGATGAGGTGCCTGTCACAAAGTTGGGCAGTGAGTCGATGTTAACGTTACGGTAGTCAACCATTATGGTAGACCTGCATTTCTCTGCCACTGTGCATTCTTTCACTCTACTCAATGAGTGGAGGGATATCATGTCCCGGCTCGATGTCTAGGAGTAGGAGAGAGATGAGGCACAGGTTTACTTCGAAGAACGGGAGTACAGGGCAGTGGAGGCCAAGCACACAGCTTCTGAGGCTCTCTGGGAGGTCATGAGATTGAGTTAGGAGATTACTAATGCTCAGCAGATGGATACTAATTCCGTGGAGAGGATCATGTCACTAGAGTAGGGCTTCAGCAATCTTCTGAGTCGAAAGCGACAACGAGGCGCTATGGTAAAGGAGATGCACAAGGGCATGCTTCCACTGTACCAGGGAGAAGAAGGAGAGAAGAGGGACCTTTCAAGAGAGAGACCTTTGACCCGAGATACGCCTTTATTTTGTTGTCATTTTGTATTCTCTTTTTTTTCTTGATTTGGATCTGCGGGGTATGACCCATGTCACGTGTAGGAACTTTTAATAAAGTTGTATTTTTTATTCATCTCATTATTTATCTACTCCTTCTTTGGAATCTTCTGTTTCCCAGGGGGAGTCTTTAGCTATGAGGATCCAGATTGAATCCTACTTTGTGTCAGTTTAACTAGTTGTCTACTGGTCATATGCTATATTTTGCTTGCTCCCAAGAAGAGAATGGTCAGAGCGTGTCTCAGTGCAGCTTCTCCGAGGTGTATCTGGACACAGTCTTTGTGAAGCATATCCGCATACAGGCTTTTGGGTTGGAGTCTTTGTCCAAAAATAAACCCAAGTTTATAAGTCATGGACTCTATTTCTCTCCGACCCCCAACTTTGAGGACATGAATTATTAGGTTTGTATACAGAGGGTTCTTTCATCCATGTACAAACTTGTTGTTGGATCCAGAGTTGTTTAAAATTCGAATGGTTGTTGGTGGCCTCCACTCTTTAGCAGCCTCCCTTGTTAGAGATCTCAAGTTATTGATAGTGATCGATTGTATGGATAGATTTTTTAGCGCTTCCAAAAATGACATTATCTATCTTGTTTTCGGTCCCCTGTTGAATTTGGGCTTGGGTTATCGAGTGTGATTGAGTGTATGGAGAGGTATTTCGTCATATTATCCTTCTAGAGTATTGCATCTACTTCCATCTAGGGACTAGATTAATAAGGTTCGTAGGCTTCTGACTATATGGTTTTTAAGTCAGGCTATTGAAGGTCATAGCCGCCCTATTGGGCGAGGCATGCCATTGGTCAGCAACGACCTCCTTCCCATACATGGTGTGAGATATTGGATCTCAAGCAAACTATTGAGGGTTGTAGTCATTTGGTAAACTAAGCTATTGATGGTCGTAGCCACCCGAAACCGAATTCAGGCTATTGAGGGTCGTAGCCACCTGTTTGTATAGTTAGATTATTGAGGGTTATAGCTGCCGTATCAAACAAGTCACGCCATTAGTCGGTGAAGACCCCTTTCCCAAACAAGGTGTGAAGCATAGGATCTTTACCAGATTATTGAGGGCTATAGCTATCTGGGGAGCTAGGCCATTTATAGGTGTAAATTACATATATATTTCTAAATCGAAATTGTTAGTTTTTGAGTACGTTTATTATGTTTTAATACATTTTAATATGTTTTTATTCTTTTGGTATTAAATCAGGTGTTTGAGGTGAGAATGTATGAAAACGGAGCATAAACGATTAGATTGAACCAAGAATGGTCGAAGAATGGTGGAAAAACAAGCAAAGAGGCAATATTCTGAAAAGAAGCCCACCGCCGCGGAGTCCAGACCACTACCGCGACAGTGAAAATACAGAGTAGGGTCTATAGATACTGTAAACTCACTACGTAGGCAGTGAAACTGTAGGATAGTCCCTAAATACAATGCCTCCTCCATCGCTATGGCAGTCACTGAATCGATATACCCACTGCCTAGGCGGTCACTCTGTGGATAGTTTAGGATATTTAGGATATTTTGTGATATTTTTTAGCCTATATGTATCCTCCCTTCTCCCCCTTTCCAGGGTTAGATGTTTTGGGAAGTCTTGAGAGCTCCAAGACCATTCGACCAAGAGAATAACACATTCCAACGAAGGAGAAATGATCTTAGAACGTTCTTAGCGATAAATCTTCGGACTACGGCTAGTTTCTCTCATTTCCCTTTTCATATCTTAACTTAGGATTATTATTTGAGTATGTTTACCTTGTTTTACATTGTATATATGGTTATGGCTGTTAGCTAAACATGGATTGTCTTAAGGATTAACAATATATTTATGAAAATGTAGTTTTGCTTAAGTTTGTGTTTCGTTTATGGATGTTCTTCGTCTTTTGATTGTGTTTACCGTTATTCTTTGATATTATGCATGTTTAGATAATTAGAGAATACGATATTTGACAATTGGGAGAGGTAACCCCGAATTCGGACTAGGGTAAACACAACTCGATCATCCAATAACCTGGAAGAGAGTTGGAAAATGTGCAATCAATGAAGTTGGAGCGAGACTCATGTGACCTAGTGTCGTTAAGACATCGAGGATGACTTCTTCGTTGATGCGAAGTCACGTATTCACTCATCTTACACTCGGGAAAGGTGGCGCGTGAGTTTATGAACTGAGATTTTCGGATAAGTCGAATGCCGTTAACATAAACTAAACGAAATCAAACGCATTTAAGTAAATGAAGTTAATCCCTAGGAAATATACTTCCCTTAACCGTCTCATATTAATATTAGTATAGTTAATTTAATTAGATTAATTAACTTAGTATTAGTATTAATTAATTAAACACATTTTTAGCCGCCTAGATAAAGTTAGGTCATGATAATCGTGGTAATTGATAATAATCGCAACCAATCCCTGTGGACACGATACCCCTACTCTCCCCATCTTTACTAAAACTTGACTCGTATACTTGCAGTGAAAGTAGCGATGTATTTACGCGCTACTAAGTTTTTGGCGCCATTGCCGGGGATTGTGTTTTAGATTATTGTTGATATTGTGAGTAAATAACTTGATTTTAATTTAGGCTTTTTTTTTAGTATATATAATTTTCTTTGTAGTTTTGTTTTTGTTTTCCTATAGGGTGATTGAAGATGTTAGATCGACAGGTACTCTTGCATTTCTTTCATTGCAACATCTCGCCAGTTTTGGGGCATGTGTCGGGCCGAGGATAATAAACCAAGTGCTTCTTGGGAGGCAACCCAAGAAAAAAATAAATTAGATCCATCACCGCCGATTGAGTCGGAAGTGAGATTCTCTCGCCTCCCAGGTACGTGTTCTAAACCCTCGTCTTCATTTTCATGCTATATTCTGTTTATTAGGATCACTGATGGGTTGTTTTGGAAATCACCTATTTTAAGTTGGTGGTGATGTGTTAGTATGTTTTAGCTATAGTTTATGTTTTGTTTTACGTGTACATATCTATTTAGGATAGTTTTTGTGCATGTGCTGAGTTTTGACGTCATCTGGGCCATTACCCGATGATAAGTCTGTCCCCTGGTTATTTATTGAGGTCGAGCGTAAAGCTCATGCATGTATGTTATATGTGCTTAACGTTATATTTTAGTAATAGTTATTCTAGATCCTACTTGCATGAGTACGAAAACTCATTATATAACTGTCTAATTGATTTGAAAACGATTACTGTCACTTAAATTCATGACATTAGGGTTTCTAGAATTTGATTTGGGGGAAATTCGAGGCAAAATCCTAGGCGAGGTAGTTTGGAAGACATGATTTAGGCATTCCTTTTTCTCGCTTGAGCCTTTTCAAGCCAACCTTGTTAAATTATTACCCCTCCTTACCCTGTTGAAGCCTAAATGCCACTTCAATTCTTAACACTTAACCAATATCATGGCTAATTGAATTCCTTCTAGTCCTTTATTGCTAAACTAAAGGCACAATTTGAGCGAATCAAGTTAGCATTAATTAATTGGATCGGTATTCGATTACTCACTTGTTGTTTTTCATTCATATTTCACACACCCCTCAAATTATACAAATCAAATGAGTTTGGGGGGTGTTTTTTGAGTTAAAAAAAAAAAAAAAAAAAAAAAAAAAAACAACTACGTACATATAATATTTTTTCCATTTCTTTTTGACAAGTAAGTACGTCGGTTTTAATATATTGATCAGGATAGATTCAAATTTATCTGTGGGGTTTCGAGTGTGAGAGTGCCTAGCGATGTGCCTTGGGTAACGTCAAGTTAACGACGTTAACCAGTTTTCTCTTTCAAATTTACCCTTGGCCATTTGTCCTAAACCGAACCAAGACCTATTGATATTTTTTAATTTTTGAGCCTACATTAGTGGAGAATAGATCCTGGGTCAAGCCTATGGATTCCCTATACCCTCGGGTTTTTTCTGTCATGCGCTTATATGGTGGATAATCCAATCTGATTAACGGATAGTTATATATTTGAGTTTTAAGCACACACACTTTAACAGGATCTATAATGACACTTACTATTATCAATGTTGAAATTCTAGAACACTAAATGGTGTGATTTATGCTTGAACTCGATCGGATTTGGGGCCGATGAGGGAAAATCGTTTGGCCGGTAGATGATAATCAAAACTTTCACATTTTGTTTTTAGTGTTTTTAGCTTTTAGTTTTTAATTTCGTAAGTAGTTTTTATATTTTCTCATATTGTGTGGGTGTTTTGCTCGAGGACTATCAAAATTCCAAGTTTGGGGGTATTTGATAGGTGTAAATTACCTATATATTTCCAAACCGAAATTATTAGTTTTTGAGTACGTTTATTACGTTTTAATACATTTTAATGTGTTTTTATTCTTTTTGTATTAAATCAGGTGTTGGAGGTGAGAAGGTATGAAAACGCAGCATAAACGATTAGATTGAACCAAGAATGGTCGAAGAACGGTGGAAAAACAAGCAAGGAGGCAATATTCTGAAAAGAAGCCTATTGTCGAGGCGTCAAGACCACCGCCACGGTGGTGAAACTGTAGATAAGGGCCTATAGATGCTGTAAACTCATTGCCTAGGCGGTGAAACAGCAAGATGGTCCCTGAATCTACTGTCTCCTCCATCGCTGCGACAATTACTGAATCGACATAACCACCGCCTAGGCGGTCACCTCTGCACAGACTTAGGATATTTTTTGGATATTTTGCTACCTATTTAAACCCTCCTCCTCTATCCTCTCAAAAAGACCCAGCCATTAGAGAGCCCCTAGGGTTAGGATATTTTTAGAGTGTTTTGGGGAATGCTCCACCAAATCCGAAGATGAAGATTACAAGGCGAAGATGGAAAAGCGGTCTTGGAACGATGTTAGCGCCGAATCTTCGGACTATGGCTAGTTTCTCTCATTTCTTTCTTTATTTCTTAACTTTGGATTATGGTTTGAGCATGTTTAGCTCATTTATAATTGTATATATGGTTATGGTCATTAGCTAAATGGATATTGTTTAGGGATTAATAATATTTATGAATATGTGATTTTGAAATCGGTGTTTCATTAATAGTCGTTCTTTGTTATTTGATTGTGTTTGCTGTGATGTCATGTTTATTATGCTTATAAAGATATATAGAAAATACAGAGTTTGACACTCAAGAGAGGTAACCCCGGATTCAGATTAGGGTAAACACAACGCGACGATCCAATAACCCGGGAGAGAGTTGGAAACTGTGTAATCCATGACGTTGGGTCAAGACTCACGTGACTATGTGTTAGAAAATACATTCGAGGGGGACTTCGACGTTAACGTGAAGTAACGTATTCATTCACTAAACACTTGGGAGAGGGAGTGAATGAGTTTAAGATACAGAGATTGTCGAAGAGGTCAAATACCGTTAACGTAAGTCAGACGATATCAAACACGTTTAAGTAAATGAAGTTAATCCCTAGAAAATCTACTCCCCTAAACAATCTCAATATAGTATTTATAGTATAGTTAATTTAATTAGTATTTTAGTTTAGTATTAGTATAAATTAAATACCATTTCTATTGCCTAAATAAAATTAGGTTATGATAATTGCAGTAGTCGATAATAATCTCAACCAATACCTATGGAACGATATCCAACCGAAAGGTCCACTTTATTAAAACTTGACCCGTATGCTTGCGGTGAAACTGGCTACGCGTAATTGCAGCCACCAAGTTTTCGGCGCCATTGCCGGGGATCAAACCCGAGTCACCCGCGTGACAGGCAAGAATACCCTTGGGTTTATCAGGATTAATTCAAATTTATCTGTGGGGTTTCGAGTGAAAGAATGTTAAGCGATGTGCCTTGGGTAACGTCAAGTTAACGACGTTCACCTGTTTTCTCTTTTAAATTTACCCTTGGCCATTTTTCGTAAACCGAACTAAGACCTATTGATCTTTTTGAACTTTCGAGCCTACATTAGTGGAGAATAGATCCCGGGTCAAGCCTATGGATTTCCTATACCCTTGGGTTTTTTCTGTCATACGCTTATATGGTGGATAATCCAATCCGATTAACGGATAGTTATATATTTTAGTTTTAAGCACACACACTTTGACAAGATCTATAATGGCACTTACTATTATAAATTTTTAAATTCTAGAACACTACATGGTGTGATTTATGCTTGAACTCGATAGGATTGGGGGCCGATGAGGGAAAATCGTTTGGCCGGTTGATGATAATCAAAACTTTCACATTTTTGTTTTTAATGTTTTTAGTTTTTAGTTTCAATTTCGTAAGTAGTTTTTATATTTTCTCATATTGTGTGGGTGTTTTGCTCGAGAACTAGCAAAATTTCGAGTTTGGGAGTATTTTACAGGTGTAAATTACCTATATATTTTCAAACCGAAATTGTTAGTTTTTTAGTACGTTTATTACGTTTTAATACATTTTAATGTGTTTTTATTCTTTTTTTATTAAATTAGGTGTTTGAAGGTATGAAAACGGAGCATAAACAATTAGATCGAACCAAGAATGGTTTAAGAACGGTGGAAAAATAAGCTAGGAGGCAATATTATGAAAATAAGGCCACCGCCGTGGTGGTGAAAATGCAGAGAAGGGCCTATAGATGCTATAAACTCACCGCCTAGGTGGTGAAACTGCAGGATGGTCCCTGAATCCACTGCGACGATCACTAAATCGACATACCTACCACCTAGGTGGTGAATCCCATCTCCTAGGCGGTCACTCTGCGGACAATTTAGGATATTTTGTGATATTTTTGAGCTTATATATATCCTATCTCCTCCTCTATTTCAATGGTTAGATGTTTTGGGAAGTCTTGAGAGCTTTGAGGCCATTCGACCAAGAGAAGAACACATTACAACAAAGGAGAAATGATCTTGGAACGTTCTTAGCGACAAATTTTTGGACTACGGCTAGTTTCTCTCATTTTTCTCTTCATCTCTTAACTTAGGATTATTGTTTGAGCATGTTTAGCTCATTTTACATTGTATATACGGTTATGCTCATTAGCTAAACATGGATTGTCTTAGGGATTAACAATATATTTATGAAAATGTAGTTCTGTTTGAGTTTGTGTTTCGTTTATGGATGTTCTTCGTATTTTGATTGTGCTTGATGTTATTCTTTGATATTATGCTTGTTTAGATAATTAGAGAATACGGGGTTTGACACTCAGACGAGGTAACTCCGAATTCGGACTAGGGTAAACACAACGCGATGATCCAATAACTCGGGAGGGATTTAGAAAGTATGCAATCAACGACGTTGGGGCGAGACTCATGTGACCTAGTGTCGTTAAGACGTTGAGGATGACTTCTTCGTTGATGCAAAGTCACGTATATTCACTCATCTTACACTTGAGAGATGTGGCAAGTGAGTTTACGAACCGAGATTGTCGGATAAGTCAAACAACTTTAACGTGAACTAAACGAAATCAAACGCATTTAAGTAAATGAAATTAATCCCTAGGCAATCTACTTCCCTTAACCGTCTCATATTAATATTGGTATAGTTAATTTAATTAGATTAATTAACTTAGTATTAGCATTATTCAATTAAACACATTTTTAGCCGCCTAGATAAAGTTAGGTCATGATAATCGATAATAATCTCAACCAATCCCTGTTGACACGATGCCCCTACTCTCCCCATCTTTACTAAAACTTGACCCATATACTTGCAGTGAAAGTAGCGACGTATTTATGCGCTACCAGCTATTGATGGTTGTATCTACCCAAAACCCAACTCAGACTATTGAGGGTCATAACTGTCTATTTGACTAGTCAATCTATTGAGTGTCATAGCTGCCTTATCGGGCACATGTGCCACTTCATCTCAACATGTGTAGACAGATGGAATTATCTTGAGTAAAACATAGGTTTTTGTTTAGCAAAACCTTGCATGCACATGTTAGTAAAAATATTGTTTTAAGTGCTCTACATTCCATAGATTCTTCAACAGTCTTCCTTCCAACATTTCAACTTTATAGGTGCCTAGGACGATGATTTTGGTGATGTAGTAGGGTCATTCCGAATTTGGCCCTAACTTTTCTTCTGCTTGGTCTCTCATGACAAGGTAATTTTTCATAGCAAAAGATCATCTTCTTTAAACGAGCGTGCTCTAATGCACTTTTCATGGTAATGGGCCATCCATTATAAGCAGTTTATCAAATGTGGGTATGTTCCTCTTTTTCTTCTACTATATTTGAGCTCAACACTAGCTCGCATTGGTTTTCATCGGGATCGTAGTGGACTACCCGACAAGTTGGCAGGCCCAGCTCGATTCGAATTACTGCTTCTGATCTGAATGCCATTGTGAGTGATAGGTGTGAATTACCTATCTATTTCCAAACCGAAATTGTTAGTTTTCAAGTACGTTTAGTATATTTTTAGTATGTTTTAAAATGTTTTTATTCTTTTTGTATTAAAATAGGTGTACGGGTGAAAAGGTATGAAATCGGAGCGCAAACGATCAATTTGGATCAAAAACGGTCGAAGAACGGAGGAAAAACAAGCAAGGAGGCAATATTCTGAAAGAAGCCCACCGTCGTAGAGGTGAAAATGCGGAGAAGGACTATTGATACTATAAACTCACCACCTAGTTTAGATATATTGAGAATACGGGGTTTGATACTCGGGAGAGATAACCCCAGATTCGGACTAGCGTAAACACAACACGACAATCTAACGACTCGGGAGGGCATTAGAAATTGTACAATCGATGACGTTGGGGCGAGACTCATATGACCTAGAGTCGTTAAGACGTTGAGGGGGACTTTTTCGTTAACACGAAGTCACATATTCCTGCGTCTTACACTCAGGAGAGGTGGCAAGAGAGTTTATGAACCGAGATTGTCAAATACGTCGAATGTCCTTAATGTTAACTAAAACGAAATCAAACGCATTTAAGTAAATAAAGTTAATCCCTATGAAATCTACACCCCTAAACAATCTCAATAGAGTATTTATAGTATAGTTAACTTAATTAGTATTTTAGTTTAGTATTAGTAATAATTAATTAAATACCATTTTTATCGCCTAGATAAAATTAGGTTATGATAATCGTGGTAATCGATAGTAATCTCAACCAATCCCTGTGGATACGATACCCGACCAAAAGGTCCATTATACTAAAACTTGATCTGTATGCTTGCGGTGAAAGTGGCAATGCTTAATTAGCGGCCACCAAGTTTTTGGCGCCGTTGCCGGGGATTGGTTGTTGACATAGTCCATTTTCGGCAATTGCCACCAAGTTTTTGGCACCGTTGTCAGGGATTGGTTGTTGACATAGTTTATTTCCGGCAATCGCCAGTAAGTTTTTAGCGCCATTATCGGGGATTGGTACTTCGTCAAATTCAATTTCTGGCAATCGCCACCATATTTTTGGTAACGATTGCTGGGGATTGGTTTGATTAGGTTATTATTGATATTGTGAGTAAATAACTTGATTTTAATTTAGTCATTTTTTTTTTCTTTGTGTTTATAATTTTTCTTTGTAGTTTTGTTTTTGTTTTCCTGCAGGGTGCTTAAAGATGTTAGATCGTCAGGTACTCTTGCGTTTCTTTCATCGCAACATCTCGCCAGTCTTGAGGGCATGTGTTGGGCTGAGGACATTAAACCACTTGCTTCTTGGGAGGCAACCCAAGGAAAAAAATAAATTAGATCCATCTTCGTTGACTTGAAATAGAGGAGAGATCCTCTCGCCTCCCAGGTACGTGTCTAAACCCATGTCTTCATTATCATACTATAAACTGTCATTGGGATCATTGATAGGGTTGTTGTGATCATTGCATGTTTAAGTCGGGTGTGATGTGTTAGTATAGTATTATATGTTTAGTTGTAGTTTATGTTTTGTTTTACGTGTGAATGCTTGTATAGTTTAGTTGTTGTTTTGTGCTGAGTTTTGACGTCATCTAGGCCTTTACCCGATGATAAGTTTGTCCCCTGATTTTTTATTGAGGTCAAGCATAAAGCTCATTCATGTGTTTTGTGTGCTTAACGTATCGTCTGAGTAAAAGTTATTGTAGATCCTAAATGCACGAGCACATAAACTCAATATAGCACTATCTAATTGATTTAAAACTGATTATCCTTCACTCAATTTCATGACAATACGGATTCTAGGACTTGATTTGGGGGAAATTCGAGGCGAAATCCTAGGTGGGTGGTTTAGGAGATATGATTTAGGCATTCATTTGATCGCTTTGAGCCTTTTGAAGCCTACCATGCAATATCATTATCCCTCGTTACCCTGTCAAAGCCAAAATGCCAATTCAATTTCTAAACATTTATCAATTACCCTAGCCGATTGAACTTTTTCCAAACCTTTATCGCTAAACCGAAGGCACATTTGAGTGAATCAAGTTAGCATTCATATATGCTACCTGATGTGAGTGGTTGGATTTAAGGCGAACTTCTAAATTGGTTCGGTATTTGAGTACTCGCTTGTTGTATGTCGTTCATATTTTTGCACAGTCCTAAAATTGTAGAAATTTGAATAAGTTTGGGGGTGTGTTACTTAATCCTTTTTGCACACTCTTAAAATTTAAATATTCGAACGAGTTTGGGGGTGTATTATGTGGAAAAAAAATTACATTTCTTTTTGACATGACAAGTGAGTACGACATTCTTAAATGTATGTTCAGGGTTGTTTCTATTTAAACTATGGGGTTTTGAGTGTGAGAGTGCCAAGAAATATGTCTCGGGTAACGTTAAGTTAACAACGTTAACCTATTTTCTATTCAAATTTACCCTAGGCCATTATTCCAAAACCAAACGAAGCCCTAGTGATCTTCTTGAACCTCCGAGTCTACATTAGTGGAGAATAGATCCCGTGTCAGGCGTATGGATTCCCTATACCTAAAAGGTTTTAGTCATGAACTATATTGAGGGGTAATCCCATCAAATCAATGGATAGTTGTATATTTGAGTTTAATCACACATACTTAAACAGAATCTAGAATGGCGCTTACTATTTTTGAATGTTGAAATTCTAGAACACCACATGATGTGATTTATATTCGAACTTGATAGGATTGGAGGTCGATCTTCCAGCCGGTAGATGATAATCAAAACTTACACATTTTTGTTTTTAGTGTTTTTCATTTTTAGTTTTCAATTTCGTAATTAGTTTTTATATTTTCTTATATTGTGTAGGTGTTTTGCTCGAGGACTAGCAAAATTTCGAGTTTGGGGGTATTTGATAGGTGTAAATTACCTATCCATTTCCAAACCGAAATTGTTAGTTGTCAAGTATGTTTAGTATGTTTTAATAAATTTTTATTCTTTTTGTAATAAAACAGGTGTATGGGTAGAAAGGTATGAAATTGGAGGGAAAACTATCAATTTGGACCAAAAACGATCAGAGAACGGTGGAAAAACAAGCAAGAAGACAAAATTCTGAAAGAAGCTCACGGCCACGGCGTCCAGACCACCGCCGTGGTGGTGAAAATGCAGAGAAGGGCTATTGATGTTGTAAACTCACCGCCTAGGTGGTAAAACTGCGGGATGTCCTTGAAATCCACCTCCTTCTCCACTACCACGGCGAACATTAAACTGACATACCCACCGCCTAGCCCGTGAATCCCACCGCCTAGGCGGTCAGCTCTACACAGTTTAGATATTTTATTAGATATTTTAAGCCCTATTTAAAACCTCTTATCTCCTCTTCTCTAAAATCCCCAGCCATAGGAGACCTTGAGGGTTCCTAGGATATTAGAGAGTGTTTTGGGGGAGCTCAAGCAAATCCTAAGGGGAAGAACACAAAGCAACGAATGAGAATTGATCATGGAACACTCTTAGCGACAAATCTTCGGATTATGGCTAGTTTCTCTCATTTCTCTCTTCATCTCTTATCTTAGGATTATTATTTGAGCATGTTTAGCTTGTTTTACATTGTATAAACGGTTAGGGCCATGAGCTAAACATGGATTGTCTTAGGGATTAAATATTATTTATAATAATATGTTTTCGTTGAGTTTGTGTTTTGTTTATGGTTGTTCCTTATAATTTCGATTGTGTTTCCGTGTTTTCTATGATTATATGCTACTTTAGATATATTGAGAATATGGGGTTTGATAGTCGGGAAAGGTAACCCCGGATTTGGACTAGGGTAAACACAACACGACAATTTAACGACCCGGGAGGGCGTTAGAATGTGAGCAATCGATGATGGTGGGGCGAGACTCACGTGACCAAGAGTCGTAAAGATGTTGAGAGGGATTTTTTTGTTGACACGAAGTCACGTATTCTCCCGTATTACACTCAGGAGAGGTGGCGAGGGAGTTTACGAATCGAGATTATTGGATACGCCGAACGCCGTTAATGTTAACTAAAACAAAATCAAACGCATTTAAGTAAATAAAGTTAATCCCTAGGCAATCTACTCCCCTAAACAATCTCAATATAGTATTAATAGTATAGTTAACTTAATTAGTATTTTAGTTTAGTATTAGTAATAATTAAATAAATACCATTTTTACCACCTAGATAAAATTAGGTTATGATAATCGCAATAATCGATAGTAATCTCAACCAATCCATATGGATACGATACCCGACCGAGAAGTCCATTATACTAAAACTTGATCCATATGCTTGCGGTGATAGTGGCAACGCTTAATTAGTGGCCACCAGTGAGCAATTGTTTCCTAATAGAGATCTTCGAGGTGGTGTGTTGGGCCACAACACCGAGGGAAGATCATCCTCCCACTTGTCTTTGGACTTATCACAATTTTAGTGTATGCAGAATAGTTCAGTTGGTTACATCTACTTGTTCATTGGATTGCGGGTGACCTAGAGTTGACATATGGTGCCGTATTCCTAGGTTGGTACAAAAGTCGTCGAACAGGATGCAATCAAATTATGAGCCATGGTCTCTTAGCCCTGTGGGACCCAAAATAATCATACGATGTGCTTTTAAGTAAAATCTCTCATCTTTCCATTGGTGATCTTTGCTACGACTTTGGATTTTATCCATTTGGTGAAGTAGTATATGGTGATGACGAGGAACTTCTTTTGAGCTTTAGAGACAGGAAAGGGCCCGAGATTGTTAACTCCTCGTTAGGTGAATAGCCGTGGTCCAGACTTTGGCAGTTGACCCATAGCTAAGCTATTGATATCTGGTCCAAATATTTAGAATTTGTCGCATTTCTTGACCAATTCCTTAGCATTGATCTCTATTATTGGACAGAAGTAGCCTTGTCTAAGTATGATTCTAGCGAGAGATCGTGCCCTTAAGTGGTTACTAGAAAGACCTTCGTGGATATCCAAGAGGACCAGGTGGCCCTCATCTGGGTACAGATAGTGTAGTAGTAGCCCCCATGAAAGAGCTCTTATACAAGATGCCTTGCAGCACGGTGTACTAGAACACTCAATAACAAACTTTCCTGGCCTCAATTTTTTGCTCCGGGAGGAGTCTATCGTTGAGGTAACTGTAGATGGGGCTCGTCGAGCTAGGCTGGTGCATTGTCATCTCTACCCATTTTTCAGGTGCATCACAACTAGGCTGTGATACTTTCAACCAAGATGTTTTGATGTCTCGGGGAGTCAAAGGCGGAAGCTAAGTTAGCCAGTGAATCAACATGCTTATTCTCTTGCCAAGGAATCTACTTGACGGTAACCTTTTTGAACCCTTGTAGTAGGAGCGTGGATTTGCTCAAGTATTGTGCCATTTTGGCCTCCTTAGCGGCATACTACCCATTGATCTAATTTGCTACTATGAGGGAGTCGTACAAAATTTTTGCTTCAGTGGCATCGAGCACTTTGAGGATCCTCTTGCAAGGTATCTGACAGGTGTAATTTACTTATCTATTTCCAAATCAAACTTGTTAGTTTTCGAGTATGTTTAGTACATTTTAATACGTTTATATTCTTTTTGCATAAATCAGGTGTTTGAGGTGAAAATGCATGAAAACATATCAATAACGATCAAATCGGACCAAGAATGGTGGGAAAACAAGCGTATTGGCAAAATTTATATCTGAAGTCTACCGCCGCGGCGTCCATACCACCGCAGTGGTGGTCAAAATGTAGAGAAATGCCTAATCTTGCTGCAAATCCACCGTCGCAGTGGTGAAACAACAGAAAGCCTCTACGCCCATCGTTGTGGCGAAAACACTTCCGACATGCCCACCACCGGATTGGGAAGACACTGCCGACATGCCCTACGCCTCTATGAGCTAAACATGCTCACCGCCGGCGAAGATACTGCCGACATGCCTACCATTGTGGCGAAGACACTCCCGGCGAAACCTTTACTCCCTCCTCTTCCATTCGGCCATTAGGTCTCATTTAGGGTTCCTAATATTTTGAGAGTGTTTTGGGGAGTGTTTAACCAATTCCGAATGAGAGGAACACATTGCGAATAAGGAGAAGCGATCTCGAAACATTTTTAGCGGCAAATCTTCCAACTTCAGCTACGTTTCTTTCGTTTCGTCTTTATTTTCTTAACTTCGGTTGGTTATTGAGCATGTTTAGCTCGTTTTACATTGTAAAAACGGTTATGGCCATGAAAATGTCGTTTGTTTGAGTTTGTGTTTCGTTAATGGTTGTTCTTCGCTATTTTGATTATGTTTATTGGTTTGTCATAATTATATGCTTGTTTAGATATAGTGAGAAATTGGGATTTGACACTTTGGAGAGGTAACCCCAAATTCGTATTAGGGTAAACATGATGTGAGCGGTTGGGTTTTGGGTGAGCTATTAATTGGTTTGGTATTTGAGTACTTACTTGTCGTTTTTTGTTCATATTTGACACACTTCTTAAATTCAGGGTTGTTTCAATTTTATCTGTGGGGTTTCGAGTATGAGAGTGTCAAGCATATGCCTTGGGTATCGTCAAGTTAACGACGTTAACCTGTTTTCTATTTCCGATATACCCTTAGCCATTTTCCCAAAACTGAACCAAGACCTATTGATCTTTTTGGACCTCCAAACCTATATTAGTGGAGAATAGAAGCCGGGTCAGGCGTATGGATTCCCTATACCTTAATGGTTTAAGTCATGAACGTTATTGAGAGATAATCCCATCTAATCAACGGATAGTTGTATAATTGAGTTTTAACACACACACTCTAACAAGATCTAGAATTGTGCTTATTAGTATTGAACGTTGAAATTTTAGAACACCACATGGTGTGATTTATACTTGAACTCGATAGGATTGGGGGCCGATGAGGGAAAACTCGTTTGGCCGGTAGATGATAATCAAAACTTGCACATTATTGTTTTTAGTATTTTTCGTTTTTAGTTTTTAAATTCGTAATTAGTTGTTATATTTTCTTATATTGTGTGGGTATTTTGCTTGAGGACTATCAAAATTCTAAGTTTGGGGGTATTTGACCAGTGTAATTTACCTATCTATTTCCAAACCAAACTTGTTAGTTTTTTAGTATGTTTAGTACGTTTTAATACGTTTATGTTCTTTTTGCATAAATCAGGTGTTTGAGGTGAAAATACATAAAAACGGATCAATAACAATCAGAACGGTGGAAGACTAGTGGGAAAACAAGCATAAGGGCAAAATGCAGAGAAAGGCCTAAGCTTGCTGCAAATCTACTGCCGCAGCGGTGAGACCCACCGTCATGGAAGTGAAACAACAAAAAGCCTCAATGCCCACCGTTGCCTCCACCGCTGCGGCGAACACACTTCCGACATGCCCACTGCCGCGGCGGTCACTCTGCACCAAAATTAGATATTTATTTAGATATTTTTTATCCCTATTTTTTCTCCTTTCTCTTCCATTCGGCCATTAGATCTCATTTAGGGTTCCTAATTTTTTGAGAGTTTTTTGGGGAGTGTTTAACCAATTCCGAAAGAGAAGAACACGTTGCGAAGAAGGATAAGCGATCTCAAAGCGTTTTCAACGACAAATATTCCGACTACGGCTAAGTTTCTTTTATTTCTTCTTTATTTTATTAACTTCGGTAGGTTGTTGAGCATGTTTAGCTCGTTTTACATTGTATAAATGATTATGGCCATGAGCTAAACGGATTTTGTCTAGGGATTAATATAATTTATGAAAATGTCGTTTGTTTGAGTTCGTGTTTCATTAATGGTTGTTCTTCTCTATTTTGATTGTGTTTATCGGTTTGTCATGATTATATATTTGTTTAGATATAGTGAAAAATTGGGGTTTAACACTTGGGAGAGGTAACCCCAAATTCAGACTAGGGTAAACACAGCGCGATGATCTAATAACCCCGGGAGAGAGTTAGAGAGTATGCAATCAATGACATTGGGGCGAGACTCATGTGACATAGTGTCGTTAAGATGTTGAGGGGGACTTTTTCGTTGACTCAAAGTCACATATTCACTTGTCTTACACTTGGGAAAGGTGGCAAGTGAGTTTACGATACAGAGATTGTTGGATAGGTCAAATGCCGTTAACGTAAACAAAACGAGACGAAACACGTTTTTGTAAACAAAGTTAATCCCTAGGCAATCATTTTCCTAAACATCTCAATATAGTATTATATTTTAATTGGATTAATTAACTTAGTATTAGTATATTATTAATTATAAACACATTTTTAGTGCATAGATAAAATTAGGTTATGATAATCGCGTTATTCGATAATAATCTCCCCCAATCCCTATGGACACGATATCCCTACTCTTTCCATCTTTACTAAAACTTGACAAGTACACTTGCGGTGAAAGTGGCGTGCGTTAATTACGCGCCACCAGTAACAGTGATTATACTCTGCCCTATTGTTTATGGTTTTCAAACCAAGTATTAGGGTATATTCCAGGATGTCTCCTTCAGGAGTGTAGATCCCAACTCCGGCCCCTGATCTGTTATTATTTGAATATTTGTCTGCATGTACGATCCAATATTTTGTCAAACACTGGTTTGGGTCACCTATGTTGTCTCCGCTTCTAGGGATTGGTCGTTCTATGAAAGAGAAATCCTAGATAAAAGTAGTCAATGTCTGGCCATTGATAATCGTTCGCAGCTTGTATTTAATGTAGAATTCCCCTAGTTTGATAGACTATTTCAACAGTCGTCCAGAAGTCTTTAGTCGATGTAGAATAACCCTTAGGGGTTGGTTAGTGAGCACTACCATCGGATGAGCTTGGAAGTTGTATCAAAGCTTTCTGACCTATATTATCAATGTGTACACAATCAACTTTAGGTAGGGGTAATGAGATTCCACTTCGTTTAGCACATAATTGACATAATGCACGGGCTTCTAGATCCCGTTCTCTTTGTTACTTAGGTCGATCTCAAGACGATGGCGAAATGGTAAAATAGATAATCATCTCCCGCCCTAACTTTAGTGTAGTGAGTATTAGAGGCTCTGAGATGTATTTCTTAAGGGCCTGGAAGGCGGCTTCACATTCATCGGTCTACTCCAAACTCTTGTTACCACACAAAGTTTTGAAAAAGGGCAAACCCTTGTCAGAACTTTGTGAGATGAATCGGTTTAGGGCAGCAACTCGTCTTGTTAGGATTTGTACCTCCTTCATAGTCCTCAACAACGCCATGCGTAAGATTACCTTGACTTCATCTGGGTTGACCTCAATTCCTCTACGGGTTACTAGGTAACCGCTGAACTTGCTAACGTTGACTCTAAAGGCCCACTTTCTCGGGTTTAGCTTCATTTGGTGCTTTCTTAGTTCGTCGAAGCACTCATGTAGGTTAGTAAGGTATCTTTGGCCTTCATACTTTTGATAAGCATATTGTTGATGTATACCTCCATGATTTTATTGAGTAGTTCGGTAAACATCTTGTTTACCAACCTTTGGTAGGTAACTCCAGCATTCTTCAAGACGAAAGGCATGACTCTTTAGGAATAGAGACTTTTGTCGGTGATAAAAATTGTTTTTCCCTTACTGGGAGGGTACATGCTGATATGGTTGTACCCAGAGAATGCAACGAGAAAGCTGAGTGACTCATAGCCGGCTGTAGAATCCATGATTACATTAATCTTCGAGAAAGAGAAACAGTCTTTGGAGCATGCCTTATTTATGTCTGTGAAGTCCACACTTGTACCACTTTCCCGTCTTCTTCTTAACTAGGACAACATTGGCCAACCAGAGAGGGAAGCTGATTTCCTCAATGGTGCCAGCATGAAGGAGTTTTTTTTTCTTCGTCGATCACTGATAGGTGTAATTTACCTATCTATTTTCAAACCAATCCTATTAGTTTCGAGTATGTTTATTATATTTTATTATGTTTTAATACATTTTTATGTACTTTTGTATAAATCAGGTTTATGGGGTGAAAAGGCATGAAACAGATCATAAACGATCAAATCGGATCAAGAACAATGGAAGAACGGTGGAAAAAGAACAAAGAGGCTAAAATTCAGAACCTGCATCTCATCGCCACGGCAGTCAAGATACAAAGAAGGCCCTAAAGTTGCTGAAAACCTATCACCATAGTGATGAGATCCACCGCCGCGGCGGTAAAACAACAGAATGACTCTGTACCCACCGCCACATCCACCGTTGAGGCCATGACCATACCGACATACCCACCGCCGCGGCAGTCACTTTGCACACATTTTAGATATTTGTTTAGATATTTTTTAGCCCTATATCTTCATCCTCTCCTCTATTTCAGCCATAAGAGACCCCTTAGGGTTGATAATATTTTGAGAGGTTTTGGGGAGTGCTCAACCAATTCCGAAGGAGAATAACACATTGCGAAGAAGGAGAAACGATCGTTGAACGATTTTAGCGCCAAATATTCAGACTACAGCTAGGTTTCTTTCATTTCTCTCTTTAATTTCTTAACTTCGGTAATTTGTTGAGCATGTTCAGCTCGTTTCTCATTGTATAAATAGTTATGGCCATGAGCTAAACGGATATTGTTTAGGGATTAATAATACTTATGAAATTGTTGTTTGTTTGAGTTGTGTTTCGTTAATGGTTGTTCTTCGTTATTCCATTGTGCTTACCATTATTCTTTGATTATATGCTTATTTAGATATATAGAGAATACGAGGTTTGACACTCGAGAGAGGTAACCCCGAATTCGGACTACGGTAAACACAACGCAGTGATCTAATAACCCGGGTGAGAGTTAGAAAGTATGCAATCCATAACGTTAGGGCAAGACTCATGTGACCTAGTATCGTTAAGACGTTGAGAGGGAGTTCTTCATTGACGCGAAGTAGTATATTCGCTCGTCTTACACTCGAGAGAGGTGGTGAGTGAATTTACAATACAGAGATTGTCAGATAGGTTGAACACCGTTATTGTAAACTAAAGAAAACCAAACACGTTTTTGTAAATGAAGTTAATCCCTAAACAATACATTCTCCTAAAAATCTCAATATAGTATAATTAGTATTTTAGTATTAGTATATTTAATGATAAACTCCATTTTTTACTTCCTAGATAAAATTAAGTTATGACAATCGCGGAACTCGATAATAATTTCAACGAATTCCTGTGGACACAATAACCCTTACTCTCCTCATCTATACTAAAACTTGACCAATACACTTGCGGTGAAAGTGGCGACGTGAAATCCCATCACCAATCACTACTTGCCTATCTAGTCTAAACGACCGCCATTTTTTTACGGATAGACGGACAAGTCAGGTCCATGTGTAGTTGATGCATAGAGATGTTCGCTTAGGAGCATAATTAATTAACTCATCATACCCCCAACTAGGGCTCTTCCAATCTGGACTATTCGGTCTGGCTCCATTGGACGGATTCGGACATCTTCTAGTTCTTCGTCGGGACGGGGTGGTAGTTGACTCGGCTGCTCGACCCGAGGGTCAAATATGTCCCCTATGTTGGGGCACTTGGTGATGTCCCCGGGTAAGTAGTATTCGTCAACTATCCCGCTCCTTCATTTTTATTTGGTGGACGGCATTTCAGGGAGTTTTATCTCGGCCATGAAGCATTCTCTGGCCATCTTTTGACTTTCACGCACCTCTCCTACGCCACTTTTGGTAGGGAACTTTAGCATGAGGTAGAATGTTGATGTGATGCCTCTCAAAGCATTGAGGCAGGGTCTCTCAATGATGTCATTGTACACCAACAGACAGTCTACTATCACGAACTGCGTGTCAATGGTGGCATGCCTCAGAACCTTGCTTGTTGTGATTTGTAACGTGATCCAACCAAAGGGCTCATAGTTTATCCTCAGAATGTGACCAAAGGGATCATCATCGACTTCAGTCATTCTCGGTCGATTCCTATTTAGTCGAAGACAGCCAGGTAGAAGATCTCTACTAAATTGTCGTTCTCAACCAGTACGGGTCCTACATTGCAGTTAGCGATCTACAAGTTGACTACCAAAGCTTTGTCGTGGGGTGTATGCAGCCCTACAGAGATCTTCGTTAGTGAAGCCAATCACCTTATCTTTTGTAGGCAAATTCTTGGAGACTTTGAACACTTATTCTTTGGCCAGGCACTTACCACGTTGAGCATGAGCTTTGTGCTTGGTAGGGAGGTTCTTACGAGGTGAATCTACTGTGGATTGCACGGATGTTTCCCCGAGCCTCTGGTATTTGTCTTTCTTGGTCCGGGCACTACTCACCCTGACTTTTTTTGGCAGTGAACTTCTTGATATATACTCTTCGAATCAGCTACTCAATTTTGTTCTTCAACTAGAAACAGTTATCAGTGTAACGCACCTTGAATTTGGAAACAGATGAAGTAGAGACGGGAAGAAGAGGAAAACAAAGTTTCATTCCTCCCTTTCTAAATCCTTAAAATTCGTTCATTTTTTAAAATCGTTTTTAGGAGCTTTTCTAGGCTCCGATTTTGAAAATGTTCTTTGGGCTAAGATTTATGTTAAAAAAGGATTCGCCACCTAGCATGGGGTTAAATGGTATGCTAGGTCACCAAAATTTTTAGAAATTCATTTTTATTTGACATGGCCCAAGTTTTGACAAAACAATTATTTTTTTACCAGAGATTTCTTTAATTTCAGGGGTCGGTTATCTCAGGGAAGGTTTAAGCACTCCAAGACATCTGCCCGAAGATGGTACCTCAATCTAAATATATGTTTACGTTTAACAAAGTCCAATTAATTTTCTTTGGTTTTGTTTCACAAAATAATTCTCATTTTATGTTTTTTTTTTTTTTTTTTTTATGCATTTTTATGTAATTAAAGGAAGTAAAGTTAACTATCTATCAGTAGCCAAAAATAAAACATATGAAATGAAAATATTTTTGTATTTTTGATGTCGACCAAACCTTGTAAAGGTTCCCTACGTATCCCAATTTTCTTGGAGAATCAGGTCGAAATGTAGTTCATCTGTTCAAAATGAGCAAATTTATTTTAGATAGATAACCAAACCCATACGTGGGTAGCCTACGTATGTCAATTCGTGGAGAATCAGGTCAGTACATAGTTCCTTATGCAAGATGATTGATTTGATATTATTTTTTTTGTGTAATAAGAACATGAATCGCACCAATGATAAGTAGATATACACTTTTGATTTTGTCAAGAATACTCCAATCGAACTTGCTTAGGCGAGTTAGTGTTTATATTTAGGTTATTAGTTTAAAAAGAAAATAAAATATACCGTATATGTGTCAGTCCTAAACTAAGAAAACGGAAACGTTTCTGAAGTAGGTGCACACTTACCCCCGAAGGAATAGATGTGCTCCCTTTATTCCGAATTTTAGCCACAACTGTCTCGATAGAGTATTATATAGGGTGCCAATCCACTAACCTAGGACTTAGTGCTAGGCAGTGATCTGGACTTATATATATATAGGTGTTAGTCCACAATCCTGAGACATGGGTCAGGCTGTGATCTAGACAATTACCATAAAGTAAATAAAAACTAAATAAATAAATATATCATATATGTGTCAGTCCTACTCTTAATTAAGAAAAAGGAAACGTTTTGTGAAAAAGGTGCACACTTATTCACAAAGGAATAGAGGTCCTTCATTTATTCCAAATTTTAGCCACAAGGGTCTCTACAGAGTAATATATAGGGGTATATATATATAAGATGCTAGTCCACAAGCTAGAGACATGGGCTAGGCTATGATCTAGACTATTGCAGTAAAGTAAATGTCAATTTGTTAGTAGTCAGAAGTTAATAGTTTGTCTTAAGTTCTTTCGAGTTCAGTTTCATGTGTTCTTGAGAGAATCAAATATGATATGCACAACTCATGGTGTGCTTGATGTTCTTGTCATTTTTTTGACATGTTCTTCATGTTCTTAACATGTTCTTGATGTTTTTTTATATGTTTTGATGTTTTTGGCGATTTGTTTTTTATATATACACTATGTACATGAAATATGTATCTATGAACTAAAAAAATATGTTATATACAAGTAACATAACAATATTTAAGACAAGATCTAAGGGTGTTTAAGAAGACTTACTGATAGGTGTAATTTATCTATTTATTCCTAAGCTGGTTTTGGTAGTTTTTGAGTATTTTTATAGTATTTTACTAAATTTTAATATGTTTTTATTTGTTTTGTTATAAATTAGGTATTTGGGGTGAAAAAGGGACTAAAACGGTTCATAAACGAGCAAGTCGGTGGAAGAACGGTGGAGAAAAAAGGCAAAAATGTCAATATCCTGAACCTGCATCCACCGCTGCAGCGGTGAAACCATCACTGCAGTGGTGAAAATACAGAGAGTTACTGAAAGCTCCACCGCTACAACGGTCACCCGCCAGAATCCTACCGACCTTTTCGCCGCTACAGCCGTGATCCCACGGCTGCAGCGGTCAATGCTAGATATTTTTAGATATTTTATGATATTTTGAGATATTTTGAATCTTATAAATATCATACCTCTTCTTTCCAAACACAAAGGGAGACATTTTTTGGAGTCTTGAGAGCTCCAAGGCCATTCAACCAAGAGAAGATCATCAAGGCCAAAAGAAGAAAGATTTCTCAAAGTAGTTTTAGTGTTGGATCTTTAGATAACGGCTAGTCTCCTCATTTATCTCCTTTATTTCTTAGTTTGGTTGAATGTTTTGTATATATTTAGCTTGTTTCTAGTTGTGTATAGGGCTATGACCATGTGTAGCTAAATATATATTGTCTAGGGCTTGATGTACTTCACGAAAAAAATGTTTGAATAAATTGATGTCTTGTTAATGGTTATTCATGTTTATCCGATTGTGTTTACCATTATTCAATGTTTATATAATTATTATGATATACTTAGAATACGGGGTTTGACACTCGAGAGAGGTAATCCCGGATTCGGACTAGGGTTTAAACATAACGCGACAATCTAATAACCTGGGAGGGAGCAAGAAAGTATGCAATCCATAATGTTGGGGCGACACTCATGTGACCAAGTGTTGTATAGATGCTCGAGGGGGACTTTGGCGTTGACGCGAAGTCACATATTCATTCACTTTAGACTCGGGAGAGATAGTGAATGAGATTTCGATACCGAGATTGTTGGATAGGATGAACGCCGTTAATGTAAACTAGATTGAAACAAACATGTTTAAGTAAACGAAGTTAATCCCTAGGCAATATTTTCCCATAAACGTCATACCACTATATTAGTATATTAGATTAATTAGTTTAATTAGTTAATTAGATTAGTATAGTATTTATTAACAAAAATATAAATTTAAGTCGCCTAGATAAAATTAGGTTATGACAATCGCTGTACTTAACGACAATTTTAATCCAATCCTTGTGGATACGACAACCCTTACTCTTCCCAATCTATATTAAAACTTGACCCATACACTAATGGTAAAAGTAGCGACGTATCTACGGGCTACCAAGTTTTTGGCACCATTTTCGGGGATTGGTTTTAGATTGTTGTTGATATTGTAAGTAAATAACTTGATTTTAATTTAGGCATTTATTTTGTTTATAATTTTTGTTTGTAGTTTTGTTTTTCTTGTAGGGTACTTGACGATGTTAGATCAACAAGGGCTTTTGTATTTCTTTCAACGAGATTCTGAGCCATTTTATTGTGCTTGGGATCGATACAAGAAGTTGTTGTTCCGATTTCCAAATCATCATTTCCTAAGGAAGTGTCAACTACTGAACTTCCTCGATGGGTTATTAGTTGCAACCAGAACATGGGTGGAAAGAGAAAACGGTACCACCTCTTTCGACCAACTAACTGCGGATGAAGCCTATTGGTTGTTGGAAGATATGGCTGAGTTCGATTTTCAAAATTGGAATTATTCACCAAGTTACCAAAGCTTGGAAAATAGTTTCACCGTTTTGGTGCCTTGGATTAACATCTCGGACTAACAGGATGAGTCTTCCCCTGCCCTGGAATAGATATTTGCTGCAATTATGGGAGACACTCAAACTTTTTGGAGGGAGATGAATGACTGGCTAAATGAGCATGAGTATCGTCTTAACAAAATTTAGATGGTCTGCGCCGAAATCGATGCGATCGTAACGTATCTTTAGACGCAAATCGGTCAACTTATTTTTTTTAATGAGGCCGAGTTAGAAACAGTGGTACTAAGAGACCCAAATGCCATATGCATTGAAAGCCACCATGATGAACCAGAAATTAACGGAAGGAGCTTGGGTGAGTTCAATGATGATTATTTGAATGAGACAGTAACCCAAGCATGGATCGACGATTATGATTCTTTACCATTGGAGATCCATATTGTGATACCAAAATCGATCCAAGACGATCACATCTACGAGGATCCAATGTGGCTCATTTGTCCTTCACCGCCATATATAACGTTCTTTTATGCCAACCAAGCACATGAGACAAAAATGAGTTTTGTTGAAAGCTCGAGCCGATCGAGCCAAATCTCGCCAAGCTTGAGGGCATTCTGAACCAAGACCCATACGTAGTATTATATGACATTTACTATGGGCGGAAGCCGCTCTTTGACGAGCTCTTCTTCGTGTCAGGCCGAGGACAACAAACCAAGTGCTTCTTGGGAGGCAACCGAAGTCAAAAATAAATTAGATCCGTCACTGCCAACTTGATTCAAAGGCGAGATATTTTCGCTTCCCAGGTACTTGTTCTAAACTCCCTTCATTAGCATACTTTATTTTAAATGTTGAGATTGATGATTGGGTCGCTATGGACAATGCCCGTTTTAAGTTTGGGGGTGATATGTAGTATGTTAGTAGTTTTAATTAAATTGTATGCATGTTTATTTAGTGTAGTATGTGTTTGTTGTTGTTGTGTGCTGAGTTTTGCGTTCATTTAAGCCACAACCCTATGATGATATTACCCCCCGGTTGTTTTTCAAGGTCAAGGGTAATGCCCATTCATGTGTGTTCTGTGTGCTTGATAATACGTTTTGGTGAAAGTTATTGTAGATCTTAATTTGCATGAGCACGTAGACTCAATGTATAACTATTCAATTGATTTGAGGCTGATTATCTATTAGCCAAATTTATGATAATTTAAGGATTCTAGAACTTGATTGGGGGAAAGTTGAGGTGAAATCCTAGGCGAGGTAGTTCAAGAGAAGTGATTTAGGCATTCATTTGATTTTCTTAAGCCTCTGAAGCTTATCTTGTAAAATGTTTATCCCTCGTTACCTTGTCAAAGCCAATTTTCCGTTTCAATTCTAAACACAGAACAAATATCCTGGTCAATTGAATTCTTTCTAAACCTATATCGCTGAACCGAAGGCACAATTTAAGTCAATCAAGTTAGCATTCGTATATGCTACTTGAAGTGAGCAGTTGGGTTTATGACGAACTTTTGATTGGTTCAATATTCGAGTACTCACTTTTCATTTTTATTTTATTTTAACCACACCCTTGAAATTTTAATACTCAAATAAGTTTGGGGGTGTGGTATGTAAAAAAATAAAAAAAATGAAAAATGAAAAAAAACCATATGTAAATATAGTTACATTTCTGTTTCTTTTCACAAGTAAGTATGCCATTCTACTTAAAAAGATCTTTAGAGTTGTTTCAAATTCAACTATGGGGTTCGAGTGATAGTGTGCCAAGCGTTGTGCCTTGGGTATCGTTGAGTTAACGATGTTAACCCGTTTTATATTCCCGATATACCCTTGGCCAAATGTTCCAAACCGAACCAAAACCGATTGATCTTTTTGAACTTTCAAGCCTACATTAGTGGAAAGTAGAACCTAGTCAGGTATATGGATATCCTATTCTTTTATGGTATAAGTCGTGAGTTTCACTGGTTGATAATCCAATCCAGTTGTTGGATAGTTATATTATTGAGTTTCACACAAACACGTTGAAAGAATCTAGATTGGCGTTTACCATTATTGAATATCAAAATTCTAGAATATCACATGGTGCATTTTACTCCAGAACTTGATATGATTGGGGGTTATTGAGGGAAAAATGTTTTGGTCGATAGCTGAATTCAAAACTCGCATATCGTCATGTTTAGATTGTTTGTGTTTAGGTTGTTTGTGTTAGTTATTTAGTTGTGTTTTTTATTTTAGTGTGAGTTTTTTGCTCGAGGACTAGCACTTACCAATCTTAGGGAGTGGTCTTTCCCCAAGCAATTTTCTTCTTCTCATTCTTTGAATCTTCTTGATTATTCTCGATCGTTCTTCGACAACTTCTTGAGATCTTCCTCCAAGATCTTCAAGACCACCTTTAGGATGCTATTTTGATAGAATTTTGGGGTATTTTTGGAATAGAAGTCTTGAGAATTCCTTAGACGTGAGAGAGAAATTTCTAGACTAGAGAGAGAGTTTTGGTTCAAGCCCCCATCCAAATGAAAACTGGCCCCCTATTTATAGGCAAGGGAAGCTTGTGTGTTGGCCAATGTGCAGGCTATCCCAGGTTATTCTTTAAGGCCTATTTGGTCTAGGGATAACCCTTTTAGGTCTTTCAATTTGATGGTTTTGTATAAATTTGGAAAATTATGTGAGATTGCCTAAGATTCAGTAATGATAACCAAATCTTGAAATATTTTAGGTAATGATTGCCAATCATTACCCATGATTGGTAATTATTGGTCATCATTAGCAATCATGACTCATGATTGGCTTGCACATGGGGCATTTATTGCTTGATGTGACCTTTTTCGATTCGGTTTGCTTGCTAAGTATCAATTACTCGAACTATTTCGGTTAGATTGCAATTAATGCTTTGGAGGTGCAATGTATGTAGTCACCATGTTTCATTTGGAATTTAATTCTTGATAAAGATATTTGATTTGATGGGCATCAAATGCTCTCTAATGGGATGAAATTGGTTCGGTTAGCCTTGTAACCGTTTAGCTACATTTCAAGTATCTTGGTTTCCTTGAGATATTTTGCTTAAATCATCTAGATACGTTGAATGTAGTCTCCCAAGGTCATTCCAAGCATTAAATTATTGATTGGAGGTTTGATTTGATGGCTCATTAATGTCTTATTATGATGGCAAACTAGTTTGGTTCGTTTTGAACTGAGTTTTTTAAGAACTAGTTACATTGGGGTAACTAGACTTAGGCATGGAAGTTATTTGATTTGATCAAGATTTTAGTCTTGATTTCTTGATGATATTTGCTTTGAATGAAAAAAATCGAAAAGTATTTTTGTTGTCAAAAAGACGAAACCGGCGATAGAAAATGTTTCAGGGATAAAAAACGGGTAACAAAGGTAATTAGTGAAATTTTCTTAAATTAAAGGCTAGTAACTATTGTTTATTCATTTTAAAAAATGATTTCATGAAAATAAACTTTTAATAAATGTCATCTTAGTCCTCCTTAACTTTAAGAATTTTGAGGTTGACCTGAAAGTTTTACTTATACCGAATTCAATCAAATCGACAATTTTATGCTTTCTGGTGTATTTTGGGTTTTTGTAGTATCCAATGTAATCTAATATATAAATTTTTTCCCTTTAAACATTAGTTTAAAATTTATCTGAACTTGAACTTTAGACCCGATATTTTTGAAAACTTAAATAGGTAGGTCAAAATGTGGTATCTACACAGTGGGGTAGCCAAGACTTTATTGGAAGTCTCACCACTTGTCAGCCTGATAGTTCTTCCCACGAGGCTTTATGGGCTGAGGCTATTTAAGCAGCTTCTTTTCATCGATCTGTATTAAGATTGTGGCTATTAATGAGTGGTTTATTTACAAACAAATCAAATATTTTTAGGTTCAAATATTTATGTGTTTTCAAGAATTTTTGTTAGTTTAATATGTTTTTGTGTTGTTTTGTAGGTTTATAAATAAATGGGAAACAAGATGCAAAATTGGTTCAGGTGCAGTGACGTTAAGGCCATTTTTCACCATAATGCAATTAGATTTTGGAAAATCTTAAAACATGGAAGTTGTATATATATGTCTTAGATTTCGATAGGTTTTTGAATCACCTCAATCGAAGTTCGGATGAGAACGTTACGGTAAAAGTACAAATCTGGTGCCAGACACTGTCCCTATATCGCTACAGCAAAATATATTATTGTAGCAATGATTTGGTCACTGCAGCGATGGTCCGTTAGTGTGTTTCTGACCCCTTGATCGCTGCAGTGACCCGACACCTGCTGACAAGATATTTTTTGTATATTTTGTACCTCTACTTGTTTCCACTCATTCCCACAAGACCAAGAACATTTTTGGGAGTTTTTTTAAAGCTCAATATCATACCAATTAAGAGAGTTCATCAATTGGAGAAGAGGAAACAAGATCGGAGTGGATTTTACGGACGTGGAACCATCCATTCTTCAAATATCGGCTATTCTCCCTTGTTTCTCTCTTTATTTGTAAACTCTTGTTGGTTGGTTGATCATGTATATATCATTTTTGGTTAAATATTTGGTTATGGCCATGAGTTAAACGTTTATTATCGAGGGATTGATGTAGTTTACTAATATGCACGTTTGAGTAAATCGTTGTTTCGTTATCGGTTGGTCATCCCTATTCGATTGTGTTTATAGTTCTTTCACTTCTATATTATCCATGTTATGATATTGTGGTTGATTTGAGAATACGGGGTTTGACACTTGGGAGAGGTAACCCTGAATTCAGACTAGGGTTTAAACACATCGCGAAGTTCTAATGTTTCGGGAGATTATTAGAATGTATGTAATCCGTGAGGCTGGGGAAAGACTCATGTAATCGTTTAAATGCTAGATAGGGATATCGATGTTAACACGGTTGCATATTCATTCACTTTACACTCGGGAGAGGTAGTGAGTGAGTTTTAAACACCTGGATTGTCGAACAGATTAATGACCGTTAATGTAAACTAGACTAAATCAAATACGTTTAAGTGAACGAAGTTAATCCCTGGATAATCTGTTCCCATAGAATTAATTCTTAGTATTTTAGTTTAATTAGTTTAGTTTAGTTTTATATTTTTAGAAAAAACAAAAATTGGAACGCCTAAATAAAGTTTAGTTACGATAATCACAGTACTTAGCGATAATTTAATCCAATCCCTGTGGATACGATAACCACTTACTTCATATACTTTTAAAACTTGGACTCGTGCATTTGCGAGTAATTCAAAGCAATTAAAATATCACCATCAGCTATCGGGGTATTAAGGGGCGTGAAGTTGTTGTAGCGCTGAGGGGACTAGTTTCCCCGACCTTTGGTTAAACCGAGGAGACTAGTTTCCCCTGCCTTTGGTCAGTTGAGCCATTCTCTACCTCGCCCCATTTTTTCTTCGACTGAGAGTAATTCCACCTGGGTTTGTGACCATTAGCCTCATCAGCTTTTATTTTTTTTGTCGACACCCTCTTCTTCTTGGGCTAGGGCCTTGCAAACATCCTCCGCATTGATGAATTTAGTGAAGAGGGCGAAAGATACGGCCAAGGTCATTGGAAGGGCGTAGGCCATCTCGTGTAGGAACAGGCTTGACCGTAACCGAGTTGTGAGGGTAGTAATAGCTACCTCATTGTTTGGCTTTTCGACTTGGTTCGATTCCTGGAGAAATCTCTCGATGCAAACCTCCCAATTTGTCCCACCTTCTCGTGGATGGCTCTAACTTGCTCCTGCAAGTCATCGTCAGTTCGATGGCTAGGGTCCCACCGTTGGGGACTAAAATGGGTTGCCAATGAAGCTTCCTCGGAACTCGCTGAGGTCTGCCAGGATGCACTTTGAGTTTCGCCTGCAGCATGGTTGTGTCATGTGTTGTTCTTTTCAGGCAGAGCCCTTCAGATTTTGTCACTTAGTTCTTCTGAGGGTGCTTGTAGTACTAGCCAAGAGTGAACGCAGGGGTTCTAGTTTGACCTCGGGAGTTCAGTGCCGAACTTACGATTTCTGGCCTACTGGCACAACTCGTCTCATTTTGCATAGATCATTTCCAACTCTTGTCGTAAGTTTCCCTACGTAGGGCGACATTTTTCCTCTTGGTTTCATTCACTTTGGGCCCTTCATCCCGAACCGATGGCGGGCCGCGTCCTGTCGACGAGCGGCGATACCTCTTGAAATGCCGACGGAGGTAAAGGAGCCTGTCAAGGGCATGTCTACACAACGTGACTCAGGAAGTTCTAAGTGAGATTCCAAACTTCTCTTATTATCTTTCCCATAAATGTTGGTGGTTCTCCTAGAAGACCATTCTCGGGAGGGGGGCAGTCATGCAAGTTGGCTACCTTGTGCTTTCACAATCGTTAGTTATGAGTCCCGATCTCAAAACGACCATTCAACTGAGAGCATAAGAACAACAGTAAGTCGTTCCCTCAAATGGCACATTTTTTATTATTTCTAGAAGTAGATCACCAGACACGTAGGCTACTGAGACCGGGGAGATGATTGACGGCAACGGTTATCTTACTTTTTCTCAATTTAGTTCCTGCAAAACAATGCATCGAGGGTGGGCCTGTCGGTATTGCACCTCTGGTGTAAGAATCATTACAAGCTTATGAGAGAAAGGTCATGTAGTATATTACAGAACATGCAATATTGTGTATGGTTTCAGATAAAAGGACATAACATCCCTTAGACCTCTAAGATTCTAACGTTTATATCGGAAGTGGAGAAAACTCGTTTGGTAAGTCTTCCTTAATTCTCTAGATACGGATATGATAAGTGGCCCAGATCTCGGTTCCATTTCCATAGAGATGGTACGATGGCAGGCAGAGATTGCAGGACCGTTATGGCAATAGTGCTTTCCATTGTCGGAAATGCGGCTCTAACCACCTTTGGAGAAGGAGCATGCAGACACTTATTCCCTAAGAGAATTAATAACCAGAGACGAGCATAGCATTTTCAAAATGGATATCGATGCCCGAGCGGGTGTAGTGACCCATAGAGGGTATATAGAGGGGCCTATCTGACCGATCAGTTCGGGAGATCATGGATCGGTCGTGTGTGTTCAAAGACACGTAGAGCCCTGGTGTCTTTTGGATGAACATTAAAAATATGCCAATAATAAAATGCGCTAAAAATTGTATTAGAAACATGTTCAAGCAAAATGTAACTTTCAGAAAATTATATCTATTCTTAGATTGTTGGGAAATTTTTTACATAATTATATATATACAAATTAAAAAATAAATAAATATCACATGTAAATTCAATCCTTTTAAATAACTAATAACATCAACAATTAAGGAAATAAAATAAAACATAGAATAGAAAGAAAATAAATATCTAGCGGATCGAGGTGCGTAAATACTGTTCTAAGAAAAAATTCCCCCCTTAAGCATAGAGTTGAATGAAAAGCCTTTCCCAAGATACAACAATTTAGGGAGTTAAGGTGCAATCATGACATCCTTGTATTGAACCGATTACGAACCATATTACCCATATAAAATCATCAATTAAATAATATAATATATAATATTACAAAATATCATTTATTTATATTATTCACTTTAGATAGTGAATACTCAATAGAAATATCCTCACTATTTTAGATAGTGTCAGACTCTTTTATTCACCTTTCAGTAATTGTTTATGTATTTCTATATATATATTCTTAGAAACATGTTCAAGCAAAATGTAACTTTCACAAAATTATATTTATTCTTAAATTGTTGAGAAACTTTTTACATAATTATATATATAAAAATTAAAAAATAAATAAATATCACTTGTAATTTTAATCCCTTTAAATAACTAATATCATCAACAATTAAGGAAATAAAATAAAACATAAAATAGAGAGAAAATAAATATGTAGCGGATCGATGTTTGTAAACACTGTTCTAAGAAGAAATTTCCATCTTTAAGCACATAGTTGAATGGAGAGCATTTCCTAAGATACAACAATTCAGGAAATCAAGGTGCAATTATAACATCCTTCAATTGAACCAGTCATGAATCCTATTACCCATATAAAATCATCAATTAAATAGTATAATATATATTATAACAAAATATCATTTCTCTTTATTATTCACTTAAGATAGTGAATACTCAATAGAAATATACTCGCTATTTTAGATAGTGTCAGATTATTTTATTCACTTTTCACTAATTTTTTCTATATTTCTGTATATATTCTTTTATTCACACACACGCGCTATATATATATATATATATATATATATATATATATATATATATATATATATATATATATATATATATTTCAGTAATTTTAATTATATCAATTTGAATTTTTAGTTGCAATAACCTAATGGAAGACAAATTAAATCTAGAAAATGGTGGGATTCAATTGTAAAGAAATTGTATCCACAAATATTTTTCAAACGAAAAACAAATCTGATTGGCAATGAATTATTTTAAATGTGCGAATTGCAAAGACTATGAAATGTGCGGCAGCTTGAGACAGCCCGAGCTCGGGATTGGACCCAATAGGCTAGGACATATTGGGATCCAACCGAGTCCAGATGAATCCAAATACCCGGTCCAAGTTTCACTCTTTTCAATTGTTCGGCCATGGTCCAAAGGCCCAGTCCAATGAAACTGAAAATGTTTATATTCTCGGTATGTTTTTCAAAAGTCCAATTATTTACTACAGTAACATCATTTATTTATTTGTTGGAGAATCTAATAATTAAAATTTTATGTTAATTTTACTAGAACACACCTCAAATTTGTGCTGCAAATTTGTTTGATGTACAATAAACTTTCAGAACCACATCTAACCTATCTTGACCACACCGAACACTGCCACAGTCGTTCAAAACAAATTTTGAATTTTTAAAGTTGCTTTCGCCAAAATCTGCAACTTAATTTTTAACTATAAATAAAAATAAAAATAAAAATAAAGATTTGTTTGAATCCAGGACACAATAGAAATAAAAATGAGTGAAACCTTTAGATAGTGTTTGGTTTCATAAAATCCAAGCAATAAGAATTGCAAAAATTGGTCCCTATAGTTTGAACACAACAAATATTACATCAACAAAATAAAAAGTTATAAGGAAAAAAAAAAATGAACAACAAGAATCAAACATTCAGAAAATAATGTCTGTATAACTTGAACACAACAAAATTAATGCAAAAAGGCAAATACTGCAGGGGAAACAACCTCAACAGTAAAAATCAAATGAACACAAATCAAAATCGGATGGGGATAGCAAATGAATAAAATTTTGATTTAAATATGAAACATAAATACAGATGTCAAGAAAAATAGCACATATTTGGTAAAGTATAGATCTGAAGCTAAAAAACAATTGCGGATCTTAATGGAAAAAATTCGAAATTTGAAGCTCGATCATCCATGGAGATTCCTTCTAGCAGTGGCCATGGCAGATTGCATGGTGGCGCGCGTGGTGGCGATGATGGCATAACAATTATTGAAATAATTGAGAGATGGAATATTGAGAGAATATGGAGCGATATATTGATATTTAGGAAAAGTACAACAACGGAGATTTACAATGTAGACATATAAAAAAGACTGGAAAAACCTTAGGATTAGGGTTTTAATCTAATGGACCAAGCACATATACATATATTAGCATTCTCCCTCAACTTATGATGGTAAATGAGACGTGAACTTGAGTTTGGAAACTAGAATGTGAAAGAGTCTAGGTAGATGAGTCTTGGTGAAATATTTGTTGTCTGATCGACTGAACTAATAGATTGTAGACAAATAGTATAATGGAGAATATGGTGACGGATCAAGTGATAATTAGCCTCAATGTGTTTGTATGCCCGTGGAAGGCATCATTGTGGGCGATCTGAATAATACATCTATTCTCAAAAAGTAAAACAGTGGCAGTAGGAGAGGCAACTCTCATGTTAGCGAGGAGCCTGCGAAACCAAAGTAGTTCTTGTGTTATATCAGCGATGACACGGTATTCAGCTTCACTGCTGGAGCGAGTAATCACAGTTTGTTTCTTACTGCGCAAGGAAATTAGAGAGTTACACAAAAAGAAACAATAACCAATGATTGAGCATTTGTCGGTGGAATCTCCAGTCCATTCGGCATCAGAATAAGCTTGTAAGGTAAGAGCAGATTAGGCTGCAATGAAGCTTGTGAAATAAAGTACCCTTAACATACTGAAAAATGCGAAGAACAACTCAGTGGTGAGTGGTCCGAGGAGCGGACAAGAACTAATTGACTTGATGAACGACAGAGGTGATGTATCAGTGAGTGACAGTGAGGTATACCAAACTTTCAACCAATTAGTGATACCGAGTGGCATCTAGAAGAGGTAGGGATGGAAATTAAAACTGATGGGTAACCGCACAATATCGAACTGAGTAGTTTGGTTGATGTATCGGCGAGTGATAGTGAGATATACCAAACTTTCAACCAGTTGGTAATATAAAGTGGCATCTGGAAGAGGTAAGGATGGAAATTAATAACCGAACCGATGGGTAACCGCACAATATCGAACTGTGCTATCTAGTTTTAAAACTGACTAAATGGTTTTGGTTGTGATTTTAGTTTTAAATTTAGCAATCGAAGTGGTTTTGATTTTGGTTTTGGGATAGTAACCTCGTAACCGAACCACGTGACCGAAACTATGTGACCGATATATATATATATATATATATATATATATATATATATATCATTTTATTCATTTAGTATTTACAGTTTGATTCCTATTTTTTATTTATTTACACTTCAATCTTTTTACACTTTAACCTTAGTATATAATATGTATATAGGCGGCTACTGGGATTTATTTCATTTGCTTCGTTCTCAGCTCTTCTCTTCATCTTGCTCGGTTGCTCTTATTGTTAGGAATGTTTACAATTATATATGATTTTATTGTTGTATTATATTTATCGTTAGGAATGTTTACCATTAGTAGTTTTGTGGTTTGTTTTTTGTTTTTGAAATTTATGTTTTATATTTTAGTTATGTTTTTATTCATATATAAGAAAAATGGTCCATGGTTTTGCGATTTTGGTTTTGGTTTTTTATAAAATTTAAAATTCTTAAACGGTTTCACAGTTTTGGTTTTGATTTTGATTTTGGAGAAAATTAAATGGTCTGATTTTAAAACCATTTAAAAAAACTGGCGATTTTGATTTTTGTTTTATATATGTTGAATAGGTTTGGTTTTGGTTTTATATGAAATTGAGCCAAACCCGGACCATTGACTTCCCTAGGAAGAGATGAACCATCTAGTGAAGTAAGTTTGATATTCGACTCTAGAGGAGTAGTGGTAGTGGTAGAGTCAGTAATGTCAACTGTGAAAAAGATATCTGAGGCATATTTTGCCTGATAAAGAAAATATCCATCTGAACCGGATGAGATTTCGAGACAAAAAAAATAGGTGAGCATGCCAAAATCTTTCATCTTGAATTATCCACTGAGAAACTTTTTGAGTTAAAAGATAACGCATAAATCATTCCCACTAATAATCATGTCATCCATGTACAATAAAAAAGAAGGATAATACCATTGTTAATGTGGCGAAGAAACAGGGTTGAATCATGAGTACTAGATGTGAAGCCAATTTGATGAATCGTAGTATTGAATTTCGGAAACTAAGCACGTAGAGCTTGTTTCAAACCATATAAGGCACGACGAAGGCGACAAACTTTATGTCCTGTAGAAACTAGGCCAAGAGAGGTATGCATGTAAACTTCCTCAAGAATATCACCATTAAGAAATTCATTTTTGACATCCATATGAGAAAAAGTTCATTTTCAAATGGTGGGGGCGACAAGAAGAGTATAGGCAGATGTGAGCCCCGCCGCTGGAGAAAATGCCTCTTCGTAGTCAATAAGAGTTTTGATCTTAAACACCCACTTGTATTTAATAAGAGTTTTCTCAAGGAAAAGGTCAACAAGGTCCCAGGTGTGAGTTTTGGCGAGGGCCTGAAGTTCTTTGTCCATTGCTTTCTGCTAAAGAGGATTAATACAAGCCTTCTTATAAGATTGAGGTTCATGCAGATGAAGTATGATAGAAAATAAATGATAATCAATTAGATAGGGGGGATGGTGAGTTATCCTGATAGAGCTACGAGAATAATATGGAAGGTGGCTCTTAGAGGGAGTTAGTGTAAAGTCATTAGACATAGGAAGAGCCTCGGGCAAGACCGATTGAGATAGAGGGTGAGATCAGCTAATGATTCTAGAGCTGGATAGGTCAACAAGTGGTTCTGGAATTGGAGACGTGAGATCAGTTGGTAGTTCTGGGGTGGGCTCAGCAGTACTTGAAATTGTATTCTCCGAAAATAATTCAATAGATGGGTCAATAAAAAATATGGAGTTAGTGATGATTAATATATCAGATGACCGTAAGGAAGAAAATATTTGATGTTCCTAAAAAATGAGTCCATTTTCGAATGGTGGGGACGACAAGAAAAATAGAGGCAGATTTGAGCCCTGTCACTGGAGAAAATGCCTCTTCGTAGTCAATAGGAGTTTTGATCTTAAACACCCACTGGCATCTAATAGGAGTTTTCTCAAGGAGAAGGTCAACAAGATCCCAGGTGTGAGTTTTGGTGAGGGCCTAAAGTTATTTGTCCATTGCTTTCTGCCAAAGAGGATTAATACTAGCCTTCTTTTTGGGTTGTGGCTCATGCAGATTAAGTATGGTAGAAAATAAATGATAATCAATGAGATAAGGGGGATAATGAGTTATCCTGATAGAGTTGCGGGAGTGATCTGGAGGGTAGCTCTTAGAGGGAGTCGGTGTAGAGTCATCAGACAGAGGAAGAGCCTCGGGCACAACCGATTAAGCAGGAGGGATGAGATCAGCTGGTGGTTCTGAAACTAGATAGGTGAGATCAACAAATAGTTCTAAAAATGGAGAGGTGAGATTAGTTGGTGGTTTTGGGGTGGGCTCAACAATACTTGAAATTGTATCCTCCGAAAACAATTCAATAGATAGATCAATAAAAAATCTGGAGTTAGTGCTGGTTAATATATCAGAAGACCGTAAGGAAAAAAATAACATGACGAGAGATACGAAGAGTTTTAGAAATGGAGTCCCAGTACTGATACCCTTTATGTTCAATGACATATCCGAGAAAACAACACAAGTGAGCCTTTGGTTCCAGTTTGTTGTGTTCATGTGGTTTGCGAAGAACAAAATAAGTGCAACCAAAGACTTTGAGTTTAGAGTAAGTGGGAGGGTTACTAGAAAGATGCTCAAATGGAGAATGATACTAGATTGTAGTAGAAGGGACACGGTTTATTGTGTATACTGTGGTTAAGGCAGCTTCACCCCAAAAGCATTCATGACAAGATGAAGAAATAAGAAGGGCACGAACTATATAAAGAATATGTCTATGTTTGTATTTGGCTTGTCCATTTTGTATGAAGGTTCTAGGACACGAGCAGTGGAAGAGCATGCCATTTTTGTGAAGTAGGTTGAGAAAAGCATGGTCCTTGTTTTCCACTACATTATCAGAGCAAAAAACTTTGATATTTTAACAAATTGAGTTTGAACCATAGAAGAAAACTTAGAATATATTTGGAATAATTCAGATTTATTTTGCACAAGAAATAACCATTTATATCGAGAATAACCATCCACAAATATAACAAAATAATGAGAACCACCCATTATTGCATGAGGAAAACACCCCCAAACATTAGAATGCAATAAATCAAAGGGTGCAAGAGAGATAAACTGAATCTCATTAAAAGGTAAAGTTTATTATTTTACAAGTTGACAATGAATACAATGAAAAAACTCGTGCTAAATTGAACCTAACTGATCACTTGAAATAAGAGATTGGAGACGGCTAGATAAAGTGTGACCTAACCGAGAGTGCCACATTTCCATGGGTGAGAGTGCTAGGATAAATGTATCTGATTGATTTGGTAATGATGGAGATAGAATTTGGAGGTAAGTGGTCTCAAAGAGGCACCCGACTTTACGACTGGTACCGAAGCGTTTTCTTGTCTGAAGGTCTTGCACACAACAACCAGTAGAAGAAAAACACAAATCAAATCAAATATCGCATAGGTTTCCAACAGATATAAGATTAAGAGCAAGATTAGGGACCAAATATGTATTAGGAAGAGATAAATAAGAACTGTCAATATGTCCAGTATGGCTAAGTGACATATTTGATCCATTAGCAGTGTGAATAGTAGGTACATGCTCATCACAGGTTTTAGAGAAAAAGATAGAGGCATCAGATGTCATGTGATTGCAACAAACAGAATCAAAGTACCATCGAGATATACCTGGTGTAGCTGACATTACTATATTGTCACCAGTTTTAGATACAACCTAGGTAAGCATGGTACAGTAGCCACTCAAATCAAGTAAAGAGTTTGGTGAAGTCGAGGTAGCATTAGTGGCTGCAATGGCAGAGTTCTTTGACTTGGGGTAAGACTAGTTGCGAGAGCCTCAAGAGTGAGACTGATTATCGTTCGATTAGTTCCTAGATGATGATGTTAGAAGTTTAGGGCAGTCTGCAAGATAATGGTCTGGTTCTTTGCATACCTTAAAAATGCATGAAGGACATTTGAGCAATTCGTGTTCTTATGAATGACAATATTTGCAATATAAGGTCTTTCGTTATGAGTTTGGCTTCGTAGCTGGTTGGTAGCGCGTGAAAATGCATCGCTACTTACTCTCGCAAGTATAAGAGGTCTAAGTTTTAATATAGTGGATCTTGAAAATCAGATATCGTTCCCACAGAGAAGAGTGTAAATAATTGAATACCGCAATTGACGTAGTCTCATGTTATCCTGATGACGAAAGACGTGAATTGAAATTAAACTAAGCTAAACTACAATTAGTGGGTTAATACTAACTACGTTAATTAATTAGGGATTGATTTAGTTAACTTAATACACGTTTGATTTAGTTTAGTTAACAATAACGGAGTTTACGTATCCGACAATCTCGGTTCGTAAACTCCTCCGCCACCTCTTCTTAGTGTAAGACGAGGGAATACACGACTTCGTGTCGATGAAGAGGTCCCCCTCAATGTCTTAACGACTCGAGGCCACGTGAGTCTTGACCTAACATCATCGATTGCATACTAACTAATGCCCTCACGGGTCGTTAGGTCATAACGATGTGTTTACCTTAGTCCGAATCCACGGTTACCTCTCCCGAGTGTCAAACCCTAGATTCTCAAATCTAACCCTAATAGCATTACAAACATATTAAGATCATCATCAAATGATAAATACAATCAGACTTAAAAGCCACAACCGTTAAAGAAACGTATATTAAACCACGAGTATTCACACAACTACACATTTCCCTAACTAATCTCTAAATTACACTAACATGTTCTTAGCCAATACAACATTAAATCAAGAGGAGATCATCAATATCAACAATAAACATTAAATACAAATATGGAAACAAGGGAATAAAATCCAAATCTCAAAGTGGAGTAGTCTACTTTCGCCAAAGAACAATCCTCTCGAGCTCCCTCTTCTCCGTTGATGAACTTCCACTTCTAGCTCTTCAAGGATTGGCCAAGAACACCTCCTTAAACGAATCTAATCTACTTCATAAATTACCTAAACCTAACTAAGGTGGAAGAAACTCTCCAAATGTCAACCGGAGCCTCCTCTCACGTCTCTTTCTCTTTTTGAGGTTTGGTGGAGAAATGGGTTAAAAGGAGGGATTTGGAAAATATCTTCAAAATATCTAAAAATAGATATTTCTGTGCAGAGTGTCACCGCCTAAGTGGTGGTTCACCACTTAGGCGGTGGCTTAAGTCGGTTAAGTTTCTGTCGGATCTTTGCCTAAGTGGTGGTTTCTCTGCCTAGGCGATAGCTGCTGGCATATCAATATGTCGCTTTCTCGCCTAGGCGGTGGTTTTCTCTCCTAGGTGGTGGTTCAGCCCTTCAGCACTCCAACATTCTGCCTCTTTTCCGCCTAGGCGGTGGTCTTCATTCACCGAAATCCTGTTTTTCATATTTTGTTTACCGTTTCTCCACCATTTTTACTTGTTTATCACTCTTTGACGTCCCTTCACCTGTTTTACACTAAAACAAACTAAAATAGAATTAAATATAACTAAAACGCTTGAAAACTAAAAAATTCGATTTAGAAATAGATAGGTTTGTCACACCTATCACTGGTGTGGCAAGAGAAACCTCTGTATTTGATCCATGTAGTGTCATAGGCATGTTTTCTCTCTTAGTTAATTAGAAACAAAAGCATCAAGCGAAGATATCTTGCCCTAGTGTGGGATTGAGGCTCGTACATGCTCAAATTCTGATCTCGAAGCCATTAGAAATTGCATAATGTTCATCTCATTTTGGTATCTTGTGTGAAGAATGGTGTCACATGTGTATTCCCAAATTTGCTCAAAGATAGCCAACTAATCCCATAAAACAGTCATTTGAGATAGAAAATTATTGATGGACTATCCAGGTTCTTGACTCATGTTGTGGAGGATGGAAAATAGTTGATACCAATATTATAGGTTTGTCTTGATATAGCGGAGCTTGAAAAGATCCCAAGCTTCTTTAGCTGTCTCGAGTCTACCAAATTGAATTTTGATAGATGGGATGATAGTAAAATGGAACCATGTGAGAATATGATGATTTTTGTTATCCTTTTATTCTAAATGTTCAACAAAATTTTCAGCATCTTCGTTATCTTTCTTCTTAGGCTTAATAGTGTCTCCAATGATGAGATGCCATATTTTTCATCCATGTAGAAAACTAGATATCTCTTGAGCCCACAATAAATAATTTGATTTATCCAAAACAATGGGGATAACTCGTGATGAGTCCGAGTTTGCCATAGGTGCAAAAAACGGGGTGAACCGATATAGAAACTATATGAATATATAGGGAAGTATATTATGTGAGTCTTAAATCACAAAACAGAGGCCAAAAGCAGAACCAGAATACTTGAAAACCTTAGGAACTGATCCAACTTTGCAAAGACACCAGTCAAAAAGTGCCTGAACTAGTCTATAGAAAGTTACCTCAATGAATTGGTTATGTTGCAGCAGGGATAGAGTCAATTGTTGATTTAGCACTAATTGTGGGCTGACTTCGAACTATCTGTGTGCTAACGTCGCGATGATGTAGCGTTGAGTTGACAGGTGATAGGGCACAGTCAACTGATGACATAACGTTAATGTGGCGCTAACGTGTCGATGACTCGGCGCCGCCGTGGCATCGATGTGGTAGCAATTTGGCAAGGAAATCTTGGGAGAATATGGATCTTAGCAGCAATCATTCTAAGAGTGTGTAAAGGTGCGTGAGTTCTCAGAAGAGGTTGCGATTGGTTCTATTGGAATTGTCTCGTCGAGACAGTTCTGATGGTGTGGTCGATGATGAGCTTTGAGCCCTAGTTGTGGTGGTAGGGTCCAAAAACTAAGACGGTGATGCTTGATGGTACTGCTAGCTTTTTTTACGCTTATGGAAGCACAGGACGGGTCCAATGGTGGTGGTTTTGATGGCGTTGTGATCGTCTCTTCAAGACAGAAGTGGTGATGTAACGAGAGTCGATATTGGAGAAGTATTCAAATCTGTAGCAGTCAACAAATATCACAGGAAAAAATAGCGTGGTAGAAGACTTGCTAGGGTTGGGGTTTCAAAAATTTTAGTAGGAATAGAATCTGGAAGAATTGTCTCTTGATACCGTATTGAAATAATTGAGAGACAGAATGTTGGGAGAATATAAAGCGATATATGATATTTTAGAAAAGTACAACAATGGAAATTTAAAATGGAGATATATATAGGAGACTAGGAAAATCTTAGGGTTAGAGTTTTAATCTAATGAGTCAAACCTATATACATATATTAACAGCAACATTGAAAAGGCCACTCCAGCGTGTCGATTGTCAATTGAATTCTAGTGTCTATAGACCGCACATTTTGTCTCGCCAATTTCGCATTTAATAAAAGTTTCGGGCCTAAAGTGAAATTTGGATAAACCTTAAACCGATGTGTAAAGGGATGAATTTTCTCCTTAAACTCTCATGTTTAATTTTGCATAATGTTTAATATAGCGAAAAAAATAAGAAAATTGACAATTCACAGGAATTCCGGTAAAAATAAAAGTTTCCGACCAAAGTGAAAATCTGTAAAAGTTAATTATGAGCCAAATTGAATAAATTAAAAGTGACTTTCATAAAATGTCAGTTTTGAGATAATTAATTGTAGTTTTCCATCTTTCATTTTAAGAAATTTCACTTCTAACGTATTTTGGTTTTTTAAATTGACCATTTCAATCATATATTGGAGATTTTAATTGCATATTTTAATTTTAATTGCATGCAAAATACAAAAAATAAAATAAAAATTACATTTTTTTTAACCAAAAAAAAAGTGCACGCATCGTCCGGGAATAAAACGAAGCATAGGATTCCACCTCAGGAGTTGTGATAGTAACCTAGGGAGTACCTCAATCCATTACCACTTAAGATAACACTTAAGGGGATGGGTTAATTGATCCCAACACTCTACACCTAAAACGGGGGACTAAAAACGTGATAATGATGGTTTAGCGGTAAGCACCAATCAAATAAGGTGGTCAACCTGATTAGCGTCTTCCGCGCACTCACTAGGGCGTGCGCCCTGTTGAATGAACGGAACATGGTTAGGAAACATGCTCCCCATTTCCAACTTGCTAATTCACATACACTTGCTTGGATGCTCCAAAACTCTTGCAAGACATTTTCTATCCCTAGAAAAATCTCTGTAGATTAACATCTCATTTTCATACAAGAACAAAAGAGAATCTTCATAAAAAAAATAAAAATAAAATGAAGAAGGAGAAGAAGTAAGAAAATAGGGGACACCTACCTTCAAACAAGGTAAGTCCTCTGCAAACCCCCTTGAATATTTTTTTATCTTTTTTAACCGACATAAAGGACAGACATAAAAACCAACAATAACCTAATTTATTTTTTGCATTTTATTTTCACTCATTTATTTTTCCGCACTTTAAATTTTAGTTATTTACTTTTTTGCTATGCCTTTTCGCACTTTATTTTTCAATCATTTATATTTTAGTCATTTAAATTTCGAGCATTTATTTTCAGCCTCTACAACTTTCCGCGCATTAAATTTCCTGCAATTTATTTTTCATCATATTTTTATATTATGTTCATAAAAACATAACATAACACAAAAAACTAAAAAAATATCCTAACTAAAGGCTAATAGGGAACGTTCACCCATACTCCATTTCTAGGTTTTCCATGTGTGCGAAACTTTGAATGTCCGTTAAGGGAGGATCTCTCCCCAAAATAGTGTTTTTAGTTTAGGTTAACTTGGCATAAAAAATATTTTGCTTTCATAAAAAACTAAAGAAAGAATTTCTTAACTTCTTTTCTAAGACCATTTCAAAAAAGGGTTTTAAAATGCTTTTCTCATTACATAAAAATATTTTTACATAACTAAAAATTCCTAAAGATTTCTTGGTAACAAGGATCTACCAAATTGTTTCCTTTTAACCATAGAAAGTTCTTTATAACAAGAACTTCTAAAAATATTTTTTTTTATATTAAGAACGTTTTTATAATAAAATGTTTCTTCCCAAAAATATTTCATTTTCCAAAAGTGTTCTTCCCTAAGAAGAAGTATCAAAAAATAAAAATAAAAATTAAACGTTTTCATAATAAAATGATTTCTACCCCCAAAGAACTTCAAATGTTTTTCATAATAAGAATATTTCTTTTTTAAAGTAAGATTTTTCATAATAAAAACCTTAAATGTTTTTCAAAATAAAAATATGTCACTATTTTATTTAGATAACGTTTCTTCATAATAAGAACCTTAAATGTTTTTTCATAATTAAAATATTTCTACTATAAAGATTTTTTGTTCTCATAAAAAGAACTTTAAATATTTTTCATAATAAGAATATGCTGTGTTGACCCATAGAACTACCCAAGAGGAGGAGTGAATTAAGTAGTTATTAAAATTTAAATGATTAAACACTTAAACACAAATAACTTATTTTCCTAAATCAATTATTATCTTGTTACGAAACGGAAATGTGTTTACTTATACATGCACACCCAAACACAATATAAAAAAAATAAACAATGCAGCACACAACAATATATCTTGGTTCCGTTAGCTACTCTTACTTACATCCAGTCCCAATCCCAATTATTTTCACAAGCTCATAATCAACATTTACAATTATCCTTTTCACAGGCTCAGGAAGAATCCTATGTTTTTACCAAACTTTAGGCTAACCTAATTCTATTACAGGAATAATGAAAATCTAATCCTTTTAATAGGCTAATGATCAACTCTACCACTTCCTCACACTTTTAAACTTATCATTTTCACAGGCATAGGAAAAACCTTTACAATCACTCAATTCTACTATCAAAAAAATCAAAATCTAGTTCTTTCCAAGGGAAAAGAATAACCTAACGTTTTTGCAGAACAAAGAACAAACCCTAATTTTTTTCACAGGAAAAATATCAAAACTCAGCTAGCCTGACTAGACACCTTACTAAACGTGTCGAATCTACTCCAACTCACAAATACAAAAAATATGAGTTTCTTCTCACAAGGAGATTATACCACCTTGATATGAATATACTCAATTAATGTCCTGAATAATTACTACGTCATGGATACAACGGAAGGCAATTCAAATATAATTAATAAATAAAGTGGGTAGTGCAAATTTAGCACATAATCAGATAATCAGGCAAAAATCGTTTAAAAAGATTTTCAAGCTTTTAAGATAAAAAATAATTTTTCTAAAAATCCTATACCAAGCAATAAATATCAATATAAATATAACTTTAAAACTAGTAATAAATCTTAGATAGATCTCACCGAGAAAACACCGAAGATAATGTTGATATCACAATTAGAACACAAGTCAGTATGCTCACTTCCGTACTTATTTCAGTTATTGTTTTAAACGATTGATCGATTCTCTTTATTTGGTTAACCGACTAGATCAGTAGCACTTTGTTTTAACTCTCAAAGTCACTGTTTGATTTAATTGACCAATTGTTTTTCTCAGTTGACCGAATTGACCTAAAAACACAAATTTTTATAATTTGAAACACATTTTTCAATTAAGTCAATTATCAAAATCATTTCACATAAGTTGCACATACAATATCTCATTTCAGGATTTTAAACTTATCACTTCTTATCATGACACACTTAGAATTAACTCAGTTTAAGTGTCGTGTGTGATCCTAATTCGGGTTATATTAAGAGTATATAAGTAAAGAGTTGTTTTCACCTATTTTTCTTTAACGTCTTCAAAACTCTTTATATATTTATTATGTCCATCTTGCACCCTTTATATTTTCTTCATAAAATCTTATTTTTAATCAAATACACGGAACTCTAAATCTAAAACACTCGATAAAATCCTTAGTTGTACCAAAAATATCAATACTTAATTGTTCGTCAAAACTTTGGATTCAACAATCTTTTTTTCTTTTTTATGATGACAATTAACTTTAATGTTTTCTTTAAAATATGATGTAACCATGCTCCCCCTAAATCCGCGGATGGGTATTTAACCTCATTTAAGCATAATCATGAAAACATAATTCAATAATATTAAAGATATTTAATATAAACCCAACATAAGTTCAAAAACTTAAATAACTTCTCTTCTTAATCAATGCAATGCTTAGGCGAATACATTTTAAACATCAACTACTTATTAAACATCAATTTCTCCCATTTTGTTATCTCAAAAAATCGGGATGGAGAATAAAAAATATTACTCTAGACATACATTGTTATACCTAGCCATACCTAAACCTCGAATGATTTTCACGAATTGATTTTCAACTAGAGGTTTGGTGAAAATATCAGTAAGCTAAAAGGAGGCACTGCAATAGAAATTACATATTAGGACAATATTTTGAAAGACAATTTGTAAATAATGCCCTTTTAAATTCTTATTGAGACACTCAATCATGAAGCCCTTACAATTTTTGGTTTTAATAAGATACATTTTAAAAAATGTATAACACAAAAATAATAAATTATATTAATAATATAAACTGATGGGACAAAATAATTGTCCTTATAAGTTATTGGACTAACCTTTTATGGACATCTTCTAATTATTTCAATCTTTAATGCGTCCCAAAATTGCATATGTTTGGTGTGCGGTGAGTGTTTGTTACACACTCGCGTATTGACTACTCGCAAGTGTACGAGGTTAAAGTTTTAGTATAATGGATCTTGAAAATCGAGTATCGTATCCACAGGGATTGGTTGTCGTTACTATCGAATACCGTGTTTGTCATGACCTAATTTTATCTAGGCTAAAAAGAATGATTTTAATTAATTAACACTAATACTAATATAACCTAATTTAATCTATACTAATTATACTAATACGAGATAGTTAGGGGATGGATTATCTTGGGTTTAACTTTATTTACTTAAATGCGTTTGATTTTGTTTAGTTTACAATAACGGTGTTCGACCTATTTGACAATCTCAGATCGTAAACTCGTCCGCCACCTCTCCCGAGTGTAAGATTAGAGAATACGTGACTTCGTGTCAACGAAGAAGTCCCCCTCAACATCTTAATGACCCTAGGTCATGTGAGTCTCTCCCCAACGTCATTGATTGCACACAATCCAACTCTCTCACGGGTTCTTGTATCGTCGCGTTGTGTTTACCCTATCGACATCTCAGTTCGTAAACTCTCCCGCCACCTCTCCCGAGTGTAAGACGAGGGAATATGTGAATTCGTGTCAATGAAGAAGTCCCCCTCAATGTCTTAACAGCCCTAGGTCATGTGAGTCTTACCCCAACGTCATTGATTGCCCACAATCCAACTCCCTCTCGGGTTATTGAATCATCGCGTTGTTTACTCTAGTCCGAATCCGGGGTTATCTCTTCCAAGTGTCAAACCCCGTATTCTTGGTATATCTATCTAAGCATGACAAACAAATAATACGGAAAACACAATCAAAATAGCAAAGAACCATCATTAAAGAAACAAAAACTCAAACAAAACTACGTTTTTATAAATAATATTAATTCCATATATAATACATGTTTAACTCATGGTGATAACCATTTATACATTGAAATCGAGCTAAACATGCTCAAACAAATATAGAAGTTAAGAAATAAATGGAAAAACGGATGAACTTAGCTGATATCCGAAGATTAGTGGCTAAAACCGTCCACTGATCGCTTCTCCTTCTCCTTGTGGTAATCGTCTCTTTCGGATTTGTTTGAGTACTCCCCAAACTCTCTCTCTATTCTAAACTATGCCCTAAGGTCTCTAATGGATGGAGAGAGCAAAGAAAAGGAGAGGACAGGGGTTTAAATAGGCAAAATATCTAAAATAAATATCTAAATCTGTGCAGAGGTCACCGCCTAGGCAGGGGGTATTTCGGTTAGTTTATCCCCGCAGCAGCGAACACAGCGGTGGATTCAGGGACCATCCTGCAGTTTCACCTCCTAGGCGGTGAGCTTCCAGCAAGAATTAGCCCTCTCTGCATTTTCTCCGCCTAGGCAGTAGGCTGGTTTTTAGAATTTTGCCCTCGTGCTTGTTTTTCCACCGTTTTTCGACCATTTTTGGTTCGATTTGATTGTTTATGCTCTGGTTTCCTACCTTTTCACCCCACACACCTGATTTATACAAAAATAATAAAAACTAATTAAAAAATATTAAAATACTATAAAAACACTCGAAATTAACTTAGTTCGGTTTGGAAATAGATAGGTAGATCACACCTATCATTTGGACATATTTAGTGTCCTTAAAAGTGAATTTTGTTGTAGTGAGGTATCAACATATTCAATATCCTCTTTTTCAATTTAAGCATAACATATTATTGCCCTACTTATAAAAATTTATCCCCCTATATAATTGTAAACATTATTTCATACTTAAGAGAACATATACAATATCAGAACATCATTTAACTTTTCTCCCATAATATCATATTCTCTTCCGCTTTGTTATATCACAAAGTGGAGATCATGAAGAGAACAACTTTTAAGATTAATCTAATCATCTTGAGACAATTTTAAGAGATCAGCAAAATATTTCAACAATGTAACATAAAATTATATAATTTCAATTAAGTCAACATGCCTTATTTAAGAATACCAATTTTTATATTCCCTTAGATAGAATCAAGAAACATGTAATCTTTAATACACTAGGCCAGGAAGTATATCTCAATGATAATTTATGAAATTATCAACATAAATCTAGTGCATGCTTTAAACATAGATAAATGCATACTTAATGCATAAAATTTTAGCTCCCTTTTGAAATAATAATCATTTAAAAAACAGGAGACATTAGTTGAATGCTAGACATGTGGAATGCTATGTGATCTTCCTTAGCTAGAATATTAAGCTAAACAAGTTAAACCAACTCTCCTACCAGTTGTTGGCCCAAAGAGCTACCCAATAGGAGGTGAATTGGATAGTTACTAAAATTTAAACACTTAAACACAAACAATCAATTTTCCTAAATCAATTATTATCTTGTTACGTAGAAGAAATATGTTTACTTCTAAATGCACAACTAAACACAATATAAGAAAATAAGTAATATAGCACACAACAATACATCCTGGTTCGATAACTTACTCTTACCTACATCTAGTCCCCCGAGCTCCACGAAGATTCACAATCCACTATACCCCTGATTCTTTTTCTAGGTACGAATCAAACCCTTATAATCTCAATTCTTTTCATAGGCTCAGAATCAACATTTACAATTATTCTTTTCACAAGCTCAGGAAGAACCTTATTGTTTTACCAACCTCAAGATTAATCTTATTTTATTACAAGAAGAATCAAAACTTAATCCTTTAACAGACAAAAGATCAAACCTACCACTCTCTCACACTTTCACACTTATCCTTTTCGCAAGATTAGGAAGAACTTTTACAATCACTTAATTCTATTACCAAAAGAATCAAAACCTAGTTCTTTTCAAGAGAAAAGAATAACCTAACTTTTTTGCATGAAAAAAATCAAACCCTAAATTTTTTCACAAGAAAAATATCGAATCCTAGCTACCTTGACTAGAAACCATCCCAAACGTATCTAATGTACTCAAACTCAAAAATACAAAAAATATGACTTTCTTCCCACAAATAGCTTCTACCACCTCAATACGAATATACTCAATTAATGTCCAGAATAATTACTATGGGATAGATATAATAATGTGTGGCAATTCAAATCTGATTAATAAATAAATTGGGTCGCACAAATTTAGGATGTAATCCGATAATCAGGCAAAAATCGCTTAAAAATATTTTCAGGATGCTAAATTCAAAAATGATTTTTCAAATAATCCTATACCAAACAATCAGTATCAATATAAATATAACTTTAAAAGTAGTAATAAAACTTGGATGGATCTCACCGAGAAAACACCGAAGATAGTGATGATATTGCAATTAGAACACAAGTCGGTGACGCCAAACAACAAGCGCTTTAGATCAAAAATTTGAATATAATATCTCGTAGAAATATCAACAGTAATATCACTCTTATAAAAGTTCAAAACTGATGTTCTTGATGTGTATAACTCAATTCCCACAGGTCTATATTAATAGATCAATAACTAGCCCTCCAACGGTTAGTTTTTCAAAAATATGTCATAAAATGACACTCTAAGACCCCATATATCATTACCTTTCATTTTAAGTATATTTCATTTAAAAATAACTTTCAAATATCTCATTTAATTCCATAAAACTATTCCCAATTTAAAACTATAGAAGTAAGAAGTATTAAATCATTTAAATTAAGATAAACTCGAAATATATGGGTCATATCAATAGGGATCACATAATATGTTGTTCATATCTGAAATATATTCAAATTCCCAAAATGTTTCTTCTTTCGGAATCATAAAAAATGGATAGTTTTTTACCAAGAGACCAAATTAGCCGAAATCCTTACTGGAGCAGTTGGTTGACTAATTCATATCACTCAGTTGAGCGACCTATGCTAGGCTTCCAATTAGCCGTTGGTAAAACACCAATTGGTTGACCGACCTTGCCCAATCAGTTGACTGATTGGATCAACGTCTTTTAATTTTCCACTATTTCATCTACTGACCCAAACGATTGACTAACCTTCTTCATTCTGTTAAACAATTGGATTAATGTGCTCACTTCTGTACTTATTTCAGCTACTGTTTCAAACGGTTGATCAATCCTCTTCATTCGGTTGACCGACTGGATTAGTAGTACTTCGTTTTAACTCTAAAACTTACTGTTTGATTCAGCTGATCGATTGTTTTTCTAGGTTAATTGAATTGAACCGAAAATTCAACTTTTTATACTCTGAAATACATTTTTCAATTACGTCAATTATCAAAATTATTTCACATAAGGAGCATATACAATATCTCATTTTAGGATCTTAAACTTATCACTTCTTATCATGATATACATAGAATTAACTTATTTTATGTGTCGTGTGTGATCCTAATTCGGGTTTCATTAAGAGTATATAAGTAAAGAGTTGTTTTCACCTATTTTTCTTCAACATCTTCAAAACTCTTCACATCTTCATTAGGTTTATCTTGCACCCTTTATGTTTTCTTGATTAAATTTTCTTCTTAATTACATACATAGAACTCTAAATCTAAAACTCTCGATAAAACCATTAGTTCCACAAAAAACATCAATAACTAATTGTTCATCAAAATATTGGGTTCAACATGTTGTTTTTCTAAGCAAGGGTTTTTTCATAATAAAAACTCTAAAATATTTTTCATAATAAGAAAAATTTACTATTTGTTATAAAGATTTTTTTTTTTTAATTTTTTTTTAAGAATAGCTTCCAAATGTTTTTCACAATAAAAAAAATATTTTTTTAAGCTAAGACTTCTTCATAAAAAGAATGTGAAATAGTTTTAAAATATTTTATTTAAAAAAAAAAAAAAAGAACCATGGGGCCAAACATATCAATTCACTTGTAATTGATAGGAGGTCTAAAAGGGAGACACTTTTATTTCTTTAATTTTCATGCATAACATAAAAAATGGAAAATCATGTTAATTAAATGAAAAAGGACTCTTAGACTTAATTTAATTTGAAAAATATTTAGACAAAATGTACCGTCTTTAAAAGGGTGTCTTGGGGTGCCTAATACCTTCCCCGAACATAACCAACTCCCGAACCTTAAAGAATACTCTAGTTAAGATAAAAAATTGTTTGAGTCAAACTACAGCCATTTCAAAGATATTTCAAAAATCCGGTGACCTAATACCCTATTTAAACTCAATATTAGGTGGTGACTCCATTTTTTGTAAAATAAAAATCGGCCCAAAAAAATATTTTCAGAACTGGTGCATAGAAAAGCCCCAGAACCATTTGGTTTTTAAAGATTTTCAAAAATAAAATTATCTAAAAGAATTTCAAGAAGGATAAGTTTGCTTTCAAAAGTAAACAGGATTAATAGAACGAAAAAGAGGATCATTAACACGAATATGTGTTGCGTTTTTTTTTTTTTTTTGAGAGCGTCAGTTGGAGAGAATCTAACGTCGGTGATCGACGCTAGATTATTTATCTCTCTTTCTCTCTCTCCATCTTTCCTGTTCTAATTAATCCCCCCAAGTCCCTACTGGTACCACTGCCCAACCCTCTCCTAGTAACACTACTGCCTACCCCCTGTCGACCACATCCCTTTTTTTTTTCTTCTTCCTCATTCTCCTCCTCTTCTTCTTCTTCTTCTTCTTCTTCTTCTTCTTCTTCTTCTTCTTCTTCTTCTTCTTCTTCTTCTTCTTCTTCTTCTTCTTCTTCTTCTTCTTCTTCTTCCTCTCTCTCTCTCTTATATATATATATATATACCTTTGATTTAAAATTTCTTTTGGTTTATATTCGAATATTCTTTACTTGAAAAATAGATATATAGTTTTCAAATAGAGATTTTACTGTACAAATGCATTCCAATCTTAATTTATTTCCAAAACCAATAAAATAATGAAATAGGAAAGGTCTTTGCAATACTATATCTAATACCATTTGTTACCAAACATAGGAATGTTATTGACCATTCCATTCCATTACCATAGTAATTCCAATCCAATTGTCAATCTATTCTGTTTCATTTCATTCTAGCGTACCAAACGCAGCGTTAGGGTATGTTTGGTTGGGAAGATAGAAAAGAGAAAGAAAGAAAAAATGAGAAGATAATGTTTTTATTCATTGTGAAAGAAAAATTATTTTCCCTAGTATTCTTTGGTTAAGAAAGAAAAATAATCTACTTTAATGTAATTTATTATTTTACGGTAACATATTACAAGAATAGATTAAATATTTTATATCAACGGTATAATTGTAATTTCACTCTCTTTTTAAAATTCTCTCTCCCATTTTTCTCCCAAATTGGTGTGACAAATAAAAAATTGCTTTGGAAATTATGCCTTTTCCTTCTAATTTGTTTCCTCCTATTTTCCCTCCATACCAAACAAGTTGATTTTAAATATATATATATATATATATATATATATATATATATATATATTTCCCATCCTATTTTCTTTTTTACTTTCTTAACTATAATTCTTTCTACCCAATGTGTTTGTTATGGATGGAAAATCGGAGAAAAAAGAAATTAGGAAGGAAAATGCACAATTTTCTAATACATTTTTTCTCCTTACTAATTTGGGAGAAAAATTGAGGAATAGGGATGTCAATGGTCCGGTTTCATACAAAACCAAAACAAAAACTATTAGACATACACCAAACCAAAACCAATAGTTTTTTTTTTTTTAATGATTTTATAACCGAACCATTTAACTTTATATAAAATCCAAAATTGTGAAATTATTTAAGATTTTTCATTTTTTAAAAAGCTAATGCATCGAAACAGCAAACCGTTGTTTTTTATATATAAATAAAAACATAACTAAAATATAAATTATAAAACACGAAACTAAAGTACAAAACTATTAATTGTTATTATAAACGTTTCTAATCATCGTGCCCCAGTCTTGGACTGGGGAACATTTTATCCAAGTTAACTTCCTTTAGAAGTTCTTTAAGCTTCTTCGGCAATCCCAAGCAAGGATACTACCCTAAAAATTTTCATTACTGAATGTTAAGATTCTCTTGGTTTCTCCTCTAAGAACCATCTTTTTCGTCTTCAGTCTTGGATTGAGATGACACCCCCCAGAATCGATTTCTCTAACCCATAACATTTTTCCCTCATATTCTTGATTTACGTTATTGTTTAAATTTTCTAAATATTGTTGAACTACACTTGTCCTAATTCTTAACTATCCTCATATATGTAGAAAACACCTGATGTGTCTAATAAAACATAGGAGATATTGATGATTGACATTCTTCGCACCCTCGTACGATGTTTTACTATTATCAATAGTTCTAGGCTACCCTAGAACATCATTTAATTGCCTTGTGGTAATTTCCAGGCTAACTTGGATCACCATCTAAATTATTTGCTTTCAGAGAGTTAGAGACTATCTTGGATCACCATTTGAATTTACTATTTTTGGTGAGTTTCAGGCTATCCTAGATCATCATCTAAATTTACTTCTTTCGGTGATTATCAGGATAACCTTGGATTACCATCTAAATTACCTGTTTCGGTGATTTCAAGCTAACCATAGATCACAATCTAAATTACCAGCTCCGATGACATTTTAGGCTAACCCTGGACCACCTTCTAAATTTCTTAGTTCGATGATTTCTAGGTTAACCCTAGAACACCAATGTTTAATGTTTAACTACATTTGACCTAATTTTTAGATATCTTGAGATATATAGAAAACCCCCGGTTGGGTCCAGTTTGATTTAGGAGATGTTGATTGTTAACATTCTCCGCTCCTTGTAGGAAACCCCTAGTTGGGTCTAGTCTAATTTAGGAGATGTTGATGGTTAACTTTCTCCGCTCCCCATGCTAGGGCGTTTTCCTCTAGGATTGGTCAGCCAATCCTCTTTAGAGTTGGTTCCTGACCCTTTGGGTAGGAATTTTTACTTGCTTTCAGTGATTTCTAGGCTAACCCTGGGTCACTATCTAAATTACCCATTTTTGGTGATTTACGGGCTAACTCTAGATCACCATCTAAATTGCTTACTTTTGGTGATTTCCAGGCTATCTTGGAGTGCCATCTGCTTACTGGTGATTTTCGGGCTATCCCTAGATCACCATCCAATTTACCTACTTTCAATGATTTATAGGTTATCCTAGATCACCTATTTACTTACTTTCAATAATCTACTGGCTATTTTCACCGCAAGTGTACGAGTCAAGTTTTACTATAAATGGGGAGAGTATGGGTTATCGTATACACAGAGATTGGTTAAGATTATTATCGATTACCTCGATTGTCATAACCTAACTTTATTTAGGCAGTAAAAATTGAGTTTATAATTAATAAATATTAATACTAAGTTAATTAATATAACTATACTAATATTATGTTGAGATGTTTAGGGAAAATATTACCTATGGATTAGCTTTATTTATAAAAACATGTTTGGTCTCGTTTAGTTTACAATAATGGCGTTAAACCTATATGACAATCTCTGTATCGTAAACTCACTCGCCACCTCTCCTGAGTATAAGACGAGTGAATATGTGATTTCGCGTCAACGAAGAAGTTCCCCTTAACGTTCTAACAACACTAAGTCACATGAGTCTTGCCCCCAATGTCATTGATTGCACACTTTCTAACTCTCACCTGGGTTATTAAATCGTCGCGCTGTGTTTACCCTAGTCTGAATCTGGGGTTACCTCTCTCGAGTGTCAAACCCTATATTCTCTAATTATCTAAATAAGCATAATATCAAAGAATAACTGTAAACACAATCGAAATAGCGAAGAACAACCATTAACAAAACACAACTCAAACGAACAACGATTTCATAAATATTATTAATCTCTAGACAAAATCCGTTTAGCTCATGGTCATAACTATTTATACAATGAGAATAGAGCTAAACATGCTCAAACCATAATCCGAAGTTAAGAAATAAAGAAAGAAACGAGAGAAACTAGTTGTAGTCCGAAGATTTGGCGTTAAAACCGTTCTGAGATCATTTCTCCTTCTTCACAACGTGCTCTTTGCCTTCTAATTTGGTGGAGCATTCCCCAAAAACCTCTCAATCCTATTCTAACCCTTGGAGCTCTCTAATGGCCGGGGGTTAAGAGAAGAAGATAGGAGAGAGGCTTGAAAATAGAGCAAAATATCTAAATAAATATCTAACAGTTGTGTAGAGTGACCGCTGCGGCGGTGGGCGCACTGCCGCAACGGTGGGTATGTTGGCTAGGTCATAGCCTCGGTGGTGGACTTAATGGTGGGATTAGAGCCATTCTGTTGTTTCACCGCCGCAACGGTAGATCTCACCGCTGTGATAGTGGATGATTAGAATCTTTAAGGCCTTCTCTGCATATTGACCACTGCGGCGATGGGCTACTGGTCTGAATTTTGCCCTTATGCTTATTTTCCCACTGTTCTTCCACAATTCTTGATCTAAGTTGATCGTTTATGATCTGTTTTCATGCCTTTTTACCCCACACACCTGATTTATTCCAAAAAGAATAAAAATGTATTAAAACATATTAAAACGTAATAAACATACTCGAAAACTAATAAATTCGGTTTGGAAATAGATAGGTAGATCACACCTATCAAATACCCCCAAACTTGGAATTTTTCTAGTCCTCGAGCAAAACACCCACACAATACAAGAAAATATAACAACTAATTAAGGAATTAAAAACTAAAAATGAAAAACACTAAAAATAATAATGTGCAAGTTTTGAATATCATCTACCGGTCAAACGATTTTTCCCTCATCGGCCCCTAATCCTATCAAGTTCAAGAATAAAACACACCATGTGGTGTTCTAGAATTTCAACATTCGATGATAGTAAGCGTTATTCTATATCATTTTTCAAAGTGTGCGTGTTAAAACTCAAATATACAACTATCCGTTGATTAGATAGGATCATCTCTTAATAAAGTTCATGACTAAAACCATTAAGGTATAGGGAATCCATACACCTGACCTGGGTTTTATTCTCCACTAATGTAGGCTTGGAGAAATCCAAAAACATCATTAGGACTTGGTTCGGTTTTGGACAAATGGCTAAGGGTATATCGGAATTAAAAAATAGGTCAACATCGTTAACTTGATGATACCCAAGGCACATGATTTGCACTCTCACACTTGAAACCCCATAGATAAATTGAAACAACTCTGAACATATATTTAAGAACGATGTACTCACTTGTCAAAAGAAAAAAAAATTGTACTATATGTAGATATGTTTTTTTTTTTTTTTTTTTTTTTTTTTTTTTTTTTTTTTTTTAACATGAACCACACCCCCAAATTTATTCTATTTTTACAATTTCATGAGCGTGGTTAAAATGAAAGAAACATGACAAGTGAGAACTCGAATACTAAACCAATCAAAAGTTCACCCCAAAACCCAACCGCTCACTTCAAGTAGCATTTGCAACTACTAACTTGATTCACTCAAATTGTGCCTTCGGTTCAACGATATAGGTTCGGAAGGAAGTTTTATCGGCCAGGGTATTTGTTATGTGTTCAGAATTGAAACAGATATTTGGCTTCGACAGGGTAATGAGGGATAAACATTTAACCAGGTAAGCTTCAAAGGCTCAAGCGATAAAAACGAATGCCTAAATCATATCTCTCGAACTACCTCACCTAGGATTTCGTCTCGAATTTCCCCCTAATCAAGTTCTAAAATCCCTATTGTCATGAATTTGGTTGATAGATAATCGTTTTCAAATAAAATATACAATTATACATTGAGTTTACGTGCTCGTGCATTTAGGATCTACAATAACTTTTACTAAAACGATACGTCAATCGCACAGAACACATATGAATAAGCTTTAAGCTCAACCTCAATAAACAACCAGGAGACAAACTCATCATCGGTTAATGGCCTAGATGAAGTTAAAACTCAGTACATAACAACAACTAGGCTAAACAAACCAATCCTAAACCAACATGCATACAATAAAAACAAAACAACATAAGCTAATAATACTAAAATACTACACATCACTTCCAAACTTAAAACAGGCAGTGCCCAAAATGACCCATCAGTGATCCCAATGATAGCATATAGCATGATAATGAAGATGGGGATTTAGAATACGTACCTGGGAGGTGAGAGAATCTCACCTCAGAATCAAGTCGGCTGTGACGGATTTAATTTTATTTTCCTTGGGTTGCCTCCTAAAAAGCGCATAGTTTATTGTCTTCGGCCCGAAACGGAGAATAGCTCATCAAAGAGAAATTTCCACCCATAGTAAGTGTCGTACAACACTACATATGGGTCTTGATTTAATACGCCTTCAAGACTGGCTAGATATTGCTCTGGATGGCTCATCTTTCAACAACACACCTTACCGGCTAATGTACTTGATGGGCATGGAAGAACATTGCTAATGGCGGTGAAGGACAAGTGCGCCACATCGGATCCTCATAAATATGAGCGTTTGAGATCGGTGGTAACTGTCTATTTGACTAGTCAATCTATTGAGTGTCATAGCTGCCTTATCGGGAACATCTGCTACTTCATCTCAACATGTGTAGATAGTTGGAATTATCTTGAGTAAAACATAGGTTTTTGTTAAGCAAAACATTGATTGCACATATTAGTAAAAATATTGTTTTAAGTGCTCTACATTCTATAGATTCTTCAATGGTCTTCCTTCCAGCATTTCAACTTTATAGGTGCCCAGGATGATGACTTTGGTGATGCGGTAGGGTCATTCCGAATTTGGCCCTAACTTTCCTTCTGCTTGGTCTCGCATGGAAAGGTTAACTTTTCATAGAAAAAGATCACATTCTTTAAATGAGCGTGCTCTATGCACTTGTTATGGTAACGGGCCATCCGTTATAAGCAGTTTATCAAATGTGGGTATGTTCCTCTTTTTCTTCGAGTAGATTTGAGCTCAACACTAGCTCGCATTGGTTTTTGTTGGGATCGTAGTGGACTATCCTACAAGTTGGTAGGCCCAGCTCGATTTGAATTACTACTTCTGATCTGAATACCATTTTGAGTGAAAGGTGTGAATTACCTATCTATTTCCAAACCGAAATTGTTAGTTTTCGAATATGTTTAGTATGTTTTTAGTACATTTTAATATGTTTTTATTCTTTTTGTATTATGACAGGTGTATGGGTGAAAAGGTATGAAATCGGAGCGCAAACGATCAATTCGGACTAAAAACGGTTGGAGAACTGAGGAAAAACAAATGAGGAGGCAATATTCAGAAAGAAACCCACCGCCGCAGCGGTGAAAATACAGAGAAGGGCTATTGATACTGTAAACTCACCACCTAGGCGGTGAAACTGCAGGATGTCTCTAAAATCCACCACCTTCCCTATCGCTGCGGCGAACATTAAACCGACATACCCACCACCTAGGCGGTCAGCTCTGCACAATTTAAATATTTTATTAGATATTTTGAGCCCTATTTAAACCCTCTCCTCTCCTTTAAAATCCCCAGCCATAGGAGACCCCTGAGGGTTCCTAGGATATTAGAGAGTGTTTTGGGGGAGCTCAAGCAAATCCTAAGGGGAAGAACACAAAGCAACGAAGGAGAAGCGACCTTGGAACACTCTTAGTGACATATCTTCAGATTTTGGCTAGTTTCTCTCGTTTCTCGCATCATCTCTTATCTTAGGATTATTATTTGAATATGTTTAGCTCGTTTTACATTGTATAAATCGTTAGGGCCATGAGCTAAACATGGATTATCTTAGGGATTAGCATATTATTTATAAAAATGTGTTTTGGTTGAGTTTGTGTTTCGTTTATGGTTGTTTCTTATAATTTTGATTGAGCTGCCGCGTTTTCTATGATTATATGCTAGTTTAGATATATTGAGAATATGGGTTTGACACTCAAGAGAGATAACCCGGATTTGGACTAGGATAAACACAACACGACAATCTAACGACCTAGGAGGGCGTTAGAAAGTGTGTAATCGATGACGTTGGGGTGAGACTCACGTGGCCTAGAGTCGTTAAGACATTGAGGTGGACTTTTCCATTGACACAAAGTCACATATTCTCCTGTCTTACACTCAGGAGAGGTGGCGAGGGAGTTTACGAACCGAAATTGTCGGATACACCGAACGTCGTTATTGTTAACTAAAATGAAATCAAACGCATTTAAGTAAATAAAGTTAATCCCTAGGCAATCTACTCTCCTAAACAATCTCAATATATTATTTATAGTATAGTTAACTTAATTAGTATTTTAGTTTAGTATTAGTAATAATTAATTAAATATATTTTTATCGCCTAGATAAAATTAGGTTATGATAATAGCGGTAATTGATAGTAATCTCAACTAATCCCTGTGGATACGATACCCGACCAAAAGGTTCATTATACTAAAACTTGATCCGTACGCTTGCAGTGAAAGTGGCAACGCTTAATTAGCGGCTACCAAGTTTTTGGCGCCGTTGCCGGGGATTGGTTATTGACACAGTCCATTTTCGACAATCGCTACCAAGTTTTTGGCACCGTTGTCGGGGATTGGTTGTTGACATAGTCCATTTCCCGCAATCACCAGCAAGTTTTTAACGCCATTTCCAGGGATTCGTAGTTCATCAAATTCAATTTCCGACGATCGCCGCCATGTTTTTGGTAACGATTGTTGAGGATTGGTTTGATTGGGTTATTGTCAATATTGTGAGTAAATAAATTGATTTTGATTTAGGCATTTTTTTTTTGTCTTCGTGTTTATAATTTTTCTTTGTAGTTTTGTTTTTGTTTTCTTGTAGGGTGCTTGAAGATGTTAGATCGACAGGTACTCTTGCATTTGTTTCATCGCAACATCTCGCCAGTCTTGAGGGCATGTGTTGGGTTGAGGACATTAAACCACTTGCTTCTTGGGAGGTAACCCAAGGAAAAAAATAAATTAGATCCATCTCCGTTGACTTGAAACGGAGGAGAGACTCTCTCGCCTCCCAGGTACGTGTCTGAACCCATGTCTTCATTATCATGCTATAAATTGTCATTGGGATTGTTGACAGGGTTGTTGTGATCATTTCATGTTTAAGTCGAGTGTGATGTGTTAGTATAGTATTATATGTTTAGTTGTAGTTTATGTCTTGTTTTACGTGTGCATGCTTGTATAGTTTAGTTGTTGTTTTGTGCTAAGTTTTGACGTCATCTAGGCCTTTGCCGATGAGTCTGTCCCCTGATTGTTTATTGAGGTCGAGCGGAAAGCTCATTCATGTGTGTTTTGTGTGCTTAACATATCGTCTTAATAAAATTTATTGTAGATCCTAAATGCACGAGCACATAAACTCAATATAGCATTATCTAATTGATTTAAAACCGATTATCCTTCACTCAATTTCATGACAATAGGGATTCTAGGACATGATTTGGGGGAAATTCGAGGCAAAATCCTAGGTGAGGTGGTTTAGGAGATATGATTTAGGCATTCATTTGATCGCTTGAGCCATTTGAAGTGTACCATGCAATATCGTTATCCCTCATTACCCTGTCGAAGCCAAAATGCCAATTCAATTTCTGAACATTTATCAAATACCCCAGTCGATTGAACTTTTTTCAAACCTTTATTGCTAAACCAAAGGCATATTTGAGTGAATCAAGTTAGCATTCATATATGCTACTTGATATGAGCGGTTCCATTTAGGGTGAACTTCTAAATTGGTTCGTTATTCGAGTACTCGCTTGTCGTATGTCGTTCATATTTTTGCATAGTCCTAAAATTGTAGAAATTTGAATGAGTTTGGGGGTGTGTTACTTATTCCTTTTTGCACACTGTTAAAATTTAAATATTCGAACGAGTTTGGGGGTGTGTTATGTGGAAAAAAAAAATTAAGTTTCTTTTTGACATGACAAGTGAGTACGACATTCTTAAACGTATGTTCAGGGTTGTTTCTAATTAAACTATGGGGTTTTGAGTGTGAGAGTGCCAAGCGATGTGCCTCGGGTAAGGTTAAGTTAACGACGTTAACCTATTTTCTATTCAAATTTACCCTTGGCCATTATTCCAAAACCGAACGAAGCCCTACTGATCTTTTTGAACCTCCGAGCCTACATTAGTGGAGAATAGATCCCATGTCAGGCATATGGATTCCCTATACCTAAAAGGTTTTAGTCGTGAACTATATTGAGGGGTAATCCCATCTAATCAATGGATAGTTGTATATTTGAGTTTAATCACACACACTTAAACATAATCTAGATTGGTGCTTACTATTTTTGAATGTTGAAATTCTAGAACACCACACGGTGTGATTTATACTTGAACTTGATTGGATTGGGGGCCGATGAGAGAAAATCTTTCGACCGGTAGATGATAATCAAAACTTACACATTTTTGTTTTTAGTGTTTTTTGTTTTTTCAATTTCGTAATTAGTTTTTATATTTTCTCGTATTATATGGTTGTTTTGCTCGAGGACTAGCAAAATTTCAAGTTTGGGGGTATTTGATAGGTGTAAATTACATATCCATTTCCAAACCGAAATTGTTAGTTTTCAAGTATATGTAGTATGGTTTTAGTACGTTTTAATATGTTTTTATTTTTTTGTAATAAAATAGGTGTATGGGTAGAAAGGTATAAAATCGGAGTGCAAACGATCAATTCGGACCAAAAACGATCGGAGAACGGTGGAAGAACAAGAGAGGCAAAATTCTGAAAGAAGCCCATCGTCGCAGTGTCCAGACCACTGCCGTGGTTGTGAAATGCAGAGAAGAGCTATTGATGTTGTCAACTCATCGCCTAGGCGGTAAAACTGCGGGATGTCCTTGAAATCCACCGCCGCGGTGAACGTTAAACTAACATACCCACCGCCTAGGCCGTGAATCCCACCGCCTAGGCGGTCAGCTCTGCACAGTTTAGATATTTTATTAGATATTTTTAGCCCTATTTGAAACAACTCCTCTCCTTTAAAAGCCCCGGACATAGGAGACCCTAAGGGTTCCTAGGATATTAGAGAGTGTTTTGGGGGAGCTCAAGCAAATCTTAAGTGGAAGAACACAAAGCAACGAAGGAGAAGTGATCTTGGAACACTCTTAGCGACAAATCTTCGGATTATGGCTAGTTTCTCTTGTTTCTCTCTTCATCTCTTATCTTAGGATTATTATTTGAGCATGTTTAGCTCGTTTTACATTGTATAAACGGTTAGGGCCATGAGCTAAATATGGATTGTCTTAGGGATTAACATATTATTTATAAAAATATGTTTTTGTTGAGTTTGTGTTTCGTTTATGGTTGTTCCTTATAATTTCAATTGTGTTGCCATGTTTTCTATGATTATATGTTAGTTTAGATATATTAAGAATATAGGGTTTGACACTCGGGAAAGGTAACCCCGAATTTGGATTAGGGTAAACACAACACGACAATCTAACGACTTGGGAGGGCATTAGAAAGTGTGCAATCGATGACAGTGGGGCGAGACTCACATGACCAAGAGTCATTAAGAAGTTGAGAGGGATTTTTTCGTTGACACAAAGTCACGAATTTTCCAGTCTTATACTCAGGAAAGGTGGCGAGGGAGTTTACGAACCAAGATTGTCGGATACGCCGAACACCGTTAATGTTAACTAAAACAAAATCAAACGCATTTAAGTAAATAAAGTTAATCCCTAGGCAATCTACTCCCCTAAACAATCTCAATATACTATTTATAGTATAGTTAACTTAATTAGTATTTTAGTTTTGTATTAGCAATAATTAATTAAATACCATTTTTATCGCCTACATAAAATTAAGTTATGATAATCACGGTAATTGATAATAATCTCAACCAATCCCTGTGGATACGATACCCGACCAAAGGTTCCATTATACTAAAACTTGATCCGTACGTTTATGGAGATAGTAGTAACGCTTAATTAGCGGCTACCAATGAGCAATTGTTTCCAAATAGAGATCTTCAAGGTGGTGTGTTGGGCCACAACACCGAGGGGAGATCATCCTCCTGCTTATCTTTGGACTTCTCCAATCACATTTTTAGTGTATGCAAAATAGTTTAGTTGGTTACATCTACTTGTTCGTTGGATTGCAGGTGACCTGGAGTTAACATATGGTGCCGCATTCCTAGGTTGGTACAGAAGTCGTCGAATAGGGTGCAGTCAAACTATGAGCCATGGTCTCTTACGCCTGTGGGACCCCAAATAATCATACGATGTGCTTCTAAGTAAAATCTCTTATCTTGCCATTGGTGATCTTTGCTACGACTTTGGATTCTATCCATTTAGTGAAGTAGTATATAGTGATGACGAGGAACTTCTTTTGAGCTTCAGAGATAGGAAAGGGCCCGAGATTGATTGTTAACTCTTCGTTAGGCGAATAGCCATGGTCCAGACTTTAGCAGTTGACCCGTAGCTAAGGTATTGATATCTGGTCTAAGTATTTAGAATTTATCGCATTTCTTGACCAATTCCTTAGCGTCGATCTCTATTATTGGACAGAAGTAGCCTTATTTGAGTGTGATTCTGGCGAGAGATCGTGTGCTTTGAGTGGTTACTGGAAAGACCTTCGTGGATATCCAAGAGGACCAAGTGGCCCTCATCTGGGTGCAGATAGTGTAGTAGTATCCCCATGAAAGACCTCTTATACAAGATGCCTTGTAGCAAGGTGTACCAGAACACTCGATAACAAACTTTCTTGGCCTCACTTTCTACTCTGGGAGGAGTCTATCGTGGAGGTAACTATAGATGGGGCTCGTCGAGCTAGACTAGTGCATTATCATCTCTATCTACTTTTCAGGTTTATCACAACTGTGCTGTGATACTTTCGACCAAGATGTTTTGATGTCTCGGTGAGTCAAAGGCTGAAGCTAAGTTAGCCAGTGAATCAGCATGCTTATTCTCTTTCCATGGAATCTACTTGACGGTAACCTTTTTGAACCCTTGTAGTAGGAGCATGGATTTGCTCAAGTATTGTGCCATTTTGTCCTCCTTAGTGGCGTACTACCCATTGATCTAATTTGCTACCAGGAGGGAATCGTACAAAATTTTTGCTTCAGTGGCGTCGGGTACTTTAAGGATCCTCTTAGAAGGTATCTAACAGGTGTAATTTACCTATCAATTTCCAAACCAAACTTGTTAGTTTTCAAGTATGTTTAGTACACTTTAATACGTTTATATTCTTTTTGCATAAATAAGGTGTTTGAGGTGAAAATGCATGAAAACAGATCAATAACGATCAAATCAGACCAAGAACGGTGGGAAAACAAGCATATTAGAAAGATTCATATCTGCAGTCTACCACCGTGGCGTCTAAACCACTGCCGTGGTGGTCAAAATGTAGAGAAATGCCTAATCTTGCTACAAATCCACCGCCACGGCAGTGAAACAACAGAAAGCCTCTACGCCCATCGCTGCGGCGAAGACACTTCCGACATGCCCACCATCGGATTGGGGAGACACTACCGACATGCCCTACGCCTCTACGAGCTAAATATGCCCACCGTCGATGAAGACACTGCCGACATGCCCACCGCTGTGGCGAAGACACTCCCGGCGAAACCTATACTCCCTCCTCTTCCATTCGGCCATTAGATCTCATTTAGGGTTCCTAATATTTTGAGAGTGTTTTGGGGAGTGTTCAACCAATTCCGAAGGAGAACAACACGTTGCGAAGAAAGAGAAGCGATCTCGAAACATTTTTAGCGGCAAATCTTCTGACTACGGCTAAGTTTCTTTCGTTTCTTCTTTATTTTCTTAACTTCGGTTGGTTGTTGAGAAGGTTTAGCTCGTTTTACATTGTATAAACGATTATGGCCATGAGCTAAACGGATTTTGTCTAGGGATTAATATAATTTATGAAAATGTCGTTAGCTTGAGTTTATGTTTCGTTAATGGTTGTTCTTCGCTATTTTGATTGTGTTTATCGGTTTGTCATAATTATATGCTTGTTTAGATATAGTGAGAAATTGAGATTTGACACTTAGGTGAGGTAACCCCGAATTCGTATTAGGGTAAACACAACACCATGATCTAATAACCTGGGAGGGAGTTAGAGAGTGTGCGATCAATGACGTTGGGACGAGACTCGTGTGACGCAGTGGCGTTAAGACGTTGAGGGGAATTTCTTCGTTGACACGAAATTGCATATTCACTCGTCTTACACTCGGGAGAGGTGGCGAGTGAGTTTACAATACAGATATTGTTGGATAGGTCGAACGTCGTTAACATAAACAAAACGATACGAAACAAGTTTTTGTAAACAAAGTTAATCCCTAGGCAATCTTTTCCCTAAACATCTCAATATAGTATTATAGTTTAATTAGATTAATTAAGTTAGTATTAGTATATTATTAATTATAAACACATTTTTAGCGTCTCGATAAAATTAGGTTAAGATAATCGCGGTATTCGATAATAATTTCAACCAATCCATGTGGACACGATACCCCTACTCTCCCCATTTATACTAAAACTTGACCCGTACACTTGCGGTGAAGGTGGCGTGCGTTAATTATGTGCCACCAAGTTTTTAGCGTCGTTGCCGGGGATTGTGTTTTAGATTATTGTTGATATTGTGAGTAAATGACCCAATTTTAATTTAAGCATTTTGTCACACCCCACCCCAGGTGGCCGTCACTCGAGGTCGAGTGTGACGTCGGCATGGCACTCCCAGTCCAACCAACCAAACATATTCATACTTGTATATATACATACATACCCAGACACGCATACCACTATCAATATTTTTTTTTCCACAAACAAACAATACCTCATACCCATTTCCAGAAAAATATGGGACACACCCGTCCCCAAATATATACAACAAAAATCACCTAAAAAATGATGAACCTTCCACAGTTCGACTCTGGCCGGCCTACTCTCAAAATGACACTACCTTTAGACTCTATCTAGTTCCAGTAGTGGACCTACTCTGATTTGCGATACCTGAAACCAAGTTTTTTATCGGTTTACTGTCTTTATAATAAAAATGTTTTGTATGGATCAAGTATAAAAATTTAAACACCACGTTACAAAATATAATATTATATAATCACATACCCTATGGAAATCTATTTTTCCTGTCACCACTAAAATAACTTATATATTTAAAACACCCAATCCAAATATTTGAAGTCAACGAGTGCAACAAAATAATATAGTGACGCCAATCCATTTTGAAATAATATGTCTAAAGCAAATCAATCCAGGCAGTTCATCGTATAATAAAATATCTCACACCACTTTCCTACAAGCCATATGATCACTTTTACCTCACGATCAGGAGTTGCAATGGTACCGTACCACCAGCAGGATTTGCATTCCTGACGGGTCAATTAACCACCTACAAGACTAATCCTCATGACAGGTCATAATATCAACAACCACCTGCCGGACTAACCCTCCGGACATGTCATGATTTCAACAACCACTTGCCTGACTAACCCTTTGGGAAGATCATAATATCAACAACCACCTGCCGGACTAATCCTCCGGACAGGTGATAATATCAACGACCACCTGCCAGACTAATCTTCTAGACAAGTCATAATATCAACAACCACTTGCCGGACTAATCCTCTGGACAGGTCATAATATAATCAACCACCTGTAAGACATGTCCTCCTAACAGGTCAAAACCATCCCGCAGGGCATACCCTTTTGACGGGATAAAAGCTATGGCATAGTCGGATCAAAAACCACCCTCTACATTTAGAAATCTACCTGACCCATATAAGTTGTAAAATTGTCCGATTTTTAATAAAACACATTTTTCTATAATTTATACAAAAATAAAATTTCTATATTTACATAGAAGACAGTACACTCACCTCGATTCCCGTACAGCAAAAATAGCACCATCCAAAACCTATCGGGACGCTGGCGCCTGTGAACCTAACGACGATAGGCCTAAATTAATATTTTATTTTAAAATAACCTAACGTGCAATGCAGGTCCTAAATCTCATATTTCCCATTCCCCAAGTTTTTATTATGGAAAATTATTATTTTGTCCGTTCCGCTACGTTAATCTTTACCGTACCAATTTTTTCAAGATTAACGATTATAACGATATTATTACAGTTACGAAAATTACTATCAAGATTTCAAAACTTTTAATACTTAACTTTTTAATTTAATTGATAATAATTCCTGATTAAAATTTTACCTGTTCAAATCGTTCGCAAGCCGAGAAATTGAATTTTATTTTTTTATTTTTTTCCTTTTTCCTCTTTCGTTTCTTTTTCTTCCCTTCCTCTTTTCTTTTTCTTATTCGGCCTATTTCTACTTCCTATTCACTGAGCCTCACCGCCTAGGAGAACGCCATCGCCGCGGCGAAACTACAATGGCTCTGTTACTGCTTCGTTCTAAACTAATTGTTTTTCTCTCTCTCCTTACAAGCTCCGATGAATCCCACACCACCGTCTGAACGTCACATTCATACACTACACACACTATTGGACGAACACACAAGCACACACCCACCGTTGACGATCATACCCACCGGACTGGCAACCTCACCTACGGCAATTACTTCCACCAGATAAGAAGAACAACGCTGGCGACTGCAACGATCACGAAACACACCCACACATGCATAGCCAAAACACACACATACACAATAATAGAATTACACACATATACCGCTAGACCACCAACAATGATCACACACCCACATGCACGCCGGACGATCGACGACTGATCACACACCCACCCACAATGTCGATGACGAATAGCACGCACACACAAACGAAGAAAATGGAACATAATACACACGACTAACCACATACATGCACATGCCGATCACCTCCACACACCGCTGGACGAACTTGGACAGAGCGCACACACACACATAACGACGGAACGGAATAGAGCACACACACGCATACACGATAGAACACACACCAAACGGAGATGACACACCCACGCACACGATCACTGGATGATCGCCGACGAACACACACACACCCACGCTAGAGAAACCACTACGAACGAAACCCACCATCGCTGGTGACCTACGACCAACTGAACTTGCTTCTCTCTCCCTCTCTCGGTTTTCTGAATTTTCTTTTTCCTTTTCAGTGTTGGAATTGAAATGCATGCATTTGTATATATATGCATGAAAATAGTAGTATGATCTTGATTCCTTGCGTTGCCACGTTGGTTCCATTTTTCCTGTTTTTGATTTTGTTAATCTCAATAGCATATATATATATATATATATATATATATATATATATATATATATATATATATATATATATATATATATATATGTATGTATGTATAATAAATCATCTCATTTACATTCACAGCCGTTAGATGTCTCAGGATATTCGTAGCCATTAGATTACTTTTATATACAACATCTACATACATATATATACAAATATCACGTGACTTCTGATCAACAGTGGTTGCATTTACTTATTATCTTACTTTTGAGAGTTCCAAGATCATAGATTCCCCTGCTCAGCGGCGTGGTTCTTCTTCTCCGCCGAATACATCGTCTCCAATCCATGGGTTCATCTTCTTCTCTGCCGAATTTGTGTCGCCTCCATAATCGTAGACTTACTTTTGAGACTTACCATCACCATAGCTGGCTTTGTTTACTGTCGTCCTTCTTCATCGCCTCCAATCCTCCACTGGTTCTTTTTCTTCTTCTCTGAATTTGTCGTCTCCGTAATCTCTTCCCCACTGTTTTGGGTTCCTTGCCATCATCTCCCACATCAATCGTGCCCTAATCTCTGCCCTAATCTCTGCCTATCAGTCAAAGCCCTAATGAAATCCCTCCATCTCGCATCTATAAGACCCTTGCAATAACAATTGTTCCTCGCAACAACACTAATTTGATTCCTCGCTTCAGACAATCGTTCCTGGCAACAACAATCGTCCCTTGCAAGGTTAGTTCACTGTTTCAGATTTAGAGTTTCTATTTTTTTTTTTGTTTATTGTTTCTATTCTAAGATAGCATTTGGTTCCCATTTCTGTTTATGTTCAAACCCGTTGGATGTCTAAGAAAACACTATTTTTTCTCTCATTGCTTTAGGAATTTTTGCTCCCATTGCTTTAGGAAATAATCGTTCCTCATAAGGTTAGTTCAAATCATGTTCAGATTTGGAGTTTCTGTTTTGTGTTTTTGTTTACTGTTTCTGTTCCAAGGTAGCATTTGGTTCCCATTTCTGTTTATGTTCAAACCCGTTGAATGTCTAAGAAAACAATGTTTTTGCTCTCATTACTTTAGGAAACAATCGTTCCTCACAAGGTTAGTTCAAATCATGTTCAGATCTGGAGTTTCTGTTTTATTTTTTTGTTTATTGTTTCTGTTTCAAGTTGCCATTTGGTTCCCATTTCCGTTTATGTTCAAACCCCTTGGATGTATAAGAAAACACTATTTTTTCTCTCATTGCTTTAGGAAACATTTGTGATCATTACAGTTGTTTTTCATTTCTGTTCCTAGTGTTCGCATTTTCATTTTTTCATTTAGGTGGCATTTGTTTAGTGTTCAAATTAAAAATCTGAGAACAAAACAAAAACAATGCCTTTTTTTTTTTTTTGTTTTCATTTTTTCATTTATGTTCCAAGAAACCTAAAAAGTGTTTTTGCTCTGTCATGAAAAATGCATTTTTTTCATTTCTGTTCTAAGCTACTGATTTAGAACAGAAATCATGCATCTTCCTCTCTAATTGTGATCATTATAATTATAATCATGTTCAAATCATGTTCATTTGTTTTGTTTGATTGTAGAATTAGAGGGAAGAGAGACAAGCTAGCGAGGAGGGAAGCAGGAAGCTCTCGAATCAGGTTAAATTTGCATTTGTTTTTGTTATGCTCCATGTTTCTATTTCTGTTCTTGTTCCCTGTTTCTGTTTCCCGTCTCTGTTTTCCATTCTTGTTTCTGTCCCCTGTTTCTATTTTTGTTCATTGGTGATCACATATAAGATGTTGTTTTGGTTAGCAATATTAAGTTATAGTATGTTATCGAAAACTTGAAACATAAACAAATTCGTTTATGTTTTTTGTATTTGAAGTTTTTTGGGAACGGAACTAGAACATATTTTTTGTCGGGGTCTAGGTAGCTTCTATTCCTCACCACCCTCACTTCTCTCTTCATTTTCAAGGTTTAATGGCGTCCCTCACCTCCAAAACACAGTGGTCTAGTGGTTGGTTTGAATTCAAGTTTTCTTTCTTCCTGTCTCTTCGTTGGTCTATTGAGTGTGTTTCTCTCAAATTTGATTTAGTTTTTTCTGAATTAATTTTTGTTCATCGCATTTGATTCTCGATTCTCTACAGTTTATTCCAAGTTGGGTTTTCTGAATTAATGGTTGGATTTCAACTCAATTTTGGGTTTTCTTATTCATGCAGTAGCATTTGGTATGTGTGATTGATTCGTCTACTGCAATTCATTTTCCAAATCTAACTATTTTTCTACATGAATAATGCAAAGACTTAGTGTTTGCTGACTGTTTCAGTTTCAGAAACCAAAAAAAAAATCCATAACAAATTCTATTTTTATTTTTTTTTTCAAATTTTGTGTTCGGCAACTGTTTTTGTTTTAAGATTGTTTGTTTCTGCTGTTGAATTGGGAATGAAGTGGTTGATGTTTTTTGATTGAATCTACTTCCATTCATGTTTCTGTTTTCCATTCCCGTTTATGTTCCCTGTTTCTGTTATTGTTTATTGGTGATCACATATAAGATGTCGTTTTGGTTAGAAATGTTAAGTTATAGTACGTTATCATAAAAAAAAAGGCCATTTGATGAGCTTACGATTCTATATACGATGTCATTTTGGTTATATGTCATTGTCGACTGCCATATATACGATGTCGTTTTGGTTATATGCCATATGTTTCATGTAGATGCTCAGGTAGCATTTGTTTTCCAGATTTATGTTTATGTTGAATCTCAAGAACAACTTTTTTAGTGTTTCTATTTGGTTCCCAGATTTCTGTTTATGTTCTTAGACTTTGGGTTTTTGTTTTTAAAGAAAACATGAAACATAAACAATTTCGTTTATGTTTTTTGTATTTGAATTGTCGATTGTTTTGTGTTTTGTTATCAAAAGTCTATTTCTATTTGAAGTTTTTTGGGAATGGAACTAAAACATATTTTTTGTCGAGGTTCAGAAGAACTGAAACATATTTTTTGTTCCCATGTTTCTGTTTTTGTTTTCAATTTTGTGTACACAATTCAATTTTATGTATATATATGTTCAACCCCTTTAATCATGTTTAATCATGGTTTCATTTATGTTTCATTTTAGCCCCTCACTAAAATTGAATTAGTTTAGTTTCATTGCAAACAGAAATCATCAATGTTCAAATCATGATCAACATAATCAGTTCATGTTCAAATCATGTTCATTTGTTTTGTTCCATTGTAGAATCATAGGGAAGAGAGACAAGCTAGCGAGGAGGGAAACAGCAAGCTCTCGAAACAGGTTAAATTTGCATATGTTTCGGTTTTGTTCCCTATTTCTGTTTCTGTTTCCATTCCTGTTTCTATTTCCTGTTTATGTATAGATTGTGTTGAGCTACTTTAATCATGTATAGTATGTTAGTATTTGGTTCCCAGATTTGGTTTAATGTTGTTTTAGTTACACGGAAATTAATTTCTGATTTTGTAGAACAAATTCCCTGGAATTTCTGAGTTTTTATTATGTTGATCGGAATAGTTGACAATTAATTATTACCTGAGTGTTTTTGTTTACTGTTTCTGTTCCAAGATAGCATTTGGTTCCCAAATTTCTGTTTATGTTCCAACACTAATTTGGTTTCAATGCCTTTAATCATGCGTTTATGTATATTGGTTCCCAGATTTCTGTTTCTATTCTGCTACCTATTTCTGTTCTGTTCCCTGTTTCTGTTTCTGTTTCTGTTCCTGTTCCCAGTTTCTGTTTCCGAATCTGTTTCCATTCTTGTTTATGTTTCATGTTTATGTATAGATTGTGTTGAGCCGTTATAATCATGTTTAATCATGGAATCTCAAGAACATAGTGGTCGACTGCCATATATAGTATGCTAGCATTTGGTTCCCAGATTTGGATTAATGTCGTTTTGGTTATTCAAAAATTAATTTTTGATTTTTTAGAACAAATTCCCTGGAATTTCTGAGTTTTTATTATGTTGATTGGAATAGTTGAAGCTTAATTATTACTTGAGTGTTTTTGTTTACTGTTTTTGTTCCAAGATAGCATTTGGTTCCCAAATTTATGTTTACGTTCCAACACTAATTTGGTTTCAATGCCTTTAATCATGCGTTTATGTATATTGGTTCCCAGATTTTTGTTTCTGTTCCTATTTTGGTTTTGTTACCTGTTTTTGTTCTGTTCCCTATTTCTATTTCGGTTCCTGTTTCTGTTTCGTGTTTCTGTTTCCGAATCTGTTTCCATTCCTATTTCTATTTCCTATTTATGTATAGATTGTGTTGAGCCCCTTTAATCAAGTTTAATCATGGAATCTCAAGAACATATTGGTCGACTGCCATATATAGTATGTTAGCATTTGGTTCCCAGATTTGGTTTAATATCGTTTTGGTTATACGAAAATTAATTTTTGATTTTTTAGAACAAATTCCTTGGAATTTCTGAGTTTTTGTTATGTTGATTGGAATAGTTAAAGCTTAATTATTACCTGAGTGTTTTTGTTTACTGTTTCTGTTCCAAGATAGCATTTGGTTCCCAAATTTCTATTTATTTTCCAACACTAATTTCGTTTCAATGCCTTTAATCATGCGTTTGTGTATATTGGTTCCCAAAATTCTGTTTTTGTTCCTGTATCTGTTCTGTTACCTATTTCTGTTCTGTTCCCTATTTTTGTTTCTGTTTCTGTTTCTGTTCCTATTCCCAGTTTCTGTTTCCGAATCTGTTTCCACTCTTGTTTATGTTTCCTGTTTATGTATAGATTGTGTTGAGCCATTTTAATCATGTTTAATCATGGAATCTCAAGAACATATTGGTCGACTGCCATATATAGTATGCTTGCACTTGGTTCCCGGATTTGGATTAATGTCGTTTTGGTTATACGAAAACTAATTTATGATTTTTTAGAACAAATTTCCTGGAATTTATGAGCTTTTATTATGTTGATTGGAATAGTTGAAGCTTAATTATTACCTGAGTGTTTTTGTTTACTGTTTCTGTTCCAAGATAGCATTTGGTTCCCAAATTTCTATTTATTTTCCAACACTAATTTCGTTTCAATGCCTTTAATCATGCGTTTGTGTATATTGGTTCCCAAATTTCTGTTTTTGTTCCTGTATCTGTTCTGTTACCTGTTTCTGTTCCTATTTCCAGTTTCTGTTTCTGAATCTGTTTCCACTCTTGTTTATGTTTCCTGTTTATGTATAGATTGTGTTGAGCCGTTTTAATCATGTTTAATCATGGAATCTTAAGAACATATTGGTCGATTGCCATATATAGTATGCTAGCATTTGGTTCCCGGATTTGGATTAATGTCGTTTTGGTTATACGAAATCTAATTTATGATTTTTTAGAACAAATTTCCTGGAATTTATGAGTTTTTATTACGTTGATTGGAATAGTTGAAGCTTAATTATTACCTAAGTGTTTTTGTTTACTGTTTTTGTTCCAAGATAGCATTTGGTTCCCAAATTTATGTTTATGTTCCAACATTAATTTGGTTTCAATGCCTTTAATCATGTGTTTGTGTATATTAGTTCCCAGATTTCTATTGTCGTTCTTATTTCTGTTCTGTTACCTGTTTCTATTTCTGTTTTTGTTCCTATTCCCTATTTTTGTTTCCGAATCTGTTTCCATTCCTGTTTCTGTTTCCTGTTTATGTATAGATTATGTTGAGCCCCTTTAATCATGTTTAATCATGGAATCTCAAGAACATATTGGTCGACTGCCATATAAAGTATGCTAGCATTTGGTTCCTGGATTTGGATTAATGTCGTTTTGGTTATACGAAAACTAATTTATGATTTTTTAGAACAAATTTCCTGGAATTTATGAGTTTTTATTATGTTGATTGGAATTGTTGAAGCTTAATTATTACCTGAGTGTTTTTGTTTACTGTTTTTGTTCCAAGATAGCATTTGGTTCCCAAATTTATGTTTATGTTCCAACACTAATTTAGTCTCAATGCCTTTAATCATGTGTTTGTGTATATTGGTTCCCAGATTTCTATTTTCGTTCTTATTTCTGTTCTGTTACCTGTTTTTATTATGTTCCCTATTTCTATTTCTGTTACTGTTCCTGTTCCCTAATTTCGTTTCCGAATCTGTTTCCATTCCTGTTTCTGTTTCCTGTTTATGTATAGATTATGTTGAGCCCCTTTAATCATGTTTAATCATGGAATCTCAAGAACATATTGGTCGACTGCTATATATAGTATGTTAGCATTTGGTTCCCAGATTTGGTTTAATGTCGTTTTGGTTGTACGTAAATTAATTTCTGATTTTTTAGAACACATTCCCTAGAATTTTTGAGTTTTTATTACGTTGATTGGAATAGTTAAAGCTTAATTATTACCTGAGTGTTTTTGTTTACTGTTTCTGTTCCAAGATAGCATTTGGTTCCCAAATTTCTATTTATTTTCCAACACTAATTTCGTTTCAATGCCTTTAATCATGCGTTTGTGTATATTGGTTCCCAAATTTCTGTTTTTGTTCCTGTATCTGTTCTATTACCTATTTCTGTTCTGTTCCCTATTTTTGTTTCTGTTTCTGTTTCTGTTCCTATTCCCAGTTTCTGTTTCCGAATCTGTTTCCACTCTTGTTTATGTTTCCTGTTTATGTATAGATTGTGTTGAGCCATTTTAATCATGTTTAATCATGGAATCTCAAGAACATATTGGTCGACTGCCATATATAGTATGCTTGCACTTGGTTCCCGGATTTGGATTAATGTCGTTTTGGTTATACGAAAACTAATTTATGATTTTTTAGAACAAATTTCCTGGAATTTATGAGTTTTTATTATGTTGATTGGAATAGTTGAAGCTTAATTATTACCTGAGTGTTTTTGTTTACTGTTTCTGTTCCAAGATAGCATTTGGTTCCCAAATTTCTATTTATTTTCCAACACTAATTTCGTTTCAATGCCTTTAATCATGCGTTTGTGTATATTGGTTCCCAAATTTCTGTTTTTGTTCCTGTATCTGTTCTGTTACCTGTTTCTGTTCCTATTTCCAGTTTCTGTTTCCGAATCTGTTTCCACTCTTGTTTATGTTTCCTGTTTATGTATAGATTGTGTTGAGCCGTTTTAATCATGTTTAGTCATGGAATCTTAAGAACATATTGGTCGATTGCCATATATAGTATGCTAGCATTTGGTTCCCGGATTTGGATTAATGTCGTTTTGGTTATACGAAATCTAATTTATGATTTTTTAGAACAAATTTCCTGGAATTTATGAGTTTTTATTACGTTGATTGGAATAGTTGAAGCTTAATTATTACCTAAGTGTTTTTGTTTACTGTTTTTGTTCCAAGATAGCATTTGGTTCCCAAATTTATGTTTATGTTCCAACACTAATTTGGTTTCAATGCCTTTAATCATGTGTTTGTGTATATTAGTTCCCAGATTTCTATTTTCGTTCTTATTTCTGTTCTGTTACCTGTTTCTATTTCTGTTTTTGTTCCTATTCCCTATTTTTGTTTCCGAATCTGTTTCCATTCCTGTTTCTGTTTCCTGTTTATGTATAGATTATGTTGAGCCCCTTTAATCATGTTTAATCATGGAATCTCAAGAACATATTGGTCGACTGCCATATAAAGTATGCTAGCATTTGGTTCCTGGATTTGGATTAATGTCGTTTTGGTTATACGAAAACTAATTTATGATTTTTTAGAACAAATTTCCTGGAATTAATGAGTTTTTATTATGTTGATTGGAATTGTTGAAGCTTAATTATTACCTGAGTGTTTTTGTTTACTGTTTTTGTTCCAAGATAGCATTTGGTTCCCAAATTTATGTTTATGTTCCAACACTAATTTAGTCTCAATGCCTTTAATCATGTGTTTGTGTATATTGGTTCCCAGATTTCTATTTTCGTTCTTATTTCTGTTCTGTTACCTGTTTTTATTATGTTCCCTATTTCTATTTCTGTTTCTGTTCCTGTTCCCTATTTTCGTTTCCGAATCTGTTTCCATTCCTGTTTCTGTTTCCTGTTTATGTATAGATTATGTTGAGCCCCTTTAATCATGTTTAATCATGGAATCTCAAGAACATATTGGTCGACTGCTATATATAGTATGTTAGCATTTGGTTCCCAGATTTGGTTTAATGTCGTTTTGGTTGTACGTAAATTAATTTCTGATTTTTTAGAACACATTCCCTAGAATTTTTGAGTTTTTATTACGTTGATTGGAATAGTTGAAGCTTAATTATTACCTGAGTGTTTTTGTTTACTGTTTTTGTTCCAAGATAGCATTTGGTTCACAAATTTCTGTTTATGTTCCAACACTAATTTGGTTTCAATGCCTTTAATCATGTGTTTGTGTATATTGGTTCTCAGATTTATGTTTCCGTTCCTATTTCTGTTCTGTTACCTGTTTCTTTTCTGTTCCCTGTTTCTGTTTCTGTTCCTATTCATGTTCCCTGTTTCTGTTTCCAAATCTATTTCCATTCCTATTTATGTTTCCTGTTTATGTATAGATTGTGTTGAGCCCTTTTAATCAAGTTTAATAATGGAATCTCAAGAACATTTGGTCGACTGCCATATATAAAATGTTAGCATTTGGTTCCCAGATTTGGTTTAATGTCGTTTTGGTTATACGAAAATTAATTTCTGATTTTTTAGAACAAATTCCCTAGAATTTCTGAGTTTTTATTATGTTGATTGGAATAGTTGAAGCTTAATTATTACCTGAGTATTTTTGTTTACTGTTTCTGTTCCAAGATAGCATTTGGTTCCCAAATTTCTATTTATGTTCCAACACTAATTTCGTTTCAATGCCTTTAATCATGCGTTTGTGTATATTAGTTCCCAAATTTCTGTTTTTGTTCCTGTATCTGTTCTGTAACCTGTTTCTGTTCTGTTCCCTATTTTTGTTTCTGTTTCTGTTCCTGTTCCTGTTCCGATTCCCAGTTTCTGTTTCCGAATCTGTTTCCACTCTTGTTTATGTTTCCTGTTTATGTATAGATTGTGTTGAGCCGTTTTAATCATGTTTAATCATGGAATCTCAAGAACATATTGGTCGACTGCCATATCAAGTATGCCAGCATTTGGTTCCCGGATTTGGATTAATGTCGTTTTGGTTATACTAAAACTAATTTATGATTTTTTAGAACAAATTTCCTGGAATTTATGAGTTTTTATTATGTTGATTGGAATAGTTGAAGCTTAATTATTACCTGAGTGTTTTTGTTTACTGTTTTTGTTCCAAGATAGCATTTGGTTCCCAAATTTATGTTTATGTTCCAACACTAATTTGGTTTCAATGCCTTTAATCATGTGTTTGTGTATATTGGTTCCCAGATTTCTATTTTCGTTCTTATTTCTCTTCTGTTACCTGTTTTTATTATGTTCCCTGTTTCTATTTTTGTTTCTGTTCCTGTTCCCTATTTTCGTTTCCGAATCTGTTTCCATTCCTGTTTCTGTTTCCTGTTTATGTATAGATTATGTTGAGCCCCTTTAATCATGTTTAATCATGGAATCTCAAGAACATATTGGTCGACTGCCATATATAGTATGTTACCATTTGGTTCCCATGATTTGGTTTAATGTCGTTTTGGTTGTACGAAAATTAATTTCTGATTTTTTAGAACACATTCCCTAGAATTTTTGAGTTTACGTTGATTGGAATAGTTGAAGCTTAATTATTACCTGAGTGTTTTTGTTTACTGTTTTTGTTCCAAGATAGCATTTGGTTCACAAATTTCTGTTTATGTTCCAACACTAATTTGGTTTCAATGCCTTTAATCTTGTGTTTGTGTATATTGGTTCTCAGATTTCTGTTTCCGTTCCTATTTCTGTTCTGTTACTTGTTTCTTTTCTGTTCCCTTTTCTGTTTCTGTTCCTGTTCATGTTCCCTGTTTCTGTTTCCAAATCTATTTCCATTCCTATTTATGTTTCCTGTTTATGTATAGATTGTGTTGAGCCCTTTTAATCAAGTTTAATAATGGAATCTCAAGAACATATTGGTCGACTGCCATATATAAAATGTTAGCATTTGGTTCCCAGATTTGGTTTAATGTCGTTTTGGTTATACGAAAATTAATTTCTGATTTTTTAGAACAAATTCCCTAGAATTTCTGAGTTTTTATTATGTTGATTGGAATAGTTGAAGCTTAATTATTACCTGAGTATTTTTGTTTACTGTTTCTGTTCCAAGATAGCATTTGGTTCCCAAATTTCTATTTATGTTCCAACACTAATTTCGTTTCAATGCCTTTAATCATGCGTTTGTGTATATTAGTTCCCAAATTTCTGTTTTTGTTCCTGTATCTGTTCTGTAACCTGTTTCTGTTCTGTTCCATATTTTTGTTTCTGTTTCTGTTCCTGTTCCTGTTCCGATTCCCAGTTTCTGTTTCCGAATCTGTTTCCACTCTTGTTTATGTTTCCAGTTTATGTATAGATTGTGTTGAGCCGTTTTAATCATGTTTAATCATGGAATCTCAAGAACATATTGGTCGACTGCCATATAAAGTATGCTAGCATTTGGTTCCCGGATTTGGATTAATGTCGTTTTGGTTATACGAAAACTAATTTATGATTTTTTAGAACAAATTTCCTGGAATTTATGAGTTTTTATTATGTTGATTGGAATAGTTGAAGCTTAATTATTACCTGAGTGTTTTTGTTTACTGTTTTTGTTCCAAGATAGCATTTGGTTCCCAAATTTATGTTTATGTTCCAACACTAATTTGGTTTCAATGCCTTTAATCATGTGTTTGTGTATATTGGTTCCCAGATTTCTATTTTCGTTCTTATTTCTGTTCTGTTACCTGTTTTTATTATGTTCCCTGTTTCTATTTCTGTTTCTGTTCCTGTTCCCTATTTTCGTTTCCGATTCTGTTTCTGTTCCTGTTTCTGTTTCCTGTTTATGTATAGATTATGTTGAGCCCCTTTAATCATGTTTAATCATGGAATCTCAAGAACATATTGGTCGACTGCCATATATAGTATGTTAGCATTTGGTTCCCAGATTTGGTTTAATGTCGTTTTGGTTGTATGAAAATTAATTTATGATTTTTTAGAACACATTCCCTAGAATTTTTGAGTTTTTATTACGTTGATTGGAATAGTTGAAGCTTAATTATTACCTGAGTGTTTTTGTTTACTGTTTTTGTTCCAAGATAGCATTTGGTTCACAAATTTCTGTTTATGTTCCAACACTAATTTGGTTTCAATGCCTTTAATCATGTGTTTGTGTATATTGGTTCTCAGATTTCTGTTTCCGTTCCTATTTCTGTTCTGTTACCTGTTTCTTTTCTGTTCCCTTTTCTGTTTCTGTTCCTGTTCATGTTCCCTGTTTCTGTTTCCTAATCTATTTCCATTCCTATTTATGTTTCCTGTTTATGTATAGATTGTGTTGAGCCCTTTTAATCAAGTTTAATAATGGAATCTCCAGAACATATTGGTCGACTGCCATATATAAAATGTTAGCATTTGGTTCCCAGATTTGGTTTAATGTCGTTTTGGTTATACGAAAATTAATTTCTGATTTTTTAGAACTCATTCCCTAGAATTTTTGAGTTTTTATTACGTTGATTGGAATAGTTGAAGCTTAATTATTACCTGAGTCTTTTTGTTTACTGTTTTTGTTCCAAGATTGCATTTGGTTCACAAATTTCTGTTTATGTTCCAACACTAATTTGGTTTCAATGCCTTTAATCATGTGTTTGTGTATATTGGTTCTCAGATTTCTGTTTCCGTTCCTATTTCTGTTCTGTTACCTGTTTCTTTTCTGTTCCCTGTTTCTATTTCTGTTCCTGTTCATGTTCCCTGTTTCTGTTTCCAAATCTATTTCCATTCCTATTTATGTTTCCTGTTTATGTATAGATTGTGTTGAGCCCTTTTAATCAAGTTTAATAATGGAATCTCAAGAACATATTGGTCGACTGCCATATATAAAATGTTAGCATTTGGTTCCCAGATTTGGTTTAATATCGTTTTCGTTATACGAAAATTAATTTTTGATTTTTTAGAACAAATTCCTTGGAATTTATGAGTTTTTATTATGTTGATTGGAATAGTTGAAGCTTAACTATTACCTGAGTGTTTTTGTTTACTGTTTTTGTTCCAAGATAGCATTTGGTTCCCAAATTTATGTGTATGTTCCAACACTAATTTGGTTTCAATGCCTTTAATCATGTGTTTGTGTATATTGGTTCCCAGATTTCTATTTTCGTTCTTATTTCTGTTCTGTTACCTGTTTTTATTATGTTCCCTGTTTCTAATTCTGTTTCTGTTCCTGTTCCCTATTTTCGTTTCCGAATCTGTTTCCATTCCTGTTTCTGTTTCCTGTTTATGTATAGATTATGTTGAGCCCCTTTAATCATGTTTAATCATGGAATGTCAAGAACATATTGGTCGACTGCCATATATAGTATGTTACCATTTGGTTCCCAGATTTGGTTTAATGTCGTTTTGGTTGTACGAAAATTAATTTCTGATTTTTTAGAACACATTCCCTAGAATTTTTGAGTGTTTATTACGTTGATTGGAATAGTTGAAGCTTAATTATTACCTGAGCATTTTTGTTTACTGTTTTTGTTCCAAGATAGCATTTGGTTCACAAATTTCTGTTTATGTTCCAACACTAATTTGGTTTCAATGCCTTTAATCATGTGTTTGTGTATATTGGTTCTCAGATTTCTGTTTCCGTTCCTGTTTCTTTTCCGTTCCCTGTTTCTGTTTCTGTTCCTGTTCATGTTCCCTGTTTCTGTTTCCAAATCTATTTCCATTCCTATTTATGTTTCCTGTTTATGTATAGATTGTGTTGAGCCCCTTTAATCATGTTTAATAATGGAATCTCAAGAACATATTGGTCGACTGCCATATACAGTATGTTAGCATTTGGTTCCCAGATTTGGTTTAATATCGTTTTCGTTATACGAAAATTAATTTTTGATTTTTTAGAACAAATTCCTTGGAATTTCTGAGTTTTTATTATGTTGATTGGAATAGTTGAAGCTTAATTATTACCTGAGTGTTTTTGTTTACTGTTTCTGTTCCAAGATAGCATTTGGTTCACAAATTTATGTTTATGTTCCAACACTAATTTGGTTTCAATGCCTTTAATCATGTGTTTGTGTATATTGGTTCCCAGATTTCTATTTTCGTTCTTATTTCTGTTCTGTTACCTGTTTTTATTATGTTCCTTGTTTCTAATTCTGTTTCTGTTCCTGTTCCCTATTTTCGTTTCCGAATCTGTTTCCATTCCTGTTTCTGTTTCCTGTTTATGTATAGATTATGTTGAGCCCCTTTAATCATGTTTAATCATGGAATCTCAAGAACATATTGGTCGACTGCCATATATAGTACGTTACCATTTGGTTCCCAGATTTGGTTTAATGTCGTTTTGGTTGTACGAAAATTAATTTCTGATTTTTTAGAACACATTCCCTAGAATTTTTGAGTTTTTATTACGTTGATTGGAATAGTTGAAGCTTAATTATTACCTGAGTGTTTTTGTTTACTGTTTTTGTTCCAAGATAGCATTTGGTTCACAAATTTCTGTTTATGTTCCAACACTAATTTGGTTTCAATGCCTTAAATCATGTGTTTGTGTATATTGGTTCTCAGATTTCTGTTTCCGTTCCTATTCCAGTTCTGTTACCTGTTTCTGTTTCTGTTCCTGTTCATGTTCCCTGTTTCTGTTTCCAAATCTATTTCCATAGCTATTTATGTTTCCTGTTTATGTATAGATTGTGTTGACCCCTTTTAATCAAGTTTAATAATGGAAACTCAAGAACATATTGGTCGACTGCCATATATAAAATGTTAGCATTTGGTTCTCAGATTTGGTTTAATGTCGTTTTGGTTATACGAAAATTAATTTCTGATTTTTTAGAACAACTTCCCTAGAATTTCTGAGTTTTTATTATGTTGATTGGAATAGTTGAAGCTTAATTATTACCTGAGTATTTTTGTTTACTGTTTCTGTTCCAAGATAGCATTTGGTTCCCAAATTTCTATTTATGTTCCAACACTAATTTCCTTTCAATGCCTTTAATCATGCGTTTGTGTATATTAGTTCCCAAATTTCTATTTTTGTTCCTGTATCTGTTCTGTAACCTGTTTCTGTTCTGTTCCGTATTTCTGTCCCTGTTTCTATTTCTGTTTCTGTTCCTGTTCCGATTCCCAGTTTCTGTTTCCGAATCTGTTTCCACTCTTGTTTATGTTTCCTGTTTATGTATAGATTGTGTTGAGCCGTTTTAATCATGTTTAATCATGGAATCTCAAGAACATATTGGTCGACTGCCATATAAAGTATGCTAGCATTTGGTTCCCGGATTTGGATTAATGTCGTTTTGGTTATACGAAAACTAATTTATGATTTTTTAGAACAAATTTCCTGGAATTTATGAGTTTTTATTATGTTGATTGGAATAGTTGAAGCTTAATTATTACCTAAGTGTTTTTGTTTACTGTTTTTGTTCCAAGATAGGATTTGGTTCCCAAATTTATGTTTATGTTCCAACACTAATTTGGTTTCAATGCCTTTAATCACGTGTTTGTGTATATTGGTTCCCAGATTTCTATTTTCGTTCTTATTTCTGTTCTGTTACCTGTTTTTATTATGTTCCCTGTTTCTATTTCTGTTTCTGTTCCTGTTCCCTATTTTCGTTTCCGAATCTGTTTCCATTCCTGTTTCTGTTTCCTGTTTATGTATAGATTATGTTGAGCCCCTTTAATCATGTTTAATCATGGAATCTCAAGAACATATTGGTCGACTGTCATATATAGTATGTTAGCATTTGGTTCCCAGATTTGGTTTAATGTCGTTTTGGTTGTACGAAAATTAATTTCTGATTTTTTAGAACACATTCCCTAGAATTTTTGAGTTTTTATTACGTTGATTGGAATAGTTGAAGCTTAATTATTACCTGAGTGTTTTCGTTTACTGTTTTTGTTCCAAGATAGCATTTGGTTCACAAATTTCTGTTTATGTTCCAACACTAATTTGGTTTCAATGCCTTTAATCATGTGTTTGTGTATATTGGTTCTCAGATTTCTATTTCCGTTCGTATTTCTGTTCTGTTACCGGTTTCTTTTCCGTTCCCTGTTTCTGTTTCTGTTCCTGTTCATGTTCCATGTTTCTGTTTCCAAATCTATTTCCATTCCTATTTATGTTTCCTGTTTATGTATAGATTGTGTTGAGCCCCTTTAATCATGTTTAATAATGGAATCTCAAGAACATATTGGTCGACTGCCATATACAGTATGTTAGCATTTGGTTCCCAGATTTGGTTTAATATCGTTTTCGTTATACGAAAATTAATTTTTGATTTTTTAGAACAAATTCCTTGGAATTTCTGAGTTTTTATTATGTTGATTGGAATAGTTGAAGCTTAATTATTACCTGAGTGTTTTTGTTTACTGTTTCTGTTCCAAGATAGCATTTGGTTCCCAAATTTATGTTTATGTTCCAATACTAATTTGGTTTCAATGCCTTTAATCATGTGTTTGTGTATATTGGTTCCCAGATTTCTATTTTCGTTCTTATTTCTGTTCTGTTACCTGTTTTTATTATATTCCCTGTTTCTAATTCTGTTTCTGTTCCTGTTCCCTATTTTCGTTTCCGAATCTGTTTCCATTCCTGTTTCTGTTTCCTATTTATGTCTAGATTATGTTGAGCCCCTTTAATCATGTTTAATCTTGGAATCTCAAGAACATATTGGTCGACTGCCATACATAGTATGTTACCATTTGGTTCCCAGATTTGGTTTAATATCGTTTTGGTTGTACGAAAATTAATTTCTGATTTTTTAGAACACATTCCCTAGAATTTTTGAGTTTTTATTACGTTGATTGGAATAGTTGAAGCTTAATTATTACCTGAGTGTTTTTGTTTACAGTTTTTGTTCCAAGATAGCATTTAGTTCACAAATTTCTGTTTATGTTCCAACACTAATTTGGTTTCAATGCCTTTAATCATGTGTTTGTGTATATTGGTTCTCAGATTTCTGTTTCCGTTCCTATTTCTGTTCTGTTACCTGTTTCTTTTCTGTTCCTTGTTTCTGTTTCTGTTCCTGTTCATGTTCCCTGTTTCTGTTTCCAAATCTATTTCCATTCCTATTTATGTTTCCTGTTTATGTATAGATTGTGTTGAGCCCCTTCAATCATGTTTAATAATGGAATCTCAAGAACATATTGGTCGACTGCTATATACAGTATGTTAGCATTTGGTTCCCAGATTTGGTTTAATATCGTTTTGGTTATACAAAAATTAATTTTTGATTTTTTAGAACAAATTCCTTGGAATTTCTGAGTTTTTATTATGTTGATTGGAATAGTTAAAGCTTAATTATTACCTGAGTGTTTTTGTTTACTGTTTCTGTTCCAAGATAGCATTTGGTTCACAAATTTCTGCTTATGTTCCAACACTAATTGGGTTTCAATGCCTTTAATCCTGTGTTTGTGTATATTGGTTCTCAGATTTCTGTTTCCGTTCCTATTCCTGTTCTGTTACCTGTTTCTGTTTCTGTTCCTGTTCATGTTCCCTGTTTCTGTTTCCAAATCTATTTCCATAGCTATTTATGTTTCCTGTTTATGTATAGATTGTGTTGAGCCCTTTTAATCAAGTTTAATAAAGGAAACTCAAGAACATATTGGTCGACTGCCATATATAAAATGTTAGCATTTGGTTCCCAGATTTGGTTTAATGTCGTTTTGGTTATACGAAAATTAATTTCTGATTTTTTAGAACAACTTCCCTAGAATTTCTGAGTTTTTATTATGTTGATTGGAATAGTTGAAGCTTAATTATTACCTGAGTATTTTTGTTTACTGTTTCTGTTCCAAGATAGCATTTGGTTCCCAAATTTCTATTTATGTTCCAACACTAATTTCCTTTCAATGCCTTTAATCATACGTTTGTGTATATTAGTTCCCAAATTTCTGTTTTTGTTCCTGTATCTGTTCTGTAACCTGTTTCTGTTCTGTTCCCTATTTTTGTTTCTGTTTCTGTTCCTGTTCCTGTTCCGATTCCCAGTTTCTGTTTCCGAATCTGTTTCCACTCTTGTTTATGTTTCCTGTTTATGTATAGATTGTGTTGAGCCGTTTTAATCTTGTTTAATCATGGAATCTCAAGAACATATTGGTCGACTGCCATATAAAGTATGCTAGCATTTGGTTCCCGGATTTGGATTAATGTCGTTTTGGTTATACGAAAACTAATTTATGATTTTTTAGAACAAATTTCCTGGAATTTATGAGTTTTTATTATGTTGATTGGAATAGTTGAAGCTTAATTATTACCTGAGTGTTTTTGTTTACTGTTTTTGTTCCAAGATAGCATTTGGTTCCCAAATTTATGTTTATGTTCCAACACTAATTTGGTTTCAATGCCTTTAATCATGTGTTTGTGTATATTGGTTCCCAGATTTCTATTTTCGTTCTTATTTCTGTTCTGTTACCTGTTTTTATTATGTTCCCTGTTTCTATTTCTGTTTCTGTTCCTGTTCCCTATTTTCGTTTCCGAATCTGTTTCCATTCCTGTTTCTGTTTGCTGTTTATGTATAGATTATGTTGAGCCCCTTTAATCATGTTTAATCATGGAATCTCAAGAACATATTGGTCGACTGCCATATATAGTATGTTAGCATTTGGTTCCCAGATTTGGTTTAATGTCGTTTTGGTTGTACGAAAATTAATTTCTGATTTTTTAGAACACATTCCCTAGAATTTTTGAGTTTTTATTACGTTGATTGGAATAGTTGAAGCTTAATTATTACCTGAGTGTTTTTGTTTACTGTTTTTGTTCCAAGATAGCATTTGGTTCACAAATTTCTGTTTATGTTCCAACACTAATTTGGTTTCAATGCCTTTAATCATGTGTTTGTGTATATTGGTTCTCAGATTTCTGTTTCCGTTCCTATTTCTGTTCTGTTACCTGTTTATTTTCTGTTCTCTGTTTCTGTTTCTGTTCCTGTTCATGTTCCCTGTTTCTGTTTCCAAATCTATTTCCATTCCTATTTATGTTTCCTGTTTATGTATAGATTGTGTTGAGCCCTTTTAATCAAGTTTAATAAGGGAATCTCAAGTACATATTGGTCGACTGCCATATATAAAATGTTAGCATTTGGTTCCCAGATTTGGTTTAATGTCGTTTTGGTTATACGAAAATTAATTTCTGATTTTTTAGAACAAATTCCCTAGAATTTCTGAGTTTTTATTATGTTGATTGGAATAGTTGAAGCTTAATTATTACCTGAGTGTTTTTGTTTACTGTTTCTGTTCCAAGATAGCATTTGGTTCCCAAATTTCTATTTATGTTCCAACACTAATTTCGTTTCAATGCCTTTAATCATGCGTTTGTGTATATTGGTTCCCAAATTTCTGTTTTTGTACCTGTATCTGTTCTGTAACCTGTTTCTGTTCTATTCCCTATTTTTGTTTTTGTTTCTGTTTCTGTTCCTATTCCCAGTTTCTGTTTCCGAATCTGTTTCCACTCTTGTTTATGTTTCCTGTTTATGTATAGATTGTGTTGAGCCGTTTCAATCATGTTTAATCATGGAATCTCAAGAACATATTGGTCGACTGCCATATAAAGTATGCTAGCATTTGGTTCCCGGATTTGGATTAATGTCGTTTTGGTTATACGAAAACTAATTTATGATTTTTTAGAACAAATTTCCTGGAATTTATGAGTTTTTATTATGTTGATTGGAATAGTTGAAGCTTAATTATTACCTGAGTGTTTTTGTTTACTGTTTTTGTTCCAAGATAGCATTTAGGTTCCCAAATTTATGTTTATGTTCCAACACTAATTTGTTCTCAATGCCTTTAATCATGTGTTTGTGTATATTGGTTCCCAGATTTCTATTTTCGTTCTTATTTCTGTTCTGTTACCTGTTTTTATTATGTTCCCTGTTTCTATTTCTGTTTCTGTTCCTGTTCCCTATTTTCGTTTCCGAATCTGTTTCCATTCCTGTTTCTGTTTGCTGTTTATGTATAGATTATGTTGAGCCCCTTTAATCATGTTTAATCATGGAATCTCAAGAACATATTGGTCGACTGCCATATATAGTATGTTAGCATTTGGTTCCCAGATTTGGTTTAATGTCGTTTTGGTTGTACGAAAATTAATTTCTGATTTTTTAGAACACATTCCCTAGAATTTTTGAGTTTTTATTACGTTGATTGGAATAGTTGAAGCTTAATTATTACCTGAGTGTTTTTGTTTACTGTTTTTGTTCCAAGATAGCATTTGGTTCACAAATTTCTGTTTATGTTCCAACACTAATTTGGTTTCAATGCCTTTAATCATGTGTTTGTGTATATTGGTTCTCAGATTTCTGTTTCCGTTCCTATTTCTGTTCTGTTACCTGTTTCTTTTCTGTTCCCTGTTTCTGTTCTGTTCCTGTTCATGTTCCCTGTTTCTGTTTCCAAATCTATTTCCATTCCTATTTATGTTTCCTGTTTATGTATAGATTGTGTTGAGCCCTTTTAATCAAGTTCAATAATGGAATCTCAAGAACATATTGGTCGACTGCCATATATAAAATGTTAGCATTTGGTTCCCAGATTTGGTTTAATGTCGTTTTGGTTGTACGAAAATTAATTTCTGATTTTTTAGAACAAATTCCCTAGAATTTCTGAGTTTTTATTATGTTGATTGGAATAGTTGAAGCTTAATTATTACCTGAGTGTTTTTGTTTACTGTTTCTGTTCCAAGATAGCATTTGGTTCCCAAATTTCTATTTATGTTCCAACACTAATTTCGTTTCAATGCCTTTAATCATGCGTTTGTGTATATTGGTTCCCAAATTTCTGTTTTTGTTCCTGTATCTGTTCTGTAACCTGTTTCTGTTCTGTTCCCTATTTTTGTTTCTGTTTCTGTTCCTGTTCCTATTCCCAGTTTCTGTTTCCGAATCTGTTTCCACTCTTGTTTATGTTTCCTGTTTATGTATAGATTGTGTTGAGCCGTTTTAATCATGTTTAATCATGGAATCTCAAGAACATATTGGTCGACTGCCATATAAAGTATGCTAGCATTTGGTTCCCGGATTTGGATTAATGTCGTTTTGGTTATACGAAAACTAATTTATGATTTTTTAGAACAAATTTCCTGGAATTTATGAGTTTTTATTATGTTGATTGGAATAGTTGAAGCTTAATTATTACCTGAGTGTTTTTGTTTACTGTTTTTGTTCCAAGATAGCATTTGGTTCCCAAATTTATGTTTATGTTCCAACACTAATTTGGTCTCAATGCCTTTAATCATGTGTTTGTGTATATTGGTTCCCAGATTTCTATTTTCGTTCTTATTTCTGTTCTGTTACCTGTTTTTATTATGTTCCCTATTTCTATTTCTGTTTCTGTTCCTGTTCCCTATTTTCGTTTCCGAATCTGTTTCCATTCCTGTTTCTGTTTGCTGTTTATGTATAGATTATGTTGAGCCCCTTTAATCATGTTTAATCATGGAATCTCAAGAACATATTGGTCGACTGCCATATATAGTATGTTAGCATTTGGTTCCCAGATTTGGTTTAATGTCGTTTTGGTTGTACGAAAATTAATTTCTGATTTTTTAGAACACATTCCCTAGAATTTTTGAGTTTTTATTACGTTGATTGGAATAGTTGAAGCTTAATTATTACCTGAGTGTTTTTGTTTACTGTTTTTGTTCCAAGATAGCATTTGGTTCACAAATTTCTGTTTATGTTCCAACACTAATTTGGTTTCAATGCCTTTAATCATGTGTTTGTGTATATTGGTTCTCAGATTTCTGTTTCCGTTCCTATTTCTGTTCTGTTACCTGTTTCTTTTCTGTTCCCTGTTTCTGTTTCTGTTCCTGTTCATGTTCCCTGTTTCTGTTTCCAAATCTATTTCCATTCCTATTTATGTTTCCTGTTTATGTATAGATTGTGTTGAGCCCCTTTAATCATGTTTAATAATGGAATCTCAAGAACATATTGGTCGACTGCCATATACAGTATGTTAGCATTTGGTTCCCAGATTTGGTTTAATATCGTTTTGGTTATACGAAAATTAATTTCTGATTTTTTAGAACAAATTCCTAGGAATTTCTGAGTTTTTATTATGTTGATTGGAATAGTTGAAGCTTAATTATTACCTGAGTGTTTTTGTTTACTGTTTCTGTTCCAAGATAGCATTTGGTTCCCAAATTTATGTGTATGTTCCAACACTAATTTGGTTTCAATGCCTTTAATCATGTGTTTGTGTATATTGGTTCCCAGATTTCTATTTTCGTTCTTATTTCTGTTCTGTTACCTGTTTTTATTATGTTCCCTGTGTCTATTTCTGTTTCTGTTCCTGTTCCCTATTTTCGTTTCCGAATCTGTTTCCATTCCTGTTTCTGTTTCCTGTTTATGTATAGATTCTGTTGAGCCCCTTTAATCATGTTTAATCATGGAATCTCAAGAACATATTGGTCGACTGCCATATAAAGTATGCTAGCATTTGGTTCCCGGATTTGGATTAATGTCGTTTTGGTTATACGAAAACTAATTTATGATTTTTTAGAACAAATTTCATGGAATTTATGAGTTTTTATTATGTTGATTGGAATAGTTGAAGCTTAATTATTACCTGAGTGTTTTTGTTTACTGTTTTTGTTCCAAGATAGCATTTGGTTCCCAAATTTATGTGTATGTTCCAACACTAATTTGGTTTCAATGCCTTTAATCATGTGTTTGTGTATATTGGTTCCCAGATTTCTATTTTCGTTCTTATTTCTGTTCTGTTACCTGTTTTTATTATGTTCCCTGTTTCTATTTCTGTTTCTGTTCCTGTTCCCTATTTTCGTTTCCGAATCTGTTTCCATTCCTGTTTCTGTTTGCTGTTTATGTATAGATTATGTTGAGCCCCTTTAATCATGTTTAATCATGGAATCTCAAGAACATATTGGTCGACTGCCATATATAGTATGTTAGCATTTGGTTCCCAGATTTGGTTTAATGTCGTTTTGGTTGTACGAAAATTAATTTCTGATTTTTTAGAACACATTCCCTAGAATTTTTGAGTTTTTATTACGTTGATTGGAATAGTTGAAGCTTAATTATTACCTGAGTGTTTTTGTTTACTGTTTTTGTTCCAAGATAGCATTTGGTTCACAAATTTCTGTTTATGTTCCAACACTAATTTGGTTTCAATGCCTTTAATCATGTGTTTGTGTATATTGGTTCTCAGATTTCTGTTTCCGTTCCTATTTCTGTTCTGTTACCTGTTTCTTTTCTGTTCCCTGTTTCTGTTCCTGTTCATGTTCCCTGTTTCTGTTTCCAAATCTATTTCCATTCCTATTTATGTTTCCTGTTTATGTATAGATTGTGTTGAGCCCTTTTAATCAAGTTCAATAATGGAATCTCAAGAACATATTGGTCGACTGCCATATATAAAATGTTAGCATTTGGTTCCCAGATTTGGTTTAATGTCGTTTTGGTTGTACGAAAATTAATTTCTGATTTTTTAGAACAAATTCCCTAGAATTTCTGAGTTTTTATTATGTTGATTGGAATAGTTGAAGCTTAATTATTACCTGAGTGTTTTTGTTTACTGTTTCTGTTCCAAGATAGCATTTGGTTCCCAAATTTCTATTTATGTTCCAACACTAATTTCGTTTCAATGCCTTTAATCATGCGTTTGTGTATATTGGTTCCCAAATTTCTGTTTTTGTTCCTGTATCTGTTCTGTAACCTGTTTCTGTTCTGTTCCCTATTTTTGTTTCTGTTTCTGTTCCTGTTCCTATTCCCAGTTTCTGTTTCCGAATCTGTTTCCACTCTTGTTTATGTTTCCTGTTTATGTATAGATTGTGTTGAGCCGTTTTAATCATGTTTAATCATGGAATCTCAAGAACATATTGGTCGACTGCCATATAAAGTATGCTAGCATTTGGTTCCCGGATTTGGATTAATGTCGTTTTGGTTATACGAAAACTAATTTATGATTTTTTAGAACAAATTTCCTGGAATTTATGAGTTTTTATTATGTTGATTGGAATAGTTGAAGCTTAATTATTACCTGAGTGTTTTTGTTTACTGTTTTTGTTCCAAGATAGCATTTGGTTCCCAAATTTATGTTTATGTTCCAACACTAATTTGGTCTCAATGCCTTTAATCATGTGTTTGTGTATATTGGTTCCCAGATTTCTATTTTCGTTCTTATTTCTGTTCTGTTACCTGTTTTTATTATGTTCCCTATTTCTATTTCTGTTTCTGTTCCTGTTCCCTATTTTCGTTTCCGAATCTGTTTCCATTCCTGTTTCTGTTTGCTGTTTATGTATAGATTATGTTGAGCCCCTTTAATCATGTTTAATCATGGAATCTCAAGAACATATTGGTCGACTGCCATATATAGTATGTTAGCATTTGGTTCCCAGATTTGGTTTAATGTCGTTTTGGTTGTACGAAAATTAATTTCTGATTTTTTAGAACACATTCCCTAGAATTTTTGAGTTTTTATTACGTTGATTGGAATAGTTGAAGCTTAATTATTACCTGAGTGTTTTTGTTTACTGTTTTTGTTCCAAGATAGCATTTGGTTCACAAATTTCTGTTTATGTTCCAACACTAATTTGGTTTCAATGCCTTTAATCATGTGTTTGTGTATATTGGTTCTCAGATTTCTGTTTCCGTTCCTATTTCTGTTCTGTTACCTGTTTCTTTTCTGTTCCCTGTTTCTGTTTCTGTTCCTGTTCATGTTCCCTGTTTCTGTTTCCAAATCTATTTCCATTCCTATTTATGTTTCCTGTTTATGTATAGATTGTGTTGAGCCCTTTAATCATGTTTAATAATGGAATCTCAAGAACATATTGGTCGACTGCCATATACAGTATGTTAGCATTTGGTTCCCAGATTTGGTTTAATATCGTTTTGGTTATACGAAAATTAATTTCTGATTTTTTAGAACAAATTCCCTTGGAATTTCTGAGTTTTTATTATGTTGATTGGAATAGTTGAAGCTTAATTATTACCTGAGTGTTTTTGTTTACTGTTTCTGTTCCAAGATAGCATTTGGTTCCCAAATTTATGTGTATGTTCCAACACTAATTTGGTTTCAATGCCTTTAATCATGTGTTTGTGTATATTGGTTCCCAGATTTCTATTTTCGTTCTTATTTCTGTTCTGTTACCTGTTTTATTATGTTCCCTGTGTCTATTTCTGTTTCTGTTCCTGTTCCCTATTTTCGTTTCCGAATCTGTTTCCATTCCTGTTTCTGTTTCCTGTTTATGTATAGATTGTGTTGAGCCCCTTTTAATCATGTTTAATCATGGAATCTCAAGAACATATTGGTCGACTGCCATATAAAGTATGCTAGCATTTGGTTCCCGGATTTGGATTAATGTCGTTTTGGTTATACGAAAACTAATTTATGATTTTTTAGAACAAATTTCCTGGAATTTATGAGTTTTTATTATGTTGATTGGAATAGTTGAAGCTTAATTATTACCTGAGTGTTTTTGTTTACTGTTTTTGTTCCAAGATAGCATTTGGTTCCCAAATTTATGTGTATGTTCCAACACTAATTTGGTTTCAATGCCTTTAATCATGTGTTTGTGTATATTGGTTCCCAGATTTCTATTTTCGTTCTTATTTCTGTTCTGTTACCTGTTTTTATTATGTTCCCTGTTTCTATTTCTGTTTCTGTTCCTGTTCCCTATTTTCGTTTCCGAATCTGTTTCCATTCCTGTTTCTGTTTGCTGTTTATGTATAGATTATGTTGAGCCCCTTTAATCATGTTTAATCATGGAATCTCAAGAACATATTGGTCGACTGCCATATATAGTATGTTAGCATTTGGTTCCCAGATTTGGTTTAATGTCGTTTTGGTTGTACGAAAATTAATTTCTGATTTTTTAGAACACATTCCCTAGAATTTTTGAGTTTTTATTACGTTGATTGGAATAGTTGAAGCTTAATTATTACCTGAGTGTTTTTGTTTACTGTTTTTGTTCCAAGATAGCATTTGGTTCACAAATTTCTGTTTATGTTCCAACACTAATTTGGTTTCAATGCCTTTAATCATGTGTTTGTGTATATTGGTTCTCAGATTTCTGTTTCCGTTCCTATTTCTGTTCTGTTACCTGTTTCTTTTCTGTTCCCTGTTTCTGTTCCTGTTCATGTTCCCTGTTTCTGTTTCCAAATCTATTTCCATTCCTATTTATGTTTCCTGTTTATGTATAGATTGTGTTGAGCCCTTTTAATCAAGTTCAATAATGGAATCTCAAGAACATATTGGTCGACTGCCATATATAAAATGTTAGCATTTGGTTCCCAGATTTGGTTTAATGTCGTTTTGGTTATACGAAAATTAATTTCTGATTTTTTAGAACAAATTCCCTAGAATTTCTGAGTTTTTATTATGTTGATTGGAATAGTTGAAGCTTAATTATTACCTGAGTGTTTTTGTTTACTGTTTCTGTTCCAAGATAGCATTTGGTTCCCAAATTTCTATTTATGTTCCAACACTAATTTCGTTTCAATGCCTTTAATCATGCGTTTGTGTATATTGGTTCCCAAATTTCTGTTTTTGTTCCTGTATCTGTTCTGTAACCTGTTTCTGTTCTGTTCCCTATTTTTGTTTCTGTTTCTGTTCCTGTTCCTATTCCCAGTTTCTGTTTCCGAATCTGTTTCCACTCTTGTTTATGTTTCCTGTTTATGTATAGATTGTGTTGAGCCGTTTTAATCATGTTTAATCATGGAATCTCAAGAACATATTGGTCGACTGCCATATAAAGTATGCTAGCATTTGGTTCCCGGATTTGGATTAATGTCGTTTTGGTTATACGAAAACTAATTTATGATTTTTTAGAACAAATTTCCTGGAATTTATGAGTTTTTATTATGTTGATTGGAATAGTTGAAGCTTAATTATTACCTGAGTGTTTTTGTTTACTGTTTTTGTTCCAAGATAGCATTTGGTTCCCAAATTTATGTTTATGTTCCAACACTAATTTGGTCTCAATGCCTTTAATCATGTGTTTGTGTATATTGGTTCCCAGATTTCTATTTTCGTTCTTATTTCTGTTCTGTTACCTGTTTTTATTATGTTCCCTATTTCTATTTCTGTTTCTGTTCCTGTTCCCTATTTTCGTTTCCGAATCTGTTTCCATTCCTGTTTCTGTTTGCTGTTTATGTATAGATTATGTTGAGCCCCTTTAATCATGTTTAATCATGGAATCTCAAGAACATATTGGTCGACTGCCATATATAGTATGTTAGCATTTGGTTCCCAGATTTGGTTTAATGTCGTTTTGGTTGTACGAAAATTAATTTCTGATTTTTTAGAACACATTCCCTAGAATTTTTGAGTTTTTATTACGTTGATTGGAATAGTTGAAGCTTAATTATTACCTGAGTGTTTTTGTTTACTGTTTTTGTTCCAAGATAGCATTTGGTTCACAAATTTCTGTTTATGTTCCAACACTAATTTGGTTTCAATGCCTTTAATCATGTGTTTGTGTATATTGGTTCTCAGATTTCTGTTTCCGTTCCTATTTCTGTTCTGTTACCTGTTTCTTTTCTGTTCCCTGTTTCTGTTTCTGTTCCTGTTCATGTTCCCTGTTTCTGTTTCCAAATCTATTTCCATTCCTATTTATGTTTCCTGTTTATGTATAGATTGTGTTGAGCCCCTTTAATCATGTTTAATAATGGAATCTCAAGAACATATTGGTCGACTGCCATATACAGTATGTTAGCATTTGGTTCCCAGATTTGGTTTAATATCGTTTTGGTTATACGAAAATTAATTTTTGATTTTTTAGAACAAATTCCTTGGAATTTCTGAGTTTTTATTATGTTGATTGGAATAGTTGAAGCTTAATTATTACCTGATTGTTTTTGTTTACTGTTTCTGTTCCAAGATAGCATTTGGTTCCCAAATTTATGTGTATGTTCCAACACTAATTTGGTTTCAATGCCTTTAATCATGTGTTTGTGTATATTGGTTCCCAGATTTCTATTTTCGTTCTTATTTCTGTTCTGTTACCTGTTTTTATTATGTTCCCTGTGTCTATTTCTGTTTCTGTTCCTGTTCCCTATTTTCGTTTCCGAATCTGTTTCCATTCCTGTTTCTGTTTCCTGTTTATGTATAGATTCTGTTGAGCCCCTTTAATCATGTTTAATCATGGAATCTCAAGAACATATTGGTCGACTGCCATATAAAGTATGCTAGCATTTGGTTCCCGGATTTGGATTAATGTCGTTTGGTTATACGAAAACTAATTTATGATTTTTTAGAACAAATTTCATGGAATTTATGAGTTTTTATTATGTTGATTGGAATAGTTGAAGCTTAATTATTACCTGAGTGTTTTTGTTTACTGTTTTTGTTCCAAGATAGCATTTGGTTCCCAAATTTATGTGTATGTTCCAACACTAATTTGGTTTCAATGCCTTTAATCATGTGTTTGTGTATATTGGTTCCCAGATTTCTATTTTCGTTCTTATTTCTGTTCTGTTACCTGTTTTTATTATGTTCCCTGTTTCTATTTCTGTTTCTGTTCCTGTTCCCTATTTTCGTTTCCGAATCTGTTTCCACTCTTGTTTATGTTTCCTGTTGATGTATAGATTGTGTTGAGCCGTTTTAATCATGTTTAATCATGGAATCTCAAGAACATATTGGTCGACTGCCATATAAAGTATGCTAGCATTTGGTTCCCAGGATTTGGATTTAATGTCGTTTTGGTTATACGAAAACTAATTTATGATTTTTAGAACAAATTTCCTGGAATTTATGAGTTTTTATTATGTTGATTGGAATAGTTGAAGCTTAATTATTACCTGAGTGTTTTTGTTTACTGTTTTTGTTCCAAGATAGCATTTGGTTCCCAAATTTATGTTTATGTTCCAACACTAATTTGGTTTCAATGCCTTTAATCATGTGTTTGTGTATATTGGTTCCCAGATTTCTATTTTCGTTCTTATTTCTGTTCTGTTACCTGTTTTTATTATGTTCCCTGTTTCTATTTCTGTTTCTGTTCCTGTTCCCTATTTTCGTTTCCGAATCTGTTTCCATTCCTGTTTCTGTTTGCTGTTTATGTATAGATTATGTTGAGCCCCTTTAATCATGTTTAATCATGGAATCTCAAGAACATATTGGTCGACTGCCATATATAGTATGTTAGCATTTGGTTCCCAGATTTGGTTTAATGTCGTTTTGGTTGTACGAAAATTAATTTTCTGATTTTTTAGAACACATTCCCTAGAATTTTTGAGTTTTTTATTACGTTGATTGGAATAGTTGAAGCTTAATTATTACCTGAGTGTTTTTGTTTACTGTTTTTGTTCCAGATAGCATTTGGTTCTCAAATTTCTGTTTATGTTCCAACACTAATTTGGTTTCAATGCCTTTAATCATGTGTTTGTGTATATTGGTTCTCAGATTTCTGTTTCCGTTCCTATTTCTGTTCTGTTACCTGTTTCTTTTCCGTTCCCTGTTTCTGTTTCTGTTTCCTGTTCATGTTCCCTGTTTCTGTTTCCAAATCTATTTCCATTCCTATTTATGTTTCCTGTTTATGTATAGATTGTGTTGAGCCCTTTAATCATGTTTAATAATGGAATCTCAAGAACATATTGGTCGGCTGCCATATACAGTATGTTAGCATTTGGTTCCCAGATTTGGTTTAATATCGTTTTGGTTATACGAAAATAATTTTTGATTTTTTAGAACAAATTCCTGGAATTTCTGAGTTTTTATTATGTTGATTGGAATAGTTGAAGCTTAATTATTACCTGAGTGTTTTTGTTTACTGTTTTTGTTCCAAGATAGCATTTGGTTCCCAAATTTATGTGTATGTTCCAACACTAATTTGGTTTCAATGCCTTTAATCATGTGTTTGTGTATATTGGTTCCCAGATTTCTATTTTCGTTCTTATTTCTGTTCTGTTACCTGTTTTTATTATGTTTCCCTGTTTCTATTTCTGTTTCTGTTCCTGTTCCCTATTTTCGTTTCCGAATCTGTTTCCATTCCTGTTTCTGTTTGCTGTTTATGTATAGATTATGTTGAGCCCCTTTAATCATGTTTAATCATGGAATCTCAAGAACATATTGGTCGACTGCCATATATAGTATGTTAGCATTTGGTTCCCAGATTTGGTTTAATGTCGTTTTGGTTGTACGAAAATTAATTTCTGATTTTTTTAGAACACATTCCCTAGAATTTTTGAGTTTTTATTACGTTGATTGGAATAGTTGAAGATTAATTATTACCTGAGTGTTTTTGTTTACTGTTTTTGTTCCAAGATAGCATTTGGTTCACAAATTTCTGTTTATGTTCCAACACTAATTTGGTTTCAATGCCTTTAATCATGTGTTTGTGTATATTGGTTCCCAGATTTCTGTTTTCCGTTCTATTTCTGTTCTGTTACCTGTTTTTTTTCTGTTCCCTGTTTCTGTTCCTGTTCTGTTCCCTGTTTCTGTTTCCGAATCTTTCCATTCCTTTATGTTTCCTGTTTATGTATAGATTGTGTTGAGCCCTTTTAATCATGTTCATGGAATCTCAAGAACATATTGGTCGACTGCCATATAAAATGTTAGCATTTGGTTCCCAGATTTGGTTTAATGTCGTTTTGGTTGTACGAAAATTAATTTCTGATTTTTTAGAACAAATTCCCTAGAATTTTGAGTTTTTATTATGTTGATTGGAATAGTTGAAGCTTAATTATTACCTGAGTGTTTTTGTTTACTGTTTTGTTCCAAGATAGCATTTGGTTCCCAAATTTCTATTTATGTTCCAACACTAATTTGGTTTCAATGCCTTTAATCATGGTTTGTGTATATTGGTTCCAGATTTCTGTTTTGTTCTATTTCTGTTCTGTTACCTGTTTTTGTTCCCTATTTTGTTTCTGTTTCTGTTCCTGTTCCTCCCATTTCTGTTTCCGAATCTGTTTCCATTCCTTTTTATGTTTCCTGTTTATGTATAGATTGTGTTGAGCCCCTTTAATCATGTTTAATGGAATCTCAAGAACATATTGGTCGACTGCCATATAAGTGTAGCATTTGGTTCCCAGATTTGGTTTAATGTCGTTTTGGTTATAAAAATATTTTGATTTTTTAGAACAAATTCCCTGGAATTTTGAGTTTTTATTATGTTGATTGGAATAGTTGAAGCTTAATTATTACCTGAGTGTTTTTGTTTACTGTTTTTGTTCCAAGATAGCATTTGGTTCAAATTTCTGTTTATGTTCCAACACTAATTTGGTTTCAATGCCTTTAATCATGTGTTTTGTATATTGGTTCCCAGATTTCTGTTTTCGTTCTATTTTGTTCTGTTACCTGTTTTTTTATGTTCCCTATTTCTTTTCTGTTCTGTTCCTGTTCCCTTTTTCGTTTCCAATCTATTTCCATTCCTGTTTATGTTTCTGTTTATGTCATAGATTG